>CM063250.1:8262724-9698632 GCA_032158295.1 Pycnopodia helianthoides | reverse complement strand
CGGAACAAAAAATTTTTTCCCAAAAAAATTTTTTTTTTTTTTTTAAAAAAAAAAATTTTTAAAATTTAAAAATTTTTTAAAAATTTTTTAAAATCCATTTCGGGGGAAAATTTTTTTTTTTTGGGTAGGGTTCCTTAAGTTATCACTTTTGGAATTGGGCCAAATGATGTTGCATTGCAATCCCGACCCTTGATTCGACAGGAATTTATTTCTATGGCTGGTCTTCTAATTTATTCTCCTTATTAGCTGGGAAATTACTCCCCTCGTTGATGGGGACTAATGCATTCATCCGGGTCACGCTCCCACCAGAGTATTCAATTAAATTGAACCATTCCTGACATTTCATACCATTGTTTGTTTTGCGATCAGATACTTGCGCTAATACAGCCCCCAAACACAATGTATGTACCTAATCGTGCGTTCTTTGTACTTGCACCTGGAACCTATTTTCCTTGTGATAGCAAGGTCAAAATGTTGTCCTTTTAAATGAAGATTCACTGACAAAAATAATCGTGTTACATAGGTTTTACCAAAATGTGACATAGTATACAAAGCACCTAACTTACGTTAGCTAACAAACCCCCACTCCGACAAACAACACTTTTCCCATAGAAATCCCCCCCCCCCCCCCCCCCCCCCCCCCAAACCCCAAACCCCCCCCCCAAACCCCCAACCAGTTTAATTTTGAATTTTTGGTTTCGCATACAACCAAGAAATTTTAATCACAGTTCATTAGGGCCTCAAAGCTGCACATTTTTAACTTAATTTAACTTGGGTTTAAAAAACCCACTTGTTAAGGGATTAAGACAAAGGAAAAATCTCAAACGGCCAGGGGTTTTTTTCAGATTCAATGGAAAATTTGTTTTTTCTTTAAATATTTCTTGGGGTTTTTCTTTTTCAAAAATTAGTACTACCATCCAAAGGGCAGTTTTCCAAATAGGTTAGGGGTTCCTTTGGTTACCTATACCTTTACGGACCGTTAGGGGGTTTTAAAAGCCCGGGGTTTTTACGGAATCTATTTTTCAAATTTTTTGTAACCCAAAGTGTTTCCCTGGGAAAAGCTGGTTAGGGAAAATGTGATAATGATTTATAAGAAGTTCTTTTAAGAACCAATATTGAGTTAAGGGGGTTGCAATTGCATCTGAACACCAGAGGTTTAATTTGTTTTTTCATGATAAGTCCAAGCTGATTAAATTTTTTCCTGCGCCAGAGGGGAACATCCAGTGTTTGGTTTGGCCCAATTTGGGCAACTTCCATTTCTGGTTTTGACCAATTGCTGGCAGTATCGTGGGCCATATTTGTTTTTAAAAGAACCCTTTTTTAAACCAAAGGGAAAAACACTTGAAAAAAAACCCCCCTTTTAATTTTTTTCCAAAAAACCCAATTTAAAAACAATAAAAAACCCTTTTTGATTTTTATTCCCCGGGGGGGGTTAAAAAAAAAGGGTTTTTTTAAAAAGGGGATTTTTTTCCCCAAAAGGGACACTTAAACCCACAACGCCATTTTTGTAAACCAAAAAAAAATTTTGCCTAGAAAAAAATTAAACAATTGAGTGTTTGTCTGGACTTCTACATCTATTGTTTTGATGCAACAAACATCGTTTATCGATCGTCAAATCATTTCGAATCCACTGTGCACCCTGTTTTCCGGAAAGATGGTATTACCGAAGAGTTTATGCGGATTGCATCATCGTCCCTTGTATAGCTACTAACCAAATTACGATTGTTCAAGATCGGTTATGGACCTGCATTAGGTTACCATGAACCGATCCTATGCAGTTTTTTTTAAAAATTTAAACAGTTTCAGCATCCCAGTGACCTTCTTTAGCGCCCATAAAACGTCAACCTAAACCCTACTGAAACCAATTTGAAGCTTTCGAATCCTGGTCATGTGCTAAAAATGGCGAACTATTAATCAGCATGGCAGCTGACAGAGTGTGGCCCATATTCAGTAAACTAATTTGACCGAAGTTGAAAATGGTTTAGTTTTTGCAATCTGTACACCACAGCTGCAAAGATTACTAAGGACTTGGCATTTACCTGTTGTCCAAGATGATCAATTCGGTGTGGACCAATATTGACAGTAAGCGGACCCAGAGCTGGGGGGCCGCAAGGCCCCATTTTTCAAAAAAAATAAAAACAATGAAAATTATTTTTGTTAAAATTTGGGGGCCCAAAAGCCAATTGTAAATTTATACAATTTCTCAAAAGGGAAAAAAAATTAGTTGGAAAGGGGGGGTTTTTAATAATGGGGATTTCTTGAAGTACGATTAAATAATCGGCCCCCAACCAAAATAACAAATAACAGAAATCGCAGGAACCCCAAGGAATCGTTCTCTAAAGTGGCCCCTTTAGAAAAAATTGGTAAGAATAAAAGAGTCCCTTTCAAAGAGACCAAAATTAATATACCATCCATTAAAATGGAGGCGGGCCACCCAAAAAGTTTTTAAAAACCCGTTCCTTTATAAAAAATGGGATTTTGTCATGCCCTTTACGGCCGAAAATTAACACAATGCCAGGGAACAATAAACTCTTTTTCACCGTGTTTATGTTTTAATGGTGCTAACAGTTGGGAAGGTGATGTTTTTTTGTAAAATTTTCAGTGAAATTACGATTGATTTCCGAAATTTTCTCGGATTTCCCTTTACAAACCCTAACCCCAACAAATTTCGTCATAAACGAGGGGTTTGACCCAAAAACTTGGCGACCATGATTTTTGGGACTTCTTTTTACTCCCAACGCAGTTTTGAAAAACCCTTTTGGTACGGGTTTTTGGTTTTTTAGAGTTGTTTCCTTCAAAGTTCCCTTTTACAAAAACCCAAAAAAGGATTTGTTCCCCCGGTTGGTTTTTCAGACCCCCGGGGGGAAAACAAAAAACAATGCAAGAATTTTTTCTTTTTTTTTAACAAACATTAAAAGCACCAGTTTTAAAAAAAATTTTTGAAAGTTTCCGGGGGGAAAAAAGAAACAAAACGTTGTAAGGGGGAAATAAAAAAAGGGGGTTTTCCCCAAAAAGTTGTTTTAAATGGCCCCCCAGTCTTTTTCCCAAACCCACCCCAAAAGTATTTTCCCCAAAGAAAACCCCAAAGGGGACCCGAAAACCATGTGTAAAAAACCAAAAAAACCCAAACAGAAAATTTCTGGCATGAATTGAAGACCATCGCTTGATCTTGAAGCAGCCCAACTTAAAAACTTATTATGATACCGTTCAACGATTTAATCTAGAAATTTCATCCTTAATCGCGATACGGAATAATCAACAAGTCTAATAACACAGGAAGCCCTTATTCTTTTACTTTAATAACTATGAATTGAAAGTCCGTGTCGTAACGAAATATGAATAGGTCTCTTGCCATCGTCAAGAATTACTTTGCATGTTTATAATTTTCCTTACTTCGCCAACCTCATGCAAACGGCTAACTCGGTTAATCCAGGCCAAAATAAAAACCTGGTTGGTTATACCAATTGGGCAACAAGTGTCGTGGGAGTCAAGTGTTTAGCACGGCCCGAGTTTTTAATAACTTACAGATGTAGTTTCTAAATTTTCCTTGAAAATGAATGTTAATATCACCACTCCTATACACCAAGAAACAGTTGCTCAAAACTGGTTGTTCGCTTCCTCAACTGGGGAAATTATGGTTTAAAAGATTTTCCTTAAATTTGTCAGCCTTTAACCTTCACATTTACCTTTTAACTTTCCAACACGTTAAAAAAAAAAAATGACTTCAAAGACGTTTTAAAATCCGGAACAATTTTTTTCCCCCCTTTTTTTTTGTTCAACTTCCCAGGAAGTAACAAAAACTGACTCCTTTACACGGTCCATGTTACCTTTAAAACCCTTTTTAAAAGGGCCTGGGCGCCTTTATGCGCAAGACGACCCCAAAAGGGCCTGAAAGTCCTTTTTTTAAACGATTGGGGTGGCTTTATAATTATTTATTTGGGGTTTTATACCGTGAAAATTTGACCACTGGTTAGGGTCGTTTTTTTTTTTCAAATTTTAATTAAAGGCCCCAAAAAGGAAAGTTTAAACCACCCCCCCCCATTTAAACAAGCAAAAATTGTAATGCCCAATCTTTCCCCTTGTTTAAAAAATTAAAAAACAATTTTAAGGGGGAATTTTTTTTACCTCCCAGTCGAAAACCTGCCAATTTCCCATTTTAGGTTTTCCCCAACAACCCAAACCCTTTTTTTGGGGGTTCCAAACCTAGGGGTTTTTTGGAAAAGGCATGGCAATTTCCAATCCCCCCAAAAAGGGGGGTGTCAGGGGCCCAAAGTAATTGGGGAATGTATCTTTTTTTTTATAGAAGGCAAGTTTCAGTGATGTGAATTTTATTCACTTTTACAAAAACCAAATTAAAAAATAATAAAAGGGTTGCAAATAATTCCTGAATATTCGTCACGCAAAACTTGAACCATGTCACATTTACTATTTAAAAACATTTGGCTGAAGTCAACTTAAAAAAACAAAAAAATGAAACAAAAGACAGTTGTGCTCTTCGTTGAAAAATTTGTTTCCCAGACGTGTAATCGTTCACGTTTTTTTTTGTTGTCAAACCTTCCCGAGCGCCTATGAACAATAAAAACGTGATGTCATACAATACACTGACTTTGTCATTCTACTCTGCCAGTGAAACAATCGAAACTGCTGGGGTCACTGAGTGGCATTAACGACATTAATGCACGATGGCGTGACAAGGTCCTGTTCACTTAGTTGAACGCACTGTGGGCGTGATGCTTGTGAGTACACTTACTTCATTGGTTGTTATCACCTGTTGCAAACTGTACCTACCTGGCGTAGGGCTGTTCGTTTTTGCTGCTGCCAACAGGTCGTTCCTTTCAGGTTACTGCTCGGGAAATGATTTAAAAATGACCGTCGACACCTTCAGCAAGTGTGTTATGGAGCCACGTTATCCTGATCGGTGGACAATAAATTAATAAACATTAAACCAACAAGAAGGGAATGTTTGTACTCACCCCGCTCCTAATGTGTAAACCCCTTTGGTTACCTTTAATTTATGCATTCACCCCACTGTTTGTATGTAAAGGAGGTGGAAACATGTCGCGCCTGGTTGCGCTGGAAAAGCTGCAGTATCTGTAGGTCGGGATGCGACCAACGTGGTGCCTGAGATGATGTATTTTCAAACCATGGAGGGGTTGGAAAACACTGGTACAGTATTATTTATAATACCTTGTTACAACAATTATTGACAATAGGTTTTTCTGAAAATAAATTTTATCATGTTATTAAAAACATTCAAATCCGTAAACAAAACGAAAATATTTGGTGCTAGATCATTTGTGCATTCTTGCGCGGGAAATGTGTATTTTTAATAATTTTATCCTCCTCAACTCTCCATATTTTATAAAATCATCTTATACTCTATCTTCCCTAATTCCTTCTATCAGCGGAATAGGTACCATACGTCTAATAGACATGGACACCTTTGGTAATTGTAAAACTTGAAAATTTGAAACTCAATTGGTCCCGTCGAAGTTTGGATATATTAGAAAAAAAACCCTTGTCAAAGTTGTGTTTCAATGCTTGAATTTCGGACCTCACGCGTGAGGTTTCAAAATCAATTCAATTTTACTGAGAAATTCACTTCTTTCCTCAAAAAATACGTTACTCAGAGGGAGCGTTTTCACAATGTTCTGTATACTATAAACCTTCTCCATTGCCTCTTACCAAGTTTTTTTATGCTAAATATTTTATAAACCAATATTCCGGTCCTCTTGAACACAAGCCTTCCGTAAAAAAACCCAATTTGGACCCAAAAAATCACATTTGTTTATTATTTTGGTTCCATCAAATTATTTTTTCTTCTGGGTGACTATTTTCCCAAATTTTGGAATCAAATTTTAAAGGATTCGTTTTATCTGACCTATATTGTTTAGGAAATTTGTGATTAATTTTTAGCAAAAAATCCAAATCAGCATGACTATTCCTAACAAGGGAAAAAATTTCATAGATTTTCTCAAGGGAGTGTACTTGTCCAAATTGCCGAATTTCCGGGAAATGGAATTAGGGTCATTTTCCTATCTCGTGTCGCATTGATTAACAACCCAAAAACAATTTTTGAAGCTTTCCAAGGTTGAGAGACGTGGAGATGACAGTGATTTGAGCGCCTTTGCTAATCATAAAGGCCATCCATGCTCAAAAGGTTCACCTGGGTTTAATCACTTTCTCAACTCAAAGGCAGACAAAATGCAGGTAAAAAATTTTTACAAAAATTTACAAAGAACTTTTAAAAAGGCAAAACAAATTCAGCTTGGCCCTTTTGTCGATATTCTGATTTGGAAGCGGAAGCATTTTCCCCCCCCCCCCCCCCCCCGCTCAAGGGGTTAGTATTGCGAGACATTTTGGAGGGAATATATTTGGGATTTTTCCTTTTTTTTCTGCTCGTTCCAAAAACTACACCTAACCCCTTGGATTAATCGGGCAGCACCCTTTTTTGTGTAACGCTATCAAAACGATCGACCTTTTCCCATCAATTACTATGGCTTATAGCAGAACCTTTGATAAAAATCACAAACAAACATACCTCGCTCCCCCACATTGAGGAAAAAATCAGTAAGAAACCCATGATACAAAAAAGAACAGTACATTGTTTGTTTTTTTAAGAAATTTTAAGGGCTTAAGTTTGGGGAGCAAAAAATCTCATGCCTCGGATGGGAATCGAACCCTTACCCTCTGCATTTGTGCAGGTGTGCGGTCCCTATATTTGTAGTCAGGGACAAAAATAACCCTGATAAAATGAACCCCAACCCTTTACTTAATTACCAAACCTTAATGTGGGCCCAGCCCTTAACCAAATGTAGCTCGTGACCAAAGTGGTCCAACCTTGTCCCAAATGTACACAGTCCTTAATGGCCTCAACCATTACCTAAAGTGCCAAGCCCTTTAAATTTGGGGCCCCAGCCCGAGCCTAAAGAAACTCGTCCCAAAAGTAGGTCAACCTTGTACCAAATGTAGCCAGTCCTTAATGACCTAAACCCCCTGTGCCTAAAAGACCCCAAACCCTAATGTCCCCCAAAACCTTTTTTGAGCCCAAAATGAAACCCCTCCGAAAAACCAAACCGGGGGCCCAACCAAATTTTTTTAAAGTACTTAAAGTACACAGTCCTTTAAAGTAGCCTCAACCCTGTGCCTAAACGTAGCCCAACCCAAGTGTGGCCCCAATACGTACTTAACGACCCAGCCCTAAATGTAACCCGCCACTGTAACTAAAAATGGCCCAACCAAAACCAAATGTACCCAGACCTAAACGTGGGGCCTAGCCCGGGATAAACGACCCGGGGCCCAAAAGTTGCCAACCTTGTACTTTAAATGCAGCACAGTCCTTAATGTACCTCAACCCTGTACCTAAACTAGCCCAACCCCAATGTGGCCCCAATACGCAGTCAATGTAGCACAAACCTGAATGTAACCAAACTCTTAAAAGACGCAACCTAAACTAGCAATATCTCAAAGACCTTGATCCAAGTACTACCGAGATAAATTTCCTTTTTGGGTGATACTTATACTTGCAGTTTTTATATCAATTTTACCCAATCGAAAAAACCCCCTGACAAACTTAAACAAACACCCGGTGTTTTCTCGACAGCGCACCCGTGACCTTTTGGGCACACTCTTCACCGTTCTGCCGTGTTTTATCTTTAAAAAACCCCCCCGGGAATTGATAATTTTTTTTAAAGGCTTTAATTTAGTATTATTTACGTTATTTCCCTTAGATCGGGAGTCAACTTAGACCTTGACATTTGAGAGAGACTGCCAAGAAAGATAAAAAAAGGGTGCCCCCATGCCCCGGGATGGGGACTATTTCCTCCAGCTTTTTCAAGTCTTCCCGCTACAGGGCAAACGTGCCTCGCTGCTGGTTGCAAAAACCCCCGCGTCTCGATGACAAATTTATAATGGCAAACAATACAGGGGGGTTTTTCTATCAGGGTAATACTATAATTGTTTCCCATCACAGCGGCTGAAAGGGGGCGCCAACCTTTGGGGGGGACAAAGGGTATATTTATCCAACCTTTCTGTCCCGGGATTGACCCAAAACAACAGCCGATTTTTCCCCTTCACTATAAGCGCTCAACAAAATATTGAACAGTTTGATCGGTTTGCCCCCTGCATTGAGGGCGTCTCTAAAAAGCCTAGTTTTCCTTTCGAAATCAAATACAACTGATCCATCATGGGGGGAAAGCACATCATTTTTTGTCTTTAAAGAGCACAGTTTTCCATCCTCACCCCACTTCCGGGTCTGATTTGCCAGTTTTTGGTCCCCGGGGCCTA
This sequence comes from Pycnopodia helianthoides, assembly GCA_032158295.1. NCBI lineage: Eukaryota > Metazoa > Echinodermata > Asteroidea > Forcipulatida > Asteriidae > Pycnopodia > Pycnopodia helianthoides. Next base: position 9,690,346 of record CM063250.1, on the reverse strand, counting down.
CTCATTTCGGTTAGGTTGCCCCCAAATTTTGTTACTAAAAAGTGATTTAACTCGGATACTGCGTCCCATTTTTAAAACCAGTTTCTGGGTCATTTTTGACACAGATTCCCGGGGTAACTGACCCAAAGAGGGTCAACCCCACGGAACACCAATCAGGGCCCACTGATCCGGAAAATTTTGGAGTCTACAGTCTGAAAACTATCTGTTTCATCAAAATATAAAAAAAAAAAAAAAAAGATATCATAAAAAACAAATATATAACGACTACTCAATTAAACAAAAAACCCCTCAACGAACACTCGCCGTTACTCGTGTAATGGAGGAAAACAAATCTTGCTTAACATGAAAATTTGGGGTTGCAAAGGGAGGCGGGGGTATATACTGTTCTTACATTGTCTGTCATGCTTCGTAACCAGTTGGACATTATTACACCTTGACTTAGCATACGATCCCCGACCCTTCGTCTACCACCTGCCCCCCCCCCCCCCCCCCCCCTGACCTCACAATCCATAAATTTCAGATCTTCCACCCGCCCCGTCCTTACCCCTAAAAAATCATTTCCTAAAGATTTCAGCCCAACTTTCCACTGACAAGACACGTCTCGACCGGCCGATCCCCTTTTAAATGATGGCTCCCCCGGGAAAATTTCCCCGAAAACCCGGGGCAGAACACCCCAATTGGGGGTTTGGTGAGTGGGGGGTAACCGCGTTCAGCCCGGTTAACGGTTCACTTACCGATAGAAAGGACTGAACCCACAAACCTTTTACAAAACTTGTAACAGTCACCGCGCATGTTTTACGATTGACCCAAAAGCTACGAAACCTTCCGGAGCAAAATATTCCCTACATCCTAACAACACGGGGGCAAAAGCGTGTTGATGCGTTTGTAATACAAACCCCCGGGGTCAAACGACCTAGCGGAAATACCTGAGGCTAAACTCTTTACAAAGTTCCTTCTCACAACCTAAACATGATAAATACACAACTACTCTTAGTGTTATGGGTATCAAAAAAAACCTACCTGTTTTTTTTCATCGTACAAGTTTCGCAAAATGGATCAATATACAATGGAAAATTTTTATTATGAAATCGAGGGAAAGGGCAAGCAAAAAAACCACATTGGATAAACCTGACATTGCGAAAAGATACGCGAAGCTACAATGATTTTTTTTCAAACCCATTCTTCAACTTTAAGCTGAACGGTCAAAAGCCCTTTAGTACCGATGACGCACGAAACGTTGACCCTTTAACTATTTGTTTTGCGTTTAAACCACGGTCCTTTTGGTTGGAAAGGGGTTTGCAACAGCATTTCTATTTCTCCGAAACTAATGACCGAAATTAAACTTTTTTACGGGCAGGGGAAGGCAGATCAGTTTTAACATTTCAAAGTTCAAAAAGCAGGGGTAATTGAACCCCCCTTTAAAATAAACACGTACAACACTGTTCATGAGTCATTACTGTAAATCCAGGGTCGTAAAAAACAATGTACTAAATGAAAATAAAACACCCAAAACAACAAAAACATTTACATTTTAAACACAAGTTTGGAAATAAAAAAAGAATCGCATGGGGTCAAAATTTTGCCCCGATTCGGTTCCCGTGAGGCGTGCCCCTTTTTTGGGGTCTATGACCCGAACGGGGTCAAAGTTACCCAGAATGTTTCAAATTACGCATAATCCGATTTAAAAAGGTACACTTCCTTGGATCGGTGGGTTTGGTCTATAAAAACCGTTTTTTTATCAAAGCATATGGTTAGAAAGATTTTTTTAAAAGTAAATAAATGATCCACCAAATACCTCAAATTCCGTAGTTTTCCTTTAAACTTTGCGAACTAACACGGGGGCCTTTTTTGGGGGAGTCAAAAATTTGACTCCATAAAATGGCCGACGTTTTATTTCACGATGAAAAATGAAAACCAGCAATTTTCGAGGCATATTTGTCGGATCTTGTATTCTACTTTTAAAACATCTTTCAAACCCATGTGCATTTTATAACAAAGGGTTTTACAAACGCTTTTTATAGACCAACTGGGCCCGATTTAAGGCAATGTGTCCCTTTAAGATCCCGTACGGTCAGCCTCCCCGGGTTCTGGTCAGACCCCCTGGGGCCTGGGAATCTGGGTTAAATTCTAACCCGGGAGTTTTACGTGTACTTGCAAGAAATCAAGCTGGGTACCGCTCTTGCGAATATTGAACGGATTCAATTTCAAAACACAACCCCCAAACACAACTCCCAAAGGTCAAAACATATTAAGGTTTTGATTTCTATTGAATTATGAGAACGATGAGCATTTTTTTTAAGGGGTTTACAAGTTTTATGTAGCGAAATTCAGCAGCCGGGCACGCCAGCACAAGGGGGTAAACCCCTTCTCTTAAAGCGATTATGTTAACTTGTTCTTTTACTGTGCATTAACACCTACGGGCCCTAGGGTTTGTTTTCCCCTTCCTTCCGTGGACGAACGTTTAAGTGTCTTGCTTAAGGAACGAGTGTCACAAGGGGACGGGACCCAAAACTCTGCTGATCAAAACACCAACTTGGGTCGGGGTGCTCTTACCCGCTCGCCACGAAAACCCTCTATAATACTACCAATTAGTATTGCACCTTTTAAAAGCTCATCAAAAAATTTTAAAATAACCGGGTTTTTACCCTCATCAAAAACCCAAACTTGAGGCAATTGGACTTTTTCTTGGTTAAAAGTAGACCGTTTTCAATCCCCAAAAAAAATGTCCAAAGAAGTAGAACCATGCTTCACAACCGGGAGCGTCTCCACTGCTCTTACCGACCAATGGGGTTTTCCTCCTCTAAAAAAAGGAACAAGGCTACCCTAACCAGGGTCTACTATGGGAAACAACACTACTACGACTAGGGGCCCAAAGGGGTTTTACTTATCAAGATTTTAAAAGGGTGTTTCAACATACTTTACATTCAAGATGGGGGCGAGATACGTCAATGCAATTGTTTAATTGTCAAAAATCTGAACTCTTGCTAGGCAAAACGGATTCACCTCAGGGTCAATGCCGTATTTTAAAACAAAATTTGTTTGACCCAAACTCGTCGTTTTTTCCCGTCAAGTTGTCATTAAGCAGAACATGAACGCCAGTATAGCCGCGGGTACATTTTCCCCATCGATTCTTTTATAAATCATTGCCCCACGACGGGGTATCATGACCTATGTTATCTTTCACTCCTCTGGGTTTTAGGGCTGATTCCAACTGGAGAAGAAGAACTCGTCGGGCCTCACGATGGGAATAAATTTGTCGTCGAGATAAGGGCGTAAAAAAGTTCATCCTAGGGGGGATCACGCCGGGGCTATTTTTCCCCCTGTACATTTCAATTAGGTCGACACCTTTTTCCAATTCCATCTTCACTTTGTTAAAGCAAGAGTCGGGGTGACCCGGATTTGGGTCCCCGGGGCCGGGTATTTTTTTCTGGCGCATGTTTCGAATAGGTCAAGCTATCATAAGGAACGGTAAAGAAAAACGTGATTTTGACTCACAAATACAGTGACGAAAAAAAGAGTCTTGTTCTTTCTTTCCCCAGATTTTAAAATAAATGGTATTTGCAATTTAAAGGGGAAAATTTTTCTTGTGTGTGTGTGTTTGGAAACCCCGTCTACCCGTGAATCGGGATTACAAAAAAAAGGGGATCCGGAAGTTTTTTTTGACCAAAACCGAGGACGTATACTCCCAGTTTGAGTCCCAAAACCCCAAGGGGGAATTTTTGGGTTTTTTAGTTATATGAAAAACAGAGGGTCCCCGGGGTTTGGATAAAGGGCTCAGTTAGAAAGCATGTACAAACCAATGGAACTGTTGCAACAATTTGAAAAAAGGGGGACGATAGGGGGTCCCCGAGTGCAGTGTTTAGCGTTTACACATTTGAGTGGTGGGTGGTTTACCCATTCAAACCGGAAATTTAAAACAAGGGCAGTAGGGTCCCGGTGGGATAAAGGTCCCCAGTTTGAGAGGGGGTGCAACAGCCATGGGAACTGAACCAAAGGGGCAAAAATTGGGGAATACAAAAAGAAAACATCTACCTTTTTTGAAACGAGACTTTAACATAACGGATCCGGGGTTTTGACAGACCTAGAACAATGGTGATGAAGTCCACACAAAGAAAACAAAGAGATCGAATCCTCGATTTACTGGTCGACCAACATGTGGGTTTAGGGTTCCAAGCCGATTTAAAACGAATTACTCGCTTTTTGAAAGAGATTAGGGGTCTCTGGCTCGCGCTAAACGGACTTGGCATATTCGTTTACTCTTTTGCCAAATTTTGACATTGGACACCTACTAGCTCCAGGCTTTGCTCGATTGTCAGTTTGAAAAGTACAAAAAACAAACTTGCCAGAGGTTTTATATCCCACAGCGCAACTCAACTCGCAAGGTTTTAAAATGGTATATATTCATCAACAGCTAATTTAAGGTACCTGGACAGTGTTAAACAACCGTATCTCCCGGATACAAATTAGGCCACCAGTGGCAGCCAAGGGGTTTTGCAATTATCCACCAATGTGGCCATGGGCAGGGAATTAAACTAAAGACCCAAAAATTATTCCAACTATACAAAAAGGCAACCCAAATGTAAAATTATAAAAATTATCGGGGAAACGGAAACAATTAACTAGGTAAAGACATGCTTCTAAAACTGATCGGGACCAAGGTCAACGTTTAAAATTTTCAAAAATAAATAAAAATCGGGCCCAGTCCGACCTGAAGATAAGATTTTAATTGATCGAGGTATTCCGGAGTTTGGGGTAGGGGTAACTTGCTTTTAGGCCTGGCTTAAACCACGCTGCCCCCCCCCGAAAACCAAGCTGAAGCAAAAACCTTGGATAATTTACAACAAGCTTGATGTCCGGATTTGATTGGTACCTATAGACACACTCCGCTACTTGAGTAAGGGGTTTGATACTGTGCGTGTGTAGGAAGTGAGAAAGAGCACAAACGGGGGACAACCCGTTAAAAAGGACCCCCCTTTTTTGGGTACTAGCTCTAGAGGGCCAAGGTTTATATCAATAAGTCTTGATTACTGGTGTTCTGCCTCTGCCTCCTTCTCAGGGAGATTTAGCATAATTTTCTCAACACCAGTTTTTGAATCAAGGCGTTGCCTATAAAACTACGAGTCTTTACTGCGCACTTTCTGGTGTACTTGCCTTTTAGTTGAATAAGGTTAAACACCAGGGGAAATTGTTGAGCTATGGCATGCTCTTTATGATTAGCAAAGCAACGCGCTCAAATCAACTGTCATCTCCGCTTTTCCCCAAATTGGAAAGCATTTAAAAATTGTTGTTTGTTTTTCTTTCCCAATGCGACACTAGAAAGGAAAATGACCCCTTAATTCATTTCTCCCCGGGAAAATTTAAGCATTTTGACAAGTACAACCCCTTGAGAAAACTGATCCGACATTTTTTCCCCCTTTTTCGGAATAGTCATCGATTTGATTTTTGTTTTCCCAAAATTTAAACAGCAAAACCTGCTAAACCAATTTATTGGTCAGTGATAAAACGATACCCTTTTCAATTGATTACCAGGGTATGGAAAATAGTCACCCAGAAGAAAAAATAATTTTAGTGGAAACAAAAATAATAGAACCAAATGTGATTTTTTTTGGGGTTTCCCAAATTTTTATGTTTACGGGAAGGCTTGTGTTCTTAAAGCACGGACACTATTTTTGTTTTCTCAAAAAAATTTTTTACATAAAACTTACTTGTAACGAGCAATGGAGAGCTGTTGATAGTATAAAAAAAATTTGAGAAAAAAGCTCCCCTGATGTAACGTATTTTTGAGAAAGAATAATTTTTCATAAAATTTTGAATTGATTTTTTAACCCCGCGTGAGGTCTCGAAAACAAGCATTTGAAAACACAAACTTCGTGTGACAAGGTGTTTTTTTTTTTCAATAATCATCTCGCAACTTCGAGACCAATTTAGTCAAATTTTTCACAGGTTTTGACAATTACCAAAGGTGTCCATTTCTTTAAGACGTATGGTACCATTTCCCGGGTGATAGAGGCGATTAGGGGAAAGAGTTTGCCTTTTGTAAAAGAAGGAGAGGTGAGGAGGAAAAAAAAAAAATAGATAATAAAAAAAAAAACTTTCCCGCCCTGCATGAAGTGCACAAATGATTACACCAGAAAAATTTTCTTTTAGTTTACGCAACTTTGTCTGTTGTTTTATTGAACACGGAAAAAACCTGTTCTGATAAAAAAATTTTAGTGCCTTCGCGATTTTCTTGTAACCCTGGATGATGGAAAAAAAAAGCCTTCACTCGAGTTTCACAGCCCTCCTAATCTTTAGCAAATAAAGATCAGCTGCCACCACTTGTTCCTTCCCTGTCCAAAACAAAACTGCATCTAGTTTCATTGCGCAAAACATGGGCCAGACTAAGTTTTTTTCCACCTCGGTTTGAATACAATGAGCTGGGTTGGGGTAAAATCAAATGGCTAACCCATGATGGAGGTTTATACCGAGCCCACCTGGGCGAGCAGTACAAACATTCCCTCTTTTTAGGGTTTTTTTTTTTTAATTACTTTTTGTGACGAACAAAGAAATAAACGATTGGCGGCCATTACACACTTGTGCATGTATGTGTGGGGGGGGGGGCTTTTAAATGATTTTCCGACAGTAACCTTTAACTTTAACGACCTTTTGCACCCCAAAAAAACGAAACAGAGCCCCTAAGGCCATATCGTACATTTGGGAAAAAGGTGATAACAACACAATGACAAAGTAAAGTTATTCTCACAAACACACGCCCCCAGGGGTTCAACAATGACAGGAACCCCATGCACGGCCCTCGTGCATTAAAGTCGTTAATGCCCCCAGGGCCATGCATTTCGTATTGTTTCACTGGAAGTAAAATACAAGCGTGTATTTGTAATGAGCATCACGTTTATTGTTCATAGCGCTCGGAATTTACACACAAAAAAAAACGGAACTGATACACCATCGGGGAAAAAGGGTTTGTTTCAACGAAGAGCAAACTGTCTTTTGTTTTTATTTTTTTTTTTTTTTTAAAGTTTACTTCAGCCAAATGTCTAATAGAAATGTGACAGGTTACAAGTCTGCTACTGAATATTAACGGCAATTGATCTTTTTCCTCACCGGGGGAATTTGTCGCTCAGTCGAGCTTTCTAAGAATAGCGTACAAAAACAAGGGCTGCTAAAAAACCTACTCCCTTTCTTGTGTTTTGGGGGAACGGAACGCTCTGGCAGACATCTTTAACCCAGACAAAAACAAGACAACAGGGCACCGGGTTAGGGCTTGCAAAACACTTCCGGCCGTTTGGTGCGTTTAAAAAACCCTTTGCAGTCCCCCCAAAAAACCTTGGTTTGCGCCAAAGTAGCACACAACCTATCCCGATTCGGGGATATGATATGGGGTTTGTTAGGGGGGTTACCGTGGATTTAATTTGGCTGAGGGGGGGGAAAGTACAGAAACAACATTATCGTGATATCGGGGGATTTCACCGCATGGGAGAAAAAAATAATCATACACTCTGAACAAATCTGTTCGAGTTCACAACTTAAAAATACATCACGTTGAAGAGTGCTAGAGGAATTCATGTGCTTCCCGTGACATTGGATGTTTTTTTATGCGGTCCGTAGTCCACGGCATAGGACTGCTGTTTCCTTCTTTTTTTTAAAATTTGAGACGGCTTCATTAAAAAAAAACAGGGTCCCTTTTAGGAGGGGCCCACTCCAACCTTCAAAACGGGATGGTGGGCGCAAAATAGTCTTTCTCCTGACCCTTGGCACTTTGTATGGCATTTTTAACATGGTCTTCACTCTCAGGTCCACGATTGGAGATCGATTTTTGCCGTCCACCCCAAATGTATGGGGCCTGGTTAATCTCACTTTGATCTGGGGCCGCCGTTTAATTTTGGGAATCGGGCACCATGCCAAAACCCCCATTATGTAATTTTTTCCCCTGACAATCAGAACTTTTAAAATTCTTCATTTTTTTCCCTGCGAAGAACTCTTCAGATATAAAGTTACAGTGCTGGTGGCTTTTGGATCCTATGTTTCCTCACAAAAAGATAATAAAACTTGAAAATTGTTATACCTGTTTTTTTTTGAAAACGGGAGGGTTTTGGGGAACTTGGCCAGAAAAAAAAATTTGTTTTTTTTGCAAAACCCAAAACGGGGCAGTGACAGCACCGTCAGCAAACCCCAAAATCTGGGTCGCTTTTACCACACTCTGGGCGCATGCCAAGCAATCTGGTCACTTGACCAACACTCTGGGGGAGCAGGCCAAGCAACTGGGTCAGCTTGACCAAATCTGGGGCCATGGCCCGAGCAATCTGAATCACTTGGCCAGCACCTAGGTCAGCATGACCAAAAAATCTGGACACTTTTCCAACACTCGGGTCAGATGGCCAGACAGTCTGGATCGCTTGACCAGAATTATGGTCAACTTGGTCAGATGACCAGTAAACGTTGTAAGATGACCATTTTTGATCACATATAAACCATAACTTGGTCAGCATAACCAGCAATCTTGGTGAGCATACTAGCAAACCGGGTTAGCATAGCCAACAAACTCGGGCAGATGAACAGCATTCCGGTCAGTATGACCACATCTGGGTCAGTATGACCACCCGAATACGGGGCACTTAGCTGCAAATAGTGAGGGGATACCAGGGATCGATACATGATCTGCGATAGCCTGACCTCTTGGGTGGTCAAGTCTACTTTTGAAAAAAACTCGAGTCAATCACCAAGTATTTTTGTGAATAGGGAAAAAAAATTTTATTCATGGGAAAATCTCTGCCAAAAACCCCCGGGGTTGTAGGTTTTTTGTGACCATGTCTTTGAATATCCCTTTGATTTAGATGGGCTTTTTAAAAAAACCCAAAAGGGAGTAAATAAAAAATAGTAACAGAATGTTTCATACTTTTTTTCACTTCAGAAAACTGAGATTAAAATGCTTCGTTTATTTCGTACCTAAAATTCAAATAACCCTTCCGGGGGTTTTGTCACCTTTTTACGTGAGTTTTGGGCAAAAAAAACCCGGTTTAACAACTGCCATTAACCCCCTACTGTCAGGACTCTTGGCAACATTTTCCCCGGAGTTGACCAACCATTTGAAACCATTCACTGCCAAGTTGTGTATGGGGCACAACTGTGCCAGAACACTGTGTACTGTTACATGCATTTCCCCAGGTACTTTTTTCAGGCTGGCAAGTTTATCTATCTTCAAAACACTTGTAAAAGGTATTGAATGGTCAGACAGCAAGAGGGGTTAAACTTTTTTAAATATCCAACCCAAAATAAACCACTCCCGACAGTGACCCGGGAGAATTGCACTTGAAAAACCCCTGACATCAACGACGCTGAGAAACCTCACACGGGGGGCATGAATTTTTTTTCCACAAAACTCGGTGTCCAAACGAGGAAATTCCCCCCGGGGTTTAAGTGGAGGGTTTTCACGGTAAGGCCAACAGTCACCCTCCTGTTCAACTCCGTTACATCCATCAACGCCTTGCCACAGTGGATTTTATCTTTTTTCACAAGGTTTTAAGTTTTACCCCCTCGGAGATTTTGTGAACTAAACAAAAAATGTTTCTGGGAAGCACCCAAGTTGTCTCCGATGACCTCGAGCAGGTGTTGATTTATCTTCCAGTGCCAAAATTTTTAAAATTTAATAGGAGTAATCATTGTCTTTAATCAACACCTAAATTGGGCTCACTCAAAGACTAGGGGTAGACTCATCCAGGGTAATTTTGGAAAGTACTACGATTATTTTCCCAAGTTTTAGAAACTTTTTAATTTTTTTAATTTGAAAAAAATGAAGTTGGACACAATTTCGCTTGTCACAAAAATTCGCGGAGTAATTCCCCCAAAAAACAAAGTGTAAATTGCGAAGTTAAGATTTTTGGGGGTTTTTGTTTTTGCAAGTGTTTCCAGGGGGTTTTATGCTACTTTTTGTGAGACATTATTTAAAACACAAGCAAAAAAAAACCCAAAATCTAAACGAAAATGCAATCTGACAATGACGGCATCCCAAATTCTTTTAAAAAACTTAATTTTTACAAGTGTTGGAACTTTTCCAAATCTGGTGGGAAAAAAGGAATCAAATTTGGTCGGACTAATGGATGGGACACAAAGGTGGGAACGCGTCGGAGACCACTTTCAAACTTAAAGGGACTGGAAAAAATTTGGGAATTACTCCCAAAAATTGTTACAAAAAACCTACTTGGTAACGACAATGGAGAGCTGTTAAGTACCACCCATCAGATAAAGAACAACGATTGACTGAAGTGACTTTACTATTATACATTTTCTGGTAAATGAAACCATGGATGCATCATAATGTGACTTAGGGTTAGCCTGCAAGCCCGAGGAAACCTTTATTAAACAAGGGTGCTTGATATGTGAGCCAGAAAACCCGGGGTTAACTCCTATACTAACGATATGTGTTTGGGTTCTTTTATGTGCACAACCAATCCTAGTTCGCGGGGACCTTAGGCTTAATGTCCGATCCAAAAGGGACAAAGCAATTATGTAAAGGGTTTCTTGCCCAAAGACACAAGTAGTTACCACAACAGGGATTCGAACAACACTCTGCTGAGCAGAAAGAAACACCAGAACTGGAGTCCGGTGCTCTGTACCACTCGGCAACAATTGACAATTCTTGCAATGAAATTGAAGGAACATCTGGTACGGAGTCTTGAACCTCAAAGACTATTCCAAACTCAATACAGATTTCTTTAAATGCTGCAGGATAACCGCAAAACAGGCGACTTTATCTGACTTACCATCATTGCTTCATCCTTTGAAGATCGGAAAAGTAACGTGTAAGACGGATCAAACAAAGTCTGTAATCTACAACCAAAGGCAACGCCCTTCAGTACTTGTTCGATTGTAATAAATGGTTCAGGCAGGATTGGAAAGTGCAGCGGGGGTCGTAGACTGTGGAAGTACTAACTTAATATAATTAGGTATCCTCGTCAGCCATACGTACAGCAATTACGAGTCGGCATGTTTATAAATCGACAGCAATTTACTCAGTCAAACTCACTGTCACAACCAGGAGCTAATCTCTTCGTTTATGCAAATGCGCACGCACGTGCCGATAAAAACAAAAACTGTTGGGCTTGATGTTACTTAATACGTTGGTGCATAGTTACAGTGTCGCGTCACGGAGCCATGGGTGAACATAGTTCCTTCAGGTCGGCTTTAGTTATATTGCATTATGTGACATAGATCATGGGGTGGACCGTTCAACATATTGGATTCCTTGAAAATGAATTCCGTGTTGTTTGAAATATCCAGCCATTCCTGATGGACGACCAGAGCAATACATGTTCGAAAACGTCAAGGTAAACTGCCGGTGGTTTCCAGAAAAAACCTCAAATGATTGGGTTCGTGCTGATTGTAGTTTTATACAAAAACATTGATCCCCCTATGCACTTTCGCTCAACGGATTTCACAAAGAAATGCGCTTCATCTATGAAATTACTTTCTCTTGATACAGAAAACAACACCGGCTGAGGAAACAAAACAGCATTCTGTCTGGTACCTGATGACACGAGGGCAGTATTCTTGTGTAACACAACTTAGTAGGCATCAAGTTCATGTCTCCAGAGACCACGGATATGTACCCTTGGTTGTCTTGGCGGGGGTGGAAGCAGGCGTATGCTTATGACTAAGACTGAAGTCTCTGTTACACCATGGTCATGGTTACACTGTTGTAGATGAAGGTTGGTGGTAGGCTTTCGGACCTCCAGCGTGGGCTTGCCTTCATGCGGAGGTCTCGTCTCCTCTGCCTGCCGCAACAGACGGCCAGCCTTCCTCAAAGCGTGAAAGGCCCATGCAGACGGTCCAGCCTACTTTCTGCATCTATTGGACAGTGTTGCTTCCCATTTGGTATTGGTGTTTAGTTTATGGCCTTCAGTCGCGTGGCAGATTTTTCGGAGCGCAGTAGTGTGGGTGACCGGTGGGTCGATGATAAAAAACTATGAAATCATTTGACTTCAATGAACATAATGGGATGGCTGGGTAACTTGCCTTCCAGAGATCCTAACATTGTTTGCCACACTTATCCAGCTTACTATTTAATAGTTCAACATTTTGGGGGCCGTTGACACCAATCGTTTTAACACTAGAGTTTTCGCAGTTGTATTTCAAATACCTCGGTCAAAGGTCTTGAAAACGTTCGTACCTCAGGTTACAGATAAAACTGGAATACATAATAACCGTTAGCTCACACATTTTCTTTACAAACAATAAGGGTTTTCGGAAAATCATTTATATAGGGTACTTTGTTTTCTTCGTTTATATATTCTAAAACCCTCCAGGTCAAATTGACCGGGCATTAACTGATCAATTGGTGCCTGGCATATTTGGGGTCTATTTTGACCCGGAATCTGTGTCAAAATAATCCAGAAATGGGTCAACTGACGCTAGAATCAGGTAAATTTTTTCTTATATTTTTTATTATTCTCATTCTTTTATTTTGGTTTTTCCAGGTCCGGTTTCAGGTAGTAGAGTGGGTGTACAATCGTTTATAGTAGAGTGTTGTATGCTACCTTGAGAACCATTTCAATTATAACGTCGTGACTAATTTTAAGACCTTGAAATTAACTCAAATTAAGTCCTCAGTGTAAGTACAACCCCCCCCCCCCTTTTAGTCGACCCAAACAGTTTAGTTTTGGAGCTTGGACCTTGTCGATATTCTGATTTGGAAGCGGAAGACAGGTTCTCGCCCCCCCCCGTTCCTCAAGGGGTTAGTATTTCGAGACAGTTTGCGGAGGGTAATATACTTTGGATTCTTTCTGTTTTTTCTGCTCGTTCTTAAAGAACTACATCCTAACCCCTTGGTTAATCAGGCAGCATCCTTTCCAGTGTAACGTCTATCAACGATCCGATCCTCTTCCCATCAATTAGCCTATGTGCTTATAGCAGAACCTTGATATAAAATACACAAAACAAACATATCCTCGCTGCCACATTGAGGATACATCAGTAAAGATAACCCCTGGATTACAAAGAAAAGAACAGTAACATTGATTTGAGTTTTTATGCAAAATTAAGGCTTAAGATTGGGAGCAATATTCATCAGTGCCTCGGATGGGAATCGAACTCTTAGTCCTCTGCATTTGTTGCAGGTGTGCGGGTCCCTATATTTGTAGTCAGGGGGACTGAAAATACCCCTGATATAATGTAACCCAACCCTGTACTTGAATGTAGCCAAGACCTTAATGTGGGCCAGCCCTTAACCTAAATGTAGCTCGTGACCAAAGTAGGTCCAACCTATGTACCTAGATGTAGCTCAAGTACTTAATGTAGCCTCAACCATGTACCTAAATGTAGCCAAGACCTTAATGTGGGCCCAGCTGAGCCTAAATGTAGCTCGTGACAATGTAGGTCTAACCTTGTACCTTATATGTATAGCCCAGTCCTTAATGTAGCTCAACCCTGTGCCTAAATGCAGCCAAGAACCTTAATGTGGGCCCCCCAGCCCTGCAGCCTAAATGTAACTCGAGACCAAAGTAGGCCTACCTTGTACTTAAAAGTAGCACAGGCCTTAATGTAGCCTTTCAACCCTGTTGCCTCTAACGTAGCCCAACCCTAATGTGGGCCCCAATACTGTAGCTTAAGTAGCCCAGACCTAAATGGTAACCCTGACACTGTAACTAAAAATGGCCAACAATAACCTAAATGTAGCCTGACTATAACGGGGCCTAGCCTGGGACTTAAAAACGTTAGCTCGGGGACCAATGTGTTGGGGTGGGCTAACCTTGTAACTTTAAATTGCAGACAGTCTTATATGTAGCCTAACCTCTGTACCTAACGTAGACAACCCAATCCCAAGTGTGGCCCCCAATACTGCAGCTCAATGTAGCTCAAACCTGGGGGAAAATTTTTTGGTTAAAGCACTCGGTAAAAGATGCGACCGACCTAAACGTAGGCAATAAAAAATGTCTCAAAGACCTTGATCCAAGTACTACCGAGATAAACTTCCTTCTGGTGATACATTATACTGGCAGCTTTTTATATCAATTTTACCCAATCGTATATAAACCCTGACAAAACGTGTACGATCACCCGGTGTTTTCTCGACAGCGCCCACCCGTGACCTGTTGCACACTCTTCACGTTCTGGCCGTGTTTTTCTTCTAGATAACCACGCCGGGAATTGATATATTTTTTTATAGTGGTAATTAGTATTAGTTTACGTATATTTTGCCTCCTTAGTTCTGGAAGTCAAAACTTAGACCTTGACATTGAGAGGAGACTGCCAGAGCAAGATAAGAAAGGTGTCCCATGCCCCAGGATAGGACTATTCCTCCAGCTTCTCTACAAGTCATTCCCGCTTACAGGGCGTAATAACGTGCCTCGCTGCTGGTTCAGAAACCCCGCGTCTCGATGAGCAAATTTATAAAGTGGGAAAAACAATACAGTGGGGCGTTTCTATCACGGTAATACCTATAATTGATGCTCCTTCACAGTGGCTGCTAGGGGCGCCAGATCCTTTGGGGGGGATCTGGAAGGTATATTTCATCCAGTCCTTTCTGTCCCGGATGGGACCCAAAAACAACAGCGAGTCTTCCCCTTCACTATAAGCGCTCGAACAAAATATTGAACAGCTTGATCGGTTTGACCCCTTGCATTGAGGGGCCTGTCTCTTACAAGGGGCCTTTAGCTTCCTTCGAAAGATCAGAATACAACTGTATCCATTCATGGTGGAAAAGACACATCATTGTTTGTCTTTGAGAGCACAGTTTTCCATCCTCTACCACTCGTTACTTCCGGGTCTGATTTGACTCAGATTTTGGCGGTTCCCCGGGGCGCTCTCTGGACTCATTTCTGGGTTAGGTTGACCCGAAATTTTGTTACTAAAAAAGTGATTTTAACTCGGATTTACTGCGTCCCAGTTTTTACCTGTTTCTGGGTCAGTTTGAAACAGATTCCGGTTCATACTGACCAAAGAGATGGTCAGACCACGGGACACCAATCACAGGGGTGGGGTCCACTGATCCGGAAAATGTTTTGGAGTCTACAGTCTGATAAAACTATCTGTTTCATCAAAATATAAAAAAAAAAAGAAAAAAGGATATTCATAATAAACAAATATATAACTGACTACTCATTTAACAAAAAACCCCCTCAACTGAACTCCACTCGCCGTTTACTCGGTGTAATGGAGGAAAACAAATCTTGCTTAACATGCAAAATTGTAGATGAAGGGAGGCAGGGGGGGTATATATGTTCTTCATTGTATGTCATGCATTCGTATACCACGTATGTGGACTTTATTACACACTTTGTACTTAGAGTACGATCCCGGACCTTAGTCTACCCCTGCCCCCTTCCCGCACCTGACCTCACAATCCACCATGGAATTTCTAGATCTTCCAACCAGCCCCGTCCGTTACGCTCTCTCAAAATCCAGTTCCTGAAGCATTTCATTCAACAATTTCCACTGACAAGAACATCTGTCATCTGACGGGCCGAGGCCCTTTTATGGAGTGGCTCCCCCGGGAAATGTCCGTAAACCGGGCATGGAAGTCATCGCCACTAGTTCGGCGTTGGTGAGTGACGGGGGTAACCCGCTGTTCAGCCCGGTTAACGTTCAAATTTTACCGATAGAAAGGACTGAACCCACAACGTTACAAAACTTGTAACAGTCACCGCGCCATGTTTTACGATTGACCCGAAATGCTATCGAAACCTTGGAGCTAAATATTGCCTGACATTCCTAACAAACACGCTGGCACAAAGCGGTTGTCTGATGCGCTGTGTTGTAATACATAACCTCGGGTCAACGAGCTCTAGCGGAAATACTGAGGTCTAATCTCATTTCAAGAGTTCCTTCTCACAACTAGTACATGATAATATACACAACTACTTTGTGTTATGGTATCACAAAAACCTACCTGTTTTTTTCATCGTACATGAGTTTCGCGAAATGGATCAATCTACAATGGAAATGTTTATTTATGAAATCGACGGAAAGGCAGAGCAATATAAAACACATTGGATAAACTCTGACATTGCGAAGAGTAAGCTGAAGCTTACATGGATATTTTTCTAACCCATTCTTAAACTTTAAGCTGAGACAGGTCAAGCAAAAGACCTTAGTACCGATGACGTCACAGGAAAAACGTTGAGCCTTTAACTAGTTGTTTTGCGTTCTATACCACGGTCCTTTTTGGTTGGTAAGCTCGGTTTGCAACAGCATATTTCTAGTTTCTCTCGAAACTAATGACCGATAAACTTAGTGGCAGGCTTGGGAAGGGCGGAGTTCAGGAATTAACATTTCTAAAGTTACAAAAAGCCCGGTAATTGAACACCTTAAATTAACAACGTAGCGACCACTGTTCATGAGTCATTACTGTTAAAATCCAGGGTCGTGAAAAAAGCAATGTACTAAATGAAATTTAAAAACCCAATAAACAACAAAAACATTTACATTGTACAGCACAGTTTGGAAATTAATATATGAACTCGCATCGGGTCAGAATTGACCCGGATTCGAGTTCCGTGAGGGCGTGACCCATATTTTGAGGTCTGTATGACCCGGAATCTGGGTCAAAAGTTACCCAGGAATGTTTTCAATTAAGCATAATCGAGTTTAAAGGTACACGTTGCCTTTGGACGGTCGAGTTGGTCTATATAAACCGTTCTTTTGTTATCAAATGCATATGGTTAGAAAGATGTTTTAAAAGTAGAATACAATGATCCACACAAATTTTGCATCGAAATTCCAGTAGTTTTCTTTAACTTTGCGAACTAACTACGGTCGGCCATTTTGGGGAGTCAAAAATTTGACTCCATAAAAATGGCCGGACTGTGTTAGTTCACGATGTAAAATGAAAAACCACGCAATTTCGAGGATATTGTCTGGATCATTGGATTCTACTTTTAAAACATCTTTCTAATCCATGTGCATTTTGATAACAAACGGTTTACAAACGCTTTTTATAGACCAACTCGCCGATTAAGGCAATGTGTACCTTTAAGATCCACTGTACGGGTCGGCCTGACACGGTTCTGGTCAGACCCCTCTGGGGCCTGGAATCTGGGTTAATTCTAACCCGGGAGCTTTTAGCGTGTACTTGTCAAGAATTCTAGTGGAGTACCTGCTCTTGCGAGATATTGGATCGGATTCAATTCACATACAACCCCCAAACAAACAACTCACCAAAGGGTCTTAAACATCTTAAGTTTTGATTTCTATTGAATTATGGAGAACGATTGTAGCATGTTTTTAAGGGTTTACAAGATTATGTAGCGCAATCAGCAGTCCGGGCACTGCCAGACCACAACGGGGTAAACCCCTTCTCTTAGCGATTATGTGTAACTCTGTTCTTTTACGTTGTGCATTTAGACACAACCTACGGGACCTATCGGCTTTGCTTTACGTTCCTTCGAGGACGATAGACGGTTTTAAGTCGTCCTTGGCTTAAGTGGACACGAGTGTCACAACGGGGACTGGGACCCAACTCTGCTGACTCAGAAAAACACCCAGAGCTTGGGTCTGGTGCTCTTACCCGCTCAGCCACGACACGCCTATCTTATAATACTACCAATTATGTATTGGAACCCTTTTGAAAGCTCATCACAAAATTTTAAAAAGAAACGTGGATTTACCCGTCATCATTAAAACCAGACTTGGAGGCAATGGGTTATGTTTTCTTGGTTAAAAGTAGACCGCATTCAATGCCCCAAAAATACTGTCCAAGAGAAGAAGAACCATGGCGTTCACACTGGGAGCGTCTCCCACTGCTGCTTTACGACCAATGGTGGTTTCTCTCTCTAAAAAAAGGAACAAGGCTACCCATATTACCAGGGTCTTCTTCTATAGGAACAATCACTACTACTGCACTAGAGGGACCATGAGGTGTTTTACTTATCAATGATTTTAAGAGAGTTGTGTTTCAACATATCTTTACATTCAAGATGGCGGCGAGATGACGTCAAAGCAAATTGTTTATATTGTTCTAAATTTCTGATCTTGCTAGGCAATCGGATTCATCCTCAGGGTCAATGCCGTTATTTTACACAAATTTGTTTGTAGCAATCTCGTTCGTTATTCTCCGTCAGAGTTGTCAATTTATGCAGAACATTGAAACGCCAGTCAGGTATAGCCGCGGGTATAAATTTTGCCATCGAGGTTTCATTTATGAATCATTGCCCCACGACGCGGTATCATGACTATGTTATCATTCGAATCCCTCTGGGTTTTAGGGGCTGACTTCCAAGCTGGAGAAAGAAGAGTCTCGTCGGGCTCTCACGATGGGAATCAATTGTCTGTCGAGTTAAGGGTTTCGTAGAAAGTTGCTATCCTATGGGGGATCACGCCGGGGACGTACTTGCTCTGTACAATTTCTAAATAGGTCGATCACCAGTTCAATTCCTTCTTCACTTTGTTAAGAGCAGAGAGTCGGGACAGTGAACCCGATTTGGGTCCCCGGGGCCGGGGTATTTTTTCTGGGCTGCATGTTTCGAATCCCAGGGGTCATGCTGATCATAAGGAAACTGAGTATAGAAGAAAAGTGATGTGACTAAACCAAATACAGTGGACATGAAAAAATGAGTCTTGTTCTTTCATTTCTAGATTTTCAATCATGGTATTTGCAGTTAAAGGGAATTTTTCTTGTGTGTGTGTGTGTCTGTTGTGTTGGTAAGCACGTCTACCCGTTGACATCGGGGATTACGACAAAAGGGATTCCGGAAGTGTTTTGACCACCGAGGGGACGTTACGGTCCAGATTGAGTACCAAATCCAATGGGAATGTTTGTGTTTTGATTATGCAATAAACTAGAGGGTCCCCGGTTGGTTATAGGTTGCTCAGTTAGAACAAAGGACATGTACAAACCAATAGAAGGTGTTGCTAACAAGTTGCAAAAAAAGAGGGACGATAGGAGGTCCCCGAGTGCAGGTGTTTAGCGTATAACACTTGAGTGTGTGGTGGGTTTAACCCATTCAATCCGGGAACATTATCACATAGGGGCAGTAGGGTCCCGGTGGGATGAAGGTCCCCAGTTGAGAGTGGGTGCAAAACAGCCATGGGAACTGTAACCAAAAGAGGCAACAGTTGGATACAAAAGATAATACATTCTACCTGTAGAAAACCGAGGATCTTTACATATAAACGGATCCGGGGGTTTTGACAGGACTAGAAACAATGGTGATGAAGTCCACACACAGCGAGGAACAAAGAGATCGAAGGTCCTCGATATTTACTGGGTCGACCAACTTGTGTGTGAGTTTACGGTTCCAATGCCGATTTGAAACGAATTACTCGCTTATTGAATGAGATTACGGTCCTCTTGCTCAGCGCAAACGGATTGGCTTGATTGCGAGTTATCTTTGCCATAATTGCATTGGACAGCTGCCTACTTAGCTCCAGCAGGTGCTCGGTTGGTCAGTTTGTTAAGTTAACAAAACAAAGCTTGCCATGAGGTTTATATCCACAGCGCACTCACTCGCAAGGTTTTTTACATTGTGTTTTATTTTCTAACAGCAGGTAACCTTAAGGTACTCTGTGACAGTGTTAAACAATCCGTATCTCCCGGATACCATAATGATATGAGGCCACAGTGGTCAGCCATAGGGTTTTGCAATTATCCACCAGATGTGGCCATGGGCAGGGAATTAAGACCTAAAGGACGCACAACAATTAGTTCCAACTATGACGAATAAGGCTACACCAAATGTAAAATTATAAAATATTATCTGGAAACGGAAAACAATTTAACTAGGTAAGAGGACATGCTTCTCAAACTGATCTGGTCCCAAGGGTCAACGATTACATTTTCAAAAATAAATTAAAAATCTGTGCCAGTCCGACCTAGAAGATACAGACTTAATTGGTATCTGAGGTATTCCGGAGCCTGGGTAGGGGTAGACTTGCTTTTTGGGCCTGGCTTAAACCACGCTGCATCCGAAAACCAAGCTGATGCTAAACCTTGGATAAGGTTACAACAATGCTTGATGTCTCGGTTTGTATTGGTACACTCACTAGACCTAAAACACTGCCGCTACCGCTATTGAGTAAGGTTTGATACTGTGCGTGGTGTCGGAATGTGTGAGAAATGAGCACAAACGGGTGACAACCACGTTAAAAAGGATCCCCTTTTGTTGGGTACTAGCTCTGAGAGGGGACCAAGGTTGATATCAAGTTTGAGTCTTGATTACTGGTTTGTTCTGCCTCTGCTCCTCCTTCTCAGGGAGATTTAGGCATAATTATCTCTTGTCAACCAGTTCTTGAATCACATGGCTGTTGCCGTAGACAAACTCTGAGGCTTTACTGCTGTACTTACCTGTGGTGTACTTGCCTTTGAGTTGAGATAAGGTTAAAACCACCAGTGAATTGTTGAGCTATGGCATGCTCTTTATGATAGCAATGCACGCGCTCAAATTTCAACTCGTCATCTCCAGCGTTCCTCAACATGTTGGAAAGTATCATAAAATTGTTGTTGTTATGTTCTATTCAATGCGACAGTAGAAAGGAAAATGACCCCTTAATTCATTTCTCGGAAATTCGAGCATTTTGGACAAGTTACACCTCCTTGTGAAAACTGATCCAGACATTTTTTCCCCTTGTTTCGGAATAGTCATGAGTGATTTGTGATTTTTGTTGCCAAAATTTAATCAGCAAGATCCTGCTAAACCAATTTATAGGTCAGTGATTAAAACGATACATTATCAGATTTGATTAACAAGGATATGGCAAAATAGTCACCCAGAAGATATAAATAATTTGAGTGGAACCAAAATAATAGAAGCAAATGTGATTTTTTGGGTTCTATTTGTTATTGTTTACGGAAGGCTTGTGTTCATAAAAGGCAGCTGGACACTATTGGTGTTACTCAAAATAATTGTGTAGCATAAAAACTTACTTGGTTAACGAGCAGAGCAATGGAGAGCTGTTGATAGTATAAAAACATTGTTGAGAAACGGCTCCCTCTGATGTTACGTAGTTTTTGAGAAAGAAGTAATTCTCAGTAATATTGAATTGATTTAGAGACCTCACCGCGTGAAGTCTCGAAATCAAGCATTTGAAAACACACAACTTCGTGTGACAGGGTGTTTTTTCTTCAATAATCATACCTTCGCAACTTCGACGACCAATTGAGTTAAAATTTTCACAGGTTTGACAATTACAAAGGTTGTCATTGTCTTTAAGTCGTTATGGTACCTATTCGGCTGAAGAGGCGATTAGGGAAGATTTGTGTTTGCCTTTTAGTAAACGACGGGAGAGGTGGAGAGAGGAAATAAAAAATGATAATGGAAAAATAAAAAATTTCCGGCATGCATGAAGTGTCACAAATGATTACACAAGAAATTTTCTTTTAGTTCGACGCAAACTTTGTCTGGTTGTTTTATTGAAACGGAAACACCTGTTCTGATAAAACTTTCAGTGCACTTCGCGATTTGCTTGTAACAAGTGGATGATGGAAATAATATGCTCTTCACTCGAGTTTCACATGCCCTCCTAATCTTTAGCAATAAAGATCATGCTGCCACCCCGTTGTGTCGCATTCCCGTGTATCCAATAACAATTACTGCATGCTAGTATTCATTGCGCAAACATGGAGCCAGACTAACTGGTTTTTTTTCCAGCCTCGGTTTGATACAATGAGCTGTGCACTCTAGTGTCCGGCACCATATGTGTGTGTACCCATCACTGCTCGACTTGTGATGCGACTATAGGGCGCCGGTGTGGAATGTCGCGTCTCGAGCCAGTCACCATTGAGAGATAAGAGAGATGTATGAGTAGATCGATACTCCTTGTATGCGATCGCCGATACGAAAGCGAATTCCTTTCATTGTTCGCGCTGAAGGTCGTAGCTATGCGCTCTTCTCTCTTACTTTATGTGCGATATTCAAGTGTAGGAGGTAATGTACATCGTGGCGCAGTCACGATGTGCACACTTTAGTGCATGTATATTGTGATGTCAGATGATGGGGGCTTGTGTGGGTATAGTAGAGAGATAAAATATGAGATTTCGCCTGAAGTCACTGAAACCCTCGTGAACTTTAGCAGATCCTCTCGACCAGTGAATGCAAAGCGCTGAGAGAGTACTGTGATACTCGAGATGTGTGTGAGATGCAGCCTTCTGAGCACGTCTGATGTTCGCGATGCAGTTTGCAATCAACGGTGTTATTGTATGAGCATCACCACAATGGACTCAGTAAAGAGATGTATATCGGCGTATGTCTACATAGAAGCGGAGTCAACGCCGCACATGTTGCGTTTGCTAAACTAATGACCAGGGTGTACTCCGATCTCACGAGAGATGTCTGCCTCGTGAATATCACGGTGATCATCGTGTACTGAGTGCGCTGTTGTGAGAGAGTTAGAGTGACGAAGGTGGGTTGTAGAGTTCGCGCGTACTAGGATAACTCAGTTTATCCTTGATAAAAATCCTGTTGTGCGTTAGTTGTGGTGTAGTGTATCTCATAAGCGGGTGCCAGCGAGGTATAGCTAGTTGACGTTACGGTCGTTAGTGGAGATGTTGTTGGAGGTGCGTATCGACTTCTCACGTGCAGAAGAGAGTTCATAGACCGTGAATGCGGGTTAGTGTTGTAGCGCGTAGACTCTGCTCGCGATATAGAGAATGCTAGTATCAGACGGGTGTTATAGCCAACGCCGGATGTCAGGTGAGGCGCAGGTATCGGAGGAACCAGTGAAGTTAGACTCATCGCGTTTAGTCGTAGGCACTCCTCGTATATCTGTAGCTCGCTCTTTATGAGAGGCTTGCTTGTGTGTCTTTCATTTGTTTTGTGTGTCGCGTGTGTTGTCGCATGCTGTGTTTTAAGTTGACCTTCAGCAAATGTTCTAATAGTAAATGTGACATGGTTACAAGTCTTGCGTGATGATAAATTAACGGCAATTGATCTTTGCCTCTGCCGGGATTATTTGTCGTCAGTCGTGCTTGTCTAAGAATCGCGTACAAGAACAAGGGCGTGCTAAAAGCCTACTCGTTTCTTGTGTTGGGTGTGGGAGACGGAACTGCTCTGGCAGAATCTTTAACAACAGACAAAAACAATCGCACAACATAGGCACCGGTTAGTAGGGCTTGCAAAAACTCTTCCGGGCCGTTTGGGGCGTTTAATCCACTTCGGACAGTCCCAAAAGAATCCTAGGTTAGCGCCGAAGGATGTAGCGATCACAATCCATATCCGATTCGAGGGATATGATATGGGATTTGTTAGGGGGATTACCGTTGGATTTAATTTGGCTGAGGGTGAGGGGAAAGTAACGAGAACATAATTATATCGTGGAGTGATATCGGGTGATTACACCGCATGGGATCGAACAAAATAATCAGTACACTGCTGAACACTCTGTTTCGAGTTGTCACCAACTTGACAATACATCACGGTGTGTGAAGAGTGCTAGCAGGGAATTATGTGCTTTCCAGTGACATTGGGGTTTATAATGCTGGTCCGTGACCGTCAGCGGCATAGGCGATGCTGTTTTCCTTCTTTTTTTTAGTTTGGACGGTGCTTCATTTAAAAACAGGCTCCGTTTTGGGAGGGGTCCCGACTCGCATACCTTCAAGACGTGGTGGTGGAGCTATATAGGTCTTGCTTCCTGACCTTGCACTTTGTATGGCATTTTGACACATGGTCTTCACTCTCAGGGTCCACCTATTTAGGAGATCGGATTCTTTGCCGTCACTGACTGTATGGGCCGTGGTTTTGAATCTTCACTTTGATTCTGGGGGCCGGCTCGATTTAATTTGGCAATCGGTCACTTCAAGCCAGAAATCCCCCATTTATGTAATTCCTCTGACAATCAGAACTTAAGATTTCTTCATTTTTTCTTCCCTTGCGAAAGAACTATTCAGATATTAAAGTTTACAGTGACTTGGGTGGCTTTTGGATCCTATGTTTCCGTCACCACAAAAAAAAAAGGGGGTTAATTAATATCTTGCATATGTTTATACTCTGTTTTATGTGAAAACTGGGGGAAGGCACTCGGGTCAGCACGACCAGCCAATCTGGGTCAGCTTGACTAGCTATATTGGTCAGCCACAACCAGGAAAATTTGGATCAGCATGACAAGCACTCTGGATCAGCAGGCCAGAGCACTCTGAGATCAGCTTGACCAGCACTCTGGGTTGTTCAGCATGACCAGAAGCAATCTGGGTTCAGCTTGACCAAACACTCTGGGGTCAGCATGACCAGAGCAATCTGGATCAGCTTGGACTCAAACACTCTGGGTCAGCATGGCCAGAGCATCTGAATCAGCTTGGCCAGCACATCTAGGTCAGCATGACCAGAGAAAATCTGGGACCAGCTTCGACGAACACTTCGTGGGTCAGTATGGCAGAGCAGTCTGGATCAGCTTGACAAGAATTATGGTACTTGGTCATGCATGACCAGTAAAGTTGTAAGATGAGCAGCATTTTGATCTGAATATAAACCAGTAATCCTTGGTCGGCAGTATAACAGCAATCTTGGTGAGCATGGACTAGCACTCTGGGTTAGCATAGCCAACAAACTCGGTCAGAGAACCAGCATTTCCGGTCAGTATGACCAGCAGTCTGGGGTCAGTATGATCCACCCGAATACGGGTCACGTTAGCTGGCAAATTGTGAGGTGAACCAGTACGTCGATACATGATATGCGATAGCCTGACCGTCGTTGGCTGGTCATGTCTACTTTTGAAAAAAAGAATGAGTCAATCACCAAGTATTTTTGTGATAGGTTAAAAACCACATTTTAATATGGAAGATCTCTGCACAAAAACCACCTGGCGTTGTGAGGTTATAGTGTACCATGTCTGTGTGAATTATCTCTGTTGATTTAGATGGACTTTTAAACCAACAGGGAGTAAATTAAAAATATAGTAACGGGAATGTGCAGTACTTTTTGCACTTCTTGAATATTGAGATTAAAATGCTCGGTCTTATGTTCGTACCTAAACTTCAAAATTATCCTTGCGGGATTTCGTCTACCTTTTGTCACGTGTGTTTTGGCCAAACAAAACGGGTTTAACAATAAACCTGCCATTAACCCTATACTGTCAGTGACTCTTGGCAACATTTTACAGTGAGTTGACAACATTTGAAACCATTCGACTGCCAGGTGTGTATGGTGGCACAACTGTGCACAGAACTGACTGTGTACTGTTTTTACATGCATTCCCCTCATGGTATCTATTTCAGGCTGGCATAGTTTATCTATCATTCAAAACCCACTTGTATGGTATTGAATGGTCAGACAGCAAGAGGGTTAAACTTTTCAATATATCCAACAACATAAACCCACTCTGACAGTGACCGGGGAGGGAATTGCACTTGAAGAAATCCCGTGACAATCAACGACTGCTGAGTAAACCTACACACGGTGGCATGAATTTTATTCCACGAAGATCTCGGTGTCCAAGCGAGGGAAAATTCCCCCAGGTCAGAGTGGAGGCTTATCACGTTATAGGCTAACAGTCACCATCCTGTGCAATCCAGTTACATCGCTCAATCGCCTTGCACACAGTGATTTCATCTTTATCACAAGGTTTTAAGTTTTACACCTCGGAGATTTTGTGAAACTAAACAAAATGTTTCTGGAGAAGCACCTCAGAGTTGTCTCCGATGGACCTCGAGAAGGTTGTTGATTTATCTTCCAGTTGCCCAAAACATTGTAATTCAATATGGTGAATCATTGTCTTTAATCAACACCTAATTGGACTCACATCAAAACTGGGGGTTAACTCATCCGGGTAGGGAAAAGACTACGAATTCCAGGGTTTTTAGAAACTTTTTTTTGAATTCGAAAAGACTGAAGTTGGACACAATTTTCGCTTGTCACAAACATTCAGCGAAAAATTTCCCCGGGAAAAAAAACCCAATGGGTGAAATTGTCGAATTATAAAATTTTGGGTTTTTTTGTTTTTCCCAAGTTTTCGGGGGGTTTATCTACTTGTTGAGACAATTTAAAACCCACCAAAAAAACACCAAAATTTTAAACGAAAATGCAATCTGACAAGGACGGCATTTCCAAAAAATCTTGTTAGAACTTAATTCACAAGTTTTGGGAACTTTTCCAAACTGGTGGCGAAAAAGGGAAATCAATCAGGTCGGCTTTAATGGAGGGGACACAATGGTGTGGAACGCGTCTGTATGACCACTTTCAAATTTAAAGGGGCACTGGACATTTTTGGGTAATTACTCCAAATAATTGTTGCCATAAAAAACCTATTGGTAACACAAGGGAAAATTTGATACATAAAAAATTTGTGAGAAAGGGCTCTCTCTAATAACGTATTTTTAGGAAAGTAATTTCTCATAAAATTTTAAATTGATTTTTAGCCCTCACCTGGGGTTTCCGAAATAGCATCAAAAAGCACACAATTTCGTGTTAAAATTTTTTCACGGGTTTGTTTTTTGTGCATAGTTGAATAACCAAGGGGACTGATCTTTGGACAATCCCAAAAGGTGTCCATGTCTTAAAGGCCATTTACACATTGGTAAGATCGAAAAACAAATTTGTCCATGATAACAAGTAAGAATTGGTAGAAGGGTTTTTTAAAATATTCGGGCTAAAAACTATTGGTTTCTGAAAACGGTAAAAACAACATAATTATCGCGGGGCGAAAAATTTAAAAAAAACAAAAACCATAAGACTTTTTTCACTATTATCTCGGACCTCAATCCCAATTAGCCAAACTTTCATGGGACTGCAAAAAACGTTTTTCGCCATACCGAATTTACCAAATTTCATTCCTGACTAGTTAAAGCAACCTTTTATAAGTCAACTAACTGTCTCTACCAGTTTTGGGATGTATGCTGTCAAAGATTTTTGGAAAATAAACCAAAAAAAAACTTTTTCAACTTACAAACCCGTAATGTTGTTGGTTACTGAATCATTATTTTAAAACCCGGGAAAATTGACTGCATCGGAAAGTACACTTGTTTTACAGTTACACGCTTGATCTCCTCGGGAATTATTTGCCCCCGGGGTGTTAAAAAAACAGTTTTAGAAGGGTAATTTATAGAACAAAAACAAATGTTGGGAACGCTATTTTAAAAATTTCGTTCAACGTTGTTTTAAACCCATTTAAAAAACAACACACCCCAAACCCTCAAGAGTATTTCCGTTTTGAAATCACGGGGACGTTTTTCAAGAGTGCTCCAAAAAGAAAACTGTGGAAAGTTTTTGGGGGCATAATTTCAAGAAATTAGCACATCCCGGGGATGATGGGTTAAAGTTCCCCTTTCCGCAATGTTTTAAAACAAGCGTGAATATTGACATTCACGCGGTATCTTTTTTTTTTTCCGTCCTAAGATCTCATCCAACGAAGATGTCTCCAGCATGCAAACCATTACACGGAACCAGGGGTTACACAGAGGGAAAAGACAATAATTATACAGAAAAATGGCGGCTTTGGAGTTAACAAAAACCGGTGTGAATTTAGGGGGTTGGGGGTTGATTTGCTAAGGGATGTTGGGACAAGGCTTTTCTCGAGTGAAACATTAAAAAATAAAAAAGTGGAAAAATTTGAGTCAGTAGTAATAATTTGATGCTCATCGTTAGGATGGGGATCAACAATGTTATGACATCGGTATGGTATTTATGCTTTAGCTTGCACAGCTAGATCGGTGACATTGGTCTGATCGTTCACCGCCCAATCTAAATATTTACACTTTTCAAACTCGACAAAACAATCATATAAAAACGTTATACTCGGATAGTGTTCCATGTTGACAAATCTTCTTAAAATAACGACGGGCAAAGTTTTCCCTTACAGAGAACTATCTCGATAAATTTATGCAGTGAAAGAAGACAAAAAAAAAACCCCGTTGTTGTCAATCAGTTGATCCATTATGAAAATGGGGGGTATTACTTGACTTGCTCGACAACGCCTCTCCTTGCAGCGAAAGTAAAACACACAGCAGGACAATACACCGCAGCGTTTCCCTCGACAAAAATCGGAGCGGGTGTCACCATGATTATTCTCAAGAAAGTATCTATAATCATTGCCCCAGCTCAGTCATAATCGCACGAAGGTACACACGCGCAGAAGCCCGGCCTTAGTAGTGCAAGGCTCGCATGATCCCAAGCGTTGACGGTGTGCGAGCAGCGAAGCACGTCCAGTGACTAGCCCCCCGTGGTTTAGTCTCACGGAGCCAGCTCAGGAAAAGGGGGAAATGATGATGGACCATCACCCGGGTTGACTTCTCCCTTGTTCAGGGGCTGGACAACATAGGACTAGCTTGTGTTATACTCCCCATCATCATCAGCCGGTGACTAATTCGGAATCTGGGAATTGTTATACAACAAGCAATTCGTGAGTTAGATTGAAAAGGGTGCCCTAACAGTATACCATGAGGGTCAAGGTTCTTAAATCGGTATTAAATATGCGCTGTTAATGTTAGTATAACATAAGGTGTTTTTTAAATTTTACTTCATGATTTCTTTACAGGGCAGGGGCAACCTCAGAGCTTAAGGGGGGGGGGGGGGGGGTGTAGCTACCTTTTGTTAGTTTACTCCAAAAAATGAATGACCATAAAAAAACTTACATGGCAAGAAAGCACTGCAGTGTTGTTAATGTATAAACAGTTTTTTTCGGCGATATCTCTTTAAATTGCTACCACCCCTTTGAAATGGAAAAATTTTCAAGGTAAGTTTATTGTTTATAGGCCTTTCTATAATTACATAGGATTAATTCAACTCGAAGGTCCAAAGAGGACAAGGGTATACTTTGCCTTTAAAGTGATCTCATTTAGTTTAAATGCACTCCGAGCTGAAGTTTCTCAAGACGAGTGTCTGTCTGGATGTTGAGTTCGTTAAAGACTCTGGCCCTTTGGTTTGTCAAAGACCAGTATACTCACTTGGGTGTATTCAAACATATGCACAAAAATAACAAACCTGTGAAAATTTTCAACTCCAATTGGTCGTCGAAGTGCGGAGATAATAATGGAAGAAAAAAACCCTTGTCACTCGAAGTTGTGTGCTTTCTAGATGCATTCAAATATTTTACTGAGAAATTACTTCTTTCTCAAAACTACGCTACCTCAGGGGGCCGTTGCTCACAATGTTTTTCTATCAACTGCTCTCCACCTTCGCTTCGTTACAAGTAGGTTTTTTATGATAAACAACTATTTGAGTATTACCAATAGTGATCTAGTGCCTTTAATATAAGGTTGTGGATTTGGAATCCGATTATGCAGGTTGTCTGAACTCGGACAGACATCTTATTTCTTATGTTTCTGAGTGAGTTATCGCAGGAAGACGTCTGTAATATTAAATTATATGAGATGGCTTTCCGTCTTCACACTATCATGTACCGATCTTTCTAATTTGTCACGTTTTGTAAGATGAAAATCTAAAGAACACCTTGTGTGTCGGTAGTTTTTGGCGAGTTCGTATCCGTGCTTACTTCAGAATTGCGGCACGGAAACGATGCCTTTGGAGTTCTTCGAAACGCTGCAGGACCATGGACTCGGCTTGGTAAATATAACCCTACATTTACACCCATGGACACTAACTCTTGACCCTATACCTTAAACATTACCACTTGACACTAACTAGACCCTATTCCTGACGAAGGTCTACTGTTCGATATTATTTTCAGTCCTGTACTTTAACAGTATTGATAATTCGGGGGTATTAATGCTCCCCCAGCTGTCTAAACGATGTTTTAACTTACTTGATATCATACTTTCCGTTTCACAAAACAAAAGTCCTAAATCTATTAGTTTAAATAGGCCCGTATGTCCTTAAGTCTGGTACCCTACTAGGGCACCTACAATCAAAAAGGGGGGGGGTTTTTGGGCTTTTACCTTTCAGATGTCAAAAGTGCTTGGGCACCAATTCATAGAGTCTAGCTTAGCACAAAATATGCTTAGCATGAAATTTCTTCCTTGATAAAAACAGGATTATTACAATCAAATTTCCACATTTGTTGCATATTGCTTGTTTAATGGTATATTCAGTGTTGGTTTGCTCTATCCTGAAAATCTCGTGGAAATTTGAGTGGTAATCCTGTTTTTCTCGAGGCAAATAATAGCATGCTAAGCAAATTTTTGTGCTAAGCAAGCTCTATGAATTGGGTCCTGATGTCAAAGATGCCATCTATGTTCGACCACAGAGAAAGGACTCTATGGTTTCGACGTCCTGAACGACCACTTGCATTGCATACACGCAAAATCTGTTGTCTAGTAAATAAAACAATGTACAGTGAGGTGTCCCTTCGAGCAAGGTTGTACGCATGTGCACTAGGTCAACTTGGGCGTTGTCTTTCGTAAAACCCCATTGAGGTGCGCTATTTGTGGCTTGTTACATCATAGTCAAGGAGAGTTTCACGTGACATAACTGCTAGTAGGATCTGCGGATGGACACATAGGACTTCATAAATGCCGATGGGTGTGTTAGCGCCTAACTCTGCGAGGGGCGCTGTTTTGAGCACTGTGACATTCATTTTTTTTCAACGAGCCACATGAGAGGTTTCCCTTTCGTCACGATGCGGCCTGCAAGCAGGGGTGTGCAATAGCTGGTACGATGTCCTTACTCCGCAGGATAAGGAAGGCAAGTCTATTTAGTCATAATAGTTGGGTCACTGCATACTGGTCCCTTTCCAAACTGGTCCCCCTGATCTGCCAATACCGCAATGGGAGATGCAGAGGCAAAGGTGCGTTTGTCAGGATTCCTCCAAAAACGCTTCAAGCCGGTCTCTGGGTAAAACACGAGCCTCGAAGGTGGACGTCCTGATGTTCGGGCTAGGGTGTGCACAACCGATTAATCATCATTATTATCTAACGGGGTGTGTCATCGCTTAAACTTCGGTGATGGGCCGCTGTTTGACTTGTGGACATCCAATCAAACGAGACGTTAGACTTCGTAATGGTAACGAGGGAGACTGTCGCCTGAGGAAAGTGTATTAGTGAATTTAAAAATGGCATTTCAAATGCACCCGACTCTGCCTTGATTGGCTCAATTGAGTTCAATTCATGCGCTTTTAGACTTAAGCAAAGCTGTGGACTAAAGCGGGAACCAGAACAATTTCTTAACCATTGTTAAGGGTTCGAAAGCCGGTTATGGTGATTGCCTAATTTCCACAAGGGTTTTCATGTAAATAGAACAGGTCTAGATGTATTTAAGTCCAATAAATAGTCATTTGAAAAAAAAACCGAGCAAAATTACACCAAATTATTTGAAACATTAATTTATTAAACTCGATATTTGAACTTCATACGGTTTTGCATCTTTGTGTTGAGTCACATTATTTGTAATTTTTGTTCAGTTTGGCCAGAACAAACATTAGGACAAAAACCCAAGCGATCATGACGGTTTAAAGCATGCTGTGTCAATCTCAGATTCTTCCATGTGTATTAACTATATTCAAGGTACTTGTTTTAAAGTCTACCAGCTGTTTGTTCTGCTAGAGGGGGTGGCTCCACGCTGTATCACCCTCCCGTCACCGTGCCCGACTACTAGACACACGGCTTACTGTTTCTAGTTCAGGGGCAAAATAGTAACATAATACAAAAGGGGTTTTTAAGGCTCTTTTTCACCAAGGGTAGGGGTAATTATGCGCTCAAAACTTAACCCTTAGTTTTCCATAAAGGTCGGCGGGGATGATTTCATCGTCTAAAAGGTCATTGTGATAGAGTGTTCCCGCTATCGTCGAAACCTGAATAGTATTTTTAAGGTGGAGAGCGTGAGTAGAAAAATGGTTTAACCGAGGTAATTGCATTTATTAACAAGTCGTTATCGACAATGACCATTCGGTCTAAATGTTTCTAAGGTAATCGTTTTCAGGAAGGGGATATAGAAAGTTTTCGATTTAGGTTAATCTCTGAATTTGTGAGGGAAAAACTATGGCGGCTCAAAAGAATCGCAGTAACTGTGTTAGAACGGATTATGTATCCGTGATTCGGGCAAGTTGGAGGGATAAAACCTGACGTGGTACACGCGCTGTAATCAGATGGTTTGTTTTTTACTATTCAGGTCGAATATCACATAAGGGAAATCGTTTGAGTTTTTGTATAAATACATCGGCCATGAAGATGCACAAAGGCTGTGTAATAAATGCGCGCTATATTTTCAAGTGTTGTCATGGGTGCTTTACCATTGCGTGCAATTGTATAGTCTTCATCGCGGCAGGGCGCTGTCGAGTTCAAAAAATCAATCTGGAGTTAGTTCTATCCAGCCCCCAGGCCACCTCTTTTTACCCCTGGGCACCCACAGCCTTCAGCACGCGTCATCCCTCACCTTCCCCACCCAGGGTGCTGTCGCAGCATGCATCCAGTTCGCTCCGCAGCTAATGCCATTACTCTTTTTCCTTCCTTGCTGGATATCCAACGAGATTGTGTTTCTCTTTACATTAATTGTGCCAAATTTGTCGCAGACTTCCCCCACTCTCCTACACTTTATGATAGGGGTTATTTTTTTCCCTGTATACGTCACCCCCCCACCCAATGCTACGGACTCGTACACCTCCCCAGGTGGAATAGTGTCACATTACTCCCTTATAATCACATGTTCATTCCATTGGTACCCCCATATTGCCTACCTACTCTGCACCCCTGTTTGCAAAACCCCACCCCCAAGATAGGTCTGTCATCTTTTGTCCTCCTCCTTTTGAGTGGGTGTGAGTGTTTTTTACCCCCTCCGCCTCTTGCTGCCATCAAATAATTTTTTAAAGTGGTAACATCCTAACTGTGACCAGTAATCAATCTTGCCTTCAGGATCCGAATCTGTGGAACTCAGTTCGGGCTTG
Source organism: Pycnopodia helianthoides (assembly GCA_032158295.1). NCBI lineage: Eukaryota > Metazoa > Echinodermata > Asteroidea > Forcipulatida > Asteriidae > Pycnopodia > Pycnopodia helianthoides. Next base: position 9,657,661 of record CM063250.1, on the reverse strand, counting down.
GCGGTTCGGTTATTGTAGAGAAGTATATTGTGTTTGTATTTTTTGTGGCGCACAATAACACAACACATCGCAAGACTACAGCAGGGAGACAACCAAATGAAGCAAAACATGTGTCTCGGATTATGTGGGGCAGTAAGTAGCGCAGCCGCGCGGGGGTGCAGCGAAACAGCGCGAGAGGAGCACAGTATATGGGGTATGCTGGGCCCACAGGGAGACCCACAGGCCACAGACTGGCAGGGGCAAAAAAGAGAGGAATAAAGGGGCGAGCAGGGACAACTCCACGCCACGCGTACATTAGGGAGGGCTAACGGATTGCACCAGCTCCCGCAAGCAAGATCTCACTTCTGCTTCGATGGATCCTGGTTTTGGATTTATGGGGTTTTTTTTAATGTTTTTGGTGGTGGGTTTTTGGGTTTTGCGGAAAGAGATAGTGGAGAGGAAGATGGAAAATCGTTGTTACGGGGGGAGCTACAATCAGTGTGAATAAAGTGCCTTACCGCATTTCAATTTAGTTATGATGAGGGGGGGGGGGGATGTGATGAAAATGGTGGGTTGCATGTGGTTTGAAAAGGATGTTTAATTTGAGGGGGGGGGGCGGGGGGGGGAAGGGGGGGGGGGGGGCGGGGGGGGGAGGGGGGGGGGAGGGGAGGGGGGGGGGGGGGGGGGGGGGGGGGGAAGGGGGGAGTGAGGGTGGGGGGGGGGGGGGGGGGGGGAGGGGGAGAGGGGAGGGGAGGGGGAAAAAGAAAAAGCTAGGCTTTTGTTTTGTGTTTGTTTATTTTTTTTTTGTTTGTTTGGATAACGCCCCCCCACCCCCCCCCCCCACCACCCGCTCTAAACTTATTTCCGCAATTTGTTTCCAGGCCATTATTCGGGCATTAATATTCCTTGCTGGTTGTACTACACAGCCCTTCTTTGCTAATAGTTGCTACTCTATTAGCCTTACTCTCTGGACACTCGCGTCGCCTACAAAATCGTCAAAGCTACATAATAAGGTTCAATCTAGAGGCGTTGAGACGGGCTTTCAGATGGTATAAAACTTGTAAAAAATCCAGCATTGATTTGAAGGTGATCTGACCGTGCATTCTTTATGTTTCTCTTTCGAATAGTACTGTGTACACAAATCCCATTAGACATGCGTTTGAGGAACATTCGGAGTATCGTCACTTGCCTGTAATTTCCGGTACGAAGACGGCAGAAAGTTGCATTGAAAAAGTAACTTTTGGATGCAGGACTATGCAAGGAAGATTCAGGTACAAATTTCGTGTTTCTAGCATGCTTAGTTCTTGAGTTATACTTAAACTTATATCCGAATTTGTTTCCAGCCATTATTCGGCATAATATTCCTTGCTGGTTGTACTACACAGCCCTTCTTTGCTAATAGTTGCTACTGTATTAGCCTTACTCTCTGGACACTCGCGTCGCCTACAAAATCGTCAAAGCTACATAATAAGGTTCAATCTAGAGCCGTTGAGACGGGCTTTCAGATGGTATAAAACTTGTAAAAATCCAGCATTGTTTTGAGGGTGATCTGACCGTGCATACTTTATGTTTCTCTTTCGAATAGTACTGTGTACAAAAATCCCATTAGACATGCGTTTGAGGAACATTCGGAGTCTCGTCACTTGCCTGTAATTTCCGGTACGAAGACGGCCGAAAGTTGCATTGAAAAAGTGATTTTTGGATGCAGGACTATGCAAAGAAGATCCAGGTACAAATTTCGTCTCTCTAGCATGCTTAGTTCTTGAGTTATACTTAAACTTAACTCCGAATTTGTTTCCGGCCATTATTCGGCAGTGTATTCCTTGCTGGTTGTACTACACAGCGCTTCTTTCCTTAGTTGGTACTGTATTAGCCCTACTCTCTGGCCACTCGCGTCGCTTACAAAATCGTAACAGCTACATAATTAGGTTCAATCTGGAGCCTTTGAGACGGGCTTTCAGATGGTATAAAACTTGTAAAAATCCAGCATTGATTTGAGGGTGATCTGACCGTGCATACCTTTATGTTTCTCTTTCGAATAGTACTGTGTACAAAAATCCCTTTAGTTATGCGTTTGCGGAACATTCGGAGTATCGTCACTTGCCTGTAATTTCCGGTACGAAGTCGGCCGAAAGTTGCATTGAAAAGGTGACTTTTGGATGCAGGACTATGCAAGAAGATTCAGGTACAAATTTCGTGTTTCTAGCATGCTTAGTTCTTGAGTTATACTGAAACTTAACTCCGAATTTGTTTCCAGCCATTATTCGGCAGTTACATTCCTTGCTGGTTGTACTACACAGCCCTTCTTTGCTTAGTTGCTACTGTATTAGCCCTACTCTCTGGCCACTCGGGTCGCCTACAAAATCGTCACAGCTACATAATTAGGTTCAATCTAGAGCCTTTGAGACGGGCTTTCAATGGTATAAAACTTGTAAAAATCCAGCATTGATTTGAGGGTGATCTGACCGTACATACTTTATGTTTCTCTTTCGATTAGTACTGTGTACAAAAATCCCCTTAGACATGCGTTTGAGGAACATTCGGAGTATCGTCACTTGCCTGTAATTTCCGGTACGAAGTCGGCCGAAAGTTGCATTGAAAAAGTGCCTTTTTGATGCAGGACTATGCAAGGAAGATTCAGGTACAAATTTCGTGTTTCTAGCATGCTTAGTTCTTGAGTTATACTGAAACTTAACTCCGAATTTGTTTCCAGCCATTATTCGGCAGTACATTCCTTGCTGGTTGTACTACACAGCCCTTCTTTGCTTAGTTGCTACTGTATTAGCCCTACTCTCTGGCCACTCGGGTCGCCTACAAAATCGCCACAGCTACATAATTAGGTTCAATCTAGAGCCTTTGAGACGGGCTTTCAAATGGTATAAAACTTGTAAAAATCCAGCATTGATTTGAGGGTGATCTGATCGTGCATACTTTATGTTTCTCTTTCGATTAGTACTGTGTACAAAAATCCCATTAGACATGCGTTTGAGGAACATTCGGAGTCTCGTCACTTGCCTGTAATTTCCGGTACGAAGACGGCCGAAAGTTGCATTGAAAAAGTGACTTTTTGGATGCAGGACTATGCAAAGAAGATTCAGGTACAAAATTTGTTTTTTAGCATGCTTAGTTCTTGAGTTATACTTAAACTTAACTCCGAATTTGTTTCCAACCATTATTCGGCAGTATATTCCTTGCTGGTGGTACTACACAGCCCTTCTTTGCTTAGTTGCTACTGTATTAGCCCTACTCTCTGGCCGCTCGCGTCGCCTACAAAATCGTCACAGCTACATAATTAGGTTCAATCTAGAGCCTTTAAGACGGGCTTTCAAATGGTATAAAACTTGTAAAAATCCAGCATTGATTTGAGGGTGATCTGACCGTGCATACTTTATGTTTCTCTTTCGAATAGTACTGTGTACAAAAATCCCATAAGACATGCGTTTGAGGAACATTCGGAGTATCGTCACTTGCCTGTAATTTCCGGTACGAAGACGGCCGAAAGTTGCATTGAAAAAGTAATTTTTGGATGCAGGACTATGCAAGGAAGATTCAGGTACAAATTTCGTGTTTCTAGCATGCTTAGTTCTTGAGTTATACTTAAACTTAACTCCGAATTTGTTTCCAGCCATTTTTCGGCAGTATATTCCTTTGCTGGTTTTATACTACACAGCCCTACGTTGCCTAGTTGCTACTGTATTAGCCCTACTCTCTGGCCACTCGCGTCGCCTACAAAATCGCCACAGCTACATAATTAGGTTCAATCTAGAGCCCTGGAGACGGGCTTTCAAATTGTATAAAACGTGTAAAAAATCCATTATTGATTTGAGGGTGATCTGACCGTGTATACGTTATGTTTCTCTTTCGAATAGCACTGTGTACAAAAATCCCATTAGACATGCGTTTGAGAACCATTCGGAGTAACGTCACTTGCCTGTAGATTCCGGTACGAAGACGGCCGTAAGTTTCCTTGAAAAAGTGATTTTTGGATGCAGGACTATGCAAGGAAGATTCAGGTACAAATTTCGTCTCTCTAGCATGCTTAGTTCTTAAGTTTTACTTAAACTTAACTCCGAATTTGTTTCCAGCCATTTTTCGGCAGTATATTCCTTCGTACACCAACTCGTACACCAACTCGTACACCAACTCGCACACCAACTCGTACACCAACTCGTACACCGAATCTTGCAGCAATTCTTACACCAACTCGTGCACACTGGCACCAACTCGTGCACCAATCGTGACCATCGTGCACTAACCGAACATCGTGACCAATCGTGCACAACTCGTACACCAACTCGTACACCAACTCGTACACCAACTCGTACACCAACTCGTACACCAACTCGTACACCAACCCGTACACCAACTTGTACACCAACTCGTACACCAACTCGTACACCAAATCTTGCAGCAACTCGTACACCAACTCGTACACCAACTCGTACACCACTCGTTGATTTGACAGTTCATACCTTATGTTTCTTTCTTGGACAGCTCTGTGTACAAAAATCCTGTTAGACATGCGTTTGAGGAGCAACTTTGTTTCTCTAGCATGCTTAGTTCATGAGTTATAGTAAATCTTAACTCAGAATTTACTTCCAGCTATTATTCGGCAGGGGATTGTTTGCTTAGTTGCTGTAGTAGTGTCCCTACTCTATGGCCATTGGCTTCTCGTACAAATTCATGATAGCCACGAATTTTATACGACAATACAGCCCTGGTGACGGGCTTTCCAATGGTATAAACTTGTAAAAATCCAGGATAAATGTGAGGTTGATTTGACAGTTCATACCTTATGTTTCTTTCTTGGATAGCCTTGTGTACAAAAATGCCGCTAGACATTGCCGCTAGAGGAGCATTCGGAGTATCCCCACTTGCCTGTGATTTCCGGCTCGAAGATGGCCAAAACTTTCAAAAATATTTTAAATTTCGGATGCAGGACATTGCAAGGCAGATTTATGTCCAAACTTAATTTCTCTAGCATGCTTAGTTCATGAGTTATAGTCAGTCTTAACTCAGAATTTACTTCCAGCCATTATTCAGCAAGAGATTTCTTGTTGGTTTTAAAACGCGTCCCTTGTTTGTTTAGTTGCTGTTGTAGTGTCCCTACTCTATGGCCGATGGCTACTCTTACAAATTCATCACAGCCACAAGTTTTATACGACAAGAGAGCCCTGGAGACGGGCTTTCAAATGGTATGAAACTTGTAAAAATCCAGGATAGATGTGAGGTTGATTTGACAGTTCATACCTTATGTTTCTTTCTTGGACAGCTCTGTGTACAAAAATGCCGTTAGACATGCGTTTGAGGAGCATTCGGAGCATCCCCACTTTCCTGTGCTTTCCGGCTCGAAGATGGCCAAAACTTTCAAAAACAATTTAAATTTCGATGCAGGACTATGCAATGCAGATTTATGTACAAACTTTGTTTCTCTAGCATGCTTAGTTCATGAGTTATAGTCAATCTTAACTCAGAATTTATTTCCAGCTATTATTCGGCCGGAGATTTCTTGTTGGTTTTAATACGCGTCCCTTGTTTGCTTAGTTGCTGTAGTAGTGTCCCGACTCTATGGCCATTGGCTTCTCGTACAAATTCATGATAGCCACGAATTTTATACGACAATACAGCCCTGGTGACGGGCTTTCCAATGGTATGAACTTGTAAAAATCCAGGATAAACGTGAGGTTGATTTGACAGTTCATACCTTATGTTTCTTTCTTGGATAGCCTTGTGTACAAAAATGCCGTTAAACATGCGTTTGAGGAGCATTCGGAGTATCCCCACTTGCCTGTGATTTCCGGCTCGAAGATGGCCAAAACTTTAAAAAACAATTTAAATTTCGGATGCAGGACATTGCAAGGCAGATTTATGTACAAACTTTGTTTCTCTAGCATGCTTAGTTCATGAGTTTTAGTCAATCTTAAATCAGAATTTATTTCCAGCTATTATTCGGCCGGAGATTTCTTGTTGGTTTTAATACGCGTCCATTGTTTGCTTAGTTGCTGTAGTAGTGTCCCTTAGTTCATGAGTTAGAGTCAATCTTAACAGATTTATTTTATTTCCAGCCATTATTCGGCGGGATAATTTTGCGTTTGTTTTAATACGCAGTTCTTATTTGCTTATTCCCTGTGGAAGTCTTACTGTCTTGCTATCTGTGTGGTCTACAAAGTCAACACAGCCACTGAACTCAAACGAGAAAGAGTTCTTGAGACGGGCTTTCCAATAGTATAGAACTTATAAAAATCCAGCTATGATTTAAGGGTGATTTTACTGTGCATACTCTGTGTTTCTCTTTTGGACAGCTCTGTTTACAAAAATCACTTTGAACATGCTTCTGCTGAGCATTTGTAGTATCGCCAGTTGGTTGTGTTTTCCGGTCTGAAGGTAGCAGAAAGTGTTCATCGAAGTTTGATTCTCGGATGCAGGGCTAGGCAAAGCAGATCAAGGTACCAATTCCGCCTCTTAGGCATGCTTAGTTCATTAGTTATAGTAAATTTTTACTCGAAATATAGTTCCAGTCAATTTTCGCTGGTTTCATCACGCAGCCCTTATTTGCTTAGTTGCTGTGGTAGTAGCCCTACCATCTGGCCACTTTCGTTGCAACAAAATCACAGTCATACACTAGAACGAAGAGAGAGCCCTTGAGACGGGTTTTCCGATAGTATTAAACAGAGCACCGGTCTACTTTATGTCACGTAAACTTGACAGTTGCAACGGCTGGAAAAGCGTATACGCTGACCTTTGACCGCGTTTTGCTTTTGTTTTCAAATTTTTCGTTAATTACGTGATATTTTGATGATTTGTTTTTACAACAACCATCTAAAAATGATTGTCTGTGATTCAACATCACTAAATTAGGTAAACAGTAAGCCGGTGTGTCCCTATAACCATGTCCGGAAGCGCCTCCGGCTACGGGTACGGTATGCCCGTTGGCTACTACAACGTTTAAGAATGGGACTTTCCTGTCACAGCCACTGCTAAAGCCATTAATTCGGGCTCAGCCAATTAATAGTGGGGAGATTTTTAAGAGCCACGCCGTGTTAAACATTTTTAATTGCGAATTTCAAAAACAATTGATGCTTAGTGCAAAAAAGCGTATAGACTGTGATAGGCCTTTAAGACATTATTCATACTTACTAGACTTTACAGCATCGAAGTGTGACGTCAGATGTTCAGGCTAGGGAGCAGCTAGTCTGAACATCTGACGTCACACTTCGCTCCTCTTGAATAACGCCAGATACCTGTCTAACAGGATGCTGCCAGACGTAGCTTTGACCTCGCATTCGTTCCACGTGGAAATATCGCTGTCAATTCACATCTACAAGTACACACATAATTATTAACATAAAAATTGAGTAAAACAGCATTACATGATAAACACACATTTATGCAAACGCTGCCTGAAGACAATCGAAAGTGCAAGCTGACAAATAACATCCCCTCGGACCAATCATAACACAGATATGGAAAGCTTACGTCACTGCACGTTTATCCAATGAAATCATTGTATCCAATGAAATCATTTGGCCTGTAAGACCAGTGCCTGTCTTTTATCCTTGTGGATAAAGACAGGGTAGCCCGAACATCTGACGTCACACTTCGAGGCTCGTGAATAACGCCAGAGACCAGCTCCGAGCGTTTGGAGGATTCCTGACAAACGCACCTTTGACCTCGCATCCCGTTGCGGTCTTGCAGATAGAGACAGGTGACCAGAATAGCAGTGACCATCGTTTTGATTAATAGACCGGTGCCTGTCCTTATTCTTGCGGATAAAGACAGGGATCAGTCTAAAGACAGGGTAACCTTCGATCACTTACAATGTTTCGTCAACAGAGGGCGCGATTGTCAGCTTCCACAAAATGTTGGTTTTTGTTTTTGTATAATAACCGCTCTTTTGACTCGCCGGGAAAAGACCGAGTTTTATTTACTCACGTGTACTGAGTTCATGTGAAAGTAGTAAATGTCCATCAGCTATGCAAGGAGATCCCCATGGTGTGGCAGAAAAGCGTACAAAACCGACGTCAACAAACCATTTGGGTAAATTAAACCCATACTTCCGGTCGTAATTGATTTGACGTTTTTTAATTAAGGTGAGTGAGTTGTCAGCGTCAATACAGGTAACACAGATAGGCCTAATAATGCGGTAGGTGAACATGTCGGGAGATTTCCGTGTGTCGTTGTGTTGTCTGCTGAATGTGTCTGGTTTTTCTAAGATGGTGAGAGGATGGGCTAATTAGGGGATGGACAGCTACCATTGTGTGGCATGTTTTTATTTTAGGTAGGATTGTCCTCTCTCTTTTGGTGGGGGGGGGGGGTGGTGCATTGTGAAACTTGACCCGGCAATGTTTTAAAAAGAAACAATTTTAAAGAAAAGGCACTTTATAAGGGAAAGCCCTAAATGCCGCTCTACTGAAGAGCCCTATTTTTCGTGTGCAACTCAAAACCCTAATTTTATTTCTTTCTATGTAAACCATCTAAACAAGTTTCAACATTTTACCTTGTAATTTGTTTTTCTTTATGAAATAAAGAGCTTTTTAAAACACATTAATATTCAGCGTGCATGTTCAAAACCGACCTTTGGAGAGTATTTCATTTTGACATTTTTTAACGCTTTGAGCTAAGAACTTTGAATTTGTTTTGCTAAGGATAACATGATTTATTCTGCTTTGTTTACGTAGTGGCCTATTGAAAAGTATCTTAATGGAAAAGAAAAAATGGATTGGGTTCACGCACAAAATACAATTACTAAAAAGGATGTAGGTAAAATCCTGAATAGCCCTACACACTCTAGACATACGCAGGTCAGATTTGACCCGGATCACGAGTCACAGGGGACCTGACCCATTTCGGTGTCAGGCTGACCCGGAAACTGGTTAATTAAAAGGCGGGAGTTTAGCGCGGACTCTGAGTCAGTTCGACACATTTCTGGGTCATTTTGACCCAGATTCCGGTTCACTCTTACCTAGAAATGGTTCAGGCCCCATGGGACATGGAACCGGGAATTGTTTAGAGTATAATAGAGGAAAAATATGTAGAAGTTTTGTAAGTCGATATTCAAGAAGCACATCATAGGACGTCAGATGTCTGCATTTTAAAGATGTTTACCGTACTCTAGGTTGGGCTACTGGGAGAAAATGCTCTCGAGTGTACTGAGGTAGAGAAATCTCTCGACTGTTTATACGCTAATGTACGCTATTTGTTCTGAAGCAAATTAGATCAGTGAGCATCGTGGGTACAACTCAAGGAGACACGTAGCGGTCAATGGAACTGCCTTATTGAATTAGTTCACCTTGCTAAAGGGGCCAGCGGGTTTTTCAGACGCCAACTGCATTTTTGTGTTATCGGTGATGTGTGGGGAGATTAGTCAATGAATTGAAATTCTTTTTAAATCTTGTTTCGTGTGAGCAGTTTTACTTCTCAGGGTAGCAATGTGAAAATGTATTATTTGTATTGCCCAAGTGTATACTTACAAATTATTTGTGTTCATTTTAAACAGTGATAATCTTAAGACGTATATAGGCCTGCTACTTGAAAATTTTGAGAGTAAAAACCACTGTGTAAATATGTTTTGGGCAGGAATGTTGGCCCTGAATAGAGCCGTTGTTTTTGACGTTTCGAACGGGTATTCAGTTTGTCAGAACGGTTTTTATCCACACCGTGCAAAGCCAATGCTTCAAACATTAGTTAGTAATTCATTTGAAAGTTTGATGCATTAACTTCATTGACTGTGTGTTCATAATGTAGAACCCATTTTTACTCCTCCTGCTGTAACTTATCAATTTATACCTGTAAACAAAGTAACTGAAACCATGGTTTTGCCTTAACTATTCCTTGGAAATCTCGCTCGGATCCTTATAACTATTGCGTTTTACCCCCAAAGAGTTGAGGATAATCGAGGATAACATTTTAACTGATTGGATGTCCTCTCTTTTGATACATGAATGTATCACTTCATAAGTGATGAAAACATTTAAAGAAGTACCCATTTAAGCACTACTGTCATTATTAAACATTGACCCTTTGGCAACTGAATGTGTAAAATCTTAGTGTAATTTTTTTTTTTGCTTATTTGATGTATTTTAAAGTGACAAATGACCGTTAAAAGCTAACCCATTTAATCGATATTCAGCAAGAGATAGGGAAGCTACCTCTATTTTGTTAACAATGCCCATGAGGTGACAACTTATTGATCTAATCGATCTGTGATGCTTGACCAACAAGTGGCCATCGTCGTGGATCGTTAATCAACCTCGACCTCTGCTCAAGCATTTGTCCCACTAAAATGTTGCCCGAGTTCACGTGTGTTCCTCCAAATACGCCCCTCGACCCCACGCCCAGATAAACTGTCAAATTTTACAATCTTCGCTCCTTCTACTGGAAGGTTGCATATACATTAAACAGACTATACGTTTGCCACATGCTATTTTTGAAGGGAGATTAAGGGCTGAAATTCTAATAGGGTTAAATTAGTTTGATTGTGGAACCTTGTGCAGGTTCTAGTTATGACTGAAGGTTGTTGAAAATATGCCACCGCACTGTTTAAGACGTCGAGATGCAATAAAAGGCTAGGCCCTATTAGGTGTTTCCCAATTACATATTACATATATATGACATATATGGTTGTTCATTTTGGTGGGAGTATTGGTCTAAACGTCCACTAATATCAGGAAAATTACCGGTAAGTCATCCAGCAGGACTGCAGGAATGACCTATTGTGGAATTTCCAAGCCACCCATGAAGTGAAAAAATCCAACTCAACCCAGTGTTAAATCGCACACAATCCTTGCTATGAGACGGTATTACAGCCATATTTGTTGACAGCTTTAATTCAAGACCTACTTTTCATCAGGGGAAGTAAATGAAAAGAAAGAAAGGAATTAAATCGTGCCCCGGAGCCTTAACATACGTTTTGCGCCAAAAAGAAAAGAGACACCATATACCCGCTGTGTACGGTAGTTCATACAACTAGGCTTTGAGACCGTTACTGGATTCACCAAACTTTAAGAGGCTTACAGCTGATCCCTCTTCACCCTTTTTCCTACATTCGATGCCTAGCCTCGAGGGGTAGGGGGCCTCTATATTGGGCTTTATTCCCATTTCTTTTGTGGATGCTGCCAGTTGTTTTGATACTGTTGCGTGGGCTATGACGGCGTAGTCTTGGTTGCAATGGCTAACGAAGCAGAGTCGCCCATGGCATTTGCGAAGTCATTGATTTGAGGTTTAGACACCCTTGGATAATAATAATAATTCAATAACCAATGTTTGCTTAACTTTTATGCCACTTTCCTGAGTTGGTAATTAGATGTTTTTAAGTTGTGTAATCAAAAGAACACGTCCTGTGTTTAGCCTTGATGATTATATAGTCTGCACTTAACTTGCTCTTTACGTGGATACCATCTTCCCACAACGCTTTCCCCCTGATAGTTACCTTCAAGGCAAATCTTACATCTTTGTTCATGTCGGTTACATCTTTGTTCATGTCGGCATTGTCATTCCTACATCAAAACCGGACATGTTGAAAGCAAAGCAAAAATCTTTGCGATTAAAATAGTACTTCATAGCGCTTGGAAAAGACACATTTTTGGCAATGAAAAAACTGTGAGCACCATTCAGGAAAGTGGGCGGCAAAAGTTAAATGAAGTCTTGAAAACTTTATGGCTGGCACAGTCAGTTGAACCTTAATTAATTTTTTTTTTTTAACTCCCTGAACGATTCAGCTTGTTGAAAATCAACGACACCATAATTCTGCTCCCAAGAAAATGTTACTATAATGACACATATTTTCCTTTTGTGGTGACTCAATTTCAAGTCCTTCTCTCGACGTAACTTCTTAAATATTCAAACTATTATAGAGGAGAATCATGTCTATGACAATTCCAGTGTTGTTTATCCCTCGGGGAAAGTAAATCCTTTCATTTCTTAAGACTCGATCCAAGACGATCAAAATAATCATCATCCAGTGTTTCAACTATCGGCTCAGTGTTTTGTTTATGAATGGACCTTGGGAGGGATTTTGCTCGTGAGATAAATCTATCTGACCATTGCTCTATGATCTGACGACGGGGGTTGTGTACAATTATTACACACTCTATAGGGTTTAAACCCTTTTATTTAGACCTTGCTTGATCCAAGCAGAATTTGTGACACCGTCCACGTCAATCATTTTTCACCCTGCTTTGGAATGGCCAAGCAATTCCTGACTAACCGCTGAAGTCTTCTATAGTCAGAACGGTTTGGGAGGGTATTCTGATACACCGGGAGCGGAATGTTGTTGGACTGTAGAGTTAGACCAGAAGAAAAAAAACTGAAAACAACTCGGTGGAGAAACCAAGGCGAGTCGTGACCAACTGAATTAATATTAAAAACACAAAGAAGTTTGGAATGAAAAGAATACCAATTGAGTTACGCAAGGTGCGCAATGAGTCCGTGAAGTGGACAGGATTTATCCCACCGAGAAGACACACTGAACTGCCATTGGCATGCCGTGTGCTTGTCTAATTGGTCTAATCGACTGTTTGCACACGTTATCACCATCCGCTGTGCAAGTCGAAGGGTTATTTCGTACCATTGATTTTACTATGAGCAGTTTCCGAAGTGGATTGATTGAGTGATCTTGATCCCCTTGAAGCCTGATGATTAAGGAGCCTCTGTCCAAGAAGGGATTATTGTTAAGCAAAACGCACCCGACGAACACGTGAGCGGGAAATACATACGTCGTGATAGATTTGTTTTTGCGAATGTGGGACCTTGTACATTTTGAACATCATTATAAGTCTTAAAAATAACATTGGTTGGGAAACAGTTAACATGTATGAGCTAAATGATTACATAATTGCCTGCATATTTCTATAGCAAATGATTTTGGCGGGAGTATTGATAGACCTTTAGAACTTGAATAACTTTTGCGTTACTTCCTTTGATAGGACAGGAGAAGGGGTATGCCCCCGCATGGATTCATATCAACGTTATTGTGAAAGTTTCGCTCGCACTTCGGGGCTTGAAAATACATTAGTTCTGTCTAAAATAATCTTTTCACACATTCCTGCGATTCCACTATTTCTACCACTGATATTGTATGGCTCTGTTACTTGATCCTGGTTAAACCATGCAGCACTAACGCCATTACGGAGTCGAAGAGCCACACACAATGGGCACTGCTCGCACAGGTGACTTATTGGTTTCCGATGGGTCCCGTCGATATTGTTGGTAAAGGTCCTTTCCGCGTGGCCTATGACGATCCTCCCACAAAAGAGACTGCTTAATCCTCTGTGATGGTTTTTCACGTACTTGCCTCAAACACATTCCCTTCACGTTGTGTGTATAACAGAACCCCTGCTGCAGGTGATACTGTCACATCATCACTGCTCATAGCTAAATCATTAATTGTAATACACGCAGTTTGCTATACGAAGGACTTTGAGTTGTTATGCCTGTGCTCGGGAGATGGAGTAGCTCAGTGACTTCGGTTTCACCTCCATGGTCTCATTCCTCCATGGTTTCATCGAAGATTTCAGTTCGCAGCCGACCAGGGAGTTTCTATTTTGAAGCGACAGGCTGAAAGAGGTTGTGTGCATTTGTGGTTGTTGCGGTTTCCCATTGGTGTACGTGATTGCATTATACAGAGGTACCCTACACGGAAACCATGCTGTGTTGATTAGTTGGTAAGTTGACAGCTTTCTTTTAATGTACGTGGACAGCATCGGTAACTGTCCGGTAACCAGTATCTGCACTTTATGTGACCCAACATATACATGAAATAACAATAATGTGAAAGTTTAAGCTCAATCGGTCGACGGAGTCACGAGAAAGTAGTGAAAAACCCCATCACTGTTTTCACTCACGTCAGGTTTTGGACTCACAAGATAAAAACTTTTTTTTTATACTCGTTTCTTAAAAACTAAAGATTTTTAGGCAAAAACATTTCAATGGAAGGTTTCCACCATGACCATCTTTATTCCATGTAAGTTATGCCTATATATGTGAACAATGTTTAATCTTACCAATGATATGCCTGCTTTAAATGGCCTCATTCATGACTCGAAACTCAGGATATTACACTTCAAACGTATAAGTGTGGAGACCTCAACATATCGTAAACAAAACAAACATTGAACCTGCTTTTTTCAATAAAATCAAGTTTTGATATCTTGATGTCCACCGTAAATTCAATATTGAAAGAATACTATTGTCTGCGAAAGACAGCATAGAGAAAAGGTGCAAGTTAGTATAATATTCTGCTGTGTTTAAATACATGTCATCCTGAACTTCCCCCCATAAAAAATATTTACTACAATAATAGTAACAGTAAAAGGAAGAAGGAAAATAAATAAATCAAATCAAATCAAATAAATGAATAAATAAAAACAGAAAAATTTGAAAACTAACCAGACCAGATAGAACGTCATCCTAATTGCTGCTCTAGCTCCTTAAAAAAGGGCGAGCAGCAGTTCATGATTTGTTTTCAAAAATGATGTGGTGCATCTTGTGTTCATCACTCGTCAAAAGGGAAGGCGGCTCTAATCTAGCACTAATAACATTACATTGCAGGCCTTGCGCTTAGGCTTTTTGTAAAGTAGCCGACCAGTCTAGTAAGCCATAGTAAACAGAAAGTTTCAGTGGTCCTTATTTTAAACATGTATTGTCATAACTGTATCTTTCTGATGTATTGATTGTAGCATTCACAACCAGTTTAATCGTCAAATGAAGTTAGGGTTAATTAACACATTTTACACATTTATTATTCTCGTCTGTAAAGGAAGAAATATGAGCAAAGAAGTAGGTTGCACAGTTTTTAGTAGCCCACAGGGCACGTTAAGATGCGGCATTTTTACTAACCTGTAGCATTTTTTATTAGACATTGTATAAGCCGGGCTAGTGTTGAGGGTGAGCACTGTCACGAGTACTTATTTTACTGTTTTGGGAACACCTCTTCACATCTTGTTTACATCCCAAAGTCTCCGAAGCCGTTACAGTATTTAATGCTAATGCAATCGCCTGACAATGTGTTTATCTGAACGTTTTCCCATCAACTTGCCTCAGGGAGTGAAAAATGACGCAGAGATTTCCCAGCAAATGAGATTCTCTGAAAGTTGAGCCGATGTTTTCGACTTTAATACAATTAAGCGCCGTTAAAATGTGAGATTATTTTGCTGTGTGGTTCCGGACTGAAATGTCACTACCAAATTACTGCTCTTTAAAACAAAATATATTTCTGTTTTAAACGAAAAACATTCAAACATCACCGCAATTGTGTTATAACTTAGTATTTTGGACGATTTAAGTTTACAGTATTCCCCTTTCATTGTGGAGAGATGCACAATGATTATGAATGAGCTTCGAAGAGTTCCTCCGCCCTGCTTTTACCATGCTTTTACTGTGACACATAATTATTATGCAAACCATTTTGATTTAAATGTATGTATAATCGCTTTTCAACAGCCAAGCAAACCTTGGGCGGTTTGTTAAACACGATATCTCTTACTAAGTGGGAAATGGCGTATGTTTAAACTAGCATATAATTGCTTTTGTTCGGCATTACTCGTTTTAATAAACGAGTTGGAGTTTGTATGAAGGTACTTAATGGGCTTTTACCATAGTTTGGAGG
Source organism: Pycnopodia helianthoides (assembly GCA_032158295.1). NCBI lineage: Eukaryota > Metazoa > Echinodermata > Asteroidea > Forcipulatida > Asteriidae > Pycnopodia > Pycnopodia helianthoides. Next base: position 9,642,078 of record CM063250.1, on the reverse strand, counting down.
TATGTTTGCACAACTTGTTAATGACACACTTAGAATGGGATGGTCTGGTGTAAAAAAAAAAAAAAAAAAAAAAAAAAAGTCCGACTGTTGTCACGGACATTCCAAGAAGCCACGGTGGTGTTACCTCTATACTTGACCCGGTACCCCGGATCCCTTCTTGTTCCCATCAATGCGTTTTGCTTAGCCTAAATATCTAAGACGCACCAGAGTTCAAAATAGTGGGTTAAGGGATTTTGATGGATACGGGAAAGGGAAAAGGCAGGAAATGTGTTTGCATCTGCTGTGTACGAGATAAGATGACCTTCGACAGGTTTTACTTGGATCTAATATGTGTTTTTTGTTTGTTTTCGTTTTCACTTGAAGACGGGACGGTAGGCACAACGTGTCGTGAGGACCAAGGACCGCGCTCTGCTTCTAATAATGGCCTCAGTTACCTGGCGGGAATGTAGACCCCCGTTAATAAGGTCGTCAGAAATGCCTTCGGCCATGGACCTGTGCTTTGGGAGCCTAAACCCTCGTTGTCTCTTCAACTCAAAATTAACCCCCTTCACGGGCTCTGGGTTGAACACATCGAAATGTCCCGGGGAGACCACCTGGGCATGTAGTGGTTTAATTGTTGTTTTTACCATGAAGTTCACTTATTAGCCAACTCCAGCCGTTTGCGTCCATTAGTGTACTTCAACTGTTGTTACTCTAAACAAAATTCGGAAGAACCACTCTAAAAAAAACACTGTTATATCTTCAAGGTGTGCTCCAAATAAAGCAGTCAATATTTTGCCACGATTATATTGTACATGGCAACAGCAAGGGCGGTTAACTCTAGTTGGTTCGTTCTTTCATATAGGTTCTTGCTCTATGATTTCAACCTCTAAGGTTGAAAAATATGGCTTAATTTGACATACTCTATCGAGTCCATTCGAGGCGTAAATTTCTTAATGGAAGTCCCAAACCCAGCATTTCTGTTCCAGGTTGATGCTCAAACCATCCGAGTTTTGCTTCTTTTTTACTCTCCTTTTCGATTTTGAAAGTAGATTGAGGGACATTAGTCGGGTAAGATTCTCACCGAAGTCATGCCACTAACGTACCCTGTGAAATGATGTTGTTCTTCTTCTGTTTGTTGTAATTCCTGGATCCATCCACACCAGAGGCATTGCCTTGAAAAGTGTCAAGACAGGCTTAAAGGGAAGGTATTTACACGGGAAGGTTCCATTCATCCCATCTTGTAAGTTGTTAGCCGTTAGTTGTTAGATTGCGAGTTCAAGTTTGTCTCAATGAAAGCTTTTGCCGTTTCATTTTCTTCAGACTTGATGTTTTGCTTCCACAAAATTCAGAACGAATCTCATTCAAACTGTCATATTATTTCTAAAGAGTAATCTGTACTTCCCAGAGAACTTTTGGTATTGTACAATCCCTTTAATCTGGAAAGATTGACAGGTGCCAACCGTTTTGGTCTCATCCTAATTAATAGCAGAACGCCAGGAGAGTGCGCTTTGTACTTTTATAAAGAAAACAAAATTATGGCTGCTTCCGGCCAATAGTCATAATTACATGTTTGCATAAACAGACAGAAGTAGACTAATTTATTAGTTAATTTGTTTTTTTTTCTTCCCCTCACCTTCATACCAAACAAAGCAAAAATAATGGTACAATGCCAGATGAGAAATGAGGGGGGGGGGTCAGAAGAGACTGTTAGCTACCGCTATAATCGCCTTCAACTCAACTTACGCCAAGTGTAATACGCAAAGTACCCAGTAATGAAGAGACAACGCAATGGGCTCAGGAAATGTTCCAGCAGAGATTGCACACCCATTAAACAGACCACTTAGGATAATAGACGTGAACCAGAGGTTAGGTGCGACATTTTAAAAGAAGGCAAGAACCAATTTTTTAAAAGCTTAAACGCGCGCGTTCACTCAAGACGCATTCGGTGGCAATGGCCGAATTTAGGCTGGATTCTTATTACTTCTTACTCTCCTTCAATCCAAATTTCTTTGATTGGCTGATCGGTAACTTCCACAATGGACTATAATAACAATGATCCCCGATCAGTGAAAGTATAACACCTCCTGGTCTGACACGGCCGATCGAGGTAGTTTATCTTCACGCAACTGTTACCAGCTATAGGATAACAAGGTAGCGCTGTCACATTCACCCAGATAAGGCCCCAGCCAGTACTCCATAGAGCCCAGTGCCACCCTGGGTTTTTTATGGGCACATCGTAACTACAGCGTGATGTCATCATGCCAACAGTGACATCAATAAATGGGTTGACCTTATCAGGTTGAGGCCAATTATCTTGTGTCTGACCAGAGGACGTCATTAGCGAGACCCTACACTGATACATCCCGGCAGGTGGAGATTTAATTGAATAGGTTTAGGAGTCTTCTGGACATTTCCTCAAGCCTTCGACAAGACGACAGCCAGATGGTGTGCAACAACTGAGCAACGAACTGATAAAGTATGCAGATGAAAGTCTGTTTTCGTATACGGCCCCTTGTTATTTTGAGATAATCGTGCAGCTGAGGCTGATATGACATTATCATAGATTCTGACAGCATGCAACAAGGTTCATGTAGGTGTTGACATTTAAGACATGGCAACGTCAAAAGCATTGCAAGGTTTTTTTCCGGCTGTAAAAAAAACCACTAAGAGTATAAACCCACATTGCAAGGCATTGCAGTGTCGTCAGGCGAAAATACTATTTTGAATTGTGATGCATTGTGCATTCAACAATTTCGTTTGCTACAAGTCGCCCCAGCGTTGTATAATAATTGACAATCATGTACGTATGCAGCGCCCCTATGGTAGGATTGCATTCCTATCCAGCACTGATTACAGACCATAAGATCCCAACTCGCCGAGCGTGGTCCTTACCACAGCAACTAGACATTCAGTTATGACATCACTTTGTGAAACATGAGATGGTCGCAGTATGATAACAGTCACGTAGTGAAAAGATCGATGACCTCCGTCAAACTTATGGCACTCAGAGTGTGTTTACGAAGTTGCCAGTTTAACTAATACAGTTCGTGCCATAACTTGTTTTGTCCACTGAAGTGATCCCTCACAATTTTCTACAAGCAACTTGTTTGTGGAAAAGCCTTTACAAATATTCAACATCAATAAGACTCTTAATTCCTTGAATTTTATATCAAATCAAAAACACGTGTTGTATTAGAACATAAAACATATGCACGCAGGCTATACATAACTCAGCCAAAGGGTTTTAAATTTCCGCTGCACAATTGCTCTTTTACTACAAATGATATTTTGCCATTTTATGGGGGGAAAATCAATTGCTTTTTCAATTGCAACTTCGAGAGCGTGCAGGAAGTTGGGCATACCACCATCCACGTATGCTGCCTCTACCACAATGGGTTAAACGAACCCAAGTGACTTTCCTTGTTGTGTAGTATTTATTCATTGATCGATCAAACCAATTGGGGGAAAAATACAAGAACCGCGGGGTATTAAAAAAGCTCCAGTTATTCTAAGCCACCACTGCCTTCCGACTGAACTTAACCATGTAGTTATGCAAGTGAATTGACACGATTGCATATCAGTGTTCAATCTACTCTTGGTGAACCCATTTCTGCAGACATGAAGTATGAACGGTTCACCACATACACCGTATAGCACTCGGCGGTAGCACTTAAAACATTGAGTCTCAAAACTCAATTATAAGAACTTGTCAAAGGTTTTTGTAGTGCACTTGCTGTGTTTCGCCTGGATTCATGGTGAACATTATCAATGACCAACGAGCCGTAAGGTTGAAACATACGGCAGGACAATGTTGTTGTGAATCACAGTCGACCTCGCGGCCGAAGACAATCAAAGCTTCGCAACTCGTACTTCGAATTTCAAACAGGAACAGTTCCAATCGCAGGAGTCCCCCCAACTGTGACGTCATTCGTTCAGATACACCTTTACATAATAAGGGGATCACGACCAAGATGACGCCGCCGCGAGTGTTTGTTCCCTGCTCGTTTGCTCCGGAGACCAAAGTATAATGTGTAACAAAAAAGGACTTGTAAACCAGTCTAATACCTTCATACCATTACGCAGTTGTAATGTATTAGCTATTGATCTTCTGCCAAGAGCGCACATGACAGAGAAGTCGTCGACGTCACTCACTAGTCCCAGCTCATTTTCACATCGATTCAAACGGGCACCTGATATCACTTAATTTACCTCGCGCAACACCGGGCAAGTATACATCCCCCAGCTTCTGTGTTTTAACCAAGCTTGGCTCTCTGACACACAGTTTGTGCAAACTCCACTGTGCACATTATAGCCCAACACTGTTTTGCTGCCTGGAAATTTTAAACAATGTTTTCAATATATCGTACTTGGCTATAGATTGAGAGAGGATCAGAGCGTGAATAGCAGCTATTGTACGTCCCGGCCGACGAGTCCCTGAACGGTTCGTAACATGGTGAGGATGATCTGTCAATGATAACAAGGTGAGTCTGCTTTCTTTCTCTCCCGTACATTATGACTAAATATTATTGCAAAATAGATATACATATACTCCAAAATATTATTGATAACGCCGCGACTTTGTTGTTTTTAGCCATCGTTTATAATTATGAGCAAGCGTCTATGGAAAGAGTTAAAACTCTCCGGAGAATTTTATTTGAAAAATTGTCGGTCGAACAATGTTTGCATTCCATGTACAGCGATCTATGGAATGAAAAGGCCTCATCCCTAAAAATAAATCCCATTTCGATCTTTGCAGCAGTGAAGGGAAGGTTAGAATAGGAACGTCATTCTTCTCACTTTGTTCCCCCTTGTTATTAAACCCGTGTTTAGTTGCAATCGAAGCGACTCGTGTTGAAAGCGTACCGGTATTACACGTTACGGGATAAGTGGTGACTCTTCTGTGCACATCACTTGACCATCAAGGACTGGTCACTTTTTGCATTTGGGATTGGCCATCGTGTCCAGTTGGTCATTCATGAGTGAGGGCCATGTTCACAGTGCTGACAGTCTCATCATTGTAAGTCACCAGAAAAAAAAACCTTGGCCGGCGACCATCATTGACCTTTTTTTGCCTGTGATGTCTGCAGGTTATTTATTTATTTATTCCGGACGTGACTTTGAAGACGGCGCGTGCGCAAACCGCTGGTCAATACTCACAGACAGCGAGCAAATTCCCATGGATCAATTAAGAAAAAGCTACTAATTAGCATAAAGGGAACCTCAGAGTAGCGAAGAAATTTATTCGTAGCCAAGCATCCTCCGACAATAATACTAATGTCACCTGTGAAATGTCGGCAATCGATACATAAATATCGATTTTTCCTTTTCATTATTGCTCGATGCTCAATTCTCGCGGCTTCACGTCTACGCTGTAAAAGTAAACGAACTTTGGAAATACTTTGCAAACTGGGACTCTTGCAGTTTATTTGATCAAAAGCCAGATGGAATGCTTCTCTCGGTTATCTCAACAGCGAGCTTCTAAGAAAATATCGCGATGCAACACAAAAAATCGACACTTCGAGTAAAACCACAAAATTTAATTTAAGCCACTCAATAATTGAGGTTTCCTTTAACTTTGTCGAGTCAATATTACCACACACAAAAAAAGCCTTTTAAAAAATCAAATAAAGCTTATAATGGTTGACAACAGAAGTCAATGGAATCTCAATCGTGCACCAAGAAAATAAAATTTATCTTGAGGGCATTTACGGGGAGTTTTCTGTTATTCGTCAAATGGCGGTGACAAATCAAATTACAGGACAATTTCAGTGAGTTAAAAAAAGTCATCTAGTGTTACCGATTGACCTTAGACATGGGGGGAGGTGAATTGAAATTGTCTGTTTTGAATTCCCCTTGTGGGTAAAGCCAAATTGGCGAATTAGTGGTTGTTCTTGCAGGTGCAAGGTCACGGTGTGAGGAGTGTCAGATTTCAGGCAACTGATTCTGTTCATCCTGGGGACACCTGAGGTCTTTAGAAACCCTTTAGCGAACTGATCGATAGCATTTGCTGGGTGGTACATATTATTTAAGCAAAAGTAGAATAAATGATTTATGTTAATGCATTTATAATTAACATCAAGTAATAAACCACAGGGGAAACTGACTGGGTAATTTTTAAATGATTTGGGTAAGTTGAACCAACGACCTCCGGGTTAACGTGTCGGCGCTCTACCAACTGAGCTACCTAGCCCTATGTTGGTGGTCTCCCTACCTTGTCAATCTCTTTGTTCGGGGTGCCAGTCAGAAGCCATACAACCCCAAATTAATAAACTAAAGTAAAATAAATCATTTTGAAGAGTGGGAAACCTACTGTCACGAAAGAAACCAATGTTGTAGCGAGTCCTCATTACATAAGGAATGTTTTTCGAATTAAAGATACAGCCTATCCATCGACAGAAATCACAACTTCTTCAGAAATGGAAATTGAGAGTAAAATGGTCCTCGCACCGAACGTAGACCTGCTAATGTATTCATACAATGCTTTGGTGAATGTATTTGTGGCCGCAACATCGTTCCCAGGTTCCAGCAATATGTTAACATAGGCTTGAGGCTTTTATGCATAATTCCCTTCATACTTTGAAGCAAAGTGACATTTAACACAATGTATTAGGGGGCCTATACTTCATAACATAAATTTTATGTAATCAGAGGGTTTTGACTTCATTTAAAAGAAGTGGCACCGCTTCTGTGTACTCGTCAATAAATCATGAGTCTGTTTGCTAAAATTGTAAATGAACTCAACAAAACCGATGTTCGTTGGCGTAAAATGTTCCAGTTCCCGCCAATTAAAACATGTCTGAAATGATTTTTACAGGTTGGTCTTTTACAGACAGAACGCGTATGCATAATACCAATAAAAATCGGTGTTGCAAATAATTACAAAATGCTTCGCCTTGTCTTTAACGACATGGCTACGGCATTGACACGCGAATATCTTCACTGTATCCGTGACGTGAGCTCCTGTTATTCGAACCAGATGTCTCCGCTCCCTCGGGGTCGTCCGAAAACCCTTCACGAGCTCAAGATTTGATGTCAAGAACTGACAGATTTATGCACCAAACCATAAAGTGACAACTGTGTTTCCGGCACGATCCAAGGCCCATGGGTGTATGTTCTGAGCTCGCCCCAAAAATGTCGCCGATCAGTAATGACAATGTTGAAGCAATACTACAACATAATAGTCGAACTAGAAGACCACCATTTTGTTTTCATAATCAAGATAACCAAACTGAGGTTTGGAGGGAAATAGTCTGGTACCTTTTCCTGAAACTGGAACAGGAGATATTGTTATCATTGGGATGTTCAGGAAATCTGACACAGAAGACGGCAAAGCAATACTTTGTGTGATGTCATGGGTCCAATTTTAAAGAGCTGCAGTTAGGCACAACAAAACTCTTCTTACTAGAATAAGAGTTCCAGCCAAAGTACCTTGTCATGTGCCATCTGTGACTGGTATCCTGTTAGTTTAGGTTTTACAGGAGAGTTTTAAGCAATATTATAAGCTTATAGAAGCTCTGTGAAATTTAGCCATGGTCTCTTTCAATATTCAAATGTTTGAGCGTATACTCAGATAACATTCATATTTTGTATGTATATTCTTATCTTTTTTCTTTTTATCTTAGGGGGGGGGGTAAAAAAATTCAAATCAAATCCACAATATTTTCAAACTCATTCGAAACCGTCGGCTTACACGTACGTTAAAACGGAGCAATATTATGTATTCAAAGCAGAGTCGGGTTTAACGGCGCCTTTTTAATGCCTCGAAAATCCCCCAAAATAGAGACCCGGGAAACATTGACCTCATCCCCCACTGGAAGTAATCCTCGCACAGCCGCATGCAAGAATTATTATTGATTTATGGCATATCTAGGGGCCAACGAAATGTGCATGTTCATTATGATAATGCATTTCTTGGAATGAGTTTCAGCGTATAGGTTGTACCAATCGGGGTAATTACGGCGCCGTATGTTATACAACTGACTAGTGTCAATATCCAAACATCTCTCTCAGAATAATTGTCGATACCAACTTTTATACAATAGAATTTTATCAAGGTGAATCCATGTTGCTTTTCTCTTACTTAGTCAAATCTATTCAACCAAAATGAGTATGGCGCAATATAGTCTTGCCCCTCGTTGGTATAATGAAAACAAGCAATTCGTTATTGATATTGGCATAACAGGGAAGGTGAAGAAAAATACTGTCATTGTAAGGCCATAATGCCTTTAAAAAAAGACACCTGTTTTACTGGAATTATAAAGTATAAATTTGTCATCCAACTTTTCTTGAATACTGTTGTCTGCATTGCCGTCTTCATCGGAGATACTTGGGCCAAATTTCAAAGAGTTGCCAAAGCACAAAACGTAGTTAATAGCACAAGAAAATTTTGCTTACCAGAATAAGGTTGCCAGCCAAAATACCATTTCACATGTACCATTCTGTGACTGATATCCTGCTTGCTTTCGCTCTGCAGAAAAAAATTGTGTAGCAATAATGTTTAGCAATGCTTTATAAGCATGTATATTAAATTGGTCCCTGGATAGACACATTCCATAAGTTAGTTCCGAGCCTACCTGTATACCTATTTAAACAGGTATATCGATATGAAACCACACTTACAGCTGGATGAACGTATTTCAACGAAAATATTTTCGTTATTATTTGAATTTCAAAGCTGTACTAACTTTTACTTTAAGGTTTTGACGAATTACCATTAAGGGCTAGACGTCTCCGGGTGCAGAATAACGACCTTAGTTTCTGAGTCAGGATATTGTGATTGTAACAAGCCGCACAAAGGCCCAGGTTGTTGGATTTATTTTCTGCCTGTGAGAAAGCCAACGGCTGACATGATTTTTTGACAGAGGAATAAAAGGGGAACCACAAATTGTCAGTTTATTAACCACTGAATAGGCTATTTCTTTTGATGGTTGCGGTCGGGTCCCCCGTCTCCACGTGCTTTTTGAGGTTCTGACTATGGATTCAAATCGAGAAACCGGCTCATTGTCATTGGTGGCTTTGCGAATAAGGTAAACAAAATGGCCTTCGCTGTTTTATATAACGAACCCGTGCCTTAGATACCTCAAGTACACGTCATAGCCGTGAACCGTTGAGACCGCGTGCCCTTTAACACATTACATGACGCCACGAGTCATATCATAAGTAGCACGTGCAAGAGGCCACGTTGAATTGGGTAAACTCCAACTGCTCCCAAAGAAGTCTTGGCGATGGGAATCAAATTTGCAATTTTACAATTTACCCACAGGTCTACGTACACAAATCAGACATAATACAGCATGATTGCAACCACTGGCTAAATTATATTTGCTTCGGTCATAGCATGGGGTGCCGCTAATGAGCTACGCAAAAAATATGAATATATAAAAAATGAGGCCACGGAATCTACGAGGGAATTGGTCTTATTTTGAATGCCTAACCTACAAAGTGGTTCACTTCAACCATCACAGCAAGCTATCTCGTTAATGGTACGTACAGTCCGACCGTCATTCGATCACTTCGTACCTCTCCGGGTCGGTACCGGCTTCGGGTTGAGTTGCCCTCGCCGAGCAACGGAAGGCCAACTTATCGATGTTGGGATATATGAGCTAATTACATCGTGAGTACGAACAGAAACGTGTGCAGCCCATTTGCATTTGCCGATGAGGCGGCTGTTAATGTAAGCCCCCTTTTTTTTGACGCTGATGAGTTCATGGGCAAAGCGCCAAAACTCTTCTTAAGTGTCAAGTACGCTAATTAACCAGAAATATGTTAAAGGGACGCTACACTGCTAATTGTCTTAGTTCACAATTAAATGAAAACATGAAGATGGAAGGAAATTTGAAATCACATCGTTCAAAAAAGAATTAGGAAGAAATTTAATAATACCAACTGCAATTTGAGTATAAAGATAAAAACGAATTTAGTGTGTATTATTAAAATTAATACAGTATACAGTTCACTTATGAGGCCTTTCGTCAAAATTCGTGTTTCAGTCACCCCTTCAATCGAACTTTCCAATTTATTATTTACAGCAAGAATAGCCGCATTTTAAGAGCAATGGCCAAATGTTACAATGTGAAAACATTGGCACTTTTTTTATAAGAAATTCTTGTCTTTTTGATTCAGGACACAAAAAACTTACTTAATATTATGTACCCATACAAACCGACAACAAAAATCAACACAACTAAAACTTTAAACCGAGATTAAATTCAGAGTGAGAGCAAAAAAATCCAGTACAATTTCTACCGCCCCGCCGCGTTCACTCAACATTGAAAGGCAAACCCAAGTGTCAAAATCATGGTATCGTTCACAAAGTCAGTTCATGGTACTGTGCACTATTTATACGGACGAACGCCCAAAGGCGCTAAACTAATCGGCTTGGTATTTATAAAAATATTTTCAGGCGATGTAATCGATGCTGACTTGTGCGTTATGCACAGTATATGCATCCAGTTCAGCCGTGCTTGCACTCTGTATGTAACCATAGACACGAGTAGGCAGTGATGCTATATTCGTCAGTGGTTTTTTAAAGGCTGGGCATGATATAATTTGCGATTTGAGGTTGAAAATTAGTTTGTTTTGTTATAGTCCTAGGATGTGCACGGTATCGAATAAACAAAGGACTACAATAAACAAGATTTGAAGCTTGTATGATTTAAGAACTATAGGTTTATGGCCATGGGTGAACAACCATTTGAATAGAATGAAGCCGAGCAGAGCATAGTCGAGACTCTATCTACCAGCCTATAACTCAAGTTGTTAGATAGAGTCAAATGAAAATGCTCTTTTATATTTAAATACATTTTCTAGACGGAATATAACTCCGATGCGATTTAGCCTATCGATTTACTTACAAGTAATCTCATATATTCATTTACCTGATGGTCGTTTCTGCTTGTTTACTTAATTATTTCATCTTAAATGAAATCAAAAGCCCTTCTCACGATGCAGCCGTATTCAATATTTTTAGCCGGATATCCGACCCAAAATGTAATTCTAACATGCATTGCCTGTAAATTTCTCCCTGATTTGCATTGTTAGCAAGCTAGGGCACAGCTACTGTTAAACATGGGTTATGCGTGTGTCTAAATTGGACTGTACATTAAGGGTTTTGATGTCATGGTAGTGCTAACAACCAGATAGTATTAAGGGTCACGTTCAAAATGAAATTTTGCATCTCTTTTGCAGTCACATAATGCAGGTCAATTATTGTTTTATCCGTCTTGTGTTAACATTATTTTGGCTTGGTGATATCTCTTTTTACATCTTGAGATTCGTTTATATGTTCATCTTATTTTTGTTGTCGAAAATGGTTCGTTTCGTAACAAGCTGTATTTTGTTTGTCAAAAAAGAACGTTACGGTACTTATAAAAAAATCCATCAATTTGTCAGATGGCAATGGCAATATGAAGATACTAGTCCAGTGATACGCCACTCACTGAATCAATCCAATTATAATTTATGTGAGTTCAAAGCATAACATTTGTTTTTCAGATAATGGTGCATTAGTTAAGGATGCATACACCGCCAGACAAATTAAGTTACAACTAAACAACAATAGTCCAAATGCAATTACAGAATGTTCTGCCGTAAGGCAGTGCAAATAAAAAAAAAACGCGCCATAATTAACATTGGTCAAAAGCTGCACACACGGGAAACGACGGCTTCTATCCCCCAACGTTTACAAAGGCCCCTGTCTGTACCGTCGACTCGGATTGTGTTAATTTATTTTAAGTAATTATGTACCACGATGTGACGGCAAATTTATGACTCTAATGCTGTTCATCTGTGATGAGAGGTAAATTTATAGCATAAATAAGAGAAGTATATAAGAGGTAACCGTAAAGTCGCACCGCTTTCTAGCAAATAGCGCCAGAGTGAAGTACCTAAAGGCAATGCTGTACGATCGATTCCATGTCCTTAATTACTAAGTCAATACCCGTTAGAAAACTAGCAAGAGACGACAGCGTGCTCGATATTCGGCGGCTATTTTGCCTGTTTGGTTTTGTTGTATCTTTTATAAGGCTGTTTTAGATAGTAAATGGAATGGATGTTGTTTTTTTACATTGTTTGTTTTGCTGATTGCTTGTTATTTGCTTTGAAAATGTTGACGCATGTGTTAAAGTTGTAAGTTTTTAGTATTTAAATGAAAACGTGGAATTTGAAGGCAGGTTCTTATCAAAAGTAATAAGAAGATGTGAGTATCACATTGTGTTACCGTGAACCGAAACCATAACAACAATTCTGATGACAACAATGAAACATTGGAAGAAAAAAAATGTATGCTGTTGGTAGATATTTAACTAATTAACAAAAATGTAGATTTCAAAAAAAAAATCAAAATCATGATTAGTGCCTCACTTTGAATTCTACCGAGTAGCTCATTTAAATTAAGTAGTTGGTTAAAAGTGCTTCATTCAAAAATACAAGGATTTGGGGAAACCGACAGATAGCTGCTATAATTTTAAAGCAGCAGATTTTTTATTCATTTCAGTATCGACCGCTCACGGCATTGAACTTTCAATTTCAGAGAAGTCATCTGTGAAACAGCCGTAGGGTAGACACCGAGACTCGTTAAGTGAAAAAAGAAGAGAGACACCGTAGGTTTGATGGAATTGGGGGATCTAGCTGGCATGACGGTCGCGGTCACACGGGGGTGAAATCCATATCGAACGGCCGGGTTCCGGTTGCCACTTCGTGCATCCGGTCCGAAAGGCTACGTTGACACCGATCACTTGTATGTGGAAATGCATGCGGAGTTGCACAGTCTTGGAGTGGATTGTCAATTCAAATTGTGAAGAATTCAGCGAGGAGAGATGGCAAATGCATTTGTCAAAAACAAAATGGCGTTTAATGTCATCGAAATGCGTATGGTCTCGACCCAGGCGTTCGTTTGATAGAACAGGGCGATACATTCAAATCAAAAATGGAGAAAAGCATTATCAAATCACAAGGGTGAGATGATGTAAATCTTTGCGGATATACCATAAAAAATCGTTTCGACATTGTAAAAAAATATATATAATACATAATGAATAAACATTTATTTTGTTATATCAAATCGAAGAAATCCTGCAAGTATCAATTTAGCACTAAATCAAAATTCTCGTTAGCCAGCTGTAGTTCAAACTGAGGAAGCAGCTGCCTCTAACATTGATCATTCAATTTCACTGATTTTATTGACCTGGAGACAAAATGTTTTCTTTTGCAGTTAGATTTCACAAGATAGACCTATTAGGAAGGACATGTATCTCAACTGTTGTGCCAGGAATTATTGTCTAATTAGACATCCACGATTTTATGGAAAACAATAGAGAAACAAAATGTTTCAAGTAAAGTAAAATTAATTTTGGGGTGATCATCACTAGTTCTGCACATCAGTGACGGAGGGGGCGGTAGTTCAAAGCTTCTATGTGCTGATAACGTACACATTAAAATTGTTTAAAATATCAAATTTGGACGGGGAGAAAAAGCAAATAATTATGTTGAGTAGCCTACAAAAAAAAGTGTACGAAACACAAGTCCGTGTCGCGTCTCGTCCGGTAATTTATGATTTCATTCGGGCAAGTATAGCCGAGCCATGGAGGAGCCCGTCGTGGGGAAAGTTTCTTTCGTCAACCGTGCACTCCCGCCGTCGCTCGCAACCCGAGCTGATTTCGGAGAATGAGTGGCCGGGATGGCTTACAAGATCACATAACACATTTGGCTGATTAGACCGAGGTTCTTCCCAGAAAGTATATGATAAATCATATTTTCCTGTGCAGTGTGATTACTCAACTAAGGGTTTTTTTCCCCAGGGGCCTGGGGGCTTGTGAGGGTCACGCGTTCAGGCACCAACGTACTGAGTTTCGTCTCCAACTACATTATTTTGAAAAGAAGACCTCACTCTTTTTATTCACCTCATAAAAGTAACATCCTCTTTAAACCACTACAGTGTCTACTGTAAAAAAAAATAAAAATAAAAAAATGAATGTCTACGAGTGCAATGTTGAGAATATTCAAAAGTTGAAAGATGGAATATTCCATTCAACGAGGCGAAGTCGAGTTGCAGAACATTCATTATTTGTTTTAAATAACATCCAAGTAGATTGTTGTCATTTGAAGGAAAAACTAGCCACGGTGTTCTGGCACGGTTTATGACGTAGGCCACGAAATGGTTTGATGATGATGTCATGTGACCAACAATCATCCATTCAAATGGCAAGGATCTTTTTCGGTGTCATTTAATAAAGAAGTAATAAATAGTTTGTGAAAAATAATCAGTCAATTAAAATGTTGAAGACTCAACTGTACGCTCTATCAGGCACGTTATGTTGAAACAAACAGCTATCGGACTTGAATCATTTCTGACACATTCTGAGTGACTTCCTGACAGAATGTTTGGAGGGACTGCTTCAATCATTCCAAAGAAAACTATAGTTGACCAATGCTCATCTGAAAAAAAATCCTTGATAGAAAAGCATAATTTTTGTTCTCCTGTACCAAGTGTACAAGTGGTCTACGCGATACTAAAGACAGGCACAGAACGTTCAAAATGTAGACTTCTTTTTTCCAACCCAAATCTCGTCACAATCTCACTTCTCTTTATTGCGGAATACAGGGCAACATTGAATGTACACGTTGCCTTGATTCGGCCGAGTTGGTCTATAAAAAGCGTTCGTAAACCGTTGTTATCAAATGCTATGGTTAGAGATGTTTTAATAGTAGAATACAATGATCCACACAAATATGCCTCGAAATTGCGTGGTTTTCCTTTTACATCGTGAGCTAACACAGTCGGCCATTTTATGGAGTCAAACTTTTGACTCCACAAAATGGCCGACCGTGTTAGTTCGCAAAGTTCAATAAAAACCACACAATTTCGAGGCATATTTGTGTGGATCGTTGTATTCTACTTTTAAAACTTCTTTCTAACCATACGCATTTTATAACAAACGGTTACAAACGCTTTTTATAGACCAACTCGACCGATCCAAGGCAACGTGTACCTTTAATCTAGGATTTCAAAGCAACAGTCAGTCTCAAATGTTCTACTTTTGTTTTCAGTTGCCGTACCAAACATTGAAATGTAAAATCTGACGGTGCTTCCAAAATGCATGGAGGACACACGTGCCTCATTGGAGTGTTCATTTTAACGACTTGCCTGCGCTGGTCGCAGGGCCAAATAACCCTACCGTCCAAAGGTACGTTTGTATATAATCCTCAACTTTTGTTTTCTCCAAACTATATAGCTGGCAAAAAGTATATTGGGCGATTGAATGTGTTACTTTCTTCTGTTGGAATGCCAAAATACTTTCTCCTGTTGGTATGTAAATGCTGTTAAAAAAAAGAGCTGCTGACATTTCCAATGGTGACAAACACCCAGGTATGTCATATACATTGTGATCTGATGACATTAAAACTTGATTTATCATTAGGCCATAATGGCAAAATTTCATAGAGCTGCTTAAAGCACAAAAAGTAGCTAAGCACAATATAATCATGCTTACCAAAACAATGTTACCAGCCAAAAATACCATGTCACATTATACCATGGTTGAGTGTGAATGGTTTTCACAGTGGTTGCGTTCTACATTCAATTGATAGGCCCATACTATATATGTCTGTATTTGCACCATAACTGTATTTATCTTTTAAAATCATCTTGTGAATTTAGCAATTTTCAGAATGCTGGATTATATATATTTTTGTTTTATTAAGCTGGAACTGCCTCCTTTACGCCAAGCTGCCTTCCTTTGTTGTTAATTGATTGATTACTAGTTTAAAATGTTTGTATCTATTTCTTACTCCCTGATTGAAACAAAAATAAAAAATGTATTAAAATTCTCTTCCCTCCCAACTTCTTAACAATATGTTTACTTTGCATTCGCTCAATCAAGTCATTGCTTGGCATAATTCACTATTTTATCCAATCAGTGGATTATCCACTGACTAATCCAATAATCCTCTCTGAAAATCATGGCGTTTTTTCTTCCGCATCAGATTATTGCGAATATGAAGGCCAAATTATACCGAATAGAGAGAAGATAGTGCTGGAGAAAGACCCCTGTGTGAGGTGCCGCTGTAGGGTAAGACTAAGAGAATCAATCATCCCTTCCTTCTGCAGTAGCATAGCTAGGGTTTGTGGCGCCTGGGGCAAGGTTAGAGGAGGTTGCGCCTTTACTCAGTTTGTCTTTGAAAATATTAGCATTATCCTGAAATATCAGTAATACTCACCACCAACATCCACCCACCCACCACTAAACACAAAACAAAACAACAACAACAACAAACATTGGTTGATTTGTCGGCCTCCTAAGGTGGCGCACAGGGCATATGCCCACTTGCACCCCCAACCAGGTACACCTGACTGTTTCGTGTGGTTTTAAGTTCTCAGAGTTGTTGTGAGAGTGAGACCTTTGATAAGTATTAATTCTCAATTCCAAATTATCTATACACAACTATACATAAGCCAAACTGACCTTTTAAGCGGAAGAAGCACCACGTGACACAAAAAGTACAACTTGAAATCTGATCGCTGCTATAAATCCTTCCTAACAAAAACAGATTACCATACAAACTGTCAAGTTATGTGCCTGTTTACTTAGTGTGACTGATTTGTTAATTACTTATATCTACAGGACGGGGAGCTAAAATGTCGAACCATGACTTGTCCACAACAACAATGCAAGGAACTTATCCACAAACCAGGCACATGCTGCCCTAAATGCATATGTAAGTATTACATGGTAGGCCTACACTTTTGCACTGTCCCATATAAACATGATCTCAACATTTGACACGATTGTATATAACCTTAAAAAACCTTTGTTGCAAAAAAAAAATTATAAGATAAATTCCTGTATGTGTTTAGGAAATTGTAGAACAAAGAAAACAGTTATGTAAACTATTTTCAGATATATTTTGTTCTTATTGTTAAAAAAGACTGTGTCAGTTGACTTCGAGAGCGTACGAGTTTTCGCGAGAATCTGGACTTCCGTGGCACCTCGAAAAACAACCATAGCTGAGTGTATTGTGGGGTTTTTCGTTTTTTATAAGAACTAGTATTGTGCTGTTCTTATATATTTCATACATTGAATACGGAATGAAAAAAAAATTTGATTTACAAATTGTAATTTGTGAACAATATTTCGCAAATCTTGGAAAAACTGTTTTTTTTTCAGCTGACCTTAATTTCCGCTTCACGTTTGACCATAAAGAACATGCAATAGAAGGCGATCGTCGTGATACTTGACGTAGACGCATTCAAACTGAGCAAGTTGCTACACTTAGTAGTAGTAAGGTACCCAAACCGCGCGAAATTAGGAAGTCCCGGCGACTCCACGCGATGTCCAGTAAAATCCATGCGACACAAGGTCTGTTTTTGTGCTATTAAAGTAACAACTTCATTTTTTTAGTGCAGTCTTTAGTTAAGGTTACTTCCTCCAAGGTAACCCACAGTCGGCGTAACTTCGCAATTTTACACTTTGAGCCGGATGTTGGAGGTAGAGCAATATTTCCTTGTTTTCTCATAAGTTTCAAAATTTTACTTTGATTTTTTTTACTACGTTACGTAATGATAATCATTCCACCAATATGTTTGGGAGTTGGAAAAAAGTGATGTGACATGGAAAAAAAAATTTAAATTACACAAAATTGCACCTGCGTAAAAAACTTCCCATCGCTGATAAAGGTGATGGCTCAGGGGTGACCATAGTCTTGGAGACTTACACACTCAATATATGATAATAAACATGGATAATTTACAAAGTATGAAAATACATATTTTTGTAATAAAAACCTGAGTTTTTGTTAGGAGAGTTTCTAAACAAAATTCAAATTGTATTTATTACAGCATCACGCACAAACAGACATAAAGCCAGCAATAAATTCAAAGATGTTGCTATGACGATGGGCCTTGATATCGTTACTGATGGCTTGACGGTTGTCACAGTTCGACTCCCACCTCCTCCAATGATACCCCCTCCTCCCCCATCCATGCTCGCAGCCATGATTGCAAATAATACCGAGTTAAGGCCAATGTTTACGACGACTACTACGGTGGATTTACCTACTGAAGAACCCACGATTATACCACCCAGAACCACCAGAATGACCCGGGCACCACCAACGCCACCACCCACACCACCGCCACCATCACCTGTCACAAGAACAACAAAGGTTAGTACTATTACACTACTATTGTTCTATTGAGTCACTTATAATCATACCACCCGTAACCCTGAATGGGATATATATACCATTACTTTGATTTGAACCCTCACCTCCCAATGAGGATATCTGGTTCCCAAGCAGGAAACCTTGGGGTTTTAATAGCTTCTAGGACTAATCTACCCTGATTGGAACCTTCATCTCTCAATGAGGATAGCTGGTTCCCAAGCAGGAAACCTTGGGGTTTTAATAGCTTCTAGGACTAATCTTGTCCCAATTGGGGTATCTACCCTGATTGGAACCTTCATCTCTCAATGAGGATAGCTGGATCCCAAGCAATAAACCTTAGGGTTTTAATAGCTTCCAGTAATTATAACTGTCCCAATTGATCTAGTGTGATTGGAACCGTCATCTCCCATTGAGGATAGCTGGTTCCTTAGCAGACCTTCAGGGTTTTAAAAGCTTCCAGTGTCTGTTATGTTAACTATCCTAATTGGTGTATACTTCTACCCTGATTGGAACCCCAGTCTAATGAGAATAGCTGATTTCCAAGCAAGAAACCTTAGGGGTTTTTTGGCTTCCAGTGTCATCGTCACATAAACTATCACATCTTTTTCAAAATGTTGGTGTGTTTGAAAAAAAGAAGTAATGAGCCAGGTGACAAATAATTTATTTTGCATGTTTTATCTTAACTTGTTTATTTGCTTTGCGTTGCCAATGTATCATAACCCCAGTCTCTGCTTTTGTTTTGATTCTGTTTGCATGCTTTCTTTTTAAAGATTAAAACTACCCCAAAGTCCAAACCCACCAGGCCTCCCCCAAAACCCTCAGAACAGTGCATGAAAGGTGAACCAGGAATGAATGGGGTCACAGGTGAAACTGGTGCCCCTGGATCCCCAGGCATGCAGGTATATTTTCCTCTAAGGCTGTTATGTATATTTTATTTGCTCTTCTCATGCATCATCCTCATCCTTATCATAATCCTCACCAAGTCTCTCTCCATTCCTTGCTATTCCAAGTCCACGTTTCCCTTCATCTTATGCTTTGTCCAACCATGTTCCCTCCATGGTCAAACCCATCTCTGTTTTTTGTTGCCACACTGTCTGAATATTCTTTACACAACATATACAAATCCCATCTCGGCTTTACTCTACTTAAATCACAAATGAATTGCTTTTAACTCGGCTTTGCTCTACTTAAATCACAGATGAATTGCTTTTAACTTCTTAAAAATTTGTCTTCTTTTTTAAGTCACAAATGATTTTCATTGATTTGGATTTCAATCCTTTATTTAATTATTTTTTTTAATGAAAAATTGCCCGACACTAGGCTAGAGGTACACTCAAGGTGAGGGCTACATGACAATATGAAAGAAAGAGAAGATCTGTACACATTTCTCTTGAACTGGTAGGCCTATAGATTGTAAGATGGTGGAAAACAGTAAGCAGGTAGGGAGCTCCAAAGTGCAAGGCAAGCAGTAAAAGCTAGCAGATCATCTCACAGTACATAAACAATCAATAAAAATAAATAAGCAATAAATAAAAATAAACAAAAACCAATATGAAAAATAACAATACAAATAAAATAACAGAAAAACAACAACAAATATCCAAACAAAATGATATGGTTATATCAATTTCCTCCCAGTAACACTAAAAAAATAACAAAATTTGGTTAACCGAAATAGCTCTGAATTATTCCAATAAGTACAATTATGAAAACATACCCCTTATTTTTTATTTTAAATCCCACTCTAAAGCCACTTGCCAGCCATGCCGAACACTGTTTGTAAAACCCTTAACGTGGCCACCGAATCAGAAATTATAATAAGCACCACATAAAAATTATCCTTGGAAATATTTGCAGGCTTATGTATTTTGAAATTCAATTAGCGTTGGAGTGCAGGCGCAATCTGTTCAGCTGAAACACGCAGGTTATCCCCGGATACAGATGGATGCCGATCAAACTTCTGACATTTGACCCTCGCTAGATTGAATTAATAAAAATGTGTACAATCCCCCCCCCCTCGGCATGTTCATAACACATTTATTACACGACCATGGTTGAGGAAAGAATGAAATTAGTGCAAAATGATTTGGAAAATTAGTTTTTGGTTCAGTTCTTGAAGACTTGATTTATTCACTGCAATCATAATTTAAAAACTATTAAAACTGGTTTTTTATATAATAATGAAAATAGACACATACACACACACCCAAACACATTGCAATGGTTAACATTTTTCTGAATTGATATTTAATAAGTCTGCAATAGTCGGCAAAGGGATTTTTTCAGGAAATTACATTTTATACATAAGATTTGCTTTTTTAAAGAATTGCCATTTTATTTGTTCCTAATTATTTATTCCCACCCTTCCTAAAATATGATTGATATCGCATTTAACAAAGAATTGTTATGATTGCAGGTCAACTCAAACTAAATTGTTTGCTTTTTCATGAGCCTCTGCCCATGAATCCAGCAAATTCAAACAGCATACAATACAATTCCCATCCAACTGTTATTTCTGGGCCCAATTTCACAGAGCTGCTTTATTAAAAGTACAAAAAGTAGGTAAGCACAATAAAATCATGCTTACCAGAACAAAATTACCAGCCAAAGTACCAGGTCACACATGCATGTACCATGCGTGACTGGTATCCTGCTCATTTTAGCCCAGCAGAATATTGTCTACTAAATAAAGCAGCTCTATGAATGTGGGTCCTGGTTTCATATTGGTGTACATGTTATGTGTCTGGTGGGCTATCAAAATAAAATTAAAAACCTGCTGCAAGACATTGATGAATATTTAAAGGTTGTGTAATAAGATCGATGATTGTGTTTTAATTTCAGGGTCCAACTGGTACCCCGGGACCTACTGGGCCAACAGGATTGAAGGGAGACAGAGGGGAACCAGGGCCCCAGGTAAATCAAGTTTTTGCTTGTAGATAGAGAAAACATAGCACAATAAAGAGGGATATAAGGCTCTTCAAAAGAGAAACTTCAAAACACATTTCTTTCTCATTTCATTGAAATAAAAGAAAAAGGTGAGAAGACTGTAAAATCATTTTTTTAATTCATTTTGCCCTATCGGGTTTTTACTCTCTCACTCCTCAAGCCAGCATAGAGTGTTCAGTCAACACTTTTAAAGAGTAAAATCAGCCGCGCAACTTAATATTTGTCGGAATTGAAATTTGAAGCGAAATTGATGTCACAACACTATTTGCAGTGAATACTTTGCAAAAATCAACATGTCAACATAGCAAATTGTTCACTGTGGTTTTGTGATGTCAAAATTGCTTTGGGTTCGCATTTGTATGTACTGGAAGTATGTACCGGGTTTAAGTCACCAAAGTAGTATTTATTTTTAGGAATTTACAATCTGTACAAAACATTTGCCAAAGTCCTAAGTCCGACTTTGTGATTTAACTGTTAATTTAACACTTAAATTGGTTTATCATTGTCACTTGAAAACTCTTTAAAAGTGTTGATTTAACTTGCGATTTTAAGAGTGCGCATAAATGTACCTGTAAAAATGAATACATTTTACCTTCGCTGTGTAAACTGGGGTAACCTTTCTGAAAGGCACATTCTGTCAGAGGGCCAGACATGTTTATGACTCAAGAGATAACATCAGGGCATCATGTAGCATCCCTTGACAGCTCGTCTCGTCTCTAGACTCAAGACCCACAGAAAACCTGTACAAGATCATCTCTGTCCTTAATGCCAGACAGGGGAAAAGAAATGATTGACTTTAATTGAAAACAACTGGGATATAGAGAGATGGGTATTTGTGAGGAGCTGCTTCTGTGATGATGAAATAAAGTAGCTGAAAGTTCACCAAATGTCAGATTTGTAGAACAATGACCGCACTGTTTGTAACGCTGTGTTATTTTAACACCCTATGATTTAAATTTTGAATTTTTTGGGGGGTACATTTATTTATATGTGACAACACCATGGTGTCACTTTTAACACCCCAGTTTTTGAAGTATGGTGTAACATGTAATTTTTATTCTCAATCATTGGAATGTTAAACTTCTCGGAATTATTTTTATTTTATGTGTCTTGGAATTTAAATAAGCCTTAAACGGATTGAATTAACTTATCCCAAACTTTTTCTTTAAACTTTGTACAAAACTAATTCCCCTTCCATTTAGGGCTGTATCTAAGTTCTCTTACAGGCCTTGCACTTAAGCTTTTTGTAAAGTAGCCCACCAGGCTAGTTAACTGTGCATTTTACTTGCCCCCAGGAAGTTTTAGTAGCCCAGATTTTAAACAGGAATTGCCATAAATGTAATGTTCTGATGTGTTAATGTTAACGATCACAACCAGTTTAATGATCAAATAAAGTTATATTCACACACTCAATAAGGATTAACACATTTTAGACATTAATTATTCACATTTGAAAAGGAAGAAATGAGCATTTTAAACAAGTAGGTTGCACTGTTTTTAGTAGCCCACAGGGCAAGTTGAGAAGTGGTGTTTACTAGCCCATAGCATTTTTTACTAGACAATGTACGCCGGGCTAGTGTTAAGGGCAAGCCCTGTCTTAAGCCTGATATGTTCGGGCCTGATACTTTGCTCTTGTACAATCAAAAGTTGTACTGAAAACATTGAAGGGGCACCAAGGCAATGACCAGGGGCATGGTGGCAATTGCCCTTATCACCTCCAAGAAGTGTCAGGCCTGCATGTTATTACTGGAAGTAAACGTTAAATATATTGATTCTATAGCTTTGATTATCTTTTCTTCTTCTCCTTTTTGTCACCAGGGTGTAAAAGGTGACACAGGACCTCAGGGTGAACGGGGTCTTCAAGGCCCAAGAGGGCCAACCGGACCAAAAGTGAGTCTTCAAGGGGGGGGGGGCATTTCCCCATTCCTATTCCCCAAGGGGGGGGGAGCACAAGAAAAGAAACCACACAAAACACCTGGCATTCCCAAAAATAGAAATAGAAAACTTAATGAAAAGGAATATTAGCCTTATGGAGCCATGTGATGTTAATCATCACCAATATTGCTATTTCTAGGTGGGGGCAGCAATTATGGTACCTGTTTTCCTAGTACCTTTATCTAAATCATAATAAACATCCAATTCCAACTGCCTGACATAAGCTTTTGATGAGGTAGATACCTTGTAATTAATATTATTTTAATTTACAGGTTAGCCTTTGAGAAAGACTTTGCTAGGGTCAAAAGGTTATACATAATTTTTTGCATTTATATACTGCAGGTAATTTTTGTTGGTGAGCAGTTTGTGACAGCAGTTTTTTTTTCTTCATTTTTAAAACATTTATCTTTAAACATAATATTATATATATAGGGATCCTTTGGTATGCCCGGACCCAGAGGACATTCTGGAAAGAAGGGCCCTAAAGGCAACACTGGAAGGAAAGGAAGAAAGGTAAAATTTGTTTAAAACTTTTTTTGTTAAGCGTGAAAACCAATGCCTTTATAAAACTAACCAAGATTTGTTACGTTAGATAACAATGTAATCCACTTTGAGTAAATGGAAGTAAAATGTTTGTGTTTTCTTAACTCTGATGTTCTTTCACTAGCTATTCAGTTCAAGATTATGCTGCCATTTTGAATTTTCTTAACTCAAACTACTCACAACAATTTTTCAGGGTGATCCAGGGGAACGAGGCCCAGTGGGTCCAGATGGAATCCAAGGACTGCCAGGCCATGTTGGTTTGCCTGGACCAATCGGACCACCAGGAAATGGTAAGTTATTTTTTACTCATTAATCCTATTTTTGAACTGTGTATTGGAAGGGCCATCAGTTAAATTAGCCCAATTTATAATTTTTTTTTGCTAGTTAAAACGCACCATATTCAATGATCTTTGTGAAAGCTCAAATTGTGACAAAAAGAAAGTTTAGGAAGCTAACTTTGGACATGGGTGTGCCTTGAAAAAAAAACAAAAAAAACACTTGACTTACATTTAAGTTTAATCTTATAAGAAACTTTAAAACTTTTTTGATGATTACTCAGATGGCAGAATGGGAGTACAAGGGCCACAGGGACCCATTGGGCCTCCCGGTCTACCTGGTCCACAGGGCTCTTCTGGTGTAATAGGTCCACAGGGGGTCAAAGGTGAAAAAGGAGACCCTGGCAACAAAATCATGGAAGGGGTAAGTCATGTTTAGAGAGGGACGTATTTAAAAAAAAAAAAAAATTGTCAAAATAAAATGAAATTGTGATATAACTTTGATATAATCAAGTGATATTTTTACTTCGGTTGTACATATTATGTATGAATTTCGTACTTTTTGAATATTTTGTCTATTTTGCATATTGTGTATATTTTGTACATTTTACATATGTTGTATAGTTTGCATTTTTAGCCCATTTTGCATATTTTGCATATTTTGCATAGTATGTACATGTTGTATATTTTTGCATTTTTTGTATTCTATTCAAACATTTTGCATATTTTGCATAATATGTACACTTGTATATTTTTGCATATTTGATATTTTTTGTATTCTATTCATAATTTGCATACTTTGCATAATTTGCATAATGTGTACATTTGTGTATTTTTGTATTCTTTTCAAACGTTTTGCATATTTTGCATAATATGTATACTTGTGTATTTTTGCATATTTTATATTTGTTGTATTCTATTCATAATTTTGCATATTCTGTATACTTTGTATATTTTGCAAACTTTTCTTTACTGAAGGAAACATTTATAGGTTATAAATGTGCCACTTAAAAAATTATTTATTTTAGAAATTAACCTTTTACATATACTTCCTTCATCTTAAAGGCGAAAGTGTCATCATGATCACAGCAGGCCTTTTGCTGTATCCATGGAATTATAAACTCTCACCAAGTTACTGCAAAATGGGTGCCCTTCCTCTGTGTCATATCTATGGAGAGCCTGTAACTATGGGTGAGAGTTCGTAATTTACAGCCGCAGGCCTGCTTTGATCATGAGGACACAGCACCTTTAACCAACAAAAAGAAGATAAATGGTAGTTGCAAGACACTTTGTTTACAGTACATTAATTCTGGAAACATTTTCACACTCTTTCCCTTTTTCCTCCATCCCCCAGCAAATAGTCATCGTACCCAATGAGGTCGCTATGCAGACAATCCATGCAGAAGCGGCAATCGTCTACCGAACAGACGTGAAAAAACTCTATTTCAGAGACACTGACGAGTGGAATTGTTTAATGGTTGAGGATGACACAAAGGTCATCCCAGGTCCCCCTGGACCCCCAGGACCTCCTGGAGAAATGGGACCTGCTGGCCCAAAGGGACCAAAAGGGGAAACGGGGGACACTAAGGAGCCTGTTGACGTGGATGACAATAGTGTAAGAGTTTGTTATTGTTGATATAGTTTGAAGAGAATGTTTTCTTTGTAAAAACTGCTTCGTAACAATGAGTGTATCTCTCTAGAGACCCCATTCATTTCTGTATAACCTGATCACCATGCCCAGCTCCAGACATGGCAGACCTTTATACACATTGTTTTCCCAGTCAAAATATCTAGAAACAATACAAAACTTACAGAAATTTTGTTTTGTTTTAGAACTGTAGATGCTTTGTTAATTTGCGAAACGGTGAATAATGTTAATTCAGGACATGACCTTTACTTTGACCTTATGATTGAATGGAAGTAGTTAAAGTCTTCTGTTTTTTGGCGGGCGGCTATGGGCACTGGTGAAACTATGATTGGTTACATCACAAATGTATTTTCTGGTAGCACAATGATTTATTCAAAATAGCTACATACTCCCATCAGCATTGACTTCATAACAACATGCTGCCAATGAGTTTTAGGCTACCATCGGAATAATGCATTTCTACATGTTTTTATTATTTTACAGATTTGTGGAAATACTGTCTTAGAGGGGAAGGAGGAATGTGATGATGGAAATTATATACATACAGACAGTTGCATCAGTAAGTGACTTTTCCTTCAGCTGTTGTGACAAAAATAAACAGTTTCTTTAAACATGGGTAATAAAATGTGCTCATAGAAATGTAGATTTAGTAATCCTGTAGGTTGGTTGAAAACATATAATAAATAAAACCTGGTACAATAAGCCCATATCATGCACAAGTGCCATTTAAAAAATTTATCGTAATGCTTCTTGGGAAACCGAGTGCGGTTAAAAAATGTATCTGAAGCTGCCAAGATGGATGCTGTGCTGTAGTTTACATGCAGCTATGCCATGTTTTATAGACCTTTCTATTGTTGATAAACAAACCCTTCTGGTAGGCATGGCCGCCGAATGTTGGTAAAACATTCAATTAACAAAAATACATCCCATGATAGGTTGCTTTTTTCCCAACAAATTCAACATTTTTTAAATGTTGTGTAACATTGTTACAAACTGCTTTACAAATAATGGCTTCCCATAGTTTTCCAACCTTGGTTAGCAAAAACTTGAGCTGTGATGTTGCAATGTAGAAAGGTCTATAGTTGAGCAACCCAGAATTCTTTGCACACATATCAAGCGCATTGGGACATGCATAAATTATGGTCTATAACATCATGAGGGGAAACATCATTTGTTTTTTCCACCTCTTCACCATGGAACAATTACGAATGTTAAACTTTCTCCATCTTTGGCTTCGACAGAAACTTTCCCCAAGTCACACTGAATGGCTGCTACATAAACAGTACCCTCTGTGCTACCGTTTTTCTACATCGTTTCCCTCCGATACTTGTGTACATGATGTGTCATTGCCCCCATGGGCGTCAATCTGTCTTGAAAA
This sequence comes from Pycnopodia helianthoides, assembly GCA_032158295.1. NCBI lineage: Eukaryota > Metazoa > Echinodermata > Asteroidea > Forcipulatida > Asteriidae > Pycnopodia > Pycnopodia helianthoides. The sequence continues at coordinate 9,615,212 of CM063250.1, read as the reverse complement.
ATGAATGGGGGTCGTGGCACTTCCACGTGGGGTCCAGGGGCCGGCTGAAGGGCCCCTGGTGGGGTCCAGGGGCAAAGCCTTGGCAGGCTTTTCAGGTGTTCAGGTGTTCAGGTGAAGCTGTTGGGTTTTAGCATGTCTGAATGGCCTAGAAAAGCTCTCCTTGCATAAACATTGTTATAAAACTTGGATTTAGTTCAATGAGTATCTGTAGACGGATACCTGCAATTTGTAAATTGTTAATTGTTCCAAGATAAAGGGATGGCAGAAGCAATTGATCTTTTTCCTCATTTGTGTGTAACTTTTTTTAATGCTATTCTCTTGTTTTGCATTGGATTTGCCATTCATTCAATTTTAAAATCATTCAATTATTTGAAAAAAAACTGCATGAGCTTTCGTAGTAACCATGCATCTGATGAAGTAGTTGTTGCTACAAAAGCTTATGCAGTTCTTTATGCAATTAGTTAGTCTTTCAGTGCTAACATTGTCTTCCGTGTTTTATCTATCGACTAACACAGCTATCTCTATCATTAATGTTATATATACAATTTGATGCAATTTTGCCTCTGGCAACAGGTTCAAATTTTAATAAACCATGAAAAATAAAAAATAATAATTGTCCTCATTATTATTATGGTTATTACTTATTAACGTTATACTCTTTTCAGACTGTATGAGATCATTCTGTGGGGACACCTACAGACAAGACGGTGTAGAGGAGTGCGACACGCTGGACTTTAACGGCAAAACATGTGATTCCTATTTTACAGAGTGAGTATTAATACATCAAACCAAAAAACCAACCAAAGCTAAAATCTGTTTGGATTCTTTTAACATACATTTAAGTTGATGGTTCCACCCCCCCCCAAAAAAAACTATCCATGATGGCAACTCTCTGCTCCTTGTGAATATATCAATGGACCCCTTGCATAGGCCCCATTGTTGAAGTCACCATATGACAGGTCTTCCTTTGACCTTTGTGAGGGTGCTGTTTATGCTTTTGGCGTCAATGCAAGAGGTCTATGGTCCAACCCAAATGATTACTTCTGGTACAATCATGGAAATGTGTGGATTTATCTTACGGTATGATATTCATTCTCTTTCTTAAATGAATTTAACTTGCTCCAGATGCTTTGATTGTGATTATGCCATCTTCCTTGTATAAGATAGAATGATGTCTACATTTGTCTTCCAAGGCCCTTGCGAAACAAAGCTTCAGTTCCCGCTTTGTTGTAGACTCTGTCCGTTATTTTGAAAATGTGGGCTTTAGTTTTAGGGCTTCAAACGGGCAGACAGAGCCTAAGCCAAAGCTGTGATTCCGAAAAGACTCTTCATTGGCTCAGTTTGGGCCGAAATGTAATTGTCAGGTTTTGTGTTAAATGCTAGGACTTTTTTTCTGAAGTGTCTGTTCATTATTTTACATCCTCTGGTTCTGTTTGTGAATTTTCATTGTTTTTATTGTAACTTGACGGTAATCAAGTTTACTTTTACATAGTACCTTCAGAGTTGCTATACATTTTGTGTGTATTAACTTTGAAGTTTTGGAGATTTTAAAGTAAATTTTGTTAACATTTAATTTATATTTTTAAGACTATTTTGAAGTATGAAACTACTTTCTCAGGTCTTAGGCCTATTGTTAATTTATTACTGACTTTTGAATATTTTTTACCTGAAAAAATTATTAAATAAAATCAAATCTAAGTTGTACCTGTAATGATGAACATTTCTTCATACATTTTGACATTTGTGATCAAGAGGAAAAGAATAAGATAGTTAACCTTTAACCATCAAGATTATCTCTTGACAGATACGAGACAATGGGCGTCTTGAGATGTACAGACCGCTGCAGGATTGATACTGGTAACTGTAAAGTAGTCCGGAGGAGAAGACGACAGCTACCACCCTATCAAATCCCTCCGCCAGAAAAGTAAACCTCACAGCAATCATGGGACAGCAATCATCAGAGGGTGCAGGAATGGCTTCAGAGTGTTACCAAGTTTTGTCAGCTGTACTTCCAACATTGGGAGACGTTACATCCCGATTGAATACCTTAATCCCCCAATGTGAATATATACATGGGATATGATTGGGATGTTGGATACGATCGGGTTGTTGAGAGCTGAACCTATGATGACTGTGATTGACGGTTTAATGACGATTCTACTCAAATTTGAAGATCTGGATTGAAATCATGTTCAGCCTATGAGCTCAATTGGGGGAGTTGACGGAACCTAAATTTTCCTGATGAGAGGGGATACATCTACCCCGATTGGAACTCTATTCTCCCAAAGAAGGGACATACTCTTGGCCAGTCGACCGAGCTGAATGCATTCAGCTAAAGAGGATACTAATGTGCACTGATTAGGAGATATTTTAATGACAAGGATTAGGCATTGATGGCTACATTACGCTCAAAGGGTCCTTGTCAACCAATTGAGATATACCTTGATTGGACCTTATTCCCAATCAGCAAACCCTCTGATACAACAACCTTTATGTGTAAGTGAGTCAATGTTTACTCATGTGTCGAGAGCAACCGAGTAGAAACAAGGTAGAGAAGTAGGTGAATCAGAGAAAAAGCCCAGTACAGTGCTTGAAATCATGATAAGTCAAATGTACATTGTAAAACGTTGTCCTACAGAAGTTAAGTTTCAATTCAATGGCAAAACACAAGACGAGATTACAAAATGCGCGAATTGTTGTAAAGGATTGGTTTTTTTTAAGTCTTTAATTTTCCAGAAAGAAATAGAAATCAGCCAATGAGCTGAAGGCTTGCACAGTATTCTCCAAAATTATGATAATAGTGGCTTCTTATATAGCGTTCAAATCTGTCACTCAGTGACGCTCATGACGCTCCAACATTATTATCTGCTACATATGTGCAGCTACATTTTTGAAGTACAAGACCTTTTTCGTTGACATAGCACCATGTAGAAACTGTGCCAAAGGCTACTCAGTAAGCAGAAAACGTGTGGGCCCAATTTCATGGCTCCGATTACCGTAAGCAAAGAATCAGTGCTTACAGAAGCAGGGTTTTCCACACTTACGCTAAGCACATTTCACCCGTTAGCAGGGAATTTCTGCTTGTGCACGTGCGTGGTCCACGCATCGTCCATGTTACTAGGCATTCATTGCTTACTAGGCATTCATTGCACAGAAACTCTGCGCTTGGCCTATAAGCGAAAAATGGTGATTGCAAGCACTGAATTTGGCGGTAAGCAGAGCCATGAAATTGGGCCCTGCTTACAGGCTTTATAACATTGAGCCCAGGCCTTTGCTCACATCTTCATTATAGTGTCAGGGCTCGATTATTTAAATTACACCGGACCGCAGGCCAGAGGCTAGTAGTTTTAGCAATGGGCCAGTGAACTCATGACTGGACAAGTCCGACGGTCTTGTGTTTTTTCACTTGAATTTTAACAATAGTTCATTGAGTAATACTTTGAACAGAAACAAATTTTGTTCAAATGTTGACTTTCAATCTGTTGGGTAAATATCTGTTGAAATATACCTAATACCCATAAAGACAGATTAGATCAGGCTTCTCTTACACGTCTTAGTGCTTGTTCAAACAAAAACAGTTAAATGCATGTCACATGTCAGATTGAGTCAGGAAGTTTTTCTCATTTTGATCTCAGGCCTGTGATCTTGTGGATTTTCACCGCTAAGTTTAAGCCCTGAGCAAACATGTGAGTTTTCAAGAATCCAACACATCCAAGCAGGTTAAATCAGACAGAAAGAAAATCAAGGTCTGCATGGTATTGTGAACAGTTTTACTTGAAGGAATTGGAACATTTATTAATGTTGCGACAGTTTTTTGTACACCACTGTTTAAGGACTTTGATCGCTATGTCTGAACTTAATCAACAATGTACTTATTATACACATATATAGAGTGACACACTCTCTGAATGTTTTAATCGAACATTTCTGGATGTATCTTTTTTTACCGATTAACTTCATCATCTTCACATATGTACCTCACTTATAAATATTCAACAATTAATAATAATAAAAATATATAGCTGCTATGAATAAATGTGGATAATTTCAATCCAATTTTACTCTAGCTAGATAACTAGTACACCTAAATGGTTCGGGTGTATTATACTAGGCTATATTTTGTCTAGCAGTTTTGGGGCTTTTTTCAAAAACTCGGCTCGGGCTCTAGCCTTTTCTAAGGCTCCTCACGCAAGCACGTTTGCTTCAATTCACCACATTACACTCAATATCATTATAACCCTTGTAACGCAAGCAGCAGGAATCCCAGGTTCAAATACTACCAATGGAGCAGGAATAACACGTGCATGAAGTGCATAGAAAGAATCATGGGGTCGAAGCAGGTTTTTTCAACCTTGTACAAAAAACTCTGGCCGTATCTGAAGTTGCATTACAGCTAGGGCTACGACTGTTGCTAAGGGTGTTGCTAAGGACATTTCATACTTGATGTATGTTGACGCAGCAATCCAGCCGTAGCCGCTAATTTGGAACACGACCGTAACCTTAAACTAAGTGCAAAATGCATGCTGCTGCAAAATTGATGGCGGAGCCCAAGACTAGGTTTGGAAAACAATGCTGGTCTCAACATGGTTTTACATTACCATATGGGCACCAGTGAAATCAATCATGCCCAGGGAGAACCGGTTCCAGTTTGTTGGTTAGTTACCTTTTAGCTAACCAGCATAAACTAATACGGATTTGGGTGAACTTGGTCTGTCTATAACTGACCCTAGTTAGTAGTCATAATAGCTCTAGCTTCTGACTTAACAATGAAGACAGAAATATATAGTATAGTATGTACAACCAAGTGCATCTTATCTTAAAGGATTCTGGTCTATGAACAGTGTCGGGATCTCGAAGAAAAGAGGAAAGTGCCAGGAACAGCAAGACTTTGTACTGTGTGTTGTTTTTTTAAAATTACAATGGCACAGCTGAGAAACCAAAACAAGGAAATCAGCTGTAAAGTTTGAATTGTTTGGTCACTTGATTGCTCGCAGCAACAAAAAGCAAGGCCCAATTCCAACTGCTGCATGGTAGGTTAACAACCAGGCACACTATAGCCTACTTTAGGTAAAACACTTCTGTTTGGACAGTGAATGTATTATTTATGTTATTTAATTGTTTACTCCTATTTAACAGTATTAATTTCATTGTGTGGGACTCTTTAGAGATCTTGTGACAATCCACAATATTCAACTATGTATAGTTAGAATATCTTGTAAAAACTGATATGTATTTGTGTTACAGATGGTGCTTTTTAAAATTAATAACTGAACAAAGGAAAACTGTAAATACAATATTTGGATTGTATTTGTATATTAAAACTTATTACATGGAAGACGTGAATCGGGTAGTCTTATTCACAATCAAAATGTCTAAAACGATGGAATATTCCTCGCTATTATCAAAGTAAAATAGAAATAGATGTCAACTGGGTGTTAATTTGTTTCATATCACCACATTTGGCTTTCCACGTAGCTATTTTAGCAAATGATATTTGTGATTTGTATATATACCTCAGTTATAACATTATACTTGATCTTTCAAATATTGAATACTGGTACTTGCAAATGTTTTTTATTTTAAATGTTTCAAGCACCAGTATTGTTTACAAAATCTTAATTTTCACACTGAACGACACAATATTTTAGTATAATGCACAACAACCAAGCTGTAGATAGACCCCTTGCATAGGTGTACTCACCAGGCACAACTCTCCATCGTTGGTAGTCCTTCCTTTGACCTCAGTGAGTTCCGGCAAAGCTTGTGACGTCATGTGCAAGGGGTCTGTTCATTTTCTCAGACGGCCTCCCAAAAATGCAAGTATGTAGAAGAAGCGGCAAACAATCACAGACACAGATGGGAAATTTGCTGTATAAGGTTTGCCTGTAGGTAGTTCCAGATAAATGCCATCTTTATGGTTAACTTGGGTTTTCAGCCTTGTCAGGCATTCTAACTTTGCTCTGCATCCAAGTGGTTCAACTACCAGTCATGCAAGAAGTTTAATAAAACTCCTGTGTGCTACACAAGGTATTTAGGCAAAACACATAGCTCTGCTTCAAAAAAATGAATATTTTTTGCCCGTTAAGATGGCAGACTTTACACTGTGCGACGTCAAGTGGGAACTATCTACAACTTGAGGCTTTGCACACTGTGAAAACAATGAGAATTTTTGCAGAAAATAACTCAAGTAGCATTAATGTTAAAGAAACATTCCGAGATAGTAATCATAATGAGATGAATCAAACATTTTTTATGTGAATGTGAATTCTACATGTAAGTGGGTCTGAAGTACTGACTATTCTAAAGTAACTTTTTGCTATTTAGATCTCACTTACTTTCAGTCTTGTTTATTTTTTCAACCTAAACAAGTTTCAAGTCAAGATATTTGGCCACTGAATTTCTTACTTTCTCTGCAATCTATAGAATTATTTGTATGTTTGCAATTTAATGGTAAACTTTTGGTCACAACAATACTAGGAAATTTTCCGTACCTGTATTTGTACATTTATATACAAAGTAAGCTTGTACAGTGTGTATGTAATAAATATTATAACAATAATACAAATAATACTAATAATAATATTGGACAGTGGATATTATAAAAGTCTGCCACTCTGAAGGCGAACAGGTGAACTTTTAGCAGATATTTGACTTGTTCTTGAAAAGACCGTCTTCAAAATTGCTGCGAAGGCTAAGCTGTAGTGATGCAAAAGGAATTGGAGACTTTGGATCGTAGATGGTAGCACACCTTCCAGGGTAAATCCGTTGTTCTGGAAGTTGTGAGCTTGCTCAGAACTCAGTAAACAATGGACAGTTACCTGGTATGTCTGCTGCCACCTAATGTATACAATTCCCTAAATGGCATGGTGACCTTTGCCCTTTGTAATACCTGGCTCTAGAGTGATACACAAAACAATCCATTTTCCACTAACTTTCTTTTCACATAACTTCAAACAAACACCAGTGACATTTTTTCTCAGTTCATTTTAGCTTAAAAACAGGTAACCAGGAAAATGGCCATGTTATGTAATATTGTGTAAGACTGACAACTTGGTTATAATTGCATCACAAAAAATTCTCCTTACAGCACCAGTTTAACCCTTTAGAGACCATTCATTTCTGTCTAATCATCACCATACGCCAAGACATTGCTAATCTTGTTGATTTTTGCACCATTGTTATCAGGAAATTGTCAGGAAGATTATCATGAAACAAAAATACATGGTTTTTATTTAGAGTTGTAGATTCTGTGTGTGCATGGGAGACATTGGAATATGTCAATTCGGTCCAGTACCTTTTCTTTGACCCTATTGTTTGAGCGAAAGTAGGTCAAATTTTGCGGCTGTTTGCAGAAGCTATGGGCATTTTGTTACAAGCCGCTTGCTTCCGCTATGGTCTCTAAAGGGTTAATAAGCCAATTGCATTTGAATTCCTTTGACTGAAGGGACAGTTGCTATTTCACATGATTTGGGGCAAACTTTTGCGTAATTATGTGAGAGACGGCGAACACCCATACACAATTTTGAATAACTGTGTATGGCGGGATGGTACCAGGGTTTGCTCATCCAAAGGTTGCTATACAAAAGCTTTGTCCCGAACCATTGACAAAGCAAGAGTCTACTATAATCTGAGGAAATCATATTTAAAAGGTTACTTGTGACTGAGGAAGTCATTGTACCATACATCATTCAAACCCAACTTGCAAATGGCTTATTGCGTAAAGGCAGTGGCAAGACATGTTTGGACTCGTATTCACATCGACTTGAAAACTGTAAATAAAATGTGCTTGATAAAAATAGAGAAATAAATACATCTTGGGTAATTACTGAACAATAACAATATGGCAATAACATTTATGTAATTGTACTTGCGACAAATTGATGTTGTGAAAGTCACTTTTTAAAGTATTTGATATATACACATTTTATGTACATACCATGTACATGTATACATGTAACATTACCAATGTGAAATCAGTAATCAGCAGACTGTTATAATTCAAGCTTTGTAATGCTTCTTTCTCTTTCACGTAAAATACAAACCTTGACACTGACAAAAAACATCTTTTTGCAACAGATAAGCAGCAGTGGCTTTAAACTGATTCACCCATTTTAAACACAGAAATCGTTGACAATAATCAAGTGTCCAATGAAAATTCTCATCCTTTTTGCTATTTCAGCTAAAAGATTTGACACTATTGTCATTTATGAAAACTTCAACAACATTCAACATATTATTGTTTGTTTCACAGTGTGTGGAAATTCTCATTAAAAGTTTCAGAAAAAAAATCACTGTGTGAAAGTCTGTCACAGTCAGTTTCACAGAGTAGAGTATCATACACTTTAGTTCAAAGTACTTAAGGGATGAAATAATTGAAATTTTAAGGCCAGGACTTTTTGTGATTTAGGGAAGCTGTGAAACTACTAAAAGGATACTTTTGTAATCACAAAAAAACATAGATTAGTAAAAGAACAGAATTAATGGCTAGCTAGGTGAAAACCCCATGGTATAAATACACATTGTTTCAATAATTGTGCTAAACATTTAAAAAAAATCACAGTTGATCCAGTGAAAACTAGAACTAGAATTTTTAAAATGGTTTTCAGTAAATCAAACAGATCTTTACAACTTGCTGCTTGTGTTGTTGTTTTTTAAGGATTTGTAAAGAAATATTATTTATTTACTGTTCTCAATAAAGTCATTGAATGTATAGTATTTAATACTAAATGTTTTATAATCTGATATCATTGATATTTATATCATTGATATTTATGAAAATAAATATCATACTGGAAAACAAACTGAAGAAGTTTTGAGGGAATTTTTTTGACGTGCCTCTATTTTCAGGGTACTTTATCAATTACCCCTTCCCATGAAATATGCCAAGTGCATTCTCGCATGCATACAGACATTATTGGTATGCAAACGCCATAGAGTTGTGCACTAGGGAGATGCACAAACACATGTGCGTCCTGCCACTACCAGCCCTGTACAAAAAGGCACAGTGTTCCCTCATTTTGCCCACCAGCAGTGTTAGTGCGCGGTGCGCAATTTACACATTCTATGGGAAGGGTCAATTGTTTGATACGATAGTGAAATTTGGCAACACAGAACGGTCAAGAGAAGATAATAATAACGGGCATTTGTAGCGCGCTCTTACACTGGGTACCACAGCGCTTTACAGGAAACTAAACAAAAGCGAATACAAAGGCCCTCAAATGGGAAAGACAGTTGGTCCATGGAAATCAACCATTGAACAGGAGTTTTTAGATGTTTCTTTAAAACTTCAAGTGACTCAGCGGAACGAATTTGATGTGGGGGATTGTTCCAAAGGCGTGGGGCATGTGCGTAGACAGATAGAACTGTAGAGGCCTTGTAAAGTTGTGTATGAAATTCGCTTGTTTTGATCCCCTGTAAAATTTCAACAGCTGCTTAGCTTGTCTTAACTTCTACTCGCTGTCGTGCATTATTTCATCACTATTTTACAATTTCTACCCCATGGTGAATCCAAAACAGAACTATGGACAAGCTTTTTTTGTCTAATTGATTTTTTTCCCTTAGATTTTCTTTCCACTAACTTTCCCCAATCATCCACTAACCTTGCCTGATTTTGCTGCACTCAGTAACAACTCCAGGCTCTGCTGCCCGTTAGCAAAAAAATAGCGCTTACTGCAGCAGAGCGTATTGTACAGGTTAACTTCACTTTGCTGAGCAATCTTCACTTACACAGCTAGCATGAAAATTTGGTAACCCTAAGTGACCATTCCGTGGTCAGGCAGAATTCCATGGTAAGCAGAGCCTTGATACTGGGCCCAGGTATATTCAAAGTCCAAGTTCTGAGTAAAAATGCTGCCTGATTCTGATGAATGTGGACACGAGTCTTGTAAAGGTTTCATGGGGTTAGGATTAAGAAATGTCATAAAACTTTTTTATTGCTTAAACTTTACTATTTATTGTATATTAATGTAATTGAAGCAAGAGAGCCAAGGCAATTTCTATTGCTTACTTGTATATAAATAGCAATAAACCAAATCAAATCAAATCAAATCAAAGGGTGAGTATAACAATGGTAAGATTGAAAATACAATTGTTCACATACATACACATGGCTTTTTGGTGTAAAGATTGGCCATGGTGTAAATTTTCCCTTTAAATATTTCTGCCTGAAATGATATTTGGTTTTAAAGGAACATTACAGAATTGGTTTTTGCTAACGAAACAGTTGCTGGCAGTGTAAGCACTTTATGTAATCCACCATATGCATAAACTGACAAACCTGTAGAAGTTTGAGATCGATCGGCCATCGGGGTCACGAGAAAATAGTGAAAAACCGATTACACATTTGCATGAAATCATATAGATTCAACAAGTGAATAAAACGCTCACTGAGCGATAAACTCCAATCGGAAAATTAGTTTATTCATTTCTCATAAAATATGACATTTCAGACAGCAATATTTCACGGGATGTTTTCTATTATCATCATCATTAGACCGTGTAAGTTTTATGTAAATCTGTGATCAAAAAGTATATTTTACAAGTTTTGTTCTTACCAATTCTGTAATGTTCCTTTAAACGATTAGATTTGATATCGTTAGTCCGATACCCCAATGTTTGAAAGCATTGAAAACAGTTATGGAGTTTTTAACTGTTTTGATGGACTCCGATGACCGCTCGAGCCCAAATTCTCACAGTTTTGTTGTTTTACGTATATGTTGGGTCACACAGAGTGTGGCTACTGGACTTTGTCGGCCATGTTCTTTAAGAAATGCTTTCATGTTGCTACCAGAAAAATTTCAATTTGATCAAATAGCATGAAGATAGACATCTCTTCATCAAAACTATTCTTCAGAGTACCTTTAGGAAACTGCATCCAAAAGTAATTTCTTGACAATTGATGCTGCCTGATTGGTAGATTTTTGACCCCCATCACATCGTATGTCAAAGGTCAAAAGGTCATTCATCAGGTCAAGGGCGACTTCTATTAAGAACAGTTGATCTGTGTATTCCTCCTACAATGAAAAAAAAAGAAGTTCAGTATCAAGAAGAGAAAACTGTTTAAATAAGCTTAAATAATTTTTCGTCTCTGTCTTTTTCTAATATCCGACTTTTTTCAATGACTCACAGGATCTACTGTTACTCTTTACCTTTGCATAAAGAAAAGCCCTCCATGGAGTTGAATCTTCCGGTGTGGTTGCCATGGTTTTACATCCTAGTTCTTCCAGTTGTCTGTGCAAGTCTTTGGGTTGTAGAGATTTCATTACTTTGAGTTCTTGCATTTCACTGAAAACAATTCAAGAAACTTTGTTTTTTAGTGGAGCAGAAAGTTAAAATAAAAAGGAGTCTTTTTATAAGCTTCCTCCCTCTAGTCCTGGAAGAAAACCTCATGTGCAATAAAAACGATCAGACTTGATCAAATAATCTCACAATGAACAATAAGCATTTATGAAAGGCTTAAGACGTACCAGCTCTTCCACGTGGCCCACTTCCCTTCAAACTCCTCCGGTGCTAAACTGACATTGGTGAGGAATTTGACCTCAGTTGTTTCCTGAGTGACAGTCTTTGCAGTGACCCCATCGGAATGGACTGCTGGTGTTACATCCGATTCAGCCTTTGCAGTGACCCCATCGGAATGGACTGCTGGTGTTACATCCGATTCAGCGCCATCTAAATTGACCTCTGTAGATGCCAAGGGAATGACCTCTGCTTCATCATCCAACTCCAACATGACCTCAGAAGTGACCCCGTCTAAGTCCAGCAGCTGGCCTGTTGCTGTTATTCCCCCTTCTGGCTCGTCATTATTTGGTTTGAGTTCAACAAATGAAAGAGGACATTGTCCTCCATTTTCCTCTCTAAGTTTGGATTGTTGGATTTCTCTCCACTTATCTGATCCTGACAATAGACAAAAAGAAGAATAATGCAATAAAATAAGTTTCACACTGGATGGGCAACCCAGTTGAAATTAGACATAAACAAATAGGAACATAAAGTTGAAATTTATGGAGAAGCGAGTGTGGGAGCAGCCTACATCTAATGTCATCAGCAAAACTTGTAAAAGATGCATTGGTATTACGGAAATATTGAACTTTGCATCATGTGAGTGCTTTTATCAGCCCAATGAGATGAACACAGTGGTAGTGCCAGAGCCCGTCTACTTGATAACATAGTAATGGGAGATGTCGAGGTACCGAGTGTATGCAGATTACCGGTCTTAAACCAAGACTTACCAAACAATAAAGCTATGGAGTTGAAATGGTGAATATCCGCTGAAGCGTCACTGGGACAAGGTAGTGGGAGACGAGTTGGAGGTGTGCTAATGATATCCTTTGCCTGCAAAGTACAAAATGCTTTGATAAATAGAACGGGCTGATAGGTGTGTTCCTGGCGGCTAGAGCCCTTTGGCTGAATGCCAGCAGGACACACAGCAGTGGCTGAATTTACTGGATCTACATGTAGACATTTAGTTAGACAGGCATACCCGAGAAAAAGAAGAAGTGACAGGAAGAAAATACTCTGTGAGCAATGTTGAATATCAAGTCCAAGAGGTGAGGTGTTGCTTTGTGATAATATATATATATATATATATATATTTATGCGTGTGTCTCAGATTAAGCTACGATTAGATGATACAATTGGTGTCAGTTAGCCATTGTTTGGCCAGATTGTCTAGCTCTTTCAGGGACTGCTCGCCAGGGCAATTGTGGTAAATACAGTCACTGGTGATGTGAGCAGCTCTTTGTGATAATGAAAAGGTCAGATGAAGTGTTACCTTTTGGACGTCTTTGCTTAGGAGTCTATAGTACATCTTTGCCTTTTCTTGAAGATCAGCATTACTCTCGCACTCTTTGAAAACAGACAGAAATCAAGAAGGAAAGTTGAATGGAAGTCAGAAGTACAAGCTTTATTCACGTTTTGTTTAAACGCTGATCCCAATTTTTGTCAAGTAATAAACCACAAGGGAAACTGACTGGGTAAATTTCAAATAGTATGGGGGTTGAACAAAGAAAAATTGACTAGAGCGGGATTTGAACCAACGACCTCCGGATTAACGTACCGGCGCTCTACCAACTGAGCTATCTAGCCCTACATTGGCGGTCTCCCTATTTTGTCAATATCTTTGTTCGGGGGTGCCAGTCAGAAGCCATACAACCGTTAACTGCCGTGTAGCCAGGGATCACACCCAAGTTTACGATACAACCTGGGAAGCAGCAGCCACGGGATCACCTGGAGGGGATGCGACTTTTTCAATTTAAATGTCAAGTAATAAACCACAAGGGAAACTGACTGGGTAAATTTCAAATAGTATGGGGGTTGAACAAAGAAAAATTGACTAGAGCGGGATTTGAACCAACGACCTCCGGATTAACGTACCGGCGCTCTACCAACTGAGCTATCTAGCCCTACATTGGCGGTCTCCCTATTTTGTCAATATCTTTGTTCGGGGGTGCCAGTCAGAAGCCATACAACTGTTAACTGCCGTGTAGCCAGGGATCACACCCAAGTTTACGATACAACCTGGGAAGCAGCAGCCACGGGATCATCCCAATTTTTGTGACAACAACCAGTAGACTTTGACCATGTTGGAATTTGGTCGTCTTTTACTTTGGCTAATGGCTACAGCAGCCGTGTTGAAGTGATCAAGCCAAAGACCAGCAGGCTTTGGGCCACGTTGGAATTTAAGCATCTTTTACTGTGGCTATGGCTGATGGCTGATGGCTACAGCAACCATTTTAAAGTGATCAAGCCAAAGACCAAACAGGCTTCGACCATGTTGATATTGGGCATATGACCGTGGTTGATGGCTACAGCAGCCATATTGAAGTGATCTAGCCACCACGCTTTGACCATGTTGAAATTTTTGTATCTTTTACTGTGCATGTGGCTGATGGCTACATCAGCCATGTTAAAGTGATCTAGGCTTTAGCCAAAACTAACTCTTACTCCAGACATGTCCGAGTTATTACCTATAGCATACTCCAGAATCTTCCCTAGCATGTCTTGGCATTCAGCCGGCCTGGTAAAGAACAGCTTGATGGTAGCTGTCAGCAAACTCAACTTGACCAGCGTGTTACGCTCCTCCTCCAATGAGTCTATCATGCTTTCTAGAATGTATGGAGCATCAGGAAGATCCTACAACAAAATCATTGTAAATCAAATCACTCTTAGTCTTTACACTCCCAAGGTAAACTGTGGCTTGAAATACAAAAGGTTTTTGTCTGGCATGGTGCTACCACAAGTCAGCAACTCTAACAGTGTGTTGTAAACTATTTGGCAGCAACATTTAACTAAATGTGTCCATAACATCTTTGTTGATTAACCAATCAATTCACCAAGTGAAAACTTGTGGAACCAACTTCAACTACGCAGCATTTCTCCACTGTAATTCTGCTTCTGCTCAATTCTAGTTTTTGCGGTAAGAAAATTTAACAGCTCTACTGTGGCCAAGAAATTACCCTCAACAAGGTGAAGATACTTTTGCTGCCTAGTGAATAGATTGTGTACGCATTTAGGTCATGTATCCACATACAGGACTATAACGTATGAAAGAAACAAAACCGCACATTTTAACGTTAAAATATTCACAAAACTTTCCTCTATGCCTCTTTAAGACATAAATAGAAATACATTCTGGAAATTACCTGGCCATACTGAGCAATGAGCCCAACCAGAGCAGCTTTACCATGAGGCTCCTGGATGAGCTGTTCACATGACGGAAGCCTCTCCACCACCGCAGGGATGAAGTCTTTAAGATGCTCATAACGAAGGAGGTCTGAAAGTGAGAAGAGAAGAGAAGCAAAGGCTAAACATCATCTCCCATCACTGTTAAGAAACCCAACCTAAGGCTGGAAGGGCCCTCAAATGGAGCTCAAACCATGTTCTAATCAATCAAGATAGCTAGCTGATGAGCGGCAACCTACACTGTACAGTCGTATGAAGCAGCGGAAATGGTTTAACCAATATGGGCCTGACTGGTTGCAGTACATGAACACTGTTCCTGCAGTATTGCTAAATAATAATATACATTCAATATTTTCTGCTTTACAAACACACATATCCCAACAGTCTGTATAATTCTCTTAGACATGTCAGATGTGGTATGTATTTTGACATGTTTCCCGACTCATATCACCAGTAACAAAGAGTATAAGGAAAGACACTAAATTATTGTTCATCTACAGGTACTCCAGTAGGTAGGCATTTGCAATACAGCGTTTGCGTCTTCTACTGGAAATCATGCAGTTAGGCAAATATACTTTAAGAAAGTTGTCCCTTACCCTGAAAGACTACCAAGACTTGAGAAGAAACAGAGTCGAGCTGTAATGAGAGTAGGGTGAGGAGAGCTTCCACGCAGGGTCCAGAGTAAACTAACGACATCTTGGCAAGTTTCCCCAAGGCAGCCACAGCGAGATGGGATAGACGAATAGAGATATCTGTTGCGTAGACACTAGAGAGAGGGAGTACCAAGTTAGGGTTAGCGTGTGTACAAATCACTGGCTGTGGCTAGAGCTACAGCTGCAAGGGACTTAGCTGTATCCCCAAATCAATCCATTCACGCACAACCACAGTCACCATAGAGACATAATTTTAAAGCCCTATTTTGTCACATCCCCAGCATCCTATAACAAGAATAAAGAGTAGTACCCAACAGGGGCCAGACTACTTTCCCTTCCAACCTTGGTTTGGTTTCTTGGAATAGACGAATTTAGAAGTGATTAAAAAGTTACCAGCTTACCCCAACTCCCTCAAGTGATTTGTCAGGATCTTTCCTCACTCTCAACAAAATTTACACCATATGGTAGTTCAGCACCCAAACTGATGGACTCGGACTACAGGTTATGCCTGATCCCATGTAAAGCATAATCATTTTACTAATGTAGTCTTCAACCAAACAGAATCAGACAAAAAATGCAAGTAGGTTTTGAAAGGTGGAGTTTAATTAAGGTCTTAAGAGGTCAAATACTGGCTGAGTGAAACAATGATATAATACGCTCTTCTCCTCATAAGGGTGGACTTTTTCTAGTTCTGATGGCTCACCTTAGCTCTTCAACGATGTCCTTGAGTGATTCCTCAGAGCACAGGGATGACAACAGCTCAATCTTTTTGTACTTGACATAACCTGGATCATTGTATCTGAAAAACCATCAAAGGTACCATCAGACCGGCATTACTACTATTGCTAATATCCCTCAGCTCATAGGAAAAAGGATGTGTGATTGAAATTGCATGTAAGAGCTTTTCAAAACCATGGCTTCGCTTTCAGCTTCAGCTTGTGCTCCATCATTTTTTTTGAAAACATGCACTTTTAATATGGGGTCTCAAACAGTGAACAGGTCACTGTACATCATCTTAACTGGCACCTTTACAGTGACTTCTGACTTTGTCTTCTTCTTTTTTGAGAGAGAAAAGGGAAGATATTGCTAAATTCATCTAAGCCTTTACACTTATTCTCAGGCGTTGATATTCTTGAAAATTTGTTTTTTACAGCTTTTGTATAAACTTTTGCTTGTTGATGATATTAGTCACAAGAGGAGCTAGAGGGTTGACTGTTACCTGCAGTAGAATTTCTTGTAGTATTTAGCCAGTCTGCCAGGTAGTCTTGTATTGAACCATTCGAGATGACACAATGCTGTGTATACCAACTCTGGACGATCACTACTCAGTAGATTCAGAAGTGGACCTGTTGGGAAATGAAAACAATGTTTTCATATTGTTAAAGATTTTGCAATTCGGCCCTTGGCCTCGATGGAATGTTTCTAATAAACCGATTCAAATCAAATCAAATCTAGTAAACGTTTGCGGTAATACCATGTAATAATCGCTCTCTGAGTTGTGGTGGTTCTGAAAAGAACCAGTGGTCTTTATCTGTAGTAAAAAAGTGATTGATTGTTGAGCTTGAAAACTCCTTAAAAAAAATTGTGTTAATATCTAAACTTTATGTGGAAACAAAAGTTGTAAATAAAAATGAAAGAGGAGTGTTGACCTTTAAGACGATTGTAGACGTCTTTGCTGATATCCGGCAGATCTTTTGTGAGATGCAGCATCAGGCGAACAGCAGCCATACATACTCCAGAGTTAGTATGCTTTAAGAATGCATCCACAACATTCTACAAATTATGAGGGGAATATAAGAACTTGTTGTGAAAACTGGATTGGAAAGTTGGGAAATGTTTTGTTTGTCTCGGGTAAACAAAATCTAATGAGAAAGCTTCAAGACAATTAAAGTGTAAATTGAAGTAGATTAGAGTTACATGATTAGATATAAACAAACTCTCCTCTGCTTAACAGAAATCAATCAAACAATCAATCAATCCATCCAGCAATCAACCCATCAATCCATCCATCAATCCATCAATCAATCCATCAATCAATCCATCAATCCATCAACCAATCAATCCATCAATCAATCAATCAATCCATCAACCAATCAACCAATCAACCCATCAATCCATCTATCAATCAATCCATCAATCAATCCATCAATCACTTCATCACCTTACCATCATATCAAACATTTCGTCTTCATTTTGCGGCTCATACTTCAATAAAAACTGCAAGACACAGCACTGTCCCCATTCAGTAAACTCTGATAATCTGAAATGAAGACAACATAAGAAGTTATAGAAGAAGAAATAACCCTCAAAGCCACTTGAGGTTACGTGTTGACAATAGGCCAGCTTAATTGGCAACTGTGTGACTCTAGGTGGCAGCAGGTAGTTATTCATCATCTGTGTAGTTAATTTTGAACAAAGAAAGATTTACTGGAGTGGGACTTGAACATGTGACCTCTAAATTTGTATTACTTGTTTATGCAGTTCTGAGCAAAAACACATTTCTGAGAACACTGGATTTAGTCTACTACAAACTAGCATCCAGGAAAGTCTCCCATTTCTTTGTAATAAAGCTACCACAATTTGTATCATTACTACAATATTAAATGTTATCCGCAATATTTCTCGGCAAAACCAAAGTGAGTGAGGAAACCGCATCATCCTTTAACTCACCTATTCACCAGGTAGTGTGAGATCCTCTGATTGATAGCAATACCTCCCTCGTGGTCCAGCAATTCCTCCAAAGCCAATATACAGTTGATGACGACAATCACATCCCCGTCTCTCAACATCTCATACAGCGTGTTGATGATGCCATGATCTACAAGTACAGAGAACTCTCTTGTTCAACTTTTTCATTTACTCTCCACTAAGCTCATAGGGAAACATTTCTGGAGGGGAATATTTTTGGAGGAAAACCAAGATCCCAGACACCGGCAAGGAGGCAAGTGTCCTCCATGAATGCAGCCAGATTTATCTGGTGCATGGACAGCAAATGCTATGTTTCCCCGCATTACACCTGCCTCAGGCCTCACGATTCACAGACACGACAGAGCTGTCACTGCCCTGCTCTTACAAGACTGAAGTATCGGGACTGCTGACTTCTCAGTTCTTACCAGCTATGAACTGCGGATTAATATCGTTTATCTTGAGGCATCCAAGGACAGCTGCTCTTCTTACATATGCACTCTTATCCTTCAGTCCAGATAAAAGAGGCTGCTTGGTGTACTCTATAAGTTCTGGAAGTCTGAGGAAATACATTAAGGCAAAAAGGAAATTATTGTTTCAAAATGCTCAACAAACAAAATGAAACAGTTACATGTTTTGGTGTGCCTTTGAAGTCAGATTTGCATTTGTTTTAGGTGTCTAAAGCCAACTTGAAGGTCTTGATGTCAGGTGCAAAACAGATGTCAGGATGAAGTTGATTCCCTTCAGGTACATGTATATAGTCTTAGGATAAAGTGAATCATGATAAAGTTCTTTGTTTGTAGTGACGACTTTGTAAAAGTTGGTCCAGATTGATGTCTTGAAACCTGGCTTGCTTGAATATTGAGTGTGAGATGGCCTTTGATGTAATTTGATGTAATACTGTGTGTCTCTTTGTAAAGCATCGTCAATCTGACTTTGGTACTACGGTCCTGAAGTGTCTCCCACTCCAGCACCTTGTTTAGAATTTAAGGGATGCTTAATTCACTGCTGTAATAGCCTAGCAAAGTCCGTCTTTGAGGCAAAAATTTACACTGATTTGTCAAACACATAAATGTATCATTGATAATCTCTCTTGTGATGAAACAAAGAAACTTTTCCCTGTGATAATTTTAAACCAATTTATTATTCCCTTACCTCAGTGAGCACAACGTTTTTAAAGCTAATCCTCGCATCATGGGATTAGCATCCCTGCAATCTTTCTGCATCGTGTTGATGGCTAACAGGGCCAGATCTGGCTTTCTGTGTGCATAAGTCGTCATATACAAATAGGCCAGCTTCTTCTCCGGTATGTCTACTGTGGCACACAGCTGAAGAAAATGTTAAATATGAAAATGAGTTCTCAGTCTTCTTGATGTCAAATGCGTCTTGCAATCTTTATTTCATTCTTTAATTTTATAGATAAGGCACCCCCGGACTATTCAACCCCAGGTCTGAACATCCAAGATGGAAATGATTAATAACTTTTTTGTCTTTGCATTCTCTTTTTTTCACACAGAGGTCTCCCTATATAAAAATGTTCTTAATCATCAAATATTTATCTCCTTGTCCAACCTTTGATTTTGTCTTTTGTGTTTCCACCCATCTGTGTGGTTACACCAATCAAATCCTTGTATTACCCCCCTTTATCTCCCTCTTGACTACTTTTCTTTGTTCACAATCTGCTTCTTCTGACTGCATTCTGTTCCTTTCTTTTTACTCCTTTTCCACTTGACTGCTTCTGTTACACATAAATACTATCAAGGCCTGTACAATGTGTTTTCAATTAGCCTTTTAAAGGCACAGTACACAATTGGTAATGACTCTGAAAATTAATGGCAATAAAAACTTACTTGGTAAGTACAGCAGCTTTGGGTAGTAAAATTAATTTTGAGAAACTTTTAACTTCGAAGTACTACGGTTATGGAAAATATATCACTTTTTATTCCCCCAAATTTGAATCTGAGAAGCGTTTCTGTCAGAAATGCTTCTCAGACTGAGTAGTCCTATTTTATCACAATCAGTAGGCTCCAATCACCAAACAGGTACTGTGCCTTTAAGAAAGACTGTGCTCGGATTGAATGTGAGGCCATTGAACAAAATTGCAATTTTGTCAGTTGTGTAGGAGCTTAAGGGTTCATTTAATATGTAACAGGACTACAGCATACTTGATTTATCTTTGCAGTGCACCTGGCTTAAAGTATGGAAATGCTCAACTAACAACAGACGATAATAACAGTTTTGGGCCAAGACTGAGAAAATACTCCCTTGATTTTGACACAGCTTACACAAGTACTTAGCCTACCTTTACAATATCAGCAAATAGGGGTGACATGTCCAGCCCTCTGGTAACTTGACTCAGGATCTTCTTGAGAATACCTCGGAGTTGGCCGCATTCTGTTTGCGATGTGGGTTTGTTGAGATGCTTCCTGTAGTAGTTAAAAAATAATTGGATCAATTATTAAAAAATTGATTAATGAACACAGGTGTTCAAGTGAACCACATGCCTTCCTCCATCCTGTCCATGGTCTACCTTATTTCTTGAATGTCCTCTTCATCCCAGTTGTCTACAAAGTATGCCATCTTTGTTACCTTCTTTTCTGTAAAAAGAAAAGAAAAATTAAACAATCATGCAAATTTTTGTTACTTTGCATTCAATCTACTGAATGTAAATCAAAGAGAAACTGCAGACTTTTCATTCTCCCAACCAAGATTAGCACAACCCTAGCCCTATTCACACACTTGCTATTTGACCATCCCTCCCTTTATTTTATTTGTTTGGCTGTTCTTGTTGTGCTTGACTTTCCTTCCATCCATCAGCATGAGCCATGAGTGATCACTAATAATTCAACACATACTGAAACATCCATATATCCATCCATCCAATTCCATATTTTATATAAATTATAACTTAAGTTGTGATGAGTCCATCCTCCCGATCGTAGGCAGGAGGATGGATGGTTACGTCTACGGACTACCATGACTACGATAACATCGAGTGTTCATTTGACCATACAACATAGTCATAGAGAAAGGACAGATTTGACATTCACATCGTTTTACTTTTATAATTAATTTACCAACACAAACTCCAGGTCTGACAATTATCCGGAGCCATACTTAATGGTTACTTACAGTTATAGTAACAGTCTACTGTACTTGTGCATTCCACACACATGTTTCTGGCAGTTCTGTGAAGATATTGTGAGTAGGGGCATCGTTACACCATTCAATCAATAGTCTATGAATCTTATGATTACATCAACAAACCTCTCACTCAGTCTCAAGATGTTGTTAATGTTATCATTCACCATCATGGACATGATACTAATAATAAGCGCATTTTACGGATTACTTGCTCAGTCTGTATATTGCGCACGATTTTGCACCCAAATCTGCAGATTGGGCGCTCAATCTGATTCGGCAGTCTCATTCTAATATAGCGCCCTCTGTTGGAAGGTCACATCTCCACAACATGGAACGTTCGATTTATAAAGGGTTAGCTCCTTGAAATATCTGCGAGTATTTGATCTTAAACAGAAATAAAAAATTATAAGTTTAAAATATTCACAAACTTATTTGTTTTTGTATGTTTAAATCAGTAAGAATATAGGAATAAAATCAATGCACATAGTTACTAAATAAAACAAGCCTTTGGTTCAAGTTCTCCCCCCCTTTTTATAATAGAAAACCCAGCCACGAAAAACGTAAGTAACATCTGACGAGAGTAATGATGGCGACTGATCACAGCAAATAAAACAGAATACTAACTGGTAAGATAATTCACTGTGTTCTACCAGATTTTACAATGTAACATGGCAATACTCGTTCCCACAGTGTCCCATTTTTAAAAGCTTACATTTAAAAACAAGTAATAACCTGGTTCACGTCATATTTATACCCGTTGCATTTGTTGTTCTCCTGGTTGGTACTGCTCAGAGCGCTCAGCTGCTGGTGGCCTAGTGACGTGTGTGTGATGGATACAGTTAAAATATAAAATGCAAATTTTTTAGTTCATTTATTTCCACATTATTGTTCACAAATATATAAAAGTATAATAATGTAATGTTAAACGAAGGGGTGAAACTGTAGAGGAACCCATAATGAGCACAGCAAAGCAATAGCATGGACCCTAAAGTAAGCATTGAATTTAAACAAATGATTCACACTCCATTCACAAAGTCACAGTCAATTGTGACGATGGTTGATACAAAATAATCACAATTCACAGGATAATTAATAATTTAAACTAGGGTGGTACTACTATATTACCAACAAAAAGACTCCTTGTATTTTTTGCCATTGTTGATGAAAAGTGCATGCCTGAAAGGCTATCATTGGCCGAGAGTCGTGTGCAGCGCGTGCGTGCACTTTTCCATTGTTTGTCATCAAAGATGGTGGTCAATGACGTCATGTGCAATCCATCTTTTAACGCCACTGGCATGATTTACCAACTTAACACTTGATTACATTTACTAACATAAGAATCATAATTTTGTTTAACTTTTGGCTTGTGGTTGCTTAAATGTCGTTATTATTGTTTATTTAATAGACATCATTTGATATTCATCAATACCTGCAAAGCTGCATGAAATGAACATTTTGGGGGGTTTGTAATTTTTGTGCGTGGTTGTTATACTCCTTTTTATACCTCTTTTCCTCAGCTGGCTAATGTTGTATTAATGTAATGATGTCATGTCCTCTCATTATGATTCTTTCTTAATTTTCATATTTATTTACTTTTTTTTTTTGCAAAACCTTAAGTGTTTTTTTTACTGTTGACCAAGGATGGACGCA
Source organism: Pycnopodia helianthoides (assembly GCA_032158295.1). NCBI lineage: Eukaryota > Metazoa > Echinodermata > Asteroidea > Forcipulatida > Asteriidae > Pycnopodia > Pycnopodia helianthoides. The sequence goes on along the minus strand of CM063250.1, from coordinate 9,592,401 downwards.
GTGAGAAATTGTTTTTATTGCCAGCTCTTGACAAATCTCAGACATACTTACCAAAAAATATTTGTCGTCATTAAATATAAATTGTCATAAAAATGATGCTTTCTACTTTTAATGAAATGTTGTGGTCTGAGTATCTAACTTGGGACCATAACATCACTTTCTAAAAATGTGGTCGTCCTTAACAGATTTAGTTGCGAAGATCATAACCTTCGTCACTGATGAGTGAGGGGTTCTGGTTGTCGTTCTATGCAGTCATACAGGGTTTGTCGTTGGAAAGGTTGGACTCCATGTCTTGTTTCACTGCATTAGAAGAGTCCAACCTGGGCTAGGTTTGTCCTTAGAAACTTTTTCAGGGACTGGCCAAAGGACCAGCTGGTTTGGTCATTTCATTAGTCTGCCAGCTTTTTCCCTTGTCTGTAGCCTATTTCATATTAAAATAGGGAAGCTGTTGAACACTGAACCTGACTGAACTAGCCACTGACTGTCTTAATTAGAAATTGGCCAGTGAACCAACCTGTTAAGAGAGAACACTGACATCTGCTGTAAATGGTTTGTGTTGAAAAGCGATGTAATGTACATGTAAGTCAAGGGTTTAAGTTGCCAAGCCTACTTTGGTATCTGAAACTTCTGTGTACATGGATCGTGATCATTATGACCATTTACCTAAATGTTCTGCATTGAAAACAAAATTTAAAAGAAGCAAACTTAATTGTCAACAAAATTATACTAAAGAAGTTGTCAAGCTTTGTATAAAAATCAGTCATTCTAATCCTCATAATGAAATTATGTTTTCATTTAGTTTTGTTTTCAGATGGGCATAAAACATGGTCTAAATGTCTGCTTAATTATAGAAACATTTTGTTTTCTTTCACAGTACTCGACAACCATTAATAGTGTACGAGGCCGTACATGTGTCATTTGCAATGGATAGAATGGACAGAACTAGTGGGTAAGATACAGTACTCACTAAGCTGAGATTGGACTTGTTTGTATTCCACCTTTTCTTTAACATTTTTTCTTTCAACACTCCATAAACATGTATCCATACAGGCCTGAAAGGCCTACTTCACTGAGGCAGTAGAGGTAACTGCCTCGTTGCCCCTAGTCGTTGCCTTGGTGCCCCTTGAAATGTTCCAATAGAAATGTACAATTCTCATAGAGGTGCCCTTTTAAAACCAAGCCCTTTCAAGAATCGAAGCATACAGACTTGCACATGCTCCTTTCGTTTTTGCTAGATGTAAGTATAGACCCATTTCCATGGCACTAGTTGTGATGCTCCCGACAGTCGTAGACAGGAGGGTTTTGACAAACTTTTGTTTAAATTCGGCAATTTTGTTTGACTTTAAAGAAAACATTTTATGTTCGCAATTGGATACATTAAAAATACTTTAAAATTTGTCAAACTTGTTATTGAGGGGATTGCGGGTGACAATTATCACTATAATGATAACACTGGAGTCATTATGGTTGATGACCATAAAAATGAAAAATACAAGACTAATTGAATCAAAAAGATTGTGCGTTGTTGACCTCTTTGTAGTAAAGCATGATAAAAAGAGAAAGGCTTCATTCTTCATCTTACAAGAAAGATCCTGCTGCAGTCAAGGAGGCCACAGAGGCCATTACAAGTACTGTACCTCTCTTGCCCCAGTCTTGGACATACCCGTTGTTCCTCTTTAAAATGTGCCCGTAACCCTAACCTACATGTACTATCCCAAGGATTTAATAACAACTACTTTCTTTATTTTGTCGGACATTGGACGTAATAATAATAATAATAGGGCTAGATAGCTCAGTTGGTAGAGCGCCGGTACGTTAATCCGGAGGTCGTTGGTTCAAATCCGCTCTAGTCAATTTTTCTTTGTTCAACCCCAAACAAATAATAATAAATAATAAACAACATTTATAAAGTGCCTTTCCCTACATGTATGGTTGCAAAGCGCTGAGAGAATGACAACAACAAAAGAAAAAACAAAAATGGGAATGATATCAGAAACCAAGTGGAAACCAGCTAAAGCCGGCTCTCTAAATTACATGTTTATTCATTCAGATTTTTTTTTCAGCATGAAAACATGAAAAATAAGTTTTTCTAATTAATGAGAATAAGATTGATGGTGAAAATGTTTTAAAATTTTAAGATTACAAAACAAGTAATAAACTGAGGGAGAGGGAGACAGAAACAGAACATACCAAACTTATAAAGTAGGCTGAAACCACTTGAGACTATAATGTGGAATTAACAAATCTGCCAATTCTATTAAATGGAGGGTCAGGGGATTCTCACCAATACTCTGGTCTCAGCCAATCAATGAAGATGATGGTATGCTACAAGACCAAAACAGCAGGTACAAATATACAAATTCATCTTCTTGGAAAAATTGGAAGCTTGACACAAACGCTTTATGGAAAAGTGGGACACAATAAAGCATTCAAAAGAAACAAAACTTGCAATGTTTGGAATTCTCATGTTGTTTTTCAAACATTTAATTTAAGAAATACTGACTACCAGTTTACATTCAAAGGGTGTGTACAACATTACCTTGGTAAGAGTGAGAAAAATAACTTTTAAATATTTTTGATAGAAATGCTATTAATTTTAAGAAATTTTGAGTAAAAAATTCATTTTGATCTTGCGAGTCCGAAACTTACATGTAAAGTTTGATAACAGTGAAAACATTATGAAGGGGAAAGTTTTCCTGAAAGTTTTACTATTACCGATGCTGGCCAGGTGCTTTCCATCTGCTATTTAGGAATCATGTTTGATTCACATTATGAGCAAGTACATTTTTAGCCTCTGCCAATCAACCAATTTTTCAAATCCGAAACATAAGGAGAATCAAAAGGTAGGGCCTACATGTACAGTACCTTGACAAGGATACTCTCCATCATGTTGTCAGAGCTTTAGTCCTCTCTCATATTGACTATGGTAATCTTCTTTTATGAGTGCTTCATGTAAAAAAAAGTCATATGAATTGAACAGAGTTCAAAGATTACAAAGTAGTGCAGTTTGTTTGGTATGTTCCACACCCTTGAGAGAATATATTACTCCATCATTCAGAGAACTACATGTATATTGGCTACAGATGAAAGAATGGATAAAGTTCTGTTTCCGATTCCCCGACCGACCTCTAGTTTTTTTACAGATATCTCCGTGATTTGAGCCTGCGATGTCCAACGACTCGACTACGAGCAAAAAATACCCACAATTCAATTTGCAGCGCGCACGTGTGTACACGGCGCTGTATGAAGTGCATTCCACGGGTTTGCGCAATCTGCAGATTGCACACATTATTGCAAAACCGGCTGCTTGAACTGTTAATCTAAAGAACGCAAACTGAAGATTGCGCACAATTTGCAAAGGCGGGCAGATTAAATGCCAAATCTGCATAGTGCAAACTGCAGTTTGCGCGCAGTTTTGCCTAATTCGTTGATTGCGACTCACTACATAAACGATCGTGGATGTATCGTCAATCGTATCGGAATAATAAAAAAAATGCAAAATAAAAAACTTTCCGACCTACCGACCCAATTTTTAAATGACATGTAATCGGAAAAAAAACCTCCTTTTTGGGGGGGCCTTATAAATGCTTGATATTCAAGATATCTTTCCAATTGACTGTCGTTTGACACTCCTCCACAATTTCTTCAGTCCACACATGACATTACTCACTTAAAAGTTCCCCATGATGCAAACAAAAATGTCTGGGTCAACAAGCTTGTAGTGCACTTGTAGCTGGAACAATGTTCACTATCATTAGGGAATCTGTTTATCTCTTTACGTTTTTCATAAAGCTCTCAAGACTCACATATAGATATCGATGTTAATTTATATCATGTGTGCGATATGATCAATGATGGAATAGCACCTTGAATGTATTTTAATTGTTACAGTATGTTCTGTTCTGTTAGGTTATGATGTAATTTTAGTACCTGTGTGTGTATCGTAGCAGCATTGTACCCTTATGATGGCAAGGTCTAGATGGTACTTTTTAATCAGTACACGTACAAACATTATGCACTGTAATTACTCTTCATATCTGGATATACCCGTTTATTACATGAGCTAATCCCACACTGCAGATATGAAATGCTGTTTGCTTCCGACATCAATGTGAAATACATACATATGTACATTGTACATGTACTTTTTGTGTCTTGTGTTCAGGTAATGTTTTATGCTACATGGACCCTAAAATGATATACTGGTCTGTACTGTCCAGATGCTAAAATCATTCCTTTCCATTTTCCCAACATTTTTGGCAATAGAGCTCATAAAAAGAGGCCTTCTCGTTCTAACCCTAACCCTCCTCAGTCCTCCAATCAACCAGAAAATTTGGATGGTAAAAGGCCTGTTTTGCAAGTTCACCATTAGATACATGTATCTATTGAAAATTGAGGGCAAACTGCATGATAAAATGTGGGTATTAAATGGAGGATTGGAAAACAAAAAAACATCAGCGAAGGGATGCATTCAAACATGATTTTGGAGGACTGAGGACTGTTCTTCTTATTTACATACCACTTGAAGGATTGATTTTGGCGGATTGAGGCAGAGGCAGTAGTGATTCTTCATTCACACTAAACAATTTGATTTTGGAGGATTGAGGAAGATAGCTTACACACATACCGGTTGATTTTGGACGATTGAGGAAGGTGGCTTACACCTGTACACACATACAGGTTGATTTTGGAGATAAACTGTCATTAATTGTCCAAACACTAAGAGAAGATTTCTCTCATTCTGTCTATTAAAGACACTGGACACCTTTGGTAATTTTCAAAGACCAGTCTTCTCACTTGGTGTATCTCAACATATGCACAAAATAACAAACCTGTGAAAATTTGAACTCAATTGGTCGTCGAAGTTGCCAGATAATAATGGAAGAAAAAACACCCTTGTCACACAAAGTTGTGTGCTTTCAGATGCTTGATTTCGAGACCTCACGCGTGAGGTCTCAAAATCAATTCAAATAAATTACTTCTTTCTCAAAAACTACGTTACTTCAGAGGGAGCCGTTTCTCACAATGTTTTATACTATCAACAGCTCTCCATTGCTCATTACCAAGTAAGTTTTTATGCTAAAAATTATTTTTGAGTAATTACCAATAGTGTCCAGTGCCTTTAAGGGTTAAGTAAACTTTGATACTCAGCAGAAACTTGAAAGATATTTATCACTCAGACTCAATTCAACATTTGAACCTTTTTTTTTTTTAAACAAAGATGTTGAATTGAAAAACACAAGACAGTCGGACTTGTACAGTTTTGAGTTTACTGGCCCGACACTAAAATCACTGGCCTCTGGCCTGTGGTCCCTGGTTTCTTGTATTCAGTGATACTTTGAGCTGAAATTTTCTTAGGGCCTTTTCATAAGAGGCACCACTTTTTTTTACATGATTTACAGGCAATTTGGAGGCCACTCACGGCACTACATTTTTTTTCAAAACGAACACTTCTTTTGCACAGGAGACATTTTCTTCCGACAGAGTCTTATTATACAACAATGTGAAATTTGGAATCTTCCAGGAGATTGCCTGAAACTGGCAAGACGGTTTCCCTTGTGACACTGTAATCAATTGTAGCTCCATAAAGGCTACATTAGATTTGCATTGAATGTCTTTGATTGGAAAGAGCATGCCTGTCTAAAGTAGTTTTATCAAAATCACCTGTTCTTTCTAATTAAAATTACAAAATTTAAAAACATTAACTACATGTATTGTACACTTTTAATTTGCATAAATTATGGCTCAATTTACATGCAGAGCATACACGGAAGCCAATAATCAGATAGTAGCTTGTTTTTCGTTGCTTATTTTCATTTTGAACCATCTGGTCTGCATTTCATGGCTGCTAAGTAGAGGGTAACAATGCTTTAAAGTAAAATCAACCCAAAGTAATTGATGTCATTGTGTCATGATGTATAGGCCTATCTGATGACATTTTGGCTGGTAACCTACGTGTACACTACCACAATACTGATGCAAGTTTCTCCACCCGCAATTTTCAAAGGCATATTGTATGCTGAGCATAGGAATTGGCACCAGCTTTTGTAAAATATGTACAATGACTAGGAACTAAAAATCGAACAAAAGGGGGTTACCCCCAGGGGGCTCCCCATTCGTCTGCTTCTTGATGTCCATTACTTTATCAGCACAAACTCATTGTACGAAATCAGTCAGTTGATGTTTTTTTCTACAGTATTGACAGTATGCTTCGCTGGGCTTAGTCCTCACAGCTCTCTGGATTTAGTACAAGTTGTACCAAACAACTTTGTGTGCAGCAGGACTTCAGGCAAGATGGGGTCATTTAAGGGTGTTGTGTTTTTGCAGAGTTGTACTACGTGTGTTTGACTCTTGAAGTCATGGTGCGTACTCTTGGATCAAATTAGAGAATTGGATTCCTGTTTTATTGTGAATATGAAGAAATTATGGAAACATATTGAGTACCAGAGGGTGCCTCGGGAAGAGCCAAGGTAGGCTACATTATATATGATGGTCACGGTACACGTATGGTAGTGCTTAACAAAACATCCACCCAGTCTTTTTTTTTCTCAGGGCATTATTGGAATTTGTGGAGAGAAATAGCATATGAATAATTCAAACCATCTGACCATATAAGACCTAGCCCCTGCATATTACATTTGTACATCCTCATTTCATGCCCTTGAGCATGTTTCAGGCAATGAGTATGTAAATAAAGTAACCTACATACGTGTACAACTGAAAAGTTCACTCTTTCTAATCATTAGTCACTAAGGCAGTATAATGTGTAATGGAAGTGCATGAGTTTGTTATTGTCATGTGACATCGCACGTGATACGTGAACGACGTACTGTAGTTGGTCAGGCGACCTTGTTGCACCATTAGTAGGGGTGCAATGTTGCAGTTCGGGCCATGGGAGATAAGGTGGATCCTGATTATGCGTGAGAGATTGTTTGTTTATTTGGCTCATTTACGCATTCTTAAGTAATTTTTTTCTAGTTGTGTAAGACTTTGTGCACAGTTGGGCGATGCAGCAGTTGGTCTTCTTTGTGAATTCAGACAGCATTTGTTGCATTTTTGGTCAGCACAAGCTTGATTGGAGTGGTGCAAGGGTTCACCCGTACCACCAGTTGCTAGGCCGCGTGATTAAGTTTTGTGCAGGCAGGCAGCAGGCTATCATCGTGTAAAGGGGACGCAGGATGATCAGCCGGATAGTATGGTTGTACTGGGTCAAGTTGAACTACAACCTGAGGATTGCTGTCGATGTGTGCAAGGCAGACCAACTGCGTTATTTTACGCGAAGGCTGCATTGCTTAGTGAGTTGTGCAAGTGTGCCGGACCGAGCTGTGTGCTCAAGTCCCAGGGTGGTGCATTGCTTTGGGCTGCCATTGTTTATTCACTATTGGGTATCAGCAGTAATTATTACATGACTTGTGAATAATATTGGTCTTCTTCTGATTGCTCCCAGGCTATATTTATTTACCCAACTTCTTGAGTTGAAGGTATTTGAATAAACACTATCAACATGATCAAGGTCACTGTCAATCTGTATCTGATCTGTGTGATTATTTTAGGTAATGGTGTGTACTCTAACAGTTAGGCTTTAATTGGCGTATACTTCCTCCGAAACAAATCTCGACCCTTAGCCTTAGTTCTGCTTTGTGAATTTAACTTGAGGAAGCCTGAGACAAGGATCAAGTTAATAACTACATGTACATGTATAGGCCTAGATAGGATAGCTGTCTATGACCGCCACACATGTGGAAACCTGCAGAAAAAGCACTAGACTATTTCAACTTCAAATGGAGCTCTTCGTATAGTGCAGATCAAAACCAGTTTTAAATCCAAGGCCTGAATTTATGGGGGACCCTAATGACGGGGCTTATATAATATTATCTCAGAACTTTCTCAATAACCAAACACTTGGCTCAGACAAAAGTAAAAGTATCAAACAGCAAAACCTTGAGCAGCACACCTTTAAATACAGAAGTACTTTTCCATAATGCACAAACCGTGCAAACAAACCGTGCAAACAACAAAACGTTTTGAGAAGTACTAACACTTTTGTAATCAGGACTTGTGTGTTCTGGCTAGCCCCGAGGCTAGTCAGGTTAGTCAACCAGCCTGTGTGTGTTATTATTGTGTGACAAGTACTTTACAAACTTTACCAACCCACTAGGCTACCCAAGAGGCAAGTCTGGCCCGATACTTCACAGAGGCAACGGAGGCCTCCATGCCCCTGCTCATTTGCCTTGGTGTCCTTTGAAATGTTCCAGTACAAATTTAGATCCCCCTCATTGAGGTGTCCTTTACCCTTTACGAAGGAAAAACTGCCTTGCTCTTACAAGAACAAAGTATCAGGCCTGCCAAAGCACTCTTGACTAGTGTTTGCAAGCTGGGCTAGTGACTGGGCGAGGCCCGACCTATGTATGTACTTTTGTGCATTTCACAGAGTCAACAGGCCATTGCAATGTTTCAGAATGGTTTATGAGTAATTAATTAGTATTTTCAACTTTCCCTTACAGTTGGGACTCCGGTGGTTACTCATCATCGGCCTATGACCGCCATGTCCAACAGCAGCAGCAAGGAGGCAAGTCTGTTGCCAACAGGGTTCAGAAACAGTACTGGGTCACCAAGCAGGCGGTCATCAAGAAGCTTGGTAGGAAAGAGGACGAGTTTGTTGTAGCCGGTGATTCAGAGCTGGATGCAAAACTTGAGGTCAGTTGCTGGGTTTCACTTGGTCCCCAAATTTTTGAAATTTCTGGTATTTGGTGGAAACAAATTTTGAGGTCCTTGGTCAGTTGCCAGGCTTCTCCTAAAAAAACATTTTTAGAAATGCCTGGGATTGGGTTTACACAAATTTGGGGGCCCTGCTTGAAAAGGATTTTGAAAAAACTTGAAGGGCTTCTCCTTTAAAGCTTTTTTTCTTATCTTTTTTAATGTTTGGGATTGGGTATAAGGCACAAAATATGGGGCCCTTTGCTAAGAGGATTTTTTAAATCTTGAGGTTACTTGCAAGGCTTCCACGAAATATCATTTTTAGAATTGCCTGGGATAAGGTTTTTCACAAATTTTGGGCCCCTTAGCTTGCTGGTTTTAAAGGATTTTTATTTGTAAGTGATTCAATGGTCTACTTCAAAGTGTGAGATAAAGAACCCAAGTCGAAGTCTAAGGAGGAGATAGTCTTGCTCCTTGTGTGTATTAATTAGAATCAGTTTACTTAATTGCTGGTGGAGTCACGGAACAGGACCAAAAAAGTAGCAGCATTTTGGCCTAAGTCGCCTTGAATTTGTTAACGAATTGAAATCTTCACTGTCGACGACCACCATGATTCAAAAATTTGCACAGAGTATTGTAAAACAATTGGCGACCCAGCAATGGCATTTTCAGCTAATGATAAGTAAATCAGAGGGTTAGTCTGACTAAGTGGTTGGACAACGGGTGGTTGATGATATAGACATTATCATCATCACACGATTCACACTGACCTTTGTTTGTTAATTATTTTACAGGTGTTCCGTTCAATACAGAAAACATGTATGGATTTGTTAAGAATTATTGAGAAATACCAGGATAATCTATGCGGTAAGTGAGGACATTAACCCTAACTTCTTGTGGAGTTGAACGATTTTACTAGGATCCATATCACTCAAAAAAATATCAAACACCATGGTAACTCATGACCCATCACCCAGACTGTTGGACTCTGATTATGGTGATATGACTGATCCGATGAAAAACATAGTTTAGTTTACTGATGCAGTCCTCTGTCTATAGAGTCAAACAAAATATGCAGTTAGATTTTGGTGAGTTTAGAATTGCTAGGTTAAGACTCTCAATTTACTCTATTGTCTGTGGAAATAGTCGCGGACACTGTGGACTACATGTAGGTATCCAGTTCTCAACCCGATCGCAAAGGAAAATTGGTAAAGTATCTTCAAGTAGCCAGCAACATTCCTGAGCACATGGTTAGGGAACATTTCAAAAGTCAGAACAGTAGGCACATTCTAATTGGATCGGTTAAGTATTCCAATTGGCGAAAATGGAGCAGTCCGTTGGACCGCCGGAACATTCCGTTTCACTGATATATTTTTTGTTTAGAAATGTTACCATAGTTTGGTACAATTTCACGGTCCAGCGGAATGTTCTGGCTGTGCACTGAAATGCGGGAATGTTTTTTCTCACTTTAGTAGATCGTACCCAACTTTTGAGACGATCCCTTAATGGGAGACTGTTGGGGAATGCTTGATGGCAGCAGACTTACTACTGTAGGTCAATTCATTGCTCTCAGAAATTTGAGCATGCTCAGAACTTCGTAAATAATGGAAACTTACCTGGAGGGTGTTGGCTCTGAAAAGAGCCGGTGGATGTTAGACCAGTGTGCTTTTTTTGTTGCTTTTTTTAAATGCAAGTTTGCCCCAAACAAGGCTCAAAGCCACTTTTGGTAATGAAAATTACTCAGGGGATCTGAAGGTAGGAATTTATATTCCTCTTAAAACAGTCCAGGTTGTAAGATGGAGGGAAACATGCACCAGGCAAGGAGTTCCAAAGAGATGCAGTAGGTGGAATAATAAAGCTGTTGAAAGGGCTCATTGTTTTCTATATCTCAGCAAAGCAAGAGTGTATGGGTGAGAAGCAGGAAGCTTGGTTTCACGCTCAAGCATCCTGATAGGAGGAACCAGGTCGAACACACTGGTGGCACAGTTACCATTAAAATCATCATGCTCTAATCAATGCCAGGAGACTGGTGAGGTGTTGAGAGTGGTGACTCTACTTGGTAAAAATTATTTTCTCCATGTCTCTGTCTCTTAATGTGACACATCTGTTCCATTTCCTTTTATATCTACAGCACTTTCCCAGGAAGAAAATGCCATGGGCCGCTTCCTCAAATCACAGAGTTCCCAGGATAAGACAAGAGCAGGGAAGATGATGGCAGCTGTGGGCAAAGCTCAGATTGTGTCTTCAGAACAGAGGTCAGTACCAGACTTTCCAGGTCTCTTTGGCAGGTGCCCTGTATACACAATACACTTTACATCAGGAATTTAGGACAGGCACCATACTTTTTTTTCCTTCCAGCCTGGGCTTGGTTACATAGGGTTTAAATGAGAAGACAGAATTGTACTTCAGTGCAAGTTTTGGGGTTTGATTGAAACAAGCGTTAAATATTTAACCTGAGGGTAAACTTTCAGTTTTGTTAAACATTTCCAGACATCATACTGAAAACAGTTTATGATGTGGAATATAGTTTGAGGGAATATGAAGTACTTGATTTCAAATCAATAATGACCCAGTGTGTACGATTGTGGTGATTCACTTGGAACATTAACCCTTACTCCCTAGGCTCACTTGCCCACAGGTGGCCTCAATCCTCCACTATCCTCCACTTATGTGTCACTTCACACCAACATGTTTGGACTCGGATAAGATTGGAACACTTGGCTCAGTCATCAAGTTATTTGGGCCTACAGTCCTCAATCCTCTGCAATTCTCTAAGAGAATTCATGTAGAGAATTTGAGGATTTGGGAGGGTTAGGTGTTAAATGTTGGAAATGCAAAAAAAAAACTACAGTGAATCTGGAGTTAAGATCAGTCAGATTACTCTCCCCTGGTTTGGGCTGAGTTTACTAGATTTGGCAAAAAGTAGTTAAAAGCTTGACGTTTCGACCCTAACAGAGTCTTTCTCGAATGCTTAATGATAAAACAGGATACTGGTGTAGCAGAAGCAGTCAAGTGGAAAGAAATGAAAAGAGAAAGAGGCAGGAAGCACAAAGCAAAAGCAAGGGATGAAAAATAAAAAAGGAGACAGGGGGGGGGTTGAGGGAGGAGGCTGGTTTAACCACAAGAAGTTAGAAACAAAGACAAAACCGAAGGTGGGAAGAGGAAGAAAAAATAAGTTGTCAGTGAATGAGACAAACTAAAAAGGGGGATGTCTCTGGAAAAAGAGAAGGCAAAGAATTTTTTTTAGTCATGTAGTTCTTGGGTGGGGTTGAATGGTCTGGAGGCGCATCCATTCCTATCCACAGTTTCTCCCCTACTCAGACGAACAGTCTGTCTGTGGTTACCTAGTTCCTTAATGCCCTGTAAAATCATGTCAGAAATGGAGTGATTAGGAAGATTGCAGTGATGTCCCATCCTACTGGTGTATTCAGCTTTTGGGTAATGACTGTATCCAATAATGCAGAGCAGAACTATCCATTCTTCTCCATGAGTCTGGCATGTACCAATCTTATAAGAATTAACCATACGGTGAAGTATTTTAGTTTAATATTTGGTATCCAGTACAAGCAACTCCTGAAATCTCAACGTGTATACCCCCCTTATCATCAACCCATTTCTGGTGTCACAGACTAGGCCTACGAGGACCCCTAGTGCGTCTGTATCAAGAGATTGAGACATTCCGATACCGAGCCATCTCAGATACCCTCATGACGATCAACAGGATGGAAGGATCTCGATTAGAATACAGAGCAGCCTTGCTTTGGATGAAAGACATCTCCAAGGAACTGGACCCAGATACCTACAAACAACTTGAGAAATTTAGAAAGGTAAGACAATTTTACTCCAAGATATGTTTCTTCTTGCTTGATGCCCTGGTGCTTCCTTACAGTTTTTGACCCAAATGGACACTTTCTCATGGAGTGTTGGGGCCGATTGCACAAGTTCTGGTGTTGTCAGTGTGTGGGTTCGGGTCCCAGTCACAAAATTGCTTTATCCTTCGGGTTTGGTTGAGAAGTTAAGCTGTAAGCCCTGTGTGTTGTGTAATGCACATAAAATAACCCAGTACCGTACACTTATTGCTCAGAGAAAGGGCTTGCCGCCGTGTATCTGGCAGCTCTTAAAACCTGTCGTAAAAAAAGAATTATGAGTGCTTTGAGACAGCCATGTAATACGGAAAATATAGCACTTCTGCGTCAAATATCCAATGAGGCAAAAGGGCGAGTTGGATATGGGATACGGTTGCATTATATTTTGTTGGTATTCCATAAGGGCGTGTGTGAGAAAGAATTTATTTTAAAGCAAATTGACTTGCAGCTTAAAATAGTGCAGTTACGCAAAGTTAGAATCTTGCAGTGCACATGGTGTGATACATGTATATGGTCTGTGAAGTATGGGTTAATATTGCACTGTTGTTGCCATGGATAGACCAATCAGAATCAAGGATTCAAGTTTGCTTATAGGTAAAGCGCTGTAATACAAACTATGTATTATTGTTATTATTATCATAGAGGTGTCCCATTTGGTGCTTGATATGCAGCATGGTGCACCCTCCCTTCTATAGATAGGTTGCAGTATGACGTAAATCGGCCATCTCTACGGGCAGTTTAGAACAAACAGTCGTGCGTTTCGTGTGAGAACGGCGTGCAACACGCGCGCATTTCACGAAACTCATTGCAGGATTGGTCAGTGAACAACGCGGCTGCGTTAATAAGTTGAGCGTTTGACGCACCTGCAAGCCAAAATGCAATTTGCCCGTAAAGATGGCGTCTACTGGGAACTATCTATTGTGTCTTCATTGTGTTCTGGGAATCTCAGGAATTCTTTGGAGGGTTTTTCATTGGAGGGCAGAGCATGTTAGAGTAAGGGAACATTTGGAGGGGGGGGGGTTCTATACATGGATGTGGCGAGCATGGTACAAGGTGTCAGATGTCAGACTGCAAGTAAGATTTTCACTTGATGTGTTAGCAATGTCAGTTTGTTTTCTCATACAATTAGAATATTCAACCCAAAGGCTACTCTGTCTGTTTCCTTGGCAATCTCAGTTTCATCTCACTTATTTTAATTATAAAAAACTTTTTTTTGTATTTTTTTATTTTGTCCCTTATTTTGTCTGATTTTACCCTTGTGGGAGGAAATGTCAAAACCATCTTCATCCATTTGTTTGTTTTTTTATTTACATAATGACCATGTTTAAATTTACATGTGTAGGCCTATTGTTTTTATTTAAAAGTAGTTCTCTCTTTGCTGGCTTTATACTGTAAATTCTACCAGCAAGAAGGCATTGCAATATTTCTTTTAATTGACAGTTAAATAAATTAACTAAAAATTGCATATAACTTAAAATGATAATAGTACCGGTACATGTACCGTCCGGAACTTCAAAAATTAATACAAAAGTTTTGCCACAAAATGGCATATAGTACAAGTACAGTAGATGTTGTCAGTGGTTGCTTTATGTTTGTTTAAAAAAAAATTAATGCTTCTTTTTCTTGACTGTATTGCAACTCAATGTAATTGTTCCATCAGCCACACATTTTTCGTAGTGGTGGGGGTGGGGGCAGTTTAACCATTAGAAGGTGCTATATAAATGGGTCTCATCATTCAAAACATAGCTCTGCTTATCTTGTTGAAAAACAAATATTGAGCGCTTTGATACACCCCTAGGGATGTGATAAAGCTGATACACCCCTAGGGATGTGATAAAGCGCTATACAAAAACACAGTATTATTATTATTATATGTACGTGTCCCCTGTATGTGTGTGTATGTACTGGTTTTGAACATGGTTGTAGGCTGCAGGCAGCCAGCTGAACGAGTCAATTTTTATCTGAGGCTGGTAATATCTTTAAATGTTGTAAATACACTAAATGTTTACACTAGAGTACATTCATAAAATATTTGTTTGCATTGCGTACTGCTTCAGTAAAACAATACATACTTCGCTTAACCTAGCATGCTAATTGTCTTTTTACCATCGTGGTTGTTTTTTCCCTTCAAAAAATCCATCAATGACCAGCTCTCCTGGACTTCCCACAGGAATTGTGCAGCAATTACTTAGCCTTGGACCTACTAGCCACCACTGGGTGAAACGAACCATGGTTTTTCAGATTGCTTCTTCTCTAGACTTGTACAGGGCCTGCACTGCCCTGGTTGTTTATTTGGATAATTTATTATTTGGATACTGGTTTGGGCGATTTAAAAGTGATTGTGTTCTCCTCAAACGGACACTTGAAAAGTGTTCGAGGGTGTAAGCGTGTGATATATATATATTTGTTTATGGTGTCACGCAGGACATTTATTATCTATCTGTTCAAGATGTGTACATTGCCTCATGAACAAAAAGATTACCTACGGCAAATGCTCCTGTCTATCTGGGACAGGCCGAGTATTGGCAGAAACCATTTTCTCAGAAAACCTTTCGAAAACGTCAAATATCTATAGAGGATGTCTGGAGGGATTTGTTTAAACTTTCAGGCACAAAATATCCTTAAACATTACATTCTGTGAACAAAATCCGAGGATGGACGATAAATATTTTCAAATTATGTAAATATTTGTACCCATTTTAGGGGAAAAGGTTTTGGAATGAGCGTTCCACCTGGATACATCGTGTTAACCGCTGCAATAAATCAATGGAAAAATGTCTTGTAATATTTTTACCCATTTTATTTAAAACTAACCACAATTGAAATTGCTCATAAAACATATAATACTGGTTTTGTTTCAGTGCTGATAGAGAGAGCATTTCAGCGGTATGAAAACAGTTGTCTTTTCTTTTTTTATGGTAATGGAATGTACCCAATAGTGATTGCAAATGATTGCACAATATCTCCTCAGCGCCCCCCCCCCCTTCTCTCCCACCCTTCTAGACCACCGATATTGCCCAGTAGCTACATTGTAAGTTAAAGGCAGTTCGAATCCTATAATGTAGCAGCGACTATCGCAAAGATTTTATTTTAAATTTGCATAGGGATAAGATTTTTGTTTTTGTTTTACCCATGCACTGATGTGTGTAAAGCACTGTATACTCACTGTGCTTTCCCGAGTCCTGGGGAAAAATTGACAGGCATGTTAGGGTGGGATTCGAACCCCCGACATTTGCCTTTCTAGAGCAGATGTTTTACCACTAGACCATCGAGCTTGCCTGGTAGCAAGACATGCAAGAGGCAGTCTGAAATGAAATGAAATAATTGCTGCCAAGCAAATTCTTTCACTAAAAGACTAAGCAAAAAAATTAACAGAACAACAGTCATAACAGTGTTAACGACAATCTGTTTTGGTTGGTAACTGTTGTTTCTCCTTAGCATTGGTTTGTGGTGTAAAAGCAAAGGCTCTAATGGCTTGCAAGAAATGGTTTCATGACATGAACTGCCCCCTCTGTTGTCTAATATTGACCAGGTTGACTTTCCGCTAATATCAAGAGGTTTTCCTGTACTTTTGCTTACAGTGCGCCCTCAATCCTTTCATCTGTTGATCCATGTATTCCGTGTTGAGAGTGTAGCCATAGAAAACTGCATTTGTGCACCTACATGTATCACCTTTTTCCCGGAATTTCAAGGGAGTTTCAGATAGACATTATTATTTCCCTTTACACGCACTGACAATTCTTTCATGATTGTCATTGAGAGGGACCTGACTATTTTCCTTCCAGCCTCATTTTGGTGGCAATTAGTTAACTAAACCAAACATCAAGATGTCCACAGCACACTGAAAGTCTTCCTGAAAATTAAGTATTCATTTTGTTTATCATTACAGGCATAATATTCTTCCTACTTAAGTCTGATTTCTGATTTTGGGGCCTCAGAAAACAGAAAAATCTGCAAAATTATTATTATAGATAGCCTGAAAAGTCTATTAAAGCCGACACCATGATACATGTATGTAGGTCAGCCCTTGTACTCGATCAAATTGTCCTACTTTCTTCCAGTCCAAGGGCCATGTATTATGCCTGCCATGAGCAGAGTACATTTTTCTGCTAACATCGGTATGAATTAAAACCATTATATTTGTTTGCCATTCATAAAGTAATAAATGTTTAGTTTGCAACAGTTTACAATTTGAAGTACACTACTGTAGCGATGTTACAATGAACAGTTTACATGCTAGAGCAATAATATGCAGGTTCAGGTACTAAAGATCTGTGTTGCATGTATTAGGCCTGATGATTCATGGAGTGTAGCAGAGGTTGTTGGCTCCATGCCCCTGGTCATTGCCTCGGTGCCCCTTGAAATGTTCAGATGCGAGCTTGTGAATTAAACAAAAACGACCTTGCCCCTACAAGTATTTGGCTTGGGCATACATGATTGGTGCGTTGAATCAAAAATTTGACCAATTTGTGTGACTCATATTCTACCATTTTATTGATACATGAATAAATGTAACAAAGCAATAATAACAAGGCAATAATAAGAAGCAGGCTGTTCAGTTTTGTACAAGAGAAAAAGTAAGCGCCCGGATAATTAATTGAAGTGAAAAGGAGGGAAGGGAGCCAGATAAAATCAAATCCGAATGGATGTACAGAAGGCTCCGCCGTTGTTATCTCCTGTTGGGGAAATTTAGGCCATTTCTGGTGCAGGAAATTAAGAATTAATTTTAAATCTAGGTTAGGCGGTATCAATTGGCACAGATGGTCTCAACAAAGACGGTTTATATCTTGAAGAGGAGGATAATTGTCTTGGTGGAGGCAGGGATAGTCCCCCCCCTTAACAAATCACTTTGCGATCATCTTTAAACTGAAAGGAAAACAAAAAACAGCAGATGGTTACATGAAAGTGAGTGTTTGACAATTACTTAAAGGAAAATTTTGATAAAATTACAATACATGTAGAAGATTGAATTTTTCAACTCTTAGCTACAAATGACTTTTTTTCCCTGGGCCCAATTTCATTGCATTGCTTACTGTGGAGTTCTGCTCTTACATCCTGCTACATGTATGTCCTGCTACACCCCAAAGAACTACGCACTTTAAGCGATGTATTTTTTGGTAAGCAGCACCATGAAATCGGCCCCAGATGATGATTATATTTTTTTTTTTTTTAATAAAGAGAACTGTTGCATGTTTAAAAACTAGAGCAATTACTTTAGAAAGTTCAAAAGGTGAAGGGAACCTTTTGTCTGCTGGTCAATCAACTCACAGAACTGTCTTAATTCAACCAACACACAATGTAAACATCAGGATGGTTAAGTTTTAGAAGAATTTTGTTATTTGGTTTTACCCTTTCACCGATGTGAGTAAAGCACTGTATACTCAGTACTTCCCCAAGTTCTGTGGATTTTTTTTCCACAGAACTTTGGGAAGTACTGAGTATACAGTGCTTTACTCACATCAGTGAAAGGGTAAAACCAAATAGAAGTATTCTTTATCCCCGGTGCAAATTTAACATCTCAGAATTTTGTTACTCAAAAAATAAGAACAATATATAATATACTATGTAGAGTTTCAAACTGTGATATCAATCAAAGCAGTGCCTGCCCTTTAAAAAGCAAATTAAGAAGTCAGATGACAAATTTTGCCGTCAGTAAATCTGTAGTGTTGTTATAGTGTGATTCAGGGGAATGACTGAGTCCTGCCTTTCATTGAGAAATCCCAAGCCTATACATCATGTACTTGTATGAAAGCTGATCAAATCCAAGCAGGTGCTGGTGGGTCCTGATCACTGGAGTCGAGGTTGTTGAGATTCCCTGTCCCATATTCCTAGCTTAAAGACAACATTTACCAAAACAAATTGGGGGGGGGCGTTGGTGGTTGAAAATTGACCAGATGGTTCAAATTTAATTTCAACCTAACTAGGTTTAGGGCTTATGGCATTAGCCTCCAAGGGAAGTAAACGCGTTGTCAGAAATATCAGTTGTTGATCAGGAGTTTCAACTTCTCCATCTTAGATTTGACTAATTCATGAAGTTCTTGGTGATTTAAAAGAGTTCATATAAGAAATGGTGATCCTTCTTATTGATCGGTCATTAAATCTATTATGGCTAATAAAGCTTAATTACCCCCAAGAGCCACGATGGCATTTTGTTGTTTGTTCTTTGACGTCGCACTTTCTAGAACCCTTTAACAAGATGGTCATTAAGAGGATTCAGCAGAGAAACTTATGTCCACCTGGAGGCAGTTTTTTTTTTTTTCCTTCGTAAACCAATTCCACCGGCGTACCTTTAAGATATTTCAGTGAGGGGGATTTTATCCCCTTGTGGGCAGCTGGTCTTCTCTTGCCAGCACTTCAACCTCCTCCCGGGAAAGGTCAAGAACATCTCCAAGAAGGGAACGGCAGACTAACTGCCCCGTCTCATGTTACCAAGTACACGGCGGAGCGGTCTAAAGTTTTTAAGATGCTGGCAAAATGAACCAATTGATATTAAGAAGTCAGTTGAGCATGTCATTCGGGCGAGGAAGCCCTACAAACTCTTAAAGAGCCCCAATGAGGACAACCCTCTCCCTATTTCTCCTCATGCCCAGGTGACATAATTGGATGATCCTGGAGTATTTTTTTTTTTTTGCAATTAAGCCATTGGAACCCTGGGGACCTCATGATGTTTTTTTTCTGATCTTCAGTTAGGAATTGTCCGCCGAAAGAAGAAAAAGGTGAAAAAAAGAAAATGAATTGCCAAAGAAGCCCTGACTGACAACGTGTGGGCGTGATTGTTTGGAAGAGATTTATGAAGTCCGAAGGTTATCTATTAACTCTTAATGAAGTGTTCTGCTCGAGAAAGGGTGCTTGGGTTTTCTAAAGATTGCAGGCTTAACAGGCAGTTGTGGAAGTCTCTGGTGTAAGTCTTGATAACACAGAAAGTTTGAATGAAGATAGAACATGTAATTAAGCTAAGTGGGAATTTTCCTGATAATTTGTCAACATGTGTCAGTAATGATACATACAGAAGTATACAATGGACTAAACTATATTCAGGTCCTGTAAACAAAAATTTTAACTCTAAAACATATTTCTGAAATGGCAGGTTACACGTTTAACTGACCACTTCAGAATTGAGAAAATAGAATAAGCTCATTGCAAACTGCTTACCAACCAAAAGGACCTGTGATATAAATGCAAAAAAAGTTTATTACCTGACGTTTCGACCCTAGCAGAGTCTTTCTCGAAGGCTAAATGATATGACCACACACATAAACAGGTATACAAGTGAAACAGAAGCAGTCATGTGGAAATACATTCACTAACTAATTACTTTTTCTCCCTCTTCCCACCTTCGATTTTATCCTTTGTATTTCCAACTTCTCGTGGTCAAACCAGCCCATTCCCTCCAACCCCCCCCCCCTTTGTCTCCCTTGCTTTTTCTGTGTGCTTTCTGCTTCTTTCTCTCTCTTTATTCATGTACTTCCACTTGATTGCTTCTGTTTCACTTGTATACCTGTTTATGTGTGTTGTCATGTCATTTAGCCCTCGAGAAAGACTCTGCTAGGGTCGAAACGTCAGGCCATTTCAGAATTGGTTCTATTACAAAAAGAACCATCAATGCACAGTATGTACATAACAAAACAAAGTGATGTTAATGTACGTTTTAGGTGGTGTGTTCTCAACCACATTTGCCTTTTTGGTCTATAATACTTTTACAGATTACTGTAGTAGTGATTTGAGAAATCAGCCCTCCATGAAAGGTTCAAAGGAAACCAGATAGGTACCACCAAACAATGAATGGTTTGACTAGTCATTTGTGGATATTTCTTTGAACTCTTTTACATGACATACGTTTTAAGATTACCAACCAATAAAGAGTATTTAAACCAGTTGTTGCCCCTTAAAAAAATTACCCCCCCCCTCCCCCCAGTGTGACTTTAACAGTCTAGCAGTTCTGCAGTTGTCATGTCTCTTTAAATACTTTATTCTAAGGTTTATGTAGTAGCAAATGTCCCCAGCTTCAAAACTTCACAAAATGCTACCTCGTTTTTGTTACAACAAACTTTTCTAAGTCTGATATTATCAGTACTAGGCTACATGTAAATCCTGACCCTGTTGGCATTATTTTTTTACTCTTCTCCAATTGCAATACATTTGTCATGTTCGTGAACTTCAAAATTCAATTAAGCCATTTATCTTGAGGGAAACTTTTCCAAATCTAGCTTTATCTCCACCGTGTGCTTTCAGGAATCAATAAAGATTGACCCTGGTGGCATTTTTCATATGCGTACTCTATTTTTCCCAAATCGGACAGGATCAGTGAGCTTCCGAATCACCGTCATGCCTCACCCTGATGCCATTTTCGTTTCTCCGTTCCCTCGAGGGCAATAAACCCCTGAACAAGCCACCTTCTACAGTACAGTTTAAGTCAACACAATACGTTATCGGTATCGAGTATCAATCGTGACATACAACCATCATTGTGGACAGCGACCTCGCCTTCTCATCCAGTCCCGCTGTACAATTTAATCAAGTGCCCCGACCAATTTGCCATGATTTAATTTTACAATCAACCCCGCCGTAGTAAAACCCACGGCTGATGACGCCATTCACGATATTAATACCTCTCTAATTTGCACAAATTGAAATCCAATTTGTGGAGGTGGGGGAAATCAACAATTAGATACCTCTGAAGAAGCTCAATCAAGCTGAAGCCATTTGTTTGTTTAGATGAGACCTTCCAGCCCTCAGTTTCATAAAGCTGAATAATTTTGCTTACCTCTGATAAATCTAACTTAGCAGAAACAGTCAAAATGTCATGTAACATACAATGTACATACTTGGCCCATATTTTTTTAGCAAATTTTCCAATCAGTGATTTCTGATGTGATAACTACATTGGGCGATAAAGAAAATGATTTTGAATGTACTTATATTCTGTTGTGTGATAAGAAATTGCTTTCCGAGTCCTGTGGGAAAGAAAATATCCAAAGGCTACTCGGGTTGGATTCAAACTATAACCCCAGCATTCTAGAGCAAATACCTTAACCATTAGACCACTGAGCATGCCTGATGTGGAGGCGCCAGTTCAAATCCTGTATAATCAGCAGTGGGTACTGCACAAAATTTATATAAATTTACTGCTTTTATGAAAGTGACTCTTGGTAGTACTAGCCTGGTAGCGTGCATGTACATTGAAACCCATATTCCTTTAAAGAAATGGTTGGATTTTTATTTTGTACTACTCTGGCGTCCACGTCTACGTTTGGGGGGGGGAGGGGAGATGTACATGCTTCAAAAAGATTCAAGCTGCATATCAATTAATCATGACAACCGAGTCAGCTAAAAACCAATACAACATTGTCCTCATAAATGCAAGACCGACAAGCTTGCTTTGCTTCTTGAGACAAGCTTGCTTCGTATCTTGAGACAAGCTTGCTTTGCTTCTTGAGACAAGCTTGCTTTGCATCTTGAGACAAGCTTGCTTTGCATCTCGAGACAGATTGACAAGACAGGACTTTGTGTCTTGTTGAAAAAATTGAAGTAGTCCCATTGTCTGTCTAATTGTGTGGTACTTATAAAGGCCCTTGTTTGCACATCGGTATCTGTCATATATTTGCCAAGTTGGAATGGGGTGAGGTCAGGCTGCGAGGACTGGTTGTGCAAACCCCCTGTCTCTCTTTTCATGCGCCCATCAGCCAGATAAAATATTCTTTGAAATGGTTTAATTGCAGGAAGGGAAAGGGAACTCTTTTTTTTTTCAGTGTTAAAGTTGCATGGCTCGATTTTTGCCACAAATTTCTTTTTTTAGTTTAAACAAGTTTAAACAAGTTTTGACAGATTATGCTTTTCCAAAACAAAAAACATACAAACACTTTTGCATAATGATTAAATATGCCACGGACACTGCACAATAAACATGTAACATGCAAAAATGTTTGTTCAGTGTTGTACATATGACTAATGAATGTGAAATAATGTTGGGATCCTGACAATAATTCATTTTTAGTTTTTGATTAGTTACCACTTATTGGCGGATGTTTTCGTGTGATACTTTAAATACTACATAATTGGCTATTTAAAATTTAAATCTAACTCTTTGGGTAAAAATAAAATTGGACCTACAGTTTACATTGTAGCATCTTTAAACGTGGAAGCTACAATGTGGTACGATGTATTTTATAACAATTAACAATCTGTAAACACTGCAGAACTGTTTCTTTAATAACGCTTCCAAAGTTACTCTTTGTTTCTTGTAAACCCCATGTGTTTTTTAGTTGAATATGGTATTTTGAAAATATCTGACCCTAACCTTGAAGGCATTTTTTTGGCATGGAACCTTCCTAAATCAATCGGAATCCCTCAGTTTGATGAAGTGACATTCATATAGACCGATTGCGCGACCATTGTTTACATGTCATCACGTGACTTAGAGTAGGTCATCTCAGCGGATGGCAAAGACATGCAAGGACTATGTTGTGACAGAGCGAGTACATCGACAGTCGGCTTTTTTTTGAGTAATTAATAACACAGTTACTAATCCCTTTTATTAAAAATGTTCCTAGAAATAAAATTTGAACTGCCTCTAGCTACTGGGCAAGCTCGGTGGTTGAGCGGTGCATGTAAGACATCTACATGTACTCTAGAATGGCAAAGATTGTGGGTTTGAACCCCATCCGAGTAATATGCCTCTGGATTTGTTTTTGTTCACAGGTCTCTGGAAAGTACCAAGTACACAGTGCTTAACACACAAATAGGTGTATGGTTAAAACACAATAAATAAATTGACACCTTGTTTGAATTCATTCTTCTTGCAGGTTCAGGCACAAGTCCGGACGACCAAGCTGAAATTCGACAAGCTCAAAAATGATGTCTGCCAGAAGATCGATCTTCTCGGAGCAAGCCGGTGCAATCTCTTCTCTCACACCCTAGCGACCTACCAGAACATGCTGCTTCACTACTGGGAGAAGACATCGCGGACGATGTCTGCCGTTCAGGAGGGTTTCCGAGGCTACCAGCATTACGAGTTCAACATGCTAAAGGTATGAGTTTTAAAAGACCCACAATGCCCTTTTTCAAAGTTTCATTTTACACATTTCTCGGACTTCGATGTGATCATGTGCCAATGTTTCACTTCAATGGGGGACTTTTGGACCGCTAGGTGGCAGCAGACTTACCAGGTAAATCCATTGTTCTTGGCAACGTGCGCATGCTTAGAACTACGTAGACAGTGGAATTATACCTGGTATGTCTGCTGCCATCTAGCGTTCAAAAGTCTCCCTTTGAAACTTGTGCACTGTAAGGGTAAGGATGCAATTGGATTACCTTCTTCTACTAGACTCAGAGAGATTTTGGAGTATTTTGACTGGAATAACAAAATATATATGCCGTTTTTGGAAGACAACGTTGTTCTTCTGTACTGCACAATTTTAGGAACGCATTATATTTTAAGTTGGGCTGTCAACCTTACATTAAAACTTTTGTGTTTATTCTTGACGTTTATACCAAGTCTGTTGCCATTTTCTGCCTACATGTATTTGTTATCCCCTTAGTTTGTCCATGGAGCTTATAAATTGAAAGTATAGACTGCGCAAGATGCCAGCATTTACAAAGCTACTGCTTAGTTTTAAGTTTGACTGTTTGGCTCTCCCTTCTCCAAGAAAAAAAAAGCAGCCAGGATGTCTTTTCTCCAGTTTGTTGCGCGGCGGCGTGGGTGTCTGCACACAAAGCCGCTTATCTTGGTAAAAAAATCTGCTCGCGCAGCAGGGGTCTTCCACTAGGTTGTGCAGGCCCAGACTTCTCCCCAACATTGAGGAGATTGAGGCGGGTCGTTTGAACTCATTCCTTTTGATACACCAATGAAGCTCCACGGTTTGCCCATATGTAGATGTACTTATTTTTATAGTTGTAGAACTAAGTGCTAACTTCTCTGCCAATGTACATACTGTACATGTACAGTGCAATCTTATTATGATGTGTTACGACATCCTTGTCATGATGCACAGCATTCTCCAGATAATAGTGGTGGTCTGGCCAAATGCTAGTTAAAACACCTCAGAACAGCTGGTCAAGCTGGTCCAGCCGGCAAGTCACTGAAAAGTTCAGGGAACTGAGGTCTCTTTGTGACAATTTATTTTAAAGCATATTATTCTCAACCTTGGAAATAGAAAATTTATGTCATTGACATTTCGAAACAAAAGTGATTGTATGCCGTCTCTCGAAATGTTGTCTCATATTGACAGGCATTGTTTTTCAAGTTTATTTTTTTTTTTTTCATTCAGAGTGTTGGCACTGTATGTATGTAGATCATACAAATAAAGCATGGAGAATGCTGAGCTGGATTGTTGTATGTGTGGACAACTGAACATAAAGTATCAGTGCCATTAGACCTGACTGTATCAGATCATTAACCTGGGCCTAAGTTCATAGAGCTGCTTAAAGTACAAAAAGTTGCTAAGCACATCAAAATTATGCTTACCAGAATAAGGTTACCAGCAAAAACACCAAGTCACATGTACAATCTGTGACTGGTATCTAGCTTATTGTTGCTTAGCGGGAAATAATTCCGAAAGCAATATTTACTGCTTAAGCAGCTCTATGAGACTGGGCCCGGATCAGCCAATGGGAAAAGGTGAACAGCTCACAATGGCAGTGAGCATGAATTGCCTCAAAGCAGATACATTCGTAACATACACAGCATTCTCCTAGTCCGTTTCTACGATGTACAAATATATACAATAAATTGCTCCATTAGTAATTGTTTTCTTTTTGAACAGCATGATTTGTTTGTTTTGTGACCTTGACCTCTCTCCTGTGTCTCGTCCGTGTTTCGTCTTGCATTTTATACAGGAGCTTTCTGAGACGAGTAAGCAACTCGCCAAATTGACGGGCGCAAAGGACATTATACCAAATTGGGACGAGGAGGAAGAAAATGTAATGTCTAGAAACATTCCGTTGCCCTTTTTATTTTTCTCATTCCACCATCATCATCATTGGCTGTTCATTATTCTGCATGGTTGTGGGCTCGCTGAAAGGGCGGTTTTAGAGAAAGGGCTTGGGGCATGTTCAGTCAAACTAGAGGGGAGACCCTGTTTTTGTTGCGTTGGACTAAGAAAGAGCTGAGGGTTCAATCCGACTTCCAAGAATCATGTGTCATACAAGGGGCTTAAAGGCCCACTTCACATGAGGCATTTTTACAGGCAACCAGTCCCAGGCAATCTCCAGGAAAAAAAATCTAAGTCACTACTAGTAAAATGTTGGGATAATCACAAGGAGGTTTAGGGCTCAAAGTTAACACCAGACTGCAGGCCCAAGGCCAGTGACTTTATTGTTGGGGCCAGTAAACTCACGACCTGGCAAGTCTGGCCGATTTGTATTTTTTTTTCAATTGAATAAATATCTTTAAAAAAAAAAATGATGTTCAAGTGTTGACTTGGAGTCAAAGTGTTCCTTTTGCATACAGTGCAGTTGATTGCCTCTTTTCAGTTTCCTGGGAAAAAGTGTTTTCATGTGACAAGGTGTTTAGTTGTTGCCCCCCTCTTGTACCCCCACTCCTTCACGTTTGGATGGATGTTACCTTTGACTGAATGAGCCTCATTCTAGCCCAGGTTGGACCCCTCCATTGCATACACATGCTCCAGTGCAAGGAACACTGACGTCCTACCAGGGCTAGGCCTCATCCCTGCTTTTCACTTGTCTTCTGCCGCTCTCTGCTGCTAATATTAACTCATGCATCCCTCATTATTATAGAATGGGATATAGTTATTTGGTGAAAGCTAACAGATTACTTCTATGGTGAAATGGGTTAATAATCTGTGCTTATTTCTTTCATCTATGGTTTGTTCCTTTTGACTACTTTCATCATAACTTTGGTACTCTGGCCTGGAATTTCACGGAGGCTACTGTACCCTGGTCTTGTCCTTGGTGCCCTTAGGAAGTTTCCCATAGACTTGAAGATTTTCCACTGGAAGTGCCCTTTTCAAATTGAAAAGGGCCTTGCCCTCTCCTAGATGAAATTCCAGGCCTGTTGGTACAATGCAGAATTCTCAATTTGTAACCAGTAGCCCTGTGAGTCACTGCTCTTGAAAGCATCTACATGTACACGCACATGCACAAGTACGATTCTTTCCACAACTTTCTTCTTTGCGGTGCCTCGTCATATTCTGCGAAAAAGCATTTGACTGTGACTCTTTCCATGCTGTGAGCGATCTTATTTGTACAACCTTTGAAAATACCATGCATGATAAAAAATTTGCGCACCACTTGGACATGAGTGTGGTACCAGACCCAAAATAGCGTGAAACAACAGCTATCAGATTTCATCATGACTGTGAACAACAGGCTTACATGAAAAGCTTCAGAGAGTGATTTTAAATTTAACGACTTCACGCCAGTATTTTGATTAATTTTTATTCCGTTCCCATCTACAGTATTATTTTTTCTGAACTTTTTGGAGCTTCTTGAGTAATACAATGTAGTTTTCCTTGAAAATATTGTTGCCACAAGGAAACCCCTTCTTGACAACGGAAATACAATGAAGGTGCTCATACTTCCATGTGTGTAGTTCCAGGATTTGATGTTGTCGTGTGAGAAAATTTAGTGGGCACTCACTGTGATTCATAGAACCCACGGCTGAAAATCTGCCTTGGTATGCCATTGCCTCCCATTGAGCCGGATATAATGAGGAACAATGATGGCAGCCTGTCCATTCTTGTATGCCAAATTTGTATAACAACAGGACAAAGGTCTGGAATCAGGGGTTGTTACACAATAATCCCCGGAAAGGGATTTTAAAAGTCATGTTTTCCAGAACCTGTTGTCGCTCTTTGAATAGGTGAAACAAAGCATATCACGGTAGGTGCCTGCCTGTGCTTGCTACACAGTGGGCTGTCTGGGTGAATAAAATGTCAGCTGTTCGCACTTTAGCAACAAATTGAGAAACATATTAAGTTGCTCCAGGCATTAAAAAACGCTTGCCATAAGTCTGTGTGTGTGGTCCCCCCCCCCCATAAAATGCGTCTAAACACGCCATCCGACATGAAATGGTTAACCACATTGGTGTACAGGTATACGCCTTGAAATTTCACTCAATTTTTATATTGTTATCCTTTGTTGTGTTCCTTCTGAATCTTCCATTGCATTTTTTTGCATGGTAACAGGGATTTCCTTGTCACTTAGTGTTGGTGGAAGTTAAGGACAGAGTGCACTTTGGTGATTTTTGGATTTATTTAAAGGAACATTACAGAATTGGTTTTTGCTAACAAAACAGTTGCCGGCAGTGTAAGCACTTTATGTAATCCACCATATAGATAAACTGACAAACCTGTAGAAGTTTGAGATCGATCGTCCATCTGGGTCACAAGAAAATAGTGAAAAGCCGATTACACATTTGCACGAAATCATATAGATTCAAAAAATGAATAAAACGCTCACTGAACGATAAACTTATATCGGAAAATTAGTTTATTCATTTCTCATCAAATATGGCATTTCAGACAGAAATATTTTTTAAGGGATTTTTTTCTACTATCATCATCATAAGTTTTTTTAGTCATCAAGTTTTATGTAAATCTGTGATCAAAAAGTATATTTTACAAGTTTTTTTCTTACCAATTCTGTAATGTTCCTTTAAAGCCTGTGCAATCTTGATGCTTATTATTTAATTAATCCCCCCCCCTTCCCGCCTTCTCTCCGGGAAGGGGGGGGGTTTCTCCTAGAGGTTTCTGTGCACAATGCTTGGGTAGTTCATTGAGAATTATCTTGATTCTCCTTTCCCCACCCAAAGTTTGTTCTTCCTTGTGATTTTCGCTTGTGAACTTTGTTAGTAACCTGATTGGAAAGGAAAATGTCATTCCAATTTTCTTTTTTTTCTGCTCCGCTGTTAAAATGTGATCATCCAAAATTTAATTATTTCGGTGTAATGTTGTTGATTATATTTTGCAGCATGCACATGTAGGGCCTTTCAGTCTCGGGACAAATTACCCCCAAATGTAATTATGTTGAAATAAAACGGGGGAGTTTGTGATGGCCTTGCATAGCGAACATAGCAGATTCTTTGTCAAAGTGGTTTTTATTTTTTTTAACAGTAATTACATTTTATTACAGTGCGAGGCAAAAACATTTAAGATGATTTTTAAAATTTATTTCAAGGTGGGTCCTTACAATGTTGTATCAAGCGAAGTTTAAACAACAAAAACTTTCATTATTAAAAAAATAAATAAATAAAAACAAAATGTTGGTGTAAGTTCCAATCCTCTTGGGAAAGGGTACTCATTAGATGATAAAGAAGTACTTGTAATAATAGTTGAATTTCTGACGTGCACCCCTGAACAAAGATATTGACAAAATAGGAAGACCGCCGACATTAGGGCTAGTTAGCTCAGTTGGTAGAATGCCGGCACGTTAATTCGCAGGTCACAGTTTCAAGTCCCGCTTTGGTAAAATTTTCTTTGTACAACCCAAAATAAGTAGATGAAATGTATTGCATTGGATGAAAATTAGCAATATTTTCATCCAATCCAACACCAACTGTTCACTGTTACCAAAACACATCAGAACATTCATTGGTTTCACAGTTTTCTTTGGCATCGTTCAGAATTACTGATGTAGAGAAACATAGATAAGTTTCGGAAAATGCAAATGTACGGGGCTCTGGAGGTGCCATCCAACTTGTTGAGAACCTGAGATATTTATCTTGGGATCCAATGGGATAACGAGACCTGGAAAGTACGGGTGTCGACTTCCAGAGATAATTTAACTCAGGATAGTGACGTCTTGAAAAAAAATTGTACTAGTAATTGGAAATGGAAGTCAACATCTTATTGATGGATGTCGTAATCCGGAGATATGAATCTCGGAATGTAATATTCATGTAGTGAGATTTGCGGTAATTTCCTGTTCATAAATCTCTCCTAGAGTTTATTGATTCTAAAAGGAACCGGTGGTTTGACAACGGAATGACGACACAAGTTTCTTTTAAGATGTCGACATCCCTAGATATTTCTCCAGATGTTGTCATCATGGAGTAATTATCTCAGGATCTCAACGAGTCAGGCATTTTAGGAGCTCTGTACATTTACATTTACATTTCCAGGTTTTTTTTCTGTTTAATTGTTAAAACATTTGGGTCATAGATTGGTTTTTGTCAACGTAATGCTGATTTAAAGGCAAAACTGTAAAGAAAGATACAATAAAAGTCACATGTGAAAGTTTCAGCTGCATACAGTGTCTACTTGCTGAGAAAACAGCAAAAAAACTGTCATGGTATTTTCACACTAACATCGAATCCATCCATGGCGAGGTGACAGCGGGTACCAATAGCATCTCTGGCTGCAGCATTCGGGAACGGACACCAACCCTCAGACAAAATCTGAGAAAGGCTCAGATCCAAATGTTTTTGGGTGAAAATCTTTCCAAACCATATTACTGCGAAGGGAATTTTTTTTTCAAATTAATTTATACTATCAACAGCTGCAGTACTTCTCACCAAGTACATGAAGTAAGTTTTTATGGTCATAAATTTTTGGAGTACCAACCAAAGTATGACCCTATACCTCAATCCTAAATTATTCCAAAGAAAACAGTGTGAAACCAGCGAACGTTATGTTGAGTTTTGCAACAGTTAATACAAATAAAAAGGGTGTGCACTTTAAAATGTTGCTTGGTGGGAAAACAGACTTAAGGTTTGGGTTTGGGGTAATATATGTAACTGTCTCCAAAGAGTTCTAGTTTAAAAAAAAAAAGATGTGGTGGAGATGTTCGACCTTTAGGTCTTTTCAGAGAGCCACCACAAATCTGCAGAGAGATAATTTATTCGATTGCGAGCCTATAGTTTTCTACTATTCAAGTGTATAATGCAGACAGTTTGTTTGTTTGATCATGCCTGTCAGAGTGCCGTGCGTTCCTGTGTTTAGCAGGAAGCAGAAGGCAGAGCAGTAATGTGGCATTTATATTTCAATGCATGGCAAAGTTAATGCACATGGTGTTTATGCAAACCCAGTTTCTTAAAGAATTTCTTTTCAAAACGTGTGGTTGTTTGATCATTCCCCGTAACAGTGCCCTGAATTCTCATTTTGCACTGAAGAAAGACGGCAAAGCAGTAATGCGTAATTTTGATTCGTCGCATGATGAATTAAATTTTACAGATTCGGCTCAGGAAGAAGCCAAACAAATATGTCAAGTATGAGCTTGCTTGAGGGGTGATGCAAGGGGGGGACTAACCACTACAAATCCCCTACTCTTCTACTCTCAGAGCTGACTTCGGGGGTACCTAGGAGGGATTAGCCCACGATGCATCAATCAGTCATTGTGGGTCGAATTTGCATTCCGGCTAATAACCCCTAAGGAACTTTTATAGAAATTTAAAAACATGAAGTCTTCGGCAGACCTTTTCTCTTCACAACTCCATATTTGCATTGTGTACAGTGTTTTATATGCACGGACAGGGCGGATATGGACTTTTGGAAAACTGATTGTACAGCGTGTCTGGAGGGGATATTAGTGGATTATTTACTCTCACTTTGGTTTGGATTTAGGAAAACAGTTAGCGTAGTCCAAAAACATGTCGAGTAGCTTGTAGTACACTACTGTGTGTGAGTATAGTGTGCGAAAATGTTGGGTTTTAGGTTCTCATTTGTTTCTTGTTATTTCAAACACAGATTAATAACCGTTCTATAATATTTTCATTGATATGAAAGTGTAATATTTGGATTATAAAGTTAAGTATAAGTAGCTCTTATAACCAGCTTTCCATAGTCCTGAAAAATGAAGGGTCAAATTTTCCTTTAGCTTTTAAATCGCAACAACTTTTTGTACTACTTTTACGTGTTTTAATTCTTCTGTAGTTGTGACTTTCAGAGCAAATTTTCAGCTGATCAGTTGATTTCCTTGGGGTTTTTTCCCTCTCTTTTTGTATTGCCTTAGAAAACTGAGGAGCACTTGTCTACCAGGTTTTTGTGGGCTAAACAGTTTTCTTTCTTCCTCCCCCCCCCCCACATTTTTTGGGGGGATGCAAAGTTGCATGTCTGGGGTGGATTTCACAAAGCACTAAGATTGATCCCATTTTGCAAAAATCTTACTTACTAAGTTTTTAAGTGTGATGTCACAATACAAATAGCTGTGGCATTATTGGCAATTCATCTTCAACCCTCCTACTCTCAGTGACTCTGCACTTTTCCAGTGAGTTGACCAACCATTTGAAACCATTCGACTGCCAAGGTTGTGTACGGTGGCACAACTGTGCACAGAACTAACTGTGTACTGTGTACATGCATTCCCTCATGGTATCATATTGCAGGTTGGCATAGTTTATCTATCATTCAAAACCACAGTGAATGGTATTGAATGGTCAGACAGCAAGAGGGTTAAATGATTGTTTTGTGTTTTGTGAAATCAAACCCCAATGTAGCTATTTGTGTACTATTTGGAAGTGCTGTCATAAAGAGATACTGTATTAAAACATAATTCTCAGATTTCTTACTTGGTCAGGCAAGGGGTTGGTTGGGTGATGGGGGCTGGCCAATTGGGGATGGGACAAAGAATGTTATTGTGCTCTTAACACCAATAGAGGGAAACATTTAGTGGTGCGCATACATCCCCTGTAAGCCTGTTGTTGGCGATGTCGTCAAAAGTTTCTCACTCGACGGCTACAGAATGGACAAGAGTCCACTGCAACTGTGAAAGAGCATTTTCAGTTTAAGATTAAGTTTTTCAAATGGGAAACTTTGAAGATGTCAGACCCTGTCAGTTCTCTAATCATCTCTAAATGATGAACCTTAATGCCGCATCACGAGGACAGATCTTGACGTGAATAATTTGACCCGCAGCGGCTCACTTTATGTTGTCAGTTTAAGTTTGAATCCTCAGAATTAATGTGTTTTATATTAAAAGGCTTTTTGGCATTAATGCAAAATCCGTCTGAGATGTGTAAAAATTACGGTGTAGTTGTGAGATTACATGAAACATTTAAGTTACAGGGTTCTGACCTGTTTCCATTTCTTGGTTTCAGGTTGCCCTTCCTCACAGGTCGGATTACATGTAATTTCTTCTTGCCTCAAAAATACCACAAATATTTTTTCTACATCAGGATGGAAGGGGGGGCGCACGAAGGGAGCGTTCACCAAAAAACAGACAAACAAGCCAAAATAATGAATGTAACAAAGCATTTGTTTGTACACTTACAACATATTATTAACATTGTAACAAAATAGATTCATAAATCAATTGAATTCAGAAAGTAGGTAATTTATGAAAAAATACTCTGACTTCTTCATGTATTTGTAAAAGTATTGGAGATGTGAATTCCCCAAGTTTGTAAATTGTAAGATAAGGTAATTCCTGATGGAGTTTATTTAGTACATCATGGTTTCCATAATTGAGACAAATCTGCTGCTTTTGAGTTTTAAAATTACTACTGAAAATCATTCAGTTTCCTCCTTCTCACAGTCCATCCAGACGTTAGTCCCCAATAGAAAGAGCTGTGAATTTGCTTGAATAATGTGTCACAGTGTTAAAAACACCACTTACAGTAATTACGGTAGGAAATATGGTTTATGGTTTCTTAAATTGAATGTAATTGATGCAAAGTTGTTGGGTAATGGGAGACTCAGGGCCTCTCATCATTTTGCTCGGGTTTTTCTCTCTCAAGTTTGATCAAATCCATTCATCTTGAGCATGGACAGTGAACTGAGAGAGAAATGACTGAAGTCTGTAAGATTGAAGGACTTTTTTTCCCGTAGTCTTCATGTCCACGGCTAAGCACTGTGATCCAGGCTCTTGGATTGCTGCTAAAAACCAGGAAGTTGGGGTCTGGCATTATTTTAAGAGTCATCTACCATTAACTATGGAGAAGTCCCAGTTGTTGTGATTTCCCAGTGAAGTGGAGCTCCCTAGTGTCTGAAACTCTAGCCCTTGTTGTTTTTTAATAATTGCCGAGCCCGGTTAAGGACTTGAACTTCAAATAAGCACTTTTGAAGAAGAGTATGGTCATTGAGCAAACTCCAGAGTTATATTTGACTAACTGTAAGTCTTCATCAGGTTTTTAAAGGGGGAATGTAAGTTGTTGAAAACCTTAGAATACTTAGTGAGTATACATCGTCGTGTGCGTGGAAGAAGGACATAACAAAAAGTTACCAGAGAAAGGGCATAAGCAATTGATGTGCAAAATTGCACTTCAAGACAACTGAGTGTGAAAGTTTGATCGGTTTTTCGCCATACAACTGTCATCATAGGAAGGTTAAATTCTGCTGGGAACTGCAAAACATATATTTGGAGTAATTCTAGCAACAAAAATGTAATGGTAATGCCATATTTATTTATTAATGTTTTTGTCAGGAGCCATTTTATTGCTTACGGCTTTTGTTACTTGAAAAAAGTTCTTTTACGCCCTTCTTCCGAGCACATAAAGACATTTTATTCTTGTTTCCGTGAGATAAACTAATAATTATAGTTTTTCCGTTTTCTAAATTCCACATGGAAATGAATACAGAGAAAAAAATCTCAAAAACTGCCTTCCAATACTTTGCTGTTAAAGCAAAACTCCTTTCAAATGTACCTTTTGAGCTTCAAAATTTCTAGAATAAAAGCTGTTCTCTTTAAATTCCAAGACTAGAATGTAAGCATTAATGGAACACCTGTTTTTACAAACATACCCTCAATATGTTCCATCCCTTTCCTTCCCTGACAAAACCTCAGCTGCAAGATTTTTCACCTGCTTAGCGCGAAGATTGAATGTCAGGTGGAGACGTTGGCAACTGTGACATTAATCTGGAGAATGTGTTAGTTCATTACAAACCTGGTTTCACGTCTTTGTCTCTCGGGAGGTAGTTCGGACATGTTTAGAAAAAGGTTTTGCCTAAAGGGAAGAGATTTAAACAGTTCTGTTGTGCCATTTCAAGGAGACGGCATTTACTGTAGTCACAGCTCGGTTGAGTGAAATCAAGTGATTTGTTTTAAGACTTGGGAGACATGAAAAGATCCCAAACCATTTGGGATTTGGGATGGGGGGGAATTTAGGTCGGTGTAATGGAGCAGAGTCAATATTTTATGTTGTGTTAGTGCAAGCACAGATTTACAACTCTTTTAAGATCAGGGCCCAATTTCATGGCTCTGCTTACCGCCAAATTCTGCACTTGCGGTGACCATTCTCCGCTTACTGTTCAAGCGCCGAATTTCTGCGCTAGCTGTGTAAGCAGAGAAAGCCTAGTAACATGGAGGGCGCATGCGCACAAGCCGAAATTCCCCGCTAACCCGTGAAATACGCTTGACGCAAGCACGGAATTCCCTGCTTCCGCAAGCGCCGATTCTTTGCTTACGGTAAGCAGAGCCATGAAATTGGGCCCTGCTGTACTTCGTCATTTTCGCGACTTGTTTTACACCTGGACCCAATGTCATGGCACTGCTTACCACTGAATTCTGTGCTTACAGCCGCCCTGTAAAGCGCTTGATTCTATGGGTCACCAGCACATAATCATGCCATGAAATAGGCCCCTGTTATGCAATTGAATATTATTTCGGAAGGTTTTTAAACATGTAATTCAGCCATTTTAGAAAAATAATTTTCTAAAGATTCGTTTATATAATATCCTCTTCTTGAAAATTGTTCTGTTATTTTGTACTTCTCATCTGGTAGGGTTTACTAACACATGAACCAGAAACACTCTCAACCATTTACAATAACTGTGTTACAAAATTTGTATCATCTTTATATAACTCTTATTATTCAGCATATTTTTTGGGAAATGTTGTCATTGATACTGTAACCAATTGTGTTTCTCTGTTTCTTCTAGGGATATTAACACTCTGAATTGGATGATAACAAACTTTATCACCGCAAGAAGGTCAACACTAGTTTTATTTCAATGTGCATTGTTGAATGGCATGCCAGAAGGGTGTTGTGTAATGCACTTACAAAAAAACCAGCACACTTGTCGTTCGTTCGGAGAAGGGGTTTGCCCTGGTGTTCTCTGGCATGTTTTAAAAAAAAATTGCGCAAATGTCACGCTATGAGTGCCCTTCTGTTGCTGCGGATTCTGGCCCTTTGTAATTGTCATCATTAAGAAGTGGTTCCGTTTCTCTAATTTGAACATCCCCTACCAAATCAAAATGATCAAAATTCCAAATTATTTGAAAACAATTTTGGGGGGAATTCTGTCATTGGATTTGTCTTTGAAGATCTGTTCACTTTTTGTGTTTGTCACAGGACTTGACAGCGACAAGTAAACGTCTTGCGGAGACAACTAAGGGTAATAAATCAACGAATGGGAGGACAGACAGAGGCGAGAAACAAGACAAAGATGAGGAGGAGGAAGACGAGGATGAGGAGGAAGACTCAAGGCAAAGGTAAGATGCTCTATGATTAAAACAATCTACTGCAGACAAAATAGAGAATACAAGACAAGTTTGAGCATTGCCAGATAAGATACAGCTCTAGCTCTTGGTAGGCTTACTATCTTTGAATCTAGATAAGTGTTGGTAATTGAGGCAGAACTGCTGCTTATGGTGTGCTTTCTCTGAATCGTTCATAATACTCAGTTCAAATATAGTGCACATATCCTAGTAGCTAGAGCAAAGTGTTTTACTACATTATTATCAGGCATTAGCGCTAAGCAGTTAATCCAACAACACAATACTGCCTCGAACTTCTCAGGTTCCCATTTATACACATGGGTAAAGAGAAGCAATTATGGTTAAGTGCTTTGCTGAAAGACACAAAGTGTCATGACCGGAAATCAAACTCATACTCTGATTCAGCCATGACATGCCAATAAAGATAAAGTACAGCATCAATATTGTTGATATAACTGCTGCTACTTTTATTTTTACTCTTTTTGAATCAAGATAAGGTACAACATTGGTTATTTAGGCAAAACTGCTGCTACTGGCATGCTTCCTGTCTTTGAATCGAGATGATGTACAAGATAATTACTTAACTATCACAACTGCTTTGCTTAATCTCTTTGAATCTGGTAAGGTACAGCACTGGTAATTTAGGCAATCATGTTGCTAATGGTGTCCTTACTCTCTTTGAGTCAAGATAAGGTACAGCATTTGTTATGTGGACAAAAACCCTTTTTCAGATTAATCTCATTTGGAGATGAGGGGAACCTAGATGAACGACAAGAGCCGGATGAATTTGAGAGAGTCTTTGGAACCCTGGAAATCCCTAGCATCGACAACCTGGGAGAAAGTGGGGGCACCACACACCAGCAGCAGGGGTTGGGAGGAGAAGGGGGCCAGCAGAGAGGAGTGAGTACGGGAGAGGGGACAAGACTGAGAGTGCATTCATCAGCTTGATGGGTGGATTAGGAGACGGAACCTCGCCAAAGGACCAGACACAGCAGGGGAACAATAGCAATGCAAAAGGTAAACGAGAGTTTCCAAATTCTGTGATATTCATCTCTGAAAGGGCACCCCAATGATGAAAACATGTATCTCTTTTGTTGGAGCATTTCATGAAGTTTCCAACGCCCCTTTGAAACTAGGCCCAATTTCATAAAGCTGTTCGGCAGCAAATGGTGCTAAGCAAATTTTACAGCTCAGCAAAAAGTAGAAGGGAACCAGTCGCAAACAAAATATATTGCATGGTATTTTGCCTGGTAACCTGTTTCTGCTGAACAAGAAATTTTATAAAGGATTTTTTTTGTGCTGCACAACCTTAGGAAATTGGGCCTTGGTTTAGGTAATTGAATGCATGCTTCCTTTGCTTGATGTCATTTTATACTGGATTTAGTTGTCTTGTGTATTTGAGGGTTATTTAACACACTTGAGATGATTTTGTAACTGCTTTTCTTACAAATATGCATTTTAGTGTTATCACAGTATCAAGACCTTTCATAACACTTTAATATTGAAGGTATATTGATAACATTTATTATTAAGTAGTCGTTGTTTGAGGGATTGTCAACTACTTCATTTATGTGGGTTTTTTTCTTTTCTCTTTTGATTATTTAAAAAAAAATTAAGAAATTGTTTGGCTCAGTGATATTAGGTCTCTTTTTTGCAATTTTGTACTTTTTGTAATAATCTAAATGGCCATAAGTTTACAATAGCTATAAATCAGTAGAAAATAAACACCATGGATAAATATTTTCCTAACCAACTACATTTGTCTGTGGCAAACAATTACCTTGGGGAAGATCCATCCCCAATAAACTAAATTTACAGGCCATTTCAAAATAAGCTACAAACCATAACAAATGCATAAAAATGGTGAGAAGGACTTGATAGCACCGATCTGCTTCTCGAGTTGTGATAGTTTTTGGCTGTCCTTCTGTCAGTTGAAACTTTCCACATATAAGAAAATAATGCATTATTTGTTATTCCCCTCCCTGCTTGGACGTAAAAGGTCTGTGTATGACTTGGCATTAGTTGAAGAGAGTGACACCTATAACTCGATACCCTATGATCTTCCAAATGATTTGCAGTCCAACGTTTCCGGAGTGCGGTTACTTGTGGCTAAAATGGGGACAGGCAGGGGTGATCATTCCCCACAAAATATTGTTGCAATAAAACATATAAGCTTACTTTCTCTCATGTGTAATGGATATCATTCTTTCCTGCACTTATCCCAGTTCCTTCTTTTTTGTAAGAGTAAGCCAAATCGAATAAAATTTAAATTCCATGGCAAATTTGTAAAGTTATTTGTAACTGGCACCCCCTTCCTTCTTTTTTTTAAGGCAAAATAAATAAATATAAAGTAACACTATCTATATCAAATTGTTGTTGACCTTTTAAGGTATTTTTGCTCTGTGTCACAAATGCTTTTGTTGCAGTCAACATAAGATGTGTTAAATATGTTGTTGGAATGATTTTGCCTAATATTTATAGTATGTAATGTGTTATGTACATGTATGTATAGATATCTAAAATTCTTTAATATAGATATTGTGTTTTTCCCTTCATGTTTGATTTACATTAGATTTATTTCAATAACTTAGGCATATCCTTGTCTTGCCACTCATACAAACCATCGCTTAACAATGAGCATGCTTCCTTTTTTCGTTTAAGATGATCTAGATCTTCTATCAGAGGACCCTCCTCCCTCTGCCAAACAACTTGCCGAGATGGCCCTCCTCAATGAAATCTTGAACACGCCGAGCGGACTTCCGACCGAAGAGTTCAGTCAGGCGGCCTACAAGTCGGAGTATTTTGACTTTGAGGAGTTGATGCTAGGGGGTGACGGTCAGAATGGTCAGGGTCAAGTAGCGGGTGGCTTCTTGCCTTCTGATCTCTTGAGTGGGGTGGGGACAATGCAGGCCCCAGAAGGTGAGTTACCGACGACTGAAGTTAAAGTTTTAAATTATTACCTGATGGTTTGTTTTTCTCCCGTTTTGAATCTCTCCAGAGGTGAACAGGGCCCAATTTCATTGAGCTGTTTCAGCAAAGTTAACCAGGAAACCAGTTGCAAACAGTACACAAAGACATGGTGTTTTGGCTGGTAGCCTTTTTCTATTAAGCACAATTGCTTTGTGCTCCGCTAATTTTTGTGTGCTCAGGAGATTTGCCAAATGTTTACCTATTTCAGAATAGATTTTATGATGCTTCAAATACCAACACTTACATTTTTATTACAACAGGACTTCTTTCTCCAATCCCCTCCGCTACTCAAGCCCCCCTTGCCCAGGGTCTGCCCGCCAGTGCCCCACCAAAAGACAACGCCACGCCTACCGCCAAGGAGCCCTCCAATAAGCCCGACTCCAGCAAGTCCCAAGCCTTCAAGAAGGGAGCGAAGGCAGACATGTCCGCATGGTTCAACCTCTTTGCCGATCTAGACCCACTGGCGAATCCCGATGAGGTTGGCAAGAAGGACGGAGAGCAGTCTGAAGAATTGAGGAACTGCTGAGAGGTTGGGGTAGTAGCTTTCTTATCTTCTTTTAACATAGCGGGTTCAATCAGGCTTATCTTGTGTATCAGTACAGGCAGATTCTACCATCACTTCAGGCACTTTGTAATTCCACAGCACTGCAGGAGACAAAACCAAGATACCTGGACTGTTTTATTCCAATAAACAAGAAATTAACCCTAACAACCTAAATGGGTAATGACTAGATTAGAATTGACTCTATAGACAAGATGGGTGGGTTGTCGGACAACTCATCAATTTAGTTGTTACCTCCCCCAAAGTAGTCTT
This sequence comes from Pycnopodia helianthoides, assembly GCA_032158295.1. Classification (NCBI taxonomy): domain Eukaryota; kingdom Metazoa; phylum Echinodermata; class Asteroidea; order Forcipulatida; family Asteriidae; genus Pycnopodia; species Pycnopodia helianthoides. The sequence goes on along the minus strand of CM063250.1, from coordinate 9,552,726 downwards.
GTGCAATTTAAAATATTCTCCAGTAAAACTTATTGAAAACCTTGTCGAGTTCTGTTGATATGCCCATAGACTCGTCCATGTGTCCCTTTTTAATTTTTTAATTTTTTTTGCCTTGCTGATATGTTTGTCTTTATGCAATACCCCAGGTATTGGTTCGGATAACGAAGGGAAGACTGGGACAAGTCCTTGTAATGAAGGACACAGGGAGTATATTTTGAATGTACAGAATATTTTGTCAGTTTTTAATACATCTTTAGATGTTTTAGATGTGTTGTTGTTGAGGCCCTTCTCATAATGTAGTACCATGTAGTTCTCCAACAGAGAGCTTGTAGCTATTATACATGTTATCAGAGAGTGTATTGGTATGGCATGCCTGGTGTTCCCAAAATTCAACTTTTTGTGATGAAACGAAATCTGCTAATTTTGTGTTTCACTATACATACTTCTTGAAAACTCCTTAGAGCTTATTTTTTATTATATCAGATGTGTTTTTGATGTCAACATTATTTCTGAATCTTAGGCCCTAAATTTAATTTTGTCTCTTCTCAATTTTACATTAAGTGGTAAATTGCTCTGGGAAACCAACACAAAGCCGCGCTTAATTTGGTATCCAAGCACAACAATTTTGCTTAGCTCAGAGGATTTCCTGCTTAGGAAACGGAGGTTACCAAACCGAATACAATGTGTAATGTTTACGACTGGTTCCCTGCTAATTTCCTGCTTTACGGCGCTTTATTCTGGTTACCATGTATGTTGTGAGTTAACAAAATGCCGTTGGATTCAGACGATGCGGGGGAAAAAAATCCGTGCAGTGAAAACGCCCAGTTCGGCGTTGCATTGCAGGGCTCCAACTGGCCTCTTGTCACCGGGTAAGCTCGGTGTTTTGGTGGTAAGACGTCTGCTCTCGAATGCGGGAGTCGTGGGTTCGAGTCTTGGTAACATGGCTGTGGTTTTCCCCACAGGACTGTGGAAAAGCTCTGAGTTTCCAGTGCTGATAACACATCGGAGTAGGCCACAAAAACCCAATATTAACATAAACAATAAATAAGTTATTATCGTGAATGGTCAAATATTTGATTTATCCAGAAAAAAATTATATGACGTCTTCTTAAACTTTGATCCCCTTGAAAATCAGTCAATCTTCTCCAACCTTCCCTTCTAGTTCTACTTTTGAAAGCTTGCTTTTTACTACTTCCGCTTGTGAAATCTTCCTATTTACTTCTCTTGTATTGAAATCGGAGCCTGGATTGCCGTCTCTAATTTCCCTATTTCATGATTCATCATCAACTATTAGAATGTTCCAGCTATTACTTAGCAGGTTTCTGTGGCTCGAGATGTAAATGTTTGCAGTGTCACCCCCGTGTCGCTTGTCTGGTTCATTCGAGAAAAATGATATGTGTTTGAAATCTTCAAATCCTTAGCAGATTCTGGCATTTTCCTCTCTGGCTGGATAAATGAAACAAATAAATAAAAGACAAAAAATGTTTGCCAATGTTTCCATCAACTACATACGTCTGTTTTCTGTACACACATTATGTCCCATCTGGTACATTTACAGAATCTTTTCAACTGGAATATTTTTTACTGTCTGGTAATTGTAGCATTTACGGAGAAAAGTGTTATAATAGTTGAATGAACATAGCTCAAATAAGCACTGGTCGGCACTAGCGAGATTATCATTTTCTAGCTGAGGGCTGCTTTGGTTTGCTTCGTTTGTTTGCTTGGGATGTTTTCATCGTGTATTCTTTGGGCGAGGTGAGGGGCTGGCCAGTTTTTCCGAAACCTTGCAAGGTTTTTTCTACAAATTATTCCTCACAAAACACAGTTACAAGAAAACAATTAGATAGCCAGAAAAAAAAAAATTTCTACTGGGAAATATATTTAAGTTTCGCACAAAGGTTTAAACCTCTTCGCTTGTACTATTTTCACATTAGTGACTGTGCTTTTCTGGTAGGGAACAGCAGTGTGGATTTAGTATAGCACGAGTTCGTTTGCCAGTATTCCATGGAGTGTGGGTCGGCGTTGAGCCGTCACCACGTGCGCGTCTCGGCTTTCCCCACGAATATCATGATTCTTAAAGTATTCATGCGCTGGGGTGACATTTTAGAAACGGTTAACATGAGTTTCAGACCAGTTCCCTTTTAAGTCGGAGGACACCAGAGACTTGTTGGAGATTGGGTTATATTGGAATAAAAGAGTAATTTCATTTTGGGCCGCAAAAGCCAATTAAAGTATATCACCTAGTCGTAGAACCGTGTCGAGTTATATGAAGCTTATGGGAATATTTTCGGATCTTTGTAATACTAAAAGGCAAACCGAGGAGGACATTCGGGTCAGTGAAAACACCATCCAGCTGGGGAGCTATAGTAGGAGAGAGCTTTCTTCACAACTTCATCAAAGTTGAACAATTGTTTACATTCAGCCATTCAAAAGTTGTTTCATGTCAAGCAGTAGATTAAAAAAAAATACAAACAAGTTCCCATCTGCCAATTCTTTTAAGCGAAAACATAAATTTTGTAACCACAAGAAACGAGACTTTTTGACGATATTTCTGTTACATATCTAATTACATGTGACTGCGATAGCTGGTTTGTTGTCAAAACTTTCAATGGAAATACAGCTGAGTGATAGCTGTGTGAAAGACTCCATTTTGTTTTTTGTCCATCATACTCAATGTGACGAAACGGAGGCTGGATGGCAAAATATCCAGGCTCCTTTCTGTGCCATAAACATCGACGTTAATTGATGCCAATGCATTAGAGGGAAATGGCCAAAGTGAATGGTTGTATCTTCCCTTAAAGACACTGGACACTATTGGTAATTGTCAAAGACCAGTCTTCTCACTTGGTGTATCTCAACATATGCACAAAATAACAAACCTGTGAAAATTTGAACTCAATTGGTCGTCGAAGTTGCGAGGTAATAATGGAAGAAAAAACACCCTTGTCACACAAAGTTGTGTGCTTTCAGATGCTTGATTGCTTGATTTCGAGACCTCACGCGTGAGAGGTCTCAAAATCAATTCAAATATTTTACTGAGAAATTACTTCTTTTTCAAAAACTACGTTACTTCAGAGGAAGCCGTTTCTCACAATGTTTTATACTATCAACAGCTCCCCATTGCTCGTTACCAAGTAAGTTTTTATGCTAACAATTATTATTGTGAGTAATTACAAATAGTGTCCAGTGCCTTTAAATGACGAAACTGAACGTCCGTATCGCGGTTCGCATTACGTTCGCACTCGCGGGATATAAACAGTCGTATATTACCGGTACTCCAGGGGAAAAAACAAGCGGGAAAAAACAATCGGTCATGACCACGTGTCACATTTCACGAAATCAAACTTGCGGAAGAGTCCTCTCGCGTTGTCTTGTGGGTGGTGGCCCCTCCCATACTACGAAGGGGCCCGCCTGTTGTCTTGAAGATAACGAAATGAGATACTGTTGCCGTCCACGCGTTTATCGATTGCCCGTCTGATGCAGCTGTGTGTCTGCGCTATGATCGAGGAACTGGCCGAAGAAAAACAAATCTAGAACAAGTGCGTAAAATGGGTCGGTGTTGATGTCTGCCGTGAATGAGGGCAGTGAATGTTCGGAGGCAGTTATTTTGGAAGCATATTTGATTTGGTGTTTAAGTGGTGTACCCAGGTGAGGAAGTCTTCGGAAGCGTAATACGTGAAATGTAGCAGAACTTGTTACAAAGCAAACCATTTGCTTCCCATTTGGAGAACAACAAAAAATTCGTAAAAATGTTGCGTTGGTAACCTTGTCCTTAACTCATTTTTTAAATGTGCGTTTTCAAATTGAAAATTTCAATAATGCTATAATTTAAAGTGTGAGTTACATGCAGCCCTTAAACTACGTTATGTGCAAGTCCCTTGTTTTATCTTTGACTCGACGCGAATACTGTAGGTCGCTATCGTAGTGTAATGTACCGTCGTTTACAAATTTGTTTCACATCGAAATGTTGTACAATTATTTGTATGCACACGAGTACATTATTACAGAATATAATCACGAGGTGAAGTCTCGCCTATTCCAAAGCCAGATTTCATCGAGTGATTGATATTCTGCGACAATTTACGAACAAAATGATTTTAAATTTTTGGTTGTATAATTCACATCACTTAGAACCTTGCCATTTGAATTTTTTTTCACAATTAACACAATATAGCATGGAAACTTGTGTAGGTCTACCCCACACTCTGATAACTAATTTTTTTAAATGTAGTAGGCCTAACACACAAAGAAAAACAGAAGAAGAAGAGGAAGACCAATTGACAAAAACTACTCCATGTAGACACCAACCTTGTCCCCCATGACACGACCTTGCCTGTTTCAGACGGGCGGGGAACACTTATTTTTCAAATCCATGCTGCGTCCTATAATGATAATTCATATAGGACTCCTATGTAAAACTATGGAGGGTCGCGGCAGTATACCCCCCCCCCTTCAACTTGACGCGTGTTCCACCAATCAAAGACAAGTATCCATGATCAAAGACCAGTATCCGTGGGTACAGTATATTAACAGAGCTATACCATTCCATGTGTGCACCTTTAAAACGATATCTAACAGAATATTGGGAAATGACGAGTGAAGGACTAATACCTTTTAACCCCATACCTTTCAATGCCTATTAACTGCACATCTCTCCAGCAAAGACGGGTTCCTCATTAATACCCAGGCCCCGTTACACGCACTGAACTGATCTAAGAACGTACTCTAAAAATATTACATGCAACAATTCCATGCTATGAAATGGATCTCGGAACTCGTTCACTTCTGTTTCAATTTCTCCGTGTATTTTGTGGTATCTTTTTACCCAAAGATAATGTAACTTCAGACGTATAGAAAGTAGTCATTCATGCCCACTCCTAATGGGTACGTTTTAATGATCCTAATTATTGAGTTGAGATGGACAGTTCCTCGTAGAACGCTTTCCGAATTAATTTTCTTATAGATTGTTCACGCTTTGCGCCTGTTCATTCTTGAAAGCGTTAGTTACTGCCTCCCTTGAATTAACGTTTGATATAGAAACACAATCGCGCGCCTTAATGTTTCCCAATGCTCGAATACACGCGAGAATTGAACGGATCATTTAATTATCAGGGCCTATAAATCTCATAAAGCTTGTAAGTACAACAAAAAATGCTAAGCACAGAAAAATATCTCGCTTAGCAGAAACGGGTAACCTGCCAAAATTCCATAAAGATTACACTGTTGCGACTAGTGCACCGTACAGTTTTTGTTTAGCAAAGAAATTTGCTAAAATATTACACACACACACACACACACACTCACACACACACACACACAAACCATTCCATGCTACGAAATAGCCCAGTTAGGCTCTGCCTGGTACAATGCCGATCTGCTTTTAAAGATCGTATTGAATCATTGAGACAGTACTAGTGAAACCACCAGCAAAAAAGATTGTCCGTCTATAAAGCGTAAGTGTTTTGTTTGTATTCATGAATTTTAATCGATTATATTATTTATTCAGACGTATATTGAACGTAACGTAACGTTACGTAATCTTACTTAACGTAGCAAACGGTATTTAATTCATTTGTAAGGAAAGTGCATTCCATTAACATATATACACGTTGTTTTTGCTGCCAATGGTGTAAATCTAAATCTAGAAGTACAAGTAGAAGTGGGAATAGATATACTGGAAACTTTTTGTAAGCTCTTGGCCTTGTTTTTCTGGTCATTTCTGGTTTTATTTTTATGTAAACTTCTTCCTGTGTGTTTGTCGACCCCCCCCCCCCAGTCCTCACTCTCATTCAACTTTCCTGGGCGGGTTTTCCATATTTCTAATCATGACAATGCGTCATTTCGCGGTCATGGTGTTGACCGTTTTCCATCTGTTTTTGTATTCGCGGGGCCCGTTCCTCATTCGATCGCGCTAGAACCCGCAGGATATGAATATAGATTTGCTTTTAATCCTGAACCTTGTTGACCGTTGTTGGTCGTCATGAAACCCGTCTGTTTGTATCCCTTCGTTTTGTATCGGTATCTGCGTGGTGGATGGTTGGAAACCAGACTCCACCGAGTCAGTTTGAAATGTCGTAGGGAGAAGGACACCTGTATTCACCAAAGCTAACCTTCCTTAGCCCTAAAAACCACGGCTTCGGCATGGGCTTTGGCTCCGGCTTAATCTCCGTCGGTTATTTTGAAATTGTGTGTGATTTCGGTAGTGGGCAGAGAAGCCGGAGCCCAAGCCCGAATACCCCTTTTGAAATCATGGCTTTGGATTTGACTTCCGGCTTAGGCACCGTGTTTTGAAACCGTACAACATTATCCATGTATTTATACCTTCCATGGTGAAGCCGATTGTTTGTTTTGCGTCCATGCAACTCGGTGTCAAACTGAGGCTGGAAGCAAAACATAATAGTCGGGCCCCTTTTATGAAGTGAAAAGTAGAAATTTTATCGTGACTGTTCACACGGAGAACCCGACCAATATAATTCTTCGCTGTGGTGAAGGGCTAGTAATAATATGACATGGCATCCAACATCTTGATTGTGCTGTGGGTGCAATAAACTCCTCACTTTCCTCTGCACAGTTACTCCACCATTCAAAACAGGACAACATTTTATTAAAGCATGCTTAGCAGTCTATTGGGTTACCAGCCACCGTAGCGCGTAATAAACTCTGCTCATGACTGGTTCTCTGCTATGTTTTTTTGCTCAGCAGATAAAACCGGTAAGCATTTTTTTCACTTGGTTAACAGCCTTATGAAGTTCGGCTGTTGAGGTAGGTAAATTGTGTAGTAATAATTATTAGTCAACGGATGTACACTTTGTGTACAAGCAGTAGGAAGGCATTTCATAGTATTCTAGCACAGTACTAAACTTTTAAAACAACAGAATCCTTCGTGAGAGTAGTTCTTGCTCGGATAGTTCACTTTTGTCTTTAGTTTAATGTATAGCGTGTAAATATTCAGTGAACCTAAAAACTGTTTTACTCACTCGACTTAATTTATTTCTTTGTCTCAAACTTGTGTATATAATGATTGAATTGGGCAGAATGCCAGCAATTAATCTGATAATTTATTTGTAGTGCAAATTTTTATGGATGACTCCGTGTTTAGGTACTTGTACTGTACTTGTGATAATTATGACTGACGTATGAAAATACTACAGTTATTCGTTATGAAAAAGACCAGATGATATCATGCATCTTGTGTTGTTAAGATTTTATGGGTTTTGGGGTGGGGTTTGTTTGTTTTTTTTTAGTTTTTTTTATCAACATTTTAATCCCAGACGAATTTTGTTTTGATGGGTCTAACTACCCACTGACTGCTCCATTGTCTCCATCCATTTATTGTTTTCTTTAACGGGCAGTTGTAAAATATGATAAAAGCAGTGGAGTCTTCTTAAAGCCTTGGATGTGGCTATGACTCTGGCTTACGACGTTAGCCATTTTGAAGCCGCGTGTGTTGCATCGCTTGACTTGACTCCGCTTACTGCATGAAATGTTGGAGCCGGGGTTGTATACTAGAGGGGGTCAAGAAGGGATGTACTATGTCATGTACACGTGTCTTTCTATTGATTGCAGAATTTCCTTTTCGCATAACTTAATTTACAACATTCCAAATGATGTAGCCTACGTAATGTAATTTCTATTTCACTGTGTTCTAGAACGGTTTTTTGTTAATTGAAATGGTCTTTGGATCAAGCACTTTGGCATGCGTATCGAAACCTTCCATGGTATTTGTAACATTAACTGAACAGAACCACGTATTCACGAGGCATGTACATGTATGTATGTATGAAATAAAAAAAAATTATATGCGATGAGCTATAAAGTAAAAAGTTGATTCTGATTATTTGGTTTGTACTAAACGTCATTGTTATCAGTATTGTCCACCGCTATTGCACCAGTCATCTCCGTCCGTCGTCACCAAAAAAGTTCCTCATCTCTGCTTTTATCACCACAATAACCTTCACCATCACCACCCTGACCCTCAACATCATCATTATCACCATCGTCAACATCCTTCAAAATTACGTGGAGCCCACCCTAAAGTACAGCGGTATAGACTAAACGGGGTCAGTGCGTTTTGGACACGCCCTTCCGGCCAAATACATTAGTGCTACTCTTACAGGAGGGAAGATGTTTTCCAGGGTAGCCCGTGGGGGATTCTTTTCTAATTGAGCGACCTCTTAATTCCGAGAAACAAAGGAGCTGGTTTTCAGCATCTCGAGGTTTGAATCAATAAGTCTCTGACGAAGAATATTAAATTGATGTGCGTGGGCCTTTTCATCTTAACAAATTGGTGAGATCACTTTCATGACATGGCTAGATCAAAGGCTGACCTTTCATTATTTAACCCTAAGATGAAATGTTTGACTTGGATCTCAATCTCCCTTAACTGAATGGAATTAAACATTTTCTAGGCAAGTGACACGTGACATTCAGCTCAGTTGCACAATTTTTAAGGGTTCCCCCCTCCGAGAGGTATTGATCCCCCCGTACGGTCCTCCCTTCGGAGCCCCTCTATTGCTATAATATGTGTATCGATCCCCCGGAGTTTCTACCCTCGGTAACCCACGGACCACAGGAGGCCAGTCGAGTCCAATGCCCTTTTCCTTTTCCTATACATACGGAAATGTTGTAGCCAGTCGCTGTTTTTACACTGTCATTTTCAATAATAGTTAAATGATAATCGGTGGGGTATTCACCAAACCTACTCGCTAGACCTAAAGGTATTATACAGGATTGGTAGAGCTGACAAAATAATCACAGACAGTGTTCATGTTTTGTGTAATCAACCACATACATGAAATAAACCTGTGAAAATTTGAGCTCAATTGGTCATCGAGGTCACGAGAAAATAGTGAAAAGGGACCTTATGTGTTTTCTGTTTTTCAAACATCGAGTTTATTATCGCGCGTGATAAAAACTATTGTTTTACTCATTTCTCAGAAACGATAGAATTTTAGGCAGAAATATTTTAAGGAACCCTTTCTACCATTACTTACTTTAAATCATGTAAGTTATGTGTGAATCTGTGAACGTTTTTGTTTTCAATCTTACCAATAGTGTACAGGGCCTTTAAATGCTTCGTTTTGTTAATTTGTGTAAAGCAAGGTGTTTTTTATAGGAGTGTGCAAGCACTCAACTGTTTCAAATTACCGGTGTTCCATGGACCTGTCAGTAAAAAAGTTTGGCGCGTTACTAAAAAGGGGAAGTACAAACTTAACAGAAGATGGAAATAGCACTATTTCTACACAGTTTCTATATTGTGTTTTGTGAATAGTTTTTAAATAAAGGTAAAAAACAAGCCAATAATGTTCCATCATGTTATAGCATCATTTTTGTTTTCCTGTAAAAATAGAGGTTAAAGGAACATTACAGAATTGGTAAGAAAAAAACTTGTAAAATCTACTTTTTGATCACAAAGCTTACACGGTCTAATGATGATGATAGTAGAAAACATCCCTTGAAATATTTCTGTCTGAAATGCCATATTTGATGAAAAATGAATAAACTAATTTTCCAATTTGAGTTTATCGCTCAGTGAGCGTTTTATTCACTTGTTGAATCTATATGATTTCATGCAAAAGTGTAACCGGTTTTTCACTATTTTCTCGTGACCCAGATGGCCGATCGATCTCAAACTTCTACAGGTCTGTCAGTTTATGTATATGGTGGATTACATAAAGTGCTTACACTGCCAGCAACTGTTTTGTTAGCAAAACCAATTCTGTAATGTTCCTTTAAAATGTTGAGCACACTTTTAACCTTGATTTGAGACTTGCAGGAGACAACACAAACAACAATTCTTCATTAGAAAGGCCGCTGTCAGTGTTGACTTTAATTGCGGGAAATCAAGATGACATTGTCTGTTATTGAAGAGCCTCTTGATGTACAAAAGGCACAGTCAAATATAGCGTGCCTCCTGAATGGCTTAACGATGGTTATTAATAACAGGTCATTCACTGGGATTTTTTAATGAAGTGGCTCTTTTACCGCCAGTGGTGAGTAAATATATTTGAGGGACGATAGTACAAAGGAGAATCGTTTTAGCGATCCATCTATCTGTAAGCACAACTTATCACTGGAGGGGGGTGCTTAATGTTGTTGGGTTTTTTTACAAGGCTTAAGTTTTGTGAATCTTAAATCATATTAACTCATTATTATGTTTCAACCACTTTGGAATGATACGTGGTGCAGGTCAAAAGGTGCGTGTATCTCCATTTTTATCTGGTAATAGCGCGTTTTCCGTTAATTTTGAATTCGCTCGTGGCTGCACGAGTTCTTTTTTTTGCCCGGTAACTCCAAACGACTTACCAACGAGCACGAGCCAAGCTACTATTAGGGATGACACCAGAGCATATTCATAAATAAAAAATAAGTTAATGATTATAATAGGCCTTTTTACCAAAAGGCAACGCCTCGCCAAAGTGCAAAGGGGGTACAAAGCACTTGAAGCATAAAAGGGTGCAATCATTAACCTTTCATGGATCATACCAACGGGGTAAACATATTGAGATATTGAAGTTGTCATCAGAAGTGACGGTTCTTTCAAGTTCTGAGGAATTGTTCAGACCATCACAACTTTTTTTGTAACATTCTCGGGTTTTCCGAAAAGCCGTATCTTCGTAATTCAATGTGTTCGCTGTGCACGCAAAGTTGCAACACATCATACAAATACGGTGTGTGACAAAATGGATAACCCCTTCATCTGACATGAAATAGAAAATATAACAAATCCTTGAAAGACTGTGTACGTCTCTCTCAATTCTCTCGACTAACTAGTGATGTGATAAGATGAAGATTCGCAGCCTCATTCTGTTTGTAGGAGAAATCCTACCCGATAGTGGGATTTGTATAAGTCTTACTTAGCGTCTTGAGGGACATCCAGAAGCGGATATTACGACGTGGCGTGTCACAGTCAAAATGTGGAGAGTTACGGTCCACGCTGTCGTTGTGCGCGCCAATTTAATACATGCAAACAAGTCTGGCTATAACAGTAGTGGTTCATCATCAAAAACTGCCACACTAAATTTTCGTTTCTTTTTTGCCTACTTGAATATGTAATTCGTCAAGTAAAATTGTGTGCTTCCAGTGTTATGAAATCGGGCAATGGCCTGTTTTGTTTATTTTGAGGTGGGAGGTTGGGGGCGCGAAATTATTAGGAATCAATTTTAAGAGTAATCTGCACAAAGTGGCGGTTCGTCGTATTAGTGAGGCATAATTGCGTAATTGTAAATTTGCAGATTAAATTTGGCGTTGGGGGAGCCTGATCTAAGCCGTTTATACTTCATTTAAGATCTCGCAACTTAAAGGAGTTGTATTGTGAGGTTGTCAGAGTGAAAATTTTTAACTTTTAATTCAAAGAAGTTACCACAACTGTTGTTTGCTCTTGACACCGACGCTCCTGAAATTGCCAGACAATGTAATTTATAATGGACAACACCATTACTATACTACACGAAACAATAGAGTTAATCAGATTATAAATTGTGCAACAAAAAACTATTACGATGTCCACATCATTGACAGTTACCGTTCTTACTGCATTTGTTCTTGTACTGATTGTTCGACGTGATGCATTTGCGATTACCATTATACACAGACATGTTTAGTAGAGTGACATTGTGGGTTTTCCCCATGTGTTTTCTATTGTCCCTTTTCTTTAATTTGTCCTGTTAAAAACACCCCACAAGTACAGTTCCTACCTAAAAATCACTCCACATTGTTTATCTTTTAAGCACGCAATTGCTAAATAAATCCCCGTTTCTGTAAGGTTTGTGCAAAAAGGAGGAGGCCCACTTGTTCAGCATATATATGTACAAAAATCAATTAAATTGTACTAAAATTGTTGTCTTTAGTGAAACATGAGTGACGAAAACAGTTTCAAATGCATATTTTTGTCTCTGAATGGTAGTTTAAAACGTTCATGTGGTAAACCTGTTTGTACACGGGCGGCTATATTCCATCCGCTTGACTGAGCTCCGGAGCTTGACTCGAAGAAAGAAAACAAAATTACGCTTCAAACAATGAGTGTTACTTTTTCCTTCTCGTGCATTTCTTTGATATCAAATCATAACTTAAAGCATGCTCTGACAAGTGTTAACCTTTACATGTTCCATTGGAATGTTAACCAGTAAGTCATTAAATTGTAGGGTGTTTTATTTTTTTTATTTGTGAACTATATTAAACCCGATTTACACAGACTACACGTGGACTACAGTGATTTTAGTAACTTTTATTCAAATGCACAATAACACTTTATATTCTTGCAATTTTTTTACTGGATTGTTTTTGCAACATTTACGGTTGAAGAGCTTAAATATTCATTACATTAAAAACAAAAAAATAAATAAAAGTAAAACAAGTTGAAATTCCTGTCAAAAGAAGAGTGTTTCCTTCTTTTGGGCACCATGCACCCTGTATTGCATGTAAGAAGTGGCGCAGCTATACATTTTCATTGGGGTGGGTAAGCGGTGGCAAAGACCTTATTTGTATTGTTATTTTAATTAATTAATTAATTAATTATTTATTATTTATGTTATTATTTGTATTTAATATTATATTTTTTCCTTCTTTTTTTCTTCTTCCTTTTTTTTTTTTGGGGGGGGGAGTTGGGGGCGATTTGTGTATAAAACCAGTCATTTGTATTCTCCCAACTTTATTTTGGGATAGGGGCCAGGGTTCTGAGTCAGCACCCCCCCCCCCCTGTGAATTCATTTTATGAACAATAAGCGCGGGAACAACACTTTCGGAATGGTATTTTGTTTTACCTGTGTCTGTCAAAGCATATGTCATACGTTTTCGCAGGAACTAAGGCGAGTGCTTCGGAACTCGTTGGTCCCCCCTGAGAGTCCTAATGCGAGAACAGAAAGGAACACATAAATGAAACGCAGCACGGCAAATAAATCTATTGATCTATTTCTGTAAAACATATCCCTACAAAAGCTCTCTCGCTCACACTTCTTAACGGCGATGTTGAGTTTACTTGGCGACGCAACACCTACCGTCAGAAACAGTAAAATCCCAATTTTCCTCTTCAAACAAAAATCTAAAACAAACACAATGCATGACCCAATTGGCCGAGTTAAACTATAGTGTCAATACCCGCGAATATGTAAAACAAACGAAAGAACCAATCCTAACTTTAAGTTCATGCAATCTCTTGCGGACATTGAAGAAAAAAAATAATTTACTGACCGATTTTCATCCGAGGCCGGAGATGGGGTTGGTGCAATGTTTCTTAAGTAAATTCCTTTCATTGCATCATACAATGAAATGACGCAGAAGTTGACATTTTGTGACGTCATGACTCTGCCCTGGTCCGTGTGAGATGACGGACTCAGTAGAGACCCCCTGGACTTACGTATATTGATGATTTGATAATGAAGGGAAATACGGAGTGCAATTAAGACCTCCTAGGTTATAAGGGATTTATTCATTCGATCGGTGGTTTGAAGGAGCCCCCGTCTGAAACAGTTTTCGTTGAGTAGCAATTGGTGCTCGATATGGGGCAGAGGCCCCCCCCCCCATTGTGTCTTCATTGTATGCTTGGAATCTCAGGAATTCTTTTGAGGATTTATTTTATTTATTTATTTATTTGTTTTATTTTATTTATTTATTTATTTGTTATTATTATTATTTTTATTTATTTTTGTTTATTTTTATTTTTATTTTTTTTATTTTTTTATTTATTTATTTATTTTATTTTATTTTATTTATTTATTTATTTATTTATTTATTTATTTTATTTTATTTATTTATTTTTTTTGGGGGGGGGGTTCTATACTAGAGGAAAATAATGTGTTACAGTATGGGAACATTGGGGGGGACACCCTCTGCCCCATTTCGGGCAGGCTATATTGAGCAGGATTCGAATTTGTAGGGTCTTAATTTTGAAAGTGTATATAGACCACCTTCCATGATAAATTTATGGAGTCGAGTATTCGGAAATACACTGCTGTGCGTCCACAGTTCTTGACCGGAGTTTCGACAAATATATTGGTCAGATTTTAGCCTGATCCGCGTGCCATGGCAAAGATATGTTAATATTCATGTCAGTGTGACACAATTAATAGTCAGCTTTTGATCTGGAGTCTAGCTGTATCACTCTTATATAGATTTCGAGTCACAATGACCCGATCCGGATCCAAGTATAGTCTGGGTGTTCCGACTGTTCGGATAAAACATCTTGAAGATTTGAACAATTATCGATTGCTCTTCTGAGTTTTGCATTATTACGGTACCGACGTCGAATTTAGGCAAACTGGTGATCGATTGCTCTTCTGAGTTTTGCATTGTTACGGTACCGACGTCGAATTTAGGCAAACTGGTGATCGGTTATTCGCCCATACGGCGAGTATTGCGAATTCACTGTTGAATGATTAATCCATCACTGCCCGCATTGATATAATGTGCCCATTTATAAAATTGCTATCACAAATTACTTAACTTGGCGCAGGAGTCCGCGAACCGGAGTCAAACTCTATGCGCTGCCATTTAGGTCAACGCCCTGATGCTGGAGAGAGTGGATTTGATGCACCCGCGTCAGGCGTGGTAAGCCTACTTTGACCGTCAAAAACAGCTGCCAGTTCAGAGAATTGAATCAAAACTTGTCACGGAATCACCTTAAGACAGGCGATACCCCGCTCTGCAAAGTGACGTTTATCGGCAAGGAAAAGGAGGCGAGAGATTGTAACGGACTTCTCGTATAGTCACCGAGTGTTTAAAGAGGGAACTCGGGTTTCTCAATGTGATCGTATTTTTGAAATTTCGGCAAGAAACGCAGTCTTTTTTTCCCGCCTTCTTATTCTTCCCTCTATTTTAAGAATACAAATATAGGTGTTAAGTGTGGTGTTCGAGCCAACGGCAGTGGTGTCAGCTATCAGTGTGTTACGGCAAGTCGTCCGATAGCGTGAATGGTGGATATTGAGATCGCATAGGCGTATACAACGATATCGAAAAACAGTCAGCTAATCACTGTTGGCGCCACAAAGGCGTGGAGAGCGGGTAAAAACGCATTTGAATCGTTGCTTTGTAGTTGTTGGGTTTAGAATGTGCGTAGTCTATTGTATGCCTGCCTGCAATATTTCGATCGAAATAGGCCAAGTTGACATAGAAAACAGGCATGAGTACGCACCATTGTACCCTTGTGCAAGCAGAAGAATTCCTGATGGGTATCGCGGACCTGTACAAACGTGCATCGGTCCGCCCTCGAGCACAGCGGAGAGCCACACAAACAAAACTTCACACACGCCTCGACAAACATTTGTATATTTTGTAACTCATTAAGACGGCAATTCGCTACTCTCGTAGATCATTCATGGACAGGCTACGTTCAGCTTCAATACCGGTAATCAAAATTGGTGGAAAACATAATTACTCCTTGAAATGGCTGTTGACGTTGGTGCATAGTAAAATGAAAACAGAGTTCCCTCAAAAAGACAGACGACCCATAATCACCAGCATTTCCCTCAACTAATTTTCTCCCTGGAAATTGTGAACGTGTGAAAGACAATGCAGATGACACGCGCTCGTTTGAGAGCGAGCAAAAGTTTTTGGTCGTGAATTTTGGTTTCGGATGTCAATTTATTACCCGGGCATAAACAGTGTAAAAATTCAATTGGGATGTTTTGATAGGAGAGTCTACATATCAATTTACCGAGGGCACGGTTCAGTCCCACCCTGAAAATTAATCAGTTTTTATTCAGAGAAAAGGGCAATCATGGTAGTAATCAAAGTTTTCTTCTGATATGGAGGTGAGGTACTTGCAAGCTTCATCAGCAGTGTGTCGGTCTCGTATTTCCCATCAGGGTCACATGCACAGCATCCGGTAATTTTGTGACAAAACCTCGGTCAGAACACACCGACATGAAAGCCAAAATGAAGGACAAAGTATATTTATTTGTCACCCCCACAAGCACGTATTGTCAGGTTCCAAACGCGCTGTGATTGGTGCAGTAAAAAGCAGACGCGGTCATCTGGCAATATCGACAATAGCCAAAGTCGTGAATTGGGACCTAGCCTCAGATTCGGCCGCATAAACTGGGTCTGAAAGAAATACAAAATAGCCGCACCTATAGCTTGATCGAGTCTGACTTGATGGCTTTGGCAGTGGCTACGGCTGGAACGCCCAAAAGTCCTATTCTTCAACGTTGTCGGTGCAGCCGACGACCATAGCCACTGCCGAAGTCGCTTATTACGCACACGACCTTCACACATACGTGTACTTAAAAACTAAAGCAATGTACACCAGTGTCTTTAAAGTTAACCACTGAAAAGGACCAAGTTAAGTTTCATCTATAAATCACGAGTGTTTTTGACACTTTGTCATTTTGCTTGCGGCATTTTACAGTAAACGCTACAATTCATTTGAGGACACCGAGGATACCAACGGAGGTCTGCCCTTCCGGTTTGATAGGACCTGCAACCAATCTGGAATTACCAAAACACCTGTTCCTTTAAAGACCCATTGATTCTTTTAAAAATCGGATGTATTCAAACCTTGTACAAAATTGTCCTTCCAAAAAGGAGGGTTGTGAATTTTGAAAACACAAACTGATGTTTATGAAAATTAAATTATTTCTTTGGAATAAAGGATTCGGCTTAACGGACTCTACTTTTATGAGCAGGAATATGATCAAAGCGTTTAGAAGAGGTTCATTATGTAACAGTTTATTTTAGTTGCAGAAGTGGGATCGGACAAAACAACATGTCTAATAGTTTGTTTTTATCGGACAAAACAACATGTCGACATTTTGTTTTGTCCGATCCCACTCCTGCAACCAAAATAAACTGTTGGACAAGTTGTTTTGTCTGATCCCACTTCTGCAACCAAAATAAACTGCTACATGTCTACTTGTATTGCAAATATATTGTTTAAACAATTTGGGTTCAATAATTTACTTGATAATCGGTTTAATCAACAAAAAGTCGTTCTGTCAATGACGTCATTTGATATATCTACGTGTAGGTCTACTGATTATTTATTAGTATCATACCCATCGTATGCGTTTCGCAAGCTGCCTAATGGTTTCACACTGTACCATAGGGTAAAACATACCCCTCTTTCTTCATGCACTCAGTAAATCAGCAGGTGAATTGTCACATCCTTTTCAAATATTACACCCATCATTAGTACTACCCCTTCTCCCACAGGACTGCCAAATATCGTTTCCTCCACCGCCACGTCAGCTAGTAATTGCCACGGAAGCGACCAGGGCCATTTCGCCCCGATCTACGGTGAGGGACGCGGCCCCGCTAGAGGGTGTCGACGGACCGTTCTCGGTACCGTCTGCACTGTATCCGGACTTGATGGCCCTCTTTACCTAATGTTATGATTTACGCTCATAGCTACACCAGCAAAAATGAAACATGAGTATTGCGAAAGATAAGTGCCCGTTATCACATCAGGTGTTAACGGAACATCAGGAATGACTGTCTGTGGTCGTTAGGCTTAGGCTAAAGGAAAGTTGTCGTCATGCATAAATGAAAATAGCGATTAGGCAAAAAGGAAAAAGTCATTTATATCTCATATAGCAAAAAGATGACAGTTATGAACGAAAAGTACGAGTGATACTTCTCTCTTTAGTAAGTGTCTATATGTTTTACACGAAGGGAAACACATTCAAAGCACTATATGTGTTTATATTGTTGTGTGTAAGCTGATGAAATTCAATCGAGAGACAGTTTTTGTTGGCTTTGTTCCATGCGAGTGAAACAAGTACTGTTTGACTTACAGGGGCCCAAGGGAGAACAATTTGTAACACCGATGAGCTCCATGAAAAAAAAATGAATAAATAAATAGTTAAATTAATAGATAAATGAATAAATAAATTAGTAAATAAATAAATTAATTAATAAATAACTATATAAATAAATATGGGTTGTTTTTAATATTATAAATAGATAAATTAATTAATTTATTAATACCAATTGAGCCGCCGCTCGGTGTCAAGCTACCATGTTGTATAACAATCCCTATTGTTGAAACACAGACAACATGATGTCATTGCCTTGTTTACCTACAAGACCAAGCTCGTCGATCTTCAGAGCTAGAAACTTCGATTCCGCAATGCTCCATTTAGTTATAAAAAAAAAAGACCAACAGAGTACTCTTGTTAACCAAGTCGAGTTGACCCATCAAACCCTCTCGACACTGCACGGTTCAAACGAGTGCATGAAACTATCGTGCCCTCAAACTGAATAGAGCTTTAATGTTTGGGATATCAATGCATTGAAACTGTTTACTCTAGTTGTTTTTCGTCAGTTAGATCCAGCCCGTCTCTCTAAATAAGAGCGTGATTCAATGTGAATAATAATATACTGGTTGGTATATGAGGCGTGTTGCAACATTCCCGCCTCAGGGGTACTTTGACCATTCTTCAAATTCTACCTGGGGAGCATACAGCGAATTCGCTTGAAATACAAAATGAACGGTACCTGTACACATAGAGTTCGAAATAATCTTTTTTGCAGTGCAGTATTTCTGTCGTTTTGTCTATATAAACCCTGCTATATAACCTCATACGGCTTGAGGGAATAGTAAATAAATAGCTACTGAAGAAGCGTTTCGTGCCTAGAAAGCTAGGCCCGTTCCCCTCCCCAATTGATATCCATGCCCCCCACCCCCCCCACCCCAACACACACACACACACACACACACACACACACACACACACATCCTTACGGATCCGGTTTGTG
Source organism: Pycnopodia helianthoides (assembly GCA_032158295.1). NCBI lineage: Eukaryota > Metazoa > Echinodermata > Asteroidea > Forcipulatida > Asteriidae > Pycnopodia > Pycnopodia helianthoides. The sequence goes on along the minus strand of CM063250.1, from coordinate 9,534,036 downwards.
GGGTACTGCTATTGTTGTTCTATTATTCCCTTTTCTGAAGAATTCCCTTGTGGGGCCCAATTGTTCCTATTGAAATGACCTTGTGGGGTCCATTGTTCCATTGTTGCCAGGACCCCACATATGCCCTTGTGTGTGTCCACACACACACACACACACACACACACACACACACACACACACACACACACATCCTTACGGATCCGGTTTGTGGGGTACTGCTATTGTTGTTCTATTATTCCCTTTTCTGAAGAATTCCCTTGTGGGGCCCAATTGTTCCTATTGAAATGACCTTGTGGGGTCCATTGTTCCATTGTTGTCAGGACCCCACATATGCCCTTTGTGTGTACACACACCCCACACACACACACACACAACATCACACACACACACACACACACCAACACTCTTACGGATCCGGATGTGGGGTACTGCTATTGTTGTTCTATTATTCCCTTTTCTGAAGAATTCCCTTGTGGGGCCCAATTGTTCCTATTGAAATGACCTTGTGGGGTCCATTGTTCCATTGTTGTCAGGACCCCACATATGCCCTTCCGTGTGTCACACACACACACACACACACACACACACACCACACACACCTCCCGGCCGCCCTTTACGCAGGCAATGTATTTGTATTTACCTCCACGTCAGATTATCGTTAAAAAAAAAAACTAGTGCTGGAAAAGGGTTCGTTCAAGAAAAATACAAGCAGAAACTACAGTTTTAATTGGCCTTGTACTTAAGTTCTGTTTAGATGTCTAGTATCTCCTTGTATAAAGGCATTTATCTCCACAAGACTTGGTCTTTTGAATATGCCTCCATATTTGCGTCTGTTTCATTGTGCCTCATATAATTCTCATTCTTGTAGTTCTTTATGCATCTTTGTTGAATTGACCTTCTCTATAATTATCTGTATGTTCATTTTGCAATATGCAAATAAATAATGAGTTGAATTGAAATTGAATTACTGTGCCATCTAGAAAAAATGGTGCAAGGAAAGCGCTAAGATTCATCTTGAGATGAGTTTTCAGTATTACATAGTGATTTGTATTGGGATTTCACAGTTTGCTTAGCAGTTAGATTGGTCCCCACTTCAGATCAATGTTAGCTCTTTAATTGTCACAGTAAACATTACATAGAAGCTCTCGTAAGTTTGTGTATGTCTCCCTGTCGATGACATTACACTGCTCAGCCACGCCATATTTCACCATCGGTATCCTGCCCTCCGTGATCTCGATCGTCTTTTTAACCTGTGCGTATCACGTCACATTTTGATTGGTTCAAAGTACCACATTTCAACCTTTGACCCCCGTAGTGATGTAACGCTACGCGTTCATTATTCTTTTGTTTCTCATGATGAAGTTTCGTTCTAGTTTTTAGCTCCTTCGCCGAAATCCCATGCGTCGCCACCTTCATTTAAAGCGGACCACGTCACATTTTGATAGCCTCAAAGTATCACATTTCAACCTTTGACCCCCCGTAGTGATGTAACGCTACCCGCTCATTATTCTTTTGTTTCTAATGATGAAGTGTCGTTCTCATTTTTAGCTCCTTCGCCGAAATCCCATGCGTCGCCACCTTCATTTAAAGCGGACCACGTCACATTTTGATTGGTTCAAAGTATCACATTTCAACCTTTGAACCCCCCGTAGTGATGTAACGCTACGCGCTCATTATTCTTTTGTTTCTCATGATGAAGTTTCGTTCTCATTTTTAGCTCCTTCGCCGAAATCCCTCGCGTCGCCACCTTCATTTAAAGCGGACACTCTAGACGAGTTGCGATGAAACATTGCCTCTGTCGTCTAGTGGCAGTCAATCTATTCAACCGCAATAGCCGTCTGAGTGACAAGACGATATACGGAATGCTTTTATGCAACTCTCAACACTCATCGTCAAGTGCGAGTTTCACTTCGTATTAGAGGAGCTTTATTATGCTGTCAAATTTGGCCCAAATCAAGTTAGATCGAAGAGCAATTTCCCAGGGAATTAAAAAATGATCCAACTACTCAATTATCGGCAGAAATATCCTAAATGCACTCAAAATGATGTCCACTAAACTCATCAACTCACACCGCGGTATCGAAAGCCTCTCAGACGACACGCGGTTCGGGTGCATGCCCAAGATTTCAGCTGGATCAGTCAAAAATGAACATTAATTTTTGGTGTGACCTCTGAAGTTTTTCTTAATAGGGACCTCGTTCACACAAAAAAACAACTGTTCCTCCTAATGAATATTCATGATATTAACCAATAGGTGACGTTAAATATCGTAACAATATCGTGTTCTGTTGTTCTTTTGTTGCCCTCCAATTTTTAGGCGCTCTGTTCTTTGTATAGCGCCACATAAATGCTTTGTATTATTAACAAGATTGGGGGTTTTATTTTTTAGTTCAAATACTTCTTTAGAAACCATCAGTGAAACCTAAATCGCTGTGCCCAGTAGCTGTCCAAAAAAAAGTATACACCATGTTTGAGCGAAATGTCACCAGCACTAAACCTTTCAGTGTTGATTTAACTCCAGATCCAGGCGGCACCATTAAAGTCTTAGGCATTTACAGCATACATCATACAGCGTGATTTTCGCAATCCTGCCATGCAAGGAGGCGAGGCAAAGATATCTCATTAACAGCTTATAGCCGCTACGAGTATTGCCTTTCAAATCAGTGTCAGGAGCGTGTACGCCGTTCAAGTATCGATCACATTTTTGGAACCACTTTTGGGCATTGCTATAATGTCAAACACAATCAAACACAAGGAAACGGAATCGGGTACTTTAAACAGGGCCTTGAGTTTGAAATACACGCGAGACTTTACACAGTCTAATGGCACTTTGGCTATATGGCAGTTTAACTATTTGGCTTCGGCTCCGGCTCCAACGGTCCGCTTGTTTCAAGCCCCTTAACGAAAGCGCACGTTTCAAAAATATAATGACGAAAAGGCCTCTTTTTATGGTGGCCCTGAAGGGACACCGAACAAAAATATTGACGTCAATTTTATGACAAAACTCACGACTTGTGCCCTTAAGTCGTGAATATTGACGGTTGACACCAAAATTCATGACAAATTTCACGACTTGTGCTCGAAGTGGTGAATGTTGAGGCCAAAATAAAGACAAAATTTACGACCTTGTGAAGTCGTAAATATTTACACCAATATTTACGACAAAATTCACAACTTATGGTTTACGTCTTAAATATTGACGCAGATATTCATGACAAAATTCACGTCTTGTGTTTCAAGTCGTGAATATTGAGACGACACTATTCATGACAAAATGCACGACTTGCGCCTTAGTCGTGATTACTGACGCCAATTTTCATAACTAAATAATACGCCTGGTGCCAAAGTCACAAACCCATAGACTTGCAATTTGATTGTTTTATTTCCAGAATTCAGCAACCTATGTAGTCTATCTACTCTCTGACGCTGACTGATGCATGGACACGCACTATGTAGGCCTACATGTACTTGTGTGCATTTTCAGGCAGCGCCCGCGTATACTACATAGGTTAAATGCTGACAAAAACAAATTCATTTCACGCCTCGTTTGGTTGGCAACTTTTGCCCATTAAATCCAGTTATTATCAAAACGCGTGCTTTCAGTACGGGGTTTCAAACAGGTGGACGGAGCCTATAGAGGTTTTACAGTCACGTGATGTTAATGAAGTATTTAACTGGGATGGCATTTTTACAAAAAAGAAATTTGAACTTTTTTTTAATGACGCATATTGTGTACTTCTTTGTTTTGGTAGCCCAATACTGATTCATAAGTAATATGGATAATTTGATAGCACTATTGTAATAAATGGTAAATGGTTTTGTGTGTTTTTTAGTTGAAGGCTGCCCGTAGTTTTGCCAACAACTGCTTCAAAACTCGAGGCATAGAAAAGAAATGATCAAGACTTGCATAAGACAGCAGATAACTGGTTCCCAGCGGAGTTCTGATCTGCAAACGAAGCTATATTCCATTCAATTAAAGGGACACACCGGCTTCATTTGGGCTATTTGGGCTACAAAATAGACAAAAACATGATTCCAAAGGTCTTTCTGGAATGGAGAAGAATGGTTCATAAAAGAAACAATCAAATTTTGCCGTTTTTCGAACATTTTTCAAAAAACGAAGGTCACGTGACTTTTCCAAACCAAAATGTGGTTTGGATAAGTCACGTGATTTTTAGAGTTAGTTTTACTTCCAGCCGTATAAAAGTAAATTTCCGAACCAAATTTAAGTCTTCTTTTTTTACAATTATTCATGAGTGTTTGACAAAAAAGACTATGTATTCAGATTATGGATACAAGCTGTAAATAATGATGAAAAATCGAACGTAAGAATCGCTTTCAGAGAGTCCGTGCAACGGAAGCGTGTTTTACTGCGCAGCAGCATGGGAGCTAGCGGAACGTAAGCCTCGGTGCATGCATGGCCTTACAGCCGGTGCCGTGCCTCGTGGGGCCAGAGAGACAAACCACGGATGCATAAACCCGGAGCTTGTGGGAGGGGTAGGGAGCCAGACCATTAATTACGTTTTGTTTTACGAGTTTTTTAGTCTGTAGCCCTAGCTATTATCCCCTAACTATTGTCATGTTACGTGATGCCTGCACTACACACGCGGCGGGACGACGACGAATAGCTGCACGATGTCCACAGAATACAAGTTGGTGTGGATTGGACTAGACTGACGTGTGTTTATGTCGGTTTTTTATTACACGGTCGTGAATTTGGTTTGATGGATATGAAGACTGGATCCTCATGCCTCGCTTTTGTTATAATTAATACATATTAAAACAGAGCACCCGTCTTTTTACAACAATGTCACGTAAACTCGACAGTTGCAACGGCTGGAAAAGCGTATACGCTTACCTTTGACTGCGTTTTGTTTTTTTAAATATTGTTCGTTAATTACGTGATATTTAGATAATTTGTTTTTACAACAACCATCTAAAAATTATTGTCTGTGATTCCACATCACTAAAAATGGTAAGCAGTAAGCCGGTGTGTCCCTTTAAATTTTGACCTCGCACTCTTAATATTGTCATTAACAAAGGTGTCATGGCGAGATCTGTGAAACTGGATTAATTATTTAATTTTGCACACACTATTTTGTTTTAGCAGCGCTGCTCTCGCTTCTTGAGCATGAATAGCTTACTCAATATTTGTAAAGTCAGTGTTAAAAATTACCCCTGTCGGTGTCTGTGTAAATAATGAGACGGGTTTATGCAATTTGCTCGATACACCGGAACGATTTCCTTGTATGTAGACTAAAGGCCTTGAAACTTGCTAAAAGATCGAGCATAATTAATATTTGCTTTTAAAAAACATGAACGAGCTGTGTGACTGGATTCCATTATACAATCAAACTGGAACCCAACATGCTAACAATTACAGATAGTATAAAATGGCTTGGCAAAATGTGTCCCTTTCTTTAAGCAAAACATTACAACTGTTTCATGAAGTATGATTCTACCTTTAGTTTTGGATAGTTAGATTTATTTATCAGTAATATGGGTTTTTATTTGGTGGCATTATTGGTCAAATAATGAATTTTTTGTAGTGAAGGCCGCCCGTACTTTTGCTTGGGTTGGCTAAACTCCTGTGGCTGTGACGTTGCGAAAGAAAGGCATATATAGTCCACCATAAGCTGTGTCAGTTGTCACTATCAGAAAAACAATATTTTCCTCCACAAATAATATGAAGGTATGATGAACGGACATGAAATACACTGCATGTCCACCTGTTCCAACATCAATAGGCAGTAGTCACACTTGAAGATATTTGTATTTCACCTGTCATCTAAATAACTATCAAAGGAGGTGTTTTGATTCCCTGCACAAGGAATCGATTTTTATGTTTTGTTTTCACTTTTACAAATATCTTGGTGATTATGAACTGACCATAGCTACACTTGTGAAAAACTGCTTTTCGTTAGAATTTACCGATGTATTGAATTAAGTCGTGTTCGGAAGTCATTCAGTCATGCATGATATGACGTATTTTAGGACGGTTGTATGAACCTTCGACCAATTCAAGATTGGGTTATTTTTTCAGTTACGATATTCAATGGCCATCACCGAGACACTGCACAACCAGAGGGTACTGACACGATGAACGCTACGGTATGGTGTCCATGAAGAGACATCGCACTTTTATCGCAAAAATGTGCGCAAAGGCCCTTGTAGGCGAAGTCGTGAAATTATTCGCAAATATGTGCGCATAAATACGCGAATACATTTGCGATGTCTTGAATTTTGTTGCATACTTTTTCGCGAACCCCTTGAATAAAATTTATAACGGATCTGGGGAGGTTTTTATTTTTAGATTAGCAGTAGTTATTGTAACGGTAGTCATTGTTGGGAGGCAAGCGAGGCGAGGTGGTCTTCCGTATGGCGAGACTTGGCCTGGATGCCAAAATCCTGGGTACACATAGTAATGCTTACAGGGGCCTGACTACTTTTATGCTATAGTGCCACGTACTCCCTAGGTCGCTATAACATCATCCCAAAGGTATGCGACAAAGTATTCAATGAAATTCACGACATTGCAATTATTCGTTTACTTGTGCGCATCTATGCGCGAACAATTTTACGACATCGCATACGTATGCCCACATATTTGCGAATAATTTTACGACATCGTATACGTCTCCGCACATATTTGCGATTAATTTCACGACATCACTAACGTCCGCACAAATATTTACGAATAATTTCACGACATCGCTTTCGTCTGCGTACATATTTGCGATATGCGATGTCCCTTCAGTGCCACCATACTACGGTACAGAGAGCATGACTAATGTACTCATGTGCCTTTTACGTGGATGTGGCTGATACCTTTCTGATTTGCTTTGCCGCCGAAAAACGAGCCAATTCTGGACAGTTAAAGTGACATTGCACGAAAGCGAGTCGACTTGCACGTGCTACGAACTCAAGTATTAAACTATCGGCTCTTTGTGTTCGACACATGTGTACGGCTATTACCCATCAAGTATTGGGTTAAATCATGTCATCACGCAAGTAGTGTTTTTCAAGTTTTACAGTCTACGGGGCATCCTCGATCTTTGAAGTTTTCTTAAGGGTTTGCATACGCCCTTTTATAATTTGAGGAGTAGACGCCCCTCCGTTTTGGGGCGGATTTGCCTGTGGTAAAAAACACTCGATTTTAATGTACTTCCGCATTGCTAATTGCCATCAACACCCCCTTCAGGCGATAATCGACGCACCCAATTTGATAAATACCGAGTAAGCGCGTGTTGCGCATACTGTCTTTTAAAAAGTCGCAGCGGACGCACCTCCTGAAGATTCTTACGGTGTGTTTGGAGAGAGGCAGACGTAACTGTTGGAGGGTTTACGGCATCTGTAAAGCTATTTGGAAAACGGAGTTACCAGAAGAAAGGGAATAACTGGAGAGAGGTTTCTTGACGGGTGTTTCAGGTATGTGATCAAAAATCGTTCTTATTGGAGGGTAGGTAAAGTGGCATATCTATAGAGTCTGACAAAGTAAAGAACGTAGTTCTCAACTTGTGTCTTCTTAATTTCTGATCAAACACCCTGTTAATTTACTTGTTTTAGGTCCCAGTTACTTGATGTATGCTATTTATTTATTTACTTCTGTCAATGTCTTGTTGTTGTTGTTGTTTTGTGGTGGTTTTTAGTAGATGTAATCATTCTATTGTGGATATAAAAGAATAATGTTTTTCGGCTTTTACCCGTGATGGGAACAATGGTGTTCAGGTGGTCAATATGCACACCGTCTGTGGGAAACACAACCAAGCCAAGTAATAAGTAACAAGTCCACATAGTTCTACTCCCCCCCCCCCCCGCCTCCCCAATTCCATTTAATTTAATTTAATTTAACGTAACGATTAGGTAGCAGTCGTAATGTTCCTTCGTAAAATAATTGTGTTACAGGTTGTTGTTATTTTCCTATTTGAATCTTTGTTTTAAATTTTCTGAAAATATTGTAAGTTTGCACAGGGTCTTGAAAAAACTTGAATATTAAGAGCGGTGTAAATCAACTCTCACGATAAAAAGTAAAATTACTAGACCATGATATTAAATTACAAATTCACAAGTGTTCATGTTTTTACTTTATTTTTAATTCATGGGTGCATTTTCCATTTTAAATCAAACTGGGTTAGATCAAAAAAGCATTTGTTTTTATTTCAATGAAGCCGGTTGAAATCAAAGTTTCCAGAACTAAAAATAAAACTGGTTCCAAAATCGGCAGATAAATGCAGCAGTCAAATTAATTACAATCGGTTTAAAACTAAGGGGGAAAACCCTAACAACTATTGTCAGTGATGAAAACTATTTGTATTTTCCCATATTGTACGAAGTCCAAGTTTGTTTAAAAAGAAAAAGCACACTTCTTGAGGTGTACTGATCTTTGATGTATCCGCGTATCACGGATGTTGAGGGTCTTCAAAAGCCGGATCGTGGCAAAAGTAAACAATGCCAAAGTCATTCAAAAAAAATAGCCGATGGTGATAAGTGTACAACAACTGATCTCTGGGTGTTTTTAAACCATTGAATTTATCTATGTAGAAAAACCATTTCTGTGGGACAGCAAAACTGTTTAAAATTAGATTGTTGCAAAGCTTGTGCGTATACTTATTTGAACGTTTTAGGGAACGCTTGAATAAATCAAAACCGCGCACTTTAAGTATAATACACAAAAGCCCTGGTAAAATACAACAATCGAATACGGTCAAATGAACTTTACCCCCCCCCCCAAAAAAAAAGCCGAAGTCGATTAAAACCATAGAGCTATATATATTGACTAGAGCGCTAACACCCCGTTATACACGCACTAAGGTTTTGAAGCCGTGGGGCGCATCCATGTTTATGTACAAACCAATACAAAAGCTTGAAATTTTGTACGGCAATTGTACGGCTATTTGCATGATAAAGCGTTTGTTCTTTTCTATGCGTCATCGAACCAAATATGCAGCAAATGTGAACGCACAATCTGCTAATGAGCGTACAAACTGCGAGCGTCATGTGCGTCATGTTTAACATGTGCGTTTGCGCGTATACGTTTTTTTTTTTTTTTTGAGTTCGTCATTCTTGCCGGCATATTGTGTATCCTTGAAGCAGATTTCGTTGTTTTCCCCTTGACATCTTGAAGCATTGAATCCTCACAAACAAGGCTTTAGTTCGACTCAGCATTTTTCCTAAGACGTAAGTAACAACATCAGAGAATCACCTACTACATATTTTTTTAAGACATCACTAAAATCACCTGTTTACAAGAGCAATGATCGTTAGATTAAATATGGCGCGTACGTAAGCGCGCACGCCGAATGCAAAATTTTTGCGGCCATGTGTGCTCTCTTAAAATTAAAATCGTTCCGTAGTCACGCAACACATCAAACATGTCTGCGCCCAGGGTGGCTTCTAAACTCGGAGCAAGTTAGCGCCCTAGTCAATATATATAGCTCTATGATTAAAACTAATGTACTAGTTTTTTATATTTCAAAGCCCTTCGTTCCCCCTTGCCTCAAATCAACAAGAAGCTATACGAAACAACTTCCTGTATCTTGTTGAAGGTAAGCATATACCTTTATAATGCTGTGTCGTTTCTTGGATTAGATAAGGTGCGTTGTTAAACTTTTGTAAGTAGGATATAATTCTTATTTTGGGCTGTTTATGACATTCAAAATCGTCAACATTCCCCAAACACTCTCGGAATTCCGATTAACCGGTCTGTTCTTGGCCCTTGATAGTTGGACAGGCATACGTGGACTCTCTATCAGGTAACAATAAATCACACTTGACCCTACTTTACTTCAATAAACACTGCGGATAGAGGCTCACCTGGGCCTAGATATCAAGGGACCACTGGCATACCTTTCTGACAACCAAATCCCTTCTCGTTGGTGACAAATCGGATTGTACGGATTTTGTTACATTTGCTGTGTCCAGCTTGGAGGATGTGAGCGCGGCTGTTGCTAAGGGTGTTCCAGTGCTGCTCTGTTGGCAGCCTATCCCAAAAGTTAATGGTCAATGCCTGTCATTGTCAATTTGGTGGTTCAGCCGTAGCTGTAGCCGCTATTTTGGAAGCTGTCTTAAAAGTCTTTGTTGTCATCGTGGTCAAGTGGTTAGACTGCAGGACTTGTAATCACAAGGTTGTGGGTTTGAATCCGGCCAAGCTATAACCGCTGATTTCACAATGACTAGGATATTGTCGTCCAGTTAGGCTTGCTGAATCAAAATGTATTGATTTGTTCAGTTCATAATCATAGACGTTAAACCAAGGTTTGTATGAGGGAGATTAGCTGCTGCCAGCTTGGCTCCCCCTGTGGGGGTTTTGCTGAGTTCCTTTGTTGGGAAGATCATCTAAACAAACACTCCAACAAACAAACGAACAAGTCTTGAAGAGTGTGCGTTTCAGTTCTTATTTCTTTTTTTATCTTATGTATTTCAACAAAATGCTGAAACTCTAAACCCATTACGGTTAGACGTTCAAATTGCATGTTCAACCTTAGAGCCAAACCAATGAATGGTTTCGTCCCCCCATACCTTCTCACCACTCCCGTTGGTACTGCATGATTAATGTGAAGTGAAGGTTGACTGAGTCATGAATAAGAATTTTCAAACCTTGTTATTGAAGGCCAAACAACATAATTGTTGGTCCTCTCCGTGTAAGCAACTCTCACACACAGCGAATTGCCACAGGAGCATTTCTTGTCCTTAAACTACGTCTTTTTTCAATACTGGATTCCAGGTGATCGAAATCGATATTAGCGCTTTCTAATTGGTGCCAACAAATTAATTAATGAAGTGCATTTAATGGTTGTTTGTAACAAAAACGATTTTAACAAAAACGTGTATTTCAGTGTTTTCAGAAGAGGGATAATAACACTAATAATAATAGTGTTATTATCATTTGAGGGGAATGTAAAGCATATACGATATCGATTGTGTTATTTGATGGAGCCAATCTATCTCCTCAGCACATTGACATTATTTAAAAAATATGTATTTTTAAAATTAAACTTTAATTGCTCATCATGTTTGCATTTACGGTATCCCATCTGATCAGAGCTATCCCGAGTCATGGCCTGTCTTCTTCCGAGACGTTCGTCCCAGCGCAGCGGTACCTTCAAGTCCGTGGTCCTTTCTCTGTGCTTCAAGCCATCGCGAATGACAGTACCAGTGGCGTGTCGTGGCCGAGCGGATAAGAACACCGTACTCACGCTCTGGTGTTTCTGATCGGCAGAGTGTGGGTTCGAGTTCCGGTCGTGACACTTGTGTCTTTAAGCAAGACACTTAACCATTATTGCTTCGTCCTTCGGATGGGACGTAAAGCCGTAGGTCCCGTGTGTTGTGTAATGCACGTAAAAGAACCCAATTGCACTTATCGCTAGAGAAGGGGGTTCGCCCCGGTGTTCCTGGTTTGATTTGCAGCATATTGCGCCACAGCACCTTGTACACCATTACATGGTGATGTAAAGGAAAAAGGGTCCCATACTTCAAAACGTAGCTCCACATTATACCTGTAGGAAAAATACTGAGCGCTTTGAGACGCCCATCGGACGTATAAAAGCGCTATATAAGAACTGCAAATTATTACCAGTCACTTCTAAAGGATCGGTTTTTTACGTTATACCAGGCACAGCTCATTCAAATAAATAATTGAATCTTGCACGTCACGGCTACGCTACGGATTCTCTTTGATCATACCAGCGATAGCTTCCATTGTAGGCACCTCACCAACAGGATGATGGGTGACTCCCGTCCCTCAGCTTCCCCCTTAATGAATTAGAAAATAGCAAACAATGAATTCGATACTTCAAAAGCTCCCCCACAATATTTCTTTGGCCCCGCGTGCTTCCCCCCCCCCCCACAAAAAAAAGAAGAATTATTTTTCTTTTTAAATTGCACCAATCGGTTTGCAATAGTTCCCGTACGTTGTGACAGATCTCGAGGGCTATACTTTGAACCGTGATTTATGGTCCATTAAAACCCTCTTTGCATGCCTGGTAAATCTCTTGGGAATAAGTTGACCATGAACTTCCTAGGCATTTCCAAGTTTACGGTCCTTATTACTACTATCTTCGACCGAATAGCTCTGTACCAATCCGAATCGACAAGATATACATAATCAATTTATTGCTATCAATGTGAGGACTTTCCTTTGACCCTCTAACTTAAAGGTATTGTACACTTTTGGTAACAGCTCAAAATCAGTGTCCACATTTTGTGTGATTCAACGTATGCTTGAACAAACAACAAACTTGTGAAAGTTCGAGCTCATCGAGGTCATGAGAAAACAGTGAAAAGAGACCTTATGTGTTTTCTGTTTTTTTCAAACATCAAGTTTTTATCACGTGTGATAAAAACTATTGTTTTACTCATTTCTCAGAAACGATAGCATTTGAGGCAGAAATATTTTACTTACTTTAAATCATGTAAGTTATGTGTGAATCTGTGAACATTTGTGTTTTTCAATCTTACCAATAGTGTCCAGGGCCTTTAACACTCTCCATAGACTTAAGCGCACAAAAATGTGAGGACACCAAAACACAAAGGATTCCAATGTAAGGACAGAATATTGTTCCTTTTTGTGTTCCTTTGTTTTACTGTTCCCACTGCTGGTAATATCATGCCATGTATATATAAGTTGAATCATACAAAAAATGTTGGCATTCTCAAAACTGACTGTTGGACAGAAGCTGATTGCAAAACCAAAAAGTAATGTCCATTATTATTGAGTGTGTAGTAAATTCCAGAGAGGCTTAAACCGTTCCACCTCGGGATCTGGCTGTTCTCAATAAATTGTGACCGTTTAAAAGTGCCCTCATGATCGCTCAGGTGTTTCACCTGAGAACGCTAGTTATTCCCCAGTATTGGAATTTAAAATGTGGCGTAAATAATGAATGTTCTTCTTTGGGAACACTTCAAACTTCGCAACTCATTAATCAAACATGAAATAAGAGTTATGAGACCACTTCTGCTGCCCGAGATATTAAGAGAAATTGTACATGCATTATAGTAAAAGTCAAAGATAGAAGAACCTCCGTTCTTGCCCTTATTAACATTACACCCTATTAATTAATGAATGATTATATATAAAATTCATATAATTATGGTTACAAAGTGATGCCTTTAATGTGCAATGTATCATATAAATAGACGTAGAGCCATAGAATGCAGGACGATAATGAAATTTATGCATAGTGTCAATGGGTAATTAACACAATGACATAAAGCAGAAAGTTATACAAGCCACTTAAAGGTCGAGTTTTACGGTAACTGAGAATTGTTCAGTGTTGTAGTCAAGTAGTTTTCAGTCGAGTACCAAGTACCTCCGAGTACTAGGGTGGCCGAGTAGTACTCGAGGGGAAGTACTTGGGCCATCCAGTACGAATATTTTAGTGTCCGAGTACCGAGTATTTTGTTATCCGAGACCCGGATCCAACAGCCGAGAACGGGTCCAACAGCCGAGAAACGAGTCCAAAAGCCGAGAACCGAGTCCAACAGCCGAGAAACGAGTCCAACAGCCGAGAACCAAACTTGGATCCCCTGTACGAGTACATTATATGAAAAATATACTGCAAATTGAGGTTTAAAACAGTTATTGTTTTGTTTGACTAATTTCTAGACGACAATGTGTACTTGTTACGATTACTTTAAACGTAAATACATCATAGACGACTTAAATTTTACTTCCCCCCCCAGACTTTATTCCTCTATTCCTTGCTTTAATGCATGTATAGAAAAGTGGTATTTTTGACCATTGGTCCCTAAAATCGGAGTTCGAGTACATTTTTAGTCGAGTACCGAATATGGACTTGTTTGTTTTACTGTGGGTCCAGCATTTTCTTAAGTTTTGAGTTTTTCTTATGTCAGTGAAAGTGTTTATATTTTTAATCTTTGTATACAGCTGGGCCAATTTCATATTTGAATAAAGCACAACAATTTGCTTAGCAAGAAATTTCTTCATTGATAAAAACAGGGTTACCAACCAAATTTCCGTGTGTTGCATATTGCTTGTTACTGGTATTCAGCTGTTGTTTGCTTATCCTGAAAATTACGTGGAAATTTGGTTGGTAATCCTGTTTTTATCAATAAAGAAATGTCATGCTAAGCAAATTGTTGTGCTTAGCAGCTCTATGAAATTTGGCCCTGGTCTGGTGTTTACCGTCCTTGGTGTATCTTTGTAGTATAACTTTGTTTTACTTTAAAGCGCATTGAGGGATCTGTGATCCATTGTGCGCTATATAAATGGTGTTTAATTATCATTATTATTATGATTATCCTCTTTAATTGTTTTTATTTTGATAACATTTGAAAAAAACAATCATTCGATATCGTAGGTTGGCAGCACTTCTTGCTGACTACTTGCGTCTTGGTTCCACCATTCATTAGTTTGCAAATTGCCTACCGTTGTTTTTGCGTCAGTTCCATTCTTGTGAATTGATTATTTGTAAATTCATTGCTACGAGCCTGTAACGGTGGGATGGGAATGATTAACTCCCTCGTATAATTAGTCTGATTGCACTTAAAAATCGACTTACTAATTATTATTAATTTGTTTGACCAAATTAACGCGATATTATTAATACCACTCACACCGGGTCAATTGAAGAGCCACGTATCGCTCAGGGTATCATTCTTGGAGGACACTCAATAGACCTTGAAACACTCGCCATTTCCTCTTTCCAGAAAAGACGATGTTCAAGTGTATCTGGACACTCTTGAAGATTTATCGCGCCCTAGGACAAATCATCGACGGCTCTTGAAAACAAAATGCCAACACGTTCCTGAGGATACTTTAAAGAGCTCTAGTTGTTGGACTCTTGCATATGGGGGTTATTTTTGTAGCGGTTGACAGGGTTCCGCAGGTCTAGTCTAGGTACCGCAGGTCGGATTTAGGAATGACCTTTGTAAGATTACTATCTATATGTGACCCATCTATAATCTGCAGTGTTAATTCTTCGTCTGAATCGCGCGGGGACGTCGGCATTTTATCACCTAGCTAAGCTTAAAGAGATCATTCCTCAATTTTCAAAAAGCAAATGAGTTTTCAGAATCTCACTGGGTGTTTGGTTGCTACACCATTTCGGCTATTACAGTGGTACACTTCGACGAGGTTGACAAGGGGGTGAGAAAATAGTAATCATAAATTCATATGACAGTTTCAATTTCATAAAAACAACAACTAATTTTAATAAAGGTATTGAATGTATTTTTTTTTCAGCATCATCAAGTCACAAAATGAACTCGAAGGCTTTCCTTTTTCTTGCGATTGTCGTCACGATGACGTGCTCATTCTCAGAAGCAGGGAACTACTGGCAGACGAGAGGTAGACCGGGTGGGTCAAACTTCCGGTCGAACTTCAGAAAACGACTGGTCCCCATCCTTCGGCCGATTAGACCGGAGGTATTGGAGAAAATAATGGACGAATGGGACAATGGGTGAGTGTAGTCTTGAATCAAGACGGGATTTTGTCTTTTACTTCCCATTATGCATCCATGTAAGAATCTACTATTTGTATGTAGGCTAGACCGTGCAAGTCTCGCGCGTGTTTGAAACACTTTTGGGGACCACTTTGATCCCACGTAGGCTATACGTGCTTTTACGCTTGAAGAAAACAAACTCGCGCACTTTAACGGGTCCCAATGTTCGAATACGCGCGAGACTTGCAGAGTTTAGGAAATGTATTTGACAAATTATTTTTTCAAAAGTGAAGACAAATTACGAGATCTAATCTTTCGGCAACTGCTGTTGCTTTTTTAAGTTATCAATGAAATAAACTTAAACGTAGTCGACAGTACACTTCAAGATAAAAGTTGAAAGAAAGCCCCTCATTATTTCAAGACTTCGTCCATTGAATAGCTGAAGTTGCTGTTTGAATGTAAAAGTTATTAGACCATTCTGACGGAAGATAAACATTTTTCTTTTTGTGCAAAACCATTCACTAGATTTTTCCTGTCAATCTCTTTCAGCAACACCGACTTTGACATCTATTAAACCTTCGCCTTCTGTTACAAAAGTAAGTCCATTTTAAAGAGGCTGTGTTGTCATGGTTAAAGCAGTTATGTGGCTGTACATGGAATAGACCCTTTGCGTTGACCGCCACCTTTGATGAAACGTGCACACGTGAAAGGCTATACCATTGGCCGAGAGTTGTGCGCAGCTCGTACACGCGTGCACGTTTCCATTGTTTTTCATCAAAGATGGCGGTCAATGACGTCTTGTGCAATCCATCTACTAATTACTTACCCAATTACTGCACGCGCGTGCCCTCTTATCGTATCTATAGGGAGAGCGTGCGTGCTGCAACTGGATGAGAGTTCATAATTCGATGTACAGCCACAGGCCTGCTTTTGTCAAGACGACATATTCCCTTTACAGTGTATATGGTCCTATGTTGGTTTTTGTCAACGTAATGCTGATTTATAGGGGAAATTGTCCAGAAAAAAATTCAATAAAAATCACATGTGAAAGTTTAAGCCGAATAAAGTGTCTACTTGTTGAGAAAACAGAAAAAAAACTGTCCGGTGTTTCAATCAAAAACGTAACAGATATATTTTGCGTTTCCTCAACAAACAGATGCTACATTCAGCTGAAATTGTCATACGTGTTTTTATTGTATCTTTCTGGAAAATTTTGCCTTAGAATAGCATTACGGCGCACAAACCAATCTCGCTAGTTGCTAAACGCGGAAGGATTCAGCAAGCCGCCAACCGCGTCTCTGGCCGCAGCATCATCGCAAACAGACGCCACGGACATTTTAATCTCTAAAACTCGCCCTGAGGGGAGTTTTGGAGATTCAAATTATCGACACACTTTTATTGATTTCTAATCAACGGGGGCATTTCAGACGACATAATATCGCAAGGTGCTTACTACCATTACCATCTTTACAACAAGTAGGCTTTCGCAAAAAATCGGGATTATTACCAAAGCTTGGAAGTACATTTAATGACTGAACTTTCAATTGATACTGGCATAAAACCTTGATATAACCTTGAATGAACTCGTTGAAATTACACACGTTGATACATGTTGGAGGGTTTTCATAACCGCGAAGTGTAACAGCATTGCATGATTGTTTTTAATTACGTACCAACAACATCATCGCCGTTTTAACCAAGTATTGTTGACTCAGAACTGCAATCGGTTGGGTTGCAGTGTCTACCAATTGAAACCAAGGACTTTAAGGAACATTACATAATCGGTTTTTGATAACAAAACAGTTGCTTGCAGTGTAAACACTTTATGTAATCCACCATATACACAAACTGACAAACCTGTAGAAGTTTGAGATCGATCGGCCATCTGGGTCACGAGAAAATAGTGAAAACCCGATTACACATTTTGCATGAAATCATATAGATTCAACAAATGCAATAAAACGCTCACTGAGCGATAAACTCCAATCGGAAAATTAGTTTATTCATTTCTCATCAAATATGGCATTTCAGACAGAAATATTTCAAGGGATGTTTTCTACTATCATCATCATTAGACGGTGTAAGTTTTATGTAAATCTGTGATCAAAAAGTACATGTTACAAGTTTTTTTCTTACCAATTCTGTAATGTTCCTTTAACCAAAGGGACCCAGGTGTTTGGACAGAGCGAGCGAGGAGCAAAGTCCAAATAGTTGTTTCACTTGGGGTTAGGGGCGCGGAGAGGAGTCAGTGATTACATTTCGAGCATATCACTGACAAAGAATACAGAAACTGTCTTCAAGCGGTTAACTTTTATCAATTTTTGTGCTGCAGAATTTGAGACGTCATTCCTTTTGTGCCACCTTTTCAAAAATTTGAGACGCCGTTCAGGAGATGTCCGGAGCCTTGTTACTTCTCCCAACCAACCGCAAGAGGGCCGCCTTCCACTGACTCGCAGTCCCAAACACTGACTTGCGAATCCCCGTCAAGTGCATGGGAAGAAGTTTGACATTCCTTTGCCTGAACTATAATAGTAGGTCCGGTCAGTAACTATACACACTAAATTATGCCATACTTTAGACTTTTTACAAACATTGGTTGATACCAAAAGCAGGCCTGATGCAATATCAATCGCAATGATGAAGAAGACCTTTTAGCCGTTCGCAAGTCTTGAGGCAAAAGTGAACTATAGTGTTGACTCTTTCTTTCTTTTTAGTTAAGAATAAACCTTGATGTCCTTATCTTCTTCTCGTTGTCCAGTTTAATTCGTGTCCTCAATCCCGTCTGCTTGCAGATCAATGCTGTTGCTTATCATTATGGCACACTCTTTTCACCATCAGCACTGGTTTTAGTGTTGTTTCAAGCATATATTTTATGTTTTAAGAAGTAAAGAAGTATAAACTATATATTTTATTTTAAGAGTTGTAAATTCATTGTGACAGTTGGTTTAATAAAAAAATACTTACATTTTATTTGTAGTAACATTTCATGCTAAGTATGCCCCTTCTCTATTAATCCATTTTAATATTGATGTTTAAGTGTAAGGAATATGGTCTATTTCACAGCCTTTTAGTCATTGTACAACTTGACACCTTGCCATTTATAGGGTGAAATCTACCCTGGTTGGACCCAAAACAAAGAAAACATTCAAAGCACACTGATTAGAATGATGGTCCACGAAGGGATGAATTATTTTTTAATAATTGTTTGCTTGTTATAAATTACCTTGATCCCCAAATCAATGTTATTGTCATTGATTTATAATCTTGGCCAGAACTTACACGTTGGTTGTTCATTTAAAATAAACCACAATCATTCATCATTAAAAAGGAGTGTCTATATTGTCCTTTATTTGGGAGTGCCCATTTTTGTCAGTGTGGTATAAACACATGAGCTCGGGCCCTGATTCGGTTAACTATCATTTATGAAAACGACTGTCAGCGCAATGCAATTAACATAAACCAACAGTAGGCCTAAGGTCGTTCAGGATAGACAACCCCAACACATTCATAAAATTGATGTTTTTTGTTATTTTTATTTTTTTCAAAAATGAATTTCGCACAATAGAAATTTCTAACAAAAATCGTGGCAACGTAAAAAGTTTACCTGCGCCTTCACTTACTTGTGGTTGGTCACGTAAATCCAGCGACGAAACAAGGGTAAAATTTCAGGGGACACAAGGGGTGCATCATTAAGCTGGGTGTATTTAAAACTGAAGTGTTTCTGAGGTGGTGAAAACAATACATTGTCTGTGTGTAACTTGCACACTTTTATTCTGGTTATAAATAAGTGACCTAAAAAGTCAAAGATTCCAAATTAGGGAGGGGGGCACTGCATAAATCAAATTATTAGCGAAACATAACAGGTCATAATCATCATTCCAGGCACTACCACAACTTACGGGTCCTGAAAGATGGTGCGGGAACTGCCCCCCCCCCCCCACCCCACCCCAAACCAGCAGGAAATCAACTAATCACACGCCCACCCAATACAGCTGACCATCCAGACTTCTGGATCAGCGCCACCACTGTCCAAGGGCAGGGCGCCCTGCCAAGAGTGAGCCCACATTGTGATGCAGGGGGCAGCCACTGATCTCGTGGGGGCAGCACGCACGCATGCACGACGGGGACGGTTGCCGACGGGGACGGTTGCCAGCATGCAGAGTGCACCGTGTTAATCACATAAATACAATGGGTGCAATAGTGCATGTAGTGCAGGAGCAGCCCGGCGTGAGTGCTTATTTTTAGCACATTAAAACCATAAAACTAACGTTCAGCAGCAGCAGTGCAGTGGAACAACCTTGATGTCAACGACCCATTGGCCCAAGGGCATCATCCAGGCAAATAATTATATTATATAATAAAAAGGTGAGTGACACGTCGTACTTCTTTGAATTGAAGCACCGAGGAAGGAATTTACGGGGGACCGGGAGGAGGGCCACAAGGTAACAAGGAAGGGGAATGGAGAATATCTGAATGTACAGGTCCGTCCATAGACCGTACAGCAAGTGTTCCTAGCTCTATGGTTCAGCCTATCCATGGAGATAAATTAGTTGGGCTGCTGGACAGGGACTGGGGGTTGGGGGTTGGGAATAGGATGCCATTATCCAGCTAAGTGCACTGACTGGATGGATTAGTCCAACCATTGAGGTAGGTCATACCTGGGCTGGGCTGGGGGGGGGGGGTGAACATGTACGGAAATTATGGAGTAATGACATGTACTGTAGCCTTTTAATTGGCCATCGCGTAGGAACCATCAATAATGGAACCACAGGCACAGAGAGCAGAGTCCGAGTGGAGGCATTCTGTCTGTCCTTTTATGCAGGACCCTTCATCATTCATGGTCTGCCTGTGTCAAGCAATTATCTGATGTCATTTGTCTATTGATTATGTAACGGCCCATTTTTCACGCCTTTCCAATTTTTCCAACGGCCTATTCATACTTAGGATATTTTTCTCCCATCCTTCCGGAAGGTAAGACCCAAAATTTTCTTAATTCGGGGCGATTAAAGTGGCGGCCGCCTCCGGAATTTTACCCAAACTGTACACGACCACATGCACCATGCTACGACAAATGAAATGAAACTGTTTACAGTCACATTACTACTGCGATAATTAATTTCATCCTCTTCCTTGCACATTTCACTGGTGGTACTACGTGGTAGCCTTAAACGAGTGGTCACAATAATTTGAACACTTGGCCTCACTATTTGGCACTAGTGTAGCCAAGTGTTCACATCTGGCCATCTGAGCGCAAAGACAATTGAGTCTTTAGTCATTTTCTTCTTCGATGTTCAAACCATGGGTTTGAATGGGTAAGCCACGGGTTTGAACGATTAAACCATGGTTAAAGTTCTCATAATTCTACAAGTACCGGTACCTGAATAACACACCCTTACTTTCCTGTAAAAGATCAACCCTCCTCCCCATCTTCATTCAACCTACCCCTTCATGCACATTTCTTCCTCCATGGTTAGGTCTATACTTTGCTGTGTGGTTAAACTATCAAGTGAGTATAATATTACAATAATAGTAACCCTCAATCTTCCCGATGGTCGGAGGGTTACAACGAACCGTGGGTTAACATTTTGCAAACTTGTTTGACCTTTCTCCCCCCCCCATTTGATGTTGTATCATCTGGTAATTTAGTGTTAAAAAAAACAAATGGGAAATAGAATTAGCTGTCTTTGCAAGCTTTTACCAACAAAGACCTATGGTATAATGCAAAAATTATGATGCTGACATTTCGACCCTGGCAGAGTCTTTCTTGAAAGATAAATGGCAACTCAACACACATAAACGGTGTACTGCTGCCACCATGAGGTGATCATAAGGAGGAGTATTTATTACCAACTTCAACATGTGTGCCTCCGCACATAAAGTAGTATTACAACATACTGGTGTAACAAAAGCTGTCAAGTAGCATTTGACTGCTTTTGTTACACCAGTAAACCTGTTTAATGTGTGTTGTGTTGTGTTGTCATTTAGCCTTCAAGAAAGACTTTGCTAGGGCTGAAATGTCAGGCCTCTAACTAATTTTAAAAAAAAAATAACTGTTACAAAAAAATTAAAAAGTTTAACTTATGGTCCGTTGTAGCTGTAGTTCCATGGTCGGACCGCAGTCATTGATCATACTGGAAATTAATCACCCACCATTTAATCTTGCAATTAATGCTGGCCTAGTAAAAAAGAAAAAACCTACATGCACAAAGGAAACAGCTGCCAATCCTACCTTCCTTGATAGCGCTGCTCTTTCTTTTATTGCTGTTGTAAGGCTTTGCGATACCTTAATTAAATTCCTATGAACACTACTGCTTGTTAAAAGAGAAATCTTAGTGCTTTGCAAAATCGGCCCCGGGTATTATTTCGAAAAGAAGAGACAAAACAAAAAATGAAAAAATGAGACCTTTTTTGTTGTACCCTCCTTTAAAAAAACACTAAGATTCATCTTTTAAAATGAGTTGTCAATATTTCCGAAAGTGATTTGTATTGTGACATCACACTTTGCATCGCAATTAACATTGATACAAAGTTAAAATCAATCTTCTCTTTGTGAAATCAGCCTCGGGCTCCATTTTACAGAGAGCTAAGTTTGATTTTAAGATGTGTATTGATCTTTAGTTGATAAGCAAAGTGTGGTGTCACCATCGAAATCACTATGGCAATATTGCAACTCATTTTAAACTATTGAGAGCTTTCCTTTTAATGATGATTCTTAGTTTTTCGTGAAATCGAGCCTAAGGGCCACCTTTGTTGACATGTAGAATGGACCTATGCATTGACGTCATCAAGCCGCCATTTTAGAGGTAAACTCTGACGAAACAATGAAAAACGTTCAGCTATGGACGCACGGCACACAGGATCAGCCAATGGGATATCTTCTTTTGACCTCTACTCAAATGACGTCATGTGCATAAGGTCTATAGGCCCTATAATTTAAGCTAATTGACACTAATTCACAACTTACTGTATTTTCTGCTTACAGTTTTGTCACTCATCAATTGTGTTTTCATTAGCAAGGTATCATCATGGAGCAGGGGTATATGTCAGGTCTGGAGTCAAAGCTGATCAATCTAAATGATCAACTACAAGATAAAGGTGGTAAGTGAAAAACAACAGAAATCATTTTGTATAATTATTTGTGTTTTACCTTACACCTATGTGTTTAAACACTTTATTAAGCTACATTGTAAGCTGGTTCTAGGATATGATTGGTCTAGAATGCAAGTAGTGGTTTGAATCCCACCCGAGTATATTGATTTTTTCCCGCAGGATTCTGGAAAGTGCTGAGTTAACAGTGCTTAAAACACATCAATGTCGGATAAAACTTTAAAGAAATATTATTTATCCCTGATGTAGAATTAACGTCTATTGAACAGCAGTATTTTTTAAAGGGGCACGATCGTTATGTTCAAAGCAGGCCTGTTGCTGTGCAAGGAATTATGAACTCTCACCAAGTTACTGCACGCGCACGCCCTCCCTTTGTATCATGTCTATGGAGGGCGCTCTCGCAAGCAGTTACTGAGTGAGCTTACATAATTCCTTGCACAGCCACAGGCCTGCTTTTATCATGACGATAATGCCCCTTTAAATTGTTGACCAACATCATTATCAGACAAAATTTGCATTGCATTGCTTTCTTTCCAAATGCAATATCTAACTTACTTTTAAAAACCAAACGGAATACTGGAGGGGAAAAATTGGATGAAGCTGCAACACTTGGAGAGGCAAATTTCTTTCATGGTGCAACCAGTATACTCTTTAAGAAAGATACAATAAAAGTCACCTGTGAAAGTTTCAGTGGAATACAGTGCCCACTTGGTGAGAAATCAGCAACAAACTGTCATGGTATTTTCATCAAGAACATCAAATTCATACACTACGTTAATTTCCCAAAGTTGCCTGCAGCCAATCTTTGGACATCAATTCAAATTTGTTGTCAAGTACTAAACCACAAGGGAAAATGACTTGACTATCAACTGAGCTATCTATCTGAGCTAGATAGCTCAGTTGGTAGAGCGCTGGCACGTTAATCCGGGGTTTCCTTGCTTCAAATCATTTAGTCAATTTTTCTTTGTTCAGCCCCAAACTATTCAAATTTGTTTGCCAAAATTTTATTGACTTCTAATCAACGGAAGTAGGCCTACTTCAGACAAAATTGTTTTACCGGATGCTTACTTCCAATACCATTTTTATAACAAGTAGGCTTTCAGAAAAATTACACAACTTATTTTTGGGGTCATTACCAAAGTATGATCCTATCTTTAGGTGAAATTAATGATTTCCCTTTTAATTATTTGCAGATCCAAGAGTTGCAGACTGGCTCCTAATGAGTTCCCCCTTCCCAATTAGCTGCATTATTATTGGTTATCTATTGTTGGTGTGGTTGGGACCTAGACTCATGGCCAACAGGAAGCCATTCCAACTGAACTATTTCCTGGTAGTCTACAATTTCAGCCTGGTTGCATTATCTATCTACATGTGTTATGAGGTATGTCAAACAGAAACAAATTTGACTGTGGCCTTGTTAAAGGTTGTTTAGTAAACTCAATGTGAATGTCAGAGCAATGCTTATATGCCCTCATAAATGTGACCGATATGTCGAAATGAGGAATGTGTCAGACAGGACGTATTGCGTGTAATTCGCCATACCAAAGTTGGTCACATTCGAAAATCATGAAAAACACTTCAAAAAACGATTCCACGATTTTGGTGGTACTAGGTTAAATAAAACTTGATCTTTCTTGTCGTGGTCTTAGCTTTAATTGAAAAGATGAATAAATCCACAAAAAGTACGTTTCCTTGAGCACGTTTGTATACAATTAATACTCTTCAAAGTTAATTAAAAACGAGTATCTAAACAAACACGTCGTAAATAAAATGGAAGTGGCCTTGTCTTGTAGACTTTCTTCATTTCCCGATAACTTGGACTGGAATAAGCTACGGAAAAAATAATGGTATTGCTGGAAAGCCAGTGAGTTACTTGTTAACACGGTATGCACAACTCACTCTCATTAAAACCCTCTTGCTGTCTGACCATTCAATACCATTCAAGTGGTTTTGAATGATAGATCAACTATGCTAGCCTGAAATATGATACCATGAGGGAATGCATGTACACAGTACACAGTTAGTTCTGTGCACAGTTGTGCCACCGTACACAACCTTGGCAGTCGAATGGTTTCAAATGGTTGGTCAACTCACTGGAAAATGTTGCCAAGAGTCACTGACAGTAGGAGGGTTAAGGGGTCGATAAATACTCAATTCGACCGATCGGGTCACAAATGGTCCCTCATAGATGGCATGCCTGCCCCCCACCCGTCCCCCTGTTCAAATCCTGCTTCTAAGTGGAGCCTTGCATGTGGGTTGGGTTTTGAGTCCCTACCTGACTACTTTGGTTTTGCACAGTTTTTTTGTTTTTTAAACCCCATCTGTGGAAAACCAAACAAGAAAAGAAAATAGAGTTTTGTCTCAACCGAACATTAATTTAAATCTCTCTTTTGGACGATGTAATTCATTTTACTAAAACGCTTTGGTTTTTTTTTTTTTGCAGAAAGTTCACGGGAATAAATTCCTCTGACCTTTGTGTTTGCTGCAAATGTTTTTTTCCAGCTGCTTCATTCTTACATAAATTTGTATTTAAAATTTTGTTGTCAGTTTCGTGTTACTTCATGGAAAGCCAACTACAGCTACAAGTGCCAGCCAGTAGATTATTCAAGCAGTGTGCTTGGTTTAAGGGTAATATATTCATCTTATTCGTAATAGTATTACACTGGCAAGCAGTTTATCATCATGATGATAACCAGCAAAAAGTGATAATGGCCCAGTCACAAATCAATAGTAATAAAAATAATAACAACACGCAGCTTGAATCCGGTGTGCTTGACCCCTCGGCTACGACACACCAGTCGACTGGTGTGTCGTAGCCGAGGGGTCAAGCACTGTGTCGTAGCGAGGGGTCAAGCACACCGGATTCAAGACTGCAGTCTTTCTCAAAGGGCTAGAATTAGTCTTAGAGGAGGACTCTGCTAGGGTGAAAGTGTCAGGCCATATTACCACTTTCTGTTTTGATACCACATATCATTTTGCTTGGTAAGCAGAGGACTTTGATTTTTTTTCCCTTTAGAAAATCAGTGAAATTGTTATTAGAAAGCCTGAAAGTCTATTAAAAGTACCATGTATACCATGAAGATCCTCTGTACTCAATAAAATTGTAAATTTTTATCATCATGCTTGAAGCAGTTTGCAACACCTTTTTTCCATCATGAAAATGTAAAAATTGATGGATGCACTCTAAGGAAGAATTATCATTAAACAAATTGTTTGTGTGAGGAACCAAGTTGTTAAAATAATACACATTATGGCTACAGAGAATTTGTTTGCTAGGAAGTGGGAGTCTACCACTGTACCAGCTGAAATTTTATGTGACCTCTTTGGTTGTAAGTAAATATTTGCTTATTCTAAAAAATTTGGTTAAGCAATACTTTCTGTTCGTGAAGTTACAACATTGTACCCAAATGTATAGCGTATCAAGTAATAAACCACAAGGGAAACTGACTGGGTAGATTTTAAAAAGTTTTCGGTTGAACCAAAACAAATGTATAGAGCACGCACATTGTTTTAAGAGACAGAATTTTTTAACAGAATGAACAAATTCCTTTTACATCCCCCTTCCCCTCCCTCAGATGGCTGATGTTTGCTGGTGGTACTTCTTCTCTAAAGTGATTGAGACATTAGACACAGCGTTTTTCATTCTACGCAAGAAGAACAACCAGGTGACATTCCTTCATGTGTATCATCACAGCAGCATGATGGTCAACTGGTGGCTAGGAGTTAAGTTTGTGGCCGGCGGACAATGTAAGATTTTTTTTTTGTTTTTGAAAAGATGCTCTCAATTATTAACCTCATCTTAAATAAGTCCAACCACACAAAAGGAGAGTTGACATTTGGGTTGGGTTCAGTTTGCAGACTTTAAGGAGGGGAATTTGAGTCACAAGAAGTTTAAACTCGGGGGTTGTTGGATAGGCATTCTTTCCTTTCCAACTGAGAATTGGAGACTGGATTCACACCAAACCCAGCTCTAGATCCAGAGCAGATTTACAAAGTAGTTAAGCTTTGTATGGAACACTTTAAATGAGCCTCAGTGTGTGTGTATGTAGGAGTGGAATTTCATCAATGCGAGGGCGAGGCCATTTGAATTTACTTGCAAAGGGCACTTCTTTTGGTAAAACAATGACAAACTTTTCAGGGGGCACCATTGCAAAAAGCAGGGGAACAGACTGTGATCTCCAGGCCAGGTTTTGTAGTCTATGTAACTTAAGGGTGCCACAGGAAAACTTGGTAAGGCTACCAAACTGGTGTACTGGAACCTAGCTGTTCACAAAATTGAAATATCGCTTACCGGTACTGTTTTCCTGAAAGCCACATTATTCAACTTTTAAAGGGTGTGCACAAAATTGGTAAGATTTAAAATATAAATGTTCACAGAATTGCACATAACTTACATGGTATAAAGATCATGATGGTCATGGTGGAAAACTTCCCTTGTAATAGTTTTGCTTGAAATGCTATAGTTTTTAGGAAATGAGTAAAACAAATAGTTTTGATCTCTCGTGTCAAAATCCGATGTTTAGAAACATTGAAAACACCGATTGAGCTAAAACTTTCACAGGTTTGTTATTTCATGTGTATGTTGGGTCACATAAAGTGCAGATACTGGTCATTGACAATTACCAATGTTATACATGTGCTTTAAATGCAACCACACACAGCTTGTTTTTCCTTTCCTTTTGATCATGGAAGGGAAATTTCAGACTTTTGTCTGAATTCAAACCTTTTTAAACCTGCCTAGTGAAACAAAAGTACTTTTATTATCTTCAGATACAGAAAATCATGCTCTTTGATCTATTGTGTGTGTTTTACCCATACACCAGTACACCGATGTTTGTTAAGCACTGGGTTTTCTTTAATGAGCCTGTCCAGCACTTTCCAGCACTCATTGAAATCTATAACTCCAGAAGTTACCAAAATGTGAAAATTCCATCATTTCAACAGACCTCCTAAAATGTCATCCTGTTTCCAAACCTTTTTGTCCGCAATTTGACTATCATCCTTACTTTGATTGACATTCCAGGATTCCTGTACACCGTGTAATAATCAAGTTCCATGGACCTTCCAGTCTTTAACAAATTCCCCTCTCCTCCTGGAAATACTTATCTCCCGATTTTGTATTTTTTGCAGCATTTTTCCTGGCCATGATCAACTCCTTTGTACACATCATCATGTACAGCTACTATGGGTTATCAGCTATGGGTCCAGGCATGCAGAAATACTTGTGGTGGAAACGTTACATGACGCAGCTGCAGTTGGTAAGGTCCAGCCTTTTGAAACCTTAACTTTAAATCAAACGTCAGCTGCTGAGCTTAAAATTTACACTGGACCACGGGCCGAGGCCAGTGTTTTTAGTGTTGGGGCCAGTGGCCGCTGACAAGTCCGGTTGCCGTGTGTTTTTCAATTGTCGGTTGCCATGTTTTTCCAATTGTGGGTGGCCATATGTGTTTTTCTATTGTCTGTTGCCATGTATTTTTCAATTTTCGGTGGCCATGTGGTTTTTCACAATTGAATAAATATCTCTTTTTTTTGTAAATGATGTTCAAAATGGTGTTCAATTGTGTTGAGTGTTGAAGTATACTTACCCATAAGATGAATGAGATAATACTTCTTTTTCTAGTTTTTTTTACAAATCGTTTTTCTCATTTTGATTCTGGTCTTTTAAAAACATTTCAGGTCCTGTCAAATTTTTGAGCTCGAAGTTCTGCAGTCTTTTTTTCTCCTAAGTTCGAGCCATGTAGCTTGACCTTTTTTCATTGAATTTAAAGCTGTTTCCTTTTGGCTTTGAGCTTTGTGGAGATAGTAAGAACCTAGAACAGAGCTACTCTCTACCTGTATAAGACAACTATACCTCCCCTAATGGAGTACTGTTGTCATATTTGGGTTGGATCTTCTTCCTGTCATTTATCTTTATTCGATAGAGTGCAGAACATGTTGTGAATCTTGTTGGTGAAGGGTTGGGATCAACTTTACAACCTCTTGCCCACCGTAGATCTGTAGCCAGCCTCCGTCTTTTCCACAGATATTTTCATGGTAAATGTGCCACCAGTGTGTCCGACCTATTTCCTCCTATCATGATGTTTGATTTTAAAACTAGGCTTTTTGCTTGCTTTCACCCATACGCCTTTATTTCGCTGAGATGTAGAACAAAGAGCCATTCCACATACTGCATCTCTTTGGAACTCCTTGCGTGGTGCACGTTTCCCTCAATCTAGACTGTTTTAAGAGGAACATCAATTCCTACCTTCAGCTCCCCTGAGTTATTTTCATCTTAAACTTTTTCTTCTTGTAGCCCCTTAGCAAGAGTGGCCCTCAGCCTTGTTTGGGGCAAACTTACATTACCAAATGTGTTTTTTTAAAGTGCAAGAATTTGTGCAACTTCAGAAAGTTTCACCCTTTGAAAAGCCGTTTAAGGTAGTCATTGATTTCAGTGATTGTTATTTGTAACACTGGTGTAGTGATTTTGGTAATGGTAGTGAGTCGTGCGGCACCTCATTTCTTTGTTTTTTTGCTTGAGTTCGTGGACAAAAGATACACCGCATGGCATGGTTTTCACAGTTTTTTCTCTGTTTTGTGCCCTAGCATGGCTCCTATGATACGTCTTATACTGGTGATACCAGGGTATTTTTTTAAGAGAGCCCCCAGTGTGAGAACCAAGTCAGTCTGACAATAATTATGGAGTCTGAAGCCTTGTCTAGTTCCACTTAGATTTATTTACACAAAATCCCACTGGCCAACAGCCTTATTATTTACAATCAACTTACTAAAATAAAATAAAGCATATCTCCATTACTATTTGGATTCAGCAACCCTCCTGTTATAAGTGCCAACCAGGCTACTTTTTACTTTTCACTGGGTCTGACACTCCTCCACTACAAGTACTCAACCAGGCACTTTACTCTTTTTACTTTTCAGTCGGTCTGACACCCCTCTTCTTATAAGTACTCAACCAGGCTACTTTTTACTTTTCAGTGGGTTTGACACCCGTCTTCTTATAAGTGCTCAACCAGGCAACTTACTTTACTTTTCAGTCGGTCTGACACCCGTCTTCTTATAAGTGCTCAACCAAGCTACTTTTTTCTTTTCTCTGGGTCTGACACTCCTCCACTTACAAGTACTCAACCAGGCACTTTACTCTTTTTACTTTTCAGTCAGTCTGACACCCCTCTTCTTATAAGTACTCAACCAGGCTACTTTTTACTTTTCACTGGTTCTGACCACCCGTCTTCTTAAAGTAAAAAACCAGGCTACTTCTTTCTTTTCTCTGGGTCTGACACCCGTCTTCTCATAAGTAAACAACCAGGCACTTTACATTTTTACTTTTCAGTTGGTCTGGCACCCCTCTTCTTGTAAGTGCTCAACCAGGCTACTTTTTCTTTTCTGTGGGTCTGACACCCGTCTTCTTAAAGTGCTCAACCAGGTTACTTTTACTTTTCAGTGGGTTCGACACCCCTCTTCTTATAAGTGCTCAACCAGGCAACTTATTTACTTTTCAGTCGGTCTGACACCTGTCTTCTTATAAGTGCTCAACCAGGCTACTTTTTAGTTTTTTCAGTTGGTCCGACACCCCTCTTCTTATTAGTACTTAACCAGACTACTTTTTACTATTCACTGGTTCTGACACCCTTCTTCTTATAAGTGCTCAACCAGGCTACTTTTGAATTTTCAGTTGGTCCGACACCCCTCTATTTAAAAGTGTTCAACTGGGCTACATTTTACTTTTCTCTTGGTCTGACACTGCTCCACTTACAAGTACCACCCTCACTTTTTTTCTTGGTCCGACACCTCTTCCAAGCTCAACCAGCACTTTTTCTTTTCATTGGGTCGACACCCCTCTTCTATAAGTGCTCAACCAGGCTACTTTTTACTTTTCACAGGGACCGCAACCCCTCTTCTTATAAGTGCTCAACCAGGCTACTTTTTACTTTTCCAGTTGGTGCTACACCCCTCTTCCTATTAGTACTTAACTAGACTACTTTTTACTTTTCACTGGTTCTGATGTCTTATAAGTGGGTTTGACACCCCTTTTTTTAAGTAAACAACCAGACACTTTACATTTTTACTGATCACTGGGTCTGACACCCCTCTTTCTATAAGTGCTCAACCAGGCTACTTTTTACTTTTCAGTGGGTCCGACACCCCTCTTCCTCTAACTTCTTAACCGGGCTACTCTTTACTTTTCACTGGGTCTGACATTCCTCCACTTACAAGTACTCAAAGGAACACGTTGCCCTCGGGTTGGGTGCTGTTGGGCGCTTTTGGGCTATAAAAAGCGTTTGATGTATAATGAGCACAGTCGGAAAGATGTTTAAAAAGTAGAATATAATGATCCACACAAACGTGATTTAGAAATGCTTCACTTTCGCGAAACAAAACGCTCCGCCATTTATGGGAGTCAAGATTTTGACTCCCATAAATGGCGGACAAATTCTATTAGTCTTATTTCCAGTCGCAGCTGTTGAACTACGACTGAGCAATTATTTTATTAAAAATGTTACGATTACAATCTGTTTATTGTATTCCAATAAATATAATGAATGAAAAAAGAAAGAAAAAACATATGTTAAATAATTAAGTAGCAAGTCCCCACGTCAGGGACGTACCAGCAGCAGCAAAGCCCCGCGGCCATACCACATAGACCTCCCCCTGCATGCTGCAGTACAGTAGACGACGCGAAGACAGGGTTCTCCATTTTGACAGTGCGGTGTGGACGTGTTTACTATACCCACATGTCGTCGAGTAGAGAATGGTATATTACCTGGTGTTCATGTGATAGGTTTACCAGGCCACAGGCTACGGCGCCAGCCTACTGCTCTTCATCCCGCATTATTGCCCATTACACCGACGATCGTATTGACGGCTTGAAAAACGTATACATTTCGCGGGACATGTCTCGGGGATCAGAGGTCAATGTTTTTTTTTTTTTAATTACCATTCACTAATTATAACACATTAAAGGTGTTTTATTGCAAGAGCAACTCTTAATAAGTATAAGGAACACCTCCAAACAGTAAAATTTCATGAGATTTGAAGGCAACGTGTTCCTTCAACCAGGCACTTGACTTTTTTCACTTTTCACTGGTTCTATCAGCTTTCTTCTTTTAAGTGCTCAACCAGGCTACTTTTTACTTTTCACTGGGTCTGACTCCCTCTTCTTATAAATACTCAACCAGGCAACATTATCTCAGTGTCATGTAGTGCTCTACTCAGACACGTTTAGCTGGTTACAGAGTTGGCCTACTCCAATTCCAAATAGAAAAATACCATACCTGAAGGGCATGGGTTTGCATTTCAGTAGTTTACCATGCCTCTAATATCACTGGTCCAAAGTCATACAGAAAGCATCAATGCTTCTTGACTGTCCTCCTGACTGGCTTTGTTTAGCACCCCAATCCCAATAGGATATCAAATATATAGAGCCAAACGCTCCAGTTGTACATTATAAAACATCTGACTTGCAGAGAGGAGAAGACCACAGTGGCAATCGTAGATCGTACACTCAACAAAAGGTGACACCCAATTCCAGACATTCTGGTGCTCATACATATTCGAATGACCCAACAAACTTATGAATATTCAAACCTCAATTTACATGATTATTCACACAAACCAAAGTGAGGGAGGACACACATGGCTATGTACGTAATAAACAACTTGGATCTTACACCCAGTAACTGGATTTTTTCAGCAGAGCAAGAGTTTTCTTGAAAAAGCATGGTGTGTTAGGTATGGGACTGCAAGGGGACCTTTTGTTAGACTTGCTCAACAGAGATGGCCCTCAAGATTATTCGGGAAGGTTGTACCAAGCCCAGTGTTGTGCAAATTCCAAGCCATTCACAGGATGTACACAATGATGAAAGCTTTTGTAGCTTAGTTTTTCTCTCACAGACCCATGCATCATTCTATTCATTGCAATGCTTAATAACGAAGATAAGTTGAAATTAAACTCAAACTTTCCATTAAAAAAAACACAAACTAATTCCACTTTCTTGTTGTGCTTTTTCTTTATATCAATTCAGGCACAGTTCTTTGCGGTCATCTTTCATACTGGGTACAATTTAACCATTGATTGTGACTTTCCGCAGGGTTTTAATTATGCGGTATTTTTCTACGCAATATCTCTGGTGGTACTGTTCAGTAATTTCTACGCCAAGGCTTACTTCTCTAAGAAAGAGGGAAAACTCAAGGTGTGAGAAGATTTCTGAAGAGACGGTTCAGAGGAGTCATTGCGATTTATACGTTGTTGCAAAAACGGGTACAAAGTAGGAGTTTGATTTTTGAAAAAGGAGTAGTTGTGATTTGTACATTTTGCTAAAACAGCTTTTATCTATGAGCTTGATAAAAAATGGAGTAACTGTTTTTTGTACATTTTGATAATAAGGGAATAAAAGGGTAGTGACGCGGTCTTAACCTTCGGCTTTTTTTCGGCTCGGTCCTTTATCACCCGGTTAAGACCGCGTCACTACCCTTTTATTCCCATTCATAAATGCCCTTTTTGTTAAAAAGCGTAATACTGTTGGAAAAATCTCAACTTTTCCGTTAACTTTCAATTCCTGTCACGTCCTCAAGCCCTGTTTCGCGAAGGATATACATGCCACGCTCAACAGTTGTGCGTACGCGTGCGTCATAACACTAACATGTTTTTAGATTGAATACCAATATGTGTTGATTGCGTTTCGCGTAAATTAGCGCCTGCGTGTAACCTTGCGCGCCACAGGTGTGTTTAAACACTTCTAGCCGGTGTTATATCGTCCGTTTAAACACCCCCACGTGACGTCCTCTCGTCCAATCAGAATGGATAAACTGTCCCAGGTATTTATGAATACAGGTTTAAACTATGAGTTTGATTGAAAAAAAGGGAGTAATTGTGATTTATAAGTTGTTGCTAAAACGGGTTTAAACTTTAATTTGGAGTTTAAGTTATTGTTATACCAGTGCGAGATTCAATTATATTGCAGTCATGCCATCTGGGCATCGGAACCAGGACAATAGCGATGGGGGCAACTGAAAAGTTATTTATTTTTCCTCCCACTGAGCTGTGTAAACGCTTTCTGTAACTAATGATAGCAGGAGGGCATTTTGGGGTACTTCCATTGTTGTTCTATTTTTCCCTTTTCTGAAGAAATCCTCTGTGCGGTAGCACTAGAACAAAGAAAACCTTGTGTGGTAGCATTGTTCCATTGTTTGGAGTACCCCATATGTTGGAGTGTGTAAGGGCGCACACTTTTGTACTCAGGCACCTGTAAATACATCTTTTATACATTTTTTAATTAGGATGAATGCAATCTTAACATTTTATGATAATTCTTTCTTGTTCTTTGCTAATGCCGATCTTCCAAAAAACACATTCCAGAAATTGTTTGTTTGAGGTAATTTGTAACTTTCAATCAAGTCTGTTTAGATTTACAAACAATAAATATACATTTATAAAAATTTTAATAATTACTTAAGTAATAAAGCACAAGGGAAACTGACTGTGTAGATTTTAAGTAGTTTTTGGGTTGAACAAAGAAAAATTTACCAGAGCGGGATTTGAACCAACAACTTCCGGATTAACATGCCAGCGCTCTACCAACTGAGCTGTCTCGCCCTATGTTGGCTGTCTCCCTATTTTGTCAATATCTTTGTTCAGGAGTGCCAGTCAGAAGCCATACAACCATCAACTGCAGTGCAGCCAGGGATCACACCCAAGTGCAGGATACAACCTGGGAAGCAAGATCACCTTAAGGAGATGCAACTTTTTTTTATAAAATAAGTATCAAGTAATAAACCACAAGGAGGTCGTTGGTTCAAATCCCAATAACTACTTAAGTTAAACTTTCAAACATTTCAAAGTATTGCCAGGTGCCTTTTGCAAGTGCCTTGGATTTTGGATATAGTGTCTTAAACTCTGAAATCTGTTTGTTAATTGATTGTTTCTGTAAAGCGGATCTATGAAATTCTGACTCTAAATTATGTTTTAACAATAATCACATCAGTGGCAATAATGATAACAATATTTATACCTGTGACTTTATTGTAAGTGTGTTATTTTGATCAGTGTTTTTGTGTTCTAAGGAATAAGGATGTCGAACTGTACTTTCAGTTGTGATCCATTCTTATGGGTATACTATGTAAGAATTATCAACAACTTGAAAGGGTGCTTCCTCTGAGAAGACCTGATTTAGGGTTTGTTCTCAACATTTCGCGTTGACTAGTGTTCTCTGGTGGTCTTAATTAAAGAGACCATAATTTAGTAACAAGTTTGATCAATGTGGCAAGCAATTCTAGATTGAAGAATGCGCCAGTGCCATTTGCCGTCCTATTTTAAGAAAACAGTAAAATTAGGCTGTTCTTCCCTATCCCTTAACTGTTGACTCCGTAGCCAGCGTGTGCTGCAGAACATAAATTTGCGATCCGGTTTAGTTTTGCTCTGATCGACTTTTCCCTTATGTTTTGATCTTTTCTGTACGCAATGGAATGAGAAATGAGGGTCTTGGAAGATCTCCGAGATGTTGCATTGTTGCGTTTGAGAGACCAGCGTTGTTTGATTGAATTGTTTAGGTTACTCTAGGTTATGAGTTGTATGTCGTACTGAAAACCAGTGGAGTTTTGCTTTCCGTTTTGGGGGTGCCGTTTTGAATCAAGTTAGACTGATTAGTGTGTGATACTTTTTCGGTGATTTTGTTTATTTCCGAAATGTTATAGCCTCTTGCTTTTAGCTTGTCAGAGAAATTGTTGACTTTAAGTAAGAAATCATCTTCTCTATTTGTGTTTCTGGCACAGGGGAATGTTTCCCCATATGAATGCTTTGAGCACATGTTGGGGTTGTGATGTCTTGTGCAGGTATTGGTAGGTCTCAATGGGTTTGGTTTTGTGTGTATAGACTCTAGTTTCACTGAGCCTTTCACATTTTGAACATTGTTAAGTCAAAGAAGTTGATTGAAGTGTCAGAGGCCTCAAAAGTAATTTTATGGGTTGGATGTATTTGATTCAAGCTGTGGATAAGGCTCTTAAAATTGTCAAGGTTGCTGTCATAGATGACAGTTATGTCACCTCTATAGCGCCACCAGGCTAGGATGTGATCAGCTTTTTCAAGGATTTGTTTCTTCAAAACATGTACTGTAATATCACAGATTTCAGGGCCTACTGCTGAGCCCATGGCGCGACCGATTTTTCTGATGTTTATCTTACATATTTCATGGGAAGGGTCTATTGTTTCAGAAAAGCATTAGCTTGGCTGCTGATCAAATGCAGATTTTTGGTAAACTGAAGCCATAGCAGTGTCATGCCATAGTATTAAGATTTGTCATAATGGGTGTAGACACGGAGTTTTCTATCGCGGACAGCGATTCTATGGTGTTCTATTCTGGACACTTGAAAGAAGTGGCATTGTCCGTCACGCGTGATTTGTCCGTCACGCGGTAGAAGTTTTGTCGTCACGAGTCCCCGAAAGAAGTGTTGTCCGTCGCAAAGAAGTGTTGTCGCAATTTGCGATAGGTGAGTATACAAGATAAGACATTGTGGGATGATTTTTAGATAGGAACTGTACTTGTGTGGTGTTTTGACACTGTGGGGTTAAGCCCTAAAAATGTAAAGGGAAAGATTTAAGAAGAGGAACAAAAGAAAACACATGGGGAAAGTCCACAATGTCGCTCTACTGAAAAGTGTTGTCCGTCACGAAGGGTAGGCCCTACGCCCTCTACGGCGGCGGTCGTTGAGCACAACACTTCTTTCGCGACGGAATTCACACTTCTATATGGTTTCAAGTAATTATTTGTATGCGCCTCACAACTCCCAACTATAAAATTTGTTTATTCCGCAGAACACTAACTTTTTAAATGTTACAAAATACAATAATTATCTGTTAAACCTAAAGCATTGCATTAGTTTAATTTGTTCAAATTCAAAACAAGTACAGTAGTTGTACCACCGCAATAATGTAACTTGAGTACGGGGGACTTGCTGCACCACCATAGAGCAAGGGGACTTGTAAAATTTCGCTCGTTCCCACCCATCGCAACAAGATAAGACCAATCGGTTTGCGTTTGCCCTGCCTTTGATCAACACACACCCACTCACTTCTCGTGTGAAATAATTTCAAATTTTACTCCTGTAACCTAATATGGTAATAATGTCGTACGGAGAGAAAAACATTGCATCCGGGTTCACGGTTCGGCCGGGGGCGCGCGGCCGGGGGTTACCTGGGGTGCGTTCCGCTCACGCGATCGTTTGCGCCAACGTTTTCAATTTTTACCAGTGGTTGGTTGTCGTAGGCGGGGTACTACGGCACGGCGCTGTTTCGCCCCAACTTAGTCTTGATTGGCGACGTTCATTTGTTTAACATAGTGAGATAACGCAACACGAATTACTGGAGAAGAGATATCTGTATCGCACGAACATCTGGATCTTGCCGTCCTGAGTCAGACTTCGCTCGTCCCCAGCGCCTTGCCTTAAAACCAACTAGCAAAATGCCGCGCTTCGCGCGGCATTTTGCAAGATGGAGCGATTTCTTGTGTATAAAATGCTGCAAATGTAATGTGGGGTAAGGGGGAGGGTAGTTGAAATCAGTACGCATTGTGTTTTATCTTTAGATAACATTTTGAGCTTGCAAAGGATGTTGAGTGGGGTCGAAACGTCGCCTGCCCTCCTGACCCTTTTCGTCCCTTTCTCCAGCAACGAAGCATAATGGGGGTGTTGTATGTACGGCAGAGTTTAATATTGGGGAAGGGTGTACTTCGTGCGGCAAACACATAGGGGAAGGGGAATGGCTGAGGAATAAAGTGGAGACACTGATGGAGTAAAACATACAGGAAACAAAAGTACTGTTCAGGAAGAATATTTTTATTTGGAATATGACGATGTTAATAACTTGATAAACTGTAATACATTACTTGCATTGTACAAAATATGAAATGTAAAATACAGTATGAGAAATAATATCAAAGCACAATAGGTCAGCACCCAGAAAAATGTGGATGACCCGGTACACTACTTTGTGGAAATGATTGGTAATTTCTGACGACATAAAATTGTGTGACCTGACTCGATCCACACTGCTTGATGACAGGCCAAAAAGTTTCAGATGTAGGTATAAGTCGAAAGCTATGAAGAAGCCAAGAAATTCACAAAATATAACGCTATCAATATTTGTGACCAGGCACTTTTAGTGCACTGTCCCTTTAATTAAGGTATTTACTTGTATTTACTTGGCCGCACCACCCGCGCAACGAGTCACGTAACTTGGCTAGTGCGCCCTCTAGTTCTTATATATAACTCTATGCTATGAACATAGAGTTATATAGAAGAACTAGAGGGCGCACTAGCCAAGTTACGTGACTCGTCGCGCGGGTGGTGCGGCCATGTTTTAAGTACCACTACCATTACTTTACTGTACGCAAAACAACAACATGAACACCGAGCGCGTGATGCGTGCATTTACCATACGCACATCGTATACTTCGTACTCAATTTTGCCCTCTAAAAAATGGCGCTAGTGTCTCCTTGCAGTCCCGGCGCGTTTGTGCACGCAGTATTGCCAGTGCGCCCTCTAGTTCCTATATATAACTCTATGGCTATGAACTTACCAAGACTCTTGGGAAATTGGGGCGAACAGCGACAACTCAGGAAAGACGCGGACCAATCACCCGTGAGGAACACAATTGGCACCCGGCTCGACAACGCGCCTCCGGAAGGCACGCCGCCGGGACACCAGTCAACGAAAGATGGCGATCAAAGAGGGAGGCTAAAAATCCGAATCAACGTCCCCACGCATCGCATCGTCCCCCTCGCGCGGGCGGACGGGCAGACCGCGCAGCGCCGCGGGAAGGAAGTTGACCCAAGCTTTAATTATATAGAAGCTTTAATAATATAGATAGATAGATAGATAGAAGATAGAAGATAGAAGATAGAAGGCGCTGGATGGGCAAACGTATCGTTAACGTTAATGCTCAGTCCCATGCTCAGTCCCATCATGCATCACACTCACACTGCAAGCACTGCACGCATGACGTACTTCCTGAACAAGAATCTGTGCAAGCTGATTAGCCCATCCCAGTGGTCCTGGATAGGCCGCTGGGGCCGAGCGAAGAGTCAGACTCCCAAACAGTCATGTAGCGCCCTCTACCGGTGGCTAATACAAAAAACAGCGTCGCCAATCAAGACTACCCCAACTTGACAATCGCAATAACTATAGTTGGGCCCAACTTAAAGTTGGGGCGTCCCAACTATAGTTGGGACAGTGGAAATTGTGTGTGTGTGTGTGTGTGTGTATGCTTGCTCTTAGCAGAATCCCAGAAAGAATAAAAAATGTTGGATTTGTTTTCTGTGTTATGAACAAGTGGTCTTTCTTCTTAAAAGAAGAAAACTTTTTCAGGGTGAATAAGGTGGAATATGAATTATTCCTGTGACCTTTTTACTTTAGTTTTTTATGAAAAGGTTGGTCACAAATGTATTTAAAACAAAAAAACCACATGACAAAGTTCACTCTCATCTACTATTCTAAAGCCAAAACTTGGCTCACAACCAGTAATGAACAAGTTGAGGGGGAGCGCATGGGCGAATGCCACGATCGATCATCGCGGTTATCACTTTCACAGCCAAAACTGCAGTGGAGTTCTGTGGACGATCCCAA
This sequence comes from Pycnopodia helianthoides, assembly GCA_032158295.1. Taxonomy (NCBI): domain Eukaryota; kingdom Metazoa; phylum Echinodermata; class Asteroidea; order Forcipulatida; family Asteriidae; genus Pycnopodia; species Pycnopodia helianthoides. Next base: position 9,494,916 of record CM063250.1, on the reverse strand, counting down.
CTATAGTTGGGACGCCCCAACTGTAACACTCAAGTTGGGACTGGTCCCAACTATAGTTGGGACGATTGTCAAGTTGGTACGGAACACCACCACGGAGCTAGTCTTGGTCCAAGACGTCATACTCGTGATAACCCGACAGAGGGCGCGCTTTTCTTCTTGAATTCGTCGCGGTTTGACGACTGGCTGTGGAAGCTAAATCGAACCAGGGATAGTGACGCCCTCTGTTGTTGGAATTGATCCATGATCCATTTCGGTACGAAGGTCTTGGAACCAAGACTACCACGGAGCTAGCATGCAAGCCGGACACGCAAAGTACACGTTCACATACAACAGACTAGACAGGCGCTAGGCCTTTGAGTTCACGAGTAGTAGGCGAATGGCGGCTGTGTGACTGCGATTACAAAATGGACCGCCTTATGCTGATGATAGTGTTACAACTAGTCTTGGCGATCTTTTCCACCTTTCAAGTAAACGGGGAAAGATCTCTTCAACTTGTTAATGTGGTAAGTGTTGAAAGGAGCCAACAGCATCGCTTCATGCGACTTAGTTCTTCAACAGACACTTACAAGCACAGCTTCTGGCCAAGGATACTACGTGACTGGGATTCGCTTCCTCAAAAAACCGTTGAGCTGCCCACTGTAGATAAGTTCAAGGGAGCCATCAATGCCAACTAAATAGGCAAACGCATTTTTTATTATTTTTTTTTTTGTATTACTTGCACCAATCAAAATTGCACGTTAGATAATAAAATCGCGAGAGCACATTGTTAGTGTCCACTACTGGACTGGAAGCACGAATACAGGTCAACTCGTACGCAAGCAAACTCGTACGCACCAACTCGTACGCACACCAACTCGTATGCACACCAACTCGTACACACACAAACTCGTACGGACACCAACCCGTACGCAACCCGTTTCCTGAAGTTAATTAAATTTGTTTGAAATACTTAGTTAAAGTTCTTTCTTGGATCAGAATTTTTTTTCTTTACGGTCCATTAAAAGAAACTGTGGTTTTTCCTGAAGTTAATTAAAATTGTTTAAATTACTTAGTCTTTCCTGGGTTTGAACATTCAAAGTTGGCTCAGGATTTTTTTTCTTCTTTTTTTTCCCTGAAGTTAATTAAACATGTTTGTTTAATTTAGGTAATTGTGGAGTGAGTTCAGAATGTGTTTCCTGAAGTTAATTAAAATTGTTTGAAATACTTAGTTAAAGTTCTTTCTTAGATCAGAATTTTTTTTCTTTTCGGTCCATTAAAAGAAACTGTGGTTTTTCCTGAAGTTAATTAAATTTGTTAAGAAAAGTTCTTTCTTGGATCAGTATTAAAATATTTAGGAAATTGTATTTTTTCACTGAATAAAATCAGTTTTAAACAGACAAATTGGTGTGTGTACGAGTTTGTGTGTGTACGAGTTTGTGTGCGTACGAGTTCGTGTGTGTACGAGTTGGTAGTCGCACGAGTTGACCAATTGGCGTACGGGTCTGCATGCGTACGAGTTTGCGTGCGTACGAGTTGACCTGTTTCCGGAAGCACCACACACCGTCTAGATGCTGAACAGGCTTTGATGAGAACCCCGTAGCCCCATGAATAGGGCCAATCCACTCCGTATCCTTGTGATGTGTGATGTTTTTTAAAGAAATTTTAACAGTCCGGCTATCTGCAAGTACACAAGCATTCAATCGGTAAGTTTCACGATCTAGATCTTTGCAGAACACATCATAGGGCGAAAGAATTGGTAATCAGTGGTGCTGGGGCCAAGGATACGGAGTGGATTGGCCCTATTCATGGGGCTAAGAACCCCGTAGATGTAGATGATGAAGGAGAGTTTTAACAAAAGTAAACACAGCAATATTTCTATGACAATAAAGTTATGAACATTTCTGTCATGCACGGCATTGTGAAACATCAACAACACAACACTGAACAGTCACGTGCTAACAAAAAAAACAGTGACACTCTGTACAAGCTGTGTCCTTTCTCTATGGTACAAACATTAAAGCAACTACAGCACTTGATTCAACTCCATTTCTCAGTGATTATAATACTACTACTAAGTACTTACTTAGGCACTGGACACTATGGTAACTACTCAAAATAATTGTTAGCATAAAAACTTGCTTGGTAACGAGCAATAATGGAGAGCTGTTGATAGTATAAAACATTGTGAGAAACGGCTCCCTCTGAAGTAACGTAGTTTTTGAGAAAGAAGTAATTATTTGAATTGATTTCGAGACCTCACGCATGAGGTCTCGAAATCAAGCATCTGAAAGCACACAACTTCGTGTGACAAGGGTGTTTTTTCTTCCATTATTATCTCGCAACTTCGACGACCAATTGAGTTCAAATTTTCACAGGTTTGTTATTTTGTGCATATGTTGAGATACATCAAGTGAGAAGACTGGTCTTTGACAATTACTAAAGGTGTCCAGTGTCTTTAAGTAACAAGTGTAAATCAAATGGCAGGCCTTGAATCTCATCCTCTAAAGGCTCGCCTCTAAGTAGTGCAAATCCGTTTTCATTTGCATTTTGAAGTTTTTTTCATAAATACCGGTGACAGTTTATCCATGTTCTGATTGGCCGAGAAGAGATCACATGGCTCTGTTTAAACGTGTGATATAAACATGGTTAGGAGTGTTTCAACATACACGTGGCGCTTAAAGGGACACATCGACTTTGTTGGGCTATTTATTTGGTCTTCAAAATAGACTAAAACATGATTCCATAGGTCTTCCTGGAATGGAAAAGAATGGTTCATAATTCATAAAAGAAACCATCAAATTTGGTCGTTTTCGGAGGCATATAACCAAACAGACATATGAAGCTCAACCACGAACGACAACCATGCACGGTCTATGGTAGCTGCCACTGGTTCCCTGTTTCTCAGCTGGTAACCCTAACTTCTTTTGTCCCCTACCCCCTATCTACCCGTACCCCTACCCCTACAGCTACCATAGAACGTGCACGATGATTGTGGTTCGTGGTTTAGCTTCATGTGTCTGATTGGTTATATATATCTCCGTTTTTCAAGCATTTTTCAAAAAACGAAGGTAACGTGATTTTTCCTAACCAAAATGTGGTTCGGGAAAGTCACGTGATCTTCAGACTTAGTTTTACTTCCAGCCAGCCGTATAAAAGTAAATTACTGAACCAAATTTAAGTCTTTTATTTTTACAATTATTCATGAGCATGTGACAAAAAAGACTATGTATTCCAATGATTCAGATTATGGATACAAGCTGTAAATAATGATGAGAAATCGAACATTAACAACATCTATGGACAACTTTTACACAGTGAATAGATGTTAAGTTTGCATCGGGATAAAGAATATTTGGTTTTACCCTTTCACCGATATGTGTTATATACACATCAGTGAAAGGGTGAAAGGGCAGATTTTTCCACCAAGTATGACACAAACACTCAAGGGCAGACTTGCCCCATTACTCAAGTATTAGCTAAAAGATACATGTTGTGAACATCTTGCTCACAGTACTCTCTGGTATCACAAACACTTAAGCAGACAGCTTGCCAACAAGTCACGAACCTGGCAGCTAGCCAACATATGAAATACACATTGAATAATGTTTAACATAAATGTACATGATGATTGATAATCGAGTAACCTCACATTACAGCCATAAATGCAAAGGGAACATGACGCTTGGAACAGCAGCCCCACCTGAACTAGCAGGAGCCAAAACTCTGCTTACAAATTCAGCTTTACTGTCTGATGAAAACACTTACAAAATGGGGCAATGAAAGTGCTAATTTCATAACTTACGCCCATCTTTAAAGAAATGGTTCCAGCAATTTATGACAAAAACATTAGGAATTGTAGCTCATTCAAATATCACTGTCCAAAAAAGCATGTTAGATTCCATTGCTTTAACCAATGGTTGGAACTCCTCCACCTGAACCGATGGGAGCTAATAAACTATGCTTACAAGCTTTATTGCAAGTTATGTTATTAACAATCAAATTACAAAAACCATGCTCTAACTTGCCCTATGCATAAAATACCATTTTAACATGTTTAAAAGTAAAAGAAAACAAGAATAACAAATCCATTACAGTGATAGATGCATTGTTTAACTGCTTGCTGCCTCTGCTTGATCAACCCTACCCGAGGCCATGGAAGCCAACAGACAGGCCTAAAAAATGGCTTTGATTTACATACAAAATACCGATCGACGGTCACCTAGATTTGAACAACTCTTTGGAATTTAAAAAGAAAAGAGTGGTAGGTGCAGAGGAGGAAGCGGGTTGAATTGTAGTGTTCTATAATCAAGCTGCAACAAAAGAGATCAACCCGCTCCCAAACTTGCATGAATGTCTGTGGAGTGAAAAACCAGAGATAAAAACTCTTTTGCTAGAAAATACTCTGGAGAGCCCCACAAAGCAAGGCATACAGTTTTAATGAATTTATTATAATAATATATTATAATAATCAATATTATAATATCATTGTTTATATTACAGCCTTGCATGGCTCTTTCATGATCGGTGTACATTTGTAGAGATGGCTCCTGATAGCTTGGCACTACCACAATGTTCACCCTTTTTCCCTGGTATGGTATTCCTCCACTCACACTGAGGAGTGATATCTACCCTTATTGAGAACAGGCCTGGAATTACACCAGGGCAACAGAGATCATTGCCTTCAAGGCCTCCTTATAATTCCAGGCCTGTAAAAAGTCTTTTAAATCTACAACAAAATCTGTGTGTTCTGTTTTTCTTCTCTGGACAGCTCTATCGCCATGGTGATCGAACTCCTATTGACATTTACCCGAATGACCCATACAAGGCAGACACTTGGCCTGAGGGTCTCTCACAACTAACCACGGTAAGAATAGTTTGTAAAACTGCTTTTAAACAAACTTGATAGCATGCCATCTTAAATTGAAAAATCGTTCAGCAAGTTTCCTCGTACCTGAAGACACTGGAAGATGTTAAAGGGGCACCTTACCTTGGATTGGGCGATTTGGGTTGTAAAAAGCGTTTTTTATGAAATGAACTGAAATGAATATGGTTGGAAAGATGTTTTAAATGTAGAATATGATGATCCACACAAATAGGCCTATGCCTAGAAAATGTGTGAACTAACACGGTTCGCCATTTTGTGGAGACAAAAATTTTGTTCTATAAAATGGCGGACGGTGCACGTTCATGAAGTAACAGAAAACCCACACAATTTCGAGGCATATTTGTGTGGATCATTATATTCTACTTTTTAAACATTTTATAGTAGAGTATCTTGCTCGAGGACACCAGTGTCACGACCGGGATTCGAACCCACACCCTGATGACCTAACCACCAGAACTTGAGACTGGTGCACTAGACAGCCCGGCCATGACACGCTTTGATGAGAATAAACCAGTCATAAGAAATATTACATTTATGGCATATTGTTATTTCTACATAAAGTCAAGAACTATAAAAATAACACTTGTCTGTTGAACATGCTTTGAGATTTTGTACGTTACTTCAAAACAAAACTTGATCAAAGTCATATGGAACGATCTCCATTATGGGAAGATTGTACGTTTTCTTCCATTAAACAAAGTGATGTCACAGGTTGTATGGTCTGGGTATGAGAAAACTGTATTTTTAGAAGAGGAAAAAGAAGATTTTTTTTTTATTATGTAATTTTGACTCGTCTTTAGTGTATTTCCTCCTTTAAATAAATAATAAAATTACCTGTTGTCTTTAATTTCAGCTGGGTATGAAAATGCATTACGAACTTGGTCAGTGGCTTCGCAAACGCTATGTCAAGCCCGGATTTCTCAATGCTACCTACAACAGGGATGCATTGTACGTCCGCAGCACTGACAAAGACCGTACACTAATGTCGGCCGAGGCGGACTTGTCAGGACTGTACCCACCGACGGGAAACCAGATATGGAGGACAGGATTTGATTGGATGCCCATTCCAGTACACACCATTCCAGTGAATGAAGACTATGTAATTTGAATTCCTTCCTTGCCATTAGTTTATCAATTTGTTTTCTGTTTTTGGGCCGTTTAATTGTTTCAGTGTTTTCACCCTCATACAAAGAGGTTTTTTTGGGGGGGGTGCGGGTCAGAGGCTGTGAACTTTCTTAAAAGCTATTTACAAATGTTGATATTTCTACTGTGGAATCAACCATTTTTAGACACCAAATTTTGACACCCTGTTTTATCTCTCATTCACATAGTATTGTAAGTGAATAATTTTGACACCCAGTTTTTAAATTTACAGCAAATTATGACACCCTTTTACCAAATCCTGGCTAAAACCTTGGAATCAACAGAGGACACAACAATTAAAAATATTTTCAACATCTAGCGAGCAATCATGTTGATGATGCTGTGGTGTAGTGGGTGGGGGCCGTGGGAAGGGTGGGGGGGGGTATCAGGGTGCCACAATGAGCATTATACCGCATGTAATGCACCTTGATTCTGACATGCACAAACAATTTGAAAAATAAGTACTGTTGGGTGTGGGGGCCTTGAAAATGTTACATTTCTTGGTTGATCCCTTTGTTCAGCAAGTCTTACTTTCCACAGTATCTGCCTATTTTTCCCTATTGCAGACCATCACACAATTACCAACCATTATCTATCAACATGTAGTTGGAAGCTAAATGCAATATTAGCGGCCAAAAGCAGCCGAAGGACTTGACCTACCTCCACTCAACCAAAGAGGTCATATTCAAAGGTCATCTCCTACATTGGTATTTGTCAACGTTGCTGACAACAACAAAATGAGTTTAAAAATCAACAATATCAACCATGTCTCTGCATGTGGTAATATTAAAGAAATGATAAATGAATGATCTCCAAGGAGGTCAGACAACCTGATGGTTGACCAACTCGACTCTAGACAACTCAACAGTTGAGACAACTCAATGGTTCGGACAAGACAAGTGGACTGTTAGGGTATATTGCGGAGATGCAACTTTTTTATTGTACTAGCGGGCGCGATGTGTTGGTAGGAAATGTTGCAAGTTTATGTCCAGTAATGTAGGGTAAGGGTTTAATTTGCAGGGGGCACTGGGGGTTGATCGATTTCTAGAATGGCGTGGTAATGGTAGTTTAAAACAGTGCACACTGTTGTTTTGTCTTTTTTTAAATTTTGAGCGAGGGGATTCAAAAGGTCTTGAGTGTGGGTCAAAGTGGCTCCTTCCCATCTCCACAACCCCCTCCAATGCCATGTTAGGAAGCATAAATTGGGGTGTTGCTGTTGGCATGGCTTTTCAGACAAAATAATTTTACAGCATGCTTACTACCATTACCATCTATATAACAAATAAGCCTTCAGATAGAAATTACACAATATTATTATTATTATAGCATGACCCTACCTTTAAGAATCTTATTGAAAAAGTTTGAAATTCTAGTGATTATAACCTACCTGTTGAGTAGTCTGAACCATCGACTTGGTCAACCATTGGGTTGTCGTACGGTTTAATGGTTCCAACCATCGAGTTGTCTCAACCGTCAAGTTGTCTTGAATCAAGTCAGTCAATCATCTGACATTCGTCTCTGAAGAGTAACATGATAATGACATGAGAAAGGCCCCAATAGACAGTTCTAACACGCCCCAAATGAGCTAAATTGCCCTGAATATTCCCAAAATTTTATCATAGTTTTGTTCTGAGGATGAGGCCAGGCAGACCAATCAAATCAACATCCAAATGTTTTGGTGTTGATTTACCAAAGCTAATTAAGTAAGACTTTTTGACAGCTCTTGGCCAGATCACCTAGGTCATGTAGGTAGTTTGAATTTCAACTGCAAGATTAGCCCTCTCACCTACTGTACCATCGTTGTTTTTACTAAACTTGTGAAGCACATTCATTTGACTTTGTCTTTATTTGACAGCTGCTGAGAACACTTGATCCTCCATGTCCAACTTACAACAAGCTCAAAAAAGAGACGGCATCCACCAAGGAATATTTGGATGTTCAAGAGAAATACAAGGTAACTCATTTCAAGATTCTCCTCGATACATTTCTGTTTTGTGGCCGAGCAGCCCAGTTCACCAGACCCGAGCTCTGGTGTTGTCAGCAGTAGAGTGTGGGTTCTAATCCCGGTCATGACACTTGTGCCCTTGAGCAAGGTACTTGACTATAATTGCTTCGAAAAAAGTTGGGAACGTAGTGCATTATGTTCTACCAGCCAGGCTCCAGTAGATGATACCCATGAGTCCATGACTACATCCTTAAGGACTGTGAAGGGGGTAACCCTGTTTCAGCCCCAGAAGTAGGGGCAACGTGCCCCTGGTGACAGTTGATTTGGGTCGACAGCCCAAATCAGTTAAGTGTAGCCCACACCTTGAAGTGTCTGTCTCATAAAATAAAATAAAGTCATCGTAGTTTTTCTTCTTTTTCTTTTGAGCACAGATACTTTTTTTCTTGAAGGTGTTAGGCACTGTATAAATACAATAGATATTATTTGTAAACATTATGTCAGTTTTCCCTCCAAAAACAAGACTTTATTCCCTGATGATGTAAAGGTAATAAAAATTACAATATAGGTGCTTTTCTAACAAACAAAGATTACTGAAAGCACCTTACACTATACCGACTCCTGTTCATTTCCCTTAAAGGTACAGTACACATTTGGTAATGACTCTGAAAAATAATGGCAATAAAAACTTACTTGGTAAGAAGTACATCAGCTTTGGGTATAATAAAATGAATTTTGAGAAACTTTTAACTTCGAAGTACTACGGTTATGGAAAATATATCACTGTTTATTCCCCAAAACTTGAATCTGAGAAGCATTTCTGTCAGAAACTGTGTATTCCTATGGGGAATATTCTACCTGCTTGGAAATATTCGCTCTGGTTTTTCGGTGATATCTCAAAAATTTGACCACCTTTTGAAGTGAAATTTTCACAGGTTAGTTTTATTGTACATGTACCTACATTTATATAGGATTAACATAATCAGTAGGCTCCAATTACCAAATGTGTACTGTGCCTTTAAGAATTTATGAGACATACTCAACTTCTTTGGTGTATGCAGCACTGGCAACCCGATTTGGGTGCAAAAAATTCTACAGTACACGTAGGTACATTTTAACCCCGGTTACTCCTGGGTGATGAGATGCAATTCTAGTTGGAAGTGTCTTGCTCAGGATTCGAACCCACACTCCGATGATTCAGCCGACAGAAGTTGTCTGCCTCTGCCTCACCAGTTACACTTTCCTGCTGATTGTTTTCAAGGTTTTTGAGTTAAAAAAAGAATTTTGAAGTTATGCCTGAATACTCTAAATTGTTTGTTGTTTTAATTTGTTTCCTTTTGTCTGCTTGTTTATTTGTTTTGGGGTTTGTTTGCTTGTTTTTTGCACACAGGACTTTTTGAAGAACCTGACTATAAATGCAGGATACAAAGAACCGTTGAGTGTTTTTAACATTTTTAGGTTGGAGGATCCCCTTTTTGTTGAGGTAAGCTGTCATATTATATTATTCAAAATCATTATTTTTATTTTTCAAACCCTTAAAGGAACATTACAGAATTGGTTTTTGCTTACAAAACAGTTGCCGGCAGTGTAAGCACTTTATTTAATCCACCATATACATAAACTGACAAACCTGTAGAAGTTTGAGATCGATCGGCCATCTGGGTCACGAAAAACCGATTACACATTTGCATGAAATCATATAGATTCGACAAATGAATAAAACGCTCACTGAGCGATAAACTCCAATCGGAAAATTAGTTTATTCATTTCTCATCAAATATGGCATTTCAGACAGAAATATTTCAAGGGATGTTTTCTACTATCATCATCATTAGACCGTGTAAGTTTTATGTAAATCTGTGATCAAAAGTATATTTTACAAGTTTTTTTCTTACCAATTCTGTAATGTTCCTTTAAATTGAAGTTTGATAAAAAAAAAAAAATTGTACAATCAGTAAAGTATTAAGTAAATTGTGTGTTTTTTTCTTGGAAAGCTGAACTCCTTTGGCGTAGATAATACCATTTTAAGAATTTTTTTCTTGCACTATTTTACAAAGTGTGTTATCCTACATATGCTATGCTTTCAACAACCAAGTTGAATCGGATTCAGACTTCTCTGAAATTCATTAGTTTTACTACAACAAAGATGTATAAAGAGATAAATCTAACCATTCTTTCGGGATTTGTCTTTCATTTTTTATTGTCTGTAAAGTGGGTTCATGGTTTGCAGTGGCCAGATTGGGCTAACGTGTCCGGTTTGTACGAAGACTTGAAAACCGTGTCAGATTACGGGATGTATTTCCTTTTCAACTCAAAAGAGAAGAGTCGACTCAAGGGAGGTAAGTTTTTCTCGGCTAAACTCAGAGCAAATGTTAAAAGCTGGGAATAGGTAAAAGATCAGGAACACTGATCTGTCATGCATTTTTGAACAAGAAATTTTCCCTGAAAGGAGCATTCAGATACACTGGCTGTACACGTCACAAACCCAGAGCTCGAAATATCCCACCGGGCCACTGGCCAGAGTCCATTATTTTAAGTTTTTGACGATTGACCCTACACTCTAACAAGACCTGCAGCCTTGCGTTTTTCTAAACACACAATTTCTAAGATTTACTATGCATTTCACATTTAGATTTTCAGAGTCCAAGCCGCCCTCCTGATAGGTCAGCGACTACTTAAAAATGAGAGAAATAGAGTTGGTCTTGCAAAAATATTTCTGTTTGGGTAAAAATTTCTGAGCTACAACACCTGGTCAATGGAGATTATTTGGAAATTCATGCCCTGTAACACCCTAGAGTATTTCACCTGAGACCCTCCGTCCGTCCGTGCACTTTTGTATCCATACCGTAACTTGAACTAGAAGTGACATTTGGACTTGTAACTTGGGTGGGGGGTTGCCCTTAGAGAAAGGAAAGTTGGGATTGTTTCAGGGGTGAAAAGGTCAAGGTCTCGGTGGTGAGTTTGACATGATTTATGGTTTGCTAGTTACAGCCAAATGGTGTTTGGGATCGTAACTAAAGTTAGAAGTGCCATTGGACTTGTATTGGGTGGGGGTTTTCATTGGGGAAAGAAAACCTAGGAGTAACTTGGGGGTGAAAAGGTCAAAGGTCTAGGACACTGTGGTGAGTTCAATTCCACAGGTCCACTGTCAAGGTCACCATGCTCGGGTATAGGATTATGGTTTGGTGACATTTTGGGTTACTTACAATGTATAAGGGCTGAGGGGTTTCAACAGCATCGCTGGTATTTTTTTGTTTATGTGCACATGCGAAATTGCTTTTCTAACTTTCAGGAGTACTACTCGGGGAAATTATAGAAAATATGCACAACAAATCAACGACGAAGGACCCAACGGATCTCAAGAGAAAATTATACATGTATTCAGCGGTAAGCTTCTTATCCAGATTTGTGAACAATTCCCAAAATATTTGTATACAGAGGTAGAGAGAAAAAAACAATACAAAAATAAATATAAAAAGATTACTTAAGATTTGAAGCTTTGTATGATGTAGTAAGTAAGAAATGCTTCTGCTTCAGTACTGGTGTTCTCTGGTATGGATAGCTGTAGATTGCGCCACAGCATCTTGTTAACCATTATATGGTGCTATGTAAATAAATGGACTTTGTAGAAAAAATGTGCGCTTTGAGACACCCTCGGGTGTGATAGAGCACTATATAAGAACTGTATATTATTATCAATATTATTATATACTGATCAAAATGTTGAGTTGTTTCACCATCAGTTCTTTTCAGAACCAAAGAGAGGCCTGCCATGTACGAGGTTTTACTGAAAACTTTACTAAATTGTATCTCCACTGTTCAAATTTTCAAACTCTTATATCATTGAAACGTTGCTATATTATTGTATCTCCTTGCTACACATTTTTACATCATTGAGACAACTTTTTGTCTCTTGTTGTCAATGTTTACAGCATGATACAACATTGGCTGCCCTTCTGTCGGCATTGGGCATTTATAATGGCGTACAGTCACCTCTAGCATCTTGTGTCATCGTAGAGCTTTGGAAAGAGGATAACGGGTAAATAAAGTCATCAACCCTCCTACTGTCTGACCATTCAACATCGTCTGCTGTGGTTTTTTAATCATAGATAGACTAATCCAGTCTGTGCTTAATGCATCTACACAATACACACATGCACATATTGCATTGTTTTGCCTCCACCATGACCACGCACAACATGTGGAATTAAAATAGTTTCAAATGGTTGGACAAAGCACTGGAAATGTTACTCAGAGTAGGATGGGTAATTGTACACGTCAAAGATATAAATTTGTGAAAAGTTCCTTTTCGTTGAATCCATCGTTACGTCTTATAAGCTTAACACGTAGCAGGGGGAGATCCATAGGGCCTTATAGGGGCTGAGAGGCAAAGTATTTACAAGGGGGTTACAATGTGCTGGGTACATGCATCCCTTGGGTATCCCCCCCAATACTTCGGATGTAGTACATGTATTTCAGAATTAACAACCCAGATCCTAAAACAGGATAGCAAACTTTTACCAGGACAGCCACCCTGTTTATATGAGTCATTTATATTAATGTGACCAAACCGAGGGAGGAAGGTAAAAAATAGTCTGGTCCCCCTTTTCTGGAATAGTAGATATCAGTATTCATAGCCACAGGGAACATAGCCAGGATGGTGCCATACTTACCACAGAATTCTGCGCTTGTGGTGCCTGGTAAAGCGTGTGATTCTATTGGCTATAGGCGCAGAACTCCGCAGCAAGCAGTGCCATGACATTTGGGCCCAGGTCTATACCTTCACACTCTGAAGAAGCACCAGGGTTGACTTCTTCTCGATAAACATTCTGTGCATACAATGATCATTGTGCTGTGGGGACAATTGTATGAAAGCTTGTAAGCAGACGGTTGTTGCTTAAGAAGCAGACTTTTAGCACAGGTTTTTATTTCAGAACCACTGTTTGCCATAAACAAAGCAAAAGACACTCCAGCTTGCTGGGAGTTCCTGTAAGTAGATGAGAGACTCAAAAGTGCAAAGTTCTTTGTGAACACGCACACTGGGAAATCTTCTTGATGATTATGGAACATACTTTTGCTATTAAAGCATGTTATTTTTTTTTTGCTTTTGGCAAACACAAACATTGCTTACCAGTAAACAGCTGTATGAACTTCGGCCCTTGTTTTATGGTTAAAAGTTAGCCCTCTGAAGGGCACAAGCGTCAAGTTGAAGCCATGAGTCATACCCATATTCTAAGGAAGGCCTAGTGTCATAAAGCTGCTTAAGCCGAAAATAATGCTTAACATTTTTCTGCTGAGTAGAAATCAGCAGGATACCAGTCACGAGTGGTATGTTTGACATGCTGATAACCGTATACTGGTTAAGCATGATTTTGTTGTGTCTCTACTTTTTGTGCTGAAGCAGCTCTGTGAAATTGGGCCCAGGTCATTCTAACAACTTGATCAATACATACATTAAAGAGGAAGAGAAATGATCCTTTCAATTTTGTGATGTACTCATTTTCGAATAGATAGAGTCCTCATGTGATTGGGGGGAAAAAATACAAATTTCTTGCCTCACGTTAAAATGGTGTAAATTGCCATAGTATTGATACCCTTCCAGTGCAAAATTTGTCAATATCCAAAATGTCTGATGACATCATTCTGGGAAAAATGGGTCTCTACATTTTTTTGATGGGGATGTTTTTGTTCATAACTTCATTTTTCTACCTCTTTAAACAAGTCAAACATGCTTAGACCACTCGGCCATATCAACCCACAAATGCCTTCCCCATGTCTTTATTAATCTCATCAGGCAAAGCACTGTCAACATTTTATTCCGCAATGATACCACTAAAGCTCCCTACCCCTTGGTGATTGAGGACTGTGAAGCAGCTTGTCCCCTGGAGAAGTTCACAACGCTCACCAAGGACATGGTTCCCGAGGACATCAAAGCTGCCTGCGGAATCACCACTCCGTTCCTGAGCAATAGCATGAGCATCAGTAAGGAATGTTCCCCTTTTCGAAACTCAATGCTCTGCTGATTTTGTGTAATGACCTTTATCACAGTACAGCCATCTTGTGCTTCTTCCATTCAAATCAATGTGATCATGCTGAGGCGGGATGGACAACACTAGTCTGGTACCATGAGAATCGGTGTTTATTTGTGCTATTGCACTCGGTGGAACAGGATAAAAATGGTCTAGATATGATAAGGGTCTATTGCTTTTCATTGTTTTGGGAGACTGGTTTTACTCACTGGTCTTAGGTCTTGGTACCCTGTGGTCTCGGTCTCGGACCCTTTCCGGTCTTGAATATTCAACTGGTCTCGCTTTGAGACCAGCCTTTTTACCACTATGCAACACATAAAAAAAATTGGTGGGGGGTTGAGAACATCCCAACCTCCCTTTCCTTGCCTGTCCTGCCTGTGGACCACATATTGTGCATCCAACCAAACTCGCACAGAACACACTGTGTATCATGCACACAAAATATTCTTGCATGTACATCGTACCAAGGGTACACATTCATGAACAGTGTGCATTTTGCTTGGGACCTAGTGTACTGTTCTGCTGTAGTAGAACACCTTGCCATAAACAGTCGATATCGGCATGGAGGTGTTGCAAGATGGCAGCTCGTGAAATACCTATAGGAGGCAAAAGAATTTTGCCCCTGGGTTATGTGCACTACAGTTCTGGCAACAATTAGCCATAAGAAACTACCAACCCTTTTTAAGCTGGCTTAAAAATTCTGTCATTTCCAGTATCCTCTAAACCTGTGGAGAGAGCTTTTAGCAAGGGTAGCATTATCATATACCCTTCAGGTCTCGGTCGCGGTCTAGGACCTTCAGGTCTCAGTCGCGGTCTCGGACTACAACACTGTTGCTTTTACAGCCGAAGCCAAAACACTCTTCCTTGAGATTCCTGTCCCATCCCAATCATGCATTCAGATACCCTGTCAAGAGTGTACACAATATCTAAGTGCCAGAGTCTACTCTGGCTGTTTTCGTTCACCCCTCATTTGTGCCTATGCCTAACAAAAGAGTGTACCATCTTCAGGGAACGTTCCAAAAGTCAGAATGGTGGGAACCTTTCTAATTGGACCGTAAGTATTCAAGCACGTATGGACCGTTCCAATGGACCACTAGAACATGTCATTGAAACATTAAAAATTACTACTATGCGTATTCACTTGTGTAGGATTGCTCCTGTAGTTCAGCACAATGATGCAGTCTATTGGAATGGTCTGAAGGTCCAATTGATTGCAGGTGTGTGCCCGCGGAAACATTCTTCTGCGCCTAAATTGCACCCCATTTTTGAGACGCTCCCGTAAAAACCAGAAAACATAGTATTTTTGTGTATCTTCTTTTTCTTTCTGTTGTCAACATGTTGACCTAGTTCTTCACTCAGGCCCACCATTTTCCTCTTTCTCTGTCATCCCACTTCTGCACCTAGTTATCCTGATAAGTATCGTCATCGGTCTGCTCGTCATCACCATGCTAACGCTCATCGGAGTTCTTATTTGCCGCTGTCGTCGGTCCAAAATCCGCCATCACCGGATGCAGTCAGACGACACCAATGCATGACTATTAGAAATGGTCAATGGAGAAGATGGAGAAGACATTTTATGAATTATGCAGCGCTTTAAATATATATATATCTACTTCTCTATATCTTTTTAGTTTTACTCCAGCAGAAGCAAAGAAGAAGATCGTATTCCTCAAATGCTCAGAAACTATCATTTTCAAATAACTGTAACCCAACCAAGGTTGGAAGAATAAAATAGTCTGACACCATCCTATTAAATGAGAACCAGTATTCGTTGATGCTTTTGCACATAGGGAATATGACAAAGATGGTGGGCTGCATGCCAAAACAACAGGGAAATCTGAGTTTGGAAAGTTGTTCCTTTATTTTCATAATTTTATTTTTTGTATTAACTAACTTTGCACCTATAGATAATCGGTTGGTGGGAGTGGAGCAGGGTCGTGGTAAAAAGTTCAGGGTTTTGTGCAAAAAACAGTTCTGAAACTTAAAAAAAAAAAAAAACGGAAACTTTATTCCCCCCCCCTGTTTATTACCTTTCCTCAATTTTACATAGAAATCAAAATAATTGTCATAACATTTTCACCTTCATAGTTAAAATAGAATTTGAAATGTGCATAGTGTATAGCTCAAAAAGTTGTCAAAATTTTGCATAACTAGGGAAAATTCTGCAGTTACATACAAGTTTGACTGCCAGCTGAACTTGTTTATAACGTATTAGTTTATCGGTCTTTTGTAATTTAGATACTTTAACACTTTGAATTTTTCATAAATGTCAATCACAAAATTCGGCCCAACTTCAAGGTTTTGAAAAACTAGCTGTACTTTTTTCTTTCAGATTGTGCTTGAAAGTATTAGGGTTTGGGGGTGGATTTGTTTACATTTTAAAAACTGTTTAATCTCATTTGAACTAAATTTTCTCTTTTGATTGAACACTTCTTAAAAGATCGCATGTTGCTGTTTTTGTTCAAGCTGGTCTTTAAAAGTATACAAAGTAGTTCCAGTTTGGACTTTTAGACTTTAAAAATGTCTGTAAAAAAATTTCTGTATCTGCATTTAAATGACATAGAAAAAAGGAATTTCTTAAAGATTATTTTTTATTGAGTCATGATAGGCTGGGATTGCATGAAGGTTTTATATTATATGACCTCAAAGGTCATCTAATGTTATGCAGGACAGCCTGAAAAGGCCGTATTTTATATCCATGGCCTAAACAAATTTGAATTTCTCTACTCTAAAGGTTGTTTCCTTTGTATGGAAAAGGGTTCTTAAGTCGTTGTGTCTGACCCCAAAAGGTCATATCTCATTATGCATGACCTCTAAGGTTATTCCACATTACACAAACTTACTGCACTGAGGTGATAACATGATTATCACAAAGCATACACTGATCATGGAGGTACCTCCATGCAGTGTATAAGTAAACTTGTTCCAGAATAGTCAATGCTGTACCAATTATCTGTGGATAAATCAGGAAAAATTGAATTTACATTTATAGGCTTATATAGATGTGTCGTTGAGTTATGTACTTATAATGATTCTGTGGGACTGTGTTTTCCCGGCCAGTTTAAATATCACAACTACCTTCTGTGATATTTAAAGCTGGTGGGGAAAATACAGTCCCAGAGAATCGCCACTGTCTCACTCACTGCTTAAGGTTGCCATGGTGGAATTGTAAGCTGAAAAGTTCTCATTTTGTTGTTTCATGAATCTGGGTTTTTCTCTCTTTGCTTCCACTAAGACTTTTTTTCAGAAGATCTATTTGTTGAAGTTAATGTAACAATTCTGATTGAATATAAATCACTCCGCATTAGCAGAGAAAACTAATCACTTAAAGAAATAATTGAAAAGGAGTATGCACTTAACGTTTTATATTAAGAGTTAAATTGACGTGTACTTTGGTCACAACTAGTTTGGTGCAATTTGTTTGGTTAATATTTTGGGAAATCTACGGTAGAGCTGTGCTCGGTGAAAGTTTTTGTTCGTTTGTCATTTCTGTAACTGTCAATTAGCTTTATAAAAGCTAGAGTTTGATAGAGAAATTTTATGAGGTGTATTGTGGTATGTTTGGACTTTGGGTTTTTTCATCATCACCTTCCTCATGTCAACCCCTCCTTATTCCATTGTCTTTATCAGTGTATTTACTTTCTCAACCCCAAACAACATCAATCATCATCATCACTGTGTGTCGGTCTACTGTTCAATGTACCCGCTTTGTTTTTCCATAGCTTGGTTTTCTACCAAAAAGTACTTCAACAAATAAATGTTTATTTTGGAAAAATTTGTTTACTGTTCAATGTACCCGCTTTGTTTTTCCATAGCTTGGTTTTCTACCAAAAAGTACTTCAACAAATAAATGTTTATTTTGGAAAAATTTGTTTTGTTGGTGTTTTTTTTTTTGAAGTAGTCTACTAAGTCAAATCGGAGCAACTGTTCTGCAGTTGAGAAATTATTAACACGGTCAATTTGCAGGGAAACCCGATGTACACATTTTTAAGAGAACCGCCAGTGGGGATCCAAACATTTTTGAAACATTCCCTCCAAGGACGATCATAAACATGAGGTTCAAAGAATCCACGTTATAAATCGCCCACAGTTTACAAAGAAAACAAAATTAAAGGAACATTACAGAATTGGTTTTTGCTAACAAAACAGTTGCTGGCAGTGTAAGCACTTTATGTAATCCACCATATACATAAACTGACAAACCTGTAGTAGAAGTTTGAGATCAATCGGCCATCTGGGTCACGAGAAAATAGTGAAAAACCGATTACACATTTGCATGAAATCATATAGATTCAACAAATGAATCAAACGCTCACTGAGCGATAAACTCCAATCGGAAAATTAGTTTATTCATTTCTCATCAAATATGGCATTTCAGACAGAAATATTTCAAGGTATGTTTTCTACTATCATCATCATTAGACCGTGTAAGTTTTGTGTAAATCTGTGATCAAAAAGTATATTTTAAAAGTTTTTTTCTTACCAATTCTGTAATGTTCCTTTAAACCTCACATATTTGTCTTCAAGTGGCAAAAATTGTACAAAATAAATTACCTTCCTTTGTTCAACCCAATTTTAAATAAACTACCTAATGAAATTGAAGCAGTAGATGCAACAGTGACGTAACCAGTTGGGTGACAGGGGGCGGGGTAATTGAGATCAACATGCAAATTAATGGTTCGATACACTATAACCACCCCACCCCCCCCCCCAAAAAAAGGGATAACAAACATTTCTTTGTCCCAAAATGAATATCTCTGGGCCTAGTTAGCCCTAGCTTTTTTTCCAAGCCCGAAAACCTGAGTTTCGCAAAGATCCTTTTTTTTCAAAAAACGGCGCACTGGATCAGCCTACCAAGCTTCCAGTTGGTTTTCTGAGCCTGAAAACAGGCGCTTCACAGAGATTCTCATTTTCTTCCGAGGGATAATCTGGATATTCTGAAACGGCGCACCGGAATTACCAAGTTTCCATTATTTCTCAGAGCTTGAAAACGTGTTTCGCAAACGTCCTTATTTTTTTTCCCGTGTGAATTTAAATTTTGTCATTAAAAAAAATGTTTGAAACTGCACACCGGGTTTATTACGTGTCTTTTTCCCGACAGAAAAGCATGCATGTCGCCAATACCTTGATTGTTTTTCTCGAAAGAAATAAACCAACAATTGTGTATTTATTGTTCGAAACGGCACATCGATATTTTCAAGATAATTTTTTTACGGAGTGACTGTGAATGTCCAGCTAAGCTAAAGATGCTTAGTTGGGTGAGGCCAAGTTCTTTGTACTCGTTTAGGCCATGATAATGAAAGTTATAGATTTGCGTCCACCGCCCGTATGCTCTGAAAGCTACCGCCGAAAAATTTCATTATTTTCACAAAATTTCATTATTTCCACAAAAAAGACTCTGCATCACAAATTTTCAAGTTTCAATTCAGGCCAAACAATAAAAGGGTTCTGTTTCCGATTATATGTCATTAAAATTGGGTCGGTAGGTCGGAAAGTTTTTTTATTTCGCGTTATTTTTTTATTCCGACACATTCACGAATACGTCCACGATCGTTCATGTGTTGAGCGCAATTAACGGATTTGCACAACGAATTAGGCAAAATTGCGCGCAAACTGCAGTTTGCGCTCTGCAGATTTGGCAGTTAATCTGCCCGACCTTGCAAATTGTGCGCAATTTTCAGTTTGCGCTCTTTATACTGACAGTTCAAGCGGCCGATTTTGCAAAAGTGTGCGCAATATGCAGATTGCGCAAACCCGTGGAATGCGCTTCACACAGCGCCGTGTACACATGTGCGCGCATTGTGGGTCTTTGAAGAAGCTTCTTATACTACGAAAAAATAATGAAAAATGAAAAATGAAAAAAGGCCTCATGTCATTTCAAAAATGCCCGGACGCAAATCTAAAACTTTCATTCTCGTGGCCTTAAAATTGTTTTGAGAACGGAAATATAGTTGATGAGCTTGTTTTATTTTCACATGTATTGAGAACATAATGTAAGTGGTAATGAAATAGTTTCATTTTATTTTAAAGAGCAAAGAAGGGACATTGCCCAACACGGAGTGTTCAGTGCCGCATCGGCAAATCTCTTGTTGCAGAAATTACAAATTGCCAATTAAATTTTGTTTACCGGCAACATGATGAACGTATATACACGCCCCGCCCTTATGATGAGGTCATCGATGAAACCTGACACGCCCCCACCTGATTGGTACCTCGTATTCCTGTTAATAATACCAGTACAATGTACAATTAACAGCAGGGTGCCAGCCGATTTTGGGGAGGAACAAGCGTTCCCCCCCCCCTCCATTTGGCCCGAAAATGGAGCAGATCAAAGTTATTTCTCTGGTATTATTTGTTTAATCAGTGTTATATTACACACCTCACACAATTCCCTTCATTTTTATTTAAGTATTGTAAATGAGAGAATATTCTTACTAAATGACTAAACAGACGAAAGTCCGTTATCGACTTTTGCACTGGCGTTAAAATTGACGGCAATCCCGTTGATGGAAAAACACCCCTATCCTATTTTTTGAACATGCCGATTGTAAATGTTTGATGAACCAGGAAACTATGCCAGTTGCAATTGCACACATGTAAAACGATTATTTCCGATTAGCAATCAATACAATCACATGGATTTCGTCAGTAAACCACAAGTGCACCAAAGTCACCGTTACTCGTTCGATGCTGTTGTGAGATATTAATGGGATTACGACAATTCCAGAAATCTTTTTATAAACGGTTTAAAAAAAATTAAAAATTGTTTACAGTAAAATCTTGTGAGTTGTTTTTTCTTCAGTGCGACAGTAAGTAGCTACTACTACTACTACCATGGTGGTACTACTTTACTTGTTGTTTGTAACATAGACTTTAGAGCAAGCCTTGCTGTATCCGGGTACGTACAGCACACAACTAAAAACTATGTACTACTAGACTGTGACGCGAGTAAGGGAGCAGCAAGCCAAAGACTAAAGAGCACGAGTGTTTCGTTGTTCGTCGTTTACTGGACATTCCATGTAGGTAGAATTTCGTTCTTCCTGCAGGCAAATTACTTTTCTAACAAGTGAAGTAGCAACAATATAAGGTTAGAACAAGGATGACATCTTATTGCAATCTTCCCGTTCATTGCCAGTGTTTCTCATTGTGTCGCCTAAGAACAGAGTCTTTCAGATAGTGTTCACTCTTCACAAGACTTCAGACTGTAATTCGGAACCGCCCAACTTGGACGTATTTGTTTGGGAAAAGCTCTGCGTAGAATTTATAGTCATAGGAAATTGTTGCCAGCATTTACCACTAATTGAGCAGGCAGGCAGGCAGGCCAGTAACTCCATCATCAGAAAGTAAGACCCTTCTCCTTGCCTGCGAGTAGAGATGGATGGGAAATGGCATCTATTGACCCACGGCCACACAGTGGTGGTGGTTGTAGTACTGTTGTTCATACAGGTGAGTTAAACCACTGTTTCTTGCTTTATTATCATTTAGTTAAGCGTTTATTGTCCATCATTCATGACCCTTTCAGTTTTGAGTGATCATTTTACTCAGTTTTTGAGTAATCATTTTACTCAGTTTGATCCATTCTTAATGAGATGAAGGAGGCCCACACAGCGTAGGTAGTTGTGATAATTATAGAAACCCTCCATCCTCTGCGACCGTCGAGAGGATGGAGGGTACGACTTGCTCTATGGTACGACTATCGCAACTGAACTAACAAGTAACATGGTAGGTTCAAGTGGTTTTTTTTTTACCCCGGTGTGAATCCTGATGCGGGCTGGAGCCTTGCATGTAGATTTGGTTTTCACTGCCTAATAACCATTATAAATAATAATGGGTTTGCTTTATCACACCCTAGGGGGGTATTAAAGCGCTCATTATTTGTTTTTCAACAGGAGGCAGAGCTATTTTTTGAATTATGAGACCAATTTATGTAGTAACCAATGGTTTTACGAGGTGCTTCGGCGCATTCAGCAGCCATTTTCAGAAACACCAAGGCAAACCCCTTCTCTTAATTAATTTTTTGCGATAAGTGTAACTGGGTTACAGGACCTATGGCTTTACATACCATCTGAATATGTGGATTTGTTTCCCCTATTTCTGTATATTGAGGGTTTTCCTCTCACATCTGCAACTGAGAATTTCTCAATTAGGCCCCCTATCGTCTTTACTCAGGTATCTTCAGGGTTACAATGCCAGTCCAGGGCTCTAATTTTACCATGGACCGCAGGTGTTGACTTTGGGTAGCTGTGTTGAGTAACGATGTAGGCCTATATGAAAGACAATAGAGATCAATCTTTTCTTACACGTCTTAGTGTGTGTTCAAATAAAAGCATTTGAATACATGCTGAACTGTGTCATCAAGTTTTTTTCTTATTTTGAATCTGTTTTTGTAAAAAAAGTTTGGTCCAGTAAATATTTTTAGCTACAAGCCCTGCGGTCTCAGTGGATTTTACCCCAAATTTCGAGCCCTGCTAGTCACTTAAGAGGTTTCCTTGGTTTTTTTTTACCAGAAATTTAGAAAATGTAGAAGGATGTTCATAATTATGACACTTTCCTCCCTCCATTTTCAGACACCCCATCATGTTAAAAAGACAATTAAAAAAATTGTTAAAAAAAAAATCTTAAGATTTAAATTGATTGAACTACGGAGGTATAATTGAACGTCCGTGTTTAGATGGTATACATGTAATTGTTGTTTTCCCATGGTGTGGGTTTAACTGAAATCCTAAACCAGTCCACTTCAGCCCCTCCCATGTTGGTATGCACTTTGTACCCTAATGAGCCAACTGCATTGTCACACAATGTTAATAGTTAACGCTAAATGGCAAGATAATGTACAATGTTTTCCCGTAAATTCTTGTAACCCATACTTCCTCTTTCAAAGGCATTCATATGATGCCTTATCTGTTACTTTTATTGGCTCAGTTGTATCAGGAGATAAAACTTGATCTGGGTGGTGTCAGGTTCAGGGGGATCAACTTACGGACATCTCTAAGTTCTTACAATTATCTTTTAATACCATCCATGTTGTAAAAACTTGTTGGTGTTGAGTGACATCAATGGTATGCGACAATATTCCCAGCAGTTTGAGACAACTCAGGAGTTCGTCATTAAATTACTTCATTCATTTCTTTCTTTCTTTTTTTCCAACACACAAGGAATAAGTGTTTAAATAGTCATGTATTATGATTACATTATATTATAATAATTAAGAAAACATATGGACATTTGGATAATTGTGTGAGGATGGAGGTCTCCAAGAAGCATAGCCTGTCGAGTAGAGACCCCACTCGATACAAGAACAAAAACAAAGAACATATGAAAACACTATTACAACTAATTACAGTTTAGATATTGGTATAGCTAGTATAAAGTAAACTCGAGGTTGGAATAACAGTTTGCCTGCTTACAAATATTTGCTGATTAATTGAGTTTTTAATTTCCGTTTGAATAAGAATAAACTCCGTATTTTCCTCAGAGAGGTATTCAAGGAATTCCACAGCTTAGGCCCTTCATGTTTGACACCTTTTGAGCTATTGTGGTACGAGCATATGGATGATGAAAATGAGTACACTGCCTAGTGAAGTGATAGTGAATATCTAGATTTTTACTGAACATTGAACAGATAGTGTTAGGCAGTTTTTTATTTTGAAGCTGATGCATTAATTAAGTGGTTTTTTTTTTATTGTGATCACTGATGTGCAATATCGAAAGATTGTTTGATTTGTATTTTATTTTTATGTACAGCAGTATGCACATCCCCTCCCTTTAAAAAAAATAAATAAACAAATAAAATGAATAAATAAATAATAAATGAATAAGGAAATACAAAAAATAATAATAGTAACAAGTTTTTTTTTAAAATTGTGATCACTGATGTGCAATTTTGAAATATTGTTTGATTTGTATTTTGTTTTTATGTATATTATGCACACACCCCCCCCAAAAAAAAAATAATATCAATAATAGTACAAAATGAATTTATAAACAAAGTAATAATATTAATAACAATTAAATAAATACAAGTTTTAAAATAATAATAATTAAAAAGGGATGAATGAAAAGAAAAATACTGTTTAGTCTTTACATGTACATTCATGAACTCCTGTATAGTTATGTTGCCAAGTACGCGTACTGTTTGAGTAATTATAATGAGGAAGGCTCAACGACGACCATCTGATGACATCTGCATACATACACTGCATGCAGTCGTGTCCATGTGTGGATGACAGTGCTTCACATGCAAGACTAGATGGTTTCCACCAACAACCCTGTGTGTCAACTGTATTACCAAATAGAACCTAATCATGGGGGCAGCCATTTTGTTTGTGTTCAGTTTCATTTGAACAGGCCTGGAATGACACGGAGGCCACGGCCTCTGTTGCCCTTGTCTTGGCCTTGGTGCCCTTGTCTTGGCCTTGGTGCCCTTGTCTTGGCCTTGGTGCCCCTTCAAAAGTCTCCTGATAGACTGTAAGATTTTCCAATAGAAGTGCCCTTTGCAAAATAAAATGGCCTTGCCCTCACAAAGATAAAATTCCTGTCCCGATTTAGAAATCAATGTAATGAGACCTCTGCTTGGTGAAAAGTCTAGTTCATCCCTTATGCAATATTAAGCTAATGCAAGAAATGTTCTCTGACACAAACGTTCAAGGCAAAGTTGTGTTGTGGTGCGGACAAGGTTGGTGTCTACATGGAGTTGTCCAGATTGTTAAAAGTGGTTTTTTTTAAGACTATTTACATTGTGTTTCCCTGTCTACTGTGTGTTTATTGTGAACAAAATTTAAATGACAAGAATCTATGTGTGTGTTATATTATAAAACAAATATTGAATGCACTTTGTTCCCGCATCAAATATATTTGTATGCTATTCTGGCCCTAGATTTTGAAAACCTATTTTTCGCTATGATGGATGATGTTCTCCTATAATTTGCATCAGCCAGAGGTGACCGAGGGCAAACAAATACAAAGAGATGACAAATAGACATATGACATCTGTTGTGCTCCATACAAGCTGTATTCAAAAGTACATCTCGCAAAATAAAGCCACATCAAAGTATGTTGCAATCAGAGTTCCACTGTGTATGTAGTCTTGGTTCCAGACGCTCCAATTGTGTAATTGTGAAAACACGTACATGTAGTCATGAAAAAAACCTTGTCACCGCCAGATGGCCCTATTCCTGTTGAGTGTTTTGGAACCAAGACTACTGTGTATGTAGTGTGTTTGACAAAATCATAAAGACATTGGACTAACGCTAGAAACTATTTGTCTTAAAAAAATGTATATTTTTTTCAGCAAGCTACCCTGTGTAAACAACGGGCTCAGCTGGGTACTTTTTGTGGCATCGGCCTAAACATTTTAAATGCTTTTTCTCCATTTTCTTTAAACAGATCAGTTCTGTATCCATTGAATGTGCCACTACTCCAAACCTGTTCCAACTAAAGTTCCAACTACTGGTAGGTTAAAAAATGAAAGTTACATATTAACTACAAAACCATTGTGTCATACCCAGACCTGATACATGTACATGACAGAGGCAACACTATACAATTGTTGCCTGCTGTGACATGGTCCATGGTGTTTTGTACACCCTCAGGGGCAAATGGCACTCGAGGCGAAAGCCGAGGGTGCCATTTGCCCCTGAGGGTGTACAAAACACATGGACCATGTCACAGCAGGCAACAATTGTTTTGTTATACCTCTGTCTTGAATTCTTAGTAATATTTTCCTCATCTAAAGGACTCCAATTTCATCGAAACGATGATAATCTCGATCCTCGGCTGCACAGAAAGTTGTACGACGCGCGTGAGAGGAGAGTGGTACATGGATATTTGTTGCCCGCTCATGTGATCGTTCTCCACCAATGAAAATACAGCATTCAAGACGGAGGTATAACAAATACAATTGCCTCTGTTTCCCCTGGTCATTGTCTTGGTGCCCCTTGAAATGTTCCCCCAAAAATGTACAGTTCCGTCATAGAGGTGCCCTTTCCCAAGGAGAAAATGTCTTGGTGTCATTGCCATTGCCAAAAAGAGAATCAGGCCTGCACCCTAAAACTATCAAGGCAGTAAATTCAATTACAATGCTTCCTTGTACAGAATTAAAGCATTATATTGTCTGTTGGTTGCAGATGTGAGTTTTCCAAATGATGACATCTTGTGCCCAAATGACATTGTAACAAATGTTGTACTCATCAACTACACTGTGCCAGAAGTTGGAGTGAACCAGTCTCTCACATGTGAACCTCCACCTGAAACTGTTTTTGATGAAAACCATGTCACTACTGTAATTTGTAGTTTGACTGATCATGCGGAAAATCTTACAACTAAAGTGTGTGAATTTAACGTGACTGTGGGTGAGTACATGTAAACAAGAAAAGAAAGAAGAAAAGAAAATTGTTTAGTTTTTCAATCAATTAAAACATTTGCTTGACAATGCTTTTTTGTTTTTTTAATAACATTTCAGATACCATTTCTCCAATTGCTACTTTTGCCAACTGTCCTGATAATGTGATAACAAATAATGCTTTCTTCAACTACACGGAACCAACTGCTTCAGATGGTGTAGCTAATCTAAGTGTGTCATGTGAACCTCCATCAGGATCCAATTTCACTGAAAATAATGATACAGTTGTAGTTTGTACAGCAGTTGATGCTGCAGGAAACGAGGCAGAGGAAGTTTGCGAATTTATTGTAACTGTTGGTAAGGAGAAACATTTTTAAATCAGAGCATTTAAAAAATTCTTAAAAACTGTCAAGACTCAAGAACAGCTTTAAACCATTTTTTACAAATTTGATTTGATATTTCTTTGAATGATTTTTTTTTCAGATACCATTTCTCCAAATGCATCTTTTGCCAACTGTCCTGATAATGTGATAACAAATAATGCTTTCTTCAACTACACGGAACCAACTGCTTCAGATGGTGTAGCTAATCTAAGTGTGTCATGTGAACCTCCATCAGGAACCAACTTCACTGAAAATAATGATACACTTGTAGTTTGTACAGCAGTTGATGCTGCAGGAAACGAGGCAGAGGAAGTTTGCGAATTTGTTGTAACTGTTGGTAAGGAGAAACATTTTGAAAGCAAAGCATTTTTTGTTAAAGATTCTTCAAAACTGTCAAGACTCAAGAACAGCTTTAAATAATTTTTTACAAATTTGATTTGATATTTCTTTGAATGAATTTTTTTCAGATACCATTTCTCCAAATGCATCTTTTGCCAACTGTCCTGATGATGTGATAACAAATAATGCTTTCTTCAACTACACGGAACCAACTGCTTCAGATGGTGTAGCTAATCTAAGTGTGTCATGTGAACCTCCATCAGGATCCAACTTCACTGAAAATAATGATACAGTTGTAGTTTGTACAGCAGTTGATGCTGCAGGAAACGAGGCGAGGTGTTTTGCGAATTTGTTGTAACTGTTGGTAAGGAGAAATATTTTGAAATCAGAGCATTTGAAAATCTTAAGTAGATCAAAACGATTCAATTCTTTTTACAAATGAGTTGTTCTTGAATAAACTTTTTCAGATACATTTTCCAATGTCTTTGCAACTTCTTTACAATGTTGAATCAAATAATACTTTCTTCCAATACACGTGACCAACTGCTTCAAAATGTTGTAGCTAACTTAGTGTGTCATGTGTAACCTCCATCAGGAACCAACTTCACTGAAAATAATGATACAGTTGTAGTTTGTACAGCAGTTGATGCTGCAGGAAACAAGGCGGAGAAAGTTTGCAAATTTGTTGTAACTGTTGGTAAGAAGAAATATTTTGAAATCAGAGCATTTCAGAAAAATTCTTCAAAACTGTCAAGACTCAAGAACAGCTTTAAATAATTTTTTACAAATTTGATTTGTTATTTCTTTGAATGAATTTTTTTCAGATACCATTTCTCCAAATGCATCTTTTGCCAACTGTCCTGATGATGTGATAACAAATAATGCTTTCTTCAACTACACCGAACCAACTGCTTCAGATGGTGTAGCTAATCTAAGTGTGTCATGTGAACCTCCATCAGGAACCAACTTCACTGAAAATAATGATACAGCTGTAGTTTGTACAGCAGTTGATGCTGCAGGAAACAAGCGGAGAAAGTTTGCAATTTGTTGTAACTGTTGGTAAGGAAACTTTTGGAAAGCAAAGCTTTTTTTGTTAAAAATTCTTCAAACTGTCAAGACTCAAAACAGCTTTAAATCATTTTTTACAAATTTGATTTGATATTTCTTTGAATGAATTTTTTTCAGATACCATTTCTCCAAATGCATCTTTTGCCAACTGTCCTGATGATGTGATAACAAATAATGCTTTCTTCAACTACACCGAACCAACTGCTTCAGATGGTGTAGCTAATCTAAGTGTGTCATGTGAACCTCCATCAGGAACCAACTTCACTGAAAATAATGATACAGTTGTAGTTTGTACAGCAGTTGATGCTGCAGGAAACAAGGCGGAGAAAGTTTGCAAATTTGTTGTAACTGTTGGTAAGAAGAAATATTTTGAAATCAGAGCATTTCAGAAAAATTCTTCAAAACTGTCAAGACTCAAGAACAGCTTTAAATAATTTTTTACAAATTTGATTTGTTATTTCTTTGAATGAATTTTTTTCAGATACCATTTCTCCAAATGCATCTTTTGCCAACTGTCCTGATGATGTGATAACAAATAATGCTTTCTTCAACTACACGGAACCAACTGCTTCAGATGGTGTAGCTAATCTAAGTGTGTCATGTGAACCTCCATCAGGAACCAACTTCACTGAAAATAATGATACAGCTGTAGTTTGTACAGCAGTTGATGCTGCAGGAAACAAGGCGGAGAAAGTTTGCAAATTTGTTGTAACTGTTGGTAAGGAAACTTTTGGAAAGCAAAGCTTTTTTTGTTAAAAATTCTTCAAAACTGTCAAGACTCAAAAACAGCTTTAAATCATTTTTTACAAATTTGATTTGATATTTCTTTGAATGAATTTTTTTCAGATACCATTTCTCCAAATGCATCTTTGCCAACTGTCCTGATGATGTGATAACAAATAATGCTTTCTTCAACTACACCGAACCAACTGCTTCAGATGGTGTAGCTAATCTAAGTGTGTCATGTGAACCTCCATCAGGATCCAACTTCACTGAAAATAATGATACAGTTGTAGTTTGTACAGCAGTTGATGCTGCAGGAAACGAGGCAGAGGTGTTTTGCGAATTTGTTGTTAACTGTTGGTAAGGAGAAATATTTTGAAATCAGAGCATTTTAGAAAAAATTCTTCAAAACTGTCAAGACTCAAGAACAGATTCAATTCTTTTTTTACAAATTCGAGTTGATATTTCTTTGAATGAATTTTTTTCAGATACCATTTCTCCAAATGCATCTTTTGCTAACTGTCCTGATAATGTGACAACAAATAATGCTTTCTTCAACTACACGGAACCAACTGCTTCAGATGGTGTAGCTAATCTAAGTGTGTCATGTGAACCTCCATCAGGATCCAAGTTCACTGAAAATAATGATACAGCTGTAGTTTGTACAGCAGTTGATGCTGCAGGAAATGAGGCAGAGGAAGTTTGCGAATTTATTGTAACTGTTGGTAAGGAGAAATAATTTGAAATCAGACCATTTTAGAAAAATTTTCAAAACTGTCAAGACTCAAGAACAGCTTTAAACCATTTTTTACAAATTTGATTTGATATTTCTTTGAATGATTTTTTTTCCAGATACCATTTCTCCAAATGCATCTTTTGCCAACTGTCCTGATAATGTGATAACAAATAATGCTTTCTTCAACTACACGAACCAACTGCTTCAGATGGTGTAGCTAATCTAAGTGTGTCATGTGAACCTCCATCAGGATCCAATTTCACTGAAAATGATGATACACTTGTAGTTTGTACAGCAGTTGATGCTGCAGGAAACGAAGCGGAGAAAGTTTGCGACTTTGTTGTAACTGTTGGTAAGGAGAAACATTTTGAAAGCAAAGTTTTTTTGTTAAAGATTCTTCAAAACTGTCCAGACTCAAGAACAGCTTTAAATAATTTTTCACAAATTTGATTTGATATTTCTTTGAATGATTTTTTTTCCAGATACCATTTCTCCAAATGCATCTTTTGCCAACTGTCCTGATGATGTGATAACAAATAATGCTTTCTTCAACTACACGGAACCAACTGCTTCAGATGGTGTAGCTAATCTAAGTGTGTCATGTGAACCTCCATCAGGATCCAATTTCACTGAAAATGATGATACACTTGTAGTTTGTACAGCAGTTGATGCTGCAGGAAACGAGGCGGAGAAAGTTTGCGACTTTTTTGTAACTGTTGGTAAGGAGAAATATTTTGAAAGCAAAGCATTTTCGTAAAATTCATCGAAACTGTCAAAGTCCCTGAAAATTTTACAACCATTTCAGAAAAATTGTATTAATTGTTCCCTTTTTTTTATGTTACTGTTGGTGAGTCCTGCAGACCAAATGGGGTGAAAATGCGTAATGGTATGACCAAATATTTGATTTAAGTTTTTTCCTGAATTAATTTACGTTGTTGGCACAAAAATTTGAGCTGGATGGAAATGTCTTTGTGTTTTTCCCGTGATTCTTTGTCCTTGGTTCGCTCACTGGTTTTCAACGATTAGTGACACGCACATGTAATACTATGGTTTGTTTTTTTAAATAAAAAATGCATAAATTACATAGATATTTTGTGTTAATTGTCAAGGTATATATGATTTAATATCTAAATTTAAGTAGTTAATTGTGCTCATAAGATTACTGTAACATTGATATGTAGTAATGAATGCAGGGCCCGAGTGGAAACCAGTTTTAACTGCTTTGGGCCATGTTTGGGCATACCCTGGGTTAAGAAATGTAATCAATAAATCAATAAACAATTCTTTTCCTTTCCAGATACCGTCCTGCCATCTTTTACTTACTGCCCCGAAGACTCTGACCATTTTGCTGATGCTGGAACAAATTCGACTGTTGTCACCTGGGAAAATCCCGTAGCAACGGACAACTTGGTAGTGGAAGGATTTCCAACAGTGAAGTGTTCACCTGAGTCAGGAAGTAGATTTGAGATCGGTGAAACACTGGTATCCTGTAGTGCATCTGATGCTGCTGGCAATGAAGAGAACCAAGATTGCAGGATTATCATCAGGGTTGCAGGTACTGAGCTTTATTCACAATAGACCGTGCAAGTCTCTCTTTGTATTCAAACGTATTCGCCCCCTGTAAAGTCGCCTTTTAACCAAGTCGCCCCCTACAAAGTTGCCGACTGTGAAGTCGCCCCCAGGCAAAGTCACTCCCTGCAAAATGACCCCCTAGCAAAGTCGCCCCTACCAACGCAGTGGCCCCCTGGCTCTTTTTTATGCAGAATATGAGTTAGGGGCCATTCAGAATGATCAACATTTTTAAAATGTTGATCTTTTTTCGAAATTGTGACGACCCACTAACCCACCCCAAATTTTGAGTTTTAAGCATTGACTGACAAATTAGTATACCCTACATACTGAAGAACAAAGTAATGCCTCAAATGAAGCAGATATTGTAAATAAACATTCTTCCAGCTCAGGAGTTTTTGACGGCTTTTCCTGGCTTCCACCATTCAACTTTTTGCATGTTGAAACTGAAGAAAAAATCCTTGCCATCTTCCAATCAGGCACGAAGGTCGACTATTGAAACAAGGTCGACCATTAACGACGGAATCTGTACACACAGTTCCCTTCTATTATTTGAAATGAAAGCTAAATTTTGATTTTCAGTTATTTCTTTTGACCCACCTACCCACAAGTTTTGAAAAAATGTCAATTAGTTTTACAGTTCATCATTCATTCATGGTACCCCATTATATTCAGAATCATGTAATAAATCTTATTCTCAATTTTTATTTCCTTCAGAAAAATACAATTAGGTTTATTCATATTACTATTAATAAATATGAAATCTAAACAGTACAAATTAATTTAAAAACTTTTCTTGGAAAAAATCAAGCGACTAAAGTTATTCAGAACAAACTGTAATCAGCAAATGAAACTTTAATTAAAAGGCTTGAGTATTCAAGATATAAACAAAATGTTATAAATTATAATTGTGTAAGCGAATTAAGTCAAATACAAAAAGCGAACATTTTTCAAAAAGAAGTACAAAACAGTACCTTGAAATTGAATACAATTTCTGGTATATTTTTATTTTAATTTTTTGTTATAGTTATTCAGGAATAAAATTAAGTATGTGGAGAGATTTTGCATGGGGTGACTTTGCATGGGGTGACTTTGTAGGGGCTGACTTTGTCAGGGGCCGACTTTGTTAGGGGCCGACTTTGTAGGGGCTGACTACGTTAGGGGCCGACTTTGTAGGGGCTGACTTTGTAGGGGCGACTTTGCATGGGGTGACTTTGTAGGGGCCGACTTTGTAGGGGCTGACTTTGTTAGGGGCCGACTTTGTAGGGGCTGACTTTGTAGGGGCTGACTTTGTAGGGGCTGACTTTGTAGGGGCTGACTTTGTAGGGGCTGACTTTGTAGGGGCTGACTTTGTAGGGGCTGACTTTGTAGGGGCTGACTTTGTAGGGGATGAGATGAATGGTTTCCTCCAAAAGTCTCCCATCGCAGTCATGCATGACACATAATTTGAAAGGAGTTTTCTCAATGAATTACAGTCCTGTGATTGAGATTAATTTTTATTTCATTAATCAATATTCAGAATTGCGTGCGCCAATCAATGTCAGCATCACCGAAGTTACAAATGAGACGATGTTGATTTCATGGACTTCAGTAGATGAAGTGGAAAATTTCACCGTAGCTTACATTGGAGCATCTGGAAGTGAAGGTCCCTTAAGTGTGACCGTAGCAGGAGAAAAGATGAGTCACGTACTGAGGGAGCTTCTGTCCGGCGAGACGTACACCGTGACGGTTATTGGGGAAAGCGGTCTGGCGTTCGCAGAAAGTAAACAAAGGAATGCTACAACAGGTATTGTTGGCTTTTTAAAGTGACTTTCGGCAAAAATTGTTTTGAATGTGTTTCTTTGTTGGAAACACTACAAATATTTTGTCCTTCTAGTCTGGATAACCATATTTTGATTTTTACTCTGATATATTTAACTATTCCAAATGTATATATTTTCATGTTAAAAGAGCTCAATGCACCAACAATCACAAGCACTTCATCCTCGCAGATGACATCACTGAGAATTGAGTGGAGTTCTTTGCCTGAAGACATTGTGAGATGGTACAACATCACTTACACCGGGTTGAATGAAGATCAAAAGACAAGGTCTGAAATGGAAGACGGCTCTTCAACGTCCAAAACATTGGAAGGACTTCTGTCAGGTGAAACATATGAGTTGACTGTCACAGCTTTAAGCGGATCTTCGGGAATGGAGGTGTTTGCGACAAGCGCCAAAGGGCGTGAAACAACAGGTGTGAAAATCTAGAATTAATGACATTGTCCAAAAAAGAGAACAGAAAATCCCTGGTGTCTTCATCATTTATTTCAAATTTCATTTAACCAGTTAACGCCAGGAATCTTTCTCGGATTTGCCGGCACCAGTCCCTGTTTTGAAATTGAAACGGCCATTGATACCTTACAATTTATTGCAGCGCTATAATTCTGACAGACAAAAGTTTTTTTCTTTCTTTTTCTGTCCTTTGAGAACTTGGAGGAACTTGACCTCTACTATCTAAAAATCGTAACGGTTCGTGTGGGACATGCGTCAGATTTTTGTTATGCATTCATGGAGTTATATGTAACTTGGGGGTCACATTGTGACTCCCAGGGGGTGAATTAAACACTACGCATTGCACTCAAAAATATGACATGAATATTTTGTTTATCCTTCTTTCCCCAAAACAGTAATATAGTGGAAAATGTTGGTAATCCAGGACAAATACACAACTAAAATTTTGCAAAACGGTATCCTTTTTTCTACTAAGTGTATGGATACCTGTACCCATTGTTAATGTGCATGCAAGACGTAGATGCCACAGTTGCACGTCACGTGGAACACAGAAACTGTTGGCGCATATGCCTCCTAATGTACCTGTAGACTTAAGAAACCTCTCCAATCCTCCAAGAACATCAAACCATTTACTAGTAACCAACCGGTTTTTTGTGAGAGCCATCACTACCCAAAAGCTATTACCACAAGGTGTCATCGCAAACTTTACTTGTATTCATAACCACCATACGTAGCTTCAAGTCTTATTTATTACTCCTTAGTTCCGAGAAATGTAACTTTGGAAGAAAGCAACTCTACAGTGAGCTCAGTTACAGTGCAGTGGTCTCCACCCACCGAGCCCGGGTCGACTCTTACCCCAGTCATAGAGTTCTACAACATCGGTTGTTCGGATGGTCAAGCCAGCCCTGGGACGGTAAACTTCACGGAGAGTGAGATTACAGCGTCTTGTGTCGGTTTGGACACTGCAGGGGACGTGTACACAGTGACTGTATCATCTCACAGCCAAGGGAAAGAGGCTTCATCTAGCTTAATGATTGATGCATGTAAGTTCCCATGAGCTTTTCACCCTTCCCCCGCTCGACCTCGGGTTGGCTCTGGGGTTTCTTTCCCCGCTATTCACCTCTGTGGACCTCGGTTCCAAATCCCGAACGGAGCCTTGCATCTGGATTGGGTTTTCAGTCCCCACCTGATTGCGAGGGTTTTCCTTAGTTGGTTTTTTTTATCCCACATCTAAAACTTAACATTGTTTCCTCATCTTCACTACACTGGTATGCTCAGGCCTATGAGTTACAGTGCTAGTCACTTCAGGGATTTTTCTAAGTTCCATTACCAGGAAGATAAATAAAATGTAGAAGGGTGTCCGTACAACAATTCCTTCGTCCATGCTCTTGCAGTGGGTCCAGGGGGTCCGGAAACCTCCCTGCTCTCGACAACTTTTTTTCTTCTTTTCTTTCCTTTTTGCCTCCTTTTGTAAACTTTAAACTCACGCCATCACATAATAGCCCTAAACTCGCTACAGACCTGAGCTCACACGGTGGTAAGAGTGTAGCTTCATTGGCTGTTAAATAACTCACAAATAGATCTGATCATTAAAATACAAGTTAAATGTGATCTATGTTTTGCCCTGCATGTAGCGCTACTACCCACTTGTGTAGTAAACATAATTATCTCGACCCTCCAGTTACCTTTACCTGAGTGTTTTTGGTTTTTGATACCTTTCCCAGGTTTAAATCCGGGATCCACACATCTGCACAGTTCGCAGATAAGAACGACAAATGTCAAAGTGAAATACTACAGTTTCACTTAGGTAGATAAATGAAGAAAGGGATCAGACTCCTGAATATTAATAAAGGACGGTTTGTTTCTCTAGAGTCTTTAAACAACTTCAGTTGATATTTTCCTTGCTTTTGTAACAGAGGTATGATTTATTTGTTTGTATGTAATTCCTCATTATCTTTCCTATCCAGTACCCAACGGCGTTGTGCTTGAGGAAACGCGACCCACAACGACAACAAAAGTAAGCGCTATGTGGTCAAACCCTGTTGGCAAGGCAGACAGCTTTGAAATCAAGTGCTCATTAGGAGTGCCAAAGCCAGCAAGTATCCCAGCTGATCCATCCAACTTGGAAGGTTACACGGCTTCCTGCGTTGATCTACCCTCCCCAGGAAAGGCATACTTCATGACGGTGTTTGTGAACAGTGGAGGGAGGAAGAGTAGCTCCACACACATCCAACTGAGGGCCCGTAAGTCTATAATCCAATGACACATTGCGTTTTAACCAATCACAATCCATTAAGCTCTGCCCCTAAACTCACTGAACCAATCATCACAGCCATGGAAAACATGCACCCCCAAAATCTGAAAGTACTGTGACAAAATGTAAACCTATTTCTGCTAATCGCATTGCTGGGTTTGATCTTTTGTGTGTTGCACTTGGTAGAGCATGTGTCGGACACCCTACCCAGGCGGTGGGAGGGGCTTGATGGATTCGTCTAACGTTTGGTTTTGCCTCACATTAACGTAATATAGAACACTTCATTTATCTGTATAGAACTTGGCCTTTTAGGAAGTTAGCTTTGAAAACAGCTCACAATCACTGCGTACCACAGAGGTCTGCACTTACGGCGCCCTGTACAGCATGTTATTCTATGAACCATAAGCGCAGAATTCTGGTGTAAGCAGTGTCAAGAAAATGGCCTAAATCTGGATTGGTTCAGTAGTTGGAGGGAAAATACTTGTTTGTCATCCTTCTTTGTGTCCATGCCTTAATAATAACAATAATAATATGCAGTTCTTATATAGTGCTTTATCACAACCGAGGGCATCTCAAAAGTGCATTATTTTTTCCACATAGCACTATGTAACGGTTTACAAGGTGCTATGGCATAATCTGCAGCCAACCATACTAGAAAACACCGGGGCAAACCCCTTCTTTTAACGACAAGTGTACTGGGTTCTTTTACATGCATTACACAACACACAGGTTCAACAGCTTTACGTCCCATCAGGGAGAGATGCTTAAGCACAAAAAGTAACTAAGCACAACAAAATTATGCTTACCATAATAAAGTTACCAGCCAAAGTACCGTGTCACAAGTACAATTTCTGCTCATTTCTGCTTAGCAGAAATTTGTTAAGCAGGATTTTCTGCTTGAGCAGCTCTATGAAATTGGGCCCTGATGGTTGGAGCGATAATGGTTAAGTGTCTCGCTTAAGGATGTAAGTGTCAAGAGCTGTACTCAAACATACACTCAGCTAATCAGAAACATCAGAGCTTGAGTCCAGTGGACTTGACCATCCAGCCATAACATGCCAACAAAACATTTAAAACAAAAAAGAGAGAACAGTAGACTGACTACCACTTTGAAATAATGCCCAAATGATTGTAATACACATCTCAGTGAGTAAAGCCCGGTTCATACTTCATGCGAATGCGAATGTGAAGCGAATTTTGACGTCACAGGGCTGTTTTTCGCTGCGAATGTTTGGCGGGAGTTGAACACATCTCAACTGTTGCGAACTGTTCGTTGCGAATTTGTGATGTCAAAATTCGTTTCGCATTTGCATTCGCAGGAAGTATGAACCCGGCTTAACTGATAAAGTACAACAAAGGATAAGGAAAAACTAAACAAGCATAACACCTAGCCCTGCAAGGAACCTTTGTTTAAACTGCAATTCAAAATTCTTCGGACAAAAGTTTCAAATTTTGGCATTAAGAAGTTGCTTATTACTGCCTTTCCATTTAGTACCTGAATCTGTGGAAGATCTGAGGGTGAGAGACTTTACCAACTCACAAGCGATCATTTCATGGAGAACCCCCGTACAGTGTGCGACCTGTGTCTTCACTTCCTTCAAGGCATTCCGTATGGACGATACGGAACAGCCTAAGATCATCGCTTATGAAACAGGACAGAAGGATTACCAGGCCACATTTGATGAACTCGTTGCTGGGACTGAGTACACATTCATCGTGATCTCTCAGAGTGGAGACAAAGAGAGCATCTCTAACAATACTACACAACGAATAAGTGAGCTTTCTTTAATCCAGCCAGATAGTTTGTTCATTTTTTTTTACCTTTGAAATGGTTATAATATGCATCCAACGGGAGACTCGCAGGGAGGTTGCATCTGACTTACCAGAACAAGCCTGTAACCTGGCGCGGAATTCACGTAATTTCCAATCCAGTTGACAGGTGAATGAAAACCCAAACACGGAAACGAGTCTATAATTGCACCATTTCCTAATAACAAGTAGTTTTATTCAGTGTTTTTCACGACGCCATCATGGATTGAATTACATGAGGTTATGATATCCGACATTTTATATTTCTCGAACTACACAGGATAAATGATAATCTTTGTGTAATTTTTGAAGTAATTTATAATCAAAGTCACACGTTTCATATATCCATAACCCTTATTGACATTTCCTTCCGGTTGAAAGAGGTTGTTTAAATACAAAATATGTATACAAAGTTCTTTTAGTTTTCGGACCAAATTTACACTTAATTCGGATATTACATGTAACTTTCCTATCTTTTTAATCCAGCAACCCAAACCCCTGTGTGTTTGTTTTTACGACCACTTGATTTCTAGTCTTTGTATGCACGCGTATTCTGTTCATAAGTGTGATATAATTCCACTGCAAGCCACGCCCACTTTACACAAACTGGCTCCACTGATTACCAGAAGCCAGCAGGAGTTGCATTGAGCTTGTTTTTTCATTGATTTTTGCAAGAACAATTGAACTTGGCTTTGACATACTTTCTTCAAAGACTTGAGGTCTTCTCAGAATTGTAAGTTTATGTCTTAAGAAATGCCTTCGAACAATGAATGGGTGATTTTTTGATAAAATTACTCATAAACATATACCAGCTTTCGAGCCGGAAGTAGTGGAATTTTTAGGTGTGCAACAGGTGTCCTTTTTAATTGTAACATACATGTAATTTGACTTTTTGGCCACCAGATGTATGAATAAATAATCAATCAACAAAATTTTAAAAATCAATCAATAGATGCACACTCTTGTGACGCAATGACTTACTAACAGGATGGGCCCATTGCACTAATGCCACACGTGGCTGCTGGCGTCCCACGGTCTGAAAATTGTGAGTCGAAGTGCATGTAAAGATATGGTCTGCGTGGATGCGCGCATGCATCATCAGATGTGCACACTGCTCAGTTATACAAAATGACACAACCAAGATTTATCAGACGACAGGTGAAACGGGTCAATACGTTATTTAGATTCAAATGTGCACCAGCTACTTCATGAGTGAAACTTGTCAATATGTGAAAAGTTTTTCAGTTACTTTTCAACTGTGAACTTTTTCACAATCAATTCATAACGCAGGTCCAAAGTCCTTGGTCATGCTGTAACTACATTGGGGGTGTCGTGGCCGAGCGGTTAAGAACACCGAACTCAAGCTCTGGTGTTTCTGTTCAGCAGAGTGTGGGTTCGAGTCCCGGTCGTGACACTTGTGTCCCTGAGCAAGACACTTAACTATAATTGATTCTCTCCACACAGGGGTGAAATGGGTACCTGTGAGGGCAGAGATGGTTCTTGTGATTGATTTAGCTTAGTAGCGCATATTTTGTTGCGCAGGCTGTGTACTCCCCAGGGAGCTGAGATGGTTTAAGGAATGAAACAAATGGCCCAGTGACCAGGGTTAATAATGTGTGAAGCGCTTTGAGACGCCCTTCGGGTGTGTAAAGTGCTATATAAAAATTACTATTATTAACTACTGATACATACCATGTAAAGGACCAATCTATTTTGAGTGAGTGTATTGTTAATACGGAATAAAACAAAAATGGCTGTTTTTTTTTACACTGACTGTAATTTGAATATCCCTATGTAGAGCCCTCCCCTGTGACTGGTTTTAGAGTGACCGTTGTCTCAGCCACATCCATATCAGTCACGTGGAAGGATGTTGATGGAGTCAAAGATGAATATACTGTCTTCATCCAACCCCAAGATGGCACCCTTGTGAAACGAGATCCCCTCGGTACCACAGCAGTTTTCAACGATCTTAAGCCTGTTACCTTGTACACAATTGTTGTGATAACCCACAGTGGACAACAAGAGAGTGATCTATATACGAAGGCCATTAAAACTAATCAAGATAGTAAGTGTCAACTAAATCTGTTTTATTTTTTATTTTTGACTAAATGACAGAAGGAATAGCCCAGTAATTTGACTTCATCATAAAGGTTGGGTCATACTTTAGTAATGACCCTGACAACAAAAAATGTGTTATTTTTAACCGAAAGTCAAAATTTGTCCAAACTAGAGTTGGATGCCCTGGGGTCAAGTTCACAAAGCACTAAGATTCATCTTAAGAGTTTTAGCTCAGTTTTAGCTCATTGTGAAATCCAGTCCTGGACTCTCGGCCATGACACTCAAAATCTTACTTCTGAAGACTTTTGGGGAATTTTGTTCTCCAACCAGTAAAGGTGACTGTCTA
The DNA here is from genome assembly GCA_032158295.1 of Pycnopodia helianthoides. Taxonomy (NCBI): domain Eukaryota; kingdom Metazoa; phylum Echinodermata; class Asteroidea; order Forcipulatida; family Asteriidae; genus Pycnopodia; species Pycnopodia helianthoides. Next base: position 9,455,040 of record CM063250.1, on the reverse strand, counting down.
TTTTTTTTTAAAGTGATAAACCACCAGGCAAACTGACTGGGTAAATTGTAAATAATTTGGGGTTGAACAAAGAAAAATTGACTAGAGCTGGATTTGAACCAACGACCTCTGGATTAACGTACCAGCGCTCTACCAACTGAGCTATCTAGCCCTGAGCTATCTTGTCTCTTTTTCTCATTACAGTACCAGTCCGACCAATTGACAAACCTTCCAACCCAAGCAAACCAACGACAACTTCCTTTACGGTAGAGTTGAAGGACAGCTACTTCAGTAATGTCAACGGAGAAATAAAGAGCTACACAGTCATCGTGGCACAGCAAGGTATGGGCTATAATATACAAATATTGGATGCATGTGAGTGCATTGTCGCAGAACATAACCATGAGGTGAAGTCTGGGCTATTCCATTTCACGAGGCAAACCTGAGTGAATTAGAAAAGCGAGATTCCACTGTGTGGATTTTATTCTAAACACAAAGCAGACACAGAAACTCACCCACCCCTTTTAACCCTCCTACTGTCGGTGACTCTTGGCAACATTTTCCAGTGAGTTAACCAACCATTTGAAACCATTCGACTGCCAAGGTTGTGTACGGTGGCACAACTGTGCACAGAACTAACTGTGTACTGTGTACATGCATTCCCTCATGGTATCATATTGCAGGCTGGCATAGTTTATCTATCATTCAAAACCACAGTGAATGGTATTGAATGGTCAGACAGCAAGAGGGTTAAAAAAGAAAATGCTCAGAAGAGTGCAAGCTAAGTGGATTGGGCTGAGTGGATTGGGGTGCAAGAAGTAGGTATATGAGATAGTTTGATTGGAGGGGTCGGGGGTTTATGGAATGGGAACCAACTGGTAATAGTGAGCTAAAGAATGACTTACTGGAACATGTAGTCTGGGTTGGTCTGCATGGTGGCGAGTGTCTGAGCTTGATGGGGAGCAGTGGTAGTACCCATGCATTGTAGGGTACTGTGGCTCCTGAATTACCCATTACCTGCTGTGATGGGGAAGAGAAAGTACATGAAAAGATCCGATAGAGTCCTTTTGAAAGTCTCTTATCTCACATTTAAGCCATGTAGATTGCTATTGTATTCGTACCCTGTCACACCTGGCAAAATATGTTAACACCCCAAACCATAAAAAAAAACGTCAGATTTCAAATATATGAGTCTGTACGTTTGGGTTTGGCGAAGTTACTTTGAAATGATTCTGCTAATAGTCCTATAATTATCCATGTAGGACTCCTATATTAAGTTTTGGAGCATCTCGACAGAGTACATGGCAAAGTGGAGGATGACACGGGACACATGTTCCACCAATCAGGTGACAGGGATCTGTGTCTAAACCAAAGTGTTTGGATTATGATAAGAGATTGAAATGGCTGACCCTGTGCAAAGCATGGATGCCTTATCAGTTCACATTTAAGCAAAGTCATTGGCCAATGAAGATTCAAGGTGGTCAAGACCATGAATTTTCATGTTTTATTCAAATTGAATGCATGTGTATTTCACCTGCCTTGATGTTTTGTTTTACAGCTGATACAATCTCTTCAGTACCAGACCCAGCAAAGACATGGGCAGCTGCCCAGGCTGAGACACCCATTCCTCCATATCAGGCTTTCAATGCTCTGGCTTATCCCTTTCCATCTTCAGGTACGTCTAGATTGTAATCTTTAGAAGTCTACTTATTTTGGGACTTACTGTTTAAAATAAGCAGTGATTCAAAGCTTTTTTTTTTTCCCTCACTTGCCCCCCCCCAACTTTAGAATCTGGTACTGCCACCGAAAATTGAGGCCCAATTCTATGGCACTGCTGCTTAGCAGAGATGTCTGTGCTAACAGTCCCAAATACTATGTACCTATCGACCCTTCTCAGATGACGTTACTATTTTTATCGCTAAAATTATCGCGTATTTTACACACACACGTCATGCACATTAGTTACTAGGTGTGCACGAACATGTGCCATGCAATGCTGGATGGCACTATGCCTATGTACTGTTTATGTGCGTAGTACTCCAAAATGGTACACTTCCCGCATTTCTGTAGAAATGTGACGTCGGTAAAGAAGGGTCTATGTCAAGTGCAGTGTGCGAAGAATTTAATGATAAGAAGAGCCATGACATTTGACTGTTTATAGGGCGTAAAAAAATGTGTAATATTTTCTGTCATAAAGAAAAATGGAAAAAAAAATGTGTTTGGCAATAAAAGCATTAAACATTTGGGTATCAGCGTTTTTGGACTTCCTTCAGAATCCAATGAACTTTCTTATCTTTCCTCACCTCGTTTACTCTAGCTTCATCTACCGGTACTCGTAAAAAGCGGCAAGTGTTCTCCCCAGAGTCTATTCAGATCGGTGTAGATGACTGCAGTCAAGACGATGATGAGTACTGCAATGGGCATCTGAGAGACGACACCAGCTACATGTGAGAAAGACTTATTTCTTTCAACTCTGGGTCTGGTTGTTGCACTTGTTTGTCAATTTGTCACCCAGAAAATATGGGGGAAAAAGGGGGAATCAGCTGTTTCAAAATTACTTGACAACTAAAATGAATTGTGGTATAAATGCAAAAATTGTTGATTGCGTCATGTTTCGTCATTATCGTCTTCCTATGCTGTGCAGAAACCACTTCTAGAGCATACTCACACATGCTACAAACACCGGGGCGAACCCCTTCTCTTAACGATAATTGTACTGGGTTCTTTTATGTGCTTTACACATCACACAGGACCTATTTGTGTTTTGTTGAACGTGGTAGTCCATAAGTGTTTGGGGACGATGATGGTCCTCAAAATTCATGTTGTATCATATCTGTTGATGTCTGTTTAGCCGGTTTGCCCTGTGTCTGGTGTCCGGTTCCTTGCCTACTACTAAATCTCCTTAGGGGAATATTTCACAATTTTGTTGCGTGTGAATAAATCCAGCTTTTAAGCTGTGCGAAATCACGTTGCTTTTGATACGCTGTCAATAATATGTCCGAGTATAAATTCCCACTTGCTGCATGCGTAATTAATGCAAAACACATAGTTGTGCGTTAAGAAAATTATCGATTTGCCCGTAAAGATGGCTGACTTTACACTTGTGGTGTCAGGCGGGAACTATCTATACTCAGATATTGAAATAAACTATTTGAGAAATCCTTCCTGTCTTTCTGTGTAGCTATCTCTTCCGAGTCTGGAATGATGCAGGATATACAGACAGTCCATTCTCTCAGCCAATCAAAACAGGTATGTAAATCAGCAACCCTTTACAGTGCTTGTCACACGTCGGGGTAAAGGTAATGAGAAAATACACCCTGTCTTCCCGATGCTGTGATAACTTACGTCAATTCAAATTAAAACATCCACTGCTAATTAGAAGATTTGAACTGGCCTCTCGTTAGCGCGCACGCCCGGCTGTCTAGCAATTAGGACATCTGCTCTTAGCTGCGGAAGGTCAATGGTTCAATCTCATCTGAGTAGCTTTCCGATGTTTTATCCCACAGGATTCAGAATGGGTTTTTTTGTTTTGTTGTGTAAGGAGCAATTGTGAACAGTAGCCGAAACAGACACTAACAAGGTCTGGATCTAGATCTGGATAAATAATTGACAATGCCTCCTCTGGAGTATCAAGCCAATTGGGCCATGTCCCACGAGGCAATTTACAGGCAACCAGTTCCAGGCAATCTCCGATAAGAAAATTATTCACATTTCAGTTTTCACTTTTCATAGTAAACAACACAAGTGCATCAGTCGCTGGCCCCTGCACCAGAAAAACACACCGGAGCGGTGCAGCAGGGGCACATGCTAAATGTGGTCTAAAAACTGAAAGCATCAAATTGACTTGTAGCAGTTCAGGCTCAAAGGAACCACTTGGCCAAACAGTGGGTGACCAGCAGTAAAGAGGGGCTCCAAGTTCAATATCAGTTTTGTGATCCAGTCATTTTTCCCAATTGATAGAGTCCTGATGAAAAGTATGTAACCTCAGGTTAAAATGGCGTAAAATGCTATTGTCTTTGATACCATTCAAGTGCAATTTTTGTTAAACTCCAAACCCGTTCAGTGGCGTCCATTTGAAATATATGGTCTGTACATTTTTGTACAGAAATTTTTTAGTTCCTTCCTGAATTTTGATGATATTCAGTCAAAACAACACTGTATTTGACCTTTTGACTGGTGCAAAAATTCCCCTTTGGGGAATGTGCAGACCCTCATGTTTTTGAAGTTGGAGTACGTCATGTTTCAAATTTCACTCAAAAGATTATCACCTTAAAATGGCATTTGACACCATTTTAAGGTGAGGTTAAAGACTTGTGATTTTTTTCCCCACTTTCATAAGGACTCTGTCTAATGAGTGAATCACAGAACTAAATGGTACCTTGGAGCCCCTCTTTAAGTGAACCTCTGCTCCCTGCGAAATTGTTCTGAGCAAATTTACTTGTTCAACTTGGGGAATTTTTTGTTCTGCTTAACAGCTTTCTGTTTCAAATGTTTAACTTTTATGGGATGCTTTGAACATTTTGTGTATTTGTTTGAACAGAAAATGATACCACCTTGGAGGTGGGTCTGGGCATTGGGATACCACTGTCTATCCTCTTCAGTATCTTTATTGTGCTGCTGCTGCTCGTTATACGACGGAGACGACAACTCCAGTAAGAAACCCCCTCGGCCAATCCCTCCCCAAGTCAACTTCCTCACACACATATTTATTAAACACAGTCAACTGACCTGTTTGAACATTGATCTCAAATGTATGAATTGTGCTTTTTCTCTACAATGAAAGCACGCAGACAAGATTGGTAATTGGCAAAGACCAGGGCCCAATGTTCATAGAGCTGCTTAAGCACAAAAAGTAGCTAAGCACTAGAAAATTATGCTTACCAGAATAAGGTTACCAGCCAAACATACAATACCACGTGTACAATTTGTGACTGGTATCCCGCTCATTTCTGCTTAGCAGGCAAATGTTAAGCAATGTTTTCTGCTTAAGCAGCTCGATGAAATTGGGCCCAGGGGCTGATTTCACAAATTGCTAAGATTGATCTTTACTGCAAATCAATCTTAATTGCTAAGCAAAAGTGTGATGTCACAATGCGAATCACTATGGTGATATTGACAACTCATCTTAAGGTTAATCCTAGTGCTTTGTGAAATCAAGTCCAGTGTCCGCACTGTATGTGACCAAACATATACCGGTACATGAATTCACAGCTCTGTGAAAGTTTAAGCTCGATAGGTCACCAGAATCAAGAGACAAAACCCCTTATATGTTTTAACTGTTTTCAATCATCAGCTTGCGAGATCGAAACTTATTATTTTACTCATTTCTCAAAAAACAAAAGCATTTCAAGCTAAAAAAGTTCAAGGGAACTTTCCCACCACGACCATTTTTATGCCATGTAAGTTTTGTGCAAATCCGTTGACATTTATATTTTTAATCTTACTGATGTTGTGTGCACCTTCTTAAGTTCACAACTTTAAAAAATCTAGACCAATTTAAAGGAATTTATGGGAACATGTCATGAAAATGTTTTTTGGTTTATAGTGGGTTTTTTTTTTGTAGTTTTATCAAGTAGTACTTTCAATTTTTGTTTTCCTATGACAGGGAGGGTGATTCAGCCACTGCCTATTCCAATGAAGCTTTTTCAAGTGATGCACAAATTCCATTACGTAAGAGGGCAAACTCAAGACCCGTACAGCTGGAGAACTTCCCGGAGCATTACCGCGTGATGAAAGCAGACTCTGAGTACCTCTTCTCTGAGGAGTATGAGGTACAAACTACACATATCCGCATGTCCAAACTGAGGCTGGAAGCCAATTTAGTGTGCAGCCCCCATGTATATTCACCGGGTCCAAGCTCTGGTGTTGTCAGCAGCAGAGTGTGGGTCATGACACTTGTGCCCCTGAGCAAGGTCACTTAACTTAATTGCTTGGTAAAAAGTTGGGAAGGTAGTGCATTTTGCTCTACCAGCCAGGCTCCTAGTGGATGATACCCATGCCTGCATCCTTACGGACTGTGATGGGGTAACCCTGTTTCAGCCCCAGGAGTAGGTGACAACGTGCTCCTGGTGATGGTTGATTTGGGTCGACACCCCAAATCAGTTAAGTGTAGCCCTCACTTTGAAGTGGCCGTCCGGCCTTGTGAGTTAGGCGATATCTCATTTTAAAAAAAATTGCGATCATGACTGAAGAAGTCAGGGAATCCCCTGCAGCGGCGGCCTCTTTTGAATTCTGTTATTTAGAAGATAAGACCGTGTCCGAATTGATGGCTTCGACTGGCTATGACTGGATTGCTTAAAAGTCATATTCTTCAATGTTGCCTCAGCAGGCAATGGCTATAGCTATAGCCGAAAATGCTCAATTTGGACAGGGGCCGTTTTCAAGTCAGTTGAGGAGTAAATTGTTGCAGCTTGTAAATCCTGATGCGCCTTTAGTTCTGTTAAAGTTAAAAACATTTATTTTAATGATTCGTTCCAGTTACTAACCATTTCCCTCCCAAAGTTATAGTTCAACTAAAGTTAAGTTTGATGAAATAAATTAATGATCCCCTCGCCTTCAAGCTGTGATGTAGCCCGCAATCAATTTGTTCATCTGTCCAATCTTTCCAATCATCCCACCTCCTAATTCTCTATCACCAACCTTGATTTTTATTTCATCACTAGATTTGACCTAGTGGTGCAGATCTGTCATAGTAAAGTGAACGTCCAGTAGATCTTATCTTAACTTCTTTCTCCTGAAGATTAGCAGATCACACATCTTAACAACGTCTAAAACCCTCTGTCTTCTCAGAACCCACACTTCTCCCAAAATATTGTTTATTTACACAGTTGTTATCCCCATTAACTGAGGTCATTACTTCCTACACCATGAAACCCTTCAAATCCTACTTCAACTTACTGTCTTATTACTTTTCTTTGCACTCTTTGCACTCATCAGGATCTTCGTGCCGTCGGCCGGGACCAGCCCACCGAAGCGGCACTTCATGACGTGAATCGCAGCAAGAATCGATTCGTCAACATTCTTCCTTGTGAGTATAGGGCTCTTTGCTCAGACCCTTTCCTTTGATGCGGACTTCTTTCAAGATAATCATCAACGATTTAAGATTTAGAATCAAGAGATGTACAAAAGTAAAACTTTCAAGACCTAAGACTTCTTATCAAGTACCGTGTGGTGTTACTAACTGTTGATAATGTATGACCGTTGACCTGTGATCTTTTTTTCAGATGACCACTCAAGGGTCAAGCTTAGTCAAGTAGATGATGAAGAAGGGTCAGATTACATCAATGCCAACTTCGTTCCCGTAAGTTGCCATTTAAGAATTAGCAATAAGCTCATCTTTAGTTTTTTTCACAAAAATATTTCTTGCATCGTATGATACAAGTTTTCCTTGTCATTTTGGTGGGAAAAAGCAGCATATTTCACCTTCATACAATTGTTTTAAAGCAATTTTACCTCTTCAGTCATAGCCGTCATTCAATTTCATCCTAAGCAAGTCAGTTTCTTGTTAAATAAGCTGAGTCCATGACTTTTTCAACAGTTATTGCCATTGGCAACACGATTAAAGAAAAAGTCTAATCACGATCTGCCAATAGCCACTGCTAAAGTCGAAAATGACATTGTACAACTTTTTGATTAAATTCTTACAAATCAAGGGTTACAATTCTCCCCGAGAATTCATCGCTTGCCAAGGACCGTTGCCAGGGACAGTGGATGACATGTGGAGGCTAGCCTGGGAACAGCGTGTATCGAATATTGTCATGGTAACCCAGCTGGTCGAAAAGGGCAGAGTAAGTAAACAAGTCGGTATGTTGTTTTTCGTAAAGTCTTTGGCAAGCTGTGGAGCATGTGCAGCTGAGGGCGGACAACCTTTGACCTTTTAAACATGTTAGGTCATGATTTACATTATCTATCCTGTTCGTAAATGAGACGTAATTCCACTGTTAGCCATGCCCACTTTACACGAACTGGCCCCACTGATTACCTGAAGCCCGTAGGAGTTGCATTGAGCTAGTTTTTTCATTGATGATTTATGCAAGCAAAGTTTAACAGTTGGACTAGGGTTTGACGATGTTTTTCAAGGACAAAGGTCTTCACAGAATTATATGTTTCTGTCTTAAAGGCCCTGTACATTGTTGGTAAGATCGAAAAACACAATGTTCACAGATTCACACATAACTTACATGATTTAAAGTAAGTAATAGTAGAAAGGGTTCCTTAAAATATTTCTGCCTAAAATGCTATCGTTTCTGAGAAACGAGTAAAACAATAGTAATTATCGCGCGCGATAATTTGAAAAAACAGAAAACACATAAGATCTCTTTTCACTATTTTCTCGTGGACACTGATTTTGAGTTGTTACCAAAAGTGTACAATACCTTTAAGAAATGCTTTTTAACAATGAAATGGGTGATTTGGGGTAAAATTACACACCAACATATGCCAGCTTTGGAGCCGGAAGTAGCGAAAAACTATGGGCATGCAGCAGATACCAACAGGGTGTCCCTTTAGTTTTGATTAAAAGTAAATGAAAACTAACGGGAACTGGACCATAATTTCAAGAAAATCTCCACTAGACCAGAGGTCTTGCAGCTGAGTATTTCCACTGGACCAGGGGTATTTGTTACAAGACCTAAAATGTTTCTTTCTATTTCAATGTTTGCTGAACTTCTAGGAGGAAACGAAAAGCTTAACAATCTGTCGTGTCATTGCATAAACATAACTCCTAAAACAGAACTTACATCACGCGCGAGTTTGAAATTGTCAAAACATCCTATCTTGCTTAGAACAGCCCGGATGTACACATTCAAAACAAGTACGTGCCTAGATCAGACGGTTTTTTTTTTAAGGAGCATTTTCGTGCGAGAATTTATGTTTTTGCAAAATCTGGATGCAACGTTTTTGCACTGATCAAAGGATACATTCGTAAGTATTCACGAGTATGTGTCATTAAAACACTAGACTGCAGGATTTGTTTGGTTGTGGATTACTGGCCGAGTTTTTAAAATACTGGACTTTGGCTGGCCTGACTGCAGGACTTGTTTGGTTGTGGGATTACTGGCCGAATTTTTAAAATACTGGACTTTGGCTGGCCTGTTGTCCAATGGTATTTCAACTCTTCAGGAAATATTGCCTCGGTGAATCTCCCCAAAATTATATGAGAAAAAGTAGAACTAATGGTTGTATTTCATTTATTATTTCAAAGGTTAAATGTCACAGGTACTGGCCGGTTGATGATGAGCCAGTTTGTTTCGGTGAGATCGTGGTCACTCTCCTATCTGAGAAAGTACTAAAGCAGTGGACCGTCCGAGAATTCCAACTCGAGAAGGTAATACTCAAACCTCATCCCCGTAAGCCAGCAGAATCCAACAGCAATGTTTGCTTGATCTTGTTGGGTTGAGTAGATCCCCTGCATAGCCAAACGCATGAGTTGCATCTAGTCAGTTAGTTCATTGTAGACTGTGCAAGTCTCACGTGACCTTATGCACCAGATGTCGTTTGAGTAGGGCGCTCTCGGCTCGAGGTTAAAAGAAGGTTAATCATTGGCCCATCCCATGCCTTGCACATGCATCGATGTGTATCATCCTTTTACCTCTAAGATGGCAGTTTGATGACGTCAATGAATAAGGTCTAGAATTATGTTGTGATACCATTGAGTTCTTAAAGAAGCTTCATCAATGCCCAGATTATTATTATATACTTTTTTTAAATAAACGTACTAATAATTACATTGGGGATAAAGAAAGAGTGTTTTCTGCTCTTGCCCATACACCAATGCATGACTGTATATTCATTCCTTTTTCAAGTCCTGCAGAAAGAAATCTGTAGGCTGCTCTAGTGGGACTCGAACCCATGACCGCTGCATTCTAGAGCCTGTGTCTTATCACTGGACCTCCGAGTGGTCTGGTGTTGAGAAGCCAGTTCGAATCCTGTAATTAGCAGCCAGTACTCAACCATTTCATGGATGTAAAGGTTACAATTTAAAGGGTAAAATCAAAATAATACTATTACAATTAATGGTATTACTATTATAATTATTAATTGCCATCGTTTAGGAAATTATCAACGTGATCTTTGAAAAGTTGTTTTTCTTCATCTAGGGTGAGAAGAGTCGTAAGTTGCGTCATTTCAACTTCACAGACTGGCCCGATCATGGGGTGCCAGAAAACAGTGAGGGCATCCTTCGTTTTGTACGTAGCATCAGGACCCAGATTCCAAAAAACAGACGTCCAACAATCGTCCACTGCAGGTTAGTAATCAGCATTTTTTCATCCCAAACTCCCCCCCCCCATTCCCCAACCAAACAGAGTCTCCATTGCCTTGTATAAGTGGTTATAACAACTGACAGATCCATCGGCACTTCATTCTCTCTTCCACACGGAACCAGTTCAAGGTTCCAGATTCCAATCTTTTGTATATCACTTCATTGTTCTTGGATGAGCAATCAAGTTCTGTGGGCTAAGTTAGCGGGTTCAAATCCCGGTCATGACACTTGGTGTCCTTGAGCAAGACTCTTCTTGGCTAAAATTGTTCCTCTTCATCCAGGGGTAAATAGGTACCAGTGAGAGCAGAGATGGTTTCTTGTGAATGTTTTTTAAGCTTGATGCTCTACATACTGCATACTCCCCAAGAAGCTGAGATGGTTTAGGAAATTAAACAAATGGCCCATCAAAATTTGCAGATACTTTCCCTTTTATAAGTGTCCATAATCATTGAATTATTATTATTTTACTGTTGTTCTATAAAATGACAGACTGTTTTTCTTTTTCTTTTTTCTTTGATGACTCTAGTGCCGGAGTTGGACGGACGGGGACGTTCATCACTCTTGACCGCATTACACAACATCTCAAGGAGAATGAGTACGTGGATGTGTTTGGTATTGCTAGTGAAATGCGCATGCACAGGAACTACATGGTGCAGACAGAGGTATGATGGAACTAGATATCTGTAACTGTTTTCTGTGGGGTTTTTTTTGTATGTGTTATAATGTTTGATCATGCCCTTTTTCCGATTATTTTGAAAAGAGACCTTTAGATATCATGGGTCCAATTTCATAGAGCTGCTCAAGCGCACAAAGTAGCTAAGCACATGCAAGTTATGTTTACCAGAATAGGTTACCAGCTACAATATCGTGTCACATCATGCCCTATGGTATTCTATATCTGCCATCTCGCATCTCGCATCATCAAATCTCGCACTAAGTTTTCAATCTCACATCTCCCCTGTCGAATCTCGCAGTAGGTTTTCAATCTTGTGGTAGGTTTTCAATCGTGTGGTAGGTTTTTAATCTCGAGTTAGGTGTTCAATCTTGTGTTAGGTTTTCAATTTCCAGTTAGGATTTCAATCTTGTGTTAGGTTTTCAATCTCGAGTAAGGTTTTCAATCTCGTCTTAGGTTTTTTAATCTCGTCTTAGGTTTTCATTCACGCCTTTCAGGTTTTTAAATCTCGCGTTAAGTTTTCAATCTCGCGTTATGTTTTCAATCTCGTGTTAGGTTTTCAATCTTGCATTAGGTTTTCAATTCTTGGGTTTGGGAACTAGACTAACATTGATGGCGTCTGTTATGCGCCAGGCTACCACACTGCATGTGTCGGATACCGAAGATCGCACTTCTTGTTGTCATCGGGAATCAAACCCACACTTTCCTGATTCAGCCATCCGAACTCGAGTCCAATGTGCAACCGTGCAAATCCAAGATTACTCACTACGTGCTGGGGGTCATGAGCAGGACCCTACAATATCACAAGACTGAATGATGTCAATGTTTGTGTATCAGTGATAGCATGTGTGTGTACTGAAAAACGTGATACAGCAGGTTGGGCTTGTATACTAAAAAAATGTTGATTTGCCTGTTCTTTACAGAAACAGTACATCTTCATCCATGACTGCATTATGGAACTCCTGCAAGGAAGACCAACTAATGGTGAAGCCCACCAAGAAAATATGGTGTAAAGAAAGTGCCCCCGTACCCAATGGTTCCTATCAACCTAAAGGTATGTCTGTACTGAGCTAGCTAATAATGCTTAACCCCCATTGGGATGTAATTTTACCCAAATTGGAGCTCTGTTTTTACCAATGAGGGATCCCAATTCAGGAAACCCTAGGGTCAATGGCTTCCAGTGTCTTTTTCTTATAAATTATCCCAATTATTACCTTGATTGGAACCATCTTTCCCAATGAGGGTATCAATGATCCCCAGTCAGGAAACCCTAGGGTCAATAGGTTCCAGTCTCAGTCATATAATTTATCCCAATTGGGATATGCCTTCACCATGAGGGTGGCACTTGTCCACATTCGGGATAATGGAACCGTCTTCCTTTGTAATAGGGACTGGGATTGTAAGCAGATGGAGACAATCTACGCAAGTTCCGGAAGAGTTGAGTGACTATGCAAGGTTAAGTTGAGGTGTGCCCGGGTTGACCTATCTCCCAATAGTGGAAACCCACAAGTCATTGTGTGGATTTAGAGTACAATATTAAGTTGTCGTGCATTTCGGCTGAATTGTGTGACTATGGTATGACAAACCTTCACAGTGACTGTTGTTTTCCACACTTGGATTATTTTACAAGGTCGATGGTGCCAGGGAATTATTTAGTGAATTTGGTTTTCTTTTAAAAGTCTGTCTTTCAGAGGCCAATTTTAAAGAACTACCTTAGCAAGCAACTTTGCTTAGCACAGGAAAGTGTTGCTAAGTAAATAAATGTTTACCAGCCAAATGTCATGAAACTGTTTGGTGACTGGTTCCCTGCAGATTTTGTTGCTTAACAGCTCTTTGAAATTGAATCAAGATTTAATAAAATCTTTAAAATTTGTACAGTTTAATAACAATAATAATATGCAGTTCTTGTATAGAGATTTCTCACACCAGAGGGCGTCTCAAAGTGCTCATTATTTTTTCTACAAGCTATGTGGAGCTATGTGTGAAATGTGAAACCAATGATGGTTTACAAGGTGCTGTGGCACAATCTGCAGCCAATCATACCAGAAGCACTGGGGCAAACCTTTTCTCTTAACGATAAGTGTACTGGTTTCTTTTACGTGCATTACACAAAACATGGGATCAACAGCTTTACGTCCAATCCTTGGGACAAAGCAATTATGGTTAAGTATCTTGCTCAAGGACACAAGTGTCAAGACCAGGACTCGAACCATCACTCTGCTGATCACAAACACCAGAGCTTGAGTTTGGTGCTCGTAACCGCTCAGCCACAACATGCCACCAGCTCCTGACCAAAAAAGAGACCACCTTCCAAGTATCTCATTACAGTACTTAAGTAAATATTTAAAATTGTTGTTCAGAATTAAAACTCTTCTTTTTTATCTTGAATAATTGCCCAAATAATGCCAACATAATAATTGTGAATTTCAGTCACAGCTATGATATAATAATTTAATTGATGTTTATTCATGAGAAATCCACCTTTGACTTTTAACATTTTTTTGTAATGTAAATATTTGATCTATTTTAAGTGAGAATCAATACGTGTGCCTAATGTAATATTCTAATTTTATACTGCATGAACAAATTTTATTTATATGAACGACTGAGCTATTTTAATTAATACTATCCATTTTTTATATTGGAGTAAACTTTAATTTATATTTCTGTAATCCATAGGACTTTAAAAAGGTAGGAAATGTGTTAAACGGCCGTTTTTTTGTTTGTTGTTGTTGTTTTTTTGTTTTTTTTAATGGACAAAAAATTGCCGGGAACCAGTCTGAAGCAGTGAATATTTCATGACTGGTAACCCAATTCTGCTTATGAAACAAGCTATGTGAAACTAGTTTGATCTTTTTCCGTGAGTTATTACAAATTATCGTATCTTTGAATGTTTTGAGAGAAAAAAACACCGACACCTCAGACGGGATTCGAACCTGCTTGCCTTTCACGTTCTTGCCGAGTAACAAAAGGTCAGCTAAAGGAAAAACTAAATGATTTTTTTTTTAACAATGCTTTTATGATGTGCTGCGGAGTTGATGTTTTTTTTTTCAATTCATGTATTAGTTTATTTGATAGTTAGCGGATTTGACTTCAAGAATGTTGCCATATACTTAATAAGTTATCAGTTAATTTTGTATTTGTTAGATAAAAGCTATACGAGTGGTGTGGTAGTACCAATAGGAGAATGTTCGTTTTTTGTTTTTTTATGTAAATCGCAGAATTTTGTTTGTTGGGAGAAGAAGTTGATTTTAATGTTTCAGTTTTTTATGTTCTACAACAAACAATACATAATAATACCGAAGGGCGCAGCAATAGTGGTTAATTTTTGTGCTAGTCAAAAGGTTATATTCATTGCTATCTTGATTTGAACATCATCAAAACTCAGGAATGAACTGAAAAATCTTTGTAGAAAAATGTACAGACCATATAATTGAAATGTGACATAATTTAACGTTTTGGGATTTGGACCAAAAAAATTGCACTTGAATGGTATCAAACACAGTGGCATTTTACACCATTTAATGTGAGGTTAGAGTCTTGTAATTTATTTTCCGTTGTTAATAAGGACTCTTTCTATTGGAAAATGACTGGATCACATTAATGAATTTGAACTTGGGAGTCCCTCTTTAAGAGACACAAGTGTCAGGACCGGGACTCGAACCTACACTCTGCTGATCAGAAACACCAGAGCTTGGGTCCGGTGAACTAGACCGCTCGGCCAGGACATGCCTTCCAGTATACTTAGGCCCCGGTGATACATCCGCGACTAAACAAAACAAGACTATAACACACAGCTCTGTGATGTTGCTTTACACTCTGTGGACATCCCTTTGTTCTGTGCAATAAAAAGCATACTCTTCAACTCTGTAAAGAATTTGTGCGTAAGTCCACACAGTGTTTCAGTTCTCTATATCAAGTGTACCTCTTTTGTTCCCAGGTCCACACTTCGTACGTAACACTTAAAGGCACAGTACACGTTTGGTAATGACCCTTGAAATAAATGGCAATAAAAACCTACTTGATAAGAAGTACAGCAGCTTTGGGTATAGTATGTTTTTGAGAAACTTTTAACTTCGAAATACTACGGTTATGGAAAAGATATCACTTTTTATTCCACAAAATTTGAATCTGAGAAGCGTTTCTGTCAGAAGTGCTTCTCAGACTGTGTATTACCTATGGGGAATATTCTTCCTGCGTGGAAATATTCGCTCCGGTTTTGTCGGTGATATCTCAAAAACGCGACCACCTTTTGAAGTGAAATTTTTACAGGTTAGTTTTATTGTATGTTCCCACATTTATATAGGATTAACACAATCAGTAGGCTCCAATTACCAAACGTATATGCAGCACCTTTAAACACACACCCATCACACATGTTTGTTAATCCAGTAAATAGAGAACTTCTCTTCGTTCTCCCTTTTGTTTTGCCCTTTTTTGTTAGAGACGTCCCCATTGGTTTTGTACACGCAAAAGCAAAGCGAGGACGTCCTCATTCTGCCAAACACTCAGATTCCTTTTGTGAAAGTCCTCGGTTTAAATTTGTAGACATCCCCACACACACCAAGTTTTCATGCCATGCTTAATTTCAAGCCAATCATACAATCACATTTTGCAGTGAGTCGACAGTAAAATAGTTTTTCATTTAGCATTTTGTTTTTCTTCCAGAGACCCAATAATATTTTTATTCCAAATACTACTACCTTTACCTTGAGGGGAAAAATGAAACAGTACAGTAATAACTTATTAGTTTTCATGACGTACTTTATTAAGTGCATTCGCTGTGATGTCTTGAAAATATTAACAAATATGATAAATGTACACTAAAATTGTTTAATAAATTAAGATAACTATTTGCCTGCAACTCAGAAAGTCATATATAGAGAAAATGGATATTCGGAATTTGTGTATTCTTATTAGTTAAGAAACAAACAATTCTACTATGTACTTAGCCTATGTCTCCACATTCCTCAAACTATCTCGATAAACGGTTGGTGGCAGATTTAGTGTTTACATGTATTTGTCTTTTTAATAATATCATTAACAAAATGTACATTTGGCCGGAAGAAAAAGCAAATGTTTTGATATGGATAGAAATAATTTTATATAATTCTCAATTCGATAAATAATGACATACACTTAGCAGGACGTCTTTTATGCGAATGCCCACCTTGTCCGGAATTTTTGTAATTCAATGACTGCGAATATTTGTATATTTGTCAGTAAAATATTGTCCTACATCTGAGAGATGAGAGACTATTTAAAATTGAAGAATTTTTCTGTCTGCTCACATAATTCCATTATTATCAATGTTGTACCATGACTACAGTGGAATGATATGTTAAGCTCCGCCCATTGCGAAAATGTACACGCCCATAAGTCATTAAAATGCCATGAGACATCCCGCCAAAAAAGGGGGAGAAAGGTAACATGTTTCCGCCATTTCCCGGCGCCATGTCTGTGTGCGGGGCCAAATGGATCAAAAATAGGTCTAGAGGTTTTTTTAAAAATCTAGTATTCCATTATTAAATTAACACTTAATTAGCCTTGAAAGGTTCTACTTTATGGTGTTTAAAAGTTTATATATTTTGTATTTAAACAATATTGTACACAGAACAATTCGTTATTATTTTATTATGCTATCGTAAGAATGTTTTAAGCAATCAGCCTGAAATTTCAAACACAACCAATATTCACACCTTGATCAAAATAACTGTAAGTAGTTTAAATCTTTTTGGAAAATCTGAAGTTTGTTTCAAGCGTTTTCGAACTTATAGAAAGAGTGTACGTGTTTACCCGATCTTCCATCCTAAATATTCCAGGGCATTTTCCTTCACAGGGGACCCTTTATAAAATCTTAAACACACCTCAATTATCTTATCAGATGTTTCTACAAATTGGGAGAGTCAGGACACTCGAAAGTCATGTCCCACTTTTGAAAATCAGACAATCAGGAAATTTGCCAAGAGAAACGGAACAGGGACCACAGTCTTACGTAGCTTATTGCATGTCAATCTGATTGGTATCAAGATAACATTTTTACTGAAGTATTCCGTACTTTGCAAACATGTACGTTCATAATTCGTAATTTATTCGTACAAATTCATACCAAAGATTTTGGCTACACACACATAGTAGTGAATCAAGCCAAACCGGGGGTTACGAATTCTGCAAATTTTGTTGACAATAAATCAAGAAATAAGTGTATTTTCATTTGTTTTTAATGTTCATATTTTGTAAGAATTAGAGTTCTACAAAGAGTACTATGCAATAATTTTTTAACGCACTATTCCATGAGTATGTTGTCTTAGCAACGTTAGTACTTACCTTAATTATGAAAATGTCAAAAGCTGTCAGTTTTGATTGAATTTTACAACAATTTAGTGCAGGTGTGAAACTTCTCAGTTTATCAGCCAATTTCCTTATATTTGTGTTCCTCTTAATTATAGTGGTCTGAGAAATAACGTTTTGTGAGTTAGTTTTCTCTTCTTTTTGTAGTATAGGTTTTCCCGGTCAATTTCGGGGAACAAAATGGGTTTTTTTCTTTCTTTAAAACGCATTCAAACTCACAAATGTTTCCCTGATCGTTCAAACTAGGGTTTCTTTTGAGTTGCTATTGCATTAAAGTTCGTTTTTGTGCGCACGTGACTTCGTTCTTCTCAACCAGGTTCCTTTCAGCCATACTGATTAATATATAGAGATTCAAGACTACATTTTCACCAGTCTTCAGTTGGATGTCTACTACCTGTTCACAATTAATGAAATTGAATGGTTGATCAGCGTCTTGCTGCTGGCTTTTTATAAAAAAACTGAATTATCTTTGCGACCGTAATGATTTTGAATGATCTTATTTGGCCAGTGAATGCGCAACTGTTGAAATTGAAATACGCAAATACTCTTTTCGACAGTTGAATGCATGCTGATGCAACGCAGCATTTATTTTCATTTACACCCAGCTTATTCAATTTCTGTCGTGAAATTTAATGAGCTGGGTGTTTAACTGACTGGATTTTTGACATCAAATAAACAATATGCATGTTTTATAAAGGCGCTATCCATTACTATTTTTCCACGATAGTGAAGACAAAGGAGATTTTTACCATGGGTTCCAACACATGAAGGAACTTACTAATGTACTAATTCAGGGAAGTAGCTCTCTCAAATGTGCTAGTTACATTAACGCATGCGCACAAACACTATTGGTTTGCGAATGACATAGGCTCGTTTCGAATTCACGGCTTCGGCTCCAAAATCGGCTCAGGCTAGCTAGGCTCCCTCAATTATTTTAGCTTGCGCATGCTTTGCGGTCAGGGCTTCAGACAAGAAAACTGGGCATGAAGCCCAATCCGGAGCCGAAGCCGTGGATTCGAAAAGGGCCATAGAGTTGTGCACTAGGCAGACGCCAAACGCGTATGCGTCACGCCACCATCAGCCCCCCAAACAGGGTTAGTGTTAGTGCGCACGCGCGATGTGCAATTTACATATTTTATGGGGATAGTCTATTCTATCTTTACAATTATGTTGTTAGTTTTTCAACCACTAAGTTTTAATTTGATTTACACTTAAAGTGCTGTGGTAATATCAGAGTGAATTACTGTATTTAAAAACTTTTTTTTACTACACAGAACTGGAGATTTGTATCTCAATATCGTTACAAGGTTAGCAAATAATATAGATGTTTGTGTTGTGATATATAATATATATTCAGTTTGTACACGTATTTCATCGCCAATTGAATTATCAATTATCAGTACTAGAATATTTATATACAGTGTATGATGTATTCCATAATTTATATTTTTTACGATGCACCTTATTGATTGCTCTGATTTGTAAAGTGTGCTGTTATTAGCGAATGTCGCCACATACTACTGTTAATTTGTTTTAACATTGTAACTGAATAAAATGAATCAAAGATGTTCACAAATCGTTTTCAAATTGATTTGAAGTTTTACTGGACTTTTTACATGTTTTCATATTACATGCATGCTACATGTTACATATCACATGTTTCACTTTGTAACATGTCGCATGTTTCATTGTACGTGCTATGGATCACAATGTTCCACTTTACATATTACATGTCACATGTTCCTTTTTACTTATGTGTTACTTGTCTCATGTTTCACTTTACCTGATACATGTTTCACTGTAAACGTTACATGTTACATGTGTGACTTTCATGTTACATGTCACATGCTGCATGCTACTTGTATAGAACATGGATTTGGATAAGTTAGATTGAATTGGGGAAGTCAGTGGTCGACTTACGTACCAATCGGAAGAGTATTGGTTTAGTGGACCATACACTATTTTTTATCACTTGACTTTATATTATGATCACTCGTCTTTCTACCGTACAGAATAATCCCAGTTGTGATACACCTGTTACCCTAATTGGAACCCCGCTATCCCATTCGAGGTGTCATTGTCCTCAATCCAAAAACACTTGATAAGAGTAGAGGGGGGAAAACGGTGTAATTTTACCCTGGTTGGAACCCCCCTCCTCCCGATGTACAATACAAATGGTCTTCACTTCGCGTCATTCCTGCATGTTGTTTTGCTCTCCGGTGCGTCGTCAGGCACCATGACCTTGTCCAAGACGCTACTGAGAAGACTTAGATCGTCCTTTAGCTCATTGATGACACTGCTGATTTGATCTGCCGTCTGTAAGATATCCACGGTCTGGGTGTAAGGGTTGTAACGGAGGGAGAACGGACGCCTGATGCTGCTTGCGTAGTCCCTACAAGCAGAAAGATGTCAAACATTATAATAGTCATACAAATATTTTTTTTTAATCACACACTCGAGCTTGATTTCACATCGGTCTGTCAGGTACAGTGGCGTTGGTTTCGACTACGGCTTGTTTGATTATTATATCATTTTCATTTGCCAAACAGACACAGCGGCTCAACTAGGACTCGATTTCGTCGTGGGATTTGGTTTGAAGTCCCGGGATTGTGTGGTTTCGTTTCACCAAGGGTTTCCCCTTCCCCTTGTCTTTCGTGACTGGATTGGTTGTAAAAGCTACACGGCCTGAAGCTGGTTTCGAGGATTCACGGTTCATTGGAAAGGGTTTACAAATGAATACAAGTTTTGCCAAGTGGAAAAAAAGTCAAGCATCAGAGTGATGGTAGCCATTGATGGTATCGCTTGGTGTGTTTAGTTTTTTTTTTAAAACCATCAGCTGACATCTTCAAAGGGAGATGTCAGATACCTGATCATTTCTTTGGCTTCTTCAAAACTCTCTGAAACGAAGTACGCATCCTGGTAGGTGGTGATACGACATTCCTGTTTGGTGGCTTCAACGGGAGTAAATGGCAGCGTCGTGGCTTCTGTCGACATCGCATGCTGTGTAAAGAGTATCGGATATGTTTGGTAATTTGGTTGCAAATAATATCGATAAAAAGTATTAAAAAATTTACTTGTTCCTATCGTCCTGAGAAATAATCCCAGGCATCTGAAATACAGTCTTTAAAATGCTTGAATTTGAATCCCATCCCAATGCCCTTGTCTTGCGGGACATGAGCATTAAACGCCATTTCCGCGAGTTTTGTATCTGTTTTCAGAAAAATAGATGATTTGTATTTGTTTAAAAATGAATGTTGTACCATCCATTTAACTTGATGTCGCTGGCGTTTGCGGCTGGTTAGAAAAATATTTTCGCACATGGGCGCTTGGGGCGGGCATTTCAGCGTTATGTTTTGCCATATGCCGTATTCGAATTGGCAGTATATGGCTACGGCTATTGCCGAGGGTGTTACCAAGGACGTCTTACACTCCAACTCTCAATGACGAGGGGATCCAGCCGTAGTCGTAGCCGTCAATTCAGACGCGGCCATAGACCACTTCACAAATACTCCTCGGTACGCGCGTGTTAGCCGTGGGATGGGGTGCATGCTGGTCTCGTTAGTGACAAACTTTGGTCGCTGACTAGACCAGCATGCACCTCATTCCACGGCTAACGCATGCGCACTGAGTGTTTGCGATTTAGTCTACGTGGTATGTGTGGCTGCACTTGAGTGGGACCTCCTTTAGAACACGTTGCAACATGATTCCACCGTCATTACTTGAACAGGATCAGAATGAGGTTGGTGTTGCTAAGAATGGGAGGTTCAATATAAAGTCCTACTCGTTGCAGTATTAAAAAGGGTAAGTACGCCATCAAAATCCATTTAACTATTTTAGGGCTTTTAGTGTTTTTCAAATAACTTCAGGGCCATGTATTGAAGTATTGTGTTGTGCAACTGTTAACATAGGATCAAGCTCAGCTTGGCTGGTTCGAATCCCGTTCTGGCTACGGTCGCTATACAATGCCAATCGTTAGTGTCTTGTGTGTGGAGTACAGGGCGTGCTTATAGAGCCTGTGATGTGGCACTTCATGCGTGACTTTGGTATGCATGGAATATACACACAATCTGCGACCGGATTCACAAGACCCATAGTAGGTATACAATGTAAACAAACCAACAAGCAAGCGACTCTCAGTGTGCATGGAAAAGCATGGCTGCTTCCAAGTGCTGCTGCCGAATGGTGGGAAGCAGTCATGCTTTTCCATGAACACTGCGCGTCACTTGCTTGGTTTGTTTACATTGTATACCCACTGTGAATCACGTGACTCCAGTCGCCGATTGTGTCATTTGAATGAGCTATTAAAGGAACATTACAGAATTGGTTTTTGCTAACAAAACAGTTGCTGGCAGTGTAAGCCCTTTATGTAATCCACCATATACATAAACTGACAAACCTGTAGAAGTTTTAGATCGATCGGCCATCTGGGTCACGAGAAAATAATGAAAAACCGATTACACATTTTGCATGAATTCATATAGATTCAACAAATGGATAAAACGCTCACTGAGCGATAAACTCCAATCAGAAAAGTTAGTTTATTCATTTCTCATCAAATATGGCATTTCAGACAGAAATATTTCAAGGGATGTTTTCTACTATCATCATCATTAGACCGTGTAAGTGTTATGTAAATCTGTGATCAAAAAGTATATTTTACAATTTGTTTTCTTACCAATTCTGTAATGTCCTTAAACAAAAACCAAGACTGCTGCGTCCAGGTATCACTTACTTGTAGTTCACCAATTGATGACAACAAACCGGCTCCGTAAACTTTCAGCACCCCTTGCTGTTTGCACAGACCAAATTCAATTGTGAAAAAGTAACACTGGAAAGAGGAATAACAAATTCAACAATGAAAGGAGACTCGAAAGGAGCTAGAAATCCACAACATATTTTATTTTAGACTCTGAAGATTTCGGTTAAAGGTATTGTACACTTTTGGTAACAGCTCAAAATCAGTGTCCACATTTTGTGTGATTAAACATATGCATAAACAAACAAACCTGTGAAAGTTTGAGCTCAATTGGTCATCGAGGTCACGAGAAAATAGTGAAAAGAGATCTATAATTATGTGTTTTCTGTTTTTCAAATTATCGCGCGCGATAATTACTATTGTTTTACTCGTTTCTCAGAAACGATAGCATTTTAGGCAGAAATATTTTAAGGAACCCTTTCTACCATTACTTACTTTAAATCATGTAAGTTATGTGTGAATCTGTGAACATTGTGTTTTTCGATCTTACCAAGATCGTGCAGGGCCTTTAAGGCTTATTTTGAACTGTCCGCTTACCGAGGCTAATTTGTTGATGTCTTCTTCCGACGCCCCGAGCGAAGCTAGACCAATTTCCTAGTAAAACAAAAGATTCACGAAAAGTAGTTGAAACAATTTAATTGCATATTCTCTGGAAACGCTTCCGTTGTAAATTGGCAGTTTTTAAATATTTTTGATTTACTCATTGAAAACAAAAAGTTGATTTGAGTCAAGACATTTTGCCGACACACCGCAACTCAACCGTCATTGATATAATTATAGGCCCTGTTATGGCAACGAATACAAGGTGAACTATCCGCATAACAAATTAACACTCTTAAACCAGCTATGTATTTTACCATCAAAACTTACTTGCGAAAGTTGTGCGAAGCCTTTATCAGCAAACATCGGCACGTGACCAAGAAGCTCATGACAGCAATCACTATAAAGGACAAACAAATCAAAGTATCTTAAAGATAATTTGGGATTTTTTTTTAATGATATGTTAGGTTTCACAAAAATCTTAACAATTTATTGCTACACTAAACGGCAATGCGGAGTTTTGGGGATTTTTTTTTTTTTTTTTTTTTTTTTGTAACAAACAGTCACAACCTGTCAAATTTGTTTTTCTCATAGTGCTCGTAGTCTTGTTTCGTGTGTCTTTGATGCCGTAACACTTACGGTAAAAAAAAACGTTTGAATGCCGGACAGAAAGTTACTTCAATTGCTCATTTCTTATCTCTTTCAAAAAGAAACGAAAACTAATATTGTTGTAAAGGTGTGATGTTCCGAATTCATGTACTTACGGCTCTGGTGTGTAGAGTGGATCTGAAGTGTGACGTATGTACTGCGTACAGTGAAATACACGAAACGCCAATCCGGCCAAGAAGTCACGTGATGATAAATAACCAGCCACGGGTCGAATCTGAAACCCTGTGTGTTCTACAAAATAATCAAAGCCAAATTGAAACACTTTAACATAACTTTTTTTGACAAAATGCTGTTTATCAACTGCCACACCCATCACTCTTATACATGGGAATCCGGAAGCGACTATGGGGCAAGACTCATTTCTGGGTTATTGTGACCCGTTTTCCGGTCAAATGGCCACACAAAAATGGTGTCTAATGCAGAATGCATCAACAATTATTGTGCATGTTCTTGAAATTGTTACAGAAACAGCCAAAAGTTAATCGGAATCCAATAAGAAAAATGACATTTCTTCGGATTAGGGTCACTAAATCTGGAGTATAGCACGCAGACTGACACAAAACCTACCTCTCAAAAACACAGACACGTCTTCAAGCTGAGGAATGTTATCTTCCCTATGGAGACAAATTACAAAGAGTGAATAACGTGAAACATTGCTGGATCTCTAAACTTTTCAGTATACTTTGCAATACATTTTAAAAATCGTAAAGGTTTGGATGACCCTTTTTAGAAATAACTTTTCACAATAAGTTTTCTGTGAGCGTTTTCATTGCAAAATGCTTTTCTGCAAATTTTATAACACTACATTTTGCACCGTTTTTCCGTTATCCAAACATTTACGCCGATAGTTTTTTAGTTCGCTTGTGCCAACTTTCATTTCACGCGATATGCCACCAAAGCTGTACACTTTTGTCAATTGCTGAGGTAATTGTAGAAGCCTAACACAGCACGTGGGTATATATATACCAGCCAATATATACAAATCCAATACAGACTTGACCAATAATAGAGCTCCTTTATTACCTGTAACCGCAATGGTCTCTCAGTATCTGTAAGTTATTGTAGTATTCCCGGCATGCAAAGTGGGGATATAGTCTTGACAGCTCAGAGAAAACTCGGCCCCTGCGTAAAGAAATTAAAAGAAAAAAAATGAAAATGAAACGTCAAAATAATACAAAGTTACGTAAATAAAATAAAAAGCCAAATTGTGAAGATAGCCCAGAAAACAGAAAAGGGGAAGCGAAATAAATGATCGTGTTGGCAGAAAAATCCCATAATATTCCTGTTACTGTCAATAGGCGACTGTATAGATCATGTGTACACGACTGCTATTAAGTTAATAGTTATTTGTTTTGTCTGTTTCGGTGACAAACAAAAGAATGATTCATACCATGTTTTGGTTTCTTCTGGTGTGTATTTAACCCTTGGAATCGGCTGGCCACTGCAATTAAGATATAATCAACAAAAAAGTAGTTATAACTTTTATGAATGTCAATACTGTCATAAATGGGTACATTATTTACATAAGATTGTAAAAGAGATGATCTGGAAAATGTCTCCATGATGATACGGCCGGGCACCTATCACCTCGATTCCATGCTACCATACGATAAAACACACGCAGTGTCGGTCTTTCCCGCTCAAAAGTCCTTTGCGGAAGGGTGCTGAAAATGCTTTAAATCGTATCCTGTCACTTCTTGCAAGTTGGACCCATTACCATCGTTTGTTTTTAAGGATTGTGTTCCTGCGTTGCTTCCTGTTTTTAACGAAAATGATTAATCTTTCGCTTTCCTCCGGACTTTTTTCCTGATCATTTAAAGGAAGCATGTGTACTTCGATCCTCTTTTAAAGAAGCCGAACTTAGATCCCAAAAGCCTCGCCAGCTACCGCCCGATTTCTAACTGGGATATATTTCAAAATTAATTGAAAGAATTGCTGTAGATCCAACTGCATGCTCATTTATGTGATAACAATCTTCATGCAAAAATGCAGTCTGCTTATAGACCATTTCACAGTACCGAGACTGCTCTCCGTAGCGTGCAAAATGACATCCTGCTCGCGCTAGATTATCACCAAGAAGCAGTCTTGGTACTCCTAGATTCCTCCTCCGCCTTTGACACTCTCGACCATAATCATCTCTGCAAGCGTCTTTCTTCTCGTTACGGGTCACACAGTTTTGAAATGGATCGCTTCGTGTTTGGAGAACCGTATTAATCAATCAGTTCTCATTGATAGTGTGAAATCTGACTGTCATTGCCTGTGGTGCGGTGTGCCACAAGGTTCTGCAGCCGGACCCCTATTATGTATATTGTTTAGTGCACCCCTGCAAGGTCTCATAGCTGCTCATGGAATAAAGAGTGTTGTTTTAAGAGATGATACACAGTTTTATATTACCTATAATCCGGCGGATCGTGACTTAGCCCTTGCAAAAATTGAGGCTTGTATTGACGACATTAAATCTTGATGAATCTTGAGTATGACCGACCAGGTAACCAATATATGAAAATCTGCTCTTCTACAAATTCGAAAAATAGGTCGAATCCGGCGCCATCTTGATGATGATTCTACTCCTATACTGGTTCAAGCCTTTGTCACTTCTATACTCGACTCTTGCAATTCTCTTCTTACTGGACTTTCAGATAGAGAACTTTCTAAAATCCAACGAGTTCAAAACACCGCTGCTCGCCTCGTCTCACGCACACCTCGTTCCCAACATTATTACTCCCATCTTACAAGAACTCCACTGGCTTCCGATCAAACTGCGTATTGTATATAAGTTAAATCTTCTCACTTGCAAAGCTCTTCATGGCCTATCTCCTGACTATAAATCTGATCTTCTCCGTAAATACATTCCTGTTCGTCCTCTTCGTTCTGCTGGCCAGTCCCTATTGACGCAAACTACTTTTTTTCCACTAAATGTATGGTCAAAGAGCCTTCAACTTCATTGCACCTTCGTTGTGGAATGACTTGCCACTTCATATTCGCCAAGCTGGCTCTCTTCAGATTTCCGAGGGACTTTTAAAAACTCATTTGTTTGAATCTTTAGTTGTGTAACTTGCTTTTATATTCATTTCATTGTTTTGTGTTTTGTGTTGCGCATAGAGGCTTCTGCATTATGCGCTATATAAATATCTCGTATTATTATTAGTTATCATTATACGGAGAAAGACATAATCTCGGCTGTGATTGGTGGGAACAGTTAGGGGCGGGGATTATTGTCTGTAATTTGAATATTCATAGACCTACTTACTGGCGATATTGATATGCAATATCTGCAAAAACCTTCCGCCGTTTTCTATACTCGGTATCTTTAAATCCCTGCAAAGAAGAAGACATCGTAAGTGTAAAAGTTGCATTTAAAACACAAATATTATTGTTTATTGTACGTTGTTTAAAGACATTGGTTTTCCTGAATTAGAAAAAAATTAATGATGAAACGACAATGGTGATTGGATCTACATAAAATGGGCTGTAAGTCACTGTTTGTTAAGGAAGTTTAACATTGTATCATTAAATGCATCATTAAAACGTGTTTACCCGATTGAACCGTTCCCTGTGCGACATAATTAAGCACGATTCCTGATTAAAAGGGTTTGCAATATACATCAGTGTAATCAGCAATATGCTAGAGATTAGGAAACAACAACGTCTAGATATTCAACGGGGACAGCATTGTTAATTGATACCGGAATAAACGTGGGCAGACGGCGTTTGCTACAGTGGCAATCATCGGCACGCAATTAAAAAAAAATGACTTCCGGATGATTAAGAGAATTATTCATTTTCAGAAGTGCGGCGGTACGTGAGGATCAAGAAAACAAGAGAGTTGTGACGCATTCCTTGTATACGTCACATGTTGTTTGCATTTGCCCAAAAACTAATTGCTCTCAACTTTCATGGCGAATGAGCCATTCAAAGTCAATTGAGGCAATTTAGAATTCACACAAAATAGGGAAGAGGTTTCCCCCGTTGTTTCATGCGTTTTCCTTAGTTTACTTAGGCCTATAGCGTAAAAAAAAGGTTTGGAAACGACGCTGCGAAGTGTCCAATGATTATCCATATTGGACTCCAATATTAAATTAAATTTGGAGCGTCGTGGCGATAAATGGCAAAATATGAATGACAAGAATCTGTAATGTGTGGTTGTTAATTCCTTACCGGGTGATCCGCATCCAGCTCCGTGCCGTATGTGAGAACTCGGCACGCTGTTTTGTCCAAGTCGGTGATTTTCCGGGGGAACCAGGGTCCGTCGTCAATGTTCCCCGTATTTTCTAAGAGGGAATACAAGTTTTAAAATTCTTTTTTTTTTAGGAGGGGGGGGGGGGTAGTGCATGGTCAACACAGCCGAAAAACATCTGATACTCCCTTAGCGAGTTTGATACCTCATGTTAGATTTGTACAATTTTCTTTGGAGGATTATTTTCATAGAGAGCTCTCTGTGAGTATTTGTTTGTGGTTAAATCATCTCTTTTATCAGATAAATAATGCACTGATGTAAAGGGCTATAGTTGAATCGGGTTATGGTTGAACCAAACACTGGCGTAAGCCTTACGCTCGGCACTGCGTGGCTCGGTTTGCATTCCTCCCACCCTTTCCTTACACGACGTCTTCATGTCAGACGTCGCGGAACTTCACATTATCGCCACTTCGTGACACCAATACACTGCCGTGGGCCGAGCGACACGGCTCGGCTCGGTTATCGTCGCTTTGTGACTGCATACACGGGCGTGAGCCGAGCGTATATCGCCACTCCACTTGAGAGTGAAGGTTTTGGTCCATCCCGAAAATATCGATTCAGTTCACGGCTCAAAATGATTTTGTTTTCTTAAAGGTGCTGGAAACTGTTGGTAATTACTCAAAATAATTGTTAGCATAAAAACTTACTTGGTAACGAGCAATGGAGAGCTGTTGATAATAAACATTGTGAGTAATTTCTCAGTAAAATATTTGAATTGATTTTGAGACCTCACGCGTGAGGTTTCGAAATCAAGCATCTGAAAGCACACAACTTCGTGTGACAAGGGTGTTTTTTCTTCCATTATTATCTCACAACTTCGACGACCAATTGAGTTCAAATTTTCACAGGGTTTATTTTGTGCATATGTTGAGATACACCAAGTGAGAAGACTGGTCTTTGACAATTACCAACGGTGTCCAGTGTCTTTTAGATGAAAAGGCTTTACAAAAAAAGACCCATCTCCCCTTTGGCTTTTTGTTTTAGAACCGATCTCGATCAGTGAACCGTCAACTAAACGACTATTCCCGAGGTGCGATGTGACTGTAGTTATACGCACGGACTTACTCACCTGCCTCGTTCCAATAGTTATTAGTCGTGTCATTTATCGGCTCCTGAACGAAGCTCATCTTCCGCTGAAGCTGGTCCAGGAGCTCCTTGAAGAGTCCCTTCTTGCCTTCGCAGTCGACGTACACTTCGAGCTCAGACTTACGGCGTTCAGACCGACGAGACTCAATGTGCAGAACTTGAATCTCATTTTCCTGAAGTTAAGATGAGGGTGGAATCAAAAGTAAACAAATTAAACTTGTTAGTGCTCGTTTTATTTTCTTGTCCTTATCCCTGACGGATTTCATTTGTTCAAGGTAACGAATGAAGCATAATAATTTGTCCTACTTCATAAAAAAAAACACACACACATTTTAACACTTTCAAATTAAATATATTTTTGACCGTCAGATCCACATAAAATTTGTCAATGTTGCATTGCCCAATTTTTGGTGGATTTTGTTTTCTTCTGAATGAATTTGATAGATAATGCAATAACTTTTCGCATGTGCCACGGACACACACATAAAATACGTGCATCGTGAAAAGTTGTTTGGACATGGCGGATGACCGACAATAACTCATTTTTAGTTTTCAAGTAACTACTTCCTATCGTTGGCGGATTGGTTTCCCCCTGTAAAATTTACTTTAAGGAACATTACAGAATTGGTAAGAAAAAAACTTGTAAAATATACTTTTTGATCACAGATTTACATAAAACTTACACGGTCTAATGATGATGATAGTAGAAAACATCCCTTGAAATATTTCTGTCTGAAATGCCATATTTAATGAGAAATGAATAAACTAATTTTCCGATTGGAGTTTATCGCTCAGTGAGCGTTTTATTCATTTGTTGAATCTATAATTTCATGCAAATGTGTAATCGGTTTTTCACTATTTTCTCGTGACCCAGATGGCCGATCGATCTCAAACTTCTACAGGTTTGTCAGTTTATGTATATGGTGGATTACATAAAGTGCTTACACTGCCAGCAACTGTTTTGTTAGCAAAAACCAATTCTGTAATGTTCCTTTAAATGAAAGCTTTCAACTTTCTCGAATCTAGGGTACCAGAAACAGTGGGATTGTACACCATTTTAACTCGAGGTTAAAGACTTGAAATGTTTTCCCCATTTTCATAAGGACTCTTGTCTATATTGTGAAATGAATGGATCACAAAACTGAGTTTGACCCTTGAAGCCCCTCTTTAAACTAAATGAAATCTTCCTTACTGTTGACAATCGCTTGACTTTTTTAAGGGGAAAGGGGCGGGGTCTGATTCTAAAGAACAACATTTATACCTTAAATGTCCCTAAGGCACTTGCCAATGCACCGATGTCATTTTTAAGGGAGAAGACGATTGGTTTCCTTGTCAGTAAATCAAACGAGACACGACGCACGAGGCGGGCTCGTCGCAGTCTAGTCTGGTTGTCGGCCTCTCGTTTTGCCTGAAAAAAGAGATACAATAATCATTGTAATCGTTATCATTGTCGAAGTCGTTGGCATTGTACTTTTCGTCATCTCATCGTATGTTTGTCCTTGAAAAATCGTCGTTTGTTATAAATATCTGGTGTCACTCGGGATCATTTCAGCATTGTCCCTTTGCAGCTGTCATCAAGTCGTTGCCAAACTGTCACTGACGCTGGCACAGCTCCTTGTCATCGGTGTCACTAAGATCTTAATCATTTTGAGTGACAACTATCTTCATGACTGTAATGGTATTACTTTTTGAAGTTAACAATCTTTGCAATTTCATTGTCTCCATACAGTTTGAGTACAAAAACATACCTTTATCGAGGTAATACAGTCGATATTTTGTCACAATTGTCTTCGTCTATATTCCTTCAATTTTCAATATCAAATTTATTCCATATTCATGGTTTTGTCACCGTCGTGTCAAACTTGTAATTTTCATCCCCGTCTTTCCTCAGTTATCGTTTTTGATATAAAAATACATGCCGATATCTGAAAAATCATAACACTTACCATTTCGATAGCGTCGTCCGCACTGTACTGCCGTGGTGCCGAGTCACCCGCTCGTTTACCGAGTAAAGTGCTTTTGACACTTTTGGAGGACATCTTTTTTTCAATTATGCCACCGGAAGGTCGCGTATAATTTTCGGTATGGATCTTTCAAATAAATGTCGCTCAGAACAATGGGTTCCCCTTCCACGTTCGTAAAGGCCAAGTTAATCAGCGTGTAATGAGTTCGCCAATGAGCCAAAATTAAATGTGCACAATCTCAGAAAATGTAATTATTTATCTCCAACTCATATGACTTCTTGCTGTAATGCAAAATCTCTAGCTGTGCGTTTGCTATAAATACGATTTTGTTTTACGTAAGCTCGCCCGTCGAGTGAGAGCTGTCGAATGGTTTGATGATGCAAGCGCGGGTGGTCAGCCTAGCACTGTTGGTGGTCCTTTTTTGTGGTCTTTGCGGTTGCACTTGCGTGCAGTGGGGCAATGGCTTCCAAGCTAGTGCCAATAATTTGATGTCAGCGGTTCCGTGAGTAAGACTTCAAGACAAAAGAAACTGACGACCCAGGAAAATTGGTTTCCGTTACCACGGCGATAGAGACATCATCCTCACTTGCTGATGAGAGGAAGTAGGATGGGTCTCCCGTTATTGGATTGCTGAGAGTGCTTGATGCGCCACGTAAGACAATGAGGCTAATTGTGAAGCAATTGCAGCATTACCGGGAACCCGTGAACCGCTCACTTTGAGGAACGTCCGCCTACGTAGACCAAACGTGTAGGTCATGAACGCCTGATACTGATGGTTAGATAGGTAAATGCGTGGGGGACTGAAACAATAGTGATTTTAAGTTAATCTGGGAGCTATACGTAGTTTCTGCATGTGGGCCAATCCGGGAGGTCCTTGTGGTCAATACCGACAGTACCACTTTTTGAAGTATTCCGTGTGAAAAAATACATTAAGATTGTACGTTGCGGAGTAATGGTGTAGAAGACCCTCGTCTGTCAACCAATTTGTGATTCATCTTTTGGAAAATAAGATACCGGTTTATATGCTTGCTAACCAGCACCCCCATCCCTCCACCAACCATCCCCAGTGTTCCATCTAAAAATATACAGTCCTGTAAAGATTCTTCGAGATGTCCTCATGTTCATTCTCAACCTCGAACCCACAGATCTCCCGCCTGATTCTTATTCAATCCTGTAAAAACACTGTTTGCACGATCGGTCAAAATAAGTCTACGAATAATTTAAACGACTCATCCTAAAAAATAAATGTGTTGGAACAAGGTTGCGCGCTTTGATATCTGGACAAACCGGTGTTCAATGATACGAGACAATGTTTCCAACAGAAGTGTATGTGCCGCCAATGAATAAAATCCCGCTCTTATCATGAATGTTTCTGTTGAGTCGGAAGGCACGTCAGGGCTGCGTGCCAGTCAGCCCACCAATGTTGTTTAAATAATTGTGTGTTTTTTTATTTGCGTCATTGAGACTTACAGTGACGTATCTTTGGTGGAGAAATACTTGAATAGGAAACCCACAAACTGAGACTTCGATGGTTTTAGAATTGTTTTTGTGTGACTGAGTGGTTCCTGTCTTTATTTTTGGACAGGTAATGTTAATGCATTATTCATTATTTGCATGAACGGCATCCATGAACCCGTACATTGGCTTCTTATGTCATGTTTTACCTAAGTGCCGATTGAAGTGTTCCTTTCGTTGGCGAATTGTTTGCACATAAACAACCGGTGGTGACCGTATTGTTTGACCACTCAAGCGTGAAACACACATTCTTATACAACATAAAGATTTTGTTCAAAGGCCATTCTTACAAACTCTATTATCTCCTCGAAGATATTGTTTTACAGCAAAATAAGTAACAAAAAGTTCTTACTTATTGTATTCCCTTTCATATAATCAAACAATCATTAAGATCGGCCAATAAATGTCAAAGTTCTTTGTCTTTCTTTATTGTACTTTTTGTACACAACCATATGGCGCTCCGTAGCTGTTTGGCATTTTGGATCTTTCAACTCCAAGTTGAAAAGGTTTAAAATAGCAACCTTATTTTATTATTTAACCAACATTGGAAAGTTCCGATCTTTCTCTTTCCAATGATGTAAGCTTGGGTATGGAGGGTGAACATGGAAAAACTGCAGCTTTATTACAAATGGCCTTTGTGGTCAGGCTTTAATGTTTTGGGGGTGTAAAACCTGCGCTAAACGTCGCACGTTTGTCGTGTCGAACTCAAACAGTTGTAAAATTAGGAATTAAATTCGACAAAAGAGCGACGTTTAGCGCAAACCTTTTATTTAAGTTCGGCACTGCCGTGTAGCACGGCAAGTCCTGCCGTGCTACACGGTAGCGGCACGACACGGTGACAAACGTCGCGCTCTTGCCGTGTCGAATCGAACTGGAAACATTTGAGTTCGGATCGGCAAAAGTGCGACGTTTAGCGCAGGCCTAAGCTTGGTCAACTAAAGTCGCCAATGGTAAGGAAGAGGGGGTATGAGTGCAGTCGACTAAAGTCGCCGGTGGTAAGGAGAGGGCGTTAAAAATCTTTATTTCCCTCAAAATATGTGTGGGGATTGTATTGTCTTACACAGTGAGTTGGGCCTGTACGGCAGTAGATTCTATTCCCCTCTGCCACCCCCCCCCCCCAATGCGGCGAATTGTGTAGACATTTCTTTGATAGCGCCCTCTTTTGAATCATTTTCATTCAGCCCATGTTCGTAATGGGGTACACCACACCGGGGAACAAAATCCCCCACATGACACCGGAATACGTTTCACCGCTTATAAAATCTTCTTGGTTTACGGTAGTTCAAATCGGGTATCAGCTTGTTGCATAACAGTGTGTACGGGTTGGGTCAGTATTTATACACTAGTAATCAAACCTTACGAGTATGAAATCTTCTTGACGTGTATGGCACTTCAAATGACGCATCGGCTGGTGTTTAATTAAAATATCACGAACGGACTTGTGGACCATACATCCATCTTGCTTTCCACCCGTTCGCACCAATGACTGAATCCAACCAAGGTTGAAAGAAAAATTGAGGGTCAATTTTTGCTGCAGTTCATTAATTAAAAATGTGTTCAATCATTGAAGGCATTGAGTTCACATGAGAGTCAGTTTTTAATTGTAAAAAACAATAATTTTGAATACCCTACTCCGGTGCTTTTCCGAAAGATTCGCGAAAAGCCCCGAAATGTAGTCACTCACGTTACGTCTTTTTGTGGGAGCCATGTTTTATACAGCAGCTTTGTTGCAATATCTATAAGCAACGTCCCAGAGATGACGTCAAAGTGTTGTAAGTTTTTCAAAACTTTGAGGCTTAGGCCTAATTTTTTTTTATCGATGGTTACGAAAAATCCAGAAGTGTCAAATTTGAAATATCAAATAGCTGTTTAAATTTTAGTATTAATTTAGTGAAGCTGACATTGTCAAATAATTGCATCTGCAACATGTCTCGAGGGTATACTTATTGCCTTTTAATACTAAGGTGTACATGTACATGTACTCTGTTAACCAAATTAAAGAATGGAGAATGTTGATCACGGTGTCGAAACTGTAACCAAATTTTCTGTTGTCGAAACTGTAACCAAGACTTTGCATCTAGTCTTTCACTCAGAGCAAATCTTAAGTCAACTTTGAGGTCCTTAGGACCAACCAAGTTGCAAGTTAAAACTCTCGGGTAAATTTAGTTATTTAATCAGCTCCAAATTGTTTTGAAAATTCAAAACTCACGTCCGACTGAAGTCGCCAACACTCCGTGCTTAAAACGTTATTGTCTCATAAATTCAAATAAAAACCTCAGTTTATTTGTTAGAATATTAGTTTATTCAAAATACCACCAAAAACAGTAAACATTTGTTTAAAGGATAGAACATTTTAAATTATTGCATTTCAGCCCATTTATGTCTATGCTGTAGAAGGATAAGGGTATAGCACGCTGCTGATAATGAAGCAAAATCTCATTATATCAAGTAAATCCTAATCCCAAGGAAAGCAACTTAGAAAATAAATATACATAATTTGTAATCTAAGGGCAAAACTCCTCGATCAACTGTAATGTTGGACAGCTGTCTGTCTTGCGTACTTGTCATAGATATCTGGCAACTTTAAATCCTCCTTCGCCTTCGAAGTTTCTTTAGTCTCTTCGTTGTCAACAGCTCCGGAGTGGTTTGCCTTCCGGACGGGGTTTCCTTTTCTCTTTGGTTGCACTCCTCGCCTGGAGCTACCCCTTTGGTCTTTGGACAGACGACGGAGTTGATTGAGTTTGCTTGCCGTCCGGTCGGTCGAAGTAAGAGGCTTGTTGTAAGCATTTTTAACCCCACGATTTTTGACGGAATTCTCGCTTGTGATGGCAACGTCACCGTAAAGTTTTGTCCCGCTGATCCCAAGCACAGTTTCTCGTGGTGGCGGGCACGGGGTTGCGTACCCGAAGATTTCCACCTGGATTTCAAATTCGTCTTTGGTTATATCTTCCGGGCTTTCTTTGGTAGGGGTACTGTCCTCTTTTCTTTCATTGTCCGGTGTTTTGGGTGTTTCTGGATTTGTAGATGTAACAACCCCAGTTTTCTCTTCTTGAACGATTTTCGGCAAGGAGTTCCCATCTTGAGTTTTGAGTTCGGGGCTTTCGTTACACTCTATGGCCCGTGCTGATGGAGGACCTCCCCCAGCCACGACCTGGTTGATTGATTGACACTCTTGAATGGGTTCCGCAAGGGTCGGTTCTTGGGCAACTAACTCTCCTGATGGCGTTGAAATCTTTACCGAAAGCATGTTGTCTTCGGTTGTTTCCTCCTCAGAATTGTTACCTTTCTCCGTTAGCAGGTCCCCATCGTGGGCGTCTACTCCAGACGAATCTTCAATAGCATCTTTGGGCGCGTTTGGGCGCTGCATTGTAATTATGTTCTCCTGCATTTTAGTGCTCAGATCGTTCAGTTTGCGTCTCATCTCGCTCACATCGACTTGGTTGAGGCGCCTCCGAGGTTTCAGGTCCTTGCGGAATTTCAGGAGCTCGTTCGCAAGCTCCAAACGCTGACTGTCCTCTGCCAAATCGACTGTAACAATAAGTTTAGAACATTGAAACTTTTTGTAACATCCAGATTCAAATTATGTTATCACCATACAATATGTTATATCCTACTTATCACTCCTTACCAGCCAAATCGCACACTCCGTTCCAGCTCAGATACAAGGATTCTCACAAAACCTCAAACCAGATACTCTTCATCTCCCATAGGTTTTTATGCAGCTGCTCCAAACCTTTGGAACAATCTTCCTTATCAAATACGCCATGCCATTTCACTTTCTGAATTCAAAACATTGCTTAAAACTCACCTTTTCCAGACTTATTTTGCTTACTAGGCTATTTATTTCTTTCTCATTTCCTTTGTATTGTTAATTGTTGATTGTTGTAATTTGTTATTGTTGTAAAGCGTTGTGGTACCTTTTCTGCGTAAATGCTTAGATTATTATTATATTATTATTATACTTTCGTCTATAAACTTCCCACTATTCAGGTCTAAAAACAATGTATCTGTCTGTTGTTCATGGAAATCTGTGAGCTCATTGTTATCAGTTTGAATGTGCTTATACAAACATAGGATCTTTTCTTTTCCGTCATGGACCAACGAACGGACATCAATACCATTACATTCATCTTACCTTGAAACTCATCTTTGATGTGGACTCCCCTGTTCTTATAATCTTCTTGTCTATCAGCTCTGAAATCCAGCACGACTTGGTACAGGTCCGGTCTAGCGATGTAATAGAGCAAGGTTTGTAAGAAGTACAAACTGTTTTCAGCCAACAGCCGTTGATTCTCAAGAAGAGCGAGTAGATGGCGTGCGTTCGTTACCTCGTCGACGATTTGAGGAGGTCTGACATGATCTACAAGTATAAAAAAGGAAACAAAAGGATTTAAATATGTGTAAACTTACTCTGCAACGAGCCAAATTAACTTTTGAGAAATGTTTTTTTCTTCCAAACCTTGGCTTGAGCTCTGGCTCAGCCTCCGGGTCTGTTTGGTGTTGAAAACACCATGAAAATATACACTACTCAAACATGAGGAAGGAGGCCAAGCCTTGAAACTCGTCTTTGATGTGAACTCAAAGCCGATGTTTCGAAAAGGCCCCAGATTGCTGGCATTGGCGTCACCATCGGCCATTTTGAAACCTTCTGCCTGCACAGCAGAGATCCCTCAGTTTCAAAATGGCCGCCTCCCGAGTAACGACATAATTATGCATATACTCCTGGTGCTGAACCGTGGTTAAAAAACTATAGTAACAGTTTACTGTTTGAAATATTTAGGTGTTTAACACCAAGTGCGAAATGTCTATTTAACTTCTTCTTTTCCCCCGGACTGTTTGAATCGATGTCGGTCACTTCGTACCCAAAATATCATACCATGTCACTTTGTACCCAAGTCACTTTGTACCTATTGTCTGAGTCATGTGTATCACGGGCGTGCGTGGTCTGGTTATTTACGTTTTAATACACGAAGGTTGGTTATAACATGGAGGGAAAAACCGGCCATGGTTATAACAATCGTACCCATGGCACGTCATGCGTATGACTTGACTTGGGTACGAAGTGACTTGGGTACGAAGTGACTTGGGTACGAAGTGACTTGGGTACGAAGTGACTTGGGTACGTAATGACCGACATTCGTTTGAACTGGGGGGGGACACTTCTATTTCATTTTATCCGTTACCGGTCACACCATAGAGCAAGGAACAAAGGTGTTCTTTAAAATGTCGTAACACGGTTTGATGTTATTAGTTCATGTTGAATCATCGATCTTGGAAAGGAATGGAATACAGAAATAACGATTTTGACTGACTACCTTTGCATAGGAACTTCATGTCAGCAACGTTTCCAAGGGTCAGGTAACTGGAGATCGTCATCACCATCTTCCTGTAACGGGAGTGTCTCCTCTCACGACCGGCACGCCCTCTTGTTGCAGTCCTTTGCCAGGCCGACTCATGAGGTGTGAATGAGTGTTGCTCAGCTCCAGTTGTGAGTTTGATTGGTGGGAGGAAATGGAGAGGTTTCGACGGCCTGAAAGAACGGCCACGATGGAAGTAACGAATTTCGTAAACTTCACGATTGTGTGGCATGTTTGCTGTGATTGTGAAAAACATTATAGAGTGTGAACATTCATTTAAAAAGACGTATATTAGTTAAAACAGGTAATCATTTTGAAACCTTGTCTAGCATTTACATGGAGCGTTTACCGGGAACCTTTATTATGACAGTTTATATTAAAGAAAGTTTTCTTAACAATAACATAACAACAAACTGACGAAACCCCATCCTCAAAACGTATTATCGTTTTGCGATATAAGCTCTAGGGGTTGTTTGCTCCTATTTTCTTGGAAATCAAAAGATTATTGCAACGATCAAGATTTTGTTTCGATTGTTGTGTTATTCAAAGTCAAACACATATCGTTTACCAGTCAGTTTGTTTACGTCATCATCTCAAATTATTACACTGGACGAAAACACTTGCGTCATACATTTCGACTATGATCTTTCGTGTGACTTCATTCGCCATACGATCACCACCTGTAGTTATTACATCCTAGAAATGCGTGGATTGAAATGCCTTTAGGCTTTCGTTTTCATGAATAATATAACACGATCGTCTCACACGTCAAATCAGTCTTCATCTGGATTTACCTTCCAGTGCTGTCCCGTCGCTTCGTCAATACTCACCTCGAATCTTTCAATCCATATCCTTTCTTGCCCACGAGTTTCCAAACTGCAATGTCCCGTTCAAACATCGGCACAAACCTACCCTAACGATTGTGTTGGTCATACATGGTATCCATGTTCATCCAAATCAAACAATATTCTACATTTTTCATGTCACTAAAATACAAGTGTTATCTGAGTGTGTACAGACGTCTGGTAAACCATAACGGGGTATGATTTACACCCCATGCATTACCCCTACACTGTGTGACGCTCGACCTCACTTGTTTGTTGCTAAGTTTTGGATGGCCTTCCCGTATAACAATGGACGTGTCTTTGTCATTCATGGCTCAAAAGGTAATCGGATTGTACCATTGCGGCTCAGGAGGGATTAAAGTTACAAGGAATAGCAGATTTATAAATGTAGAATAAACTGTTACCGTTTCAACGACACGTGATTCAAGTAGGCCCCTAATGTACAGTCAAAGGTTATAATGGTGCAGGGATCTGTAATGCTAGTCTTAACTATGAAAACAAAAATTGATGCAGATTATAACTTGGTCGAACAATGAGAGAAACATTGTTTGAATTGGAGATAAGAACAGGATACAAATACACGCAATAATTGCTCTACAATTGATAACTATTTCAAACTGATGGTGTGCTGTAGTATTGTTTTAGCCAGTTATGTTTGGTGGGGCGGTGTTGTTCTTCTTATCTCCTTTAAAAAAAATGTTGTATTGCTTGTTGCAACATGAAACTTTATCCAGAAGACGATCAGAGCATAGAGTAAGGTATGATCAGAGCATACTGATCGAAACGTCGAGTTGAAACCAACGGTTCTTTTCAGAACCACCCCAACTCTTTTAGAGATAGTCATTACATGGTTGTTACCGCAAACCTTTCCATATCGTATTTCCACCATGCAAAGTTTCAAATCCAACTTATGAAACTTTATGTCTGTGCTTCTCAAAAATATACTTTGTTTCTCCACTTGGTTGGTATGCTCTTTCAGTCGATCGGCCTAAAGCATCATTATATCTAGGCCAAAGGTTTTTTTAGGCCTTATACATTTTATATTCAGCACGGGCCTAACTCGGACCCCTACTCAAATATTAAATCGGCCATAACTTTTCTGAATGTGATGTTGTTGCATTTAAACCCATGGGTCTATATGCCTTTTCTTTGATAAAAGAATTTGTTTTCAGCAAACAACATGCATTGGGTATATATTGGCTTGTTCGCACGTAAGTGTGAATGCAAGCATAGAGAAAGGACACAGGGAAATAACGTGGTTCACGCATGTGCTGTGCTCGCTGCTGCTGCAAGCACTTGCTGGCATGAGTTTGTTGATATTTACAACCGTTCCTTAGTAACTAATTGATTGGGCTTTCACCGCGAAATACATGTAATACATCTATTTCGAAACAAACTATAAATATGTAATATTGACAAAAAATATTTATAATATGTAAATACATAGGTAGAACTAATTTCTTTTGTAAATATTGTGCCTTATAAAAACAATTTTTATTAAAAGAAAAACAATATTTATTTATAAATATTGAACGAGTACAAGTGCGGTACAAAGGTCATACATGCCAAAAACACTGAATCAAAATAAAGGAACGGTGGTCGTAATTTCGGCTGAAAGTGACGGTTTTGGACGCCAATCTGTTGAACATACGGTAAAGCAGAATATATGATTTCATTTTAATATCTGTTAAATTTTATTTTTGCTGAATGAATTTTTTTTCTGTTCGAAAATTGTGGCAGAAAAAGCTGTTATTAATGCAAAACGGGGAACGTTTTTATTAATCAAAGTTGGAACAAGACAACAACCACCCTCGCCTAGGCTAGGCACAGTCAATCACTCATGACGTGGGATGTGCAGTCTTGAAAAAGCTTGAGAAACACTCGTTTAGTGTGGATGACAGAGTTTGGGGGTTTAAACGATTTAGTGGGGGTGTAGTTGAAAGGCTAACTTTTGGGGATAGTAGAATTGTTGAAAGAACACTAAAATCTGCATATTATTATTATTAATATTAATGTTGGGGGTTTGTTTAGCTCTGGGCCCAATTTCATAGAGCTGCTTAAGCACAAAAAGTAGCTAAGCACAACAAAATTATGCTTACCAGAATAAGGTTACCAGCCAAACTGCCATGCCACATGTACAATTTGTGACTGGTATCCTGCTCATTTCTGCTTAGCAGAAAATTGTTAAGCAATTTTTTCTGCTTAAGCAGCTCTATGAAATTGGACCCTGCAGGTTGAACCCAGGGCAAGACCGGGCAAGGCTTAAACTTTACTCCTCAAGTAATTGAGTAAAGCAAAGACTTAAAAGGGTTAAATCAGAGTTTGGGGTTAGTGGTTTGTTTATTATACTCGTATTGGTCAAAAGCTCTTTGACCAGAGTGATTAAGTATTAACCATCCAATTTCAATGATTTGTGTTTTTTTTACTGGACCCAACAACGCTTCAAAAATTTTAACATTTAGACATTTTTGATACTATAGTATGTAGGGCTAAAATTCCATATCCGGCAGCCACTTTATCTCCCATA
Organism: Pycnopodia helianthoides; assembly: GCA_032158295.1. Taxonomy (NCBI): domain Eukaryota; kingdom Metazoa; phylum Echinodermata; class Asteroidea; order Forcipulatida; family Asteriidae; genus Pycnopodia; species Pycnopodia helianthoides. The sequence continues at coordinate 9,414,280 of CM063250.1, read as the reverse complement.
ATTTCGGTCAAATTTTATTCTTACCTGTCCAGAAGGGTTGACAGAATGTATACAGAGAGGTACAGGCACTGTGAAGTATTACAAAACTTTCAAAATCATGAAAACTAAGCCATTTTGGGGTTTATGGTGGTCTTTGCTTGACAACGCTGCTTGCTACACTCCATTTTTGTTCTTTGGGCACAAGTGCGTGAGAGTCCACGCGATGAAATGTGCACTTGAATTTTTCTTTTTAAAGGTCAAAATTTTGCATTTTAGCTACCAATTCCTCCAGAGGAATATTACAAAAAGGGAAATAAAGTCCATCATCCATTAAAAAATCAAATAAATCCCTTAGAAAGTGGCAGGTGGATACGGAAATTATTCCTATGTAGGGTCCGAGTGATCGCTCATTTTTGTTTTTGTACCAATGACCGTATAAAAATCCTACATGATTCAAAACCCCAAAGCGGGAAGTGACAATAAGTTGCTCCAAAATCCATCAACCATCAAAGACCTCAGTAAAATATACTTTAAACTCGCCTGAGGTACACAGGAGACGTTGTGGGTGATTATGGTTCTATGACTGTGTCAGATAAATTTGTAAAAAAAAGAGAAAATTTCTGCTAAAATCTGAACCAATGTCCACAACGGACCCCTCGGACTTTTGTAGTTTGTCAATACTCGTTGAGTACATTATACGATTGTGCAAATTCATAGAATGCTCTCAACGAGCATCGATGCATGTGATTTTGGACCTAACATGAGATTTGTTGCGTGTTTAACGCATTCTCCGGAGTTGCACAATCTACAGATTGCGCATGATATTGCCCAAAAATATGTACATTTCAAGCTGCCTAATCTGCAATTTATTAAAACAATCCAATGCTGTGTTCAAATAAATGTTAACGCTTTTTTCACTTCTTTCTAGTGGACTTGATTGTAGAAGTTGTGCTAGAACTTGACAACCAGGCAACATGCCATCTGCTGGTGCCATAGGTGCACCAAGCATCATTCCCCTCAGGGTACCTCAGCCTGGACGCACTGCAAATCAGATTGATACAAATACACTCATTGAGCTCAAATCAGGTACAGTTCCTTTTTGTTTTGAGGATAGGAAGTCAAGTAATCTTCCGCAGTTGTTGCGGCGATAACCGATCAGAACCAGACCACTAACACCCTCTTTTAGCCAAAACTAGCAAGTACTAAGTAGCATGGTGTACATTGTGCACTGACAGTTGGGCTGCTCTGGACCATTTTCTTTTTTTTGTTGACATGGTAGTCTGGTTGCCAGCCTGTATTCACGGGCGCTACATGCTAGGGCTGGGCACAAGTGAAATTCATTACCAGACTATTCGCGCTTCAGTTAGTCGCGACTTAGAAATTAGTCGCCCAGGTCTACTACATTACATGCATGCTGAGTGCAGGTGTCATAGGGGATTTTGTCCTCCAGCGTGTGCGTCCCCCATACGCTAAGTTAACATGGGCTGAAGGAAGTTGATTCAAAAGAGGGCGCTATCAGACAAAATTTCTTCACAAATCGTCATATGGGGGGGGGGGACACAGAAAATTCCCAGGGTACAGAACATCCTGCCATACAGGCATTGTGGCTGATGGTGTATTGAATTGACTGCTTAGAAAGGGAGAGAAAAGAAAAGATTTCTTCCTGACCTGCAGAATATGAAGAGGAGGAATGATAAACAGCTTTTTTTTTTTGCATGACTAAATGAAGATCGTCTTATAACGTCACACAATTGTAGTATGAATGAGTAAACTTCTAATTTCATGTTGGAATGATTGGTTTGCAGAGACCCCAGGTGCCATTGTCTACCTAACGACCAATGGCAGCCGGCCTGATCCTTATCGTAAAGGAGATAAGAACACCATCAAGTACAAAGGACCATTTCTTCTTAATGAGGGAAAGAGAGCTATCAAAGCGATTGCAGTCTCAAGGTAGCCAACGCCACACGTTACAACTTAGAATATTATCATCATTAAATTTGTTTCAAAAACAAACAAATTTGCAATAATTTTTTACAGATTTTAAGATGAAATCATTCTTGTATTTTTGATGCCAAAGGGCCTTATCAAGTTGCAGGTTAGATAGTTGGGAGGTTAAGCTATTTTTTTTTTTTAAATGTACGTGTACGCCCGCGTTACATCATGGTTAGTGCGTATATCATCATAAAAGTGCGTTTTGGCTTAAAGCGTATTACTCCTAGCTATACCTTCACAATGTCAAAGAACGGTCTAGTCACTTTTTCCATTGGGTAAGAAAACAATACTATATATCTCCATTTTATGTTTCTTGATTTACAAACTGTTTCGTCTTCATCTGATCTGTGCCCGACAAAGGGCATTCATCAATTCATGTTTGTGCCCCTCTTCATGACGTGGGTAAACACGCAGTGTATAGCTTAATGATTTGAGCTTGCAGCGGAACAGCTACACAAAATTTCAAAGGATAACCTGAACGCATTGCTGTATGTCTTGCGCAAAACGTGTAGCAAACCTCTCTAACTATGATTCCGTGATCTGTAAAAAAATATATATACCCAGAAGCCAAAACGATAAAAACCTTAGACTGTTGCTAACTTCCTCTTTAATTTGATTTGCTTGTACCAGTGACAGGCGGAGTGAGAGCCACGTCGTCAGTAAAGTGTTTTCTGTTACTTACGCTAACCCCGAGCCGGAACCGTTTGAAGATGATGATGCAAGCTTCATCATGGATTCCAGGCCCAAGAGCTCCCTCAGGGTAAGCTAAGACCTTTATCTTCAACTTCAAGCAGGCTTGATTCTTTAATTCTGATTGGTCGATCCATAGCAACAAGGAGTGTGATATAAACCTTTATTGGTCAACTCATATCACACGCTGCGTATTGCACTTTTCTAAGCTATACGCAAAAAGTGCAGCTACAGAAGTCAATGTAAATTATAAAGTGGTGCATTTGGCACTTATTCCCCTTGTAAAGTGGTGCGTCATCCATCTTTATTGCAGTCAAGTTAGCTTGAAGATAAATTAATTTTATCTGCCTCGTTGGATATGGGACGCAGAAGCGCTATGATTTTCCGTATTCCACTCGCGCTTGTGTGATAACTTATACTATCTGGTTCCCCATATGTCTCAGTGATCATGTTAGCTCAGGACCTTGTCACACGGGGCAATTTTTACTTGCAACTTGGGAGGCGACCAACTGCACTGCATGCAAAAGGAACACTTTGGTAGCGCAGGAGATATTTTTTTGATGATGTCTTATTATCCTTAAGGAAATTATGAGAAATATGAAATGTGAATGCTCTTTCTTCTTTGAGATTGCCCAGAACTGGGTAGTTGCCCTCTGTGACATGGCCCTGTCATGGTAGGGTCATTGATTGTTTTTTTTGCAACGTAGTGCTGATTTATAGGCAAAATTATACAGAAAGATACATAACAGTCACAGTTTCAGCTGAATACAGTGTCTACTTTCTGATAATGCAGCGAAAAAACTGTCGCGGTATTTTCACAAGAACGTCAAATCCATCCCCGTGTAGCGAGGTGACAGTGGGTACCATCTGTAGCCGCAGCATTCGCGGATGGACACCAACCCTCAGAAATCTGAGAAATGATTCATCCATGAATCTCAGATTTAAATGTTTTTGTACTTCGAAGGGAATCCTTTCCCCAAATAGTTGATACTATCAACAGCTGCAGAGCTTTTCACCAAGTAAGCTTTCATGGTCATTAATTTTGTTAGTATTTACCAATCTATTACCCCACCTTTAGCACTCCTCCTTCGGGGTTATCGTAAAGTAGCTAATGCTTCTCTCACCTTTTGTTTCATTTCCCAGAGGTCAAATCAGTTCAATGACGTTGATGACTACATTGACCTCACAAGATCAAGCAATAACTTCAATGCATCCAAATCACATGTGAGTTGATTTTTGTTTTGTCTTGCCTCACAGAGCTAATCGCCCATTATCAGCCTAATCACACACTCTGCTCCGGCTTGGATACTAATTTTTTTTTTTACAAAATACCAAACTTGTTCCCCTTCACCTGCTGGAGGTTTTTGTATGGAGCTACTCCATAACTTTGGAATGATCTGTATAATGTGAAAGTTGTTGTACTTGATATGTTCAGAGTGGCTATTTATAAATTCCTGGAACCGTTTATCCATTCTGATTGGTCAAGAGGAGATCACGTGGCCATGTTTATACGTGTGATATAAACATGGTTAGGAGTGATTTAACATGACCTGACCTTATTAAGTCAAAAGAGGGCGCTGTATGATGATTGCGCAGAGCACGCACATTTCACAGCCCAGTTTAAATTGGTAGGTCACATATTTGGCTCAAGCATGTTTAAAATTTGCGTGCTACAGTTTGAAATTTAAGCGTGCAAGTTCAAAATTTGAACTAGGAGCTACTCAGCGTTCAACACATGCACAGAAATTCAACGGTATAAAAATTCAGCTTCGCCTAAGCTAGGGCGATACCACAATATAATCGAATATCGCGATACTAGTTCTGAAACGATTACAATATCGGGTCAGGTTTTTCTGTATCTTGATATCGGTAAATCGCGATATCGATTAAGTATCGCAATGCATTTCGCCCAGACGATCTTGCAACAATAAATCTCCTAGTCGAGATGATCTTGCAACAATAAATCTCCTAGTCGAGACGATCTTGCTGCAACAAAGAGCTGCAAGTCACAGACCGCAACCGCAAGATACCCGAACAGATCTGATCCGACGGGGTTCCTTCGAAAAAACCAACATCAAAGCCTTAGCGATCAGGCGGTCTCACGCAGACGTGTTGCATACGTGCGAGTAGCGTGATCTAATTAGTTATGCACACATATAGAACAGTCTGTCATGCACAGTAGTTAACACATTAAATGTGTGTAAGTAATAGGCCAAGGTTTTCACCCCATAGGTTTAAAGTAAAACCCAAAGAATAGTTCATTGGAACAAAAGTTTACTCGGCAAGTCATCTGTATCTACAACTTGCTCTGTAACATTTGTAGAAGAATGACGTCATCCAAAATTAATCGCGATAACATCGAATATCGTGATATAATGTCGACGATACATCGTGGATGAAAAAAACGATATCGCCCAAGCTTAGCTTCGTCTCAGTAAAATTATCAAGAACCAGGCCTTGGTGGGTTTAAACCACTAGTTTAAAAATCAATGTGTGATGAAGAGGTTTTAAACTAGTGGTTTAAACCCTCTTCACCACACATTGATTCCCTTATTAAAACCCACTTAAGGTCAAAATCAACACTGTTTTGATTGAACACCGTGGACATTTCAGGAATGAACCAAAATTCGCCAAACCCAAATGTACAGCCTCATATATTTGAAATCTGACGGTTTTTTTTATGGTTTGGGGTGTTCACATATTTTGCTCAGGTGTGACAGGGTAACAAATACAATAGCAATCTACATGGCTTAAATGTGAGGTAAGAGACTTTCAAAAGGACTCTTTTGGATTTTCATGTACTTTCTCTTCCCCAACACAGCAGGTAATGGGTAATTCAGGAGCCACAGTACCCTACAATGCATGGGGTACTACCACTGCTCCCCATCAAGCTCAGACACTCGCCACCATGCAGACCAACCCAGACTACATGTTCCAGTAAGTCATTCTTTAGCTCACTATTACCAGTTGGTTCCCATTCCATAACCCCCCGACCCCTCCAATCAAACTATCTCATCTACTTCTTGCACCCCAATCCACTCAGCCCAATCCACTTAGCTTGCACTCTTCTGAGCATTTTCTTTTTTAACCCTCTTACTGTCTGACCATTCAATACCATTCACTGTGGTTTTGAATGATAGATAAACTATGCCAGCCTGCAATATGATACCATGAGAGAATGCATGTACACAGTACACAGATAGTTCTGTGCACAGTTGATATGCCAACGTACACAACCTTGGCAGTCGATTGGTTTCAAATGGTTGGTCAACTCACTGGAAAATGTTGCCAAGAGTCACTGACAGTAGGAGGGTTAAAGAACGTAGGCAGGGGTCAACTGTAGGGGTCAACTGTATATCATGCCTGATATGGAACAGAGGGTATCCCCCCCCAATGTTCCCATACTTTAGCACACTACTTTCCTCTTGATCAGAAGTACCCCCCCCCCTCTAAAATCCTCTAAAGAATCCCTTAGATTTAAGCACACAATGAATACACAATAGGGGGTACACCATGCCACATATAGAGCACCAAATGGCCAGCCAGACCAGCACAATAGGATCAATTTCTGGTGTTGCAAGAGTATGAGTTTGGTTCCTCCAAAATAGTTCTTTAAAGGCACTGGACACTGTTGGTAATTACTCAAAATATTTGTTAGCATAAACACTTACTTGGTAACGAGCAATGGAGAGCTGTTGATAGTATAAAACATTGTGAGAAACGGCTCCCTCTGAAGTAACGTAGTTTTTGAGAAAGAAGTAATTTCTCAGTAAAATATTTGAATTGATTTTGAGACCTCACGCGTGAGGTCTCGAAATCGAAGTCAAGCATCTGAAAGCACACAACTTCGTGTGACAACATGGACAAGGGTGTTTTTTCTCCCATTATTATCTCACAACTTCTCGGCGACCAATTGAGTTCAAATTTTCACAGGTTTGTTATTTTGTGCATATGTTGAGATACACCAAGTGAGAAGACTGGTCTTTGACAATTACCAAAGATGTCCAGTGTCTTTAAGATCTCAAAAGCACTTGAAAGGTATAAAGACACTTTTGACTGTCGTTAATAATAATAATAATAGCAGTTCTTAGTGCTTTATCACACTTCAGGACGTCTCAAAGGACTCATTTTTTTTCCTACAAGGTATGCAGAGCTCTGTTCAAGATATAAGACCAATTTATTTACATAGGAACATGTTACGGTTAAAGGAACATTACAGAATTGGTTTTTGCTAACAAAACAGTTGCTGGCAGTGTAAGCACTTTATGTAATCCACCATATACAAAAACTGACAAACCTGTAGAAGTTTGAGATCGATCGGCCATCTGGGTCACGAGAAAATAGTGAAAAACCGATTACACATTTGCATGAAATCATATAGATTCAACAAATGAATAAAACGCTCACTGAGCGATAAACTCCAATCAGAAAATAAGTTTATTCATTTCTCATCAAATATGGCATTTCAGACAGAAATATTTCAAGGGATGTTTTCTACTATCATCATCATTAGACCTTGTAAGTTTTATGTAAATCTGCTATCAAAAAGTATATTTTACAAGTTTTTTTCTTACCAATTCTATAATGTTCCTTTAATTCGTTGACTGCCTGTCATAGATTCGTAGGGCGTTCCCATTTGCCAAGTGCGGTGCGCATGCGTGCATACCAAATAGCTACTATACAAACAAAAATTGAACATACACATTCTAAGGATGCCATGTCCTCACCACTGCCAGAAGTGTATTTGTTGCGTGCTCAGTGATGCCAGTGTATTTAAATAACAATACAAAGCCCTTTCATTCCCTACGAGTATACTCGTAGTGGCAGAAGCGGTTACACCTGTTACTACGAATATACTCGTAGGCAGCAGTCAACGTGTTAAGAAGGTGCTGTGGAGCATCATGTAGACAACCATACCAGAAAACACTGGGGGAAACCCCTTCTCTTAACGACAAGTGTATTTGGTTCTTACGTGCATTACACACACACAGGACCAATGGCTTTGTGATCCATCCAAAGGATGAAGCAATAAGGGTTAAGTGTCTTGCTTAGGGCAACAAGTGTCATGACCGAGACTAGAACCCACACTCTGCTGATCAGAGACACCAGAGCTCGAGTCCATTGTGCTTTGACCGCTCGGCCACGACATGCCTAAATGCAATAAGAATTTGATTCTTGCTATGAATCTTAGAACATTTTGGGGCTGCATCTCGCATCATTATCTTCAGTCACTCATGGAGCTGATGATTCTTCCCCCACCACCTGCTCCATTAAAATGAAAATTGAAAGAACATTTGTATATTTGTCAATTTTATCTTTTAACAGGGTTTGCAGTAAACATCATTAGCCTTTTTGAGGTATGGCGGACCTTTTATGGGTGTACCGTTTGGTTTGGGGGGGATACAGACAAATTTACCCAAACCAAGCAGTGTCGTAGTAATGTGTCAACCATATCTCAAAATGGCTCATAGAAATAATCCAGCTTGAGTTGTGTTGGTTCTGAAAATAGCCATTGGTGTAACAACTGAATGATTTTTGTTAGGACCACCACAACTCAGAGAGTTTTCTTTTCTATGGCGTTACTGCAAACCCCACCTAGATTGTATCCCCACCATGGAAAGTTTCAAATCCAACTTGACTCTGTCTTTGCCTGTTTCAGTTATCACATGCATCAACAAACGAGCCCCAGACAAGCACAGCCGCCTGTACAGTATCGGCAGCCACCACCCCAACAACAAGTGCAACCACCTGTTATTGTTGATGTGAGTCACCTCACCCCCTCACCCTTCCCCATCTCCCAAGCATGACAAACACATCATCCCTTCATGTTCACAAATTGCAGCCGTTCTTTTGCTCTAATCCATACAAGTCAAAGTAGCTCTACCGAGGTAGAAAGTAGAAATAGTCTGGTACCAGTTTTATGATTCAGAACTGTATTGATACTGTGCAGAAAGGGAATTTGACAAAGATAGTAACATTGAGGTAAAACTCAGCCCTTTGGAATGATAGACACTACAAAATAATACTGACTGCTTTTGAATGCTTTTAATGCAAGAAACTCTATTTGATAGATGTTTAATTAATATCTATTAAATCATTGCGGTACCCACTGCTAAAATATAGGATTCAAACTGCCTTTAGCTACTTTTTCACAGTGCTTTACATACATCGGTGTTAAGGTAAAACAAATAATAGTATTCAAGAAACTCTAATCTATTTGCATGATACAAATATAGCCGGGGAAAATCCTTACTGATCTTTTACTAGCTCCTACCAAAGAACTTGTAAACAGCGACATAATGCTTTAATGATTCACGTATATTTCAAATTTAGTATTTAGCTTAGTAAGTGGGGTTCAGACATTAAATCAATATTTTGGTGCAACAAGATTATTTCTCCTTATTTAGCGTTTATGTGAAACGCGAGTTTGAGAATGCCAAAAGGTGAAATTACTCAAATTTACACACAAAACCAATGGACGCCGAGATAGGATGTTGTTGCATGGAACACTTTTGCTTGAGATATGACTTTGCTGCACGATGGGGTTACGACCTTTTTAAGGGGGAGATACTGTTGTCATGTAATGATATAATCTTGAAAGGTAATGACTTAGGAATCTGTCTGTCATTGTGTTCCTTAGCCGTATGCAAGCAACTGGCGCCCTGTCAGTGTTCCCCTACCAGCAGTGCTGAACCAGCACATTGGTACCCAGACTGTCGGTCTCTTCTACCCGACCCACGAGCAGTTCGGCAGGCAGGAGCGAGATGTGGAAGAGGTAAGGTTGATGAGAGATGCATCCTCGTCGATGGCCAAGGCAGAGCCAAAGCCCAGTCTGATGGAGACCAGTCCGGGGAAAGGCTACTGGAAGAAGCAGCTTGCTCACGTCGTTGCTCACCTCGAGGCCTTCACGCAGAGGGAGGCCGAGTTCAGAGCTGATGTTGGAAAACCCAAAATGGGAAAGGTCCGTTAAAAACCGTACTTTGCCAAATTTAAACTAGTGAAATTTTTGCTCTTCCACACTTTTTTTGTAATAATCCTATTAAATGTCCAGTTTGGAAAAAGGCATGTTAACTTTACTGGTAGTTACAATGGTTAAACAAAAAAATTCTGCAGAATCGGCAGAAAAATTGCTGAACAGATTTTGTGAAATAAAGGCTGTACAAAATTAATTTTGCAAGTAGATGAAACATATTGTACAATTACTGATACTAAAGAGAAGTGTGCATGACGGTTAACTTAACAAGTTGTTTTTGTATGAACAAGTAATTATACCGAAAAGTCTCCTTTTTTCCCAATGGGGAGTAAAGAGTAAGAGTTGTTTTTTTTAATTTATTCATTGATGTTGTATTGTCTTTAGATCACTTCAGCCAGTGTTGAAGACGATGGAGTTGACGTGACAATCACAGTCAGTTTTGAGTCACAGACTGATTCTCCTAACGTGAGGCCAAACAGGGCCTCCATGGCAAGAAAGGGTTAGTGTTGTCGTAGCCTTGATTGCAAGGCTGTGTAATAGTTTGCTTACTATAAAGCTAAAAATGTGCATAACCACAGCCGCACGAATGCGATGCCCGAATGCAATGCAACTCCTGTTCCGGTCCCCCGACTGTCTTTAAACACCACACCACGCTCTCACCCAAGGAAGCACACAAACGCTCGTTTCCACAGTCCCACACACACACCGCTATTCCACACACCGCTATCGCCCACAGTCCTAGCCCGTGAGCCGTCAGGCTCACAGCCTTGACGATCTTGTACACTTCCGGGTCTTGCGGTTATGGTAATGAGTGCGCTCTTTGCATATCCACTCACCCCCCCATTTTCCACGGATTTGCGAAGAAAAACAACGAAACACATAAGACACTCGGTTCACAAGATCGTCAAGCCTGACGGCTCACGGGCTAGGATTGTGGGCGATAGCGGTGTGTGGAATAGCGGTGTGTGTGTGTGGGGCTGCATACATTACATCATAGAGGCGCTGTGTGTGTGCATGGTGAGAGTGTGGTGTGCTATTTTTTTTAGAGTCAGTCGGAGGACTGGGGTTGTATTGCATTCGGGCGGCTGAGGTTTTAGTATCCTTGCTCTATGGTTTTAGCTAGAGTACTTGTCTACACAGCCTTGATATCAAGGTTAGTGTTGTCATTGAGTCTAGCTGCCTCAACAGCAGTGCATGTACAATGTACCCTTACACTCCCAATGCCCTTCTATATATTGTATTGCCAAAGTGACTGATTGGGAATGAGAAATGGCTAATCACTGGGTCAGGCAGACCAATCGTATCTAACTCCAAACAATTTGGTGTGGAGTGACACAGGAGAGGAGGAAATTGGATGATTGAGGCCACACTCTAACCAAACTGCCTAGTCTGTACGAGCTAGATGTTATTACTGAATCGTGGATAGAGAATAGTACATGGATGTTGCCCTACACCGATGTGTGATAAGCACTGTACAAGTCAGTACACATTGTTTGAAATGCAGGAATTTATTATTTGTATGCTTATTTTATCTGTCTTGAAACAAGCACTTTACCACAAAGCAGGATAAAGTTTAGAAAGCAAAATATCTGACTGAGTCCCTCAACACCAAGTGGTAACATTACTCGATTTAGATTAGTGTCAAATACAGAAAAGCCACAACAAATATAATAAATGTTTTCCTTTTCTTTTCTCTACAGAAGCTCTAGTGGCGAAGTCTCTCTCAAAGGACAGTGAATCAGGTAAGTTATCGTTATTGTGTTTTTGAGGCAACTGAGCTGAGGTTTTTACAGGAACCCCCAATGTTTTTACAGCCCTTTGAGAATAGTTTTGTAATGTTGTTACTCTTGTGCCTGTATGAATTGCAGACTCGCCTTACGGTAAAGCTAAGAAGAAACCACTCACCAAGAAACTTGCTGCCAAGAAGAAAGCTGTGGAAGAGGAGAGGTTGTCTGTAAGTAGTCTGTCGGTCTCTTTGCCCTTACAAGATTCATTTCATTTTTTGTTTTCATTTATTAATTCTGGTTGTGAAGCCAAGGGTTCTCAGAAAAGTGAACTTAATCACTAAACTAGCCAAGAACCCCATGGAGAGCAGACAATGACAATAATGTATATTTTCAATGATATAGGAGGAGGACCGTCACCTTTTGAAAGAACTTGGGGCTAAAGGAGACGGGGACCCAGACAGTGTTCAGGATCTTCTAGACGACGGAGCAGACCCAAACTGCGAGAATAAAGATGGAGTCCCTGTCCTCATTGTAGCAACAATAAATAACCACGTGGAGTGCCTGCCTGTATTGATTGATGCAGGGTCAAAGGTCAATGCTAAAGCCTCAATCAGGTAATGGGGGGCAAATGGAGTCCTATGCAGCAGTTTTATCCTCCAAAGTGTTTTGGTGCGTCGGAGGTCTAAGTCCAAACTTTGTGAAACACAGCCCTTTCGGCTTTCAGCTTTCAGCTCTTACATTCTGGAGGAATTTGACTCTGCCTTTTTCTGTTAAAGAGTAAAGAATGCTTGGTTCTTTGAGTTTTATTACACATCTACAGGATTAACAGCTTAACTAACAGCCAGTCCAAATATTCCGACCCTTTGAAATAAACAGTGTCCAGTCATGTTGGACACTCGCCACTTGACATTTACAAGATATGTTGTCACATGCCAAGCATTCTCTTAAAAATGGTGAAATCATGAGGATATGTTTTGTTTTTTTAGTCCTCACTGACGAATGTCTTCCCTTTTTGGTTGGAACAGGAAGGGTAACACCGCACTTCACGAGGCTGTGCTCCTGGGACCTGATGGCCAGGAGGCCATTGAAGCCCTCCTGGAAGGAAGTGCCAACCCCAAGGCCAAGAACGCCAAGGGAGAGACGCCGTACGATCTCGCGGTCAAGAACGGCTACGACAGCATCGTCGCACTGTTTGCCTCCAGTCTCGGCCAGGACATGCTGAATAAGATGTCTGATACCAAGAAAGGGGGCAGGGAGAAGGCCAAGGCCAAGAAAAAGGCCAAGGCTGAGAGTGAAGACGAGGAAGAGTTTGTGGTGAAGAAGAGAAAGGCCTACAAAGAAAAACTGCCCAAGGTATTTTCAGTTAATTATGCAAATAATATGCCTTTTGTAAAGTTGGTGCGTTCCGAGATTCTGTTCAGAAAAAATCCCACTGGTGGGAATTTAAATCCATTATATGTTTTGTCTGCAGTTTAAGTTTAAATTATGAAGGCCACCATGGAGGTTGGTGTTCGTGGAGTGTTTTCTTTGGAAGTAACTTGGCATGTCATATTGGCAGTTAGTAGGATTTAATTCTTGGTCGTTTCATAATGAAATCTTCATTTGCTTATTTTGAGGAAGCAATATATTTTATAGAGGGGCTTACTACACTTTGCTGAGGACAGGAAATATTTACTTCACAAAATAAGGTGACAACAAAATATTGTTTGTGACTGGTTACTAAACTTCAAAATCAGCGAGCAATTGTTTCTGCCTGGTGAAGAAATTTGGCCTAGATTCAGTGTGCCATTTGTTAAGACCGCCACGATTGTAATTTCTGGTTCTTTGTGGATTTAGGACAAAGGATCTATCGGCGCTGCATCATCCTTTGATGCCCAAGCGGACTCGGAGAAACTCAGAAAAGCTATGAAGGGATTAGGTGAGGAAGATTCAACATTATCAACCTTGCTTTTTTTTGTTTTAGCAGACTCCCTTGCCCAATTTTAAGGGTCAGATAGTCCCTTAAAATTGGGCATTAAAATGTATTTCTGTCCACGTCCACTTCAAGGAACACAATACCTTTTAATTAATGATTCTCCCCCTTCACAAAAATAATCATAGACCAAACTAAATTCTGCTCGACCTATATATCATACGGTGGTACTGCAAACCAAAACCATATCAATACTCCACCATGTAGAAAAATATGTATACATTATAGTGCGTAAAATGCATTCTACATACAACACTCTCTGTACTACATGGAGAATCTAAAGCACTGTAAAATTGATTCACGAGCTTTGAACCTTTTGAAGTAGATTACTCAATTTTTGTTTTCATGGTGACCATGGTGCTCTTTCAATAGTTGTTTGGTGTGACCCGCTAGCATGTGTAAAACCCAAAAATCTTGGGCGGTTCAGGCAGTCCAGTGAGTAAATGGTCGAGCGGTTTCAGGTGGTCCAGTGAGTAAATGGCCTTGCAGTTTCAGGTGGTCCAGTGAGTAAATGGCCAGGTAATTTTGGGCGGTCCAGTGAGTAAAGGATGAGGAACTAAGCTGGGCCCAATTTCATAGAGTTGCTTAGCACAAAAATTTGCTTAGCATGAAATTTTAGCCTCGATAAAAACAGGATTACCAGCCAAATTTCCACGTGATTTTCAGGATAAGCAAACAACAGCTGAATACCATTAACAAGCAATATGCAACAAATGGAAATTTGGTTGGTAATCCTGTTTTTATCAAGGAAGAAATTTCATGCTAAGCATATTTTTGTGCTGAGCAGCTCTATGAAATTGGGCCCAGGACTTTGCTGTTTTGTAACTCATGCAATGTCTGCAAGAGACTCTCTAAAGATTTAGCGAGTACATGTATACAAAATTGATTAATTTCAACAAGGGGTTTATCAACACAGGTACGGATGAGAAAGCTATTATAGAGGTGGTCACTCAACGATCCAGTCAACAGCGACAGAAGATCTCCAAGCAATTCAAGCAGATGTTTGGAAAGGTCAGTTAGTTGTGAGGAAAGCATGTCCCTACATTTGTTTTTATTTTGTATTTATAATTGTTATGTAATAAATAACTGCATGAAAGAATTGTGGCTTGTGTTGACTCAGTGGATGTAATCTTGATTAATTAGTATGGGGTTGAACAAAGAAAAAATAATTAAGAAATAAAACATAGATGTAAGAAGAGGTTAGTGTTTTTGTTTAGCCATGGAGGGTGCATTATAACGTCTCCTGTTCCTTGAAGTGCATTTAGAGGTTAATTTGAGAGACACAAGATCTGTATCTGGATTCAGTTTCTTTGGTTCTTCAGTTTGTCTCAAGGTTGTTCTAATAGATGGATTGCAATACGCGTCATTGACCACCATCTTTGATGAATTGTGCACGCGTGAAGAGCTATCATTGGCTGAGAGTTGTGCGTAGCGCGTACACGCCTGTACTTTTCCATCGTTTTACATCAAAGATAGCAGTAAATGACGCGTATTGCAATCCATCTATTGCGTGTCGGTGTAACAAGGTTTGACTTGGTTTAGTCAGAGGGTTTAATCTTTCACACTTTCACATAATTTGCTCCAAGCAACATGGGTTTGTCGCTTACTGGGAGTTTTTAACAATATTGTCTGACCTAGTTGCACTACGGAAAATTGTGTTTGCATCAACTTCGTAACTCATTATACAACCTTGTTTCACTGATGTGAATGATCTCTGATCTCTGAATGATCTCTTACGAGCTTCACCTGACCAGTTTGTTTGCCATTTTTATTTCCTGCCTTACCTCTCCAGGACTTGATGAAGGAATTTAAGGGTGAGCTCGGTGGAAAGCTCTTGGATGTCGTCAGCGGGTTGATGATGACCCCAGAGAAGTATGATGCCTACCAGCTACACAAAGCCATCAAGGTACACTGAGTTCTTTCCCTTCAATTGAGAGGATGGAAATAGAGAACAAATTCTTCTTGCCCCCCCCCCCCCCCCCGGCTCCCCTCCCCCGGCCCTCAGTTTAAAAAAATTGTTTTTTAATGGTATCGGCATGGTCATTCCTTGGGTCCCAAGCCTATTTTTGCTGTTCTTGGTCTGCGTCTTAGTATTGAGGAACTCAACTTGGTCTCAGGCAATTAAGGTCCCAAGGATTCCCTCAACTTGGAGTATAAACCTGAAAAGACAAATATTTTTTTGTTCTACTAATCTTATGTTGATAATAGCCCAATTTATTCATTTATTCAAGTTTATTGATTGCACTGGCAGCTAACATTAGGCTAAAAAAAAGACATTAACAATTAATTTAAGTATACAATAAAATTACTGGTATTTTTTATTCAGTAAATATATACATATTGTAAGGAAAGGAAATTACAGTTAGTAAAGATTTGAAACTAAATACAAATCATGGTGTGATGATCTTCGTAAGGTTCCCTTTTTACATAGTGTCAATGATAGTTTATATTCATATTTCATTGGGAAGGGACCAGACTAGTTCTTCCTACCAGCTTTGGTTGGCAATAGTTGTTTCAATGGAGAAAAACAAGATGTTCGCACCATTGGCTGTTGGGCTTAGTTACAAAAAACTTTTAAAAACAAGAGTATTTGTGCTTTTTTTATCGCCCTCTTTTTCTATTTGTCAGGGTCTTGGCACAGACGAAGCTGTTCTCATTGAGATCCTATGCACTAGGAGCAATGCATCCATTGATGCCATCAAGGACGCCTACGAGACAGGTCAGTTTCTTATCACTCATCCCAAGACTTTCATCTCATTCGGGCCACCATTGTTGGGCTCCCTATATCTGACTGATAATCTACTAATCAGTGCTGAAAAGGGGCCTGCTTGTTCTTCATGTCACATGGCGCAACTTTTACAGGCAACTTGGAGGCAACCAACTGCACCTTGTACAGAAGGAACACTTGGGAATTACGGCATTATTTGTTTTGTCAGTATCTTACTGTCCTTCAGACAACTATGTGGAAATTGCAAAATGAATGCCTTTTCTTCATAGAGACTGCCTGAAACTGGTTGCCTGTAAATTGCCCTGTGTGACATGGGCCCAATTTTATAGCGCTGCTTAAAACCTTGCACCAAGTTACGTAACCACAGAGCTGTGGCACATATCAAGAAAAACATAACCATTACAAAATGGTAGATAGAAACCATGTGATACTCCATGATATCCTACAGTGTACCATTACACACGTTTTAGAAGGGGTGCCAATCAACAGAGGTCGTCATTTTGGTCAGGAGGGTGACAAAAAAAAATCCCATTGCACATGCACAAAATCCTATCTGTGTGAGTGAGTCACCGCTTGGTGGTAAGGCATGTTGTGTCTGATCCTCGCTCTATGGTTCAATGGGCTTGTGTGAATGAAGGTCTTGTGATCTTGTGCCTATAGTAGACTGGTTTAGCAAACATAAATCATTGAGATAAGGCAGAACAGACCCTCTTAACCTATCAAATGGGCCTGCCACACGTCTGTGACAGGAAACCGTGTGCTCGTTAGGACCAAACTGTTGTCTCGTTGCAAGAATCGGCCGATTTTGTGCTTACTGTACAATTTCCATTTCAAAAGGCATACTAACCTTCCAGTGCTTACTTCCAGTGTTAAAATGAATGACGTAACAATGCAAATCCATTGTGAACGCGCAAGCTGGCTGCCCAATTTTCTTGCTAACCTGTGAAAATACGCTTACGCTTAAGCAAATCTTTCTGCTACAGTAAGCATGAAAATTTGCTTACCGTTAAAGGAACATTACAGAATTGGTTTTTGCTAACAAAACAGTTGCTGGCAGTGTAAGCACTTTATGCAATCCACCATATACATAAACTGACAAACCTGTAGAAGTTTGAGATCGATCGGCCATCTGAGTCACGAGAAAATAGTGAAAAACCGATTACACATTAGCATGAAATCATATAGATTCCAAAAATGATTAAAACGCTGACTGAGAGATAAACTCCAATCAGAAACTTAGTTTATTCATTTCTCATCAAATATGGCGTTTCAGACAGAAATATTTCAAGTAATGTTTTCTACTATCATCATCAACATTAGACCGTGTAAGTTTTATGTAAATCTGTGATCAAAAAGTAAATTTTACAAGTTTTTACAATTCTGTAATGTTCCTTTAAGCAGCTAAATGAAATTAGCTAAATGAAACTCCTTGACAGAGTTGAGGTTTTCTTGACCATCATTCCTTTCTCTCCTCCCTCTTGCAGCTTATAATAAAGATCTGGAAGAGGACATAGCCGACGACACATCAGGAAACTTCCAGCGGATGTTGGTGTCTGTCATCCAGGGTGCCCGGCCGGAAGGAGATGAGGTTGACCCTGACAAGGCAGCAGCTGATGCTATGGTAAGTCAAGGTGGAAGACTTCGCTTATTTTCAGTCGACATCCATAAGAAAGAATCTCTGCTGGTATGGAGTAGTGATTTATAGGTGAACCAGATGTGAGTTAAAGGTATTGTACACTTTTGGTAACAGCTCAAAATCAGTGTCCACATTTTGTGTGATTAAACATATGCATGAACAAACAAACCTGTGAAAGTTTGAGCTCAATTGGTCATCGAGGTCACGAGAAAATAGTGAAAAGAGATCTTATGTGTTTTTTGTTTTTTCAAATTATCGCGCGCGATAATTACTATTGTTTTACTCGTTTCTAAGAAACGATAGCATTTTAGGCAGAAATATTTTAAGGAACCCTTTCTACCATTACTTACTTTAAATCATGTAAGTTACAGTATGTGTGAATCTGTGAACATTGTGTTTTTCGATCTTACCAATAGTGTACAGGGCCTTTAAGTCAGAATAATTGACCAGCATAATATGCTTGTCTTCAAAAGAGTCAACAGATTTCAGTATGTAATCAACCTATTTGAGTTGTTTGATTTCATTGTTAAGTTAAAATTGATTAACTTGAAGTGATCACCCCTCATTTATTCTTTTGTTTCCTTGGAAATGACTGCAAGTTATAAGACAGAAAAAACTTTTATATCACCGCCATTTTTTACATCTTTAATCTCTTACTCAGGTTAACATTTTTCAGTCAGTTGACCGTTTGAAACCATTCAACTGAACAGGCAGTTATTTCCTAGGAAGCAAAACAAAATGATTGCACAACCGATAAAAGAACTATGTGCTTTGTAGGTGCATTCACCACACAATATCATATTGCCGGCTTGCATAGTTTTTGTAAATTATTCAAAATCAATGTGGGTGATATTGTACGATTAGACAGTGGGAGGGTTGACTGTGTATTGTGTAGGTATGCATTCCCCACATTATATCATAATGCTGGCTGCCATAGCTTTTCTATCATTCCAAAAAACAGTAGATGATGCTGTATGGCCAGACAGTATGAGGGTTGACTGTGTACTGTGTAGATGCATTCAACACATGATATCATATTTTTGGCTGGCATAGTGTATTTATCATTCTAAATTACAATGGATGACATTGAATGGTCAGACAGTAGGAAGGTTAAAAAATTAGGGAATAACTCTGGAAAGATTCTTGATTGTTATTAGTGGTTTACACCTCTGTGATTGTTTCTAGGCCCTCTACAAGGCAGGGGAGGATAAATGGGGTACAGACGAGTCCCGCTTCAATGCCATTCTGATATCGCGCAGCTACGCCCAGCTCCGAGCGACGTTTGAAGAGTACGGAAAAATCTCTAAGAACGATATAGAGCAGGCCATCAAGAAGGAGATGAGCGGAGACATAAAGGAAGGAATGCTGACTGTCGGTAAGTCGTTCACCTGTGTGTTTGATTGCTTACACTGTCACTTTAATGTTTAGCTACCCCCCGGGATTTCAGAATGGCTCAGCGCTTTCTTCCCTGCCTTTCACCTCTGTGAACCCTGGTTCAAATCCCTTACTGACACCTTGCATGTGGATTGATTCTCAGTCCCTGCCTAATTGTGTGGGTTTACCCTATATGGGGTTTTCCTCCCATATCTGAACTTGACATTTTTTCCTCCTTTTCTCCACATAGCTCTCGTCAGACCTTCGGGTCACGGTGCAAGGCCCTTTGGAGGGCTCCTTGGTTTCCATTACCAGAAAGATATAATAGTATTAATACTAATATAAATCTTCTTCCCTTAGTTTTACTCAAGTTTGATGGTTTTATGTATAAGTTTCTTTTTGGATTTTCACTCTGAACAACATGCGTAAAATGAAATCAAGTATTAAAGCAAGATTGATGATAACATTAAAACAAAACATCTTTATAGCTGTAAATTAAACGACTTGCTTTGTGATGTTTGGTAGTTTCCAGTATTAACAATGCTTCATTATCCTTTTTTGTTTTTGTCTTGCCAGTGAGGTGTGTCCGCAACAAGCATAAGTTCTTTGCCGACAGGCTCAATAAGTGTATGAAGGTACGTGGCCGATCAGGGCCTATAGGGTTACCATTCGTGGGCTGCAAATATGACTTTTGCTTGTTGTTTATATCCCGCTTCAAAGATCGACAACAATTTCCTACTAGCAAATTCAACCATTCAAGAATGAGAATGTTATGAAAATAAGCGCAGCAGGGTAAAGGGGGCACGGTTGGTCTGTGTGTAAAGCACTCGCCTCTCACCAATGTGGCCCTGGTTTGATACCCGGCTCAGGTCCATATGTGAGTAGAGTGGGTTTTTTCTCTGGTTCCTACAGTTTTCCTCCCTCCGGAAAAATCAAACACTTTCAATCTCAGGGTGTGCTCCGTAGTCATACATGGGTCAAACTGGCTGGCTGCCAAGGGCGCCCTCGCATGCCAGCGGCTCTAACACGTTGTAGTCGCGTCCTTCGCAATTCAGCTTCTCAGCTGCGAGTAAGGATGATTAGGCTCCCAAATTATTATTATTATTAGTATTTAAATTATTGTAAAAGATTCCAGATATAGAATTTAATAATCTTGCCTCTTCCCAAAACAATCACATTGATATTTGAATCTTTGCTTTGTGGAATTTTGTCCAACTTTTTTTTTTATTCTGTTTTTTGCGATCAGGGTTTGGGAACCGATGACAATACCTTGATGAGGATCGTTGTGTCTCGTTGCGAGGTGGATATGCAGAACATCAAAGCAGAATTCCAATCCGCGTTCAACCAAACTCTTGGCAAATTCATCGCTGTAAGTACCGTTCCCTCAGGGAATCTCCATTATGGATGGCACGGGTGGCTAGTGTGTAAAGCGCTCACCTGTCACCACTATGACCCTGGTTCGAATCCTGGCTAGGGCCATATGTGAGTTGAGTTGTGCACCGGTTCTCTCCTGTGCCAGAAAGGTTTTTCTATAGCCCCTCTGATTTTCCTCCCTCTAGAAAAAACAATTTCGATCTCTGGCTGTGCTCCATGGGGACAATGTGGCTGGCTGCCCAAGGAGCCTTTACATGCCTGCGTCACAATCATGTTGCATCCACGTCTTTTGCAATTCATCATCTCAGCTGCGACTAAGAATGATTAGCCCCCAAAATTATTATTTATCCATTATTTATTTGTGTATTACTGTATTTTTGTGTATTACTGTATCAAGTTTGATATGAATTTTAAATTTGCAAAAAGAAACTGTAAATGTGTGTGAAAGCTACACTGACTCCAGAATTGTTAAGGATATCTTTTTTCCTTTTCTAAAAGTCACCCAACACAGGTCATCTTATGGTTGGTCATCTTTATGGCCAATAAGATAATTTGTTGTAATGCACAACCACCCGTTTTGTGTAAATACTGGAGTGCACTTCAGAATCAGCTTAATTTTGTTCAGCCAAAGCTGAACAAATGTCTCTCCATCTTCATTGTACATTTCATGGTCAGCAGATGTGACTAGTTCTTGGGGGGGGGGGGGTGTTTTTCAACAGGTGTTCCGTAGTTTGTGTGTCTGTGCTGTTGACACTTGTACCCCTGCTCTTTAGAAATCACTCAAATACAACTTTGAATTGGTTTAATAGCCATTAATTTTTCTTTCCTAAAACAGGGAGATACGTCTGGAGATTACAAGAAGATCTTACTGGCCTTGGTCGGAGGAGAGAGTTAAAGGAGTCAACTTATCATCTCATCAATTCATTAACATTCACTGTAACTGTTTTAACTTCAGGCAGATAAACCTGACTACGACATCTGGCCAATTATTGTGTAAATTTAAACTGCCCAATTAGAGTGTGTATTGAGAGAGCTACGGAAATCAATTAGAAGCCATTTTCTGTCCCAAAAACCTATGTGCCCACAGGCATAGACTGCTCATTGGGATGTGCCACATTTGGGCCAATAAATAGCATCCAGCAAACCACTTGACCCAAGAAAACTGGTCCCTCCACACCGCCACTCTCTCAATACACAGCTCTGACCCAACCTAAAGGATCAAGTTGTGGATATCTTTTTTTCATGTGCAAAGTTTTGTGTCATTTCCACGCAGAGTACTTTTTAAAAAAATCTGTGATCAAAGCCAAATTAGCAGTATTTTTAGTATTTATGTGACTTTGATGGCTGTAATAATTCACCTTGGTAACTTTAAATATAGCTAGTATCTGTTTTTGTCAGGAAGAATTATGTTTTTTCTTAGAATGTATATTTTGATGAAGTTGACTTGTATATTTTGTTCTTTATGTAAGCTTGGCAAATGGCAATGTAGTAAAAGCAGTCAGTTGATTAGTTGCAGGTACTGTGTCATCAAACTGTACCAGAATAATTGGGTCCCGACCTCTCTGCCCTTTGCCCCCACTTGTGACCCACTCATGACCCATTTGAGACACACAAGCTGGCAGAGGAAGCCTGTTGAAACCCTTTGCACAGTGCAATGTCACAGTGTATGCAGTGCAATGATGAATGTGGTTAGATAATACAATTAGGAAAAACAGGCGCTAACTATTAGCGAAAAGCGGGTTTTTTTTCTTGTGTGTTTTTTAAGATGTCTAGCATATACCTTAGAGGGCCCAATTTCATCAAGCTTATGCAGAAAAAAAGTGCTTAAAAATTTCCTGCTAAAAAAAATTTTGGCTGGTAACCTTATTTTGGTAAGCATAATTTTGTTGTGCTTAGCTACTTTTAGTGCTTAAGCAGCTCTATGAAATTGGGCCCAGGTGTAAAATCCCAATATTAGAAATAATGATGTTGCGATAAGCATTTTCAAAACTCAACAGTCTGCAGAAGGAGAGGGTGTTACGAGATTCACATTTCTCCTTCCCCCTCCAATCCGACTTTGTCTAAAGCAAACAGAAACTGATCCACTGCAGTACAAACCCTCAAATTTTCAAAACAGTCACTGGAAACTTACCTAACTTTGTTCATTGCAATCATTGTATTAAGTGTGTCCTGCTGTAGTGCAGAAATTATTTTGATAGATATGTTGACTATTTTTGTAGATGAATAACTCAAGAGTAGTATATTATCGATTGTTAATGTTCATGTACATTTAATCAGGTAAAAAGAAATCCCTTAAATACATTTCAGAAAAATCTTTCAGAGTATACCTTTACCTCAAATGTTTAAATAATTCTTTTCTCAAAGTAAAAGTTAATGTAAATTTATGAACATACCTGATATTTCATCTTTAAGAGGGCAAGGCCATTTTCATTTTCCAAAAGGCATTTCCATTAAAAAAAAACCAAGGAGTCATTGGAAAAGTGTATGGAAAACTTTTGAAGGGGCACCGAGGCCAAGACCAGGGCAACCTCCGCGTAATTCCAGGCCTGTATGACTTAACAGATGTTAATTTTAATAGATGTTAATTTTTAATGTATGACTTAAGTTAAACAATTAATAATGTCAGCTGGTACAACAACAAAAACTTTGCCACAAATAATAACTTAGTTGAATAAGGAATGCCAGTTAGAATGTGAATAATGGAAACGAGACACTTCAAAGTTTGTGGGATGTTCTCCAAGTTAGGCATACAATCTTTACTTGGCTGTTTCTGGACGAGTCCTTCTTCAATCATGACTTAATACTACATTATTTAGAATTTACATTGGAAAGGAAGGAAAAACATTTACAAAATTTTAAAAAAAATGTTTGAGAAATTGAGAAAACATCACTCTGAGGTTTAATCTGGGAGATATCTGTACTTATAATCACTGATGATAACAATAATCTTCATGCAGAGTTTAACTAAGTGTATGTTTTAGCACATGACATCTTTGATTGACTTGGAGTATGATAAGAATCTCCCGAAAGGCAATATCAAAACTCCATTTACTGTGGCCTTGAATACAGATTTACTTGCAAGTTCATTCAACTTGCGGTGGAGTATGTCTTCACCTCGTCCCAGATCACATCATCTTCACTTAAAGGAGATTATTCTGTCACCAGGGGTTTAGAATTAAAGATCAGTTGTTCAGAACGAACTCGTCCTGTAGAGAGTTTTCATCCTTGGACAGTTTTTATCTTAACCTTGCATCATCCCTGCAGAGTTTCTATGTCAGTTTGATGGCTGAACGCCACTGATGCAATCTTTATCAGACTTAGCTTCAACCATTAACTCCTCCATTACCTGAATGGCCTTGGGGGGAGGGGGGAGAACCAAGAATAAACTTGTAAATTCAAATCAGTTACAAGATTGCTTTAGTGTGAATTGAGGTGTGTATGTTACAAAAATCAAATGAGGAATTCCTGAAATGGTATGAAAAGTAACAATTGCATAATGTCTTGACATTTCTGTACGAATGGTTGTTTCAAGGAATGCAGTAAGACTTGGCGAACTCATCCACTGGATTTCACTTACCTTCATCCCTCCCTTCTTGGCAAACCCTTGAAGAAACTTCTCCACCAATCCTCCAAGTACACCAAAGCCTTTGATATGCAGACCCCCGGACTGTTTCAACTGCGTCCTGTGGTTAAGAATAATTCTGAACGTTTAGATTCTAGACTGTGCAAAGTGAACCTCCGGTTTGTATTAGACTTCTCCAGTTTGTATCTTTAAGGCTGGTTTAACAACCTTTGGAGAATTTACTTCACCTCACAAAGTGCCCTTGCACTTTCGGGGAAAAATTGTCAATGCCCGATAGCCAGACAAGTAGCTTTTCAAGGTCAAAAGGAGGAGTGATTCCTACCACCCCCCCCTCCCCAACTCTGGGCTCCTACCATTTCTCATTCTCTGGGCAGATGGAAAACTCCTGACTCCTCCCACGAATCTGCGTATTTGTTCCACGTCAGACTTCTGCTCTTAACGTAGAGCTTCTTACGTCGCCGGTCGTACCAAGTTTCCTCTTCCAGATAGACCGCCGCCTCGTTCAAAACCTGTATCTACATAAAAGATTGCAAAAAATAGTTAAATGGCCTGACGTTTCAACCCTAGCAGAGTCTGTCTCCATAAAAGATCATAGTACATGTACCAATTGAAACCAGACCTATGTAAATTGGGACAACATCCAGGGTATTCAAAAGATGGATCAATGTTGCCGTCTTTCGTTAACAAGTACAGGTAGATGCAAGATTTCAAGGGAGTTTGATCAAACAAAACTTGATTTGAAAGTGACACTAACTATCCGTCACGAATGGGGTTTTTACATAATGACACTTAAAGGTCATAGCAGTGTAACTATCCCAATTGGAATGTATACTTCTGCCCTCGTTGGAACCCTCTTATCCCCATCAGGATATCAATGATCTCCAATCTAGGACAATGTGGGTAACGGTAATGGCTTTTGCCTTGGTCGTTGTCAACCAAACACTCCTGATTGGAGTATACTAGCCAGATTGGGAACCTCTTCTCCCAATAAGGATATTAGGCTAATAATCCATAAATCAATAGATAGCCTAATCGTATTCACATAACAACCAGATTTATAAAATAAAATGAACATTTACCTTTTTAAATATCGAGGGCAGAACATTTTTGCAGGATGCTATTCTCCTCTTGTATTCTATACCTGTTTTATGATCTGTATCCAAACATAATGTTAATGTATTTAAGTATTTAAGTGAACACTTCTGTAAGAACTTTCGTCCCCAAAATGGTTTTCATTATTTGTATTTTTAGAAGGTTGCACAAGTACTGAAATATTCTTTGGTCACATTGGTTTAACACAAGGTCTTAAGACAAGCTAATTAGATTAAGTGAGCAGACACATTTGAAAAGAAAACAAAAGTATACCAGTTAGTTGTTAAAGGCAAAGTATACCTTTTGGTTTTTTAGTAGTTTGTTTTAAACCTGTGAAAACTTCATTTCAAAAGGTGGTAGCGTTTTTCAGATAACGTCGAAAATCTGGAGTGGTTATAACCACGCGGGAAGAATAATCCGTAATTGGAATATAAAATCTGAGAAACGTCTCATGCAAAATCTGAGAAACGTCTCAAGCAAAACGTTTCTCAGATTAAAGTGTATTCAAAACCAAATCCCTCTCTAAAACCACATTCCTTTGAAGGGAATTGTTTCTCAAAATATTATACATTTTCAACAGCTGCAGTGCTTTTACACAAAGTAAATTTATAAGGTCATTGATTTTTGGAGTAATTACCAAAGGTATACCCTCCCTTTAAAATGTCAATCAAGACTTCTTCTGTTGAAATACCTGATTTTTCTTCAACTGTTATCATTCCAGTCACATTCTCCTCTTTGCTTGTTGGGTACTGATTAAGAAAATTACCAAATTTTAAGTGATGAAATAATTGCATTGTGGATAAAGCTTAGGGCCTAAATTGGTTTTCATTTGACACCAATGTGTGTAGGGAGCTTGGGTTCGACTCCTACCCAAGTAGACTATGGATTTTTTTCCGCAGGGCTTGGAAGGAATAGACACAATCGGCGACCGGAGTCACAGGATTCTTAGTGGTATAAAATGTAAACAAACCAAGTAAGCAACATGCAGTGTGCATGGAAAAGCATGGCTGCTTCCTACCTTACGGCAGAAGCGCTCGGAAGCAGCCACGCTTTTCTATGCACACTGCAAGTCTCTTGCTTGGTTTGTTTACATAGTATACCCACTGTGAGTCATTTGACTCTGGTCGTCGATTGTGTGTATCGAATGTACAGTGCTCATCACACATCATTGCAAGTGTAATATAACCAAAATAATATTCATTCAAATTTTGTTAATTTGGGGTTAATAAAGTTAATTTGGTGGGGAAGAACATAGACAAATTTAGTTTAGTTAAGTTAAAGAGTATGGGGTTGAAAAATTGACTAGAGCGGGATTTGAACCAACGACCTCCGGATTAACGTACCGGCGCTCTACCAACTGAGCTATCTAGCCCTATATTGGCGGTCTCCCTATTTTGTCAATATCTTTGTTCGGGGTGCCAGTCAGAAGCCATACAACCGTTAACTGCCGTGTAGCCAGGGATCACACCCAAGTTTACGATACAACCTGGGAAGCAGCAGCCACGGGATCACCTTGAGGGGATGCGACTTTTTTAATTTAAATGTCAAGTAATAAACCACAAGGGAAACTGACTGGGTAGTCAGTTTCCCTTGTGGTTTATTACTTAAGTTAAAGAAGGTTACATCGTTTGCAAAAATGAGAACAAAATTACTTCCGAGATGTTATAAAATAACTTCTGAAAATACATTGTTCCCAAGTATCCAGTGAAAATCGTTTCAACAGATGTCATTCCATTTTAGAGAAAAATGCAATTTTGTATCATTTTAACTTTAAAGTGATTGTCAGCTGACCATCGTTTGAACATGTAAGTTTTAAAACACAAAGATCTGTCTGGCAGTTAAAAATTATCATCATTTACTCTCGCTTGTCTCAGCTGTCACAGACACACAAATGTAAACATTACTAACATAAAAAATATCGGGGTTTTTTTTATAACGAGAGAAGAAGTGTGACCGGACACTGCAGCCTTAGTCAGTACATCTCCATTTCATTCCTCTTATAATCATATTCACATACAAAATTATTTTCCTATTAATATTGCATTTTCAAATTCGTTTACCAATCCAATATTCAATAACCATGTTCCTACCTTTGTAAAATGTGTCCTGGCCACAAGGTCAAACGGAAATTTGTACACATGATGAATAATAATCTCAAACATTGTAATTAAAAATATGAAAACATAAAAAACACAAATTTGTCTTCTGCCTGGGGCATCCAGTTCCAGGCAGGGGCAGTGTTCAGGATTGTGCAGGATCAGGATGCAAAGCCAATAATAGGCCTAGATTCATCTGAAAGGCAGACTCTATCTTTCAAAGGAAGCAGTCACTGAGTCAGCAAATTCGATTAAAAAATACAAGATAGTTTAGTACGGTATCATAGTTCAATTTAGTTAATTGATAGGTAAAACCGTGGTCTTTGTCGACCCTCTATACAGTCAGTGCAGTGACATGTTTTGCTTAACGAACTAAGTAAACAAGCACCGCTCGGGTGCATTCATGCGGTGTCGTACATGTAGGCCTATGCAAATTTACAACATTGCATAACACCTCTAAGAACGTCGTTACATAATCGCTTGCAGTATATTACTAGCATTAGCAAAGTTGCATTGCAAGTGACCACGAACGAAGTAAAACAAGGAAGTCCACTTTTTAAGGAGATTTCTATCTCCATGGTGTCACCATAGAGATGTAACCTACCCGCCTCTGTCATGTTTCGTGTTTCTGTCAGCTCCTTTTAGATTCTCCTTAGTTTTAAATCACAGAAGTATGTAACCAGCTGCAATGCAAATAACGTCAGAAAATGAAAAAGAATTGGGGAACAACAAGAAAAACATGCGTTTTAAACTCTTGGGGGCGCTGTTTAAATATGATTCAGTTGGTAACATTTGCGGAAAATGGCAGACGACACGAGTGGCTTGCCTACTCCGGACACCGACGTAAAACTGATGAAAATCGAGGCAAAATCAGCTGTCCGTGAGGTTAAATTTGCCGTTGACCATGTGGACATCTCAGAGAAGCTAGACAATACTGATGAACAAGCTTACCTCAACGTAAAGACGAAGGAAGGTGATATGTTCTGCGTGGAACTCACGGTGCAAGGTTTTCGGGTGAGTCGAAATTTTGTTCGGTTCTGAAGGTGAAGCAGTCACACGAACAAGTTGTGGGACTCGGCAGACTTGAGGAATATGGTTGGTAGGCCTGCTGCTGCGCAGACATGCCAAGTCGGCGCAGACAGGCCAAGGGCGAACAAATGAGTCATAACAAAACCACATGTTGGAATGTGACAATGGTGGCGAGCCAAATCATTGTTTACCCTACAGTCATGACAGTTGAGTTTACATCTTTGGTGTTTTAGTTTATATTCAGGCATGATTCAGTTTTTTTCCAGCTGATCATAATTAACCCATATCAGTCATTCATGGGGTACCTAATAGTAATATTAGACTTAGTACAAATGTAGGCCTCCTCAAGCCCAAATAAATTAAAAATATTTATTAATAACATAGTGCCGTAAGAAAAACACCTTGGCCTATTTTTTTTAATTTTTTATTATTTTGATACAATATAGGGCAAATTTTCCGCAGGATGCCACCACTCTATCTCCAAAAATGTTGATGCGATAAAACTGCCAAAATTCTTAACTATCCCGAAGGGGTCACCGAAGATGTACAGCAAAAAAAGGGCAGAATTTAACAATACTAAAGGTATAAAAAAAATGTTCCAAAATTGCAAGTCAAATCACCTTGCAGCGAGATGAAAATAAATGCCATGTTGTTGTCATTTGCTGTGTGTGTCTGTGTAAGTTGTGCAATACTCTTGCAATATAGGCCTACTGCAGTCGGCCTATTGGTTGTTTCTCAGAACTATGGAGGAAGGAAATACATGTCGGGACTCAAATTTAATGGTTACAATCTGAAACTGTCAACAAACTGGTAGGCCTACAGTTTCCGTGTTAAAGGTGCTGATTACACTTAGAAAAAAATTAATATGATTGTTTTACAAACTTGAATAAGCCGTAGAAAACATTTTTTTATCAATCATGCAAATACATTTTCTTGATTTAAATGTGAATTAGGATTTAAGCAGAAAGACAGCAATTCTGTTTCTTGGTTTTAAGGAAATAGTTTTTTTTATAATTTTGTTTTCAATTTCCAATTTTATGGATCAAAAATTGAAGGTGTGGCTGCTGTCTAGCTAGTGCTAGTAGTAGTTGTGCCATCTTTTTATATGTTGTTTATAATAAATATGGTTAAGAAAATTTTGAGTAAATGCAAATATACCTGCAAGATCCCTTCGGGTTTTTGTACCTGGGTAAAGCGACCAAGCGTGATGCTCAATACAACAACCATAGCTGCAGCTTCCGGGGTTGCTGGAAACTCCACTCAAGTGTTTTCATTGGAATAGGTTTTGATGGCAACTACACAATAAATTTCCTCTATTGTCGTCAGTCTGCTACGAGTTAATCAGACAGTTATGAAAGGACAGACAATGGCTTTATTTTTCTTACTCAGATCAGTTTGGTTTTGGGTGGGTTTTCTTTTGTTCGCTCGTCATTTGCTCTTTACTAATAAGCTCATAAAACATCAATGTATTAATGTTCATCACTCAATGGTTGCTATGAATGGCTATGTGAACTAAGACTGTAATTGCTGGGTGCACTTTGTGAACCTTTTTGTAATGCCCACATGTCAAGTTTGTCTGTACGATGATATGGGGCTCTTGTGTATTGTACGCTAACTTGCCGAAAGAATTACTCAACACACAGGCCTGCATCACACAAGCACAGTAGAACTTTAAACAAATTCATGATCAAGAACAAGTACTAGACTACACTCACGTGCTCATAACCAAACATCGACTACCTAATTAAAAGTGAACCAAAGCCATTTAGAATTGTGGCTTGAATCTAAATTTTCTCAACTGTTGAGACTGAAAGTCCTACATGTAAATTTACGGCTTGTAGGGAAAATCAAGGTCATGTTCTTGAATAAAGCGCACTTCTGTTTCAATTTGTTTGAAATCTTTACCAATCTCATACAACAAATATAGTCAAACATACAAAAAATATAGTCAAAACGTAACAAAACACAGTGTTTGTCAGCAGTTTGTACATCAGACAGTACGTATTATGTAATGTAGTCATGATGTGTAGGACTACATGTAGGTGTGCCTCATGCATGGTTGGTGTCAATGGATTAGTTAAGACAGGTTATGCCCTACAGCTAATAATTTTGCATTATATCAAAATACCAGAATGTGCACTCAATTTACTAAATAATTTAGGGTTTTGGGTATTTGTTTGTTTGGGCGGGTTTTTGTTGGGGTTTTTTCTTTTATGGTTTTTTTTTTTTTTTTTTTTTAGGTGTTAAAGGAACATTACAGAATTGGTAAGAAAAAACTTGTAAAATATACTTTTTGATCACAGATTTACATAAAACTTACAAGGTCTAATGATGATGATAGTAGAAAACATCCCTTGAAATATTTCTGTCTGAAATGCCATATTTGATGAGAAATAAATAAACTAATTTTCCGATTGGAGTTTATCGCTCAGTGAGTGTTTTATTCATTTTGTTGAATCTATATGATTTCATGCAAATGTGTAATCGGTTTTTCACTATTTTCTCGTGACCCAGATGGCCGATCGATCTCAAACTTCCACAGGTTTGTCAGTTTATGTATATGGTGGATTTACATAAAGTGCTTACACTGCCAGCAACTGTTTTGTTAGCAAAAACCAATTCTGTAACGTTCCTTTAAGCTTTATAATTTCCATTGACACAAATCTTCAGATACTATGATTTCCTTGCTTCTTCACTCATTTGGTGGACTCATACTTATAATACACTTTGACTAGTTTTTTTTGGCACACTGTCCAGTCATATGTTTTCTATAAGGCCAAACAAATCTGCTTCAGATACAATAACTCATGTGTAGGGCTTTCTAGATCTCGATAAACAATATACTTGTTGTCAAAGTCTATGCAGAAATGAATGTCATTTGAATTCTCAATCTCTGCTGTGTGTAATTCTAACATGCCTGGAATAAATCCTCGGTCTATCAACATCTACCAGTGTATAAATAGAGCATACATTGCCTCAATTAGTACTTCAATTGAGCTAACAGTGATTTGTGCACGTTTTACCACTGGGTCCTCTAACAGGCTCAAGTGCTTTTATTGGAAGTTCAAACTGTTTAGATTCTCCTTGCCGAACACTTCAGCCAGACCTGGCAGTGAATAACTTGGCGCCACAATAAAATTAGATTTGTGTTAGCCTGCCCTTGAGCCTTGACAATTTCAGACTTTGTGTAAATGAAATGTGGTCAACACTCTACACATTCTGTCTAGTGTTCCCAGTGTCAGTGAAAACTTTATTTGCTTGAATTTTAAACCACAAATGCACAAAATGGGTGTTTCCATGAAGCAACGCTGAAATTTCACTAAAAAAGTTTGGGGGTTTCTCTTTGGAATACAGAATATTTGTATTTTTTTCAAACAAAGTTAATCTATGGATGGATCCCTAAATTCAGAGATTAGGGAAGAAGAAGTGCTCAATAAATTTGTGTCCAAAGTCTTTCTGCAGAATCCCTTCCTGCCCCTGATTTAGTCATAATTTGTTCCTAATTTTATTTCATTTCCAAAAACTTAGAAGACTTTCAATCCCCATTAGTGGAGTGAAAATTTGATTTGGACAAGTACCTAAAGTATATATTAAGCTATAGGTTTGTTTTAAAAAGTATCTCTTTTTTAAGGGTTAATTGCATTCTTGTGCAGGAATTGAAAAGAATGATTGAGCAAGAAATCTGTCTTGGTCTGTACAAAACAGTGGCACACTCATGGGATAGTGGAGGGGCCCAAGCAGATATTTGGGGGTGGGGGTGGGGGTGGGAGGGAGAAAAATAAAAAGAGAACAATTTTGATCAAAAGGAGTGTTTAAGACATAAAGAGGTGTTAAAGCACATTGCACAAGTTTCGGTAATCTGGCCATTTCGAACCATAAATTGTCTTATAAAAATTATTTTAAACATATATTGCAATTGTCTGGACAAGCCCACGCCAAATTTTTTGTTTTTAAATATTGAGTGACTATTCAATATTACATTTTTCCTACACTGCAGAACAAAGCGATGCCTTAAATGATGCAGAAATTTTCTCCAAACTCAGGAGTTTTCAATGGCTTTTCCTGTCTTCCTGCATGCAACTTTGTAGTTGAAAAAACTTAAAAGAATTGGATTATCGTTAGGCCTATTTTTGTTTAATTGAAAATAATTGAAATATTGACTGATTCTGAATGGCCCCTTATGGCTTTTTTTGCATTTAAATTGACTTGAGCCCCCCCCCCCCCCACAACCAGGCATATATTTTTATCAGCCGCCTTAACATATACTCTCTGGGTGCGCCGCTGATACAAAACTGTGCAAAACAGCTATGACCTGTAGTAGTCCTCTAGCATACAATGTACAGTATGCCAACTATTTTAAATAATATTGCCTGCTCATGTACGGCCACCCTGGCATATGTTGACTGTTTGATAGCGCTAATCTAGCCTGTGCTGACTGTTTGATAGCAGAAATATTTGCCACCTAAGCCGTCAACTGTTATATTTTATTTAAAATGAAGTGGGTCAGGTGACAGACTCCCTGCCTAGATAGTTGCTAGACCACAGAGACTAGGTGAGTGTAAGTTACTGAGTAAAAGCTAAAGTATAAGCCAGTATTGAGTGAAAGCCAGCTGCTCAAAGATTTTGCTATTCTGTTGACCACATTAATCTTACAGTGCCAAATTCATTAAGTATGCACTGTATTAGATCTGCAGTCTGCACTGCAGGTTGGGTAGTTTAGTGCAACGCCCTCTTTTCTTTTTATTAGTTTATTTTGCTTGAATGCTGCTCTTCTGGTCAATGTTTTGAAAAAATAGAACAAAAAAACTACAAAGGGCATTGCCTCTGTAGCCCTGGTCCAGGCATGGATGCCCATGACAACAAAATTCCCCAGACTTTCTGGAATTGCCATGCATGCGTGTTTGTGTTGCAGGCCTGGAATAACATATACATGCAGGCCAAAGAGACCATGGTCTCTGTTTCCCCGTCTTAGCCTTGATGCCCCTTCAAAATGTTCCCAATTTAAGACTTAAAAGTGCCCTTTGCAAAATGAAAATGGCCCTGCCCTCTCAAAGATGAAATTCCAGGCCTGAACACCTTTTTTGGATTCAGTTTTGTGCATAATCTAATTTAGTTACCTCTTTGTAAACCCTCATGAACCTGAATGTCAGGATTATAAAAAATAATTTTGGGTTGAAAAAAAAACACATTAAAATAGGGAGACCGCCAACATTTGGCTAGATAGCTCAGTTGGTAGAGCGCCGGCACGTTAATCTGGAGGTCATTGGTTCAAATCCGACTCTAGTCAATTTCTCTTTTTTAAACCCAAATTTTGTAAAAATCTACCCAGTCAGTATTCCTTGTGGTTTATTACTTGATATAAAAAAATACTACACAAAGTTGAAATTATTACACTAGAATTCAATTCGTTTTGTGCACAATGCTTTTATGCACTGTGTATTAGAGAAAAACATTAGGTGTCAACGTTCATGATTCAGACATTGTGGTAAATAGGCAGAGACAGTTTCAACTCCCACAATGTTAGCTAACATCAATTGCATTTGGTCAACACATTCCAGTATATTAATACGCACATAATGCATTCTCTTGACAGTTATATTTAGTGGTAGAATAATTTTCCGGTCTGCTTGGTTGTTCGGGCTGGGTCATGTGTTATGCATGCTGAGTTTCATCATGGAGACTAGCTAGAAATTTACAGGGGCTGCCATGGTTCATCAACCGGGCTGTTCATTAATAAGAGACACTCTGCAGATATGTTACCCAAATTCCTAAATAATCATTGTAATTTATTACTTCAAAACCTTGGGGACATTGTTGTTTAAAGACACTGGACACCTTTGGTAATTGTCAAAGACCAGTCTTCTCACTTGGTGTATCTCAACATATGCACAAAATAACAAACCTGTGAAAATTTGAACTCAATTGGTCGTCGAAGTTGTGAGATAATAATGGAAGAAAAAACACCCTTGTCACACGAAGTTGTGTGCTATCAGATGCTTGATTTCGAGACCTCACGCGTGAGGTCTCAAAATCAATTCAAATATTTACTTCTTTCTCAAAAACTACGTTGTTTTATACTATCAACAGCTCTCCATTGCTCGTTACCAAGTAAGTTTTTATGCTAACAATTATTTTGAGTAATTACCAATAGTGTTCAGTGCCTTTTAATGGAAAGTTAATACATTTATACACGTGTATACCGAGCGACAGGCGAGGTCCATTAACAGCAGCCAGCCACCAACCAAGGTCATTACCACGCAGTGAAGACCGGCTCAACGCACTGTTATTCCCATTAATAAATACCTTATAACGAAAAAACTTTTAAAATCGTCAGAATTTGTGATTTTTTCTTTCGCCGTTATTTTTAGAAATGTTCTACTCATGTTCAAGGGCCAATCCTTTGGCTGTTCAACTTTTGAGTGGTACCTAGTCTCTTACACATAATCAACTATTTATACATATTTTCAAGAACCAGACCATGACTTTGCATTATGATGGCTTTATGCGCGTACCAGCTACCCTAAAATTGTCTGCGCGTTCGCGCCTACGCGTGGAATGTTTCCGCACGCGGCACCGTCTGTAAAATAAAAAAATCAATACGCACAAATATGTGAGTTGATTTGATACCGGTAGTTTGCCGCGCAACAAGTACATAGTGCATGGGATTTTACACAACAATGTGCTTGTTTAGGGGCCATTTGTTCGCTAGTTCATTGAGCCGGTCTTTATATCACATGTTAGTACACCCCCTCGTGACCAGTCTTCGACCAATCAGAGTGCATAAACTCTTCAAGGTGTTAATTAATGATAGATAACATTTCGCTTTAAGCCAAACAAAATTGAAAGTGAACGTTTGGTTTCAGTAATATCATATGGTTTTGCCCTCTTGCATACGACTCAATGAGTATTTGCCACTAAGCGGGATATACGTCTTCCCTGATTGGAACTGTCTTGTCCCAATGAGGGTATTAATGGTCCCCAATCAAGGTCCTTTTGGGTGATGGTGATGGCTTCTGCCTTAATCACTGCGATCAACTGAACTAACCCGATTGGGTTATAACCTCTACCCCAATTGGAACTCTACCACTGAGTATCAATGGTTCAATCAGGAAACTTTCTCCATGAGCTATAATTTACATTGCAGTTCACACAGTATGAATTGCTCCCATATTGGCTTAAAGGAACATTACAGAATTGGTAAGAAAAAAACTTGTAAAATATACTTTTTGATCACAGATTTACATAAAACTTACACGGTCTAATGATGATGATAGTAGAAAACATACCTTGAAATGTTTCTGTCTGAAACGCCATATTTGATGATAAATGAATAAACTAATTTTCCGATTGGAGTTTATCGCTCAGTGAGCGTTTTATTCATTTGTTGAATCTATATGATTTCATGCAAATGTGTAATCGGTTTTTCACTTTTTTTTCTCTTGACCCAGTTGGCCGATCGATCTCAAACTTCTACAGGTTTGTCAGCTTATGTATATGGTGGATTACATAAAGTGCACACTGCCAGCAACTGTTTTGTTAGCAAAAACCAGTTCTGTAATGTTCCTTTAAATATTTCTATCACAGATTTATAAAGAAAAAACACTGGTTTCCTTCTCCGCAGATTGTTGGCTCCACATTTGATTCCATCCAAGATGCGGGCAAAACATTGCCATATTATGAGACAATCTACGCCCTCCTGGACAAGCACAGCCCCCAGTACAGACTCACATTTGGAGAGGCTCTCGCTGACAAGCTTCAACTCCTCCAGAACGAACAGAGGGACGTTGAGGATGAAAATTGCGCCGATGTTAACAGAACTAACTGAGGAATGGCGTTCACCCTCAGAGATATTATAAGAGGAGTGTTGAAATATTTTGGGCCTTGCCTTTGTGCAGCTGCTTGCCTTTCAAAACTGTTACATCTCTGCTCATGATGCGGGAGACTTTGACGCATTTTGCCCAGCTCTACCATCAGACAATGTACTACGTCATCAAAACTCATGGATATAACAGTGCGTAGGACATCCGTTCTGAACAGGCCCTATAGAGCCCCTTGTGCAGCTCGTCACCATTAACGTATTGCCGGTTAGTTTGCATTAAGTCAACAGTTACTGAGGAAGAGTATTCTTCTGGATCTAATTATCTGCATGATGGGCCTAACTATCATGGCGCCACATACCGCAGAACTCTGCACGTACTACAGTCTTCATTCTCCACTGACAGAGTTAGCGCAAAATCTCTGCCCTAGCTGTGTAAATGAAAAAAGCGTTAGCAATGTTAAGTACACACGAGCACTAGCAAAAGTTACTTTGCTAACCTGTGAAATACAAGTTTAATAAGTTACTCGTAGATTTTTTACTTTTGGTAAGCAAAGCTATAAATCTTGGGCCTGCATACATGTACAGTGGAGGAAGTTTAGATGATACTGTAGGACACTGTCTAGAACAAGGTTTTGTTCGAATGAGGTTTGCTTATCCTTCATCAAGGTGTCATATTTTCTCCCGGATCAACTTTTGACTTTCCTTACAGGTCATTGATGATGACATTTGTGGCCTCATTTATGTTCAAGAATCTTCCAGCACAGATAAAAGTACATGTATTAGGAATGAATCTTAAGCGCTTGATACATGGTTCAGCAATAAATGCAAAGGACTTGAATCCATTTTGAAATTTGTTCATTTTGTCAGCAGTCGAGCAGGCCTCGAATTAAACAGAGGCCACGCAGGTCATGGCTTCCGTTGCCCTGGTCTTGGCCTTGGTGCCCCTACATAGGCGTTAAGATTTTGCAATGGAAGTGCCCTTTGCAAAATGAAAATGGCCTTGTCCTCTCAAAGATGAAATTCCTGGCCTGATCTTGAAAAAGAAGGGTTTCACAATGCTGGATGACTGGATGGGCAGAAAATGCATCACCCCCCCCCCCCCCCCCCCCGGAATTAAATTATGGTATAGATGCATTGGTCTTCACTATAATCATTATACGTTCAGGTGGTGCTTAGTACAGTAAACAAGGACCAAATCATTTATCATTTATTCTGTTTGGAGCTTTTTCACCCTAGGTGATGAAAAGAAAACCCCAAACTGTCCTTAAATTCTAGCAAAATGTGGTCAAGACGAAACTGTGCCATAATGCAACAAATATCCAATAACTTGCACATTTAAATGTTTACACTAAAAAAAAAAAAGCCAAAGGGCTGCATCATTTCTTAACCCTGTTATGACTTGCTAGGCAAGATATGATCAGGGTCCGTGGTTCCCCCCCCCCCCCCATCCCCCTGTGCCCACTGAGAAGAGGTTCAGTCTCAGAGCGGTCTACTATTTTTAGAGCTGAGATCAAAGTGAGACATGGAAACCAATGTTCACTTACTCCGGTCAGTAGATTTGTTATTCTGTAATAAACTTGAAAATCACCATAAGTCTCTCCAAAAGGGATCGCTGTAAAATAAATCTAAATGCAATATAAAGCCCCTCCTTGTTGCTTGTTTCCAAACAGGCATTCTTACATCGTGTCATCCAAGCCCAGAAGCAATCAGACAACTGATCCAAATTAAAATACCCAGGAGATCCATACAGGAAAAACAAGTCCACAGGCTGGGCTGTAGCTCTCTGTATAATGTCAAAGCGCTGTTTGAATGAACTTATTAAAGGGGGATATATTTATAGATCAGTTGTTTTGGGGCCGAGTATTAATTCACATCATATGATCGGTTTCAATACACTCTAAAAAAAAAACTCCCGGTTAAGAATTGACTCAGATTCTGTGTCCAAAGAGGCCTTACTCATTTTGGGGTCAGGCTAAGCCCGTAAAGTGGTTAAAGGCACTGGACACTATTGGTAATTACTCAAAATAATTATTAGCATAAAACCTTACTTGGTAACGAGTAATGGGGAGTGGTTGACAGTATAAAACATTGTGAGAAATGGCTCCCTCTGAAGTGACATAGTTTTCGAGAAAGAAGTAATTTTCCACGAATTTGATTTCGAGACCTCAGAATTAGATTTTGAAGTCTCGAAATCAACCATCTGAAAGCACACAACTTCGTGTGACAAGGGTGTTTTTTCTTTCATAATTATCTCGCAAGCTTCGACGACCAATTGAGCTCAAGTTTTTACAGGTTTGTTATTTTATCCGTATGTTGAGAAGACTGGTCTTTGACAATTACCAATAGTGTCCAGTGTCTTTAAATAAAATGGGATTTTAACTTGGATTCTGCGTCAGTTTGGACCCATTTCTGGGTCATGTTGACACAGATTCCGGGTTATACTGACTCAGAAATGGGTCAGGCCCCTCGGGATGCGATTTTGTTTCTGCAGCACACGTCGGCTATGGAGTCAACTGTTAAGGATAGGCTGTTATTCCCTATCCCTTAACTGTTGACTCCATAGCCGACGTGTGCTGCAGAAAATAAATTTGCCCTCGGGACCCGGATTTTAATCGGTGAAAATGTCATCAATTTTGGTGGTCTCATTTTAGTGAAAACACCAGAACAACCATGGGAATAGTTGAAGACTCTGCACTATCCCATGTGGGGTTTTTCACTTGTGGCATTCAGTCAAGCTAGGATTTTTGATTGGTCTTCAAATGCTGTCTTCTCAACCTAAACAGGATTTCAGAAAGAGATACCTGTACATGTAATTCTCTGGAGAATTGGTACTATGTCTTAAAAGGAGATGTATATTTATGATATCAAGTCATAGTATTTGTCTGTCATGACTGAGCCCTGGATTTTAACTAATGAGGATATTTTATTCATTGATTTAGCTGCATCTAATTACTTGATTAGGTCAAGTGATTGAGGTTCCATGTTCAACTTGAATAATTAGTTGTTGTTTTATGCGATGTTTGTTATGAAATGTTTTCTCACATCTGCTGCTGTTTGTAAAATGCTGCTGAATGAATCGAAGGGCTACAAATCAAAAACTGTTAGGTATAAAAGTCACAAAGAATGTTCATTTGCATCATGTTTTTGGTGTAAGTTTGGTGGCTAATGTCTAACCCATACTGTAAAAGCAAAAAAAAAAGGGTAATTTTGTACATGAAGTATTGAGTGCTTTCATTCACTTAAAAAGACTGGCTTGCTTTGTAGAGTTAAGCGATCACATCTGAAATATTTTATATATCTTTTTCTTTGTTGTTTTAGCTGTTCAACTTAAGGAAATAACACGTACAATTATCAATGAGCAATTTGGAAGCAAAACAGCTGAAATCAATTCCCCCCATTTTTTTAAAGGAACATTACAGAATTGGTTTTTGCTAACGAAACAGTTGCTGGCAGTGTAAGCACTTTATGTAATCCACCATATACATAAACTGACAAACCTGTAGAGGTTTGAGGTCGATCGGCCATCTGGGTCACGAGAAAATAGTGAAAAACCGTTACTTTGCATGAAATCATATAGGTTTAACAAATGAATAAAACGCTCACTGAGCGATAAACTCCTATCGGAAAATTATTTTATTCATTTCTCATCAAATATGGCATTTCAGACAGAAATATTTCAAGGGATGTTTTCTACTATCATCATCATTAGACCGTGTAAGTTTTATGTAATCTGTGATCAAAAAAGTTTTTTTCTTACCAATTCTGTAATGTTCCTTTAAATGTGTTTATCTATTTCAAAGATCGCATTTTGTTGAAGTTGAAACATGATGACTAAATCAATTAATGTAATTGTGTAAAAGTTACTATATCGAAAAGTACTTATTAAATTAAATTGGACATGTATGTTTTGTCTTTTAAGACTACAGAATCGAATATTATTAAACTCCTGACCATTATGTCAGTACTTGTTATCTGGAATTCCCATGAGGTTTTACGGTACTGTAGTTTGATTTTCACGATGCCTTACGGAGATATCTCAGCCTGTTTATAGCTCACTGTGGTGACACACGAGCAGACTCTAGGTCTTCGTCAACAGGCATTTGTGGATGATGTCGATCGAGAATTTGCTCTTAAATCTGTTTGTTTCGTATTCCAGTGACATAAGAGCCTGTGTGTGCGTGAGTTTGTAGTGACATTCAACAAATAGGACAATAGGTCCACTTTTGCTATCACAAAGGAAAACAATGGGGTCCACGTTTGTCAGGACAAAGAGTTGAACAAAGGAGGGTCCACGATTGGAGGTCATTACACACTTGTGGGTGTGCGTGGTTTTGTTGTTAAAATAAATGAACAATGTTTTACACAAGTTTTTTTTTATAGAACGCATTTTCATATAATTAGATTCTGCTTTAAAGGTTAATGCTGTCATTTTTTTTTGACAGTTTCTTCGTTTGAAACACGTACATATTCTTTCTTCCGACAATGGTTAATTACTTAGGGAATTAATTTTTTAGAAAAACATTTTAAAAAATTGTTATCGTCTGTAGATTTTTATCCGGATCTTCCTTCGTCATGCTCCCTGTGTGCGATAGGGTTCATATATCCTGATTCTCATTTTACAACTACGGGCCATACTATTTCCTCAATTGCTGCAAGTCGGCCAGGCTATTCATACATTCGAGTGAAGGAAATACAAGATGGCTGCATTATTAAACACAGATTAAAATAAGATAGGGTTGTTGTTTTTTTCCAGTGCAAACATTTCAGAGCAGATGCAATTTCCGTTATTCAAAGATACGGCTGAGCATTGACTCGAATGGCATTATGTTTTCTTTCATCAACAACCCAATATCACATAAGTAATTGTAGTTCATGTTCGACTCTTGTCTGAAATGCTGGTTTTGTGTTTCTTCTGGGGTTTACATAGAAGAAAACAAGGATTAAAATGTCATTCTTTGGTAACAGCTGTGCTTTCAATTATTAGAATACGGCATACTGTTGGATGTACTAAATGAAAAAAAAAAATGCCATTTGAAAACTTGAAAATGAAAGCCCAACACACAATGAGTATATGATGTTGGCTTATTATTATAATCATTTACAAAATCATGCTATGTTACTAAAATGACATGATTTTTAGAACAGCTGGAGTTTCAATTGTATTACACAACACGGCATTGTATTATCATGGACATTACATTTTTACCTTCACCTTTTTCTATTTATTTGGTTTAAATCCTGCTCTATAGTCAACTTTTCTTTTGTTCAACCCACAACTGTTTAGTTATTGTTATATGTTTCCCGGTCATTTTTGGCAAAAAATATGTGGAAAATTTAAAGGGTGTGTACAACATTGGTAAGATTTAAAATATAAATGTTCACAGACTTGCACATGACTTACATCGTATAAAGATGGTCATGGTGGAAAACTTCCTTTGAAATAGTTTTGCTGGAAATGCTATAGTTTGTAATTGGTCTTTATCTTGCGTGTCCAAAACCCGATGTTTGAAAACAGTGAAAACATATAATGTTTTTTTCACTGTTTTCTCATGACTCTGAAAACCGATTGAGCATAACATTTCCCAGGTTTGTTATTTCATGTATTATGTTGGGTCACATAAAGTGCGGATACTAGTCTTTGAAAGTTACCAATGTTGTACATGTGCTTTAATGTGCTTCACTTGTGTTTGTGGATGTGTGTTTGTTGTACACAAGGTTTCTTGTGAGTTTGAATTTAACATTCAAACTAAAAATTTCCCTTCGTGTTTTTCTCAAATGTTTAAAAGATGCAGAGTTCTTCATATCCAAAGTTGATATAATATAATAGTTGAATAATGGAAATAAATCTTCAATTGAATTGAATTACATTAATTCTTGTCTGGCAGCTCGATTTTTCTCCCTTTATTTTGAATGCAAACAATTGTTAGTGGTCTAACGTTTCGAACTTAGCATAGTCTTTCTCGAAGCTATGAGCCTTCGAGAAAGACTCTGCTAGGGTCAAACAGCTAATTCTATTTTCTTCTTCGTTTTGAAAGAATAATTTGCATCTGAAAATAACTATGGCTTTACACTGATGGTGTGAGAATATTTACAATAATATTTACACACCGAGCTTTTGCCATTTTTGACACGAGACACGGTTGTTCAACTCTATATAGACCTATATACTGTCTCGATTGGCAGTACCTTTGCGAGAGGGAGCGGGGACGGTGAAAATGGTTTCATTGGTTGTTCTTGAGTGGTTGTGAACAAAATACCCATTCAGTCACTGGCCAGTTACACTTTGCTTATTCGAGTTCGGGGAAATTCGGGAGTGTATCTGGCGGTGACCACGGCCCAATTTCATAGAGATGCTTGAGCAGAAAATGCTGCTTAACAATTTTCTGCTGAGCAAAAATAAGCAGCATACCAGTCACATATTGTACATGTGTCATGGTATTTTAGCTGGTAGCCTTATATTCTGGTAAGCATAGTTTTGATGTGCTTAGCTTTTTCAAGTGCTTAATGCACTGCTTAAGCAGAACATTATGCTAAACATGTTTTTGCTTAGCAGGAATGAGCAGGATACTAGTCACAAATGGTATACATGTGACATGGTACATAGCATTGAGCACGGGTTGGACTTCGCTCGGCCCAGCGCCTATCCAGGACAGCTGGGATGGGCTAATCGCTTGCACAGATTCTGTTCAGGAAGTACGTCATGCGCGCATGCTTGCAGTGTGAGTGTGTGCATGATGGATGAGCATTAACGTTAACGATACGTTTGCCCATCCAGCGCTTTTGGTTTAAGGCAAGGCGCTGGGACGAGCGAAGGTTGGACTTCTTGGCGGGGGAGGACCCCGGTTGCCGTCTGTCAAAATGAATACAGATAATGATTTTTGTATAGCCTCGCCTATATCGACCACAGTGTGCTTGTAATGTTGTTGTTTTGGGGTGGTTTTTTTCAGGCGTGGGGTATGCAGCTCTGCCCGTAGTGTCCCTTCATAACAAAATATTTAAACCCCAGTGTTTAGTAAAGAAAACTAATATTAATGATAGGCATATAATAGAAAAAAAGGACTGGCCCAAGACTCAATTTTCGATCAAACATCTCTGTATGCTGCTAGTTTGCGTCCTGAATGAAATTAGTCAGCTGTTCTCAAGACGGCCGCAAAATGAGATAACATCAAACGTTCCTCCCTGTAGAACAACAGTTTCTTGGGTAGTAAAATGAATTTTGAGAAACTTTTAACTTCGAAGTCTGTACTACGGTTATGGAAAATATATCACTTTTTGTCCCCCAAATTTGAATCTGAGAAGCGTTTATGTCAGAAACGCTTCTCAGACTATGTACTCCTATGGGGAATATTCTTCCTGCGTGGAAATATTCGCTCCGGTTTTTCAGTTATATCTCAAAAACGCGACCACCTTTTGAAGTGAACTTTTCACACGGTTAGTTTTATTGTATGTACCTACATTTATGTAGATTAACACAATCAGTAGGCTCCAATTACCAAACTTGTAATATGCCTTTAATATTATGTTGATGTTTAAACCAACACTGGTTAACAGTGTCGCAAACAGCTCCCCCCCCCCATTTTTAAACGGGATTAGGGTGCCCCCCCCCCCCCACTCTGTTGGCTACACAACTCTAGAAAGGCAATTGTATACAGAGCTCCACAGGTGCGTTTCGAAAGAGGCTGCATCGTTAACCTTCAGGGTACCAGCAGAGAAGCATGTGGAACCAACACCATACTTTGCATCAATTATCTCATCCTACAGTTATTCAAATGTTGTTTTGTATCTGAGGAGAATCGTGCTATTGTAACCTTTGTGTTATGGGATTTACCATGGCGATTAGACGCGTTTGACTGTGAGTGTAAACCGCTGCATACAACAGTCAGTACACCCGGAGATTGATGGCGTCACATTGTTTGAATGGTAAGAAACGTTTTTTAAATCCTATATTTTACGATAGTTCAAGAATAAAAAATATCATAAAATGTC
This sequence comes from Pycnopodia helianthoides, assembly GCA_032158295.1. Taxonomy (NCBI): domain Eukaryota; kingdom Metazoa; phylum Echinodermata; class Asteroidea; order Forcipulatida; family Asteriidae; genus Pycnopodia; species Pycnopodia helianthoides. The sequence goes on along the minus strand of CM063250.1, from coordinate 9,370,230 downwards.
CCCTCTGACTGTGAAGGTCTAAGTGCAATGTTCAAACTGAACAAAATCATAAATATGACTCGTGTATTTCGACTCTGAAGACGCCAAACCATGTAAAGTGTCTTTGGCATTTTTGCCGCCTTGTTGTTGTGACAGCTCGCCAGACTATAGCGCCCCCAAACCCGGTTGGCTCCTAGTGATTTTCAACGACGGGATCATCGTTTCCGAATGAAAATGAAATCTGCTCAAAACTATGCCAAAACTCTTTGAATAAACTGTCCAGCTTCAAGTAGTGGATTTTCCTTTCAAGAACCAAATGGTTAAAACACTTAAGTGCGGAAGTAGCCAAGGAGGATACAGAAATGCAGGAAGGTTCCACTATAGTTTACTGGCTCTGCAGTTGGCAAAAAGGTTTGATGTTTCAAAATTGTCGTAAAGCCTAAGGGCCGGGTGCCTCTGGTGTATTAGCACTATCAAAAAGAGATTGTTTAAATTATTTGTGGTTCTTTGTTCTTACTCCTTTGCTGCATTTATTTGTGGTTCTTTGTTTTTACTCCTTTGCTGCAAGAAGTAGGTGATGTCTATTTTTACAGTTCTGTTTGCTTTACTTTATTTGCTGAAATTATTCAAAAGCTTGATTTTTTCACACACTTTCTTTAACCACTTCTCTTCGGCAAGAGAACAATCAAGATGTACCAGATACTCAGTGATCTGCTCTATAGGTTGCAGGGGTCGTGGGTTCGAATCCCATCCAAGTAGTATGCCCGTGGATCTTTTTCCACCAGGACTCGGGAAAGCTAGAATGTTATAACGTGTATATCACACATCGATGGTAAAACCAAAATATTGTTCTTTGTCCCCCATGCAATTATTACATCATTCTAGGGCCTACTACATAGGTATTAGTTGTGATTGCTGTATCTTTATTTCAATGGCAAGAAACCATTGACGGCTGTAATGGGGATTACCTTTATTTGTCTTTTTATTCATCAGATGATCATTTAAGTTTCCAAGAAGCCACAATGAGGTCTTCAAGAATGCTATCCTGGTCTGGAAGATGCACAGAGTGAAAAGACAGCAGGCAGTGACGTCATGCAGGCGTGGGGAAAACATGGCCATCTGGTAACAATATACTTGCTTGACAAACATGAACTTCCCCATTGTTGATCAGAGTATTGAAAAGTTTGATGATAAAATAATGAAAACCAGCGTTTTAACTGTTTTTAGACTTTGTAGTAACAGTGAACATTCCAAACAAATTTCCTCAAAAACACAAAAAACCAGTAGGTTCTATGTGTGAAAATGCCATGCAGTTATTTTTTACATACTTGAATGTGTCAAAAACTCTTAAATTTGTATGTAACATAGTATCACAGATGAAATCCTGTGTACCTAAATTGCAAACATTGCCTTATTTCAGCATGTTTATGTTTTTTGAAATGCATGTATGCAAGGAAATTTTCCTTCATGGTAGGACCATTAAACTTGATTTGAATTGAATTGAAAACTAAAGAAATTATGATCCACCTTTTAAATGATACAATGACATTGTAACAATAGATGTTTGACCAATAATTATTGCATCTCTCAATATTGACAGTGACAAGTGCAATATTGGAAATTATTGAAATAAATGATAAGTTTCAATCTGAGAACTCCAAGTGATTATAAGTACCAGTACCAATCCTCTAAAGATTCGTTTTCTTCAGAAATACTGTCAAAGTCGAGGAAAAGCTTTTGAAGACCTCACAAAATCACTCTTCAGAATGAGGCAATCTAAATAAGTCCGGCTGATGAATATGCATAAAAACTATGACAAAACATATAACCGTTCTTCGTTGTTTGCACTCAAACTTAACCGCGAACTTTAAAAGAAATTTGTACAGGTCAATTGGCAACTAGAGATGGACATCTTTCCATAATGCGCCGTATAGAACCATAATGTGTCCGTTGCTGCTCGTCTTTGTGTCTGGATGCGGGTAAGTTTAACTTGCTTCATTATTTTGCTATTGTAAATAATTAAAAAATTAAATTCTAGCAGGCTTGATTGTAATTCAAATCTTGGCAAAAATGTTTGTACTTGGCTGAAGGCTAATGGCAGAAAATTTAATTCAAATAGTGGAATGCTACTTTTTTTTTAGAAGAAAAAGTCTATTGAATATCATTCAAAATCTTAAAATTTGATTTCAAATCACACCGTTTTGCTTCGTGTCAATTAAAATTGAGACAATTTGATTTATTAGTGGTTAATTTTAGAGTGAGGCTGTCATATAACCATCCCCCGCCCCATGTAGATAACCAGCTGCATATCGCAGAAAACTACAGCTAACAATTAATATTTCGTTCCTGACAACAATAATTTAGATATGAACTCATCTTTTTCAATTGATTCACCAAAGTAGTTGATATTTTGAGAGCGAGGTTACAGTCCCCCTGCGAACAGACAGAAATTGTCTGGTTTGCGAAAAAAAGGTTTGCAAAGTTTGAGTTGTTGTACAAAAGATAACGTGCATATTTAGCAACTTGACCAACTCGCTTGCATGCATTTTAACTCGAGGTTTTTAAGCATGTTTTGGAAAACAATGTTATGTGGGATGTGTTTCCTGGGCTGACCACACTATAGCTAGCAAGATGAGCTGTAGACGGATTTAAAACATTTAGCTACCATGGGCCAGACTTGTTTGACATCCCTTCGTGACGCGTATTCAATGGACTTTGACAGTATAGCACAAATGGCGCAATTCGGCTTAGGCTACCAGTGATATTTAAAGTGAACTTTATGTGAATTTGTTTTTAGAAAAATCAAACCTCATAAGTCTGTAAACATTTTCATTAGAGTAGAAATTAAGAAATTGTGCAGTTAGCAACAATTAAAAAGAGTTTTTTTGTGTGTGTGTATCATACATTCGCGAAACGGTGGTCGTGCCATGTTGGGTGTACTATTCTTGCATTAGTATTAACTTTCAAGTCTTGGGCGTGGGGTTCGGACTTTGGACCAATACGGACGATTCGGACTCGGACTTTTGACTGCTCCGGCTTCGCACTTTGGACTTTAGGCTCGGGATGGAATACAAGTTTGCCTCAGAGGTTTTGCTTCTGCTTATTGTCATAAATTATTACAGACGGTATCGTTTAATGATTTTTAAAGTGGAAATAATATCAAATTTGCTCATACCATTTCTATTTATTTTATTATTCAGTCTATCTGTGATTCCATTGAAAAATGAATGGTACGGTACAACATGAAAATTAATTTATAAAAGTTATGTAAGTTTCTTGGTGAAGAGAAAAATCAAAAACTTAAAATAAAATACATTTAATTCGTTTGAATAAAAAAACAATAAAAACATTTTTAACAAATCTTTTTTTCGCAAACACAACACTGTTTGTAACACCGACCTCCTTTTTCATAGGCATTTTGCCCAGATAAGTTCTCATTGTTAGACCGTATCATTCAAACGAGGGCAAACATTCATAGCAATGTAGCCTCTCATTCAAAATGGCCATTCAGTGTGGCATGATAAAAATGTGGCCATAACGAGGCTGGACAGAAAACTATAGTCAGTAGCCTCTAATTCAATATGGCCATTAAATGTGGCATTCATAATAATGCGGCCACAACGAGGCTGGAAAGAAAACTATAGTATCTAGCTTTTCATTCATTATGGCCATTCAATGTGGCATTCATAATAATGCGGCCACAACGAGGCTGGACAGAGAACTGTAGTCTCTAGCTTCTCATTCATTATGGCCATTCAATGTGGCATTCATAATAATGTGATCATAACGAGGCTGGAAAGAAAACTATAATCTGTAGCCTCTCATTCACTATGGCCATTCAATGTGGTATTCATAACAAATGCAGCCATAACGAGGCTGGAAAGAAAACTATAGTCTCTAGCCTCTCATTCATTATGGCCATTCAATGTGGCATTCATAATAATGCGGCCATAACGAGGCTGGAAAGAAAACTATAGTCTGTCTTCTTTTTATCTACGATAAGAACCAGTTGATATTCTCCCGGGGGAACAGAGATGGCTGTAGTATGTAATCTACAGTTGGGGCAAGCAAAATTGAGGGGAAGTGTCACCATATGAGACGTTCAAGCTTTCAAGCGAACGTCGGTTTAAATACCATTCATTAAAATGAATGAGAACAAAAATCATTGTTTTTAAAATCAGAACTTTATACTTTTGGGGGGCAAAGGGGAAGTATACTTGTTGCCTCAAAATACTTACGAAAACGTTTAAACAATTACATGGCATTAGTTCATTTAGTTAATAAACAAAGATCATCGTTCCGAATGGAGTGCTTTGAAAAAAAAGAGTCTGTTGCAGTATAACATGGTTCAATCTTGAATACTTTATTCGAAAGAATTAAGGTGTAAAAAAAAAAATTCAAATAATGAGTCCAGCTTTAACAGGACTTTTCAAATTTTTGGTCTGATCTTTGCTTATATTATGTGATCAGATTTGTAAATAACAATATTGCTTCAAAGAGCCCTTGAAACCTTCTTGTAGTCTGCCATAGGCCGACAAATGTTGAGATCTGTTACCGACCTTGCCTAATGGCTCGGTATCTTTATGAGTGTGTTCATGCTTCTCGAAGGCACTATTCATTTACAAGATTGTAAGCGGCTGGACTTAGATTCTTGTGGTGATGGCCATCAGAGTAAAGAGTTCAAAAAGGCTTTACTTTTTCTGCTTCTTAAAGGCACTTATTAGTAGACTTGTAACAGCCGGACTTAGATTCTTGTGGTGAGGACCATCAGAGTAAAGAGTCCAAAAAGGCTTTGCTTTTACTGCTTCTCAAAGGCACAAATCATTAGACTGGTAAAGGGCCGGACTTAGATTCTTGTGGCGATGGCCATCAGAGTAAAGAGTCCAAAAAGGCCGAGGACCTCAATAGACCATACAAAAGGTGCCTGTGTCTTCAAAAGACACGTGATCATGACTGATAAATGTTGTCCTCCCGCGGGGAGATTTATAGAGATATGAAGAAGTGTTAAATATGTCTTCTCATTGTTTTTTCTCAAGAGAATGGCAGACTATAAGACGGTTTCAGAGATGGCTCATAATGTTCCTAAATAGCGTATTAACAAACGTGTATTTCAATAGATTCTATATATAGATTGAACCATGATGTTAATGCGAAAAAGCTTATAAGTTCATTTCACTTACAATACAATGTTGTGGCACTGATGAGCTATTTTACATCAGATGAACAAAACATACTAATTAAACATGCCATGTTAGTACACCCTAAGAACTACCGGGTCAGAAATGATCCGGATTCCATTCCTGGGTACGGCTGACCCGGAAAGTGGTTTTAAAATGGTATTTTAACTCGGAATCTGCGTCAATTTGACCCAATTGGGACATTTTGCCACAGATTCCGGGTCATACTGGCCCACGGGACCCGGATCCAAGTCAATGGGAGTTTTGAGAGTGCAGTTTGTTAGTTTTCTTTGATTGAATTTTGGTTGGAAGCAACTCTGAAAAAGGTTGTGTATTTTCTAAATGCCGCGAGAAATAATAGTTCACGGCACTTTAGTAAAAAAAAAAAAAAAAAAAATTTATTCGAAAATTATTTTCCTATTATGAGGGAAACAAACTGTAGCAAAAAAAGATATAATGATAAAATAAAGATCCAACCCTGTAAAAATTGTATAATGATGATTATTTCAGTCACATGCTGATTCACATGCAATGGTTTCATTGTAAAACAATGTGTGTAGGAGTAGTGGTTTGCGTCGGATCGTTTTATCGTCGTATGACATCCCCCGTTTCGAACGTGATGTCACAGTATTGATAACTGTGGCTGTTTTGAGCGGAATTGAATGAAACAATGACTATAATGCAGGTGAATGTTAAACCCTGGTTCTAAAGTAGACGGTTTTCTAGACCAGCAAATTGCATGCAACTTGCCGATTCTAAGGACCGTAAGTCTTTGTTAAGGTCTAAAGACTACATGGACTTAAGGTTTTGGGAAAACATCAGTGAAACAAAGAACTCAAACATCCGTGTATATGAATCTGACTCTGATACCGTTGACATCTTCCAGTAGGCCTACTACATCATCCCATCCATGTGAACCAACGTTCAAAGATAATTGGTGGTTGTTTTGAGAACAAGGATGTGCTGGACTAAGTGACTGAGTCAGTTAAAATGCAGGTGAACAATTGAACTCGAATTAAGTTGGTGATGTGATAAACTTCTACGGCATCATGACAGACAGTAAAACATGCAGTTACACTTCATCTTCAACTTCATCTTCAACTTCAGAGTGTTCATGATTTGAAACGGATCATCGACAACAAAGAACTGAAATGATTGTATGGGATGTGAACATTGTATTTGAATCCTCAACATTGGAGACATGAACTGCAACCTCTTTAATCAGAACGTGAACCAAGACAGTGCAAGGACTTAAGCTATTGTGATATTTATTCAAATCAATGGTGGACTGCTACCAATGGACACTGTGATTCGATTATGCATCAAAGAATGTAATCACATTTGAAAATGCTACCAGCAAAGAGACAATTAATAACACAAATAACCGATGCCATCAAGTCTTACTCCTACGCCTCCAAAAAAAGATAAATTGCATGTGACTGAAATAACCATTACTGTGATCTTCGCAGTGCCCTTTGAATTAATTGAAATGTTCTATACCGTAAAGGGAAAGGTACAATACTTCGGAAATGACATAATGGTTGATAAATTCGTACACAAATTCTCAGATTTATTGTTTGTACAGCATCAAAGGACAAATGGATATGCAAACACAACATAGGCCTATACACGGTACCAACGATTTACGAAATGGCTGTGTACTCCCTAAAACACCGTGTTTAATCTGAAATATTTCAAATTTTGTATTGTACCTTTTCCCTTGTCTTAAACTTTAAAGTAAACAAATTATGATAATAATGGATCCTGAAGATAGACTGAATAATTTGGTATTAGAATTTATAGGATGATTTTCTGAATTCCATTTTATTTGTTTAAACTATTGTCTGTTACAGTTGAATTACAATAAGCAGAAATATTGGTCAAAGTGCAACTTTATTATTTTTACAGTTGTATTGGGGGGGGGGTGCAATTATAGAGCTCAAAACATATTGTGCCTGGCAGAAATCCGACTGGGAAATCTCATAGTTGAAAGGCTATCTTGTTATAGGTGTGTCAGCCCTCATTGTTTCCATTTGAAAAGAATTCCGTATCATTAATTGAACGCGTGGCGTACTTTCCGTCTTTCGGTCCCGTTGAATGTAGCTTCAAAGCCCCGTGGATCCAAGCCAATTTGCGGACTGGATTGTGAAACAAATTCTTCATCAACTAATTACCCAAGATCGCCTTAGTTTTACTTGCATGAAAGTTAACCCGTGGCCTCGCTTTCCGTTCTGAAACAAAGTATCGTGATGTGAGCAAGTTTTTTTTTGCTCTTAATCCCGTATCAACTATAGGCAGCTGGTTACCCTTTCTTGTATTTGATTGTCGCCTCAACTTTACTAATCATAGGACCTATAAATTAACTTGGAGATTAACGTTATGATGTTATGTATGTATGTTATTTGTATAAATTGACATCGCTCGATTTTGGTCACGGCAGGGTACAGGATTTTACGGTCTTTACAATCAAAACAATGTGTCTGTTGATGTTTAAAAAAATATATAAAATTATAAAGACTCTTGGGACTTTCCCTCCAAAAGTTGAATGGCTGCAATATTGTCAAAATATTTCTAAAGAAAGAAATATTCAATTTAAGAAAGCTTTTTGTTAAGCTATATATACAATCTTACCACAACGAAGAGATTTCTCCTTAAACACTTAAAAGAGGTATTCGACCGCAATGTTTGTTCTGAAACTGTTGCGCTTAGTTAAACGAAAATACTTCACAAACAATTCGAGACCATATCCTGTTACCCTGCCTTTAAAAAGTTCCTGATAATTGATACATTAATGTTTTGTTTAATTTTTTTTACAGTGAGCCTTTATTGCGGTCCAGGGGCCAGACCCGAAGTAACTTCAAGAGTAACATTAAAATGATTGCCAGAATACGGGCCTGAACATTCGGTTTGCCCTGCAACGGCCTGTCATCTCGTCCAATTCTGCATGCACTTCAGAAATAGCATCAATTGCTTTTAACAAAATAGTGTATTAAACGAATACTGTACTGTTTATAATTCATAAGAATTCTTTCTTTATGAAACGTTGATCTTCTAGTTAAAACTCAAAGCTCCTTGATCTTGGTACACAGGGCAATTTTTCAGACAACTTTGAGGCAACCACTTGCATTGAATGCAAAGGGAACTCTTTATTCGGCAGGACAAAAGACAATCTTCTATCACCAAGAAAATGATGACAAAAGTAAAATGTGAATGATTTGTTTAGAATGCGTGGAGCCGGTTGCCTGTGAATTGCCTCGTGTGCCTTTATACATAAATTATAGTTTATGATTGAAGTTTATCTTAATCTCACGATGTAAAAAATAGTAAAAAGATAGATTGGTACCTATTCTGTACATTGGCACATTATATAAATACAAGACACTTGATTTCTGCAAGCAGTGCTTTTTCATACCAATTTGCCTGTAATTTATGATCGTGCTATGGCAAAAACTTTGGTTCACCCCCCCCCCCCCCCAGCAGAGTTAGTTGACAATTGAATCAATGACTGGTTAAGTATTTGCTTGGAAGTCAAGTTTTACTCAAGATGAAAATTGTTACCACTCATTCACGAGTCCAAAGATTATAACATTGGAATTGTTGGTACCTATATACTCCATTGTGCCCCACTGTGGATGATACAATATTATGTCAACAATTAAGAGTTGTTCCTCGTCCAAATAAAAAACTTGATGTGTATTTGTAATGATGTGCCAATGTACGTAAGTTATAAAAAGAAAACAAGAAAGAAAGTGTGTTTAATAGTGTTGAAACGTGTGCTTTTTATTTCAATGGGTTTTAGCAGCAGAGGGATCGACCTTTATCACACAGTAATATTTTTGCCACAAATAGCAATGCTACCAAACCGAGGCCGAAAGGGACCTTTATTTAACAGAAAAAAGGCAAAACTGTATCGTATGTTTGAACATTTATACGGGTATAAAATAGTTATGACTGTGCTAGATGATTGGGAATCGACAAACGATATTAAATCCTACATAGTTAATTGCTAGTTACAAAGTAAAACAGAAGATAGAATCAGTAAACTGAATTGCAGAAGCTGTGTGATAAAGGTCTGATGGAAATGGGGGGGGGGGGGGGGTACTTGTAGGGACTCAACTGAGGGGATTCTGAGGGTTGGAAGGAGGGCCTCAAAACTTGGGGGGTGGGGCCTACTTATAGGGACTCAGCTGAGGGGTATTTCTGTGGGCTGGAAGGGAGGGCCTCAAACTTGGGGGGGGGGTTGGGTTGAGGGGGGGGTACTTGTAGGGACTCAACTGAGAGGGATTTCTGAGGGTTGGAAGGGAGGGCCTCAAATTGGGGGGGGGGGTACTTTGTAGGGACTCAGCTGAGGGGATTTTGAGGGTTGGAAGGGAGGGCCTCAAACTTGGGGGGGGGGTACTTGTAGGGACTCAGCTGAGGGGATTTTGTGGGTTGGAAGGGAGGCCTAAACTTGGGGGGGGGGGACTTGTAGGGACTCAGCTGAGGGGATTTCTGTGGGTTGGAAGGGAGGGCCTGAAACTTGGGGGGGGGGGGGACTTGTAGGGACTCAGCTGAGGGGGAATTTCTGTGGGTCTGGAAGGGAGGGCCTCAAACTTGGGGGGGGGGACTTGTAGGGACTAGCTGAGGGGAATTTTGGGGCTGGAAGGGAGGGCCTAAACTTGGGGGGGGGTATTGTAGGGACTAGCTGAGGGAATTTTGGGGTTGGAAGGGAGGGGCCTGAAACTTTGGGGGGGGACTTGTAGGACTCAGCTGAGGGGATTTCTGTGGGTGGAAGGGAGGGCCTGAAACTTTGGGGGGGGGGACTTGTAGGGGAGTGAGGGGAATTTCTGGGGTGGAAGGGAGGGCCTAAACTTGGGGGGGGTACTTGTAGGGACTCAGCTGAGGGGATTTTGGGGTTGAAGGGAGGGGCCTCAAACTTGGGGGGGGGGTACTTGTAGGGACTCAGCTGAGGGGGTATTTCTGTGGGTTGGAAGGGAGGGCCTCAAACTTGGGGGGGACTTGTAGGGACTCAGCTGAGGAGAATTTCTGTGGGTTGGAAGGGAGGGGCCTGAAACTTGGGGGGGGGACTTGTAGGGACTCAGCTGAGGGGGTATTTCTGTGGGCTGGAAGGGAGGGCCTGAAACTTGGGGGGGGGGTACTTGTAGGGGTTCAGCTGAGGGGAATTTCTGAGGGTTAGAAGGGAGGGCCTCAAACTTGGGGGGGCTACCTGCAGGGACTCAGCTGAGGGGAATTTTTGTGGGTTGGAAGGGAGAGCCTCAAACTTGGGGGTGCTACTTGCAAGGACCCAGCTGAGGGATTTTTGGGGGTTGGAAGGGAGAGCCTCAAACTTGGGGGGGGGGGCTACTTGTAGGGACTCAGCTGAGGGAAACTACTGTGGGTTGGAAGGGAGAGCCTCAAACTTGGCGGGGGTACTTGTAGGGACTCAACTGAGGGGTATTTCTGTGGGTTGGAAGGGAGGGCCTTAAACTTGGGGGGTACTTGTAGGGACTCAACTGAGGGGGATTTCTGTGGGTTGGAAGGGAGGGCCTTAAACTTGGGGAAGGGGGCTACTTGTAGGGACACAGCTGAGGGGAATTTCTGTGGGCTTGAAGTCGGAGCCTCAAACTTGGGGGGGGGCTACTTGTAGGGACTCAACTGAGGGGGATTTCTGTGGGTTGGAAAGAAGGGCCTTAAAATTGGGGGGCTACTTGTATAGGGACTCAGCTGAGGGGTATTTCTGTGAGATGGAAGGGAGGGCCTCATACTTGGGGAGTACTTAAAGGGACTCAGTGAAGGGGCATTTCTGTTGGATGGAAGGGAGGGCCTCAAACTGGAGGGGAGGGTACTAGTGGGGGACTCTGGACAGGGAAATTTCTGCTGGCTTGGGTTACTTGTAAAGGTTCCATTATGGGAACCTGGGGATGCCCATATGTTTTTTTTTATCTCGTTTGAACGACTTATTATCTAATTCGATCGAAAGACTTAAACAAAACAATTTAGGTTCAACGTGGCAGCAATGCGCTTCCGTAAATCCATGACATATACTGCTTTTTGTAAACAAGGATTAATTGCATGTAAGTATATGAAGTCAACGAGGAAGACATAAACATGTCTATCACTCTGTATAACGGTTACAGATTTTTCTATCAATTTTTACACCATTTCTTTGAAAGCTAAAACGCTCGTTTTATATAAATCAAACAGGATCTAGTCAACATAATTGTCACGACTCGATGGTGACGAAAGTTGACGCACGTTGATTAAAAAACTCACGTGGGAAATTTAGTTTGCAGTGTATAGTATAACCACGTCAACGATCCAAAGCATAACCATGGCCCAATTTCATAGAGCTGCTTCAGCACAAAAAGTAGCTAAGCACAACAAATTTATGCTTACCAGAAAAAGGTTACCAGCCAAACTACCATGTCACATGTACAATTTACGACTGGGGTCCTGCTCATTTCTGCTTAGCAGACAATTGTTAAGCACTATTTTCTGCTGAAGCAGCTCTATGAAATTTGGCCCATATCGCGGGACTTGGGGGATTGCCTGAGGCCGTAATGATGCAAAGTCGTCAGGGGAGGAAAATATCGCTCCTGCCCAAGCAGGTTTTGTTTTGATCCTTGCGGTTGGATGATCCGCACTCCAGTGCCATGCTGTGTTGTTGAATCGCGCAAATAACTAAACCCTTGTGTCTTCATTTTCAGGGGAGTTTAACTTTACACGGAGGAAAATAGTCTTCGAGGACGCCAAAACCCACGTAAAGTGTAGTTCACGATCCATATATAGAGCTGTTATTATTATACTATCGTAAAAACATTGTTAAAAAATGTTATTATATAGTTTGCCAGTTTGATTGGTCAGTCTTCCCCGTTTACCTATTCATTTTGATGGGTTCTAACTTCGAAGAAGTACTTACTTCAGTTGTAAATGATTGCAACCGTGCTTTTTTTATACGATCCATGAGTGTTTGTATCTAGGACTAAAGTCAAATAAATACCTTCCAGAGAATTAATTTAGCACTGTTTCAATTGTTTGACACTTGATGTGTTAAAATAAAGGTAGTCTAAATATTTTAAAAGAAAACATAAAGGACACTTTCGTTACGGTTGTAATCGCGGAAAAAAATGTTACACGGACAGAAATAATATCAACAATGTTCACGGATTGTTGATTGCTAAGTCAACAGGGCTTGTTGAACCAAAATTACACAAAATATGTTAATAAAACTTCCGATATAGTTGGTATATATGAAAACTCATAAGAAGGAGTGAAATGAAAATTATGTGTTTCCGCGGAGTGGATGCACGATTTGAAAATTATTTGTAAACTTTATTTTGATCTTGAAAAGCAAAAATTTAAGCCTTTCAAAGTGATGGTATAAGTTATGCAAGATAAAGCAAAACCGTTACTAACGATTTGTCTTTCTAAACAATAATAATTATTGAAGATCGGGTGGAGCGGTCAGCATCAATCAGCATTGTTCGTACTTATGATCGAAAGAGGGCGCTATCAGAGGTCGGGGTTTTGTTATTATTTTGGAAACGGAACCCAATGTTATTGATATATGCAGCGCCCTCAGTTGATGATACTAATACTTTTACAACATTTTAAACAAACACGAAGGTCGAAACAAAGGGTGGGATACTCGACCCGTCGTTTCAACATCAGAGGTATGACGTTGATATATATGTGCGAAAACAAAGGCTCTAAAATGTTTTCCCTTCCCCCCCCCATCCCACTACATGACTTTTTTTAAAACAGAAACAAGACAAAATATTGGTCCCTCTAAAACTGGGTTAAGTTTCAATGAAGGACAGAAATACGGGATACACCATAAACATTATTCTCCTGTTCCCTGGAAATCCAATGCTCCTTTGAAACTGTTTACTTTTTCATACACCCGTTGAATTCAACAAAGATTCGTTCAAATAAAAGGCAGTAAGCTAGACCTGCCACGAAGCCCGGTAAATATTTACTGTTTCACCATTCGCATACATCATTGTCGTCCGATGTATTTATACGGTTCGGGTGTGCAACAATCTAAACACTTTGCGTTGGTCAACAAACAACTAAATGGATATCAAATATGTATAAATAAAGTTGTTAACTGATAGTTGCTGCTTTAGTACCAAGCATTATGGCTTTCAAAATGGAGCCATAACTTTAACGACCAGAGTGTACCCTCGTCTCAATGCATTCAAGTGAGCTAAGGTACATAAAATTAAGCTCTCTGTAGAATATTGAATGACTTAATAATATAAATGCTATACACTGAAGAACAAAGTAGAATCTCAAATGAAGCAGATATTTGAGATCAAAGGTCTCCAACATCAGTAGTGTTCAATGGTTTTTCCTGGCTTAAAAACAACTTTGTAGTTTAATTAGAAATGAAATTGACACATGCCAGACGACGATCTTGGCCAGCAGGGTATTTTGTTCTTCTTCTTCTTACATTTGTTTTCTTCTATTATTTTAAAAACAAACTTAATTTTGATTCCCAGTTACTTCTTTTGACCCACCCAACCACAATTTCGGGAATTGTTTTTTTTTTAATATTTTTTATATTGACTATTCTGAATGGCCCCTTTTACATACCACTGGTTCTTTTCCACTACAACCCATATGGAGAGTTTATTTTCATATTCAGTAACCGAAAACCTTACGATTATATTTCCACGCATGCAACATTTCAAGACCCTCTCCTTTAAAAAAAAAAAAAAATGGTTCTATAAATAGTACAACTGCATTGCGCGTGGTCACCCAAAAATCTTTCAGTGTGTGATTTTGCCACAATTTCTATTTGGTTTTCAACAAGTTTGTGATACAAGACTTATAATGTATAATCTAACATTCTTGTGGAGAAGTTCATCCTCTGTTAGGTTTCCTCTCAATCAATAACATTCTCTTCAACATTTTAATATTAACAAACTAAACACTGGAAACATTTTGGACGGGTAAAAAACAACTGAGCGTATTCGTCCACCGGTTTCGTCCCACGTGCCATGCGATATAATGACCCTCTTTTTTAGCACAGAAAAAATATCCCCGTAATATATAATAAATTTGTTTTTTAATCTGATTACTTTTGTTGGAGTCAAACAGTAAAACGAAATAATGGATCTCTCGGAGTCCAACCATTGTGGTTCAATTTATTTTGAACGTCAGACTGACATTCGCTTTATTTATGCTAAAGTAGTAAAATAATGTCAAAACAAAATATAAATGTTCAAAACCAAATCTGTGTGTACTGTGTGTGCACATGTTTATTTTTTGCAATACAAATCGTGTGTGCTTTGTATTTTATGCGTTATCAACTTCATTTACTCAATGTATTGTGTAATCTTGACCAACCCTAGTACAAACAGAAAATCATGTTTCGAGGAAAGTAAGCGATTTTCAGATCAAGATTTGTGCTCACTGTGAGTTTCACACTAAAGCTTGTTATGTCGTGGAGAGAATTACGTATAGTCTTATCTCAAATACAATTACGTGCATCACTAATTGGGCATGAACGATTTCGATGTATGCGATATAAACTTTGATTGCGTTCGAGATTAAATAAAGCTCTGGCCGTTTCTCTACTTCTGAATTCTCAATCATAGTTTGTGAAGCTGCAATTAATTTTGTTGTCTACGCAAAACTTTGCGAGTCGAAAATGGTCTGGTGCCGTTAAGGTCCTTGTTCTTTCGTATGTAATTACTTAATTAAACAATGACTGGATACCTGACCATGGCGATGGTATGCGTAGGCCTGTTCTTCTTTAACTACAGGTTTAGGAGATAATAATTACAGAAACTAATATTATCTCTCACTTTGCCGTGTTTGTCTCGAGCTTAAAGTTACAAATTTTCCAAAAGTGGTTGATTTAGAAATTAATTCAGAAAAAAACAATGTGTTTTAAAACAAGACAAGTAACAGTGTGTTCCGAAAAAGTGAAACACATAACCAACAAAATTATCAAAAAATGTACAAACTGCTTCAACTGTCTTACAAAATCTACTTGATGTAATATCTCCACTTGACGAGATCTGTTGGCGGGATTCCCGTTCTTCGCTTCTTGTTGTCCGTCACACGGGAGAAGAAGAATCCGCAAGTCGGCTTGGCCAGGGTGGCAAAAGGGGCCACGGAATTGGTCTTTATCCCTCCTTCTTGGAGGCAGTGTGCGAGGGGTTGCGGTGATTCATACGGTATCTATGGCGACAGATATGGTGACAATTAAACAAGTTTATTTAGGTCGAATTCTCGGGTAAAATAAGGTATACACACTTTTTGAAAGAAAAAATAATATGGTTGCTTTGAGAAAAGCACTAACAAAATGGCGCCTCTTTGGCGCCTCACCACAAACATGAAATCGTGTAAAGTTTCTCGCGTTGTAGAAAATAAATAGGTTGATTTGGGAGTTAATTCAAATCTAAAGGACGTGTCTTATCAGCTAGAAAGGGGGAAGTAAATTTGACTATTTGAAGGTTGGAAACTAAGGTTATGTCAACTGTTTGAGGCACGAAACGCTATACCTCCCAAGAGGGGGGGGCACACAAAGTCTCTTCAGCCGCTTTTGAAAGACTGTACCAGCTGTAGTTGTGTGTCATTGCTTTGTCAAAACACTTGCAATCATATTTATTGTGAAAATCCTTATAAAAATCTGAGATTTCTTTATAAAACTGAGCTATGTGGTTCTTCATAACTTGTTGAAATTCTTTGTTATACTTTTTGTGGTGAAAAGAATAATGTGAAACTATGGTATTGTTCTCGTGTTCTTTGTATAATTTTGTCTGAACAAGGTGTGTTCCTTCGGCATTTGGTTTACCTCAGACGATGGGCCGGAGTCTCTTATGGACGACCACATCATGCTGTTTGCCGGAGACGACGACGAGATGCCGACCCCAGCGAGAGGGTCACTCATGTTCAGGTGTCGGGAGTACTTGTTGCCGCCGCTCCGCCGCGGGGACGGTTGCCCACCCCCGATGTACGCGTGCCAGAAGGCCGGGTTGGGGAGGTTGGACTGCCCGTACTTCTCACCGGGTGGAAAGACTGCCTCTTTGGTGTCCCCGTAGTAATGTTGGTTGATGAGCCCCTGATAGCCGGAGTTAGGCATGGCGACTATAGTCGGTGGGTGAGTATATAGGTGTGGTCTCAAACACTTCGGATGACGAGGTCTCGGTTGGGAAGGGTAAGTCCCGAGTGGCGTTGATGTGTTTGTAGCTGATAATTCCACCCAGTTCTTGTGGCAGAGAAGTAATATTCCGTGTGCCGCCTTCAATCACACACAACACACAGCCAAAGGCAACAAAAACAAGTCCCGAAAACGTCTCCAGATGCAGTGTTCTCTGAAACCTCTCTATTGGAACGGTTGGTAGAGTCCCCTGCAGCTGCTGAAGAAATTACACGATTTTCTCATGAATTTTGGGTACAAAAATCATTCAGTGTGGCAACGAAGATGGTTAAAACTTCGCTCTCGACACACGCCGGTCTGACTACTGTTCCGTTGACAGTAGAGCACTAGTTGCTAACGTGATGTAATGACTAGACAACTTATTGTGCTGTATTGATTTCGCGTCAAAGATCTTGTATAGAAGAGAGGGAGGTGAAGCGAACACGCACAGAACGGATAGTACACAAAGTTGTATTGTGACGAAACAGTAACTTGATCAAACGAAAACAGGGATTGTTTTTTTGCCTGTGCGCAAACTCTTTGCGCATGCAAGCGTCAAGGCCACTAGCCCTGGCACTGCTCCAAGAAGTTTGTGAAGTGTTACAGGTTTCAGTTTGTCCTTATTAAATTGAAACTCCTGTGTTAAAGAGTTATATATTAATGTGCTTCCAAAGCTGAACGATTTTTGTTAATTCTTGTCTAATTTTCCAATTCCACAAAACATTATAGCGGCGCTTAGGTGTGCCAGTGTGTAATACTCCGGTTGCTCAGGTTTCAATAAAAACAGATGACGCGCAACGCTCGTGCGCACTCTTTCATAACAGCATGGGTCAAAATGACGCAGTGGATTAAGCCACGCCCACATCTCTTAGAAGACAGTGATATGCAAATGAGTTGTGACGCACAAAGTTCAGGTTTGTTGTTGCGTTGACAAAAAGGCATCACCACGATATAATAAGAAATTTTGCTGGTTGGTCATTTCATTGAAAACTCATCACTGCAGCGCATGTGGCGAAGTTTTCTGCGCTGCCTTCCACGTCGCATTCTTGGGACGGGCTTTCTCGGTTCGTCAAGGATCCGTGGTTTCGTCACTGATCTGCTCTGAGCTTGGCATTGCGAATGGGGATCCTGCATACGCGATGGCTCAAGCAGGTGTGGATGACGTCCGCGGTTCACAACCACCACCAAGCATTGACATCATAGACGTATCACGAACAGTACAGTCCACTGATCTGTTTACTCCATACAGGGAGCCTAGAGTAACACTGCCTACTATCGGGTGCGCAAATCTTTCTCACTTTTTCAAAAAAGAAACGCTACAAAGTTCGGACAAAATAGACATTTCTAGCATAGCTCTAAACCCAGAAGGTTTATATGAGAAGATTCTCAATCTGACTTTCGGAAATTTAGATTATATTGTAGGTAGTCCGGTCATTTTCGCGTTCTTTTGCATTATGCGATTTAAAACAATCCACTCGAACAGCATTCAAATTCGCAGCATCTTTGCGCAGAAATTTCCTGTTAAATTGAATGCCGATTTCGCATGCTAAAAAAACGCTATGTAAGTTTAATAGGTGAATAATGCTATACTCGCACTTCTAAGTGAAATTGAATGACGGTTTCAACTTCAATACTACGGCAAAGTGAAGTAAGCTGCTTTTTTTTGCCGAAAACTTCCGGGCAAATCTATGATTTTCCACATAAGCACGGAAATTCTTAGACCTATCTTTACTGGAAGGTGTCGGAGCTATTTCGTTTTTGATATCAGAAAACTCACTGAGCTGAAAAAACATACTTCCCTATATGAAGCTGTGGTGTCTTTCCACATAAGCCGGCAATGTTTTAATGGATGTTAAGATGAATTGAAAATACTTTTTTTATGGTGATATCAGCCAGCCTCTTATCTTTTCTACAGATATTTTCATGGTAAATGTGCCACCAGTGTGTCCGACCTAGTTCCTCCTATCAGGGTGTTTGAGCGTGAAACCAGGCTCTCTGCTTCTTCTCATCCATAATTATACTCTTGCTTTGCTGAGATGTAGAACAAACCGCGATTCCAACAGCTTTATTCCACATACTGCATCTCTTTGTAACTCCTTGCCTGGTGCATGTTGCCCTCCATCCTACAATCTAGACTGTTCTAAGAGGAATGCCAATTCCTATTTTCAGCTCCCCTGTGTTAGTTTCATCTTAAATGGTCTCTTCATTACCAAGAATGTTGTGAGGCTTGTTTTGACAAGTGCATTCATTTGAAAAATAAGAAAATTCTTCTTCATCTTCTTCAATTTTCTTCTTCAATCTTCTTCTTCTTTTTCCCCCAGAGAGTTTAAGCAAAGCGCTCTTCCGTTCGGTGGTAAATACTGGGGTGGACCCTTGACGGAGTACGGTGGGATAGGCGACCTGTCATTCCGTAGTCGACAGCGAGTGAGAGACTTAGAAGTTACACGAAGTCACAGGCATTACAGAAGTGGATTCAGTAAATAGTAAGGCCTCATTTATCGTTTATATCATACTTTAAGACGGACATCATCCGCATATTAAATTTTATGTCATTTTTTTCGGGGGAACAGGCAGGAAAGATAACTTCCTGTGAATAATTGTTGCCGTAAATTTGACTTCAAATTCGCAACGGCAGCTGAAGCCTATTGAGGCTCCCTGATTTTACTGTGACTCTTTTAATGATGCGACGATTGTAAAACTTTATCTTAAACAACTTTGTTAAAAAGTTGACAACTTTGAACTTCTGTAAAAAGCAACTCCTTTCTCTTTTTCCAGCCTGACGGACATTCAGCCGTATCGACTTACTGAACTTCATCTCAGCGAATGCCGAATCAATGACCAAATGTGAGTCTCCTTTAGACAATTTATTATAAATAAAAACAACACAAAAGGAAAGTGTAGGAAATTGTCATTCTTTTTTCTTCTCTTTTTTAATTCTTTATTTCTTCATTCTTTTAGACTACCTGCTCCCCTACAAGCAGATATCAGCAGGTATGTTTACAGTGTGTTAAGTCGTTGATTTAAATGTATGATTATTGCACAAATTTATCACCAATCGCCATTACTTAGAAAGTTCAAATGACAACATAATTATGCACAAGAAAATGTTGTTAAAACAACCTTTGGGATTTCAATTTCCAGAGCTCAGAGCTGTGAGACACTAAATTTAAAATTAAAGTTAATTGTCGACATATTGAGTTTGACCAGAGTTGCCAACATTTTTCCATCGGGTATGGCATCAGGCCCACACTTTTCCCCTATTTTCATAACAAATGAACTCCATCGAAAGCTCCCGGCTGATTTCGTTGACATTTTGTATCTTTGTTCTTCTTAATTGAGATTGAACTGGCAGCGCGAGCAACCGTGGCCAGACAGCCGAGCGTACGGGACACACCACTCTATATTCGAAGTGTTCCCGTCTGTCAAACCAGAACTTCCGCTAACAGAAAAAGGTTTGCGTCAAATTCAATATCAGTAATACTTTATAGAAACTATTTACTTTATAGCCAGCAGCGGCGGCGCTAATGGGGGGGGGGGGGGCACGGGGGGGACGGGGGGGGCACGGGGGGGCACGGGGGGCACGGGGGGCACGGGGGGGCACGGGGGGCACGGGGGGCACGGGGGCACGGGGGCACGGGGGCACGGGGGGCACGACGGGGGGCAGGGGGGGGGCACGGGGGGGCACGGGGGGGCACGGGGGGCACGGGGGGCACGGGGGGGGGGGCACGGGGGGGGCACGGGGGGGGGGCACGGGGGGGCACGGGGGGGGGCAAATGCCCCCCGTTATTTGTTTTGCCCCCCAGTTTGCCCCCCAGTTTTTTCCCCGATGGCGGAAATTGAGTTTAATCCCAAACCATTGCACCCAATTTGTTACAATGTTGTTTGCGCTGTAAATAATAAACTCAATTTCTTTGGATTTTTTTTATCTGTACAAGCTTGGAAACTTGCTATAAATAGAAATGCATTGTCCGCCCAAAACCGTAAGCAGCCATTGTACACGCAGTTCGCACAAACAGTGCAAAATCTTATTTCTAGAGTGAATTGTAGGCTTATACAGTACATTATAGACTTTTGTTTGCCCCCCTAAATTTCAGTTTGCCCCCCTCTTGCCCCCCCCCCCCAGTTTAACAGGTCTGGTGCCGCCGCTGGTAGCCAGATTATGAAATAACCAAATCGATATTTTCCCCTCATTTTCAGAACCGCATCGTAGCTACAGAAACCGAAATGTGCAGGTAAGAGCAGCAAACGGGACCCCCTGGGCCACACAGGAAATCAAAACTGACCAAACAGCTGTTCAGAAAGTCTATGACCACGTCCGAATAGCGAACTTGCCTGCTGCTACGGTCAGATGTCTCTAAAGACCTTGATCTGCAGCCACTGCGGTCGTAGCCATAGCCGAAGTCGCTTCGTTCAGAAAAAAATGCTGAATGTTTGTTTTTTTAACTTGTTTTACATTCACAAGATTGCTGGCACGAATCTTAAACAGAGCTTGGTAATGAGTATGTTTTTGTTTTGTTTTTTGTTTTTTAAAGTATGTTTCAATTGTTGCTTGCTTCGCACTATGTGGAGATTTATCGAGTGTCTCACATTGTAGGAGAGACACCACACAATAACAATCGAGATAACTGCAAAAAAATTACTGTTACAACCCGTCATCAAATTAACTGATATTTGGTTACATCGGGAGGAGAAACGGTTATATTCTCAAAAGCAAACATAATACTATTTCCACAAGATCCAGTTTTCCCTTTTAACATCTTAGATTTTGTTTTCTTTGCTTTTCACTCATTTCGTGACGTATAGCCACTCGTGAAATCAACACAGAAAGCATTGCTGGAGCTGAGCAGGAAACTCTACCAGACTACACTCTACCAAGATTCATTCCTCGATTATTATAAACCGTGCCAAAACTACAGCACGACAGTTTCACTGTTGCCACGACAACCGGGACAGCCTCAGCCACACCCACCACCCAAGGATGACATTTCTGATACTATTACGTCATCCACCCCTCTCGCGAAGTCGGACTCTCTAAAGACAGACCAAGAGAAGGAAGAAGACAAAGAGCAGGCGGGTGATGCAGAGGAGTGTCTTAGCGGAGACGAGGAAGAAACGGAAGCGGATGACGCCGGTGAGGCGTACGTCACCAATGACGTCACCACCGAGGACGCCCCGCAAACCACCGAGACCACTATTCGTCACTTTGAGATCAAACCCAACAAGCCCATGACAGGAATTGGACCGTGTTGGCCTCCCGGCTCAAGTTACGTCATCGAGAACATCAACGGAGCCCAGATGCTGGAGCGCACGGACATCGTCTGTCAAAGCAACGCCACGCCCGCGGGAGAAAAGAAGCAGCAACGGCTGTTGTCTGCAAGACGAAGACTATCAAACCGATATAAGGGAATCGTTGCTTGTAGTTACAACACAGGGAGCTCAACGTCCTTAGTTGCCACTCTGGCGTCAAAAGACGCCATCTTGAAACGTAAGATGCAGCAAGTACCGGATCATAATCTACTCGATCAAACACAACAGCCGACATTACCAGCCGATCACAACACTGCACTCCTTCCTGATGCAGACCATGACGTCACAACGGGAACTGCAATAAGACTACCAGCCATACACAGCAGTCAGAAACTTGACACTTACCCTCCCTTTCACATCCCGACAAGCTACCACGACAGGCTACGAAAACTGAGCAGTTTATCCTGGTCACCGTACCGCGGAATAGACGTACAAACATCAGAACCCACTGTTGATAAGAGCCTCTGTGTTTCGGAAGTGACGTGGAAGGGGAAAACCCCCTTGGTGCTTCCCCCAGCCCCGCTAGCCGACTGTCTCTCTTCAGCTGGAACCCGCACCCCTCATAAACTGGGGTTGAGATACAAGAGTGAAGCTCACAAACGGTAAAATCAAATTCTGGGTTCATCACATCTTTTTAAATATTTACTCACTATTGTGCACATAACGAGCATGGCAAAAAGGAGCAGAAGTCGACAAGTTAGTGACAAAAGAGAATGTTAGAGGAGGGCTTCATCTAACTAGTGATGAATTAAAGCCTTGTGATGATGATGATGAACACACTATTGTCATGCACTCTAACCTTCCTTTTGTTTATTTTCATTTTTTTTCCTCCAAAAATGACATCTCTTTTCCAGATTGCTTTCGTTCTTTTAATGAATCAAGTTTTGAAGAAATGCACTTTAAACGACCACTCAATCTGTTTTATGTTTTTTTTTTTTAACACGGTAGAACTGAAATTAGCCTGTAACTTTCGCTTCTTGTTACAGTAAAAAATAAATTGTGCTAACTATGCAGGAAAAATCGATATTTATTGTGGGATTTTTTCTCTTTGATAGGTACCACCTAATGCACCCGGACTTAATACCAGATCTGAGAACCAGGGAAGGGAAAAAATATTTCTTCGGCAGTTTCCACTCCTCCGTTTTCAGAGGGTAGTTTACCATAAATAACCACAAGAGGGCGCTCTGCTACGTTCATAACAATGAAAATGGACATTAACAAATACGAGAGGGCGCGATTTTCAGACATCAAAGTTTAATGCACCGTCATAATTATTCAACTTGATCATTTTTGCCATCATCAAAAAAGGCCTACATTTTGTTTGCTAAGCTTCATTGTCCGAATGTTTGTCTTCGAGTAAAGTGTTTTAGTAACGATTCAGCCAAACAAAACATGACATTGTGTGGAAATTCCTCACAGAGCACACACTTTTATGAACTAGCAATTACAAAAAAGTTCTGTATAGACACTAGGTCTATGACATTGGTATGTGATCTTTTCTGAAGACGGTTTTTGTGGCTTAAAAATCCGAACTTGCAGGAACACTAATCATGTTTGACGCCTTAAAGATCACTGTCTAGCCGTTTGTTTTTTCACCAGCAAATTAAAGTTTGATATTTCGTCAGTATTGATTGGGCCTACTCTCTTTTGCACATTCTGCAGAGTGGGAGAATCTTTCCCCAAAAAAACCTGGGAACCTTTTGGTCTTGGGTTTGTTTTTTGTTTTATCCAGTCCGGCTCTAAAATAATGTTATATCCGCCAGTCGACAGGCTGTTTTGGATATTGACCATATTCTGTATCCGTTCATGTCAGTTCATCGTTATTTTAATACAATAATAAACACAAACCAGTCACGATGGTCCATTATTGGCATGCCACCATGGTTCAGAGTTGTGTTCAGTTTATTTTCGTTTCCTTGTTATTTTTTTTTACCGAAGCGAGTTGATCATGAAATGCTCTTTTTTCTTCAAACATCCGTGAAACATTAAGGGAAGTCATAAATCAACTTGAAGACAATAGCCTTTTAGTGTAAAAATCGCTTCATGAACTGATATGGGTATGACTATCATGAGGAAACGGATAGGGTTGGGCGCTGGTTGTCGACAGGGACGTCATGCACTGAAATGACCCGAGGGTGCATACAGACTTGATATACATTAATTCCAAGGACCCGATCATCACGAAGGCCTAGACATTAACCGTCAAACCACATGCTCCCTCCCGTCCATGCCAATGCCCTACACACGCACACACGCCAGGCTCGTCGAATCCAGGTACCGCTCTGCCTTTTAATGTTTTTGCCAGCTAATTTTCTGTCTGTTGTTTTTTATTCTTTTACTAATTAGGAGGGGTTGTTATCATTGTGTTCTTGAGGGAGGACACAAACTGCTTCATAGAGCAGCCATGCCAACAATTCCAACAAATTAAGAAACTAAACAAATAAGGTGCTATATTCGTTCCTTTTGATTAGGAATGTGATTCCCTGATTTGATTATCCCCCCTTTTGTTTCTTCTAAAAATGTTGGGCTGGGCCTGTTTTTAGGCTATTTTGATCTAGTCATTTATTGTTATTTATTTGTTTGTATAAAGAAGCTCACATTACACAAAAAGCACCTCGCTTAAGGCAAAAAGAAGGCTACGGCAAATTTCATTATATTTTGGTTGATCACTTTTTGTAGAAGGAGAAAAATAGTAGTGGCCGCATCCAAATAAAGCGACTTCGGCTACGGCTACGGCTATGGCTGTTGTTGGTTGGAGCATAGAAAGGACGAGCAAACTAGAGCAAGGACGAGTTGGAGTACGAGTTGACCTGTTTTGACAGAAGCCGTTTGAAGTTTGGACCAGAGCCTTCACTGCCTGAGTTCGGTTAGTAAAAGAAACAAACCAAAAACTATAACGAAAATAACGGCAGAAAAAGTAGAATTTGCCTTCGCAAACTGCTTACCAACGAAAAATAACCTATCGGGTAAAAAAGAAAGGTTGTGTCATAAAGGCCTCACGTTTCGAACCGTTGTCCTTTATTTCAAAAAGGCTCGGGCTATAATAAATAAAGTTGGGAAAATAGGATTAGCTTTTGCAAACTGCTTACCAACCAAAAGGACCTATTGTATAAAATAATGCAAAGAATAGGTAGTGGCCTGACGTTTCTCGAACATCGACGGCAGGCTAAGCTCACTATTTTTTTGCATTAAAAAAGTTCTCAAAAATCATCCCCCTGGTAAAGTAACAGCTTTGATGTTCTTTCCGCTGCAAACGGCCATCGCATGCGCTTCGTGCACTGTGTGTGGTTTTGTGTTTGCACGATACGACCGGAACAACAACGGCCAACGCATCAATATCGTGACACTGAAATTGTTCGCTGAACTTTGTGTGGTGGTACGGTGGGTTTTCCTGTCAAAAAGTCTGGACGTAACTTTATTCACATACAATTTTTTACTTTGGGGATTTAAACTGACAATTATCGTGCCGGTAAGTTTTGTAGTTTTGTTCGTATAATTTACAATCACTAGCCTTCTTGATTATATTAAAAACTAATTTTAAACAGTCACTTTTTGAACGGTAAACAACTAAACGTTAATTGTGTGTTGTGTTGTGCGTTACGTTTGAATGCTCGTCAGGGGTATTGCCATGCAAATGTCAGTTAACCAGTTGTGATATTTGTTTAAACTTGATGTTCTCGGTTTTGTCGGTTCTTTCTTCCTATTTTGAACGAGTAAAACCGTTCAAAGTTGAACTGTTTAAACCTGATTAATGTATAGAAGTAGAATCCAAACAAAATTGCTTTGATTTTGTTTGGTTTAAACTTTACCATTTTGTTTATGTTTTGAAAAAGAAGCCGAATCCGGTCATCGGTCTTTCACTCAAAATCAAATGACCAAAAAACTTCATCATAATATCTGGATTTTGGTTATAATGATTGAAGAATGGGCATTTGGATTTGGAAAAGTTTGTGAAGATTTTGATGCTTTTTACTTGATAAAAGTAAATAATTTATGTATATAAATGAAATAACTACTGATAACGTTTTCATTTTTCAATTAATTTAGAGTATTGTACATGTATTTGTAATTTTATGTGTGTAAATATTCAATCATAAATCAAAATATCATTAATTTGAATTACCCCATATATTATTATTAAAGCTCTGTGTGTTTGGTTTACTTTAGACTTACTTTCACAGACATTTTAAAATAATAATTAGTGAACAATTAAAATGGCTTTCTAAGGTTTTTGAAATCTTTGTGTTAAGCCCCATTTTGTCAGTTCCAATACTCTGAATGTTTGAGGGATTCCAGAGTATTGTTACTATTTATGGGACTATAGTTTGGAAAGACAGTGCCTTGTTCGATGGCGGCGTTTTCACTTGTAATGATTAACATAATTTTATCTGGATGACAGGGTTATTATTCCGGTAACAATGAGTTAAAGTTGATCATGTTGCTAGATACAGCACTATATTTTATTGTGTGTCATGGCCAAATGGTCTAATCCAAAGGACTTTAAATGTTCTGGGCCCAATTTCAAGACTCTGTTCACCGCAGAATTCTGCGCTTGCGAACATCGTTCTTAGCTTAGACTTTACATGGCAAATGCTAAATTTCTGCGCTAGCTGTGTAAGCAAAGAATGCCTAAATATTAGGCAAAAGTTTTTCCTTCTACCCTGTGAAATATGCTTGATGTACATTGTATGTGCAAAATTCCCTGCGCCGATTCTGTGCTTACATTAATCAGAGCCATGAAATCATCGGAGTGTGGGTTCGATTCCCAGTCAAGGCACTTTTAAAGCTAGGTGCTGAACCAAAATTGCTGCTCGTAACTCGTATTGTGGGGACCCGAGAGTGCTGAGACACAGTATTGTGATAGATAAACTAGTTACTTACATTAGTTAATTGGTACTTAAATACTTTTAAATATTTAGTCTTTTAGTATTAGTATGCATGATGAACAGGAAAAATAATGTTGTAGAGCACCTAATTAATCTAGCTAATGTTAGGATGCGCTAATAAGAACTTAGTATTATTATCAAAATATATAGTTTAGCCTTTTAGTAATCAGGAGGAGACATTCATCATGTTAATTTTTTTAGTACACTATTTGCTTGCTTTACTTTCAAGTTTCATTACTGAACATAACACTCTAAACCAAACAGAATTATGACACATCTTGACTGTCATGGCTGTGCCATACGTACAACTGTTTACGTAAATTACATAAATTGTATGGGCACACGCTTTACAATACATGCAAACTAATGTTGAGACAAGCACATTACTGTGGAGGAGGTCTAGTTTCCGCCCTCCATGCTTAAAAGACCGTTCTCTACCATCCTCTATTGCCCTCTACCTACTATACAAAAAGTGACTGATTCTATGAAAAGAATCAGGATACTTTTTTTGTATGATGACTACGTGGGAAAATATTCATCTCTGCAGTGAAAAAAGGAAAGTCAGTGATCTGTGTCAATATTTCTTTGTTGAGCAAAAGCGAGCGCACACTGAATTGAATGGTGGCTCCTTAGTGGTGGTCGGTGGAGCATTGTATTTGGTTGTTGTATAAAAGCATTTAGACTTAACCTGCATAAACATTGCATACCATGGCAACCTAATGTAGTTTTGGCTGCGGCTTACTTGAATATATTCAGGACCCAAATTAACCCACGACACCCACAGCGCTTGTTGTGGAGCCCTGTGCTTTTGCTGTGGTGCCCTTTGCACATTTCCAATCCAAATTTACATTTTGCTCATAGAAGTGCAGGGTTCTGCCCACAGTGGTCAGTGCCGGGAAAACCCACCCGGAACTCAGGATTCCCCAACCACCACTGGCAGAATTTTCTCTGTTTCCGACCACCACACATTTTCAATTTTTTTAAAATTACACTTTGCAATTTCCTTTCAAAGGTTTTTAATGAAATGTAAAATTGGGTATTTACCAGTAAAAATGAAGCCATTCATTTTCAGTACTTCTTTGATTTGAGTATATTTATATGATCTACCGTGTAACTGATCCATCTCGCACAGGGCTCGAATTTGACACTGGACCGCAGGCCCGAGGCCAGTGATTTTACATCGGGCCAGTAAACTCATGTTCGGACAAGTCCGGCGGTCTTGTGGTTGTGTTGTGTGTTCAAATGTTGACTTTCAGTCTGATAAATACAATTCTGTTGATTATCAAAGACTACATACCCATAATATACAAAAGAGATCAATCTTCTCTTAGTGCTTTTTCAAATTCAAACAGTTCAAATATTAACCCGTTTAGGCTTTTTTCTTCTCACTTCAATTCTGGTCTTGTACTCAAAATTTTGGTCCAGTAAATATTTTTAGCTACAAGCCCTGCGGTCTTGTGGGTTTTCCCCAAAAATTCTAGCCCTGTCGCAATGGTTCCCAGGGAAACATTTTCCATCACTAAAGAAATCCAGGGCAGAACCCTGGAAGTGCGCCTTACCAGAGGAAAACTGCTGTGCCCCTTCAGGAGCACAGTTCAAGGCCTGCATATTCACTGAAAAATATTGAGTGATTCGTGTAGACTGGGTTTGCAAAATGGAATTTAGAGTGAACCGGTAGTCACAGTCTTTACCACAAACCATGGTTTCAGATACAATATATCCAGGGTTCTCCATGCAGGCTTTCTTCAAAGGAATAATGAAGGTGTTTACCCAAAGTGTGCAGTGCTGCCAGTGCCTAAAACATCATTGCAATGTTAATGGATTGTTGCCCTCTAAATGCAAGTCTTACATATATTTCACGGAGGTTAAGGGAGCAATCACCAGTATGTCCCCCACCCCCATCTTTACCTTGGCGCCCCTTGAAATGATCCAGTAAACTTGAATAATTCCCTAATAGAGGTGCATTTTACTGAAGAAAAGCTGCCTTGCCCTTACCAGAGTGAGGTTTCAACAAAATACTTGGCTGTGTTTAGGGTGGACTTGTAGCTTAACGTGAACACCTCTTTTTCAGAGCAACTTGACAACTGTTGAACTTGTAGCAAAAAAAAGTCAGTCAAATTTGATGCTTTACACTGCATACATGTTGTGGGAAGTAAAATGATAAATAAAATGAAATGAAATGAAACAAACCTTCTCACACAAAATTAATTGATGGCCTTTTTCTGTAGTCTATGATAGACTAACAGTATTTGCCATAAACAGCCCACAACAACAAATAAATACATGTAATCTCCATAAATTTACACAGCTTAGACAGTCTAGCATTGTTCCGGTGGCAACGCCGACTTAAACAAGAGATAGTAACCTCTGATCTCGGAGTTGGTTTTGGACAATAAAAATTCTCCCTGTGTAGGGTCAAGCATGGCTCAGTTGACTTAAACATGTAGTGGTGAAGGAATAAGGACCATTAAGTCACTCAGCCCTTTTATGTATACATTTGTACTGTTTGTACAGGTAATGAGTATCCACTTAATGCACAAAGTCCTCCCTCTATCCACTAACAGCATATCAAGGACGTACACCTTACATAAATTAGTTTATGAATCAAGTGAAATAAATTACTGGTATGCTAAATGTATTTTGAGAAATTTTGCAATACGATGATACCTGTATTGTGTTGTAAACAATTCTGTACATTCAAGCACACATAAAGGAGCAAATGGTATGTTACGACTTTTGAGAAAAAATCCAGACCACAAATTCTGGACTGTAGATATGAACCTGAAGACTTTGAATAACATTCATTTGTACGTTGTATTTTTCTTTTGGGGGTTAAAACTGAAAGTGGACTATGGGAAGTGTCTTTGAATTCTCGTTGTCTACTTTTTGAAGGAGGAAAACAAAACCCTGCTCCTTTTTATTTGTTTCTAGTTTGCACTCTCTGATTACATTTTCAACATGTTAATTGTCAAGAGTCACTAACATTGACTCCAGTGGAGATTTCTTGAATTATTATGATGTGTGCACAATGCGTACAGGTGCCCTGAATCGTTTGTTCAATGCACGAAGTAAACCCTACCCATCACCTCAGATAAAGTTAATTTGATATTAATTCGTTGACATGAAAAGTCAGTTTACATTGATTTACATGTAGGATTGAAGATAAGGTACATTGTATGATTGATAGCAGATACACGTGTACATTCTACCACTTGTCAAGTGCACACTAGACAGGCTCTACCAAAGTACAGAGTTTACAGAAATCATTAAGTTCCACTTTCATAATAAAATGTTGATCAGCAGACGTGTTTACTATTACTGGAATTTCACAAAGGTGTCTGTGCCCCTTGAAAAATCTGTCCATCTTCCTGTACTCTAATAAATGTAAA
The DNA here is from genome assembly GCA_032158295.1 of Pycnopodia helianthoides. NCBI lineage: Eukaryota > Metazoa > Echinodermata > Asteroidea > Forcipulatida > Asteriidae > Pycnopodia > Pycnopodia helianthoides. Next base: position 9,340,358 of record CM063250.1, on the reverse strand, counting down.
TTCAATGTTTTGTGTAATATTCTCAGAGAAATCGGCCTTGTTAAAACAATGCTGCAAAAAATGTTGCGGAGCAGTCAAATTCATCACACCCTGCCCCCCCTATATCCCCCCTTCCCCACTCAATGTTGTTATAACTTTAGATTGATTTGTTTTTGATTTTTTTCCCTTTTTAAAGATTGGATTAATAGGCTTTCAAGTCTTGAGTTAAGTTTACTATTTTTAATCCTGGCTTTTGTAGAATGGGTTTGTCTTGTCATGTGATTCCTATCCTTGTTCTTGCCTTTCTGTTCCATTACATCATTAATAATGGAACAGTAACAAATTGTTAGTTTCTTGTGTTGTTGTAAGTCAGTTGAAATCTTGGCGGAATAAATATTATTATAGTAAGTACTAATAATAATGGTGACCACTGACCACCCCATCCGGAGCACAGACTGCGCAATGAGTGTCAGCATTGATCGGAGGTCAGGGGAGCTCAACGAGTTATGAGTGACCAGGATTGTAGAATCCCCATTCCCAATCATGAATTGCTAGAGCTACATATGTACGTAGTGGTATAAGATCAAACCAATTCAGTACCTCACATACGCAATGAAGGCAAACTTTGCATTCATGACCCCCCTGGTTAATGTGTTGGTGCACCTTGAAATGTTCCAGTAGAAATTTGGATTTCCCTCAGAGAACTGAAGCTAAATAGTATTGTACACAGGCACCCAGTACTTCATGTACAGTACTTAGGAAAAAATGCCTTGCTGTTACAAGAATGAAGTATCGTGCCTGTGTATTAGATTGTTCTAATAATAACAACATCATCCCATGTAAATTCTATAATGTTCAGCACAATTCCAGAGGGAGTAAGTGTCATTCAGAGGGTTTTGATGACGGATTATTGTATCAGACCCTTCATAAATATTTGTCAACTTGTTTGAGACATAAATCTTTCAAAATGAATTTCTTTGCACAACATAAATTTATAGATAAAAATGCCTTAGTGGCGAGATGTGTATCTTCACCTGGTAATGATCTGAAACTACTTTAGTCTCCTATCAATAATCCCATCAGACAGGCCAAATTTTATAGGGCAGAGCTGTTAAGCAAAAGCAGCATGCTACATCTAAGCATAATCTAATTTAATGTGTACTTGCTAAGCATGAATTGGCAGGGAACCAGTCGTGTGATAATACATACTTGGCTGGTAACATGTTTCTGCTAATTACAGCTGTCTGGTGCTCAGCCATTATTTGTGTTTAGATGTGGCATCTCTGTATAAAGTAAGCCCTCGACCCCCCCCCCCCCAATACCAGCTGAACAAAAAATGTAGTTACTGTAGTCGTTATGGTAACCACTCGCACACACATATACAAACTCACGCCAAGGCAGTACAGGAAGCTGGGACCCGGCAACGTCGCCATAGAAACAAAACTCATTTTCTTAAACAGGCGATGTAAATAATGGGTTTAGAGGAAACATTTGGGCGCCCTTAATGCAGTAGGCTGGCTCTCGTTTCCTGGAGGAAGGAAGCCGTGAGAAGAAGTGGCGGTTTGGAAGCATGTCTGAAACGTTGCAAATCGTTTAAAATGACCATTCAATTGAGCAAGAGGAATGACTGTTATTTCGGGGTTCATCTCATAATTTGGAGCTTTTAAAAGCAAATCAAGAATGGAATTTGTTCTTTGTGCATTGCTGTAAAAACAAAACAAGGGTTTTTATATAGTTACTTTCTGCAATAGGTGTAAGGTATAACATGAAGCTGTTTACAGCTTACACTTAAAACTATGTATTTGTTGGGTTTGATTATCATTAATCACTTTGAATCGTAATTAGTATTTTTGTTTGTATTTTTTTCTGCACTCTTTCAAGCCAAGTACATCCACATAGGCCTGTCAAAGTGCCTTACACTATTATGACCCTTCAATTCGGCCTTGCAGCTATATCATTCGAGGCAATTTACAGGCAACCAGCTCCAGGCAATATCCAATAAGAATTGTCTATTCACATTGCAGTTTTCTCACTACCTTCTTGGGGGTAGTGACTTACAGCTAGAAGAAAATGTCCTGTGCTCCTGAAATGTCCCTTTTGCACACAGTGAAATTAGTTGCCTCAAAGTTGCTTGGGAAAATTGCCCTGTGTGACATGGCCTATATACATTCTAGAATCCATTTAAACTCCTACGGAGTATGCAGCACTTTCAGCAAAATGAACTTTAACATTTACCAATTTTCCCCACTTACTCCTGTGGATGAGAAATTATTATCACTCGTTTCATGAACAGTGGGGACTCAAACTCTGACTCCAAAGACTAAGCCACCAGGGCCCAATTTCATAAAGCTGCTTACAAAAGCAAAAACATATTGCTTAACAATTGTCTGCTAAGCAGAAATGAGCAGGATACCAGTCACAAATTGTACATGTGACATGGTATTTTGGCTGGTAAGAATAACTTTGTTGAGCTTAGCTGCTTTTTGTGCTTTTAAAAATCAGCTTTATGAAATTGAGCTGGGCCCAGAACTTCAATTCAAAGTATTACACTGCTCGGCCAGGACATGCTACACAATTGTACAAGTTTCACTACAAGTTGCAACGAATACATTCAACAAATCAACATAAAGTTTAAATGCAAATAATCAAAGCCTTTTAGAGTATAATCTTTGTGTGTAATTTAGATGAATAAAAAAATAGATTTAAAGCTTCATGTAAATAAATGTCTAAACTGTATGCAAATAGAAAAGTCAATGGAAACTCCAATCATCTACATGTAATGGTTGTATTGGGAGAAATGCTCAAGTACAGTGAAATTCCACACTTGGCTACTATAGATTCCTGTAATCAAATACAATGTGTATGATGCATGATATTGAAGCACAAAAGATGTATGCACATTAAGTACGTAGAAGTAGATCACTGTAGACTGCACGCCTGTTTTAATAGAATCTTTCCAGCATTCTAATTCTGCCAACAATTGTTACTTGTTAGGTCAAGGTAACCTTTCACGTTCCATTTTAGGGTTTGCAATGTACCATAAAAAAAAAATGGACTCTTCTTCTTCACTATTCATGTGTGCTTAATTTAGAGGTCTGCTTAATTAAGTGGTAGCCTTGGATGGTGTCCTCATGATTCAAAATGAACAGCTTTAAAAATACCACTGCTGATAAAAATCAACATAAAGGATGTACATCAAATTTGTTTATCAGATTGTTATCATTATATAGCCTACTGCTTGTTTCAGTTTCATCACCGTAAGTGTTGTGTTTATTTGTACGTATGAACTTTTAAAACAAGATACAAATTAGACACGAAGTGTGGGGAAGCTGTGGGAAAAAGAGAGGAAATAATTACTTTATCTAAGTTTGATTATCAGCCTTTATAAATATGCTAAATCTAGATTTCATTAAATCCCCCACCAAATATGAAATGATAATTCGTCTAATTAGTTGTGTCTGTGGAACAAGGTTGTATCTCATAAAATAGAATGTCAAGTAATATACAACAAGGGAAACTGACTGGGTAAATTATTTATAATTTGGGAATGAACAAAGAAAAATCTACCGGAGCGGGATTTGAACCAACGACCTCTGGATTAACATGCCGGCACTCTTCCAACTGGGCTATCTAGCCCTATGTTGGCAGTTTCCCTATTTTGTCAGTATCTTTGTTCGGGGATGCCAGTCAAAAGCCATACAACTGTTAACTGCTGTGTAGCCAGGGATCATACCCAAATTACGATACAACCTGGGAAGCAGCAGCCAGGGGATCACCTTTAAGGGGATGCAACTTTTTTCTTTCAAATGTCAAGTGATGAACCACAAGGGAAACTGACTTAGGTAAAATAGAAGTTACATGAAACAAAAGTGTCAGAATGTCAAAAGGTTGTATCTGGCTTAAAATAACCCGGATGTACAACCCAGTAAGTGGATGCCAAGATACGTCATTGTTGCATCGAGCGTTTTTTGTGCGAGATAAAACTTTTTGGCAGAATCGAGATGCAACATTGTTGCACTGATGGGACGAAGTGTCCAAAGTAATTTCACACTGGGTCCGATAGAGCTGACATAAGGCCAATTAAAAAACAAACTTGTTTAGCGCCCCCGCCAGCTTCCTTTTTAGGCAGGCTTCTTTTTTTTTTTCTTTTTTCTTTTTTTTTTTTAGAGGATAATCTCTAACAACAAAAATCTATTTTTAAATACATTTAACCATCATATTTTTTACTATAGCACATACTAAAACACACAGAAAAAAGCTGGCAACTGGCCGGTTGTCTTGAAAAATGTGTCGAGCGGCCATTAAAAAAAAAGAGAAAAAAAAGGGGGCCCGCCTCCTCTTCTTCAAAAAGGCAGCACGCTAAACATGTTTGTTTGTTTATTTTGCCTAATACAATGGGAGACTTTTGAGGCGATTGTTCCACTCACTGGTTCTTTTCTATTGTTCTCAGCGTCAAGAACATAGAAATAACTGGTGAGGGATCCACACTATCATCTTAAAAGTCTCCCATTACACTAGTACTAGCATGGCAAGTGTTGGTGTACTTTGCATCTTTTGGGGGCAGTGAGCCCTCTGTTGTTCAACTCCCAACTCTTTCAACATAATTTACCATTATCTCTCTGGATTCAGAACAGCCAAAAGCTTGTTGGAAAAAACTTTCTCAATAAGGTTACTGATTTAAGTTTAAGGATCGGTATTTAGGTATTACACGCGTCAATGGATGCACATGCTGGACGTACAAAAGTTATTGTTCAGTGTTTTAGTATATTTTCTGGTGAATGTACATGAACATGTACACATATTGTGTGCCTTTACTGTGTGGCCATGAGTACCAGACCAACAGTGTCATTTTATGAATCAATAAAAACAAGGTCAGGTTTTGTTCTTAAAACAGTCTAGATTGTTATTCTATTTCATGTAGTCATGCTGTACATATTATTCTGTATTGGGATGACCTTACCATAAAGTTGTTTGTGTTTTTTGGTATTTATCTTTGAAATATGAAAGATGTAACTTCTGTTGAATGGGGATCTATGACTTTCGCAGAAAACTCTGTGTCAAGGTTTCAAATACCACAACTCTACATGTACATGTAACTCTTGAGGGCATGCCCAACTTAACACCCCCATTGTTTTGGCTCTGGTCGGAACACCCCATCAGGCCACTACGACTGAGCCTGGCTTATCCCATAGACAGTGTAACCTGTGCTGTGACGTCTTATGTTTGCAAAAGAGAGCCACTAATCCTGGACTTCCTGTGCAGGCAGGTCTTGTACACAGCCCAATGGCAGAACACATCAAGTGTTATATTTAGAGATTGCACGTACTGTCTGATTTTTTAATTTTATCAACTTTTGATATGAAGAAAGGGGTTACATCTCAACAGTTTGTTCGGCTGTTACTTTTATAACTCTTGAATTTATGTTGAATTGTTGACACAAAATGTAAAATTTCCCATTTGACCTGTGTAGTATCTTGCCTGCCAGGAAACGATTTGGAATGTTGGTCACTGTTTTGTAAATAAGGGCTTTGCGGTCTATAGACCTTGCCTCCATATTATGTACACAATCATGAAGCCCCATGATACTGTGTACTTTAAATGTTGTTACTGCCATGAGAAATGAATAAACTAATTTTCCGATTGGAGTTTATCGCTCAGTGAGCGTTTTATTCATTTTTTGAATCTATATGATTTCATGCAAATGTGTAATTGGTTTTTCACTATTTTCTCGTGACCCAGATGGCCGATCGATCTCAAACATCTACAGGTTTGTCAGTTTATGTATATGGTGGATTACATAAATTGCTTACACTGCCAGCAACTGTTTTGTTAGCAAAAACCAATTATGTGGATTACATAAATTGCTTACACTGCCAGCAACTGTTTTGTTAGCAACAACCAATTCTGTAATGTTCCTTTAAGTAAAATCAACGGAAACTGTCACAATAAAATGAAGGTTTTTTAAAACAGACCAGCTTTCAAAACAATAGAGACCAGTCCCTACATACACATGCAGGAATTTAAATAAAAAATGTGATTTGGATGAATGTACAATAAATGTATAAAAGGCGGGAAAACTGCCAAGAAGTATAAATAAAAAAAACTCACAATGTGTACAGAGTATAAATTAAGCGATTAGGAATTGAAAAAGCTCAGTTTTAAAAACAGACAAAGACTCAAAGACTTCTTTCAAGTTCAAGTTTTAGTTTGCAGCAATCAAAATAGGCAAAGGTGATTTTGGAAATCTCCAAAATGCTTAGATTCCAGACTTTGACAGTGCCTTGTATTGCAGGCAGAAGTTTGTTTTTCTCTGCAGGATTGGAAATGGCATGAACTATAATCAGTGATATTTCAGATTAAATCAAATCAAAACTTATTTTTGTCTATAAACCAAATCTGATTTAATCTAACCTTAAATGCTCAGTGGTATATTTTATACATGTTCTTTATTGTATGGTATATTGTATACATGTTCTTTATTGAGTGGTGTTCTTTATTGAGTGGTATATTGTATACATATAGTTCTTTATTGAGTAAGTAAACACCACAGTCATGTTCATTGTGTATCATCATCCAATGGTGTAATAAACTCCTTGTCGCTCAATATTGTTCTCTGACCCTCGACATTTACTCTGGTGATAAAAATTATGATGACTTTTTTTTTTTTTTTAGTGCGACATGATTCATAAATCGTATGTATCATTGTGCAAATAAGGAAATGAAACTCTGATATATTCTTAAGAAAAAAGGGAACAAAATTTGATAGGACTCTTCTTGTGTGACAATCTACTTTGTGGTCATTATTTTGGGTGCTTTGAAGCTGTTTACCTGTTCAGCTGGTTATTTACACTTTTTGTTGTCTACTTTGTTTGTTGACTCCACAGAAGTCATCACCATGAGGGGAAGCCAAGACTTGTAAGGTTTTGCAGACCACTGTGGATGAATTACCAAAGGTAAGATCAGGTTTGTACATGTACAAAGTTGTAGAAACTCAGGTTATTTTATTGGCTGCGAGTTCGGCAATTGCTTGCAGTGTTCTGAAGAATGTATGTTGAGAAAAATGTGTGTGATTGTTAAATGTCGTCACAAGTGTGTCAAGTACACACTATCTTTATTTCGTGTACATGTAGGTCTACATCGTAGGCACATTTAAGGCAAGGAACTTGTTCTACATGTACATGTATAGCATGATTGCGCCTAACTAGTTTTAGTGACTAGCCAGCATGAGCCAGTTAGTGTGTCAATGATTTGCAAGCTTTTGTCCATATTTTAAGGTTTCCTTTCAACGTTGTCATTTGCATGGGACTTGTAATTTGAAGATGAAACTACATGTGGTTTACATAGCAGTAGGAAGCAATAAACTAGCCACATGGACAGAAATGTTGAAGGGTCCTTTAAGCATTTGGCCACTGGACCACTGTAATGGGAGAGTGCATCCTTTACAGTACAAGTCCTTGTAAATTTATTCAGGAAACATTTGATTTAAACTGTGGATGGAAAGTTGCAATGTCTGACAGGGCTAGGGTCTTTCTGTTGTGATCACTGTGGTCATGTGGGTCATCCAACTCCACTGTCTGCATTCCAGTGCAGGTCATGTTGTCACACCTTCCTAGCTTCAAAGGAATCTCTTTTCTGAAGGGAGCTAATTATCAACACAACTCTTTGAGCAAGCTTTGAGTCAGAGGATGCTGAAAAGCTGCATCCTCAAGGAGAGGTTGATTGTTGTACAGGCACAATGGACTCCTTTGGGCAACTAAGTATGGAGTCCACATTTCATCAATGCAAGTGGAGGAATTTGGGGGGGGACCCTCACAAGGACCCTTGCTGTATAGAGTAGGCCTGGGGTTGGCATTCAATTCAAAGTCTAACAAATGACTTAGACTGACCCTGGTCTGACAGAAGACACAAATTGCTAATTCTCCGCACCTCTCATCCCTTTAAAGAGTTGAGAAAATAGAATTAGGTGTTGCAAACTGCTTTCTAACCAAAAGGACCTACATGTATGGTATAAATGCAAAAATTTGTTTGAGCCTGACGTTTCCACCCAAGCAGAGTCTTTCTCAACACAATACACGTAAACAAGTAAAATTTTAAACAGTTTTGACCATTGCTGCCTTGTTGTTCTGTTTTCCAATGATATGTAAAGGCCCTTCTACACCAGGCAGATTTCTTAGGAAATTTCAAGGAAAAATTTCTTGACCTAACTATGGCAAACAGAAACTCGGAGAAGAGTTTAGTCAGATGACTGTGGGTCCAGCAAACTACTAAACCCGGGCTGTGTTTCCTAGGAATTGGCTTGGGTGACTATGCTAACAAGTGACAACAAAACACAGTCTGTCTTGTTGCTCAAACCAGTGGTGGTGAAAAATGCTGAAACCTTGCGCCTTGCTCAAACTGAAACTAAATTGTCAGCACCTATTATCAATGTTTACCCTCAAAGCAAGGACTTGGTGTTTAGAAATGGAAACTGCTGGAAGTATTAGACCCTCGATTTCAACGGTCCCCTTTTCTCATGTTAATGAGGTGTTTACTTGGATCTGGTCACTCTCTTTAAAAGGGGTGGTTCACTCCTTCAAAAAAAGGTCTACTTAAAAAAAAAAGTCATTCAGATTGTTCAGGTTTTTAAAAAAAATATCATTAAAGAAATCTGTTACAACTTAATTGAAAAAGGTTGTTGTATTTGCTAGTAGCGTTTTTTTTAAAGAATGATTTCATCCAGCTTTGCAAGGAAAAAGAAATGAGATTGATAAGGATAGTATTTCAAAATGTCTAGTATTAGGGTTCTTGTTTTGTATTCAAATGTTATATAATACATGGTGGTGTAAGACAAGTAAGAATCTAGATCGGATATTTCTTGGTATTTAATTAACAGGAAACTAGTCTTCAAGTCTCCATGTACATGACTTGATAAGTCTTCCGTAATGCCTGGTTTTGAGGCTCCACTGGAATGCTGTGTAGGCCTCCCCACCAACTCCATTCAGATGTAAATTTTCTATTTTTGCTATTTTCAAGTGGATGGAGTTGAGGAATTCTGTCTGAGATTTCTTTGTGTGTCAGAGATGCCTGGGGAGGATGAGGGAGGGCTAACTTGAGAAGAATGGGTGTTAGACCTCAATCGGGAAAAGGCGATTATTCAGAGGGAGTAATAGAACTTTGTCAGGCGACGAACGACCACTTCTGTGTCCTGGTTGGCATGAGGAGGGTCTTGTTGAGCCAACATTATGGCTGTTAAATATTGAAAGCCCCAAGGATCAGGCTAGAAGTACATGTAGTATCAAGCAAAGCCAGTCTGTTTTGGGGGGTGTTCCTGAGAGAAGCTTCATGACCGTTTACACCTGTTGGATTGAAGCGTAAAGTTGTGAAGGAAGCTTCCGAAAGAAAGGAATTTGACTCTAGCTGGGTCAGCCTGTGCGCTCTTTAGGTTCATACTTTAAAATACGGAAAATGTGTTGTCAATGAGATGAGGAATCAACAACAGGAAATAAAATAACATCAGTACTTCAATCCAGGAAACGATTATGATCAGGATAATGTACATACATAGTTGATGATCAGAAATTATTCTTTCATTTGGCTTTGACTTTGCTGTTTGGACAGTTCGGCCCTGGACGATCCAGAATTCCTTGACATTTTTTTCCTTCGAGTTTTTGCTTTGAAATTACAACGGAATGAATATTCATGAATGTTGTGTAGGTAATGCTTTCAACGAAGCCAGTGAACTGTGGTACCAAAAGCAGTACAAGTACAGCCCAATTTAATGTTGTTGGCACAAACCCAATCCCTATTGTTCGTTACTGATTTATGCAACAGTGATGTACATACATATATGTACCTGTACTGCCATTACCTGTTGCCTTTATCAAATAGGTCTCTCTTTGATTAACTCTGAGTGTTTGGATGACAAAGGATTGGAACCTTGCTCTGTGATGCGGAAAGTTTATGGGGGCTGAAGGTAAACTGAACATTGGTAACACTGGAATGCTGTTAACCACACAGCGATACTTCAAAGCTATTGAAATCTGATTCGGGGTCTGGTGTCCCAGCTGGAAGCAGACCACCAACCAGTTCAAAGGATCAATCAGTGGTCAGTCTACGATAGCTTTGCACCAAGTTTCTGATATTTTAGTTGTAACTTTGCTAGACTACCAAGGGACTTTGTGAAAGCCTCGCACCAATTTTTTTGGGAAAAGTGTTAGCAGAACATGTTGGTTTGCGAACCTGTGCAAACATTGTCGCCGCTACTTCTCCCAAGGACATTTTCTCGGTATAATAGAGATGTGATGGCTTGCCACAAATAACAGACCAGCTTTCAAATAAAGCCATTGTGATTCAGCTCCCGTGCAGACCAATCTGCATTTTTCTTTGGCTGACATTTCGGTTTGTCCTGGAGCATTTTGTACTGCAATAATAAAATTTCCTGAGAAACCAGAGGGTAACCACCCAAGTCAGGCTGCCTTGATCTGGAGCTTACACCAAAATTAGGTAAGTACCATCTTCATAATTCCTTTATTAACACTTAATTCAAACTTACAAAAGCAAATTGAGGGTTTGCAGGAGCACATTAAAAATATTTGACATTCAAGTTTGGAACAATTAAGACTACATGTTCATGCTTTGAAAGTGTTATATCACTGAACTTCTTTTCTAAAATCAACTTTTTTACAACTTTAAAAGAGTATTTTTAAGGTGCTGCTGTGAACTTCTGAAATTTGACAGAAACAAGGGGAGTTCTTGCCTGCAATCCTGGAAGGTGGCCCCAACGTTTCAATTTTTTTTTCTTGTGGACAGTAGTCTTGCAGTTCTAGGCCTGACCCATCCCCTTTCAGGGTAACAATTTTCTGTAAGGTTTGTTAGAGAATCTTCAAATTTAATTAGAATAGGGAGGCTGTAGTGTAGGAATTAGTAAAGCCAGCTTTCTAATTCTGTTTCTGATGGTCAGGACAACAAATCACACCTTGTTTGGATTTAGCTGCTGTAATGTGTAGAGCGCTTTTTAGATTAAAAACATCTCAACAATTTACAGAATACCTAGTGTGAAAAAAATGTATTTACAAAAAAATTAATGTATTATGAGTAACAGGGAAAGACAATGGTTTCTTATGCTGAGTAGACTTTTTGTCATAAAAATGAATAGTTTTCCTGTGATAAAATAGTTTCTCGTGTACACACCCTACAAATTGGATTCTCTTCACATAAAAAAAACCCACACATGTGCGATTTCCAAGAAATTGGCCTTCAGTAATTCTAAAAAACCTATGGATACTTTCAACAAATGCGGGCACTCACCGCTCATGCATAACACCCTGTAATTTTACAGTTCAACAAAAGAATTCAACACCAAGAATGTCAAATATTTCCTGAAGGATTTACAGCAAAGCTGTTTTTGTTCGTCACAAAAAGATCCTGCATACCACGCATTTAAAGTACCTTTTTTGTTATTTTGACACTTGATGGGGGCTCGGGCCTTGTCTCTTAAAAATTAATGGTCAAACAAAAATTCCTAGTTAATATCAGTGTGAAGGCTATGTCACTCAGGGCAATTCACAGGCGACCAGTTCTAAGCAAACTCCAAGAATAAAATTCATTCACATTTCAGTTTTCTCATTACATTATTGTGAGTTACAGAGTCTGTTGAGTTGTCTCTTGTGCAGCTGAAGTGTTCCTTTTTCATACAGTGCAGTTGGTTGCCTCCAAGTTGCCTGAACAAAATTCCCCTGTGTGACATGGCCTTAACACTCCTTATAAATCCATCTGAAATGACTCTCTATTTTTACTTGTTTCTTCGACAATACCTGTTATTAATGGATCTTGGAAGATTTTTTTTTTTCTTTTCTTAATCTTCCGCCTCGCTGTATAAAATATCACTGGATGTGGAGACGAATTTAGAGTTTCAAGGATTTGAATTGCTAATGTCTTGTATCGGCTTTCAATATTCACTAAGTGTCAATTGTAAGACAGTCTCAAAGGACAACAAAAACAGGATAGGCTAGTATGAATATTCTTGGGAACAGTCTGCTGCATAAATAAACAGAAAATAAGGTCTAAATTTACTTTGCTTTCGGTGTTTCTGTTCTCGTCAAAGCTGAATGGAATTTCAAATTATCCAAGAACTCAGAGTCCAACCTCTTTTTCACTTGATACTTGATTTATTTGTTTATTAAATGCTTAGGTACATCTTCATTTTCACCAATCAACTTTAATAGAAGTTTTGTTAGCCGGAACAGCCTTATACTTTTGTTGACATAGGTTTTTTGGGGGGGTATTTTTACAAATTTAAAAGGTTTTTTCAATGCTAAATTTAACTGTTTCTCAATGCCATTTGATCAAAAGCAGTTCCAATTTCAAATTTCTTTAAAAAGCATTTTCAAGCAGGAATTTCTCTTGAAGTCAGTAAGATTAGGGTTTAACATTCTGTATTACCTGTATGCTACAGAGTCTAGGCATTATACTGTCAGGGGAACGCATACTGTCAAATAGTATAGATTATTATGCCTAATGTATGATAATGTATACATTACATTTGATAAGCTATTACATGTATTACCTTTTGTTATTTTTGAGATCCTTTTTCTCCCTACAGGCTCCACTGAATGATAACAACTGAGATGCAAATCAAGAAAAACAAGCTTTGATCGCTGAATCTATTTCACCAGAAGAGGAAAGTGTTAGACTACCCTGGAAAAGTACACCACTGGCAGTCAAAGAGCAGATCATAAGGTCTTGAAAGAGCTGAAATAAAACGGTTGGATGGCATGCTTTTAAAGTATTCTTCGAAGACAATAGCTGTCTTAAGAATCTTGCCTGAAAAACAACAATCTTTAAACCGGTGCCGTCGTTCAAGCGTTTCGTTTTTCTCTCTTCCTCAGGAAAAAAAACAAAGGGATTGTAAGAGACCCTTGTAGTTTGCCTTTGGGCACTATGAATTAAGACTATTCGATTCCAATCAGCTTAAGGAAGTATCTTGCAAGAGGAAATCCAAGTAGTGAGTGAGCGCAGCTGCGATTCTTTCTCTCTGCGGGACGTGTCAGATCTTGAATTCCCAGAGGGTGGACGGCAGTATTATCTGGTAATACCAACAAGGAAGTTTTGCCAGTGTTTTGATGGCGCTGCAGCCAAAATAAGTTGACACGGTGTTCGTGATAAATGTCAGCAGATGTTTTAAAGATACAGGGTGCGCTTCAATTTTTATAAAATATGTTTTTTCTTCTTTAATGTGGAAACAAGATCAGTTCTTCCTTCGAACCCCCGCTTTAAAGTAACTCCATTTAGGCGTACATGAACCTGCTCACCCCCATAGTAATCTTTGGCTCTTGATTAACCTTGGTAACGCCTTCACATTCAAGGGAAAACATGCCACCCAAGGATGATAGCACGAACGAACGGATAGCTTGATCGTCTTATTAAGATCATCACAATGGTTTCCTCTGCAGGAAGTAAAACCTTAACAGAAAGGGGGACCCCTCCCATTCGTTGAGATTAACAAACCCTACGCCCATCTTCAGAAGCTGTGGTGACCCTCTTCCAAGTTGATGATGCCCAGTATAGCCCACCTCGGTCTAAAAGTTATTCAGAGTGACTTGTGTTTACTTGCGTGAAGCGTTTCAGCTGAAGTGAATCATCACATTGTAGAAGGGATTAACTCTGTTCCTTATTATAGCACAGACCATGGAAAGGCAATTTGACAATCAGCTCAATACGCTTTCTTACCTTCCCAACGAAAGGCAAAAGGAACCGATGAAGACTTTCAGTAATAATCAAAGTCTAATCAGAGGTCAAAGCACACCCAGAACTGCTCCCCACACACCCCCTGTTTTTAAATCACCAAGGAGGTTTACTTTGGCTTCCCAAACGGTCAGTGGCCCTCTCGCTGAGGCACAATATGAAACGATAATGGGCGCTAATGAAACAACGAGGCAGATGAATGGAAGGACTAAATCTGAGGTTCCTCGTCCTGTCTCGGAGTTCAGTAGCATTCCCAACGAACCACATTATGACACGATACTGAGGAACAGTAGTGTCCCGAGCCCATTAAGCAGAATAACCACACCGGACAGTGCTGATCCTACCAAGGAACACTCGTGGCGTCAGTTAAGTCAAACACTTCAACAAGTCTATAGCCCTCCCACTGATGCAAAGCATGCAACGCCAACAGAATCCCCTGGAAATTTGAAACAAACGAACGCAAGGACCACACCCAAGGAACCCCCTCCCACGGAGGAACCGAAACCAAATGAAGTCCAGCACAACAAACCTCTGTCAAATTATAACAAATACAAGATCAAGTCTGCCATATACCATCGCAAACGGCCCGATCCCGCGTACGTCCATCTCCTAGGAATCATCAACGCTCTCAGCCACAGACTAGCTTACGTCGAGGATAAGTTAAATTGTCGAGATGAGATGGAGACAACAATTAACTTTGAGGAAGTTGGTGAATCTTCCACCGATGAGATTACCTCCCCTGTGAATGCAAACTCTATGTCTGTATCCCCAATCAAGACAAATGTAAGTGGAAGAGTTTCTTTCTTTTTTCTTTTCCTGGCAGGAAATTGGTGTTTCAGGCCTTTGAACACATCCACAGGTGTAAGTGTTTGATTGAAGGATCGCTTTTTGTCCAATCTTTAGGTTGTTGAGTTATTTTGGCTTGATTACGCACAGTCTTGTGCTAATGTATCACCCTTTGCAGGATTTTGTTCATTTGGTAATTTCGTGGAATCAACTGTCAAGCAACGAAAAGCAGTTGAACTGTCTGGAAACCTACTTTTAAAAAGTACCTGAAAAGGTTGTGGAAGCCTGTATGTATAGTTTTGTTCGTGTGAAGAAAGGTTCATTTTAAAATGGACCTTCCTTCTTTCTGTCGTTATAAAACAAGTGTTAAAGGAATAATGGAATGAAATTGTAGGAATATAATGTATGATGTTTTTAAATTTGTGCAAGCACGAAAGTCTTAAAAGTAAGTTTCTGCAACAAAATGTTTGATCTGACAGGTTTTGTTCTTCTACCAGTAAATTCGGTGTAATTTATTTTTTGGCTTTGCCATTTGTTTAGCCTCTGGTTTGCCTTATAGGTTGTTTTCATTTCAAACTGGCTTTGACCAGAGAAACTAAATGGTTGAACTTGTCTGAACTTTGTCACTCTCTGCCAGGTTGGGATGCGATAACATTGAACATGCACACATGTACTTTGTGTAATGTTCCATTATTTATAGTGCGCTTTATTTTGCCCACTCGCACTCCATGAAAATGCAAGACATGCCATAGGTTGTACTGTATAACCCCCCTGAGCCCGCTCAGGTTAATAAATAACCACCAACTTTATCCCCTCCTGCATAAAAACCTCCACCTCTCATCACCCCACGGACTGCGCACTGCAGGTTTAAGAGAAATAAGCAGACTGTGCAGGTTGTTTGAGAAAAGCTTACACATTGTAAAGCCCTTTTTTACACTATCGAGCCAATTCCCATGAAGTGAAACCCCAGCAGATTCCTGGGGAATCTTAACCCCACCGCCACCCAGTGTTCGTTTCACACACGATGCGATTCTCCTTGGGGAGGAAAATGCACACTCAATATGCTGACCCCATGGTTATCTTGCTTTAAAAAGCATGTGTACAACTTTGGTCATTTTCAAAGACAGGTATCTGCACTTTATGTGACCCAACATATACAAGAAATAACAAACCTGTGAAAATGTGAAGTTCAATCGGTCTTCAGAGTCATGAGAAAACAGTGAAAAACCCCATTGTATGTTTTCACTCTTTTCAAACATCAGGTTTTGGACACGGCACGATAAAGACTAAATATTTTACTCTTTTCTTAAAAACTATATAGCATTTCAAGCAAAACTATTTCAAGGGAAGTTTACCACCTTGACCGTCTTTATACCTCGTAAGTTTGAAAATATAAATGTTCACAGATTTGAATCTGTGAACATTTGTATTTTCAGTCTTACCAATGTTGTACACACCCTTAAACCCTCTCCATGCTTAACCTTACTCCCAAGAAAACTTGTGTAGTACGAATCTCTTGAGTAATTTTGTCTGTACTGAGTATATTCAATTCCTAACTATTGTGTTACAAGCAAGCATGTGGCGTGTCAGATAAGCAGATTTTCTCTTTTCTTTGCCGTAGAAAGCTGAAAACACTGCACCATTTCCTCCTTTTTCTTTTTTTTAACGACAAAGTTGCCTGGTCACATGGGGGACTAATTTGATGAGTTAAACACACTTAATGGTATAATAATAATATTGAACATTTCTGTCAAGGATGACACTCCCAGCAAAAACAAGAACTCTGCTATACAAAAAAACAAAAAACAACCCAAAACAACAACCTAAGGTCAAAGCTATGATTTTTCAAACAGATATGTAGTTAGTTGGCAGTGTGTTGAGGAAGTTGGACAAAGTTTGATTGGCTTTGTCAGAATTCTGAATGTAATTAAACTACTTGTATTGTGTTTTAGGGGATTTGAAGAGAGATTGCAACATCACGATGATCAGCCTTTAAAGCTCCATGTATTGTAATACTTATTTGGTGTTTCGGTCAACTAAGACATTTGCAAATTAATGTTAAAAGTTGATTTTGATAATTATTTTTTTTTGCTTCAGTGTTCATCTCTTTAAAGGAACATTACAGAATTGGTAAGAAAAAACTTGTAAAATATACTTTTTGATCACAGATTTACATAAGACTTACATGGTCTAATGATGATGATAGTAGAAAACATCCCTTGAAATATTTCTGTCTGAAATGCCATATTTGATGAGAAATGAATAAACCAATTTTCCGATTGGAGTTTATTGCTCAGTGAGCATTTATTCATTTGTTGAATCTATATGATTTCATGCAAATGTGTAATTGGTTTTTCACTATTTTCTCGTGACTCAGATGGCCGATTGATCTCAAACTTCTACAGGTTTGTCAGTTTATGTATATGGTGGATTACATAAAGTGCTCACACTGCCAGCAACTGTTTTGTTGAAAAACCAATTCTGTAATGTTCCTTTAATATCTCAACATGCAGACTAGGATACTTACTGGTAGCGTGTTTCTTCATGTACCAATACAGTAGGTTTTCTCAGTTAAGATACAATTCTTTGACAGCTGTCAACTTGTTGTCAAGTATAAATGGCTAGATAAGAACTGCAATCAGAAACGTTTCTGAGCATAAACAGAAAATACCGTCTGAGCCGGTGCTGTGAAAATTGGGATCGAAAGTCAAAAAAACAAATGGAGATAACATAAAAGTACAATGCACGGTGCTGTTTCACACATTCCTGAACACATTTTGATGAAATGTTTGTGACACTGTGTAAAAAGACACATTTAGGGAAAGTACTTAAAGGCGAAGTAAAGTTATACCTTTTGGTTTTTGGAACCGTTTTGTTTTAATCCTATATAAATGTAGACATAGGCCTACATGTACAAGAAAAGTAACCGTGAAAAGTTCATTTCAAAAGATGGTAGCGTTTTTGAGATATCGCCGATTATCTAGAGCGGTTATGTCCATGCAGGAAGAATAATCCGTAAGTGGAATACACAATCTGAGAAACGTTTCATGCAGAAACGATTCTTTTTGAATCTCTTTCTCTAAAACCACATTCCTTAGAAGGGAATCGTTTCTCAACATGTTATGCATTATCAACAGCTACAGTGCTTCTTGTCAAGTAAGTTTTTATGGTCATTAATTTTTTGAGTAATTACCAAAGGATACTTTTCCTTTAACAAGATTGCTTTTAAAGGGAGGAAGTAAATATGGGGAATGGACTGTGCAAGTCTCACACTAATTCAAACTTTTGTGCAAGTAGCAAATGCTTCCTGGTCATTGCCTTCTTGCCCCCTGGCCATTGCTTTTTGCCCCTTGATTTAACCAGTAGAAATTCAAGTTTCTCTCATTGATGTGCCTTTTTATCAAGGAAGGAAAACTGCCTAGCCCTTACAAGAACAACATTTTCAGGCCTGTAATTTAATGTGACTTGCTGCAACAAATCTAGTTTGCCAATATTGTGTATAAATGGTCTGATTATGGTGTTACCACATGCCATGGTGATTTACACGGGGACCCAGCCAATATCCTCTGGGCAAACCATGTCAAGGAAAGTTCAGACTTCACAGGTGATGTGGAGCTTTCCTGTAACGCAAGGTGAAAAGATCACTCAATTTATTTATTATTACTTGCCCACACCTCAAGTCATGGTACAGCTGTGCAGTTTAAATCACAGTCCAGCAGACCAGTATAATAACAGGAGCACTAGAATATCTTTAAAAGGTTTAAAGCACAGGGTTTGTAATTCTGGAGGTGATTAGTTTCAGTTTAAAAGATCATCGATTATAACGCCAGTGCCAATCGCGCAGGGAAATATCTTTGTCTGAAATACTGTCTAAGTTTTGATGACCACAAGCCTTGGCCCAATTTCATAGAGCTGCTTATAGCACACAACAAATGGGTCCCGATATGAACGGGGTATGAATGTGCACAAAGCTTATGACGAAATTGATACTGTGTTCAGTTCATAAAGTTATTTTATTGAAAGTTAAAATGAAATGGATGTACTCTTCCCAAAAACAATTATATCAATCCTTTTTACCATAGTGCTCCATACTTTTCCCATGTCCTTTAACTTGTGTGAGTCCGTGTTTAAGTGTTACCATGGTAACATGGTGGAGAGGCCTCACAAGTCTTACATGGGTGGATACCAGCTGTGCCCATCGAGGCTGGTAAATTCAGTGTGGGGTTACCGGTACCAAGGGTGGACATAAGGGATGAGCGATTAGGCAAGGTCCCCTTGTAGGAGGTGTGCAATGTTGCTACGCCTGGAGGCTAGGACATTGTGCAATAACTTGATCCTTCATCACCTTTTTATTAATTCGCAAGTAAATCACCACCAAATCAAGAAATTTATGGCTGTTTATGTGGTCAATGATTTGTAGTGTACCTGCATGTGTATTAGCACATGTACTTTGCGAATGCTCATAAGGACAGGAACCAGATCCTAGAATCTTTTAATGGTTATTTTTTGTGGACCGTCCCTGCTCAGGGTCTCATCTGGAAAATTGGATAGAGCTCAAACTGGTGTTGGTTTGCAGGCTGCATTGAGGCCAAGCTGCGATAGTGCCTTGGTTCTCTGTGGGTTATCGCAGACACTGATAGTTCAGGGGCGGATGCAGGTTGGGTGCAGATCTGGTAGACTGGTCAGGGTAGTGTTACTGATTTGAGTAGTTGTGAACCTTGGCTTGTGGGATGGCTGTCTAACAAGATATGCAGCTGGTGGAAATCAAAACCTTGGTGGTGAAGCCCTGTGTTTTGCATTGTGTTACCATAGGAGCTGCTATGGTGTAACAAGGGCGGAGCATTGGTAAAAGGAACCGGAACTATTGCTGGTTTTTGTGTTCTTGTGTCATCGACTGCTGCAGTACCAGATAGAAACAAGGCTTGTTTCATTGGGAAGTTCAAGTTTTATCACTAGCTCAGCTGACTGCATGGTTTAGAGGTTTATATATTTACTGTGACGTGTTTATATTTACTGTGGCATCCATGACATTTGTAAACCTGCAATTGGTACAGGCTGGGAGAGTGCATGTATACCGCCAGATGATAAAAAAGAAGATCTTTCTCTCCGTATTACTGAACCTGTTTGTGTCGGGATTCTACCAGGTCTCACAGGGACACAGTCTCTTGTTGCTTCAGAGATGAAACTCTGCATGCATTTTTGACATTGCATGGGAGTGATTGTCTTCCGACGCCCCAGACGCAAGAGTTCAATCGCGTGTTTTATCAGCGTCGTGACCACCAAGAAAGCAGACTTTGATTCTTTATTTGATTAGGGTTGTGGTTTACAAGCAGAAGAGGCCAAGTTGGGAAGTTCACATATAGGCATCCATCAAAGTCAAAACTTTTCTCCCTCATCGTCGTCGTTGTTGTATAGTGTCATCCTTTGCTCAGGAATGCGCAGCATTTGGGTCTAACGTAAAAATAGATCCCTTGACAACTGGAGGAACGGAGAGGCAAGAGTGGTGATAGGCCAACCTAAATTGGAAGCAGCGGGGAGAGGTATTCAGCTGTAAATATCCTAAGAGGGAGTTTATGCTTTGATATTAAATCCTGATCACTTTAAGCATTGGACCAGCATTAACAGAAATCCATGTTCATCTGATGTTGGAGAAAACTTTAACTTTGAGGAGTTCTGATCGCAGGATATAAATATTTCATCTGTAGAGAGCAGTCAACTGAATTGTGTTTTTTTTTCAACCGTTAAGTTTGTATTTGGGGCGTCTGTGGTGTTGTTTTTGTAAGCTGTTTATTGAAGCTGGATGAGTTGGACTGATCTCTGGGTTGACTCATCTCCTTGTTGGAATCATGAACCAGCCCTGGACTTACGCCAAAGACATCACAAACAAAGATCTGTATAAAGTGGTCCTGGTATGTAATGTTGATAAATAATCATTTCGTTTTTTTTAAATATTAATTTGTACCTCCCCTAATCCTTCAAAATCCTTTCCCCCACTTGTTTTGCCCGAGTTTGGTCAATTCACCTTTGCTGCTGTGGCAAAAGACTATGTGTAATAGTGCAGCCAATACTGTAGACTGTAGACTTTGCAAGTCTCGCGTGTAATCAAACATTGTTATCTGTTGAATTGCGCAAGTTTGTTTGTTTCCTTCACACGCGTTAAAGCAATGTACGTGGAACTAAAGTGGTCCCAAAAATTTTCAAATTTGCGCAAGACTTGCACAGTTTATATCACCACTGTCCAAAAGCTTTGGAGTACTGGTGTTGGGTTAATTTAATGTACCAAACATATGTTGGATACTATGTCAAATACGTATTTTGTTTTTCAAATGGAAACCTCCGTCATCAGTGAAAGTCAAGATCACAAAACTACATTACAATGTTTTCATGGGGTTAAAAAAGTGTCATTCAGAGTTTTATATGTACATGTATATGGAGGTAGTATATTGTACATGTACAAAGCATCCTGAAAATCTGGTGTGATACAAAAAGTTGAATGGAAATTTGCCCAAATGTAAACAAAATTAAAAAAATAACAATTGGTTAATAAGAGGGTAAACACATTAAGTACTATTTTTCGCTCGCTGCCAAAAACCAGACCCTGGCAGTGTTTCCAATATCTGCTGGTACTACGTACATGTATCTAAAATAACACCAGAGTACCAGAGTTGTTTGTACACACATGTACTTGTGTTTCATCAGGGCCTTATCAAGATATAAATGACACAGTTACATACAATACCAGTAGATTTGTTTTTATTTTACAGTTAATTGCAAACGTCGAGGAGTTGGAAATATTTCCTTTTGGGAAAGATTACCTGAAATTACAGTTTGAAATTGTGAACTCCTGCCACAATCTTTTTTGTTCACATTCATTTGTGGTTTTGTGTAATGCATTTACAGCAGTCTCCCCAATAAGCTTACCCCCTATTTTATGATAAAAGCTGATTTGTTTTTCTTAATAAATTTTGGTTATATCAGTTTAAGCAAATTCTTCATATTTTAACATGATCCATTTAATACCTGTCCAGGCATGAAGCTATGGATGCATGTAATGTACATTACATGTATGCACTGTACTGTTCATTGTACATGCTACAAGCTAATTCTACATGTTTGGCAGGACTTGTTGAACCAATAGGACGCGGACTTGCTCTGTGGTTGAACGATCCTTAACCTCTGGTGCTTTTGTTCATTTCTCCCAAGTGAACAGTCAGTCAATCTATGGGAACAGAAAAAATTTCTACAACTCAAAACTTAAAATATATAACCCTCAAGCAAATTGTCTGGATAGAAAGCCAGGGCCCAATTTCATAGAGCTGCTTTTAAAGCAGAAAGATATTGCTTAATAATTTTCGATAAGCAGCATACCAGGCACAGATTGTATAGGGCCTAAGTGACATGGTATTTTGACTGGTAACCTTATTCTGGTGACAATTTTTTGTGTTTAATGTACTTATAAGTGCTTAAGCAGCTCTATGAAATTGGGCCCTGGTCCCAATTTCATAGTGCTGCACAAAACTAAGCTAAGCACAAAACCAACTTGACACACCAGTCAAACATACATGTACCATCTCTGACTGGTTTCCTGCTTAAAACCTTTTAAAGCAACATTTTCTGCGAAGTATACGTTTGGTTTTTGGAACCGTTTGATTGTTAATCCTATATAAATGTAGGATTTATATACAATAAAACTGACTTGCGGAAATTCCATTTCAAAAGGTGGTAGCATTTTTTAACGTTTCTTCAAGCAAGTTTTTATGGTAATTAACTTTTTGAGTAACTTTTTATGTATACCCTCCCTTTAAGCAGTTATTTGAAATAGGGCCCTGAACCTGTTTTAAAAAAGCAAGAAAAAACAAAAACCTGTAATTCAGTTGTTATGGTTACTGGCTACGCAACTACCCAATAAATTTATTTTCTCAAGTTACAATAACAGAATTGATTAATGTTGGCTGAGACAGCGCCCCCACCTGTTGAAGAGTTTCTCAGTGTTCCAGTGGGTGTATTGACATCATTAAAATTCTGAGAAAAGTGTATGGTTCCTGTTGAACTTATAAGTGTTGGAAAAGGTCTCAAGTAAACTATATATAGTAGTGTAAGGTTTGACGAAAACAAAAAGACCATGTTCTAAAAAGATTTGTTTTGATGACACTGATTTGTATGGAATATTTGGAGTGATTTGGGGTTGAAGAAAAAATGACTAGAGCAGGACTTGAACCTTTGACCTCCAGATTA
The DNA here is from genome assembly GCA_032158295.1 of Pycnopodia helianthoides. Taxonomy (NCBI): domain Eukaryota; kingdom Metazoa; phylum Echinodermata; class Asteroidea; order Forcipulatida; family Asteriidae; genus Pycnopodia; species Pycnopodia helianthoides. The sequence continues at coordinate 9,317,636 of CM063250.1, read as the reverse complement.
ATGTATCAACGCTCTACGAACTGAACTATTGAGCCCAATGTTGGCAGTCTCCCTACTGTTTAAAGTTAGGGTCATAAATTTGTTTTTGTCAGCGCAATGCTGATTTAAAGGCAAATTTATAAAGAAAGATACAATAAAAGTCACATGTGACAGCTTCAGCTGAATACAGTGTCTACTTGCTGAGAAAACAGCAACAAAATGTCACAGTGTTTTCACACAATTGTCAAATTCATCCACGCTTAGCCATGTTAGCGAGGTGACAATGGGTACCAATCGCATCTGGCCGCAGCATTCACGAACACTCAGAAATCTGAGAAATTCATGCATAAATCATTTCTCAGAATCTATAAATGTATGTGGGTGAAAAATTATCCAAACCATGTTACTTCGAAGGGAATCCTCTCTCTATTAAATAGTTTATTCTGTCAACAGCTGCAGTGCTATTCACCAAGTAATTTGTACGGTCATTAACTTTTTGAGTAAAATCCATGACCCTACCTTTTCAATGAATTAGCTAAAGGTCCCTGACAAACCATAAACCAATTTTTTGTTGTTGTTAAACACGACAACCTAAATTGATAAAATGTTACAGGTTGGTGCGTTTGTTGAAAACTAGTGTATTAGAATCAGGGCTAGAATTTCTTCTTGTGTGAGAGAGCGAGGTTGTTCATTTGCAAAGGGCACTTCCATCAAGAAATCTTAAAGTCAATTTGAAACTTAAGAAGGGGCGCCTAGGATGAGACCAGAGCAACTGAGGCTGTTTAATTCCAGATCTGGAGAGTTCATTTGAATGATCATCCCAAAAAACAATGATGTACTTTCCCTTTAAAGGCCCTGTACACTATTGGTAAGATCGAAAAACACAATGTTCACAGATTCACACATAACTTACATGATTTAAAGTAAGTAATGGTAGAAAGTGTTCCTTAAAATATTTCTGCCTAAAATGCTATCGTTTCTGAGAAACGAGTAAAACAATAGTAATTATCGCGCGCGATAATTTGAAAAAACAGAAAACACATAAGATCTCTTTTCACTATTTTCTCGTGACCTCGATGACCAATTGAGCTTAAACTTTCACAGGTTTGTTTGTTCATGCATATGTTTAATCACACAAAATGTGGACACTGATTTTGAGCTGTTACCGAAAGTGTACAATACCTTTAAGTCGTGCCCCAGCCACATCAGGGTCAACCAGCAATATTTCGTTTGGAAAGATATTTCAGTGGTGGAAAAGGGGATCTTTTGGTATACCCAAGTCTTGCTTCTAATCAATCAAACTGACGTGTATTGAAGTTTGAGAGAGTCATACATCAAATCAATGCCGACCGATTTCTTGAGTCTAGACCCTTGTAAACAACAGGATTTAACACCTCTTTGTAGAAACATTGCAAGCATGTTGAGAATTTTGCTAACAATGGGTGAAATGCTTCCACGTATCTGTGTACAATATGAGAGCCAAATACCCTCCATCAATTACACTTTTTACAGTGCAGAGGTCGTATATTATGGTTGGATTACATTCCATTCTTGTTAGCTCAGTTTCATACCTAACCACAGTTAACAACAGTTCATTGTGTTCTACAAAAATGTTATGAAAAATGTTGTGCTGGACATACATAAAGAACAAAAAGAAAAACACATTTTGGGGTGTTGGGTGTGAAACTTTTTAGAATCTCTGATCTTAATTTAATACCGCTGATCTATTCTGTTTTTGGTTTGAACCACGAAACTGAAATAGAATGGCACAGCACCCTCAATAGACAAAAGTTTGTTATTGTTAGGGGGGGTGTCCAACTTATGAACCTCAAAAATGCTTAGTGTAGGAGCGCCTTGCTTAATAGCAGTGGAAGGGTACCAGCCTACTGAACTAGACATTTCATTTACACTATTGTGAACAGATACCTACCACATGTACAATGTAGTACAACATTTTTCTTAGCAATAGTCATTTTTTCTGTTTGGACCAAAAAGGGTACATTTACCTTCATAACCTCGCTGTTGCAGACTGGATTTAGGCACCTACAAAAATGAATACATATTCTCTTTAATCCACAAACAGCGTAAAAGAAGCGAAATTAGGGCGTGTATCGCAACACTGTTAGTATACAATGTACATTCAACTCTAACTTGACTGGTGTTTCCCAAGATCAAAGTCCACATCCCTCAGCATGATCAATTGATTATTTACGTATTTCGCCACACTTTAAATATTTACAATTTGTCACTCTATGTATACAATCGAAACGCCTTTGTACTTGTTGTTGATTCTGACTGACGTCCAGTAAGCAAGTTATAAAAATAGAATTGATCCACGGACGAAGTGCATGTACTGTGTTATTATTTGAACCCGATAACTATCCAGATTTTTGAATTTAAACCATGTGAATTAATTTATTTTCTTTGTAAGGCATCTAGACTTTGGTGTGTGCAAATTAGGCACTGGACATTTGACAATATTAAGATTTTGTAGGGTCATTGATGATTTAGTGGTAGTTCCATATGTAATGAATATTTATTTTGGGGGTGGGGTATTCTGACTATGAGTTTAAGTCACAGCATAGAGCAAGGACCACAAAATATTTGCTTAAATTTGCATTGCTCGTGTAATTAAGACCCAAGTCTCTTATTGGGGCAGCTGGAAGCATTTTGAATATTCATTAAGATAAGTACTGGATGAATAGTCATTGTTTTGGTGGGGCGCCCCAACTGTAATTATAAATGAGTCACCGATTACCAACAGTGTGTGCAACATGTGTTGCTGGTGGTAGTAGTTGTACCATAGAGCTACACTGTGATGGCCAGCTGCTCTGTTCGGCCACACACACAAACAGGCTACTCATGTCAGACACTACTCATCCATAATCATATTCTTTGTTCACTAATATTAATCGTGCGCCAGTGTGCGTAAGAAGGGTGTGGAGTGCAAAAACGGGGCTCTGTTTGTCAATAGCTGTGTCTTGGCAGAGTGGTAATGTGCATCTGCAGTGTGATGTAGATGTGCTGTTTTTTATTCATTCAAACATAACGGTTATAACGATGCCTGTATTGCATTTCATTCCTCTATGCTGCTAGAGAGTGCTGCAATTTTCATTACACGCAGCGATTTCACTCCCCCCCCCCCCCCCCACATTGCCTGTCACTGTCAACTGCGTGCACATGGGTCGCAACTGAACTGAAGTAATGTTTGCCGGGGCTTGAGGTCACAGGATTACACACAAGGTGGTTGCTGTGCTCTGTGGAAATCATTACATTGGATTACCAAGGAGATTTGTGGGGGTGTTTTGCGCATTGCTGCTGGAATCTTGTACCTTTATAAGAGGATGTTTGCTTGGGATTCCATTGATATTGACTTCAAGGTAATGTGTGAAATTTTTTAAGTGTGAACGTTTACTTCAAAGTTAGGTTTACGGGGTGATCAATTTATGATACATTTAGTTTACTCAAATGCTGAAGACTTCTTGTGCGTTTGTGTAAATTGCATTAAGAATACTTCCCTTAAAACTCCCACAAAAATTCTCTGAGGAGTCACACAAAGTTTTCAAAATTGTTGACGCCATTCAGAGAGTTTATGTACAATACTATTTAACCCCCCTCTCCCACCCCACAAAGTAAACTGTAGTACTTTATCAACAATCCCTCAGCAGAGCAAGAATTCCAAGGTATGAAGAGCCAAAAACTTAGGACCTGTTTAGTTTTTGACCACTAACCAGTCATAATTTAAATCAAAATGTGGGAAGAATTTTGGTCTCACAATTATGCATTTGATCTAAGTGCACTGTCAATTACTGCAAATTGTATGCTTTTTGTTGTCTTAAGTCTTAGTGTTTCTTTGTAATAAATCTGTGAGTTGCTGTTTGAAAATTAATCATGTACTGTCGGCTGTCCATGGAGGAAGACAAAATGCATTTGTTGTTCATGGGATGCAAATCATTCATTTATTTATTGTCCAATTTTATGTACTGCACTTACATTGCAGTATACTGGAATGGAGTGTGTTGGAGCTGTAGGGTTAAGTCAGAGGAGATTTATTTTATCTCTAAAGAGGTTTATGTGTGCTTCAGAAAATTGCACTTCAACATCTGGCAGATGTTACTACTATTAATGTATGTTGTATCTTTTTTCGTAGAAATTTAACACAACAAGCTTGGGTATGGCAAAATGGATAATGAACTCGCACTGTGAAATTCACACATCAAACACACAGTATTTTACTCTCATTTTAAAACCCTTCACCGGTGTGTGATAAGCACTGTGTACTCAGTTCTTTCCCGAGTCTTGCAGAAACAAAACATTCCACAGGCAAACTACTCGAGTGGGATTCAAACCCACGAACCCCACCATTCTAGACCGGATACCCTACCACTAGACCACCGAGCATGCCTGGTGACTACACACAGCATATCAGTTTCATGAAAAAAATAAATACATATTTTTGGTGCATATCACTATCAGTCCTACATGATGTATTGTATAGAGGTGTACAAGCCAAGTTGATTTAATGAGTTTGTATTTGACCATATGGTTGCCATGACCCTGACGTTAACCTCCAGTGAGGTTTGGGACGTAGCAGGGGGGTGGAACCACCTTGCAACCTCAGGACAGGAGACATCCTTCATCTGGTTTCAATTTGAACTCCCTGTCCCCTTTTTTAAAATGTCGCCCCCAAAACCGTGCAGTAATTTGACTGTAATGGATTTTCAATCATTTGTGCAGCAGTTTTGTGCACATTTAAATTTACGTGTATAATGTTTTTGTGTTAAACACGGTGAAAGGGACAATGTCGGTTTGTTTCTTCACAATGTATCAGGGTAAATGAATTAAAAGACTGTGTCCGAGTCTTCTCTGTGATCTAAGAATGGAGGAAGTCATGATGAAAGTACAAGATGTCTTTACTGTCTGGTACAATATAAAGTAGATTTGTGCCAGTGGAAATGTTCTAGATAAATTCTGTATATTTCAATTCTGCTTACGCATGGTTTGTGTACGGTCACCTACCCAAACAAATATTTTGATAATATTACATGTAAATAATATAACCATTGAATTTTTATTTGGTCTTTGTAATTTTTTATTTGATGTTTTATTTGACTTAAAGGAACATTACAGAATTGGTAATTGTAAAATATACTTTTGATCACAGATTTACATAAAACTTACACGGTCTAATAGGATGATAGTAGAAAACATCCCCTAAAATATTTCTGTCTGAAATGCCATATTTGATGAGAAATGAATAAACTAAATTTCCGATTGGAGTTTATCGCTCAGTGAGCGTTTTATTCATTTGTTGAACCTATATGATTTCATGCAAATGTGTAATCAGTTTTTCACTATTTTCTCGTGACCCAGATGGCCGATCAATCTCAAACTTCTACAGGTTTGTCAGTTTATGTATATGGTGGATTACATAAGTGCTTACACTGCCAGCAACTGTTTTGTTAGCAAAAACCAATTCTGTAATGTTCCTTTAAGTAAGCCTCTTAAAGGGTGTGCACAACATTGGTAAGATTGGAAAAATAAATGTTGGAGGTCGCAGGTTCAAACCCTACTATAGTCAATTTGTCTTTGTTAAACCCCCCCCCCCAAAAAAAAATTAGTTCCACAGATTTGTACGTAATTTTCATGGTATCGAGATGGTCATGGTGGAAGACTTCCCTTGAAATATTTTTTGCTGAAATGCTCTAGTCTTTGAGGAATGAGCAAAACAGTTAGTTTTAAACTTGCGAAACCAAAATGAGGTTTGTTTGTTTTTTGCCCGACTTTTTTCTCATGTCTCCAGTTTCTGACTGAGCTTAAATTTGTACAGGTTTTTGTATACATTGTGTCACAGACAGTTAGGTGACAATGAACAATTTTGTTGGTGATGTGTTTTTTTTTATTTAAACTTTTTTACAGGTGGGACCTTTGATGGTAAACGGAAATGTTCTTATTAATTTTCATTTTAATTTTTCTTCCCCCTTTGGTATAGGTGAGGGCGGCCCAGACGACAGCCCCAACCATGGAGTTACCTTTTACCAATGGCAGCGTGAGATCACTGAACTCCATGGAGTCTCGTAGCTCTGGGGGCTCAACGGAGTCCGCCGGAGAATATTTCAGCATCCGAGTGAGGATACCAGAGATAGATACACAGGTTCGTAATTCAAATTTGTTCATTTTTAAAACACTGCTGTAAATACTCACTTGAAAAAGAGACATCTTGGGTCAACAATAAATAGTTTTGCTAAAAATTAAATTAAAAAAACACGAATTAACAACAACTTTTAAAAACCAGGTCTTTAATGTGTGTTGAAAAATTATCTATGTCTTTTTTTATATGAAGTTTTGACATTTGCTTAGTTTGTCAGTTAACAACTAAGTCTTGTCCAAAGTGTTGTGATTGTTTTTAATTTTGGATGGACAAGGGAAAAGTGGTTTTTTTTGTGGGGGGGTTTTTCTCTCCCTCTCTTTTTTTCTCAGATACATGAAACGCAAAAAATAAAGCCCCAATGCCAGAATATTGTTAACATGATAAATTTAACATCAGAATATACATTGAAGACATTATAAATCACGTCAAAGTTTTACAATTTATTTGTCTACATGAATTTATTTATTACAATTTTTTTTTTTTTTTTAAATAACTGTTTCCATCCTCGTTGATTAATTCCAAGCCAATTTTAAGATTTCCTTTGCGTTGGTCAGGCTGGTGTTTTGTGGTTCATTTACTCAGAACATTTGTCTCAAACTGCGCAAACAAATCTACATTTAACAGCAGCGAAGGTAATCCTTGGAAATAAATGCCTTCACTTGCTTTAATACCTATTCTGTGTCTACTGAGATATGAGATCAAATTCCACGATCTCATTGTACGCAAGACCTGTAATGTACATGTACGCGTATATACAAAATCTCCATTTGTTTGCAAATTCAGTGCGTCTGCTTTGTGTTGGGTCAAACAACATCTTTTGTCCTCAGGAAGTGCAAGTGAACTGATCTGAAATAATAACAAGAGCCAGGTTCTATTGACTTAAAGGGTTACACCTTTAGGCCAGTCAAGCCATAATTGACTGAAATAGTTGAAAAGGTTTATGGCCAAGTTGCAAGTAAATGTCATGGTGGGAAACTCCACATACAACACACTAGCACATTTATTGATAAACGTGGTGAATATGGGACTGTGATTTGTTTCATTTTTTTTTCAAAAGCCTTGGTGAAAACAACATGCAGAATCACTTCTGGTTTATGAATTTTTCCTAACGCGTGTAAATACAGGCACAAGATGTAAATCTCAAATAATAATTTTGAGAAAATCTTGGTCTTACTTACTACGAGTTAGATATACATTTTACAGTACAATATTTTATCTTTTATAAATATCACACACATAGATCCTTATAGTTTGATTGGTGGAATACTTCCTTTATTTTACCATGTATACTGCTGTGACGCTCCAAAACATAATATATAGGAGTCCATAGCACGCTTTTCAGCGTCGTTTCCAAAGTAATTGTCCTCAGCCTTTTATCCAAATGGTCGTGTCATGGCGGACAAGGTTGGTGTCTACATTGAGTCGTCCATGTTGTTTATAGTAGAAGTTTTTAGAATATTCAGAGTGTAGGGTGGACAAGTTTTCGTGTCTATTTTGTGTTTATTTCTTTAATTACCATTACAATTACAAATCTACATCTGAGAACAAATTGCAAAGACCTGTGATGTACAAGTAAAATGTACATCATAAAAAAATGTCTTAACCACAATGTCCATTTGTCCTTGTTTTGTAAATTTGGCTTATCAGGCCTTATCAGTCCTCCAAGCCTGTTGTTTTTAACCTTGGTGGACATATTTTAAATCGTGACCCTCAATATCATTTGATTTGTCCTTATGGTAATTTTTTTTTGTGGTGGTCTATCTCAACATTGAATGCGATAATATCCTACAATACGATATTCACAGGTATACAGTGTACCTGCACTTTAATGCCTGCATACCCTGTGTGAGGTAGTGCTGCGAGTCAGCGTTGCTGACCGGTGACTCACTGTAGTTGATCAAGGTACTTGATGAGGTTTGATCATCATGGGTGGGGCTGCTGATATTATTTTAACAGAAGAGGGGCAGCAAAGGGAGACGTGTCATCAATCAATGGACAAAAGTGTACTTCACAATCAGTAATGAGCTCCAACACACACTATAATATTTAGACACACCCAAAAGAGGGACAGTAAGCCCACATGCATATGCATTTAAAAAGGAACAAATGAGAACTGACGAGGTCGAATGTTCTTCGTTTTGTCACCGTTTTCAAGGGATGGACATCAAAAATAAAATTTTCTACATTTTTGAGTTGTCACTTCTTGCCTTTGAATAGGATTTTAAGCCATACTCAGAATTACTGCTTAATTAACTTTATGCTTCATTTCTTAATTACACTAATTGCTAAGTGGGCTTTCATCTAAGTAGTTGCATTTGTGTTTTCACGAAGAGACCGGCATCCCGAACATGTACAAATTACGTTGTCTAAATAATGGATGGCAAAAAGTCAAGTTGAATTTGCGTTTTCACGAAGAGACAGGCTTGTCGGTGTGCTCGTGATCATATGACATGCCCATCCTTCTCTGTGTAAAAACATAGGCTATAGATGTGCCCAAAAGTAGATCATGATTTTGCATTTTTCACAAAGAGGTGGGCTTTTTGACTAAAAATTTTGTTAATTAATCAATGTTTTGGTATTTTTGTAATTGTTATTATTGATAAGGTCTAACTCTTAGAAAAACACATTAGGGCAATTTAAATTGCAGAAGAAAGTTTTGATACTGCAGTGCTCTTAGTTTCAAATTGTAACACCCTTTTAAATGCTTATATCTCAAAATTGTCTTTTAATGCATTTTGACATGCCCCCCCCCTCGTAAAAACGGTGACAATTTATTGGATGTTATTTGAATCTCTAATTTCACGTTTGTAGAGTGTAAAATGTACTAAAACCATTGAATGGTTTGTCAATTAAACCATATTTTTTGTAGCTCTTTGTGCCATCTGCCCGTACAATATGCATGACTCCTAACTAGTCGCTCCAAATTATTTGACTAAAGGGATCTACATGTGTATGCCTGGCATCGGCAAGTTTCTGCATAAATCAGCAGAGTGTTTCCTACACGTAGTATACCATTTATCTGTGTTTTCTTGTTATACTTAAGTCTAGCAACTCTGAGCTGCAGTGAACCATTTGATTAGTCCATCAGAGTTCTTCTTTTCAGAGCTTTGTGTCTGATTCTAATTTTTGTTCTGTTCATTGACCGCGTTGATGTCTATTGGGCTATTGTTCACATTTCAAAAAAGGTTGTTTGACTTGTTTATTTCCCAAATGATTCAAGTCATTTTTTTCGATATCAAACCATAGAGATAGACCTTGCCCTGTTATCACACATTTCAAGGTTATGGCATCTTACAATATTGCAGGTATGCAGGAAATAGATACCTGTACATACAATTGTACACGCACATGTACATTCTCCAGTTTTAAAAGAGGCTCTACAGGTACATCCAAATCAATGTTGTTAACTAATCTCGCCAGTTTTAACTCTTCCTGATTGCCATATAACAACCCATGAAATCGCTAGTATCTAGAAATTGGGCACTTCAAAAATGTTTCAAACCTACTTCTTTATTACAAGTTAATGTGTGACCATTCAAAGTAAACAGGTGAACACTCACCTCCCCCCCCCCACCTCATCCAACAGCTCCACCCAACCCCCACCCCTCGATCCCCTGAAGACAAACAAATTGCTGGTACCCTTAGGCAGATATCAGTTCCAACACCAGTTACTTGTAAATGATGTGTGGAAATCATAACATACAGAAAGTTATCTGTTTTTGATCTGGGTGTTTGGTGACATTCCATCTGCATGACAGTCAGTGTAGCTAATGAATCATTAACCATGCCTGGAATGGTTGAAAGAACCCTAGTGACTGACATGTACAGGTCAATGCTGTACACCCAGCCTTAAACATTATGGGAACAAACAATAATGACACCTCAATCCCCAGCTTTTCAATTCTCAGTGCTTCTAATAGCTCCATGTTCTTAGAAACATGTGAAGTCTACCACACAGTACATGTATAAAAAACTGTGACTGCTTTGTGTTCCGACTCTCCTGTGTTCTGACAACCTGAACCCTACATGTATGTAACCCCTAGTGATTTACACCTAGGGTCAGGATTAGGGTTAGGGTTGGGATTAGGATTAAGAAAATCTCATTAGGGGTGTCAGAACATTAATAGGGGTGTTGGAACATCAATGTGTAACCATAAAAAGCAAGTAACCTTTTAAAGACGAATTCATTTTAGGTTAATTTCATGCATTGTACATGTATGTCCTCCTTTACCAGTGTGTTCTGTCTATACTTGGACTTTTTTATGGGGGAGGGGGCGTGTTAGGCATAGGCTTTAACACCCTTCACGCTGGTGTTTTGTACTGCATCAACATCATTGGTCAAAGAAGACCGTTGTGCTTTACAAAAATTAACATTGTGTGTATTGCCGGGAAACGCAGATGGTCTGCAGGACATCTCCAATGCCGGTTTGTATACATGAATGTAATACAGCACAAAAAGTGCTGTGGTTATTACAAGGTTACTCATTTAAAAATTGTCCACAGACTAGATTGGAAAAAAGGTTGTCTGAAAAAAAAAACCGTCATGACTGTAATAGGTTGAAATGTGTTATTTTCAATGACTAACTGCAATTCAATGCATAAAAACATTTATAAACCAAATTTTAGTGGTCAGTACAACGTGAGCAAACTCGGTGAAAAATAGCAATGATTTAAAACACTCGTCACTTTAGTATTGTACATGAACCTGATGAATGAACTGAATCTGAATGCCTAGTGAATGACTCTTTACCATCCCTAGCCTAGCCTAGCCTGTGTAACAGGTGGTTGAATACATAGTGATGACTGGGTGTGTATGTTCACACCGTGGAGTGATGGAACCATTGATTTCTCTATCTTCTATCTGATATTAAATTCCATCGGCATGTTCAGTTTAACCATACGTTACACAATCCATGCAGGAATCGATTCACATTGCATGCTGTCGGTCAGGGCTAACCATTTCTCTCCTGAACAAACTTGCGCTGTATCAAACTTTAATGATAAGCTGACAAACAAGTGAATCGTGTCAACTAACTTGGCATTACTGCTTGCTCTACAAATAGCAATACTAATTGAAACATTAAGACCAATTAAACATTTTTGATTAAGGTTTCATATAATGCCCAAAGCTTTCTATTCTGTAACCTTTCCCTGAGCTGTCCCTCTGTAAAGGACAGATTGCCCCCTTGCCCTGGTTTGGGACCCTATTGTCCCTTAGACTTCTTCCTCATTTTTCTTCATGGTACATAATTGTAACTTGCCCCTTCAGTATGGAAAGTTGTGGGCCACTGATTACTTGTACACTATACATATTGAGATACTATGTATGTACAACAATACAAATGTTCGTACATGTTATTAAACACTGTGGTTACAAATGTGGTTGAGGTTGTACAGTTTCCACTTCCGCGATACCTCATCCCCAAGTGAAACCGTTTGCCTGAGTCACACTAATTAATCACAGTGTCTTTTGATGACTGACAATTAAATGATATTCTAGACCACAACTTATCTATATGTATCACCACATTCTGACTACTAATACTGCAGGTTGCACAGCCTGAAAGTATCATACAAGTTCTCTTTTCAAAACAGTGAAGCAGGATGAAGAAAGACCCTTCTTGTTGTTATCAATGTGTATACCTGTACCTTTACGTGTTTTACCCATACACTGATGTATGTTTTACTCAGTACTTTTCCCCGAGTACTGTGAAAAAAATTCCACTAGGCATATTACTCGTGTAGGATTCTAACCGACGACCTTTGCCATTCTAGCTTCTTGGCAATCTCGTGGTCTTATCTAGTGGTAAGACTGCTCTAGAATGGCAATGGTGGTGGGGTCAGTGGGTTTTTTTCCTCAGCACTCTGGATGAGCACTCTGTATGTAAAGCAGTGTATACTCAGTATCCTGAGTTCTGTGAAAAAAAACACAGGTATGTTACCTGGGTAGGATTCGAACCCACGATGTTTTGTCATTCTAGAGCAGATGTCTTACCAACAAGATTGCCCGGTAGCTAGAGGCAGTTTTTGAGTATACAGTGCTTTACATACATCGGTGTTAGGGTAAAAACCTTAATAATATTCTTTATCCCGGATGCAAATTTATCATCTATTCAAAATGGTACTCTTTTCCCTGCATGCACAATGGTTTAACAACCAACAGGTGTAGTGCACACTCATCTAGTCGTAATCTTTGTTTTTTTTGGACTTGGTGGTTTGTTTGTCAACAAAATGAAGCTGATTTTTGGTTTTGACGGCCCGCCCACTCTTGTGGTTATCAATAGAATGAGTCATCCAACCTTTGGACCCACAGATGACAGAAACTCCCTGTCTTTGTCATGCCACAGTAGCAAGTTGTTGTCACAGTTTATTATGTACAAGCTCTTACTTCTCACCACACTGTTCTCACACATATTGTGTGTGACATCAGTACAATCATAAAGAAAGGACCACCGATACAGCAACTGGTGCCTTGCTTAAAAGCCAGTATTTCATGCCAGTTGAGTACACAGGTTCAGACACCTGAGAAGAACCTGTCCAAGTGGTCTGGGGCTGGCTATTTTAGTAGTTTAATTGAATCCCAAATCTCAATGCTCAGATTGTTAACAATGTGACTTCAAATTTAAGTCCCATACAAACCACAATATTGGAAAGAAGCTTTAAGGTGAGAAAAGCTGGCGGACTAGGGAAACGACAAACCTTGCAATCCTGCTGATAATACTCAAAAAAGTTCATGGCAAACCCCTATTCTTGTGTCATTCTCTGCATTTTGACTGTACTGCTTAGTACAAGATCTTTGCATTGATTCAGATCATTGACTTCATTTTCTGGTGTGTTGTCCACCTTGGCACAGCACCAAATAATTTCATCCCCAGTAAAAAGTTGCCGGAATTGATGATGATGCAAAAAGCCTGTGGTTTACTACACTAACAGTGTGACTGGCATCAGATCATCTGTGTTTCCCAGGATATTTCACCACAAACACATTTTGATCATGTTGACGAAATCTTTATTACTCATTAGCAGAAGTCAAAACTCATGTACGAATGCACCCGTATAATTTTTCTTTGGCAAGTTCTAAGTTTTCATATTTGAGGTTGTGATACACATACAGTCAAATCTGCTTTTAGTGCAGATTTTTTTTAACATTCCAGTTCAAAGAGTCAAGCAAACTTTAACTGAAGAATTTCAAATTGGCACATGATTTGCAGCACGAACAACCCTGTTTAGTACATGGACAATCATTTTGTTATGATACTACTATCCATGACATTATTAAGGGGTTGGACAACATTAACCTTTGTACGTGTATTTTACACGTGTGTATTGCACTTCCAGTTGTCTTGTGACTATGAAGTGGTTGAAGCTAGCTTAGGGGCTTCTCAGAATAATCAATGTCTAAAAATATCATTTTTCTCCCGAAATTGTGGGTGGGTGGGTAAACAAAATAATAACTGGAAATCTAAATTCAGTTAACAATTAAAATAAGAGAAAAAACACACACACATTTTCAGGGGGGAAAATACTCAGCAGTCTCTTACAGATTGTCTTTCATGTCTGTGCTGTTTATTGTTATTGGTAAACCTTGTTTCTATAGCCAACTTCCGTGTCTGATGCGAGATGGCAAAAATGTCCTCAACTACAAAGTTGCTAAGTGGAAACCAGAAAAATCCATTGATACTACTGAGCTGGGAGAACATTGATCTGACAATACAAGCTTCATTTGAGGCATTACTTTGTTCTCCAGTGTTATGTGTAGGCCTATATAAGATATATTAAATAGTCTTGCTATGAATAAAAATTTGGGGTTGGTGGGTCAAATCAAGTTTGAAAAAGATCAAAATATTTAAACATTGACTACTCTGAATGGCCCCATACTGCTCTATCTCAAATTACATTGGACTTGGAGTTTCCTGAACTGTCATGTGTACGACACCAGCTCCCTGGGCCGCAAGGAATGGTAAATAAGAGTCCAGTATTAACTGGCTACATGTGGACGCTCTGGCTGCCTTGTCAACTCTACCTTGGGTTGCTGCCACATGCTGGCAAATCTTACTGATATACCGTACATGTATGCTGGGAAGAGTAAGTGCGTGGTCAGCAACACCCATAGAAAGAAACCTCTCCAATAACGGCGTGATGTTGACTTTTCTAACCTGTGGAAAGTTCCCATAGACTGGTGTCATTTTATGAAATGGCACTATTGTGTGATTTTGTGTTGTGACATTTCGCATACTGAATACACGCAAACATTTTAATTATGAGACTTGTCTGCAGCTATGTCACTGCTGTTGACCAATCAGGATTTAGGATATATGCTGGAATTAAAAATTTTATTGTTACAGTTTGTATGAATTTCATCAAATTGGTCAACCCTTATTTTGAAGAGCCTGGTAAATTGATTTTATTAGCAAAGTATCTTTCTCAAAATGTATTGTTTGGCCAAGATTTATAAATATCAATGTTGTCAGGTTTGGTTATTACTTTAACTGATTTAAAGCTATTTGTAGGTTCAAGGCCCTTACATGTATGATTGTTAAAAATGTAAATTTAATAAGGATTTTACAACCACAAAGCCAATTAATGTATGCACGTTTTAAGTACACAATGTAAATGCAAATAACTAGACATAGAGAGAGAGTATTGTGCCAGGGTTCTCCTCAGTGATTCTCAAGGATATCCACACAGTAACTAAAAATCAAGATTGATTGAATCAATTGCATCAGGGAAAAACATAATAAACAGAGGAAAAGATGAAGAGTTTGGTCTTTCATCCTCGGGGGATCGTAGTTGGTTAAACAATTTGTCACAAGGTGATTAGTTACAGGCTCCCCCTGTCATCCTGTGATTAGGTTGTCAGGGTTGACCTCACCAGGAGGTCAAAGCCAGGATGTCCCTGGCCTCAGACATTGCCTGGGGGTCACCCAGGACAGTCACAACATTTCTGGCATGCCTGTAGTCCTAGCTCATGTTGGTTAGCCCAAGGATGCCCAGGGTTTGACATCATTGCCTGGTATGGTGGCCTTTATGTACAATACATACATGTACAGTCAGTCTGCTCAGACTCATCAGCACAGTATTCCTACATGTACTTATATGTGTACAGTTCCTCCACAGCATTCAATAGATTGCACATGCCCCTAGGCTGCTTGGTAGTACACATTGTAAAGGAAGAGAAAAGAATGTCTAGGTGCAAAATAACATCTGGTTGATTCTGAATGTGAAGCCTACAAGTTATTTTTCCGATATTTTGAAGAATTTTGCCAGGTTTTGGAATTTTGAAGACGTGTTTTTTTTTAATTGAAATGCAGAAGGCAAATGACAGGTCATGAATACCTAGAGGTTTGTCATTTCACACATTGTATACATACAGTAACTACCGGCCACTATGTCAGCAAACATGCATTTACATGAATTGTAGCATTTAAAAGCATTCCTTTGTTGAAGCAATGTGTGAAATAGTTTTAATCATTATGATGTTTCGTTTGGTTCATTACAAGTGATACAAGTGATACACAGACCATTTTCCCCTTCATGTACAGTACTGTACAGTGTATGTCCCAAGAGCAGCAGTTCACTTAATTGAACCACGGAGGAATAATTGAACTGCGCACTTGACGCCTCATTTTGAAATTACACCTTGTAAAAACATTTCCTACAAACATAACAACCCCTTGATGGCCATTCCACAATCAGGCCTGGAATTACACATAGGTTATGGCCTCCATGGCCTTCGTTGCCCTTGTCTTGGCCTCAGTGCCCCTTCAAAAGTTTCCCCGGCCATAGACTTTAAGATTTTCCAATGGAAGTGCCCTTTGCAAAATGAAAATGGCCTTGCCCTCTCAAAGATGAAATCCCAGGCTTGCACAATCCTTGTTTTTTTAATTGTGGCCATCTTTCGAGTTGATTCATAGTTTCACTTATTACTGGACCCAGTGGGGGACCACATGACACGCCGATGCCACCCTCAGCAGGCCCTTTAAGAAACTCTCCTGCCGAGTCTCTAAAAATAAGTTCTGTTGCCGTCGGCGGTCTCAGGAACCCCTGTATCATGTTCAAGAAACTTGACTGGCATAGTTTCAGAATTTCATCATCCTGTGTAACTTAGGAAACCGATGTGATGTCACTGTTTCTGGTGACCCTGCTGTGCTGAAGTTCCTCTTTTTTTTCTCTCATTTAAATCTTGGATTAAGTTGAGAGAGAACTTCCCCACAGGAGATCGGTTTTGCAGCGGTGGGAAGACTGCTTTTGTTGACGTCATTTGAGG
Source organism: Pycnopodia helianthoides (assembly GCA_032158295.1). NCBI lineage: Eukaryota > Metazoa > Echinodermata > Asteroidea > Forcipulatida > Asteriidae > Pycnopodia > Pycnopodia helianthoides. The sequence continues at coordinate 9,301,239 of CM063250.1, read as the reverse complement.
AAGTTTTGGGTCACCAATGTATTTAAGGCAAGGAAACCACAAAATGACCATTCAGTAGTCCATGTTGGACACAGGCTACACAATGGTGCTGGGCTGATGTACAGTAAAACATACATTCATTCCTGAGTAGTTTGTGTATAATCTCAAGTATTGTGTGTTCGGTAAGTAACTTTGTCTGTTGTGATTGCTCAGTGCAGTGAGTGCACACAACTGTTGTAGTTTTTGTAGTGCTTATCGAGTACCAGGTGATACCTAATTCACCTGACATCACCCTGGATAAATCTTGGTTTGCGCCATTTTGGGAGTCTACTTCCCCATGTGTTACTGTGCAGTGCGCATTTTTGGCAAGGCTTACGCGGTCAAATGCGCACCATATCTTTACGTATGCAATTTGACTCCCCAACTGGCAGACCATGGGTAGACACTAGCTGCATGTGACGTCAGAGTCAGTGCAAGAGGTCTATTTGTGAGTTCAGTTTATTTCAATAAACCATTTGTTTTTTCTGTCACCTTGCCCCTTTATGCAAACAAGGGATGTATTCCCTCTATCTATTTTGCATAGCAGAATTATTTAGACTGAACATATTTTGTAACCATTTGTGCACACTAAGCTTGGGCAGTTATTTGGTATTACCAAGTAGTCATGGTATTTGTTCAATACGGAACAATATCAAGAGCTGTTTTAGAAATACACATGTACCAAAATATTGTCGTGGTGGTTTTACGATGATTTTTCAGTAGCAGTTAACACATATCCTGGCCTGTGTAGCTCTCTGCTACGCTGTACAAGAGAAATCATTAACTGTGACCCAATATGTAGTATTAAGACCATAGAGGATAGGCGTGTGATTTCACACCTGATTTCAAAATCTCCTTAAGCCTTCAAATTTTCTTGAAAAACGTAAAGCAACCACCATCGGGTGAAAGAAATAATCCACATTATGTCCAAGCCTGTAGTTTTGTATTTTTGATGATGCACAGAGTCTGTTAAAACCTCCTGAATTGACCTTTCTCATGAATTATGCAAGTTGCACATCCTGTGTGCGCACTTACTGGTGGGCAAAATGAGGGAACATCATACCTTTTTGTATGGGGCTGATGGTAGCGTGACGCATACGCGTGTGGGCGTCTGCCTAGTGCACAAGTCTATGGCGTTTGCCAACCAACAGTGTCTGCAGGCATGCGTGAATATATTTAACATCCACTGTATTTCGTGGGAAAGGCTGCATGAACATACATAATTGTAACAACTGAAAGGTTCAAGGTCTAGAACAAGGGGGACACCCAAAGCCATTTGTGAAAAGAATTTCACATCCATCTAATCTCGTCCCTGAGAGGAATAAAAGAGTAACAAATTGCTCTTCGACTCTCAGTGTTACCATAAATAGATTGCTATTGTACGTATGTAGATTGACACTCTAGGCATCATTTACATACATGTAGCCTACATTTGCCATATTCTGACAAAATGTACATTTACAAATTGCCCTTTTTGAAGTCGTTTTTGATTCTGTACAAGGGTATTTGGGGGGGGGAGGAAATGATGTCGAGGCTGATTTGAAATATGGAGCCTAACAAAATTGAACACAAAGATGCCGAGGTTAGCTTTGTGAGTGGGAGGGGGAAACGCCATAACAAAGACTTACGATTGTACATTCTAAATTATGATGGCCTCATATAGTGGAGCCTATACATGTAACTGAATGGAGACAATGTGACGCCGTTTGTGACAGGAGACCTGATTCGAATGACCCCCAGCATGTTCAGTGAGTGGTTTGCCCATTGTGCATACTAGGTCTTGGTCATTATTTGTTTAGCTCGGTAGAACAATGGGATCAATTATTGACTGTTTGCGGTACTAAAAGCCTTGCTAAGTAAACATTTTCACGTCAGATTTTGTCTTTAAATTTTATGACATGCAGACTTGAGACAAAATTTAGATTTGATTTGATTGGATGAGCATTTCATGTTTTTTAAGTGTCAAGTATTCTCAGTATGTACTGCTAATAATTCAACAAACTTAATTCCAATATTTGTGAAATTTATCTTTGTCGTCTATTTTTGTATATTTTTACAGAGCTATTTATCATTCAGAAGAGATCGGCCGATATGGAGCTCCAAAATGCAGTTGTTGAAAACTGTTGGTTCTGTAAGTACAAGATCATTCTTCTTAATTTGTTTTGTTTTCATTTGATATTAATTTTTTGTTTTACCGTTCCTTTATTCAATTACAGAATTGGTAAGAAAAAAACTTGTAAAATATACTTTTTGATTACAGATTTACATAAAACTTACACTGTCTAATGATGATGGTAGTAGAAAACATCCCTTGAAATATTTCTGTCTGAAATGCCATATTTGATGAGAAATGAATAAACTAATTTTCCGATTGGAGTTTATCGCTCAGTGAGCGCTTTATTCATTTGTTGAATCGATATGATTTCATGCAAATGTGTAAACGGTTTTTCACTATTTTCTCGTGACCCAGATGGCCGATCGATCTCAAACTTCTACAGGTTTGTCAATTTATGTATATGGTGGATTACATAAAGTGCTTACACTGCCAGCAACTGTTTTGTTAGCAAAAACCAATTCTGTAATGTTCCTTTAAGAGATCCAATAAACCGATCTCTGGCAGCCGTGTGAGACATCAAACTTTGAAGCTTGTTACGAGCATCACAGGCGTAGCCTGCAATTAGCATCGATTTGATCTTCGGTCATCATTCCTTGCATCATCCAAGACATAGAGGAGTCCTTGTTGCTATGGCCGAGCTGATGTAGCTCGGCAACCCACTGATTAAATTCCTCGGCGGGCAGTGCGGGTGAGGGTGTGGGCCAATGTTGACCTAAATAAATGAAATACATGTATAGCTTTGCTTAGGAGTGTTACTGTCGCATGGTTGTTTCTCTCTGGGTGTGTATAAACACGATCTGCTTGGGGAGATGTCATCAGTGGAAAGTCTGGTGTTGTTTGTTTACACCATACCATGGCAACGGGGATGCTCCGTTCACACCTCTTTAGTCTTGAGTTGTTTTAAGGTTGTGACGATTGAAGGATATCGGCTGATATTTTGTTTTTGCTCCCTGTTTATTAGTTTGAGTTTGTGTTTTGGGTTCAAATTTGAAGTGTGATGATTGTTATTGATTTTGCTCAATTGATGAAAACAAAATAAAATAATTGTAAAAAGATGTGTAATTTGGACTTAAATATCTTTACTGAACAAGCTTGAAAACTAATAGAAATGTTGACAAAATTATTAGCTTAAAAACAAATCAAATCTCAATTTGAAATGCTGTCATAAAAACATTCAAAAACAAATTCAGTTCAATGCCTGAAAATTTCTGTGGTCGGTCTGATACAAAAAAAAAAGCCTCAACTTGTTCAACTGCAATTGAACCAGAAAATAGCAAAATTTCTCTTTATTAGTAAATGGCGCCAGGATGGAGTGATTCAATTATTGGTTCTTCTTCCTATGTAGATGACTATTGCCAAGATCATGTTCATTCCTCGCATCTATGTGCATGTAGAATGTTGAGCTTTCTATGTTAATCGATGACGAATTTGTAAATGGATGGGCTAGATGAAGCAGAGCTAAATCTGTCATGTTGCTGACTACAGGCTGTTCGTTTTCATTTTTGCACGGTTGACTTTAATTTAAGTATACTTGCAGGAGGTACATGTTTACTGGAAATAATTTGAGACATCCAGACAGTAAATTTGACTTCTTCATACCGGGCCATCGCAGCCTGCTGTTGATGCCATCTTGGGAAATTATTCAAGGCTCGAATTTGGGGGGAAAATCCACAAGCCCGCTTGTAGGTCAAACGTTTACCTGATCAGATATTTTTTTACAAGACCAGATTTAAAATGAGAGAAAACAAAACACCTTGCTGACAAAGTTTAACATGGGTTTAACTGATTTTATTTGAACAAGTACTAAGACATGTAAGAGAAGATTTATCTCATTTTTTTTGAATGATATTAAGTATACTTGATTACTCATACCATTGAAGGGTCATTTATCAGACCCAAAACCAACATTTGAATATAATTTGTTTTTGTTAGGATATTATTAGACAGTGAGATATTTTTATTCATTTGAAAAATACAAGATCTCTGACTTCGCAGGTCATGAGTTTACAAGTTTACTGGCCTGACACTAAAATCACTGGTCTGGGCTTGTGGTCAAGTGTACAAATTATAGTCCTGTTATTTTTCTGCCACCTATTTGAACTGTGGTGGAAAAAATGGAGTATGAATTCAGGAGGGGGGGGGGGTGCGACATGGGCAACCACCAATTGAATCCCAGGTTGCCACCAACAATTCTAGATTTCCCTCGAAATATCTACAACTTGGCACTGTTTCTCTGAACCCTCATTGCTTTGATCGAACCAGACAACATAGGGTTTCCCTGCAGGGCACTACAGTAAGCCTGCCCCTGTGTCTTGTTGGTTGCCGCGGGGCAACTTTTGTAAATTCTTTAATTTCACACATGGCTAAACAGGATGAATATGAAGTATGGCCGCAAGGCGTCTGACAGGTAATCATGTTTTCGAAAAAACTGTAGTGGCTTTTGTCTTTGCCATAACGGTGTATCAATATTTTTATTGTATTGGGGGAGACCAATGACCGGTAGAGCCCTTTGGCTGCAAAACACATTATAAAAACACTCAAGGCGCTAAATTCTTGTAAAGAAGAAACAGAGTATTGAGTACTGTTTTGTATTTATTGTTGTTGTTGTGGTGGGTTTGTTTGTCTGTTTGTTTTTGTTTTTTTCAAAGTTGTTTTTTTTTACTTCTAAGAAATCAGGGTGTTTCTAATCGGTGGTAAAATAACAAAACATTTTTTCAGTTGATTTGAAATGGTTTAGTCACAATAAAAATGTACAAATGTACAGGCTAAATTAAAACATTTGAACAATAATACAGTAAAACTTTTACGACACGAAAAAACTTTGGGGGGGAGGGTAATGTTTGCTTCACTGCCGATTTTCAAATAATGTTCGCTTTACTTTTTAGCTGTTTAAACTTGTTTCTTACAAACACAAAATCTTTAACAATAGTTTACTCTTTTTTCTCGGAAAAGAGGTTGTCAAAAGTGTTTTAAAAGCGTTCCATATGAAGTGTGGACCTGAGAATAAAAGAGGTCCACACAATGTAGGGACTTGAAACAATATGTGTTTTAATATTCGCTACCTTTGTGGAGACCGAGGACAAACCTTAAAAGGGAAAACAAAAGGGTCTCCATAGGGGAATTTGAAAGACTGGGGTGCTCCACAAGGAATGTTATGTACAAAGTATGGGAGGAAGTAAAGTACACGGACAACGGAAAGACCAAAAGATGTCTCCACATGGATGTCAGGACTGGAATTTCACCTTTGAGAGGGCAAGGCCATTTTTTGTTTTGCAAAGGGCACTTCGTTGGAAAATCTTAAAGTCTATCGGAAACTTTTGATGGGGCACCAAGGCCAAGACCAGGGCAACGAAGGCCATGGCCTCCGTATAATTCCAGGCCTGGGATGTAACTATCAGAATGCATGTGTTTGTTTGTGTTGTTACAAATTACAGTTGATATCGGCATCAAAATAACACCAGGACATATCAAGTTGTTTGACGCTTTGCCCCAGTTGTCATGGTTGTAGGCGCCATAACACTAACTCACAGATGACCATCAATCACAAATATGACTTTGATTCTTCAGTATACATGTGAAGCACTAAAAAAAAAGGTGGAGAAGCTTTTCTTCATCAAGCCCTTGGATCATCACAGGAGAACTGTGAGCCCCAACCTCTTGTTTTGACATTTATCTGGCTGCTTCCCAACCTAGCAATATCCTGTTATCAAGCAATCTTGCTCAATCTATTTATAGCCGGGTCTTATTATTTAAGTCTAAGAATGTGTCGCCAGTATTCCACTTATAAAATTCTTCTTCAAGTATGGAGAGCTGCTGTGCCTGTCATTTAAAAGTTCTCTGTGAAGGTGGTTGAATAATCGGCCTGCACTTTGGCAAAGTCTCCACTGTGGACATTTGAAGCTGATATTGTTTAATGAGAATAGAAACGGTTGAAATAAAGAATTGCTGACGACTGAAGCGAGGAGGTGTTGGGAGCTCCTTTAGAGCCAACTTATATCTGCCCTTGTTGTTGAGGGCACTGTGTTCCTCGGACTACGGATGATGAAAGGCAATTGTTGAGCATCATAGTGTTTGTTTCTGCTGTTGGTTGCTGTCACTGGTCGGAAGAACCCCCCCTACTTACAAGTGAGCATTGGCTTCATAATTTACATCTATCAGTCCGCCTCGTTCTCCAAATTCAGTGTTGAAGATATGAGGAGAGGTTTACTGTGCATTCTAAGCCCCTCACTCCTTTCTGATGCATTCCCTGGAGATCATAAGGAACATTCATCAATGGGTTTGTGTACAATGTAGCTTTCATTTGGTGTAGATACTTATTGTGTGTTTTGTGTGTTTGTATTCGCAGGCGCTGACTGACGGTTTGAACTACGGATTCTATCTTCCACCTTCCCAAGGTAAAGCCGGTAAATTCCTGGAGGAAGAGCGACTTTTTAGTGATTATCCCACGGACCCAGCAAATATGCCCTTCCTTGAGGTAAACCTTCATTGGCTTTTAAATATAAGTATCAATGTGTTTGTAAAAGTTCTTGTGAAATGAAATAAAATTTATTTTTAAAGTGATGGTACAGGTATGGTACATAAATGGACTTAGCAAGAGCAAATTTAAGATGCAAACCACAATGTCTTCAAGAAACAATGTGAAGACTTGTAGGAGCCACCCTTTCGGGGCAACATAATTTTTTTGAAAATTTCTAGAAGCTTATTTCTTTTTCTGCCTAGACCTTTCTGGCAAAAAGAAATAAGCGTCTAGAAATTGATTTAAGATAAATAAGATACTAAGATACAAATCCAATTTACCCTAAGATGACTGCCGGTATGACACAAATATTTGTCCGAGTGGTTGGCACCAGCAGCAATTTTACACCAAGAAAGCTTTGGGATTAGAATGGTTAAATAATATTTCCCTTTTTCTAACTCAATAATCACCAAATCTACATAACGACTGAATCGTGCATTAACATCAAGCAGGTTACCAAGTGTCAGTCTGTCGCTTTGCATCAAGTGGAAGCCCTCTTCAGTGAAATTCCTCTCTCCCTCCCCCCCCCCCCCATGCCGTTTCCTGGATGCAATTTGCTTAACTTCCATTTATTTACATTAAACTTGTCAAACCACTTAGCCAACGGGAATAGAGATTTCAGCGCTCTTAAGGAGTCTCTGGCTCTGGGAAGAAAACATGTTGTGGGTAATTCTTACAGTTTAAGCTGCTGACCTGGGTAAAAGACTTGGTGGCGCTGGGTGGACGGGATGAGATTAACGGAAAGCAGGAACATTGATTTTTAAATTTACACCTTCTGAAAGATTGTTTGCACACATAACAGTAATCTTTTCAAGGGCTTCCATCTTTACAAAAACAAAGACCTAAATATCAGGATGATTTTTATGTGTGAACACTTTTTGTACTAAATTCATATGAAATCATGAGTAAAACTTGTTCTTTTTTGTATCTAAGCTTTCTTCTGTTTAGTTCATTTATTTATTGATTTATTTTGTCTTGTTTTACACGGGAAGCCTCTTTAGTTGTCAAAGAGCTGTTCTTCTTGAGGGAGGGCCCTGGATACGTACAATGAACAATAATTGTCAACAATATGATTTTTGGACACTGTCTGACTACGTTTGAAAATAATGTTCTGGCATTGAATGAACGAGAGAATGTAAATGGGTTTTTTTTTCTTTCGAGCAGCAATGTTGAATCTAATATGTCCTGAAAGGCAGACCTCGTTTGCAATTCATGAACGCGTTCTCCGTCTCCTGTTCCTTCCTTTTAGTTTAAATACAAGAGGCGAGTTTACAAGCAGATGAAGCTGGACATTAAGGAGGTGAAGAAGTACCACAACAAGGCAAACGTCAAGATGTTCTTTGAGGCAGTCAGAAATAAGAACATAGAGAAGATCCTAAAGATGACGGGGAAATGTATGGATCCCAACATCCATGAGGAAAGTACTGGAGGTAAGACCAGATTTCTTAGAGCTGCTTCTAAGTGGACACTACTCACTAGTGCTGAACAATTTTCTGCTGAGCAAAAAATGAGCAGGAAACCAGATGCAAACCATACGTATGGCATGGTGTTTTGGCTGGTAACCTTTTTATGCTTAGCAAAATTTGTTTTATGCTTACTTTTAGTGCTCAATGAAATTGGACCCTTGGCTCAATTTCATGAAGCTGATAAGCAGAAATTACTGCTTGGAGAATTTCTTTGCAAAAAAAACCCCCCAAAACGAGTGGGGTGTTATCAAGCCCGGTTCATACTTCCTGCGAATGCGAAGCAAATTTGACGTGAATTTGACGTCACAACTCTGTTTTCGCTGCGAATATTCGCAAGAGTTGAGCACAGCTGAACTGCTGCAAATTATCCGTTGCGAATTGTGGCGTCAACATTCGCTTCGCATTTGCATTCGCAGGAAGTATGAACCTGACTTTAGTCGCAGCCACCTAAACTTGATGACATTCTGGCTGGTAACATTGTTGCACTAAGCTAGTTTTTTTTTGTGCGTTGCATTTTTGGGTGTTTACAGGCTGTAAGTAATTGGGCCCTAAGTATAAAGGATTATCCTTGTCTCCTCATGGTCTACTGAGAACATCCTCATGCAAAATAATACAATGGAAAAAAAGTGAATAATTTATCAAAATGTCTGGGATAAAAATGCAAGGCCAGACCAAAATGTTATTCTATGTATTTTCTTTTTGTTGAAGGGATTATTAAAAAACAGTTAGTGTAGTCTATCAATAATAATGTGTACAGTAGAAAATACAGCAGGGCTCAGGTTTTGGGGGAAAAAATCCACAAGACTGCATTTTTACTGGACCAGAATTTTGTTTACCAGAATCAAAATTTTAAAAACCTGCACACAGTTTAACATTCCAACAGTTCTAATTTGAACAAGCACTATTATATATTGTATTATTGGTAAGTATTCTTCAATACTAAACAGAATTGACAGATTTTTAACAGAGTGAAAGTCAGTATTTGAACAAGAACACAAGACTGCCGGACTTGACCAGTCTTGAGTTTACTGGCCCACTACTAAAATCCCTGGCCTCCAGGTCCAGTGTAAATTTTCCAGCCCTTAACAGTGATAAAAGCAAGGACTTGAAGTTTGGCTAGACAATAATCTAAATTACGACAGATCAAAATAAAGCCATGATGTGATTACGAAGATTGTTTTGATGAGATGCAGACAATCGGGCCTAATTTCATGACTCTGCTTACCATAAGCAAAGAATAGGCACTAACAGAATCAGAGAATTCCGCGAGTACGTCAAGCGTATTTCACAGGTTAGCGGGGAATTTTTTGTTGCGGCCGTGCATACTCCACGTTACTAGGCATTCTTTGCTGACACAGCTAGCGCAGAAATTCAGCACTTGCACAGTAAGCCCAGAATTCAGCAATAAGCAGAGCCATGAAATTGGACCCTGATTGAGGAACTTAACAGAGAGAGAAAGAGTAATAACAAGCTGTTTTTTAAATTGTTCATATTTATTAAAAAAAAGTACCCTAGGACTCTTTCTCGCTCATTTCCAAAGACTTTGACTTTTTACAACCAACATTCGATCAAACCTTTTATTCCCAACTTAGAAACTCCGCTGACAATCGCCGCCACCCTAAAGAACAGCGGGGACGCCATTCAAGTCTTGGTCAGTGGGGGAGCTCATCTTGACTTCAGGTCACGAGACGGCAAGACAGCCCTCCACAAGGCAGTTGAAAAAGGGAACCAGTCGATCACAGAGGTGAGCTTAGGGTTGTTGAAGTAGCCCCTGGTGGGAAAAAACAGCAGAAAAACAAATTAAACAGATTTTCTTTCAGAGATCGGAATATTTGTTTCTTTTAAAGGAACATTACAGAATTGGTTTTTGCTAACTAAAAAGTTGCTGGCAGTGTAAGCACTTGATGTAATCCACCATATACATAAATTGACAAACCTGTAGAAGTTTGAGATCGATCGGCCATCTGGGTCACGAGAAAATAGTGAAAAACCGATTACACATTCGCATGAAATCATATAGATTCAACAAATGAATAAAACGCTCACTGAGCGATAAACTCCAATCGGAAAATTAGTTTATTCATTTCTCATCAAATATGGCATTTCAGACAGAAATATTTCAAGGGATGTTTTCTACTATCATCATCATTAGACCGTGTAAGTTTTATGTAAATCTGTGATCAAAAAGTATATTTTACAAGTTTTTTCTTACCAATTCTGTAATGTTCCTTTAAATTATTTTGTTTTTTTAAATGTAGTAATAGAACAATCTTCCTTGTCAAATAGGTCATGCCATTTCACTTACTGAGTTCAAAACATTGCTTAAAACTCACCTTTTCCAGACTTGTTTTGCTTACTACACTGTAGGCTATTTATTTCTTTCTCATGTATTGTTAATGGTTGATTGTTGTAATTTGTTAGTGTTGTAAAGCGTTGTGGTACCTTTTCTGCGTAAGAACGCTATATAAATGCTTAGATTATTACTATTATTATTAGAGGGTTCACCCTCTAGGGTTCTATGGTTCACCGTGAGGGTTCACCTCTGACCAAACGGGAACCTGGGACAGCAGGATATGCCATCAAATCAGGGTGTACTGCCTACGGTTTTCCCACTTTAACTTGACTGCTTTATTGAAAAAAAGCCAGCGTTGTTCTAAATGTATGTGTTGCTGGCCGAGTACCAGTGGGCAGGTCTGCTGATCGATCATTTACATGGGGGAGAATTGTGTGTTGCTGGCCGAGTACCAGTGAGCAGGTCTGCTGATCACTCCTTCACATGGGTAGAATTGTGTGTTGCTGGCCGAGTACCAGTGGGCAGGTCTGCCGATCACTCCTTCGCATGGGGGAGAATTGTGTGTTGCTGGTCGAGTACCAGTGAGCAGGTCTGCTGATCACTCCTTCACATGGGTAGAATTGTGTGTTGCTGGCCGAGTACCAGTGGGCAGGTCTGCTGATCACTCCTTCACATGGGGGAGAATTGTGTGTTGCTGGCCGAGTACCAGTGAGCAGGTCTGCTGATCACTTCTTCACATGGGTAGAATTGTGTGTTGCTGGCCGAGTACCAGTGGGCAGGTCTGCTGATCACTCCTTCACATGGGTAGAATTGGTTGTTGCTGGCCGAGTACCAGTGGGCAGGTCTGCTGATCACTCCTTCACATGTGGAGAATTGTGTGTTGCTGGCCGAGTACCAGTGGGCAGGTCTGCCGATCACTCCTTCACATGGGTAGAATTGTGTGTTACTGGCCGAGTACCAGTGGGCAGGTCTGCTGATCACTCCTTCACATGGGTAGAATTGTATGTTGCTGGCCGAGTACCAGTGGGCAGGTCTGCTGATCACTCCTTCACATGTGGAGAATTGTGTGTTGCTGGCCGAGTACCAGTGGGCAGGTCTGCCGATCACTCCTTCACATGGGTAGAATTGTGTGTTACTGGCCGAGTACCAGTGGGCAGGTCTGCTGATCACTCCTTCACATGGGTAGAATTGTATGTTGCTGGCCGAGTACCAGTGGGCAGGTCTGCTGATCACTCCTTCACATGGGGGAGAATTCAAGTACCCAATTTATGTCCCAGTTGTGTATTCATTGGATGGAGTGTTCGCCGGAAATGCACCAAAGTGTGTCTCTAGACAAACTGCACTGTGTGCAAAGTGGACACTGCCGAAGAACAGTAGACATTTTTTTTCTGGCAGTGTCCTACTGCCTCTAAGTAAATGACCATAAGTGAAAAATGTTATGTGAGGTTTCACTTTTGGGGAGGAGATTGCCTGTGGTCGATTTCACAAAACTCTTCCTAACTTAGGACTAGTCCTAGGCAATGCTAAGAGATAGGACTAGTCCTAAGTACTGGTATAGGACTAGTCCTAAGTTAGGAAGAGTTTTGTGAAATCGACCCCTGGACCTGGTAGCCTGTCAGTTGCCTCATGTGTTCACCCCGCCCAAGCGATCGCCAAACTCAGCAAATAACACAAATTGAACAAATTTTTCTTGTTAACTTCTACAACTAAAACTCACAAAGATCATAGTTTTACAAAACAATAGATTTCAATGCTAGACTTGGTGGCGCACCTGAAGGACACTTATCACAATTCGACGGCGCACATACATTTTATACTGGGTATTACTATATAGTTTTTTATAATCACCATGGAAGTATTTCTATCGCCATGCAATAATCAGGTGCATGCAAATACCGTGGTTAAAATGAGCGTAAAAAGAAACGGTCAATGGATTTATAAAAAAAAAGAGGTCGGGGTGAAACAGGAGAGCCGATTTTCTAACAGCATCTTACTGTCCCCAAGGAAATTGTGTTGAGATTCAATTGCGAATGTCTTTTCATCTTGGAGATTGCCTGGTACTGTAAATGGACTTGTGTGATATGACTTACAGTACTCTACATGTAGGTGCTACACTGTAGGGTTGGGACCTTGAACCAGTTAACTGTTAACTATAACAACAGCCATATTAAACTCTGTTACCAAGTTTCATTAACGTTTAAATGAAGCCGACGGTGCCCCCCCCCCCCCCCAAAAAAAAAAAAAAAAAAAAAAAAAAAAGAGACCTTCCTTTTCTTTGAAATGTTAGCCCCAGACACTATCCAGGGAGAATAATTGACATCCCAACTGTTGGTCGGAAGGTGTCTTTTCTTAATTCCCTACAATCTGTAAAACATTCTTTTCAATCCCCTGCAACTAAATTATGATCATTCATTTTTGAAGTAATTACCAAAGGTATACCACCTTTGGTAATTACTTCAAAAATTAATGATCATAAAAAAACTTACTTTGTAAGAAGCACTGCAGCTGTTGATAAATGTGTAACATTTTGAGAAACAATTTCCTTTAAAGGGATGTGGTTTTAGAGAGAGGGATTCAAAAACATTTCAGTCTGAGAAAGATTTATGCAAGAAAAGTTTCACACATTGTGTTTTCCAATTACGGATTTATCTTCCTGCTTGGACATAACCGCTCCAGATTTCCGGCGATATTTCAAATTTTCACAGGTTAGTTTTATTGTGTATCTACATTTAAATAGGATTAAAACAATCGAACGGTTAAAATAGCCAAAGGTATACTTTGCCTTTAAAAAACACTGTACACGAGCACAAAGGATGTGCGGCCACACTGTGGTTTTGTGACCATCAAGACTGGGAACAGTGTTCTACTTTCAATCTTGCAAAGTGTGTTGACATCCTGCTCTTTTTACAGGTCGGCTCAAAATACACACAGAAAATAGAGCTGCACAACAGGTGCCCTGCACTACAGTTCCGATTTCTCAGTTTGGATTGGAATTGGTTGAAACGGTTAAATTGAAAATCGGTTTGAAACGGAAAATAAACTAGATAGATGCACAACCCTATTGCTGTACATTGTGGTGATATCAGTCTAATTATTGTTGAGTATTGCGACACCTTTATGTCCATTCTTTTAAAAGACATTGCTCCAAATTGAATGATTTATATTTAAATGTTACAGTTACTGCTGGGTCTCGGGGCCTCGCCGAACAGCAAGGACTTGAGGGGACTGACTGCACTGTACTACAACGTCCAGAAGGGCGGGGATGCTATGGTCGCGGAAGTCCTGTTGAAAGACCGCACCGACCTGAATATAAGTGACGATCAGGGATGGAAAGAGATTCATCATGTAAGTTCACTTCTTAGGGCTACGAAAATGTGACAGATATGTAAAATAACTTTGTGGTATGTCTCGATAAATTGTTCTCAGTTTTGTTCATGGTATACTTTGTATGTAGAATCTGTGCACAATTTTATTTTATTGGCGCTGTAGGCAGCACACACTAAAAAAAAACATGTCAATTTTGAGGTTACTTTACAGGTTTGCAAGGAAATTCCTCATGCTCATGCGTGCTTTGTGTTACTGAGCATTCTTCGCTCCCGCAGCTTGCAGAACATTGGCACTTCCAATGTACCCTGTAAACGGAAAATGGTGACCAAAAGCCCAGACATCCGTAGTAAGCACCGCCATGAAATTGGGCAAGCTAAACATGTAGTACGCCCTCTGTTTGTTTCCACCGGTCTCTCATTTTGATTTCACCTGGGAGAGGATTATAAACCAATCAGAAAAAAAGAACGGTCGTTGTGTGTCACTTGGTGCTGCTATCCTGTCGCCGGCTAACCAATTTGAATGTTTCCCAGGCAGCCTGCTTTAAATCAAGATGAGCTCGGTAGAGTTCCTGTTCTCTAATGATGCATCGTGATTGACGACTTCATGTAACCTGATTAATAACTCATTACAGCTAATTTACTTCTTGCGTATTCGAGACAAGGAAATATGAGAGAGAGAAATGAAAAACTTGCCTGGCAAGTTTTCAAGTTTTTAATTCAATAAGACTGGTTGTCTGTTGGGTGTTAAATTTAATCTCCCTTCCCTTGTAATGAATTCTCCGTGTGCTCTTGTCTTACAACGAACAGTCATAAATAAGATTGATGTGACAGGTGTAAAGAAACAAACTCGGAGTAAAGTTCCACTTAAACCCTGAACTTTTAGCTGAAATGCCATGCAGAAAACTGTATCGCGAATTTGATTGCAAAACAAAGTGGTTCAAACAGTGCCAACTCAATTACACGCAGCATAATAAACTGCTGAGATTTCATAGCTAAAAGCTTCCTTCCTGTTGCCATGTTTTGGTAAACTTCGGAAATGAAGTCACCACCTACTGCTCTGTCCTATTTGGTTAGTTTTGTGATGCATTCATCACCTCTTACTTCCATAAGATCAGGGCTGAGAAATTTGAGACTTTTACCTGAATTCAAACTCTTTTTTAATGTCTGCCTCGTGAAGAAAGTGTAGAGAAATCATGCTCTTTGATTTACCTCTCTAGTGTGAGGATACGGGTCCCGAAAGTTCCTTCAAATTTATAACTCCAGGGGTTACCACAAGGTTGTAATGCCATCCTACCTCCCTAATTTCAGATCTTATAGTTCTCAGACTTTTTTGTCAGCATTGACTCTTTCTCCTGTATGGTGCACCATGTCTGTCTTCAGTGTATTTGACCTCCCACACTGTCAGGCTGTGCAGTAGGCGCTCTCATTTCACATCTGCACGGGGGCCTATGATGTCTGCTGACCCAGGGGTGACAACATTACATTAAGATTCCAAGGAAAATGGAAAATGGGAAAACCCCTGTTTCTACCCAAGCGCTAAGTGGCTACGCCCTCCTGAAAAATTTCACTTGTTTTGACAATGCTAGGCAATTTAACTTGTGACCTAGATGTCCTTTGACATTACTAAAAGCATTTTGAAAGGGATCGGCTTAAACTTTTTAATGTTTCACTTCTAAACTAAATCTTTGATGCTCTGAAAAGTTTGCTGGATTTTTTCAATGTTTTTGGTCAGATGAACCTGTAGATATCAACCAGCTCAAAGCTGCACATTTTTTAGTTGTTTGATCGCTGCAGCAGGTTGTCAAGTACCCATAAAGAGGTTAAGGATTAGAAATGATTTGAACGAACAGTTTGATTTTGTTTTCTCTTTCTGTCAGGCGTGCCGTCATGGGAGGATCCAACATCTACAGCTCCTGATCTACTATGGAGCTGACATTGATAGTCAAAACGAGGCGGGCAACACCCCACTACACGTGTGTGCAATATACAAAGAAGAGTCCTCGGCTAGGATGTTACTTTTCCGGGGGCAGATAAATCCTTGAAGAATAAATCCAGCCAAACAGCATTCCAGGTATGTTGTCCAAGCTTACGTGTTTTAAGTGTTACTTTTCCGTGGGGGTGGATACATTCTTGAAGATGCAATCCAAAGAGGCAGCATTCCAGGTAGATTGTCTTGGGTTGATATTTTGAAGTTACTTTTCCTGGAGGGTTGGATTAATCTTTAAAGAGCAAGTCTGGCCCAAAATACTTCCAGGGGAAACAGGGTTTCTGCAGATAATAGTCTTAAAAAGTCTTAAATTGAACTGTCAAAATGTTAAGGCCTTAAAAAGCATTAAAAAGTATTAAATTCAGTTATTTGAGGTCTTCAAAAAATGGATGAAGCATGTAATGAATTTTCTTATCAGCTCGTAAAGAAACAAATTAATTTGCACGAAAAAAATAACAAAGTGTGAGTGGGTATAACTGTTTCTCCCCCTGCTTTATTCACTTAATTTTGCTCTTAAATTTTGTCAAAGGTAGCATTAAAAGGGTCTTAAAGAGTCTTAAATTTAACGTTTTATAGTGTGCAGATACCCTGAAAAACCATTTTGGTCAACTGTCCTAAACCATTAAAACGTAACTCGAAAACACCTTCGTCGGGCCCAAAACTTTCCTGATAGGGGAAAGCCACTACATTTAAGAGGAAAATTCTAGAAGAAGAAACCAAAACCCAGAGGCAATCCAAACAGTCCTAAGCCGCATCCGACTCAGGCGACTTCGGCTATGGCTAAGACCAAGACTGCAGAGACAATGTTGAAGAATAGGATTTTTTCTGCCATTCCGGCCATATCCACTGCACAAGCCACAAACTGAGACAACGCCTTTTATATATTATTTACATGCTTGACTTTTTAGTCAATTGAAGGTGACCTAGCTGTTATGAAGGCTCCCAAAGGGGTTATTGATACTTTGATTTTAGTTTTAAGTGACAAGCTTCCTGCTTTGTGTTATTCTATACTTTCAGCGTCATCCAACTAATTGTCATCGAAACTGTTGCCATGGCTTGTTTTTGTTTTTGGGGGCGCTTGTTTATTCAGGCATATATTTAATTTCCCTGTAAAATTGAAAGTGTTTATATCATTATTTCATAGATTTGTCAGCTATTAGATATTTTGATTTGATCTTAAATACTGTTTCTTTTGGCCCATTGCAACCAATCAACCAGAATAAACAATGAGACAATGTCAAAGTGAAAGACCTCAGTGCAATATTGTCTACTTATGTGCATATAAATTTGTGAGCAGTTTCAAACTACTGCTAACAAACCCAATTTTACAAAGTGCAGAAAATCTTCCCCAGCAGAAACACTTAACCAATCAAAATACCAAAAACTTTACAGTAAGTGTAACACCATCCCGCCATTTATTCAATGCCAAAACTAGGATAAAATTTTAAGGGGCTCCACCATTTTGTCGAGGGGGTACTTCTGGCCAATTAAAACGTAATGTAGTTTCCATTTACATTTCTTTTAATTAAACAAGCCCCTTTATATCGCTGTCGTTATGCCATTTACTATTTTTTATAAGATGATGTTATGATTTTTTTTAAACCCGCTCCTGCCGCTTCCCAGGTTGTATCACAAACTTGGGTGTGATCCCTGGCTACATATACAGCAGTTACAAGTTGAATGGCTTCTGACTGGCACCCCCGAACGAAGATATTGACAAACTAGGGAGACCGCATTAGGGCTAGATAGCTCAGTTGGTAGAGCATGGACACATTAGTCCAGAGTTTGCAGGTTCAAATCCCACTCTAATAAATTTGTCTTTGTTCAACCCCAAATTATAAAAATGTACCTAGTTTCCCACTGTTCATTTCTTGATTTTTTTATGTGAGATAATTTTTGTTTCACTTCCTTGTTGTAGCTAGTAATCAATCTCTTGTGTCAAGTGAACAAAAAGACATATCATGAATACTAAACTCTACGCGCCACACTTCTTTCAAAGTGCACAAATGTCTTATCTTTGCTGAAGGGTACAACTGATGCTTGTGTTTAGGGACAAAATTTTGGACCCCATTATTTTGTATTTCCCCCTGTGGTACAGTTTTCTTTGTTTTGCTCGGAACCTCTTTGGCAGGAGGTTTAATTTTTTGCAAAATTGACTGTAGAATGCTCTGCTTGATTTATTTACCAGGTCGCTATCGTGGCCAACAATTTCCCCATCGGAGAAATGATCCGAAACTACTCAGACGAGAATGTTGGTAAGTAATCTTGTTTCCATTATCAAAAGTTGTCAAAGAAGGGTTAACGTCAAACCTGCCTCAACCTTTTTAAATCATTCAAATCATCTGGATGATTTTGAAGGACGCTTTGTATCGTTAGTAGTGTTTACACAGGCTATACATGTTTCAATTGCCCCACCATGCTATTTTAAATGACAGCCTCGGGTATTGTTTATCCCAGTATCTTTGGTTCATCATCAAGCATTGGACACAGGGCAGTGTTCAGGCAACCAAGTCCAGACAATCTCAATTTGAATCTGAGAAACTGTTTATGCATAAACAGTTTCTCAGATTTCTGAGGGTTGGTGTCCGTTCTCGAATGCTGTACAGCCAGAGATGAGGTTGGCACCTGCTGTCACTTCGCTAAACGTGGACGGATTCGACGTTCTTGTGAAAAAAACAGAACAGGTTTTTTCCTCAGCAATATAGACATGTATTCAGATGAAACTTTCACATGTGAATTTTATTGTATCTTTCTTTATAATTTTGCCTATAAATCAGCGTTACCTTGACAAAAACCAATCTACGACCCTACCTATAAGCTTCTGTGATTCGTTGTTTTGTTTTTTACAGTGACGTTTTACTACCTGTCTGATTTCATCACTGAAACTCCTAAGATAGTGGTTATCATTGTGAACAAAAATAAACACGTCATACACAAAAATGCTTGAATATATTACTCTAATTAGCTTAATCAAAAGCTCCTGACCATCAAAGGAACAACCGACTGACGTATGGGAAATCCTTTTCCTGTCGTACATGTGTACAAGTTTAGACCGGAAAAAATCGCAACAGATTCCTTCCTTTTCTATTGAACTGTGAGCAATGGTGTGAACCCATCATGTGAGTTTTCAGGCAGGCAAACTTTGGAGGGTGTAAAATATTATGAAGTATTGGTTGACCGGATTCATCAATACTTCATGACTAGTTTCTACTCCCCCCTCCCTTCAGAACTATTGTTTTATTTCAGTATTAATGTTTAATGTACTTATTCATTTGACGTGTCTGTCTTTTTAGCGGCAGGCCTCTTGTTTGTAATATTTTTGTTTTAATTTTATACATATAACTTTTTAACATTGGTTTTATGGAATTATGAAACCACCTTCGGGCAGTGGTGAGTGGTTTGTTATAATAAAAAAAGTATTTTAATAATGAGAAGCATACATTCAGAGCAAATATGCAGGAAAAAGTCATGGATGTCAATATCCTGAGTTTCTTATAAACACAAAGCAAAAAGGACAAATAGATCATGAATCACGCAGGTTTCCTGGTGGATGTTGCTCTTATGTGCTCATATTACCCTCACCTAATTCACTGCATGACTAAGGACAGCAGTCATAACAGGAATTGATGCCAGTTGAACACAGAACATATGTTCACGACGGACACTCATTGTAATCGCTGTCAATTTTGTGTTGGTTTATCAGACAGGATTTGGAACTATCATCAAAAGTTGTGGACTCTTAACAAAATATTCTGAGATTTGATGAAGTGTTTCGGTCGTGTTAAACAACAAAGAGTGCATTCCTTGAGATTGTGAAACTTATTGTGAAAACTTGGAGTGGTTTGTAATAATGTCTTCACAAAAAATTCATTCAACAGTTCGACAACAAGAGTTGCCGTCCTACAATAATCGTCGGAGAGCCTCAATGGCTGGGACTCTGAACCGAGCGACGAGCGAGCCATTTCTTGCCGGTTATTCTGTGGGTTGCATCGCCGGAGCCAGAATGTCCATCGCTTCGTCGTCCTCATCGGGCTTCCCGGAGGAAGATGCTGTATCACAAGGTAGCGAATTGATTCCCCCTTGAAAATGTTGTCTTTGTGAAACGATCTGGGCCCAATTTTATAGAGCTGCTTAAGCACAAAAAGTAGGTAAGCACAACAAAATTATGCTTACCAGAATAAGGTTACCGGCCAAACTACCATGTCACATGTACAATTTGTGACTGGTATCCTGCTCATTTCTGCTTAGCAGACAATTGTTAAGCAATATTTTCTGCTTAAGCAGCTCTATGAAATTTGGCCCTGTTGTAACTTGCCTTGCTAACTTTAAAAAAAGAAAGAAGAACAATTATTGCTGAAAGTATGTTGTTTTTTTCCTGGATGGAATAAAGATGAATTAGAGTCATCCGGTTTCAGTTCGGGGTCAAGTGTCCATGAAGTGTCTTGGAAAAATGGTGCTGGAAATTCGGGAAATCAATTCACCATATGGCTTGCTGGCCACTCAAAGCACAGATAGATCACCTTATGGAAATCTGAAGGTTATAGTTTTATTCTCACTGTTGTTGAAAAAAAAAAAAACATTGCTCAAATTGGGACCTGGTCTTTATAACATGGACTGGTTATTTAAAACCTTGATAGAGATTTCTGGTTTTTTTCGTCTGCTGTAAACTTTTTGGTAGAAACAAAACTTAATTGGGAGATAATTTTTTTCTCTGCTAGATTCGCCCACTATGCCGATAAGAACGGGCTCTGTTGGCTCGATAGGGCAGGTCGGAACGACAGCCCGGATGGTACATCGGAAGATTCAAGATGCTAAACCAGGCAAGCTGTACGTAGCCGTCAAAGATTACTCCGCTCAGGAGTACGGGGAGCTGACCTTGCGTAAGGGAGACTATGTCAAAGGTCAGTGTTGCAAACTTGTGGACAGTGTTTTGTTATAAAGTTTTATTCATTCAAATGGATTGGTCGAGATGCATGCTCTTTGATATCAAGCAAAACCTGCAGTTGCTGTCTCAGGTCAAATTTTTAAAGCTGGTAATAAGCAGAAAAAAATGTGCTTAGCACAACAAGTTTGGCATACTTAGCAGAAACTGATAATCAGCTGAAATGGAATATAACTCATATGTTTGTAACTTGCGTCCCACTCATTTTTTCCAAAGCAATGTTTTGTTTGTCTGTGCGTAACACCTTTTTGAAAATTGGCTCTGACGAGGTGGGTGGGAGTTTGCTAAAAAAAGAATAATTGCCTTGTAAATCATGCTATCAATATCACCCACTGTGGTTTTGAATGATAGATAAATTATGCCAGCCTTGTAACAGGATGTAATATGTTGCATGCATATGTACAGTACACAGTCAACCTTCCTACTATCTGACCACTCAGTATCATCCAATGGTTTTGAATGGCATATAAAACTGTGCCGGCCTGCAAAATGATATCATGTGGTGAATGCATCAACACAGGACACAGTCAACCCTCTTACCGTCTGACCACTCAATATCATCCACTTTAGTTTTGAATGATAGATACAATGTACCAGACTACAGTATGATAAAATGTGTTGAATGAATCTATACAGTACACAGTCAACCCTCCTACGGTCTGACCGTTCAATACCATCCACTGGGGTTTGGAAAGATAGATAAACTATACCAGCCTGCAGTATGATAAAATGTGTTGAATGAATCTATACAGTACACAGTCAACCCTCCTACGGTCTGACCATTCATTATCATCCACTGGGGTTGGGAAAGATAGATAAACTATACCAGCCTACGATATGATATCATGCGGCCAATGCATCTACACATTGCACACATTGTACAGTTAGTTTTGTGTACACAGTTAGTTCAGTGCACAGTTGCACCACCATACGCAACCCGTGCTGTTGATTGTGCCGTCCCTTCACTAAAAGTCCTTCTTGCCTTCTTGTTTGACCCCACTAGTAATGAGCATCGGTGAGTTCAACTTCTGGGAAGGTGAAGTGGGCCACATTAAGGGATGGTTTCCATCCTACTGCGTGCACGAGGTCACCGGTAAAGAGAAAGCGCAGACCATGAGAGAAAGAAAAGCCAACTATCCGGAAAGGTAAGTTGCTGTCCTCTGTTTGCCGTCGTCGGTGTCACAATCCCTGTGTTCAAGAGCAAAGATCATACTTATTTTGCAATTTACCAAATGGAGATCAGACTACTTTCCCCTTCTTGCCTCAGTTTGGTTCACGTTGAATTGAATGGGAGAAAATTAAGATGGCTGCACCATGATAAAAGGTTGATACGCTGTCATCTTAACCGTGTAAAAATATGCAAACAAGTTGACTGACTAAGATTTATAGCTATTTATGTGGCATATGATGCTCGATATGTGTCATGGTGTAACCCCCCCCCCCCCCTATTATGTCTTCATTGTGTTCTAGGAATCTCAGGAATTCTTAAGAGGCTGCTGGGGGGGGGGGTACTTCTGTACAAAAGGAAAAGTGTGTGTTAAAGTATGGGAAAAAATTTGGGGGGGGGGGAAACCTTCTGCCACATATCGTGCATGGTATCCATGTATTAGACGAATATCCTTGGTCTCATTACCAGAAGTGAATACTAAGTTTATGATGTGTTTTTTTATTCAGTTTTCCCAACGTGTCTGCCAAGAAGGAAAAGGAGGAACCCGAGCCAAGAGTTGTATTCGTGGAGAGAAAGAAGAAAGGTTTCGGCTTCATCTTACGAGGAGCTAAAAGTAAGCTTCGCACCGGTTCCTATTCATTGAACCTTTCCGCTGTTCGGAATGCATATCATCCTTTATTAGTAAACTCTGATGTGGCCTGGACCCAATTTCATAGAGCTGCTTATGCAGACATTTTTGCTGACCAGCTTTGTGCTAAGCAAAAATTAGGGGATAACAGGCAAGATGGTGCATGAGACATGGTATTTTGGCTGGTGACCTTTTTCTGGTAGACGCAATTTTGTTGTGCCTAGCTACTTTGGGTGCTTAAGCAGCTCTATGGATTTTGGCCCTGGACGCACACCCCTGTGGAGACATCTTTTGTTATTTCCTTTGTCCCTGTAGTTAACATCCTCTCATAGACTGTGTACAAAAAAGTCCTTGTGGAGCACCCCTGTCTTTAGAAATTCCCCATGGAGACCTTTTTTCCCCCTTTTTTGCTGTTCTCGGTCATTAGGAAGTGAATATCAAAGCATACTTTTCAGCATCTCTTGCGAATTGAGAATCTTTTTTGAAGCTGCACATTTAGCATTTGTAACTCTGATAGGAATAGATCTTTCCAACAAAAGTGCCTGTATTTCGTACAAATTAAATCCTTTCAACAAATAGTTTTTGTTTCATTTATTTTCTGGTAACCTCAAGTGACTAACAAGCTTCACAATAACCGTATCTATCTAAATGATTATCTACTCATGATGTTAAATATGTATTTGTGTCTTTGGTTTTCATCAGGTCCCCAGGGGGCGACGTCAGCCTTCAAGCCCAGTAAGGGGTTCCCGGCCTTACAGTACCTCGAGCACGTTGATAAAGGAAGCCCAGCAGAGAAAGCTGGCCTGAAGAGAGGAGACTTTGTCCTGGAGGTAAAGACGTTTCCTTATTAACCCTCCTACTGTGTGACCATTCAATCTCATCCACTGTGGTTTTGATTGAATGGTATTGAATTATGCAAGCCTGCAGTATGATGTCATGCGGTGAATGCATATACACAATCAACCCTCCTACTGTGTGACCATTCAATCTCATCCACTGTGGTTTTGATTGAGTGGTATTGAATTATGCAAGCCTGCAATATTATATCATGTGACAAATGCATATAGACAATCAACCCTCCTACTGTGTGACTATTCTATATCATCCACTGTGGTTTTGAATTGTAGATGAGCAATTAATTCAATACCAAAATAGGATATGTGTGCTATACAAGAACTAAGTATTATTATTAGTATTATTCTATTTACTTTAGATCAACAGTCAAGACGTGACAGCCTCTCCCCATCAGTACGTTGTCAGTCTGGTGGTCAACTCTCCTGATACCATTGTCATGAAGGTCATCACCTTACCGGACTCTAAAGCACTGGTCTGGCTGAACGAGGCCAAGAAAGGATCACTACGAAAGAAACGTAAGTATTTAAGATTGAGAAGAGAAAAAAAGGCTACTCGTTGGAACTTGTGTATGGATACCAACGAACCAGTATACAGTACAATTTTTATGGCAGTATTTTCTATTTGTTTAAAAGGTTTTTTATCATTATCAAGTTTGAAACGTCTAGATTTTTGATAAACTTTTTACTTTTTTATTTGTTGCCAGTGAGGTAAGAGTATAAGTGTCAACTTCAGAATTCCTTCTTCTTTTGTCCAAAATTGTTCATGAAATGAAAAAAAGCTTTGATATCAGACAAATAAAAGATATTTGGTCTTTAAAATTTCTGTCAACAAAAAACAACAACCCTTAGACTTGTTTTCTTTCTGAAGAGTAAAACGTGTTTCCTTGAAAACAGAAAAGTTGTTCACAATGAACCAATTCTCAAATTTTGGAAGTTTTAGTATTTGCCGTCGTTCTCCCTTACCTCTGACAACCAAAGTTTGACCCTTTTTTTGTTTTCAGCGCCTCCAGCTCAGCCATCCTTAACAAAAGCAAAAGGTGAGAGGGCGCAGCAGGAGCTGCTGGCACTCAGTAAGCACTCTCTTTTTCTTATCTTTACCCCCTTTTCTCCCAACTGTCATTCTAACCCTATTTAAGTTGACCTCAGTTCATGTTGAATACCCTCCACCCAAGGTCCGTCTTTTACCCAGTCCCTGTGTTTTGTTTCATTTCATTTCAATTTCCATCTCTGCACAGCACCAGTTTTCGTTCACGGTCGACTAATTATTTTACATGTAGACGAGATGGTCATGATAATCGAGTCATTTCCTCGTAGCTTGTACAAACTCGTAGCTTGTACGGAGCGTCTCAAAAGGCCGGCACTTTCTAGTCGCAAAAGGGTGTCACCGTGGGCACACACCCACAATCCATTGGGCCGCCAGAACGTTCTGCCAGACTGCATCGTTGTCAATCCTACATGAGTGAATTCACAAATTAGTATTTTGAACGTTCCGGCTGTCCAATGGAACGGGTGCATGCGCTGGAATACTTATCCGATCCAATTAGAATGGTCCTATCGTTCCGACATTTGAGACGCTCCCTTAGCAATGGCTTAGAGCACAAAACCTCAAGATGATTTGGTTTTGTCTGTTGATGTTTAGAAACGCTTTTTAGGGGGTGATATCCGCCAATCTGTTTTTTTTAGTGATAACCCCAATTTAGCGCTCCTTTTATCATTAGTGGTTAGTAAAATTAGAACATGAAATTAGCAACATTTTAAAAGATGTTTTGAGGAAAAGTGCTGCATTTTCATATTACCTCTTATATCCTAAAGTAGACTAACACAGTGCATTTTTAAACACCTAAAGTAACTAGATTGATAACTAAAAGTTAGATTACATAAAGTGATAAAATTATTATTGTATTGGTTTTCAAAAAAAAAAAGTAAGTGAGTTTTGGCGTGACCAGTCTTTATTTATTTATTTTATCCCGGAAGAATTGTCTGATAATTTTTCTCCCTTTTCCTCTTCAAATTACAGCGGAGTTAGATGAAGCAATTGCTGTAGCAGAGAAGACTCCAGAGAATAAGACTGAAGTCCCCTATGCCTCCATCCGTAAGCGGCCTGTCTCTCAGAAGTTCAGCCCCGAGCACCTCAGTCACGTCTTTAAGAGACAAGGAAGCGATCCCACCTCTGCAACCGATGAACAGCCAGAGGGAGAACGGAGAAGTAATCTAAAGAAACCAAGCATTCCTCTCGCTCCATCTGCCTACAGATTCAACACGATCGCAAGGATGTCATCTTCAAAACATGCTGCCATTGCCATGGCACCAACAGAGACAATCGCTATGGAAACGCAGACGCAGTTTGAGGACGACGACAAGCAGATTCGGAGGAACTCCGCCAGCTCTGATTCCGCTGTTTCATCATTACGTTCATCGCCAGCTTCATCATACTCCTACACAACGACGGTGTCTAATGATAGTGGACTCCCCATGAAGGTAACTCCAACCGATAGTGTATCTCCCATGGACCCCATCATGTCACAGGTGCCTCCAGCTCCAAATTACCCGGCCCCCGTACCACCTGCTCCCGGCTATCCTGCTCCTACCTATCCCAAGCTCCAGTCCCGATCCCAATCCCTGTATGACCTCTGCAGTGATAAGCCAAACACTGCAAGCCCAGAATCACCACTTGGCCCAAGAAGAATGAGCATGGGCCAGAAGCGTCCAGGCAAGCCCCCTCCTCCCATTCCGAAGAGAGAGTCCTCAATCAGCGAAGGAAACCTTGCACAATTGAGTGCCACTGAAAAACCGCGGCCTGTCTCTCTCGCCATTTCAAGTTATTTAGAGACCCCTCCATCCCCACCCCCTACATCTGATGGCTCTGATTTCGCTAACGCCATCGCGGCAGCCGCTGCAAAGAGAGAGCGCTTGAGAAGAGCCAACAGTGTTGACAG
Source organism: Pycnopodia helianthoides (assembly GCA_032158295.1). Taxonomy (NCBI): domain Eukaryota; kingdom Metazoa; phylum Echinodermata; class Asteroidea; order Forcipulatida; family Asteriidae; genus Pycnopodia; species Pycnopodia helianthoides. The sequence continues at coordinate 9,274,989 of CM063250.1, read as the reverse complement.
TTTAGATCAAAAAGACCCGAAGACGCCTCTGCAGATTGCCTTAGCAGCTCGTGATCAGAGCCTTCAGGGAGAAAATCAAAACAGGAACCAAAATGCAGAGACGACTGTTTCCCAGGGTTCTCCACAGTTGGCTCTTAATGAAGCTATCGCCAGACGGAAAGCACATCTTGACTCCAAAAAAGACCCAAACGAGAACATTGAAAACAAAATACGGAAATACAGACAATCTGAATCGGCAAAGGGCAGCTCTGCAAACCAAGCGTTTTTGTCTGCCATTGCCAAACGTCGATCAACCATTGAAAAGCAAATGTCTGAGGATAGTGATTCCCAGTCAACGAGTTCTGAAGGAAGTAGTAAGGTCGCCGACACAATGCCAAGAAAAGATGCTCCAACAGCATCCGGCATCAGGGAGACTGACATAGCTCAAGCGGCCGCTACAATGAAGACCCGCTTGGCCAGTAAACCCCAACCAAAGGAGCCAGCAAGTTCATTCGGCGGCCACAAAAATGTGATCAAAATTGTGCCTCGGGGTGAAGTCAACAAGTCTACCAGTCCTGCTTCTCAGTCTCCTCGAGAGAAGACAGACAATGGACATGAGACGGAGCCTTCTCATCCCCCTCCCCCCAAGCATAGCTTGGATAAAATCCCTAAGCCAGACCTTTACAAGCATCCGTTGTCCCCAGTCAAGGAGAATGAGGGAGATGATAATGCCCTCCCTCCTCCCCCTGCAGCTTTCTTGAACTTTAATACCCACCAATCCAACGGACTTGTGGATCCCGATTCCCCTCTTAGTGACCACGATCAGTCACTCCATCGTAGGGAGAGGTCTTTTGACACAGCTAGTGTTGTCTCCTCCATGTCTTCCATGTCCACCATGTCTAGCTTCAGCACCATGTCGACAGAGCCGAGCAGCGACATCTTTGAGCAGGATGAAGACGATGCACGGACAAGCACGATGAAGTCCACCTCCTCGTCCGTGTCTTCAAACAGCACTGTCACCTCCAGGAGCTCCAAGCCCTCCCCAAGGTGCTACCCAAACCCAAGAGGAAGTCCCTCCACATGGATGAGGAAACCACTCCGTCATCTGTTCAACATGGAGAGGTTCTGGACAACGGTAGAAGTCTTGTTATTAACACAGCACCGACTACCGATGTCGACAATAAACATAGCATGACAAGTGCATGGACTCAACAAGGTAATTTTTTCAAAGCAAAACAAGCCCTATTAAACATCCCAACAATTTTTTCTCTTGAATTTTATTGATTCGGTAACAGCTGAATCACATCGGGCCCTTGCATTTCATCAAGTACTAAGATGAGTTAAATATCAGTAAGCTAATGAATCACCGAGCAAAATATGTGACAGTACAGAACTATCTACAGATGAATCAAAGCAGTTGATGAAAAGAAAAAATACAGACATGGCAAACTTTTAAGTGGTGTCCTTCCCACCCAATAGATTATGATAAAAAGTTGCTGAATGTGAAACAAACAGTCTCATCGAAACACTCATTGGACTGTACTTGATATAAATATGCTAAAAAGCTTTTAAAAATCTTGGTTGATGACTTTGCAGGTTCTAACGGCAATTCAACCAATACAGAGGAGTGGCGGACCAAGCCCTTCTTGTCCTGGACACCACAGGACGTCGGCTTATGGTTGATAGGTCTCAACATGAGCGAGCATCGGAGCAGCTTCGAGGAGAATGAGATCACTGGGGAGCATTTGTCTAGCCTGAGCAAGGATGACCTCCAAGAGCTTGGTGTCGGACGCCTTGGCCATCGTCTGACCATCATGAAGGCAATCCAACAGCAGCTGATAATATAATCAGTGGGAGGAATTCTTACACTTTAGCTCACCACTTTGCATCGTTTTAGTGCCACTATCTGCTTTCAGACTCTTTGTCTTGAATCAAAAGTAGATGTCACATGAGGATTTGACGGCCAAAACACTTGTCTGGCCCTAACCTTCGCAAAAATACTGAAAAATAAGAGCCCATCCAAAGGACAGCGCCCAGTTGTAAAAACATGCTGAGCAAAAAAAACATGAGGGGAACCAGTCACAAACACCTCTGCATCACATAGCATTTTAACTGGTAAACCAAATCATGCTGAGGAGATTTGTTTGATTACTATTTATCGCTTAGCAGGTTTATGAAGTTAAGATTAAGCGTGGGGGTCACTAAGGATGACTGTTCTCATGTGTACAAAATATGTTGTAAGGAAGAGAAGAGGAAACTGTAGTGTGTGACAAATCTCTGAATGAGGCTTATTTAAGTATTTTGTAAGCTTAAAAGAGCTGAGATTTGTGTTTAAGGAAAACATAAACTTTTACGTGACTCATTTAACTATAAATATAACTCTATATCAGTCTTCTTGAACATATAGCTGATTCTGATTGTAAATATTAAGTGTACATAGTTTTTTGTTTTTGGTTTTTTTAATTAAGAGCCCTCTTCCAGTTAAAATTTGTTTTTTCTCTCTGTAAATATTAGGTTTAAACAAAACCACTGATATATTTGTTAACTTTGTTTTGTTTTGTTTTTGTTTTTTTGTGGTTGTGTGGGAATGTTCCCAGCCAGACTGTTTTCGTTTCCTATCTTGGTCTTTTAAAAGATCACCTACATGTAATACCTTGGACATCTTTTTGTCAGAGGCATCTCTCCGAGTCATGACGATAAGTGATTAGTTATATCACAGTACAGTAGCCGGATAAAAGCTCGAAGCTCGATGTCATAAAATTTTTGAAGATGATCTTTTATCGATATCGACAGGGCTATCAATCAAGCCTATCAAGCCTAGGCTCGCAAGCCCTTTTCAGGAATCTTTTCGTCAAATCTCCTCCCTGATGGTGACTGCCGCACTGTATGTGGCCGAGGACTGTCTTTATAGCGGCCCAATAATAGAACAATTTCATGCCCAAGAAGAAATGTCAATTATATTGTGTTTTTCAATGAAGTTCTCTTTGGCAGAAGTGAGAAATAGTTTGTCTGATATGAAGTGGGTTTTAACTTGGTTGTAAATTAAAAGCAATTTAAATAAAAGAAATCTAAATAATGTAAATATAATGTAATATATACTTGAATAGCCAGCATTTCTGCATATTTTTGTTGTTGAAAAGACGCGGAGTTCAACTTTGAAATCAATTTTGATTGAGATTGATTCAGCAATGACGTTTTCAGCGAAATAAAGTTGTACGTTTCTGAAAGTTTGAAACTATTTTTAGGATTATTTTATTGCCAAAACAAAGCAAAGTCGGTCAAATGAAATTTTGCAATTTAATGAAAGAAACGAATGATGGAAAAGAAAACGCAGAATTTTGGCAGCTGAATTGAGACATGTAGATGTTTGTTTTTGTTATTCTTGAAGAAATACTGTTTCTGGGATATTTCTATACAGATTTAGTGCTGATGTTTATTTTTTTACAAGCAGTATTTTTTTTTGTACAAAGAAAGATTGACTGTTTCATTGTATGTTTGCTACGTATTTATCTTAACGTTTATTACCGTAGTTTCTGACACTGAATATGTTAGATTCATAACTTTACCCGAGCTGAACGTTCAACTGGACACTTTTCAAAGGGTCATGCACGATTGTTAATAATTTTATGCATTTATTCAGAAGTTATGCATTTATTCATACCTCATTAGCCTTTGGTGCATAGTTTTTTGTTTAAAGCTGTCTTCAGTAAAGATATTGTTTGCGCATTTTGAAGGGTAATATTAGGTAGGATTTAGAATCAAATAATTGATTTATCATTATTTGTATTTTTTCAAAACATTAGCCCCACACTTGAGTTAATTGTAATATATGCTGTCCTGCAGTTGAACGCAATGTCAAACAGAAACTGGAAGAATTATAGTCAGGTATACGAGTTTGAATTTGAGTCATTGTTGTTATCAAAGTGAATACGGGAAACCTGACAAAGATGACTACCCCTTTTTGCATGTCAATTACATAGTGTATTTAACAATCCATACTGGCACCGTTTTTTTTGTTTGTTGGTAAAGATAATTTGAAAATTGTAAAGTGAATATAAGAAATTATACTGTACCATTATTCATTTCATTTTCCACTGATTATTATTTTTTACACATAATTATTTTCATTTATACCCCTTTTGTTGCATTTTATTTAGCTCATAAGTGATGGCATAGCTGGGGGGGGGGTACAGGCTCCCACGATTTGGGGGTGTTTTTGTGGTGGTCTATTATTTTTTATTTATTTTTTATATTTTTTGTATTCCACCTTGAAATGTAAATGCCCCTCTGGATTGTGACTAAATATCTGAACCTAAGGTCCTTACTAACACCTCAAAATAACCAAAATAAGAGTTTCAAAAACATAGGTCACCAATGGCCAGGTATCGGTTAAGTCGATTTCCATTTTGTATGATACACAAACTGTTGACTCTAATTTCATGCCATGCTGATCTTGTAAAGACGAGTGTCTTTTCAATGTGATCTCAGTTATTACTTTTATTTATTTTTTACTGCGGCCATAAGTATTTGTGGCAGGTTAATCACCTCCTTTTTTTCTTCCAGTTAATTTTCTTATAAGAAAACTTGAATAGTAAAATGTACTTCAAGAATAACTAAACCCATTTTTTTTTTTTTTATCTTAACTATTGGATGGCTTTGGAAGGAAATAAAATTATCTAATTATATTTTAATACAATGTTGATGGCTTTTTAATTTCTGGTATGTTTGTCCCCTATTATTTGTTTTTAGTAAATAACTTGCAAGTAGGGGGGTTTGGGCAGTACTTTCACTGGTAAAAAATATTCTAAAATCTGACTTGGTTTGGGTTTTTAGGTGTTTTTTGTTTGTTTGTTTGTTTGTTTGTTTGTTTGTTTGTTTGTTGCTGTTGTTGTTTTTTTAAACAAGGTAATGCCATAATGATATGAGGCAAAATAAAACAAAAAACATGTTTAGTGTCCTGCCTTTTTGAAAAAGAGGAGGAGGCGGGCCTTTTTTTTTTTTTTTTTTTTTAAATTGCCGCCAGACACATTTTTTTTAAAGACGGTTGCCAGCTTTTTTCTTTGTGCTTTAGTCAAAAATAAGTTGTTTATGTATTTTAGAATCGAATTTGTAGTCAGAGATCGCAAAAATTGATCCTTAAAAATAAGCGGCTTCCTAAAAGCCCTAAAAGGAAGCGGGCGGGTACGCTAAACACGTGCTTTTTGGGGGGGGGGGCGCCTAATGCATTTTTTGTAACTTCCGTGAGGTCAATTAAGTTCACGTCTAGCGCCCTCTTGAGCTCTGTTCAAAGCTTTAAAGTCTACCAAAGTTGAGATGGGCAACTTGTTGTTCGTGTGCTGTTGTATTGATATTGAAGCTGACATCCTGAGATTGAGAAGCAAGCAAAGCAACAACGTTATAATTAAAGGTAACAAACGTTGAAAGATTTCATGTGTTTTCTTCTTCTTACGATTCCATGGTGGTATAAAAATAAATCATCCTTTGGTGCAGAAGTGGTGTTACTTTACTTTATCGACTCATTTTAATTTAGTGTAGGGAGGCTTGACACAATATCATATGATTATGAAGAGCAACTTGAACTAGCCAGCTTATTACAATAGTGGATACTAGGTGACATTAGCCCACCTTGTTGGGCTTTTATGGCTCTCTTTTAAACATCGGTCTTGTAACACTCACCATTGGGCTGTTATGGCTCTCTTTTAACATCGGTCTTTTGACAAAATAGGGGGACCGCCAACATAGGGCTAGATAGCTCAGTTGGTCATGTTGGTAGAGCGCCGGTACGTTAGTCATTTAATCCTGAGGTCGTTGGTTCAAATCCCGCTCTAGTAAATTTTTCTTTGTTCAACCCCATACTATTCAAAATTCACCCAGTCAGTTTCCCTTGTGGTTCATTACTTGACATTTAAGTTTAAAAAGTCGCATCCCCTCATGGTGATCCCTTGGCTGCTGCTTCCCAGGTTGTATCGTAAACTTGGGTGTGATCCCTGGCTACACGGCAGTTAACGGTTGTGTATGGCTTCTGACTGGCACCCCCGAACAAAGATATTGACAAAATAATAGAGAGACCACCAACATGGGGCTAGATAGCTCAGTTGGTAGAGCTCGCCGGTAGGTTGATCCGGAGGTCGTTGGTTCAAATCCCGCTCTAGTAAATTTTTCTTTGTTCAACCCCATACTATCGGTCTTTTAACACGAGTGTTGATTTTAACACCGATTTTAACTTACGAGTGTTATGAGACCGATGTTAAAAGAGAGCCATAACAGCCCAACAAGGTGGGCTAAGGTTACTCCTACTAAGTTAAGCAGCCTAGTAGAATTATGAGGTTCGATCCGCTATTGTCTCCACTCCGCAAAAAATCCACTGTTTGCTTGAAAAAAGTCTACAAAACAAACTGGTATTCCGTGCGCAGCAACGCTGGTAGACTTGTTAGATTTTTGTCAAGCTCAGCAAACAGTCGTAGAAAAAAAAACTGGTACTCCTCGCACAGCAAAGCTGGTCCCGGCAGCTGTTGGTTGGTTTTGTACACAAATCATGCATTATTTGTTACAACACTGTTTGAATGGGATCTGGGTTACGGTTAGAATTTATCACTTTTTAACAATTGTAAATATAACGCGTCAGTGCAGTGCAACGGATACTGACGTCCTACCAGGGCTAGCATGACCCGTGACCTTACGTCTGTACTGTACATCTACTGCAGTCTAATGGAGCATCTAGAGATCGTACTCCAGTTGCTGCATCTAGGGATGGCAAAAATTGCTTGTTCAACTCCATGTCAACTGCCATCAAAGGAGATGAATCACTCAGTTCAGAACTGCGTCTCCTTAAATGCATTGAGATGGTGAACAATGCAGAGCTGTACACATACATTGATATGCAGATCTCCAAACTGGACTTGAAGCTGTCAGCCCATCACACAAAGAAGCCTGCCAAAGTTGTTCACGTGTTGGTGGATATTCCTCTGCAGGGACAATCCAGGCAGCAGCATCTGTCATTGGTGCACCAGTCATACCCGCCAGACAATGGGATGACAGGTGTGTGCGCATATTAAACACAACATTCAACCCGAAAGTGGTTCGCACAAAGGCCCCGATCTACATCATGTGGACAGCAATGCACCCTCCGTCTGCAGGCACCTGGACACCAAATCACTTCGTTCCCCTGCTGCGAAACTTTGAAGCTACACAATGTAAACAGACATTCGTGGAAGCTGTGGCGTCAACTCCTCAACATGACCCTTGCGAAGAGCACAAAGCAGCTGAAGCCCAGATGTTCCATCATTGCCTAACATAGACCCCCCTCAGCTGCGTTTGTAACCACTCCAGAGCAAGACTCACATGTGCCCACTGAAACCGTCGACCTCTCTCCCGTCGACCTCTCCCCTGATAATCAACCTGAACCATGTTTTGATGAGGAGGGTTCTGTGGTACTAACCTCTACGCCCAAGCTTCATTCACAAGATTCTGTCCCCCATATGGGAAATTAACACAGAAATTTCTACACAGAAATTGAATTAGAACTTCAACCCAGTCACATCTCATGTTTCTAGGTCCAGTTTACATGTACTTACATTGGGATGGTAGTTAATACCATAGATTTCTTTTCCCCAACATATTCAAGGTTAGTTAGATTTGAAAGTAAATGAAATCATTTGGGATTGAGTGATTTAATTGTTGGTACTGATGAGGAAAAAGTTCTAACAAAAGCTAATATCCGGGAATGTTTTCATGGATCCACATTAATTGTTGTGTACGAGACGCTTCAAAGAACATGTTGGGAGGTTTTTAAGACACAAAGTTGGAACAAATGACAAGATTAGTGCAAAAGTATTAAATAAGGGAATAAAAGGGTAGTGACGCAGTCTTAATGTAACCGGCCGTTTAAAACCGGCAGGGTCGTGGCCGTGTGATAAAGGACCGAGCCGAAGGCCGAGGTCCTTTATCGCAAGGTTTTTAAAACGGCCAGTTAAGACCAAGTCACTACTCTTTTATTCCCATTCATAAATGCCCTTTTTGTTAAAAAGCGTAATTTTGTTGGAAAATCTCAACTTTTCTGTTAACTTTCATTTCCTGTCACGTCCTCGGATATACATGCCACGCTCAACAGTTGTGCGTACGCGCGCATCATAACACTAACATGTTTTTAGATTGAATACTAATAAATAATAATAATACATGTAGTGGCTTCTTATATATATCCGTCACTCAGTGACGCTCAAGGCGCTTCAACGGTCAGTATTTTTCCTGCAAGATTATATGGAGCTACTTTTTGAAGTTTGAGACCTAATCCTTTACATAGCACAATGTAATGGTTTACAAGGTGCTGTGGCGCAATATGCTGCCAATCAAACCAGGAACAGCGGGGCGAACCCCTTCTCTTTTCGATAAGTGCACTGGGTTCTTTTACGTGCATTACACAACACACGGGACCAACGGCTTTACGTCCCATCCGAAGGACGAAGCAATAATGGTTAAGTGTCTTGCTTAAGGACACAAGTGTCACGACCGGGACTCGAACCCACACTCTGCTGAACAGAAACACCAGAGCTTGAGTCCAGTGCTTTTATCCGCTCGGCCACGACACGCCACAAGTATGTGTTGATTGCGTTTCGCATAAATTAGCGCCTGCGTATAACCTTGCGCGCCACAGGTGTGTTTAAACACTTCTAGCCGTGCATTATCATCCGTTTATAACCGGCCACGTGACACGCTCTCCACCAATCAGAATGGATAAACTCTCCGAGGTATTTATGAATGATATATTTAAACCACGATGGACCCCTTCATGCAGAAAATATTGTAGACTTTGTATCCGGTATTGTTTTAGCAGATTTACCAGATTTTGTGAACTACTCTAGAATTAAGATAGTGGGCCATTGTTAAGATTTGTACCACGAGTGCAGACAAAATCAATTCCTTTGAACTGGAAGAACAACTCATGTGAGGCCATGAATCACATTATGAAATTAACATCCAAATTACCTGACTTAATTAACAATTTACGTGACATGTCATTGTCAAACTTCAGTATTCCAAACTAAATGTAATTCTGCCAAACAACGGGGCCAATTTTGCAGTCTGTATTTGTATTAAATTTAAATTTATACATTTGTGTGATGTAGCTAATTGAACTGTTTTAAATGATACTCGTGATTTACATATTGTTTTTAAATGAGTCAAAACCTCCTTCTGTTGGGATTGCCCTACAGCGGCCGTAAGATGTGTGGTAGGTTGAGTAGCGATGCAATTACCTCCCTTTTTATTATTCCAGTTAATTTTCTGATGAGAAAACTTGAGTAGAAAAATGTACTTAGCCAGAATAGCCATAAACCCATTTTGGTTTTTTTATATCTTTATTTTTGGCTGGCTTTGGAAGTAAATAAAATTATCTAATTATATTTTAAGTCGATGTGATGGTATTTTAATTTCTGGTGTTATTCCCTCTATTATTTGTTTTTATTATAAATAACTTGCAAGTAGGGGGGTGGTTTAGGCGATTCTTTCACCGCTAAAAAATTTTCTAGCTGGCTTTAGAAGGAAACAAAAATTTCAAATTATATTTTAAGTCGATGTTGATGGTGTTTTAATTTCTGGTGTTTTATGGTGTTGTTATCAACAAATTTGCAAGTAGGGGTGGTTTAAGTGATTCTTTCACAATAGTAATAATAATTTTTAAAAAATGAAAATCTTGATGAAAACAATAGGCGTTTCAGCTACCATTTATAACGCACAAAGTGTATTCACTTAAAGGGTGCTCAAGGTGTTCACAAGAAGAAAAGTAACTAAATGATGTGTCATTGGGTGGGACTTCAGTTTGCTCAACAGTCTCACATGTCTTCACAGTTTTTTCCACAAGCAAGGAGTGGCAGAAGCAATATCTCTCGATCACCCCGTGATGCATGATGGGAATTGATTGTACAGCTGATTGTACCGCTGATCGGAAAGGAGCACAGTGCACAATGATCCAATCACAACACGTACACTCAATATGATAATTAATGCAGATGAGTTGTTAGCCGTCTTCTTTTTTAATAAAGTTGCTAGAAGAATAAAACTATTCAGGTAAAATATTGATCCTGCAATCGAGCCCCATTTTTAATGCAAGGCATCGAATGAAAATTTTTTTTTTAAAGATTGATGTTAAGCGCAAATCAATCTTAATTGATAATCAAATTGTGATGTCAAAATATGGGACGTTGTCCCCCAGGTGTGTGTGGTCCCGGTCCCCCATACGGTAAATTGACATGGGCTGAAGGAAGTTGAGTCAAAAGAGGGTGCTTTCAGATGGAATTTCTACACAACTTGCCACACTGGCCGTCCTTGTGTTGCTGCCACCGTAAGGTACGGTCGTGCTGCACAGTCATGTTCTCGCCCCCCCCCCCCCCCCCCCCCCCCCCCCCCCCCCCCCCCGTCAGCTGGCTAGTCGGTAAACCAATTAGAAGATTGCTCCAGTTTCGTTTAGTTTCCACGGTAGTTTAAGTAGTCTGGAAGTATAACAATTTGATGTCTTAAACGATAGTCTCTTTAAACCAAGAGGATTTGAACTCAACCCATTGAGTTGTCTGATCAAAAGTCGACTTGTCTTACGGTTGAATGGACAAGCCAGTTGTCTGATTGTATGAGTTGTCTTAACTCCAGTGTCACACGCCCTAACTTGCAATATGACTTGATCTTCATGTGTTATAGGATATTCATGTTATTCACAACCAAATGATAGATCAGGGACCAGTGGGTGACAACTAGAAGTAGAATGAATAAAATTTCAACTTGTTACATGTTTTATCTTATTACAGTCAAATCCAAGGATGATGTTGTGTAATAACTACGAGCTAATGGTCATTGCTGGAAACATCATGAAGAGTCAAAGCTGGACTGCGTCAGGAGCGAAACATCGTGTTGCACTAAGACGATGCTATGGAAAGATCACTAAGAACGACAGCTTGACAAACAATGATGAGGAACCATGGCAACGGAAACACTACAAATATTTCCTGCCAATCCAGACAAGATGGTCTGACAATGATCAATACGGACACGTAAACAATGTAATGTATTACTCATACTTTGACAGCATTATTAACCACTACCTGATCAACCATGCTGGTCTAAACACAGACTTGAAGACATCAAGCATTGTCGGTTACATGGTTGACACCAATTGTGTCTACAGGAGCCCCATCAGCTTCCCTGAGGTTGCCCTCGCTGGGTTGTCCGTCTCACGCATCGGTCGGTCGAGCGTCCGTTATGCTGTCGCTATTTTTCCTGAACAAGCCAAAGTGTTTGGTCAACTTCCTTCCAGCAGACAGCCTGTTACAGCAGGACTACATGAAGAGGACGGCAATGCTGCTAGTCACTCACAGACTGCTTGTGCCATTGGACATTGCGTCCATGTGTTTGTGGATGCTAAGATGAACCGGCCAGTTTCTCTCCTGCCCAGTGACATGAGGCAAGCGCTAGAGAAAATCATCATCCCAAAGGAAGTTAGCAAACTGTAACTTGGACTCATGTGAACATTTGATGGAAACTCTGGCAGATATGACAAGTGAAACACAGGATCAACAAACCATGTGAATTGTAAGTTAGGTACATGTACATGTATTAAGTTGTTAATCTGCGTGAACACTTATATTTTCAATCGTACCAATGTAATGCTAACCTTTTAAGAAGCATTTCTGAATCAAAGATGTGAAGACCAACTGTTGTTTCCAATCATTTTATTGTACAGATGTCATTTATAAATATAAACCCAAATTTACAATATTTAAAAAAAAATTAGACTGAGTAATTCATTTTAAAACAGTACTTTGCCAAATTAATTCTTAAACCAGTGTTGTCAAGAAGAAAGTTGTAAATAAACAAAGCAATACAATCATACAGAGGTTATTTTGTATAAAACAGTCAACATGTATATGAACCTGTTAACAAAAGGTTTAATTGATGTTTGGTTTTATGAATTAGTGATATTTAAATCTCAAATTAGTTTTATTCTTAATTGGAGTTCGCTACATACATCATTGCCATTATCCTGAACATTTGGTGCATTTAAATTTGACCTGATTTGTAGACAAGGCTAGAACAGACAGAGGATCATGTTTCCATGTGATTGCATAATTGCCAAGGGGTTTAAGACAAATATTGGGGTAAAAAGGATAAAATCACAAGGGGTAAGTAAGCCAAGTATTTTCATCAAGTTTTGGTCAAAAACTGATAACCTCACAAGGGGTTAGTTAACCTTGCATTTTTGTTGGAAAACAGGCCAAAATTGAATAAATCACAAGGGTAAGCCTTGCATTTTGGGGGGAAAACAGGCCAAAATTGAATAAATCACAAGGGGTAAGCCTTGCATTTTTGTTGAAAAAGGGCCAAAAATGGATCAAATCACAAGGTGTAAACCTTTGATTTTTGTTGGAAAACGGGCAAAATTTGAATAAAGTCATAAGGGGTAAGCCTTGCACTTTTTGTTAAAAAACTGATAAAATCACAAGGGGTAAGCCTTGCATTTTTGTTGGAAAATGGGCAAAAAATGGATTAAATCACAAGGGGTAAGCCTTGCACTTTTGTTGGAAAAATGGGCCAAAATTGAATAAAATCACAAGGGGTAAGCCTTGCATTTTTGTTGGAAAAGGGGCTAAAATTGAATAAAATCACAAGGGGTAAGCCTTGCATTTTTGTTGGAAAATGGGCCAAAATTTTATTAAATCACAAGGGGTAAGCCTTGCATTTTTGTTGGAAAACAGGCCAAAATTTATAAAATCAAAAGGGGTAAACCTTGCATTTTTGTTGGAAAACAGACCAAAATTGAATAAAATCACAAGGGGTAAGCCTTGCACTTTTGTTGGAAAAATGGGCCAAAATTGAATAAAATCACAAGGGGTAAGCCTTGCATTTTTGTTGGAAAAGGGGCTAAAATTGAATAAAATCACAAGGGGTAAGCCTTGCATTTTTGTAAGAAAATGGGCCAAAAATTGATAAAATCACAAGGGGTAAGCTTTGCAGTTTTGTTGAAAAATGGGCCAAAAATTGATTAAATCACAAGAGGTAAGCCTTGCACTTTTGTTGGAAAATGGGCCAAAATTGAATAAAATCACAAGGGGTAAGCCTTGCATTTTTGTTGACAATGGGCCGAAAATTGATAAAATCACAAGGGGTAAACCTTGCATTTTTGTTCGAAAACAGACCAAAATTGAATAAAATCACAAGGGGTAAGCCTTGCACTTTTGTTGGAAAATGGGCCAAAATTGAATAAAATCACAAGGGGTAAGCCTTGCATTTTGGTTGAAAAATTGGCCAAAATTGAATAAAATCACAAGGGGTAAGCCTTGCATTTTTGTTGGAAAAGGGGCTAAAATTGAATAAAATCACAAGGGGTAAGCCTTGCATTTTTGTTGGAAAATGGGCCAAAATTTTATAAAATCACAAGGGGTAAGCCTTGCATTTTTGTTGGAAAAGGGGCTAAAATTGAATAAAATCACAAGGGGTAAGCCTTGCATTTTTGTTGGAAAATGGGCCAAAATTTTATAAAATCACAAGGGGTAAGCCTTGCATTTTTGTTGGAAAATGGGCCAAAATTTAAGAAAATCACAAGGGGTAGGCATTGCATTCTGGTTGGAAAATGGGCCAAAATTAAATAAAATCACAAGGGGTAGGCCTTGCATTTTTGTTGGAAAATGGGCCAAAATTTAATAAAATCACAAGGGGTCGGCATTGCACTCTGGTTGAAAAATGGGCCAAAATTGAATAAAATCACAAGGGGTAAGCCTTGCCTTTTGGTTGAAAAATGTGCAAAAAATCTGATAAAATCACAAGGGGTAAGCTCAGCATCGTCAACTTTTTGTCAAAAATGGGAAAAACTAATCACAAGGGTTTAGTCCAGCTTTTTTATCAAACTTTGGTCGAATTAAAAAAATCACAAGGGGTAAGCCCAGCATTAGACATACAAAGATTTAATTTTTCTTTCCAAATTTCACTGAGAAGCATACAAATGACATCTAAAATAAGTGCTACACAAAATTTCCCACTTCGTATTTTCTTAGATCTTTAACGGTAAGTAATGGGTACTACTCTTATACCACAATGGTCAAAGGAAAAAATAAGCTCAACTAAACCTTGTAATACAAGAGAAAGTAACAGTATGAACAAGCAATTAACACAACACTTAGAAATTAGATTAGTGTATCAAGTTCTTTTATGGCAGTTTGTATACAAGTGCAAATCTGAATAAAACATGTCCTAATTTAAGCAATACTTACATTTTGATGCATAATGTATTGTGCCACCATCTTCTTACCCCTTCCTCTCTATTGAAAACATCTATCCACCCTCACAACCAATCATATATACTCAACAACCCTTCATATATACTCAACAACCAATCATATATACTCCCTCCCCAAGGAAAAAAATCTTAGTTCTATTTTAAGTCTGCCTCAAAAAAGATGCTTGTATATACTTACAATTTTTCATTTACAAAACGATACGATATTTACAGGACTCTTGGTCACAAATTTACAGGACTATTTACAGCTATTTACAGGACACAAATAAACAGATACATGAAAACAACACAAAATAAACAACTCCGTTCTGCTAGTGACCTAAAGACTATCCCACCTCTTTCAAAGAGAGGAATAAGTCCAGAACACCCGTTACACTTGTTGCTGAGTTGTTGGCTCTTTATCTATGCTGGCTGGTCCATGCCATGGTTTTGTGCAAGTTACTAACCGAACGAATTGTTGGTAAAGAGACCTGTTGTGTTATACCATGGTCTAATGCCAGTTTACAGACTAAAATACTTGTTGGTAAAATATTCTCTGTTTACATGCAAATTGAACGGAGGTCAAATGCACTGTCTGTCCGTGGTCTGCCAAATTGCATACAAAGGTATGTGGAGCATGTTAACGAGCCCGGGTTGCCTTATGTGCACACTACACAGTTTACACACATTTTTGCTGTGGCTATAACTCGGGTGAATTGGGTCAATAATCTAGCACCAATATCCATGTTACACAAGTGACTAAAATATTTGGTATTAAAAAGATCTGTCATATCGTACAGTGGTCTAGTGCCAGTTGCAGACTAAAATACCTGTTGGTGAAAAAATATATTGTGTTAAACCATGGTCTAATGCCAGTTATAAACTGAAGTACTTGGTGGTAAGTGTGTGCCATTGCCTGGTGACTCACAAACTGAAATCCGCTCCCAGTGCCAGTAACACACAGCATCTTACATGTACCGGGTACCAACAACTATTCCAGGTACATGTAAAATCCTGTATGTCATGCCGAAGTCTATCACCAGTCACTTGGTGCCAAGATTATACATGTTACACTAGTGACTGTAATATTTAATTAAAACAAGATGTGTCACATTACACCATGGTCCAACGCCAGTTGTAAACTGAAATACTTGTTGGTAAATGTCAGTGCTGGAATTGTACACTGGACCACAGGTTTGAGGCAAGTGATTTTAGTGTCGGGCCAGTAAACTCATGATCAGACAAGTCTGGCGGACTTGTGTTTTTTTCAAGTGAGTAACAATACCTCACTCTGTAATATCTTGAACCGAGTCAAACTATGTTCAAAGGTTGAGCTTGGAGTCTGATAAATACTTTTCAATTCTGTTGAGTAATGAAGTACATTTAATACCCATAAAGACACATGAGATAAATTTTCTCTTGCATGTCTTAGTGCTTGTTCAAACAAAAACAGCTAAATACACGTTAGACTGTCGGCAAGATTTTTTCTCATTTGGATTCTGGTCTTGTAAAACATGTCTGGTCCAGCAAAACATTTTTAGCTACGAGCCCTGTGGCCTTGTGGATTTTCCCCCCCAAATCCAAGCCCTGAATGTGTGCCATGCCATGGCCTAGCGACTGTTACTGGCTGAAATCCACTACTAGTGCCAGTTACTACCTGGAAGAGTTGTTGGTACATGAGCGTGTAAGATTCTCTGTGTCATGTCATCCCACGGTGTATTCTGTTGAGGGTCTTGTTCCAGCAACTTGTCCTGAGGCATTGTGAACGCATCTTGAATGCTGTAGGTATCTTGCACTGGAAGGAGGTTTGACTGGTGGGTGGCAGGCATGTAAATGTTATTGCCCGCCGACAAGTCATCATGAGCTGCCATGTAACTGTTTGTGCCTGCCGTTAAATCATCTTGAGCTGCCATGTAACTGTTTGTGCCCGCTGTTAAATCATCTTGAGTTGCCATGTAACTGTTTGTGCCCGCCGTTAAATCATCTTGAGTTGCCATGTAACTGTTTGTGCCCGCCGTTAAATCATCTTGAGCAGGCATGTAACTGTTTGTGCCCGCCGCTAAATCATCTTGAGCTGCCATGTAACTGTTTGTGCCTGCCGTTAAATCATCTTGAGCTGCCATGTAACTGTTTGTGCCTGCCGTTAAATCATCTTGAGCTGCCATGTAACTGTTTGTGCCCGCCATTAAATCATCTTGAGCTGACATGTAACTGCTTGTGCCCGCCGTTAATTCATCTTGAGCAGGCAGGTAACTGTTTGTGTGTGCCGACATATCATCTTGGGCAAGTCTGGCAAGCTTACGTGGCGGTTCTTTCTGCATGGTTGGGTTCCTGTGCTGATTCTGTACCTTGCTGTACAAAGGACTAGCAGCAACGGATTCTAGTATTACAAGTAAAAGAAGTGATGCCAAATTATTTACCAATTAATGTGAAGTAGAGATCAATGTCGCATCTGAAATCAATCGATATTGGTGCATCTATTCCGCACAAAATGAAATCGTTCACTGTTGATGTTGTTTTTTCACAGGCTAGTTTTCATACAAATGCCTTCATTTTGGAAGCAAATTTTTGAAACCCACAACAGTGGTTTGAGATTTGGCTTAAGCCATTACGTTCTCAGCCACGTCAGTATGTAGCTCCAATATGAAGGGGAAAAAAAGGAGGAAAAAAAATCACAGTACATGTACTTATGCATGATCAAAATTCAACAACAATTTTGAATTTCCCAACAGGGCATAAGGGGGAGGGGGTGGGTATCAGTTCTTACCATCATAGCTAGGTTTCCTGGAAACACTCTGCAGTATCTTCTTCATCCTTTCAGAGTTGATTCTGCTGACCTTGTTGTGGTTCACCATCGGTACAGGATAATCTTTACCTGAGGAGCAAGTTTGGGAAAATGTTTTTTGTAAAAATTACTAACTCCTCGAAGGGTCCTTCCACACTTTAATCAGTTACATTGGATGTCGTTTCAGCATGCCAATTTTTGCCCGAATGTGTCTTGGGGGGGACTTTTGCAATCATTGTTACAAAACACAGTTGGGAAAAAGATCTATGCAGGCATGCCCAAAAGGAAGATCCCATTTTCTAAACAGGATATACTTTTGGTATTTGTCAAAGACTAGTATCCTCACTTGGTGTATCCCACCATATGCATAAAATAACAAACCTGTGAAAATTTTGGCTTAATTGGTCATTGAAGTTGCAAGAAAATAGTGAAAGAAAAAACAACCCTTGTTGAAAAGAATTGCGTGCTTTCAAATGCCTGAGACTGAAGCCTTTCTCAGATTCAGACATTTTAGTGAGAAATTACTTCTTTCTCAAAAACTACATTACTTCAAAGGGAGTCGTTCACAATGTTATTTACTATCAGCAGCTCTCAGGTGCTCCTTACCTAGTAAGTTTTCATATAAAAAATTGGAAAACAGATTTCAACCTTGTTTTCTGTTTAAACGTTTGAATGTTCCCAACCCCATTTGGTGCTCAATATGTGGCATGGTGTACCTCCCCCTTCCATCCCATTGTATCTTCATTAAAGGATATTTTTTTGGGGGGGGGGGTACTTCTGTACAAGAGGGGGAAAGTGTGTTTAGAGTATAAGAACATTTGGGTGGAACCCCATCTGCCACATATCGGGCATGGTATACCACCCCTACTGTTGAACAATGATGGGTTTGGGGAGTTAAGGTGTTATCATCAACACTCACCAATGACACATTTTGCCTTCTCTTGGACTTCAAGTGGCGCCATCCACGGATTGTAGATATACTTGGCCGAGAAGTTCTTCAGTGCTGGTATGTACTTCCTGAAATAAACCAGAAACAGAATGTTGAAGTGTTGAAAACTTTGCAACTATCCATGAGGCGTGTTCTCCAGAATACGGACAACATCACAGTTAGACAGTCAAACTATGCGACTTTCAGCCTTAAACGAGTAGTTTTTGGAAAAGGGATTACTTCTTGGAAGTACGGTCATCTCTTTTTAATGCGTTCAGATTGACACTTGGTGTTGTAGCATCTTGAACTACTTTGATCCACAAGACAAGTTCTCGAAGAACAAATCTACCGGCAAAGTAGATATACACACATGGTGTTAACGCAAACTGTGTATACTTCGATCACATTTTAAAACTGAAGGCTTTAAGTTCTAATGCCGAGAACTTACCGAACGTAGTCACCATTCGGGTCAGTTTGCTGACTGAACATCACTGGGCAGAACTTGTAACAGTGGAAGAACTGTTGGTGAAACGACGAGCAGGAGAGCCAGATCCAGTTGCCAGCGTTCACGCTCCAGTCCGCGTCCAGAAGGAGGTCTTCAAATACCTGTGCAAACATGAGGTGGAGTTTGTAATTGAAAATTCATAGTGAACAAAATGATACACACATTCAAACAAAGGATGTCCTCAACTTGTCAACCCAACTGGATCCTTATTGATTTAGTTCGGGGTGAAAACTGTTGCAGACTGAAAGGTCTGAAACTAAAAACAAAATGTTAAAATTGTTGCAATCCCACCTTTTGGTAACCCCCAGGAGTTGTGTATATAAAGAAGCTTCTGGAAACAGTATTCTCGGCGCTAGAGAAGTAGATCAAAGAGCAGGGTTTCTTTACATCTGAAGAAAATACCAGTTACTTGTTTTCACCGGGAAGACGTTATGCAAATCTGAATTCAGAAAAAAGTCTGACATTTCTGTTCTCTGTAAGGCTAAGTCAAAGATGGCAATCACAAGCTCACCCCCCACACACAAGCAAAAACAAGCACCAACAAATTTCAACGTTCCCGTTTTAAAAAGAAATATTTTCTTGATCTTACTGAGTAACACAGTTGAATTGGTGCCCTCAATGATTCAAGGGTAATACTGACCTTTGCCCCTTCCTCCCAGCTGATCCAGAGGTCACCCCGTGTCAAGAAGCAGGCGACAGCGTGTCGTGCAATCGGATGTATCCATCCCTCCTGGCGAAGCTGGATCATGATGGCATCAATCCATGGAAATCCAGTCTCACCCTGGGAAGAAAAGCATGGCAATTAGAAAAGAAGGAGGGGAAAAAACCCTTTCTCTAACTGATATGAGTTGGATACCTACTGCCTCAATCCTTCAAACTCAACTGATATTAGTTTTTGTATCAACCCTTCTGCCTCAATCCTTCAAACTCAACTGATATTAGTTTTTGTATCAACCCTTCTGCCTCAATCCTTCAAACTCAACTGATATTGGTTTTTGTATCAACCCTTCTGCCTCAATCCTTCAAACTCAACTGATATTAGTTTTTGTATCAACCCTTCTGCCTCAATCCTTCAAACTCAACTGATATGAGTTCATGTAGGATCAATCTCAACTGATATGAGTTCATGTAGGATCAAACTCAACTGATATGAGTTCATGTAGGATATACCTACTGCACTTTAAATCCTTTTACAAACTTCAACTAAATATGAGTTTAAGTAGGATACCTACTGCCTCAATCCTTCAAACTCAACTGATATGAGTTTTTGTATCAACCCTACTGCCTCAATCCTTCAAACTCAACTGATATGAGTTCATGTAGGATCAATCTCAACTGATATGAGTTCATGTAGGATCAAACTCAACTGATATGAGTTCATGTAGGATATACCTACTGCCTCAATCCTTCAAACTCAACTGATTTTGAGTATTTCACTGATAGTTTGATCCCCTACTGCCTCAATCCTTCAAACTCAACTGATATGAGTTCATGTAGGATCAACTCAGATATGAGTTCAGTATCAACAACTGATATGAGTTCATGTAGGATATACCTACTGCCTCAATCCTTCAAACTCAACTGATATGAGTTGAAGTAGGATACATACTGCCTCAATCCTTCAAACTCAACTAATATGAGTTTAAAGTAGGATATATCCTACTGCACCCTCACAATCCATGTTCCAAACTCAACCATAAAGTTCATTGGATGTTTTTAAGTAGGATACCTACTGCCTCAATCCTTCAAACCTTTCAACTGTTTATAATGAAGTTCATGTAGGATCAAACAACTCAACTGATATGAGTTCATGTAGTGATCAAACTCAACTGATATGAGTTCATGTAGAGATTAATCAACCATTAACTACGCCTCAATCCTTCAAACTCAACTGATATGAGTTCATGTAGGATCCCTACTGCCTCAATCCTTCAAACTCAACTGATATGAGTTCATGTAGGATCCCTACTGCTGCAATCCTCCAAAGTCAACTGATACAAACAAGTTTTTTTTTTAGAATCCCCACTGCCTCCAATAGATGAAAGTCAAACCTCCCTCAATCCTTCAAAATCATTAAAAAAAAATCTCCAGATGATATTGAAGGACTCTGGAAAGTTAGAGTGAACTCAGGTCACGACAATTGAGACTTACATTTCTCCATTTCTGAAGCTTCTCATCATTTTCTTCCCAAGGTATCGGGATGCAGATTGGGTTGTCGATCATCTGGTCCAGCTTTTGGTTGTTGTAGCCAAGTGTGAAGAAGAACTCTCGCCAGTACAGCTGGCCGTGCAGGAACAGTGGAATATTAGTTGTCTTCTTCATCTGGTTAAGACAGGAAAGACAGGGTGCAGTTTAATGCAAGCTCTGGTCTTGACGAAAGGGGATTTCGACTTAAGGGGGAATTGTTTTTTATTTTTGAATCGCATTGCCTTGTAAAGCTTCACATCTAGTACTGGCAGAAAGGTGATGGGATTGTGCCTTTTGGGATACCAGCATGGTTTGGGGCACACAGTCAGCATATATCATGAGAAAGATTTGTGGCTATAGGGCAATAACAGATTTGTCCTTTGTAAAATCATACAGGTAGAATAACAAGCAATGGCAGTCATTTTGAAGGTTTTTTAAAATTGCTTAAAAACTACCTATATTTTTTTTAAGGACAAATCTGTGATGGCCCTATAGCCAAATATCCTTCTCATGACATACTCTAACTGTGTGCCAAATTCCATGCTTGTATCATAAAGGCATAATTCCCCCGAATATTTTTCTCTATCTGCCCCACGAATCCAACTAATGAAACTGTCCTTATGGACAATCACACAAGAAGTGTATTCTGGGTACATGTAGATGTAGGTTTCAGTCTCAACCATGTAAAAGCCTGTACAATAGCACCTGCTGCTAGCTCACTTGTTGAACATGCATTGAAGCATAGGCTGCCATTAGCAAAGTCTTAGCAACAGTCACAGGCCCACTAATTTGGAAATGGCATTGTTCTGTTTTCGGCCCTTTTTTCGAAATCCAAAGGCCTGGGCGGATGGAGCCCAAGCCAGAGCCCAAGCCAGAGCCCAAGCCGAGGCTGTGGTTTCGGAAAGGGCCTTTGTGTCAAACTTTCTTTCTGATCCAAAAGAGTCAGTACCTTGCGATATAGCTCAGTGAGTCTCCAGTAGAAGAGTCTAGGTGACAGACATCCAAATCTAAGATAGGGTCCTAGTCCGGTAGGGCTGGCCATCAGTGAGGCGCTTGACATGCGAGGGCGTTCAAAATTGGCAACCCATGCCTGGAAATAATACAAAGTAAAGAAACGTGATGTTATCATGTCTTTCATCTCCAATAAAAACTCATGCATCAGAGTTGGCAGCAAGTCATTATTTTGCAAGTCCAAGTCACATCACAAGTCATATGGTCCAGTCACAAGTCAAGTCATTTGGTCACAAGTCAAGTGAAGTCAAGTCACAAAAAATCAAGCCAAGTCACAAAATCAAGCCAAGTCACAAAATCAAGCCAAGTCACAAAATCAAGCCAAGTCACAAAATCAAGTTAAGTGCCCTTGCCTTATCGATCGCAGCTGGGCACGAGCGAGTCAATGCTGAAAATTACAAGTCAAGTCACACGTCAAAAAAATAGTGACTCAAGTCCGACTTGAGTCCAAGTCGCATGACTCGAGCCAACAACTCTGATGTACATGTATGTGTTCACTAATGATCAGAGCATACAGTAATGATTAACAGTTATTAGAAAACTCAATGCTAGGGCCTATCTTTTCAGAAATACCACAACTCATCACAGAGATTATTGAAAAAAACATTATACAAAAATCTTGATTTCCAGCCATAAAAAGTTTCAAAAACCAACTGAATGAATTCATGGATGCAGCTGTTGATTTCTGTGTGTGTCAATATAAAGGAATCCTTTGTTTCCTTAATGGTCAAAGGGAATTCAAAAGAAACGTCTTTCAAGATGATATGTTGCTCTTGAATAATACTCATGGAATTTACTGAGGTGGTCAATTCCCTTTAAGGCATTCGTTGTAATTGACACATCAAATCCCAGTCCCATTAAACAGGGGCATTTTGACAAGGACAATTAGCATGAAATTAGCATGAACATTATTTTGGGTCTTAACGAGGCATTATGGCACGTGCCATTTGGGGGCCCACTGTTAATCTGAGGCCAATCACAAGTAATTGGCCCTGCCCATGAAATATGCTAATTACATTCACGCATGCAGACAAACACCATTGGTTGGCAAACAACAACAAGGTGTGCACCAGGCAGATGCACAAATGCATATCATGCCACCATCAGCCCCATGCAAATATGCGCAATGTTCCCTCTTCTTGATAGCCAGTAATGTAGTGCCCACGCACAAAGTTCAATTTACATATTTCATGGGAAGGGCCTATTTGGCAAGAAAACTATAAAAAAAAATTAACGATTTTGTCCTCAGTGTGATCTTTACTACAAAGCCACAATACAATGACACACGGCCAATAGGGGAGGGTTTCCATCCCTACCTTTCGTTCCAGGTGGCGATCCAACCGTTGCTTAGCAACAGTCTCTCCTCCAATCCAAACGGGAGGCTGGAGGTCCTCAGAATCAAATCCTGGAAGAACAAACCAATTGACAAGCTTGATAATGCGCTTTATAATGATGCATGAAAAATTTCAAAGATAAGCAGGAAAAAACAATCAAAACAAGCTTTTCTGAGCAGGGCCCGATTTTGTAAAGCTGCTTTTGAAAATATTACTCTAAAGCTCAGCATCTTTTTGCGCCTTAAGCAGCTCTATGAAATCGGGCCCAGATGCATAAAATAATAAACACAAAGACACTATGCAGAGGACACTTTTCTATTTGTTTAAAGCAGTAAAATCCGCACTTGGGCAAAATAGACATTTATTTGAGATTATTTTTTTAAACAAATAAATACATGAAACCGTTTACAGATTGTAACTGGTTTTCAGAGTATCTATTATAGTAATGACTTTTCTTAAGAAAGTTAAAACTTTTAGTAACTATTGAAAGTATATAAAAGTTGATTTCACTGTTTCCGAAGTGAATAGACAAAACTTAAAGGAACATTACATAATTGGTAAGAAAAGAACTTGTAAAATATACTTTTTGATCACAGATTTACATAAAACTTACACGGTCTAATGATGATGATAGTAGAAAACGTCACTTGAAATATTTCTGTCTGAAATGCCATATTTGATGAGAAATGAATAAACTAATTTTCCGATTGAAGTTTATCGCTCAGTGAGCGTTTTATTCATTTGTTGAATCTATATATGATTTCATGCAAATGTGTAATCGGTTTTTCACTATTTTCTCGTGACCCAGATGGCCGATCGATCTCAAACTTCTACAGCTTTGTTAGTTTATGTATATGGTGGATTACATAAAGTGCTTACACTGCCAGCAACTGTTTTGTTAGCAAAAACCAATTCTGTAATGTTCCTTTAATAAATTTGTGAGTTGCCTAAGTAATAGTCAATTTTATCAACAACAAAAAACAAAACAAGAAATCTAAATTTCCAAGCACGGAGAATACTTCTTTAAACCACAGGTACCTTCTGCAACCAAACACACAAAATATACAGTGTTGGTTTTTCTTTTGGGATAGATCAAGTCCATGCATGCAATCCCTACACACAACTCAGAAAGTCAACAAAAATTTGTGACCAACTATGTTCCAGGGCCAATTGCAGAAATTTGCTAAGCACAGTACATGTAGGTTACCAGCCAAAATTCCACATTGATGGATGCGCACAGCTTTTCCAGCTAAGCACGGAATTTAATGTCAGGGGAGGTTTTCTGCTGCACAGCTTTTTTTAAATTGGGCCCAGACCACATGAAGATACTTCAAACTGGCTACTAAACAGGAAACTTACTATCACCACTGTTAAAACTCAACTTGTGCTCGTCAAAAGTTTCTTACCGTAAATTCTTACATACCAAGACCGAAGCCCAAAGAAAAATCCTTGATGGCCCATTCTCTCGAGTCCGGATGAAAACCTCTATATTCTTGTTATAGTGTAATAACCTCAATTATGCGAGCACCGATTTAAAAAAGTCTGTGGCAACAAACAAGAGACTGAATGCTGGAAGCTGGGTTAGTTTGTATACCATGGGTACCATGACAGGCAATTAAAGTACTCGCTGAAAATTGTTTCATCCCAACAACGTACAAACACGGTCACTTCCCAGACCGTCTTGAAGCGGCAACTAAGAACTACAATTCTCAAATACTGTATACCGGCACTTCCACTGGTCATTATGAATATAATTGAATCCCCCCCCCACCCCCTCCCCAAATTAAACATGTCTAAAGACATGTGCCCTCTGAACAGCTGCTGCTTCTCATCCAAGGTATTTCCCCTAGAATCGGAAAACAACTGTTTTCTCTGAAGAGGTGTCAATAGAGGCTCTGAAGTGACATATTTGGCAGAGTAACTGCCTGAAGCATGGTCGAACAAGAGTCAGTCCCAAAATGACCTTTCCACAGTCAGGCCTAGCCGGCTGTGAGTGCATTTGGGCACCTACGCAGTCAATGATAAACCACGCTTTTAACAATTATTCGGCGAAGTGACTCACTTGAGAGCATTTATTCACTTCTCTTTAAAGAAAATAGTCATGTTCAGAAGAAGAGGAAAAGTGCTCGGAAAGAAAGCGGTTGTATCAAACAATGGTACAACCAATTCCATACCAAAATAACAAAAAACAGGGGAAACTTGATTTTAATGATCAAATCACATGATAAGAAGATGATAATTGTCTGGATAGTCTTGCTATTGAAGCAGAATCTTTAAGTATACTGAAGCCTCTTCTTTAAATAGCAGATTGCAATAAATGATTAATTTAGCTTCGTGCACTTCAAACAGACACTAAGGAAGATGTTTCTTCGGCCAGCTACACTTCATCAATGCTAATAAACATGGCATTATGAATCTGCCAGCGGCTAAAAGGAAATGCAATGATATTTTTAGTCACTGGAGATCCCACTATGAGACGTTTCTTTGTTCAAAGCTATCCCCACGGCTCCCCTGAATCACACCACTATGCAAATGTGTGTTTTTCTCTTTTAAAGTGATTGTATTTTTAAAAGCAAAGTGAGGAAAATACTCAAATAGCTTTTGAAGAAAACTAACATAATTTCAAGTACTTTTTCATTTTTACAGCACAATTTTCTTTACAGCAAACATGTATCAATTTTGAAGATGAAATAGAGTTGTGCATTTGTAAATGGTCTTTTAAGTCAAGGATTAAATAATGTAGGTTGACACTAATGCCCGGTTTATACTTAGCGCAAATTTTTTGTGGTGCAAACAATCTGTGTGTGTCGTTTTCCAGCTGTGACTGTCATGGGAGGAAATGCGTATCACTTTCGCATTTTGTTTGAAGTAGGAAAGGGACTTAGTGGAAGTTGTGTTTGTGTTAAATAGTCCATCTTTCTGAGTTTAAACAAAAAAGAAGAAGGTGGTTTTGAGGTGTGAATGATCTTACCGAGTTCTTCCAGAGATGAGAGGCCATACTTGGAGTCGTGATCGGACATTATTGCAGTGTTGACCCCTTCGATGTCTCCTAGTGTGATAGTATCTTCTGGGAATGGCGGAGGGTCCATTAGAGAGATGAGGTACTGGAAATGCTTGTAGGTCAAGGGTGGGTTGTTGATGTTTACTGACAATATTCTGGGTGAAATAAAGTTGTTGTAAATATTTGAATTTCATTTATTTGAAAAATATTGTTTCTCATCAAGAATTTGTTAAACATCTGCATAAATCATTAAGATCGTCATAGGTATATATATGATAAATACAATTTGCAGGTCTGAATTTTCATCTTTGAGAGGGCACTTGGGCTGTTTTCATTTTGCAAGGGCACTTCCATTGAAAAATCTGAAAATTAATGGGAAACTTTTGAAGAGGCACCAAGGCCAAGACCAGGGCTTAGAGGTAGGGTTGTGCATCTATGTTTATTTTCCTAAACGTTCAAACAAAACTTGTGACTTCCTGCTGTTTCCAATCCAATTCCAATCAGAACTATGAGCTGACTAAGTAAAAGGAGCAGATGTCACTACACTTTCCAGGATCATCAGGATAAAATTTTGTTTAAGCTATAGCCAAAACCACAAACAGGTGTGGTGGTGTACAAAGCAAAATGTATAACAAATTGTACAGGATTGACAAAAATGAATTACATTTTGTAGAGGATTTAAAGATAAAACAAAAGAGATATCAATCATTCCCCAATGATAGCATCTGGGGGCTAACATTTTCAAGAAAAGGTAGGTGTTTTTTTACTTCTCGTTTTTTTAACTGTTGGCTTCATTGGGTTTTTTTGTTTGTTTTTTTACTGTCCGCTTAAAGTTAAATGTTCCAATCGTAGAAAGAGGCCCTGGCCTGAGTGGCCTCTATGTAATTCCATGCATGCATTAATTCATTCACACCATTTAAGGTTTTAAAACCACTTGACAAACAACCTGTGAACATTTCACCAAATTATCAAGAAATCAAAATTTACTCCATCACTTTACTTTCTCTTACATGTACTGCTTTTGTGCAGGTTCAGTGTTTATTTCAATTGGGTGAATCCCAATTGTCTGGCATTTTTTCTTTTAAGAAAACAACATTATTTATCGTTATTGATTTTTTCAATCATCATCAAACATCCATCTTATATTTGAATAATTCCCCAAATAAAGACTTGTAAAATAAGTTGCTAGTATTTTTTTAGGAAAAGTGAAGGGTGGATGTCAGTTGAAAGCAACAATGTATATTAAATTTTAAAACAAAATTAAATACTTTTGCATTAATTTTTTCCTCTCTCAATACGTTTTGTTTCCCACCAATGTTTTCGTTTGTTTTGTTCCCACCAAAAATAGAAACTTGTAAAATAAGTTGCTAGTATTTTTCTAAGGAAAAGGGAAGGACTGATGTTAGTTGAAAGCTACAATGCGTAATAAATTCAAAATAAAAAATGAAATACTTTTGCAAAAAAATATTTCCTCTCTCAACAAGTTTTGTTTCCCACCAATGTTTTGGTTTGTTGATTACAGAAACTAAAGAAAATGGAACAAAGGGGTGTAACTCTTACTCTTTCGGATCATAAAGTGTGTGTGACATTCTCGTAATGACCTGCACTTGAAACGTGGCCGCAAGTGTCTTAATTTTGGCGTCACGCTGCTTTCCAAACACCTCTGGGTCTTCTTCAAACGACAGTCTGTTCACTCCCCATTCCTAAAAAAGCAAAATAAATAAAGGCTTCCTTTTAGAAAAAAACCAATTCACTGTTATTTAGAGGGAAAAAACCTCTAGGATCAGATATTAACTTCCTGCACAATAGTTCATCAGACCTAAATGTTATAACGTTTTTACTGTGCACAAAAAGAATGAGAGAATCTTTCAATTATAAAAGATCAAGTTTCATAATCCAACATGTAAAGCATCAGCAACGACAACAAAACGTTTTTTCAATCCTTACTGCAGATAACCATTTTCCAAGCCCACAGTAGCTTAAAGTGTTCTCTTCATTTGTTATTTTTCCTCTTTTCAAAGAATTTGTGCTCATCCGCCTTTTTAAAGAAAATATTTATTATCTTCGCTCTTAGGATTTTGTTCTGATGCTCTGTATTTTGACATTAAATCTGATTTTCTGTTCGCTTGTTTTTAGTTTTTTTTTAAACTCTAAAACCACACAAATAAACAGGAACAGAACAAAAACAAAATTACCTGGATGATTTGCTCACACAAAAAAAAAACAAGATTTAGAAATAGAACTCAAATGTTAAAAGGCAACAAGATTTAGAAATAGAACTCAAATGTTAAAAGGCAAACAAGATTTAGAAATAGAACTCAAATGTTAAAAGGCAAACAAGATTTAGAAATAGAACTCAAATGTTAAAAGGCAAACAAGATTTAGAAATAGAACTCAAATGTTAAAAGGCAAACAAGATTTAGAAATAGAACTCAATGTTAAAGGCAAACAAGATTTAGAAATAGAACTCAAATGTTAAAAGGCTAACAAGATGTAGAAACCTTCCAGGGCCATTAGTAATGTAAAATTTCATGGATTTTTAGTGTTTTAATATCTTAACCCACGTCACATGCAATTCACAGCCTTCATTAAATATGTCAATGACAGCAAATAACTTCAGGTCATACATTTTCATTGAGAGAGACTAGGATACAGACCTCTAAAAGGATTTGTCTAAAACTGTATGTAAATGTAATGCATATTTAGTCTAGTGTAATGGGGTTTTTACGTTGTTTTTTTTTTTTTTTTTTTTTTTTTTTTTTAAATCTCTCACTCTTTTTAAAGGGGAATAGAGAGTATTTTTCCAACTATAAATGTTTGTGATCTTTAGAAATTAAGTTAAATTATCATGACAGTTGTTGTCCATTGTGTGTTGTTAGTTGGTGCGAGTATTTCTAAGAACAAAACAAGGTCTTCAATGGCAATTGCAATGCACAGCCAGTATATTCGTTCGTGAAAAACAAGGCACAATCCTATGAACTAAGTACATTCATAGTACACGATCTAGGCTAGTTTGCCAGGATATTGTTGTGTACCGTATATTCAATTTCCTGCATATAAGATGAGACTTATCTGACTTTCAAAAGGTAAAAAAAAAACATATCACTGCCAGACTGCGGGTCATCTAGCGTTGCGCCTTATCTGATGTGGCTAGAGATCATTCAAGTGATGATCATTGTGTGAAATCTTATATTTATACTGTAAAATAATCCTTTCAGGGTAATCCCACTTTTTATCGTTTTTATTAAAATAAAAATGACACCAGGGATGAGAGTGGACGAAGATCTGCAAAAATTAAGTAAAATTTAAAGGTTAAAAATGCTTGTCCTTATTTTGGGCAACCAGGGGACGCCTGTGGCGATGTACTATCAGTGTGTGGCGCCTGGCGGGCCTCTGTGTGTGTGAACATGGTACGTCGCTTACAGCAGTGCGTCTTTGAATCACTTAAATCATGTTTTGGTGATTTTGGGGGTCACTGATGAGCCTTATACACCAAGCGCCTTATAAGCAGAAAAATGGCTTTGGGGGGGGGGTAGTGTCTGGATCATTGCTAGACTCACAACACACTGCCTTTTTCTAACTTGAGTCTAACAAAGTTTTTTACACTACTCAGATGCTATGAAAATGGCTCATTTGGGCTTTCATTCCTTACCTGAAAGTGTGGGCATTCCCCAGTTGGGGTTTTTCTCCCACATCTAAAACTGAGATTTCTTCAACATCTTCAGATATCTTCAGGTACATGGGTTACAGTGAGTGCAAGGTACTTCTGAGGGTTCCTTGGTTTCAATACCAGCCCATAATAACAATACTAAAGGAGTCAGGAGAAAGTAAACATGTTTTCAATGAACTTTTCATTACCTTGAATAATTTAGGAAACACATCCGACGGCTGTCCTCTGATGAGGAAGAGTCGAGAGTTGAGCTTGCGCAAACTTGAGTCTAGATCCTCTAAGCACTGGAGAAGAAATCTGCACATAAACACAATCAAAATTTCAATCATGAAAATGATTCTACAACAATGATTTTCCCTGATAAACCAAGTACTGATTTTTTTAATCAAATTGAGAATTACATGTAGTTTTTTTTTTAACATTTTTTTTTTCATTCAAGTTCGCCCCTAACAAAGCTAAAAGCCACTCTTGGTAAGGGGCTACAAGAAGTAAAAATTTCAGATGAAAACAACTTAGCTGAAAGCAGGAATTGATATTCCCCTTAAAATAGCATTGCAGGAGAGAGGGAGAGAGGCAAACATGCACGTGGAACAAGATGTTGGAATGGCTCTTCGTTCTACGTGTACATCTTAGCAAAGCGGGAGTGTATGGGTGGGAACAAGCAGAAAGCCTGGATTCGTGCTCAATCTGAAGTGAAAACCTTCCTTTCAAAAAAACCCAATCCTCCAGAGAAATGTTTGTGTCTGATATACTGTCAAATTGAAGACCCATAAAATCACAGAGTGGTTATTTCGATTGATGCAATCAAAATAAGCCATAAAAACGAATGTGTACAAAATCCCCTGGCAGGCATAAGTTTTCACTAACAAGTGACCAACTACATAATTTGATGAAATTTCCACATAGTTTGTTTACTGAAAAAAGAGGCTTTACATGTAGTCAACTCTTCCAGAATACAATGATGTACTTTTTTCTTTTTCTTTAACAAGTGTCTGCTGGCCAAACAGTGTTCTCCTTTCACAGTGGTCCACTAGCCAAATGTCAATTAACCCTTTAGAGACCATTCATTTCTGCTTAAATTTGTCGATTTTGTTTTCACACATTTGTTCTTGTAAAAGCGTCTGGAAAAATAACATGAAACAGACTTTGTGTTTTGTTTAAGAAATATTTTAACCTGGAAAAATGTCCATTCAGGACATGACCTTTACTTTGACTTTTTGGAATGGCAGATATTGCATCCATTTAGATTAAAACAGCCTCTCCAAGTGGTCCAGCTGGCTAGTTCGATGTTGAAAAGCATCTCTATTTAATAAGAAGTTTGGACTATATAGAAAGCTGGTAAAATGACACGCTGAACTGGTCCTGCTGGCTAATCACTAAAAAAGTTAAAGGCAAACTTTGAGGGCCAAGTCCAAATTGTGTCCAAAATTTAAAACTAAACCACTGCCTTCATAGAGTGTTCACATTGTTTCGCAAGCAAAGCGAAAAAGGGTTCGTCTAAAGGGAACTTCTAGTTAAAAAATAAATTCAAAACTAAATGTATAAGAATAGTCTGTCAACAACAAGGGGTTAGAAATTTCGGAATTTTGTCTGCTAAATCCAGAAATTTTCAAGCCTGCCATGTGGGAAAAAAAACCTATTATTTCTTCAGATTTTAATAAGATCATGGTCTTCATCACATCTGTAAAACCGAGTCTAATGTCCCAAATTTCTCCTTGATTTCTATATCTTCAGGGGTTACCAACATTTGGAAGATACAAGTGCCATCAACCTTCTAAATTTTGATTCCTAGTTCCGGACCTCTTTGTTTAAACGCAATTGACTCTAATCACTGCATTTTTTAATGTTTATCCTTTGACAAAACCTTTTCATGAGTTAGTGATTTTATTATTATTATTATATATTTTTTTCAATTTAAAAACCTTGTACAACTTGAAATTAACACAACAAAAAATGACACTTTCAAAACATTCTTCAAAAAATTCACGTGAGGCGATGTCATTTCTGGGCAATAATGTATTGTACATCCATAGCTGGGGCCATTACAATCATTCAACATTTCACACAGCTAATGAGCTTTCAAAATATTGTCAAATTCTCGATCCCAAACATGTTTACAGCAACACTACTGTATTTCAAATATGCCTGATTGCAGAATCAAAACACTCAATGCTCAAGATACAGAAGATGGGAGCTGTTCTGATCAGATCTGCATCAGGAGGTCCAACAACAAAGTCCATTAAGACTCAAGAGTAATAAGCTGTAAAGGAACATTACAGAATTGGTAAGAAAAGAACTTGTAAAATATACTTTTTGATCACAGATTTACATAAAACTTACACGGTCTAATGATGATGATAGTAGAAAACGTCACTTGAAATATTTCTGTCTGAAATGCCATATTTGTTAGAAAATGAATAAACTAATTTTCCGATTGGAGTTTATCGCTCAGTGAGCTTTTTATTTATTTGTTGAATCTATATGATTTCATGCAAATGTGTAATCGGTTTTTCACTATTTTTTCATGACCCAGATAGCCGATCGATCTCAAACTTCTACAGGTTTGTCAGTTTATTTATATGGTGGATTACATAAAGTGCTTACACTGCCAGCAACTGTTTTGTTAGCAAAAACCAATTCTGTAATGTTCCTTTAAGGCTTTATCAGGTGAGAAGGGGTGTTAGATAATTTACATGTACTTTGCTAAAATTTGTGCAAAGCAGAGAGAAATTTTGCAAGCAACAGAATTGTCTTCATCTGAGACAGGGCAAAATGGTACACCATTGTAAAGTTTAGCCCAATCCATGTCAAGTGCTGCAATAGGGTGATGTAGTAGGCGTAACCAAATTAACATAACTTGTGTGTTTTAATGACTACAGAACTGTCAGACAAGGTTTTAACATGGATTCAGAATTTCAACATGGAATCTGATTTTGGTTATAATATTTTAAAAAGTCGGTCTAAAAATTTGCAAAATGCGGAACGCACCAATTTATAGCAAAGTCGCCCACTGCAAAGTCGCTTTATTTTTTTCTCAAGAAATGTTTTTAAATTTACTACCAAGTACTATTTGTTGATAGTAATATGAATTATGTTTAGAATTTTCTGAAGGTAAAAAATGACTAAGATTTAATACATGATTCTGAATTGTTACCTATATTTAAATGTGGGGCGCCAGAAATGAATGATGAACTGTAGTACCGATACTCATGCTGCATCAGAAGAATATTTTAAATATTTGTTGTGGTTAAAAAAACAGTGGCAGTAGGGGATTCGATCAGGGAGCATGTCGATTGATAAGCGAATTCTACCTCCATGATTCCACTAAGCTACACAACCATGACAACAGTGGTCAAAAGTCCCTAAAATTTAATACGTTAATGTAATAATAATGTTGGCTACTCGTTAAGTATGTCAAGGGATCCACTCTCTTTAAAAATCAACAAAAAAGTAAAAATGGGCTAACAAGTTAATTGTTAGTTTTACATACATATTTTAAGTGACATTCAAGAAATATTTAAACAAAATTAAAATAAACAATTGATTTTGTTTTAATGACATGGGTTCAAATCAAAGTATTGTGTTAAGAACACCGGACATATGGAGCTCTGTGTTTCTGCTATTGGGTTCGAGACCCGATTATGTTTCGCACTCAAGATAAAAATATTTTTAAAAATCACATTGACTTGGATTGTTGAACCCCCAAAATCTAATAGTAATAACCAAACAAACACAAATTAGCTCGAGTCGCTTCATGCCATGTTAAATACCATAGAAATTGCTCTATGTTAAATACATACCTCCACTTGTTGACACCCTGATTTGGGGACCTGGCAAACCATGGATCTAAAATGTAGACGCATCGGAAAGTTTTTGCACCGACTAAAGCTTCTTTTAAGGCAGGGTTGTCGTCAAGCCGAAGTCCCTTATTCCTGAACCAATGAACCAACGAAACACCACGACGAGAACTACCCCTAGTGCGCTTTCTTTTCCCCATTTTCCTTCAGTTAAATTCTTGAGAAACGCGCACAGAAGACTTTTAGATACTTTTCCCCCGAATCGGTTTCGCTTGAAATGTTTGTTTACTGAGCTGAGCACGGTGCGACATCATCTGTCTGGTTACGAATGCACTGATTTTGGCCCTATTAGGAATCGACCACTCCATTACAACGTCGAAACCACGATCCGTCCTCGATTCGCATTCAGGCTTGAGCCTGACTAATCTTTCAGAAGAAGAAAAAATGTCTTTGCTTGCATAACCGCAAAAATTACATCATTAGCCCACACAGCCGTGCGCGAGCGAGCATGTATTTGCACGTGCCCCTAATCAGAGAATGTGTTACTAACCGATCACGTTGTACCGAGCATGTTTACAGTGGCCTAGTGAGAACTTCATCAAAATCGAACAATATTTCATGTCATTTCATTTATTTATTTCACAGGTAAAAACATAACAATGTGTATATACAGAATATAAACAGCAGATTACAAAATACGTTCTAAAGCCAACTAGGACAATAATTATGGCACACCTTAATTACAAAAAATCAACTTAATTACTCAGTTGTTTTCCAAATAATGTAAGACAAAAAACAATCCAAAGGCTACAACACCTCAAGAAAATAAAACAATAACAATTGAACTAAAACAAGGTAATAATTTTGTTAACCACTAAAAAGCAAAAGAGTAATTTTAAAAATGCTACTAAAAATAGAAAAACACTAAGCCCCTTATTTAATCTCTTAAAAAAAAACAATTAAAAAACAGAGTGATGGGCAGCATTTGTTCTCGCCTTTTTGTGATGAAATTTACTACATGTGAGCAAGGACAGAGAGTACTTGCTATATTGATCACAGCATGGAGGTAGAAATTAATGCTCCGTGATTACTTTGTCGTTGTTTAATGTCTTGCATGGGACTCTGTATGTAGAGCATGTGACAGCAATGTGGAAATCAACACATTAATATTCATTTTTACCTGGTATTCGGTTTAACTTCAATGCGGTTGAACACACCATACTGCTTACCAACTCAATTTGCAGGCGTATTCAGTCAGGTGCCATTTCCTTGTTCCTGGCAATCGCATGGTTTTGTATTCGCACGTCTGGGAAATTTGTGCCACTTTTTTTCAGGATAACCAACAAATTAAAAAGTAAAGAGAGAGAGCAGACTGCTTCTCTGTAGTATATGCTTCGATTCATCATAGAAATTATGTTTATTTAAGTTTCCCACTACTATTACTTGCAAGAAATTCATAAGAAAGAATGGATGCCGATGGTTTGCCACTTGTTGGTCCCGGGGTGGACCTTACAAAGGTAGATAGATGACAAACAAAATTGTAATTTTGGGAGGTCAACTAAAATTCAAAAGGAAGAGTTGTTTACAACTAACTAAACTCTACTGCACTGATTCATTTATAATTTATATTTAATCATGGAGTTAGAAATATGATTTAATCAGTAATTTTTTTGTTGGTTACAGGGGGTGGTCAGTACTCAGGACAGGGGAACGTTTTTATTATTAAGACCGATGTTTAAAAAAAGGACCCAAAACCAGGACCCAATTTCATAGAGCTGCAAGTGCAAGTGCAAGCAAAAGTCTAGCTAAGCATAACCAAATTATGCTTACCAGAATAAGGTTACCAGCCAATGTGCCATTTCACATGTACAATCTGTGACTGGTATCCTGCCTTATTTTGCTCAGCAGAAAAGTTTTAAGCAATATTTTCTGCTCAAGCAGCTCTATAAAATTGGGCCCAGGTGGGCAAGTACTATTACTCGCTCAGTCCTAGAACTTTAAGAACTATGCATATGAGGTTCGTTTACTCTTGTTTGAAATTTAATGCTGTATATTTTCTTTCATCATTGTTAGGTTGGAGCAATTCATCCTAAGCGAATGCTAGCATTTCTCAACCACTTTGTAACTCACACAACTCGATTCCTCAACAAATTCTCCTGTGTATGTGAACAGGTAAGTAATTTCACGGCCTCAAATGTATCTTCTATTTGAAGTTTCTGTAGACTGTATCATCAACATGTAGGTTTGTTCCACTATCAACTCTGTTGATTGGCATATTGTCTATTTGTCGATATACTATTTAGAAATTGTCTGATCTGAACACAAGAATACAGAGGTTGGAGGTCACCATGAACATCCTGGAAGCCAAGGTCAGTCTAGGTCAATTTTATTCAGGCAGTCGAACTTGCCTGTTATACATTCATTGTGATGTCCTGTACCCTGTTATTAATGTTTCAATGCTGTAGAAATAAACAAAGCACAGTGTAACATGACCTTTTGAAGGAGCAAAACAGAAGATGTGTTAACATTATTCCTGCTCTTTTTTTTCTTTTTTTGTGGGTTTCTTTTACTAGCTTGCATCAATTCCTGGTCTGGAGAATGTAACTGTAGCAGCTCCCCCTGCCCCAGGACCAACACCAGAGGGCCCTCCTTCTGTTGTACAGGACGTACCAGCCTTGCCTCCATCTGACCAACCAGTAGGTCTTTTCAGCTTTCGCTCCCTTAGTGTTCTCATCATCTTTAAATAGTTTTAAAATGTTACCAAAAAAGGATTGTTTTATTGTATCTTCTTGTTGTAAACATTGCAGAATCTACCAGCAGTAGAAGCACCCCCTGAAGCCCCGCCCACCATGACTGTGTCCCAGGACCCACGGTACATCAAATACTTCAAGATGATAAACATGGTGAGTATAGAGGTAGCTTACTTTGCTGAGTGAAGGTAGAGAACAATTTTCTAGAAATACACTCTCTCATACGGGAAAGGTGTCAATCGTGAGTTGCTACACCACTGGTTCTTTTCAGAACAACTAATCTCATAGAGATTGTTTCTACGGTTGTTACCGCTAACCTTGCTAGATAGAGAGAGAATAATTATGATATATTTTTTCCACCTCAGGGTGTGCCGGTTGGAGCTTTAAGACAGAAAGTTTTGTTGGACGGCCTTAATCCTGACTTATTAGAGTAAGTAGCGTGATTCTAATCAAAATGTGATCGCAGTAATAATGATAAGAACAGGATTTATATGGTACCAAATTAGTAAAGGATACAATGCGCTTGATGCATATGGCGGTATATATGGATCCCTTTCA
This sequence comes from Pycnopodia helianthoides, assembly GCA_032158295.1. Taxonomy (NCBI): domain Eukaryota; kingdom Metazoa; phylum Echinodermata; class Asteroidea; order Forcipulatida; family Asteriidae; genus Pycnopodia; species Pycnopodia helianthoides. The sequence goes on along the minus strand of CM063250.1, from coordinate 9,238,227 downwards.
TAGTCTGTTCCTTTCCACATTTATTTTTTACCCTTACAATAATGTGTGATAATCGGTGTAGACTCGGTGCTCTCCTGAGTCCTGCATTGAACAAGTTTGTAGGGTACTCGGGTGGGAATTAAACTCACACTCTCCAGACCACCGAGCATGCCCGATGACGAGAGGCCAGATTTAATTGCAATTACTACATCTACAAAAGAAAATAATCAAATAGATTCAAAATATGTTTTACTTTAAAGATGGTTGTGGTGAGGGCCGGTTTGACTCTGAATACTGAAAATTTAAATCTGAAAGACTACTTCTGTGCTTGCTGTTTCAACGTTGTTATTACCACAAAGCAGGGGCACATGTTTCTAAAACATCAACATCCAATACCTGATGCTGCATACCACAAAAATCACAATTTATCAGGCATGCAGCTTTCCAGCTGCCAGAGAAAACTGGAGAACTTTTTTACAAAGTTATGTGTGCTTGGTTTATTTTCTTGAATTTGGCCTTTACAAGGTTGCATGTTGGATTTATATTAGAAGTAAATGCCAGTGGCGTATGTGAACATCTTTCTATTTTCTATTCCATTGTAGCACGCCCAATGCCCCAGCACCCCAAGCCACACAAGACGATTCTGACTCCTCGTTTGTTGAGAGCAGTAGCGACGAACAAGATGAGTTCAGCGATTAGACTTGTCCGCTTCGGGCACAGCCACACGAGGGCAGTATTTATGTACCGGTAGGCATCACCATCCGCAAAAAAACAAATCTAGAAGCATTCTACTTTTAACTGATTCCATGCAGAATGTTCTGTCGTATCCGTTAGTCCAAGGGTAAGAAATAACTGCAAATAGTAAACTTGCGGGTACAACCATGAGTAAAACTCTCTTTTGGGAGAAGTGTTGGCTCTGAAAAGAATCGGTGTGGTCTCGACGTTTCGAACAGTATACTCTGCTCGTCTTCAGTCCAAGGGTGTTGATGTCAAGTTGCCATTGATGGTGGACTTTGTTGGCGAGCAAGGTTCAAAGTAATAACTCAAGCGTTTGACAGTGAAGGTCTGCATGCCAGTTTAAGGGGAAGATATTAGTTAAGAATATGTGCACCACTGCGTTTGGCCAACAATTACTGCTAACAGCAACACATTTTCTTGCTTCATTTGAAATACAAAATTGTGACAAACAAAATATAGTAAATACTACAAAAAGTTAAATCTAGTTAATGGCAACAACAAAATTCCTGAATTTTTTAGTGTTTACTTTAAGATCTTCAATTAAAGGAACATTACAGAATTGGTAAGAAGAAAAAACTTTTTGATCACAGATTTACATAAAACTTACACGGTCTAAAGATGAGGATAGTAGAAAACATCCCTTTAAATATTTCTGTCTGAAATGCCATATTTGATGAGAAATGAATAAACTAATTTTCCGATTGGAGTTTATCGCTCAGTGAGCGTTTTATTCATTTGTTGAATCTATATGATTTCATGCAAATGTGTAATCGGTTATTCACTATTTTCTCATGACCCAGATGGCCGATCGATCTCAAACTTCTACAGGTTTGTCAGTTTATGTATATGGTGGATTACATAAAGTGCTTACACTGCCAGCAACTGTTTTGTTAGAAAAACCAATTCTGTACTGTTCCTTTAACATTAATGGTAATCCTTACCCAAGTGTACATAGATGATTAAGATTGTTTATAATTAATATATCCAAGAAGGTAAATAAATAAAAAGACAAAATATATATAAATCACTGCTTGTAGTTCGTCTCTTTTTATACCTGTCTACCTATCCTCTTCAGTCCTAGCCCTGGAGGGGACATATGGCCCCTACAACCTCTTTCCACTTGACCCCGTCTTGGGCAACCTTTTGCACCTCGCCCTAAGTTAGTCCCATCTCCTGCAGCTTTGCCTTCACTGCCCTACACCTGTTGGAGTCCCGCCAGAACTAGAGGGAGCACTTGTTAGTACACGCACGTGGGCACAAATCCCTATGGGTAAATTACATGCAGATGTCCACTTGGTTGTGTGAACTGGTGCGTGACTTGTGTAATACAATTGGTGAGAAGCATTTTCTCAATGCCCAAAATGCTTCTTGTCCTGTCTAAGGCTGTTTTATTATACAACTCAATGCGTCCAGCAGAGAGCGCCTTAGGGGATATCCTCAGTACGTAGCACAACCATTGTAATCAGCATTTCATGATCTTGAGGCCACACTCTGGCAGCCAAGTTGTACAAGTCGACGTTGGATACCTTATTCGGCCAATAGATAAGTAGTGCTTGAAGCTTTGCACGGTGTGGAAAATAAGAAATAACTACAAATAGTAAACTTGCGGGTACAACCATAAGTAAAAATTTCTTTTGGGAAAAGTGTTGGCTCTGAGAAGAGCCGGTGTGGTCTTATCGTCTTGAACAGTACACCCTGCTCGTCTTCAGGAGAATTCTGGACTGCTGATGGTGATGTAGCTTATGTAGAGCGTGAGGGATGCACATTTGGGCTGGAAGAATCAAAGTTGTTGATCGTTGATGCGTGTGAGTTGTCTGCTGGCTGGCCACTAGATGTTGCAGATCTTTCCCAAGGCATCCATTGTCCCTTCTCATGGCATATGATTTTAATAAGAAATTACATTTAAACTGAACTGCACTGCCACTCCAATCTTTGTTTTGTAGGATAATTCATCACAACAGACACCTGCTGTCGTCGCAGAGCTCAAACAATGCGCCCATGTGAATGCCCCAACTATAGGCCAATGAGAGGTCTTTCACTGACCTCAGTGAGGGCGCTCTCTTGAGTTCGTGGCATCTTATGCAAGAGGTACATAGATAAAATACATCTAATCAGCATTCATACAAGTTATCAGTTGTGTACTGTTGCATTTAGAAGTCAACTCCAACCTCTATACACTGTGCTGCATTTAGCAGGGTTCTACAAGGCGTTGACATGGTCATGTGCAATCCAAATTCCCAGCAAACTTCAATGCATATTGAGTGTATTTAGCAAGGTAGCTGCCCAACACCAAAGTAAACCAAGTAACTTCACAATTGTTGCATTTTGATGCACTTAGTAGGGTGCGTAAAAAAACAGTGCTCACAAAAAAAACTCATGGTGGTTAGGATTGTTGATTAATAACAGCACAGACACCGTAACAATTTGGGCGAGTGTTGCCAGTTGCCACCCAAAGATCCTGTACGATTCTGACTGGAAAACAGACAGGGTTAGGGATAGTGGCATTGAAAATGGTTTTATCTAAACAAAAATTGCAGCACCTTCTTCAGAACACGGACGTGAGGACCTCCAAATTATGGGGTCAACAACAATAAAAATGTAAAGTGAACAAAAACGGGGATACAAATTGTGGTAAAACAACACCAATAAAATCTTGTGTAACTTGTCACTTTATTCATTACAACAAACATATTAAAATGTAGTGCATGGAAACAAAATGCTCTTCAAGTCAAAGACAATAGTCAAAGACAATAGCAATAAACCTTCATCGTGGTACAGCCATCTTATTTTTTCTACCATTAAAACCAATGTAACCAAACTGAGGCTGGAAGGAAAAATAGTCTGACGCCTTTTTAGAAATTGAGAATTAAAACAATCAGTATCATTGTGTATAATATTGGGAATTTGACAAAGATGGCTGCAGTGTGACACAGGTCTATTGGGGGGGGGGAGTTTTAGGACAAAAAGTGGCAGTAGACTTGCCAGGTAAATCCTTTGCTCTCGGAAATATGTGCCTACTGAGAACTACATAAACAATGGAAATTTACCCCAGGCTTTTTCCAAACCTCGGCTTCCCCCCTCAGGCTTTGGGCTCCATTTGATATTGAAGCACCGTACAAAGTGTAACACTGCTCCAAACTAGATGACGATGCCCAAGCCAGAGCCGGAGCCAAAGCCAAGGTTTGGAAAAGGCCTCTGATGTCTGCTGCCACCTAGCAGTCCAAAGTCTCACATGGAATCTTGTTCTTGTTTTATTACATTTGTTCGAAACTTGATTCAAAAATATATGTGAATAATAATGCCGCACGGAACTGCACCATACCTTGAAAGCGATAGACCTTATGCATTGATGTCATCCAGCCGCCATCTTGGAGGTAAACCGGTGATGAAACAATGGAAATGAACAAATTTGTATGAGCGGCACACAGGATGGGCCAATGAACAACCTCCTTTTGATATAAGCGAGGGCACCCTATTCAAATGGCATCATGTGCATTATAAGGTCTGTAACACTAGACAAAAAATATTCTAAGCTCATTCTGGTTTGATGTGTACTTTTAAAACAAAAAAAATGTATTCAACACAGAATTTCGGCTGTGGAGCACCATACGTTACTTTGTGAAAACAATATATTGGCCCAAGCTGCTGATACTAGTGCTTACTGAGGTACAGCAGTAGTATTGATGATATAAGTACAGCACTTCCAAGGTAAAAAAAATAACACTTCTTGTATGCTTTTAAAGTTTTTGAATCAAGACTAGGGAGAAGTGAAAATGCATTATAACTTTTCAGAAAAGAGTGACGTACCCAGACGAACACCCAAAAAGTTTCATATGCTGGACTATCCCTTTAAATATCATTGAAAAGATGAGTAAAGGATTGACGAAATATAAGACTTTCAGCTCAACCAGTATATTTAGACTTTAATTCTCTCTATAACGACAAAATGACAAACATTTAGTTTTGATTTATACAGAATATTTAGCTGCTGATCCATTTTTTTTTTACTCAAGTGGATGAACACAGTTCAAAGGTTTTTTTATGGATCAAGTAGAAAGAAAATGGCTTGAAAAACACAGGAGACACTTGTTTAAAAATAAGTTTAAAAATCATCAAGAAAAAAGTTAATTCCCCCCCCCCAAATCAAGTTGACGATTCTTACCCCCCAAAAAAATGCAACTGAGTATATTTTTGTTATTGGTCAGCTGACAGTTATTGAAATTATTACTAAGTGCAAAGGTGGAAATTCATGCACTTCAACTTGAATGAACTAGAGAAATGAATGCCGTTAAATACATTTCCTCCCATTTTGTTTCAGTATAAATAAATTGTTTTACAAGGAAAGCAAAGATATACCCTTTGGAGAGCGCTTTGTGTGTGTGTATTTATCTCTGTGCGTATCTGCTCTGAGGTAATTCATGCTTGCTGCCATTTTAGCTGAATGCCAAATGTCTGCTTTCCCATTGGTTGATCTGGTTAATTTTGCCAGACCGATATGTCACTAAGTGTTTACATTCTATGTCCACATGATATAGAGGGTGTGCAAGCAGACACAGATGACATTTGAGCTAAGCATTCGTTGCTTATTTCTGTGTGGAGAAAAGCCATTGCAAACCTCCAGTTTAAACTGCCACACCAAGTCAATGGCATGGCTTGCTTTAATTTGATCGGCTTGGAATGGCTCATCCAAATGGCCCATTCTCTCACACGGGACCAGGTACATCAATCCTTATAAGTTCACATAATTGAGTGTCAGGTTTCCATAGATGGCAGGGCAGTTTCAGGGAGGTGAACAATCCTTAATTTTGGGACAGATCCCAGCCGAGATACCCAGAAAGTTGAGGTTGAGAAGATGAACAGTTTCTGCCGGTCATAAAAAATACCATAAAGGACATCCAAGCTCTGGGTCGATAAAAAAACTTCAGAAATTTATTTCTACCTAACCCGTTTCTGTTGTCGGCTGCGATAAATGTCATGAGCAGGGGCACTGTGAGTTTCTTCGTCGTCGTCTGAATCTTCGTTCTTATCGCCGGTGCGTTTACGCTTGCCACTGCTCCCTTCTTCGTCATTATCGTCCACCTCTCCATTTATTGAGATGTCCTGAACTTTCGCTGCAAGGGTCGGGAAGGAAAACAATCAAGATTGAAATTAATTCAGCTAAAATGGCAGCACGCATGAATTGTCTCAAAGCAGATATTAACACTATGTGTTTTGTGTTGTCATTTGGCCATTGAGAAAGACTCTGCTAGGGTCAAAACGTCAGGCCGTTAACTATTTGTTGTAGCTGTTAATCCTCCTGGACAAGCTATAGGAGGGTTAATAATATATTTTATATCTATCAATCAAATATAGGAGGGTTAATAATATATTTCATATCTATCAAATAAATATAGCACATTAGCAGTAGGCCTAAAATAAGCGGTAAAGAGAAGTAATTAGATTTAACAAAACATAGAGAAGTTTAATTATTAATTCATCATCTCCAAAAAAACTAAAGAGCACTGTATATCTAGGCCTGCAGTATCTTAGGAATACCATAGATAAAAGGATGCATACCGTGCCCGTTATGTGGCAGAGGCAGTGTCCCCCCCCCCACCCCAAATATTCCCATACTCTAACACACTCTTCCCCTCTTGTGCAGAAGTACCCCAGAAAACCCTCCTCTAAAAGCACTAAAGTATCTAGGCCTGCAGTATTTTAGGAGTACCATAGAGAAAGGATGTATACCGTGCCCGTTATGTGGCAGAGGGAGTCCCGCCCCCGCCCCCCACCCCAAATACTCCCATACTCTAACACACTCTTCCCCTCTTGTGCAGAAGTACACCAGAAAATCCTCCAAAGAATTCCTGAGATTCCCAGAACACAATGAAGACACAATGGGGGGGGGTACACCATGCCACATATTGAGCACCAAATCAGTGGCGTAACCAGACACTTTCATTTGGGAATGGGGAGGGTGAAAGCCGGGGCAAAGACATAATTAGCAGGGCTATCTAATGCATTGAATCTTTAATTTCTGTATTTGTCAATCTTGGGGGAGGGGGTAAGAGGGGGTGGGACAAGAGTTCTGAGAGAGGGGTAGAAATGACGGGAATACTATTCAGAGCAATACACTTGGTTTGAATTTTTTCAATTACATGTAATCGTGATACTTATCATAGAAAACAACACAGAAAATTGAAATCAAAGAGGAGGAAACAGCAATGAGTTCACTACAGAAATTGTTTACTTGACTATTCTTGCAGCTTCTTTTCAAGAATAGCCATTTACACAGCCGAGTAAAATTAAATCACATCAATTGTCTGCACTTCAATTGTGCCTCAAATTTTGCAAATCTCTCCAACCATTCTCTTTTTATCTTGAGGCATGGAGTAAAATTCTACCTAAAATGTGAACACATTTTTGTTTAAATAAATGTATAAAAAGAAACAGTTGGTGAAATGTGAAAAGAAACTTACGTTCAGGAATTGTACATTCTGCAAGGAGCTTCATAAGGCTGTCCACTTTGACAAATGGACCCTGAAAAACAAAATCAAATGAAACTGGTGAAGTGTGTTTGATGATAAAACCGTTGAAAGTATATCGTGCTAACTTTTGATTAGCAGAAAACCATTCTGCAATATTTTCTGTTGAAGCAGCTTTATGAAATTGGGCCCCGATCAACAACTGGCCCAATTTCATAAAGCTGTTAAGCGGAAAATTCTGCTGAGCAAATTTCTTTGCTAAGCAAGAAATAATTGGGGTACCAGTCGCAGTATTGTAGACTGTATGGTATTTTGGCTGGTAATCTATTCCTACTAATTGTGCTTACAGGCTTTATTAGGCGAAATTAGGCCCAGATCATCATGACTATTACCTGAAAGCAAGCTGGCGGAGGTAAACGAGTCACTACATGAGCTGCTGCCAATGGCAATGGGAAAACACCGCCTGGAACAGGGTGGGAACCAGGTGCTGTGAAAAACAAAAAGAATATAAAAAGGTTTCATTCAATCCAGTTGTAATTTATTTCATGTTGGCTTTAAAGACACTGGACACCTTTGGTAATTGTCAAAGACCAGTCTTCTCACTTGGTGTATCGCAACATATGGATAAAATAACAAACCTGTAAAAACTTGAGCTCAATTGGTCGTCGAAGTGGCGAGATAACTATGAAAGAAAAAACACCCTTGTCACACGAAGTTGTGTGCTTTCAGATGGTTGATTTCGAGACCTCAAAATCTAATTCTGAGGTCTTGAAATAAAATTCGTGGAAAATTACTTCTTTCTCGAAAACTATGTCACTTCAGAGGGAGCCGTTCTCAAAATGTTTTATACTGTCAACCTCTCCCCATTACTCGTTACCAAGTAAGGTTTTATGCTAATAATTATTTTGAGTAATTACCAATAGTGTCCACTGCCTTTAAAGACTAAGAGTACATCCTGCAGATAATAACGAGTACTTTAACCCATTACAGACTATAACGTCCACACATGGCATGTACCAAAATAACGACAGTGGATGCAAAATGGCCATAAGATTTGACCTAATTCAGAGCTGCCAACATTTCTATCTTGCAATTAGGGAGATTTTGTACAACAATCAGAAAGATATTTAGAATTACATTTAACTTAAGGAAACATTGTGTCAACAAAATTTAACAATATTAGTCATGTCTGGGCGTATGGTGATGGTTATAAAGAAATAAATGGTACATTAATATGGATATTAGAAGTAACGATTCACAGAATAAATATATATATTCTATATAAAAAGCAACATCATCATAAAAATGTACATTGGCAAGTTATAACAACCTTACAGTGCAAAATTCAAATAATACATGTAAAATACACAAACTTTCTCTTCCGAGATACACCCTGGAATGCAGAAAGGTAGTCTTTTTATAGTAAACAAAAAGTACATATGAAAAAGAAAAACAATTTTGGTAGTCTAAAAATTTACTCAATCAGCCATTTACTTACGCTTAAATTTGAATTCCTCAGACTATGGAGACAGTTGCTGTGTTACATGGTTTGGGGCAAGCTTTTGTATAGTTACGTAAGAGACTGCGTACACCCATAGACATATCTGATTGACTGTGTATGGTACCAGGGTTTGCTCATCTGGAGCTTGACCCAAAACAATTGACATAGCAACTGTCTTTCTAGTCTGGGGACTTCAAATTTAAGCAGTACCTTGTGACTAAGCAAGTTATTGTACCAGACATCTTTCAAATCTAACTCGCAATTAAGACCACTGAATAAAATCCATACTTTAAAAGCAGGTGCTTAAAAAGTATGGATTTTCAAATCATTTATTAATTCTGGTTGTGAAGCCAAGGACTCTCAGAAAGCGAACTTATTCACTATTCTAGCCAAGAACCCTGTGGAGATAAGACAATAAAGGAAGTTTCAGTTTTAGGTGTGGGAGGAAAACACAAGAGAAATATTCCAGGGAAAACCCGAGAAATCAGGCAGGGACTGAAAAACCCAATCCACGTAGTGCCCTGTCGTGATTTGAACTGGGGTCCCCAGAGGTGGAAGGCAAGACACGATACCACTACGCCAACCCAGACTGCCCAGATATAGTGGAGAAGCTGAGAAGGAACACTTACGTGCTTGAGACCGTGGTGTGAATGGTAACATCTGACCCAGGTCAGGTCGAGGAAACTCTGTCACCTTAGAGTCTGCTTTGTCCTCATCCTTCTTGTCTGTGGACGGCCCCGTGTCCTTATGGGACGAGGGATTCAAGAGCACCTGCTGGACAGTGTGTTTGTGTGTCAAGTCCTAGGGAGGGAGAGGGTCAAACAAAGACAGAAATATGAAAATATATTAATAATAATAATAATAACAATAATAATCAGTTCTTATATCTATGAGCATCTCAAAGCGCTTTATCAATATGTTTCTTGGACGGAATTGTTAAGTCTTTGAATTATGAGACCCTTTTATATAGCACCTTGTGAGGTTTTTTTACAAGGTCATGAAGCGCAATCTGCAGCCAATTTGCCAGAAACACCAGGGCAAGCCTCTTCACATTTAATGATAAGTGCACTGGGGTCTTATACCTGCATTACACAAAACATGGGACCAAAAGCTTCACAAAGCAACAGTGAATAGACACCAATGTCAAGACCAGGACTTGAACCCACACTGTGCTGATCCGAAACACCAGAGCTCGAGTCCGGTGTGCTTGACCGCTCGGCCACGACACGCCACTATCCCATGCATTACTGTAACTCATGTCATCAAAGTATTAAGAGATTTGAAAGCCTTTTTCCTGAGGATGATCCATAGCATACTGATCAAAACTTTGAGTTGCTATACCACTAGTTCTATTCAGAGCCATAATAACTCATGAGAGAGATTAGTTACAAGATATTACTTAAAAACCTTGCATTATTGAAAAAGTTAACGAGTTGAGGCCAAACCAACATGATTGAGCTATTACAAATTGTTTGTAGAAACTTAACAAATTACTGACAACAAAACCTAAAAGTACCTTGTATCCGATGGACTTTAGTTCTGCTTGTGAGCAAGGGTAAAGGTCAAGGTATCGATACCGGTCAACAAGAAGGCTGGCTTCACGATCTTTGAACTCCTGATGGGGGTAAAAAAAATGTGCACAATTTTAATTCTACTTGCAAATTTTCTATGGCTAAACCCAAAGAGACCTAACCCTTCAAAATGCAGATGACGGGTTATTTTTTGTATGACTCATCCGATTCCAGGCATCTGTGGGGTTAGAGTTATTGTAAAGGGTTACAAAAATCAACATTATTTTTAATTGCAACTTACATCTTTGAAGAGAGCTAGGCGCCTTTTCTCCACCTTGACGATGCTGGAAAGATCTCCACAGCTGGATTCAAAATCCTCAAACCGTAACCAAATCTCCCTACAATTAAATAACACCAAAAGCTATAACGTAACCTTCGACCAAACCAACCAATTTACTTTCTAAAACCATGGACATAAACAGCCCAGTCGATTGGGCTTTTTATGAAAAGCTAAATCTTACTTTTTGGAAAACAACAACAACAAGGTTCAAAACTTAGTAATTACAAATCTTTATAGCTTTAAAGGAACATTACAGAATTGGTAAGAAAAAAACTTGTAAAATATACATTTTGATCACAGATTTACATAAAACTTACACGGTCTAGTGATGATGATAGTAGAAACATCCCTTGAAATATTTCTGTCTGAAATGCCATATTTGATGAGAAATGAAAAAACGAATTTTCCGATTGGAGTTTATCGCTCAGTGAGCGTTTTATTCATTTGTTGAATCTATGATTTCATGCAAATGTGTAATCGGTTTTTCACTATTTTCTTGTGACCCAGATGGCCGATCGATCTCAAACTTCTACAGGTTTGTCAGTTTATGTATGTGGTGGATTACATAAAGTGCTTACACTGCCAGCAACTGTTTTGTTAGCAAAAACCAATTCTGTAATGTTCCTTTAAGTTTTACAAGAGGTAAGTATCGGCAGCTTCATGTTTATGAGAGGAGGAGGAGGGGTGGGTGGAGCTTACCCTGATTTCTCAACAGCCAACGCTCCAGATGTCAACACTCGTTCAAACAGCACTCTTGTGTTGTTATCCTCTGTTTGAAATCAACCAAATTATGAGGTGTACAAATGATTATTACCTAAAAGCAATCTCATCCCAAAAATTATAATGAATTCAACATCCAAAGTAAAACTATAAAGAGTTTACTTAGAGCAGTGGTATAGCTGAGAACCCTTGCCCACAGCAAAACAAATATAAACAAATATATGATTAAAGATATTTTGTAATCTATAGACCATGTAAACGTTGTTTACAATAAGTGTGACCTTGTACATTCTTTGAGTATTCTGGCAGGCAAGATACTACACTGGTCCTATGGGAAAGTTGACATTTTGTGTCATAATTTCCACATAAAACCAAGAGTTATGAAAGTAAAAGCTGGACAAGTTTTTAGATGTGCCCCCTTTCATCATATCAAAAGTTGATAAGAATTAGACAGTGCAATCTCCATAAAATATACGATTTTATGCTTTCTTCCATTGAGCTGTGTACAAATCGTGCCTGCAGGAAGTCCAGGCTCTGTGGCTCTTTTGTAAACATGTGATGTCACAGGTCACATCGTCTATAAGATCTTCCTTCATCTTAGTAAACTTTAAAGCCCACTTAATAGTTTACATTTGACATAGAAATTACCAAAATAAAGCCCCTTGGCTATCAAAATGAGCGTATAAGTTGGGCGCGATCAGTCGGTCTGCACCATTGGTTGATCGCGTTGCGCAAAGGGTCGGTTCTGTAGGCAGGGTTGTGAATTATAAAGAAAGCAGCATTGACCAATAGCATCATGATCGACCATGATCGGTGGTGAAGATCGACCATTCGCAGCCATCATAAACACCATTTATAAAAAAAAAAAGGGATATATCGTGAAAAGCTAGAAAAAATATACAAGCTTTAAGACATACGAACCATTAAGATGCGATAAATAATCAACGTAGGCAAGAATATATTCTGGAATGTCTCCGTATTTCTTCAGACCCAACTCAAAGATCTTGAAGGCTACTTGTTGGTCCTGCTCAGAGCAAAAATAAAAACAGAAAAAGATTGGGTGGAAAGTCAGTTGGTTTGTCCAAGTTTGAGATACCAACCACTTAGACTTTTTATTTATTATTTATTATTATTATTATTTTTTTGGGGGGGGGGAGGGGTTTCTATTGCACTGAAATTAAAACGGAAATCAGTTGATCGACAGCTAACTTTGCATTGACATTTAGGAAGGAATGCAAAATTAAGGTATAATATTTTATTTTGACACATGATAAAAAAAGTAGGAAGTACCAACTACATATGTGTATGGTATAGATTTTGGTAGGCTTTTTAATAATAAACAATCATGAATCGGGTTAAGCTGGGAGAAATATTAAGCCTGCAAATTATACGATGGGTAACTCAGGGTTGAATACTATGTAAACCCAGTGTTTTAAAAGGCACAGACAGTGCTATTGAAGGCTCAACTCTAAATTACCATCTGTTTGATTTTTGCATTCCTCCCTTATGTGGGTCGAGTACAGAACCATAGAGAGCTTTGGTAAATCAGAGGAGTTATAACCGAATGGTGAAAATGTGATATATTTACTTTGGCCCACTTGGCTACACTCAGCTCGTAAGTATTTAGTACTGTATAATTTGCATACAGCTAGTGTCAAAGGTCACACCATGACCTGCATTCCCAGGGATAGAAAATAAAAAGTTTTTTTTTCCAGTAATGGCAGCTCCTTTACACAGTGTGTGTATTTATGGTCTACAATTCCACAAGAAGTACACCACAACTGGCGACGAGGATGGGATTCGAACCCACGCGTGCAAGAAAGTTTATACCTAGATAGTCTAGTTGGAAGGTGGAGGGAGGGCTAATTGATAAGGTGGATGAGAGGGATGAGGTTGTAGTCGGAGCCTCCTTTTTGCAGGGCGGGGTGGTTAAAGGAGAAAGGGTGCTTGGGTGGACAGCGACTCTCTTGCCATTAGGTTTATACCTTGCTGCAGTAGTATTCCATGAGAGCAGCTGTGATGAAGACATGGTAGCGTGTCCGTGTGTCTTCCCTGGCCTTCTTAAAGATCCCCCTAGCTGCCTTAATGCCTTCTGCTCGCCTTGTGAACTTCATGTACTGGATATAGACCTACATGTAAGGCATCATGGAGACCAGAAAGAAATACATCAAGAGAGTTTCAAAAAAGGGCCATATTATTATTTTCAAAAGCTGTCAATTTTTTAAGTGAGATTTTGAAACTTTGCAGGGTGGAAAAACTGTCTTGAAACTTCAGTTTGTGGTTGAACCTTGCAACAGTCTCTCCAATGAGCTATGGACAATCAATCTGAGACAAAACAGTGATGTAAAAGTCAAACTTTTCCTGCAGCATGAAAACAGCTGATGGTGAGACATGCATAATTTAGCCAAACAGAGGCTACACAATTGTAGGATTCAGCCTCAGTTTGGTGTCATTGATTTGAATGGGAGGGCAAGATTGTTGTGTATTTCGGAAACGATTCCCCACCATAAACTGGGGTCTTCCGAACAACAGAGTAACGACAACATGGACGCTTCAGTTAGTGGAACAGAAACACAACGTGGTATATTCTGTATGCATACACATTTCATGCAGCAGTGTGACCTATGACTCAATTACATGTATGGAGGGCCTGTGTAAACAAAGACACTATGGAGTGCCTAGCCAACAAATACACTACAAAGATGGCCGCTATAAAGGGGTCATTGGTTATAGAAGCAGAGGTGACATCTGGATCTTACCAATGTGGGGTCAATGTCATCAATAGCAATTATTCGCTTGTAGATATTGTGTACTTTCTCATATTTCATCCGCCCCTGGAAAAAAGAGTTGAAAAAAAAACACTTTTAAAAAAAAAGTAACACATCAAGGGTATGTAAGCACATTCTATAGTCATTCCATATTCAAGCATAATATTTGACATTTTATTCAGTACAAAGGCCGACCTACATATAGTACAGGCTTTTTATAGACTTTTTCAGGCTATTTTGTACCAATATTACTGATTTTAGGAGGGCAAACGATTCAAAACCAGATTAAAATACAGAGAATATTGTTATGTTCTCAAGATTAAATGACAAGGAGAAAGCTGATGGTTCCAATTGTATTTGTTTTAGAGAGCGATGAGAGCTTGTAGATTATAAATCCGGCTAAGCCAGCTTCATGAATGAATGAGGCAGCTCACCTAGTTAAGGGCAAGGGGGACAGGGGAATGGAATGATACCTCAGGTTGATCATACATGTGAAGGGGAAGGGCAGAGCATAGGGTTGCAACCTCATATAGATAGATTACATAGATTAGCCCTCCTACTTTCAGTGACTCTTGGCAACATTTTCCAGTGAGTTGACCAACCATTTGAAACCATTCGACTTCCAAGGTTGTGTACGGTGCCACAACTGTGCACAGAACTAACTGTGTACTGTGTACATGCATTCCCTTATGGTATCATATTGCAGGCTGGCATAGTTTATTTATCATTCAAAACCACAGTGAATGGTATTGAATGGTCAGACAGCAAGAGGGTTAAAGGTTTATTCACAATAGTCATCACAGCAGAAAAGCTGCATTGCAACTATAGTACATCACACAAAAAGCTAAAACAACAACATTAAAAGGACATCAAGATATAAAATTCAATCGATTAAAAGAAAGCAAAAGGCTAACACACACGTACCTGGAGAATACACATACCTGCACATACAAAATGGCACTCAAACACACATTCTTTTTTTTGCACCCCTGTGGAGACATCTTTTGTTCTTTTCTTTGTCCCTGTAGTTAAGAACCTCCCATAGACTTTGTACACACAATTCCTTGTGGAGCAACCCAGTCTTTAGAATTTCCCTATGGAGACACTTTGTTATCCCTTTTCTGTTTTGTTCTCGGTCTCCATAAGGTAGTGAATATGAAATCACGCCCACAAGTGCCACCCCACCCACCATCTCCCCCTCACACACCACAATACACCCATGCATGTAGCTTTCTTATAGGTGAAGACAATGTCAGGGAAGAATAGGATACCCACCTCTTCAAAGTCTGCGTAGGCGAAGTAGATCAGCATGCTCTTCTTCATGAGGGTTTGAATGGCTCTCTCATAGATAGCTGCCGCCTCATCGCTGAATACTTTAGCATTGTTCATATCCTGGAATCAGTCAATACAAAGCTCTGATTAAATACAACGACAAGAAATTGAACATTGAGGAAGATGGCAACAAAAGAGTTATGGTTCTTCTACTAATACTATAACTGTGAGCTTCCTTTGTCATTTTTTAGTTTAGAATAAATACATCTTTAAAAGCGTTCTCCTTTTCCATTAGAATAAGAAAATGCTTCTTTTTGAAGAAAATTAGATATTCTGATTTTGTAACAAGATTGTGTAGACGTACGTAAGTCCACAGCATGTATCCAGACGCTACGTTGTGAGGGGTCATCTTTTGTCCTTGGATCCAATGCTTGCTCACAAAATGGAAACCAGTTACTTACCCCTTTTTCGGCAAATGATTTGCTGGAGTTCTCCAGATAGAGGGCAGCCTCATACCACACATCGGGATGGTGACCGAGACATAACAAGCATTGCTCATAGGCGAACATAACTGCAAAGAAATAAGACAAGATATCAAAGCCATGATAAATGAAGAGTGCTAGCATTTAAAATCAATCCTTAAGTCATTTACATAGCTCCTTTTCTATGAGGTTTCAAATTATGTATGTTCCTTCTAGCCTGTAAATAGCCATATTAGTGTTGAAGCGAACGAAAGTAGGGAAATTAGAGGAAAGCTTTTCAGCTTCAAAGAATGCTGGCTTTTTGTCTACAAAGACTTGTTTCGCTGGAAACCATCAAACATATGCAAGAAAAAATCAAATAAGAATGCAATTTTATACCAATGTATGTCCCTAACAATACCCTGAGCTGGTTAGAAAATGGTAACATCCAATTCAGCTTCTAGTGTAATTTAAAAAAAAAAAATACAAATATTCTTAAAGGCAGGGTGTACCTTTGGTAGTGACACTAACTTGTTAAGAAGCAACTGCAACAGTTGATAATGTATAACATTTTGAGAAACAATTCCGTTCTAAGAAATGTAGTTTTATAGAAAGGAATTTAACACAATTTCAATCTGTGAAATATTTTGATGCATGAAACACTGTTCAAATTGTGTATTCAACTTACGGATTGTTCTTACTGCATGGACATAACTAATCCAGATTTTTGGGCGGTAGCTCAAAAATGCAACCACCTTTTGAAATTTTCGCAGGTTAGTTTTATTGCATAATAATATATACATTTATGTAGGATTAAAACAATCGAACGGTTCCGAAAACCCAAGGTAAACTTTGCTGCTAAGTGCCTTCATTATACTGTAGCGTTCTCTGTCATTCTATTCTGACTGAGTTTTCATTTTAATTGTTCATGTCAGTTTATCTGTGTGTTTATGGTGAACTCATTTGATGTAAGTTAAGAAATAAACGGTGTAGCATGGCTTTTTGGAAGAGGAACAAAAATGCAAGAACAAATTCAGAAAAGGTTGGAGTTTAAATGCGAGTGCAAGTACTTTCAGAATGGTTTACATTTATACCTCTCTTTGTCATGAGCGTTTGGTCTTCTGTTCTGGTTGGGTTGGTCTTCTCCCAGTTAATGTACTTCTTCCAAAGTTCGACCTGCTTGCTTTCCTCCAGCGTTCCTGTGGGTGGCACAGCTGGGTTGTTCCGATTCAAACCCTTAGTGACGGCTTCATATTCCTTAACGGGAAGAGAAGAGAAGTTTTGTTACAAGTTCCTGTTTTAAATTAAAGCCCAATAATATCAAACATTTATTATATGTGTTCACCCATAACATCTATGTGTGATAAAAACTGTAAACTTAGTACCCCCCCCCCCCCCGAGTCCTGTGAAAAAATTCAATCAACAGGCAAATTATTTGAGTGGGATTCAAACCCTTTGCCTGTGCAAAAAAATAGCAGGGAACCAGTCAAAAAAACAATGTGCATTACATAGTAGTTTGGCTGTTAACCTGTTTCTGCTAAGTAATGCTTTTTCCATGCATTAAAGGTATTGTACACTTTTGGTAACAGCTCAAAATCAGTGTCCACATTTTGTGTGATTAAACCTGTGAAAGTTTGAGCTCAATTGGTCATCGAGGTCACGAGAAAATAGTGAAAAGAGATCTTATGTGTTTTCTGTTTTTTCAAATTATCGCGCGCGATAATTACTATTGTTTTACTCGTTTCTCAGAAACGATAGCATTTTAGGCAGAAATATTTTAAGGAACCCTTTGTACTATTACTTACTTTAAATCATGTAAGTTATGTGTGAATCTGTGAACATTGTGTTTTTCGATCTTACCAATAGTGTACAGGGCCTTTAAGCACATTTTATATTTTACTAGGTGTTAACTTTGCATCAAGGATAAACAATATTATTTTTGTTTACCCATAAACTAATGTGTGCTGAGCACTGTATACTCGCAAACAAATTCATATTTACTTGGGTGAGTTTCAAACCCACAACCTTTACCATGCTAGAGCAGATGTCTTATCACTAGAACATGAAGTTTGCCCGATAGCTAGAGGCAGTTTAATCCTATTTAGCAACTGGTACTTTAAACTTGCAGGGATAAAGAATATTATTGGATTAGAACTGCACCGAGCAAACTAGTTGGACTAGTGGTAAGACATCTGCTCTAGAATGGCAAAGGTTGTGGGTTCGAAACTCACGCAGGTAAATGTGAATTTTTTTGTGAGTATACAGTGCTCAGCACACATTAGTTGGCATGTGAACCAGTCACTAATGTGAACTATAGTTTACTTTGGCTGGTTACCCATTTCTCCAAAACAATAATTTTCTGTGCTTTAAATATAAAATATGAATCAATGTAAAAAAAATAATAAAAATTTGCAAAAGAAACTGCAACCAACCAACTTCAATTTTAAAAGATTCAATTCACAAAATCAGAAAGGAAGTTTTTCGCTTGTAAATAATGACATAACTTTTTACCTTTGCGACTCGTCTGGCATTCATGTAGCTACGACTCCTGTCATCAATCATTTTCTTCGCAATAATTGGGTTTATTCCCTGAAAACCAATAATCAATGATAATTGTAAAAGTTCTGAACAATAATAATCATAAAATACTCAGTTCTTATGAACTATTTTTTTGTTGTGCTTATTATTTTTTATTAGCACATTGTGAGGGCTTATAAGATGATGCAACACCTGCAGCCAACCAAACTAGAAACAACAGGGGTATCCATCCTGTCAGGAGGACAAAGCAATTATGCTGAAGTGTTTTGCTCAAGGACTCAAGTGCTGTGATCGGGACCCCAAACCCACACTCTGAAAACACCAGAACTAGTACACCGGTGTACTTGACCGCCCGGCCACGACACTCCACAAATAACTTACCCTTTTCCCTTTTCTACTGAGACAATAGACACAATCGGCAACCGGAGTCACATGACTCATAGTGGGTATACAATGTAAACATACCAAGCAAGCGATGAACAGTGTGCATAGAAAAGAAATGACTGCTTCAGAGTGCTTCTGCCGCAAGGTAGAAAGCAGCCACGCTTTTCCATGCACACTGCGAGTCGCTTGCTTGGTTTGTGTACATTTTATACCCACTATGAGTCACGTGACTACGGTTGCCGAATGTGTATATTGTAACCACAAAATTACACCAAATTCTTCTTTGGTATAAAACAAACCACCACAATACTACACAAAATATCAACACGAAGAGATCTATACCCACATTTTCATATGTACAGTAATCTTTCCAGAAGATTTCGATGTTGACCATGGGGTTAACAACACCTCGTTGGTATACTCTACGCACTGCTGTAATCCTTTGATTCTCCGCATATGACCCCTTGGCCTCACTATGACACAAGAAAAAACATAGCATTTACAACTTTGTGAAAGTTATTTTTCTTTTTTCGTTATTGCACGACAGGTGCAGCACGCTCCTTAGAGCGTGCCATGATTACGTAAGGTTTTCTTTCACATTCTCCCTTAGAACCGAGGCGAGCAGCTCCGCCATTCCAATGTTCACCAAAACATTACGTTTGTGTTGCTTCTTTCTTGTCTATTCTTGTATTTTTTACATGAGGAAAATTTAGAAAATAAAATAAGTTTCTAACGTAATGATGGAGTAAGAAAGTACAATTTATGCCCCGAACAACTGACATTCCTTTTGTCTGGCAATGATTTTACTGCATTTCAAGACACAAGAATATTTTACCGTTTTGCAGATTCCCTAAAAACATGAGAATTAGCACAGTGAAAAGCTTAACACGTTGAGTCTTTTGAAAAATAGATGATTCAAGTAAACTGAACAATTCTACACAATGTTATCAGGAGGGTACATGTTTTGCAGTATCAAAATTATAAATAACAAGTTTTAAAAAGTTTGGAATGAATATGAAATTACTGGTTGCAAAGTAAAAACAATGTCTAAATGTATTTAATCACAAAACTTACGCTCCCTTAAGGTATGTGACGTAGTCCGACCAGATCTGATAAGAGAATATATCCATGCCCATCTTGTCCAAAGCAAAGTCATATGCCTGAGCCATCTTTTCTCGGTACGAAGCAAGACCCCCTTTTGTCTCCTTCACGTAGGAGAGGTAGCACTTCCATAGATCAATGTTAAGAACCTTCATCAAGCATCGCTGGAACAACTTCGTAGTGGGAATGAAATTTGGAGAAAAGAAAGCAACAAAATTGAAATTACTTTGTGCAGTGGATGTGTTGACACCAGACGATGGCAAAATAATATCTAGAGTTGAGATAGGGGGGGGGGCACAGTTTTGGTTCCCAAGGAGTCGCTTATGGATCGTTCTGAGGAACTCTCAAGACATTCAATGTTGTCGTTGCCAACATGACCGGAAAAAAACAAAAAAAATAACCTGCCTCAGCACAACCTTTGTTGAGGACTCTATTGAAATTAACTATGCTTCTAATCTTTCCTTGGTGCCCTTTCTGTAATTTTGCCTATTGAGGCGAACCTCATCACAAGTCAAGACCAGTATTTGGCATGCTCTTATTTTCATGTAAAATGTGTTATCTTTTAGAGTATATAAATAAATGTGAAGTTCAATCAAATTGGAAAGTAAATTATACCACCTTTGGTTTAAAGCACAAGGACAACACCGGAAATTGTCAGAAACCAGTATCCGCATGTGACCCAACGTATGTACTTGAAATGACAAACCTGGTTCAGCCGATCATCAGAATTATGAGAAAATAGTGGGGAAAAACTTAAATGTTTTCACTAATTACCACACAATGGGGTTTGGTCTCGCAAGATCAAAACTAATTGTTTCACTAGTTTCTCAAAAACTGCAGCATTTCAAACATAACTCATTTAACCCTCCTACTGTCAGTGACTCTTGGCAACATTTTCCAGTGAGTTGACCAACCATTTGAAACCATTCGACTGCCAAGGTGGTGTACGGTACGTGGCACAACTGTGCACAGAACTAACTGTGTACTGTGTACATGCATTCCCTCATGGTATCATATTGCAGGCTGGCATAGTTTATCTATCATTCAAAACCACTTGAATGGTATTGAATGGTCAGACAGCAAGAGGGTTAAGGGTAGTTTGCTACCATGACCATCTTTATACCATGTAAGTTATGCACATCTATGAACAGTTATATTTCCAAACTTATATATGTTGTGCACCCCCTTTAACAATACAAAAATTTGAAGAAAAAAAATGTTTAAAATCATCACTTCTTGTCATAGCATAATTTATGAGAATAACATTTTTGTCAACTCACCTTCTCAACTTTTTCATAGTTCTTGCTTTTTATCTGAAAGAAAGACGTAATTCATGACACAACTCCGGTTAGACAAATGAACAACAGACCACTGTAACCATTCCAACAATTGTTTTATTAAAAACAGTATTACATTAAACTAAAACACAATATTCCCCCATTGTAAACGTTCCTTGTGCCACAAAAATTACAGAGGGTTTGCTTAAGCAGGCGCAGATTTGGGAAATTTACCAAGGTTGGGTTCCAGTGAGAAAAAAACTAGGAAAAAAGAACTGAAGAGTCGAGATGGTTATGGGTACGCCACAAGCAAGCAATACTGGAAATAATTTTTTTTCAAAGGGCGCTAACATTACATGGCAAAAAAAAAGCCATGAAACGTGTGTTCAGACGATCAAAATGGCAAGAATTTATTTATGTGCAAGTGAATTGTTTAATAGCAATGAGGCTTAACTTTCACCACCATCTGTGCTTTGGTCTCTAGCAAGACTAGGGTTATATGTATTTGCGCAAGTTTAAAGTTTAAGAAGGGAAAATTATAGTAACCCCCACCCCCACCCCCCCCCAAAAAAAAAAAGATTTTTAAATGCAGGGAGTGGTTTAGAACACCTGGGCCCAATTTCATAGAGCTGCTTTTAAGCAGACAACTTTGCTTAACAATTATTCTGCTCAGTAGGAAAATATATTTCGGCTGGTAATCGTATTACGGTGAGAACAATTTTGTTGTGTTTAGCTACTTTCTATGCTGAGCAGTTTTATGAAATTGGGTCCTGAACACACCCCTGGATCTGAGCCTGCAGAGAGTTTCTGACGACTGGGTTGACGACATGTTCCTGTAGAAAAGAAGTACTTGCTCAAACGATTTTTCTTGTTTTTTTCATAAAATGCATTTGGAATTATAAGCCAATGATTAACCATAAATACAACTTTCATAAATACATCTTGGGAAAATGTAATCATGGGGTAATAAATTGAAGAAAATACTATGTCAGAAGTTAAAAATCCAAGGTCAAATCGAGTTTTGTAATGCACTCACTTTCCAATAGATAGAGTCGTCATGAAAGTGGGAGACAAATTACAAGTTTCTAACCGCAAGTTAAAATGGTGTAAAATGTCATTTTATTTGGTATTCTTTAAGATCAAAATTTGAAACGTGACGTCATCAGGTGTCAAAAGCTCATTCCAAAGAGAAATTTTTTGCACCAGTTAATAGGTCAAATTCAATGCCGTTTTGATTAAATATCATCAAAGTTCAGAAATAAACTTACAATTCTCTGAACAAAAATGTATTTTAAATGTGACGCCAACGAGCATTTTTGGTTAGAGTCTTCTAATTAGTTTTGTGTTTTCAGAAGGACTCTAATTATTGGAAAATGCGTGGATCACAAATTTGATTTTGATCTTGGAGCCCCTCTTCAAATACTAAATACAATCTTATTCTCAAAAGCGCTTTACAAAAAAAGATCTTTATGTTTAATGCTAGATTAAAAAAATGAAAACCAACATACAGCCCCCTATGCTTTTTCATACAAACTGAAACCTAGCTGCTTAGGAGGTCTAAGCCCTTTTCAAAATGAGAGCAATTTAGTTGGGGGTGCCTTGCTTTATTTTAGCATTGCTGTAAACATTTTACAAAATGCACTTCGTGTGAAAGGACAACAATGTTTGGACTGTCCAAGGTCCCTAGTGAAATCTTCTCAAACATCACTAACTTTTGTCGCAGATCCTGACCTGCGACAAAATCTTTCGCTTGCAGATGTTTTGACCAAGAACGTGTGCAAAATCATTGAGCGAAGGGAACCCTTCACATTTAAAAAAAAATATGCTGATAGCAAGGTTCTTTCTGGGCTTCAGGCCTCAAATGACAAAAAGGCAACAGCTCTAAGCAACTGCTCCTTTAACCTGTTGACTTTGCCTTTAGGGGAGACAGCAATAGCTGACAGCAAGGTCTGAAACACAATTTTAGGAGGTTATGTAGAAATGATATATTTTCAACCTTTTGGTAACCCCTGGAGTTAAAGATTTTGAGGAGCTTTTGGAAATGGTATCCTCAGCATTAAAGAGGTAAATCAAAAGAGAATGATTTCTACATGTGAAGATACTTAACAGCTACTTTTTTTACAAGGCAGACCATAAAAAGTAAAATTTCTCATTCCTGTGCCTTGGTGTTCTTTAAATATTCCACTAAGAAATGATATCAAGCACAGCTCATACAAATTTAATGGAAAAAACATACATATCATACACCAAAAAAAAAACCTGTTGAAATAAAAACATTTCATCCAAACTTCAGTTGTGCAATACGTATGGGTCATTATTACTGTCATGACAAATCATTTTTTAGAAAGTGGGGGAGATGATAAAGTCAGTGTAGAAAAGTTAACAAGAAAAATAAACTTGTTGAGTAGCAATAATTAACCCTCAAACAAGGCACATTGTCAGCACATGCCGACATATTTTAATATTTCCATTGTCTTGTCCACATCATACACAATGGTCAGCTCATACGCCATAAGATCAAGGGCAGGAACAAAACTCTGCCAGCATCTTCTGTGTACAAAATCGTTCTGACAATTGTATACATACAATTGTCAATGGATGATGAACCAAATTATGAAAATTTATTAATTAACCAAACAAATAAGCTTAAATTTAATCAGGCAATAACTGGACATGTAAACAACACACTTGGATAAAAAAATTGTTGAAAACATGTAAAACAAACCCTTTTAACCTACAGAAAACTTGCCAGCATTTGCTGACAACGGACAGCGTTTACTTTTGTCTCAAAACTATTTATCACTTTGTCCAAAGATTAAAACATTTCCGACAGATACACTGTCTTAAATGATGTCATGTTCCTTTAGTTTGCCTTTCATTTAGGTCAAAATTGTCAGTCACACTGTTAGACGGAATAAGTTTTACGGCATTAACCCTTTGCTCTGTGACTTCCACATGACTCTGGAAAGCTCCTGGCATTTCGTGTTCGGTACTTTTATTCATGAAACAACAGATCAAAATCAGTTGGCTTAGTCTATTCTGGTTGTACTGTGCAAAATTTATCAGTAGGCCTAGTAATAATAATAATAATGGCTTCTTATAAAGCGCTCAAATCCGTCACTCAGTGACGCTTATGGCACTCATAATTTATCCTGCAAGGTATGTGGAGCTACATTTGTTTTGAATAAAAAAAACTTTCCCTTTACATAGCACCATGTAATGGTTTACAGGGTGCTGTGGCACAATATGCAGCCGATCAATCCAGGAACATTGGTGCAAACCCCTTCTCTTTACGATAAGTGCACTGGGTTCTTTTACGTGCATTACACAACACACGGGACCAACGGTGCAAACCCCTTCTCTTTACGATAAGTGCACTGGGTTCTTTTACCTGCATTACACAACACACGGGACCAACGGCTTTACGTCCCATCCGAAGGACGAAGCAATAATGGTATAGTGTCTTGCTTAAGGACATGAGTGCCATGACAGGGACTCGAACCCACACTCTGCTGATCAGAAACACCAGAGCTTGACAAGTGCTCTTATCCGCTCGGCCACGACACGCCACTAAAACTTGATAGAATTCAGATTCGATTTTTAACAATCACCATTTTGCTGTGACAAAAGCTTTGGATAACTTTATGGATAACTTTTCACATTAAGGACCAATTTCATGGAGCTGCTGTAAGCAGAAAACATTGCTGAACCCACATTCGTCTGACTGGGCCAAATTTCATACAGCTGCTTAAGCACAAAAAAGGTAGCTCAGTAAAAAACAATATTGCTTACCAGAATAAGGATACCACAAAAAATACTTATTCAACATGTACCGTATAAGACTGAATTCCTGCAATTTTTTTGCTAAGCAGAAATTCTTTAAGCAGTATTGTCTGCTTAAGTAGCTCTATGAAAATGTGCTCTAGCACAGTATATAAACACTGTTCCTGCCTAATCGGATGCAACATTTATTGGTGCATTACAATAAATATTAAGTATATAATGCCCTGCAAATCAACATGCCCCAACAAACTTTATACCACCAGAAAGAGTACACATTTGACTTTCATGTTACATATGTTTTGCCATGTTCCCCCACTCATATCACTTGTAATAAGAGCATAAAGACAGTCGCTAATTTCTTGTTCATCTATAGGTTTTCCCAGAGTTAGGCGCTAACAGCGTTTGTGTGTTCTACAGGAAACCCTGCAGTTGGGCAGATGCGTAAACTGTTCTGCTAAGCAAAAGTAAGCAGGATACCAGTCACAGACAGTACATATTGTCATTGTATTTTGGCGGGTATCCTTATCTTATTTTGGTACGCATAAATTTTTGTGTGCTAAGCTCTTTTTTATGTTAATGCAGCTTTATGAAATTGGGACCAGGTCTCTAAAAACACTGGACTACTTCCCCATAGCAAGGACAGACCAGCACTACTTTTCTGTGGTGCACATGTAAATTCAACTGAACCAACCTGTGAAAGCTTCCAAGAAATGTTAACCCAAATGGAAACTTGGTGCGCCCACCCATAATAACTGCAAAGATGAGACAGTGCAACTTATAAACACTGGTACAAACCGTATATTTACTCTTTTTTGTTTAAGAGGGCTCTGCTTTCGCAGTTACGAACACCAAAATTTATTTTTAGGATGAGTTGTCAGTTATTACCGTCGTAGTTTGTATTGTGATATCACACTTTGCCCAGGGCTTGATTTCAAAGCACTAAGATTCATCTTAAGACGAGTTGTCAATACAGCCATAGCGATTTGTATAGATTGGGCAAGTCTCGCACATATCAAAAACAAGAAAACAACTTGAGCGAAGACTATCTTTTTTTATGAAATCAAACCTTCTTTTCAACTTATATTTATAAAAAATTATTGAAAAAAAATACCCTTAGCGAGTTGTTATAAATATAAAAAAAAATTATAATACAAATAATTTGTTCAAATTAACATTGAAACAAAAAATTAAACTTGGGACGAGGATGCTTATTTTTTAGAACCCCCTTGCCAATCACACCCAAATTTGTGGGCCCATCACCTAAGTTTAATCAAATGACCAACAGTTGGGTAAAATTCTTAATTTTACAAGTAACTAGAAACGGATTGAATTGATTTCACTTTCATATTGTTCATCACTTAGTATTACATTCCCAACAACATCATGGCCATAAACTATGTTAAACTAAATTGACAAAACAAAATCTTGCCCATGTAAAACTCCATATGGTTGGGACCACAATGATCCCAGAAGTTTGGAATACGTGCGAGACTTACAGTTTATCACACTTTGCTTAGCAGTTAAGATTAACACACATCCTAAGTGCAATCCTAGCTCTTTGTGAAATCAGCCCCAGCAGTCCAACAATAAAGATCAAATCTTCCAAACACACCCGGGTTTAGAAATAAAAGTCATGTCAAATATGTGGTGTTACAGTCAGTCACAGGATTGCTGTCATTAGTATGAGAATGAGGTTGTGAGTTTGTGCCCAGGGATCACGTCTGTCATACACAGTGATATATTGAAAATTTCTGTAATAGTTAGGATGATCCGTTTCTCCCCGAAATAACAGTAAAGTCTGATAAAAAAAAAAAATAGTTCTGAAACCCCAGTACAGTGGATAGATCGTTGTGTCAGTGCAAAAAAGTTGTATCTCCTGAAATAGCACTTACGTGACGAGTGAGTTTGAA
This sequence comes from Pycnopodia helianthoides, assembly GCA_032158295.1. Taxonomy (NCBI): domain Eukaryota; kingdom Metazoa; phylum Echinodermata; class Asteroidea; order Forcipulatida; family Asteriidae; genus Pycnopodia; species Pycnopodia helianthoides. The sequence continues at coordinate 9,211,480 of CM063250.1, read as the reverse complement.
GCTATCGAAACATCGATATCTCGTTTACAATATCCAGGATGTACACACAAAACAAGTACGCCCAAGATACAACATTTTTTGCACAAAAACTTTTGTGCGAGTTACGTTTTTTTGCAAATCAGTATAAGTTTTTGCACCGACACACACATATCAGGCATGCAGGGCTCTGCCACTATCAAAAACAGAGGAACGTGCTCGACACAGCAAGGCTCTGTGCTGTTTTTCAATGTCAAAAATGAGGAAATCAGCTGAAAAGTTGCATGCCTGACATATTAAAACCTGCCCACCTCTCCCACATATCTCGGTATAATTTATCAGCAAGGATGGTTTTACATCTTGATAGACAAATATGTGTAAAAATCACTGAAAATTCAGTAAATTGGGGGCAAAAAGCAAATTTTCAAGTCGTTTGCCACATTCCACTCCCCTTTATCAAAAAGTCCTTTACCTTTCCCACTTTTTCCTTTGCTGTAAAAGTACAGTTACCTCTTATTTACTCCTAAGAACACAGTTAAAAACAACACACATCTATTGAGACAAATCATCAATTTGAAACCATTTTTTTAATTTAAAAATGGGTTTGGTGTCTTCTGAAAAAGGCAAACAAAAAATCAACACAAATGGCATTTAAAATCAATATGGATGTAGTCAAAATCTTGGTTTTACAAAAAAAAAAAAGTCAAATGAAGGTCTTCAAAATATATATTTTAACTCTTGAAATTGCACAAAATCACCAATGAAGTTAGCAAAGACAAACTAAGATGGCTACCATGGGTATATTATGCATTACATCAAATCACCATCATAATTGCTGTGTATAAAATCGTGCACTTAAATGTACTCTGCACTTTGCAACCTGTACAGTCTTACCTTTTTAGCTTTCATCTTGCACGAGCCCATTTTAAAGAGGGGCTCCAAGGTCAAACTGAGTTTTATGTTGCACTCATATCCCATTAGATAGTGTCCTTATGAAAGTGGGGAAAAAATAATCTAAATGTGACGTTAACATGGTGCGAAATGAGAAACTTTTGTGCGAGGCAAAAGGTTAAAATCAATGCCGAATTGATTAAATATCAAAAATTGGGAACGGACTAAAAATTCTCTTTACAAAAATGTGGCAAAGGTTTCTGGATTTTGAAAAAAAAGGGCATCAAACACAGTGGCATATTACACCATTTTAACACATGGTTAGAGGCTTGTAATTTGTTGGAAGGTCTATTTAAAAAATAATTGAATCACAAAACAAAACTTGACCTTGGAGCTCTCTTTAATGTTTCCTGATTTATGTTTTGACAATCCCGACTTAAATTTGTCTGATAGTTTAATTTAAATAAAACATAAATACTGAAACATGTATGTATGCTTCAAATGTAAGTGGATACTCAAAACTTAATAATAGAAAAAATTGTTTCAAATCATGCCAAAATATAATGGCAAAACAGTGAATTACAAGTAAAATTACGATAAAACCTCAACAAAGATTTCAATGCATGATAAAAAGTAAAGCTTTTTCATGGATATTTTTTCCCAATCTTTTCTGTTTTATTTATCCATGTGCTTTAAATACAAGGTAAACCAAAACATCTTTATGTGAAACAAACAACAGACAACGACAAACAAAAACAGTACTTAAAGAGAAGATACAATTTTAGAATCAAGCTGAATTTATGACAAATTCTAAGCATCTTTTCTAAAATGTTACTTTGGTGGCACAAAATTATAATCAAGGATCAATGTGGAATTGGTGGAAGTATTTCAGTTTAAAGAAAATTAAATTCACAGCCGCTCTTTTTAATAATAAGGTTAACTTGGTTCTCCTCGAATAATGTGGTTGAATAAACCTTTCAAAAGCAATTTTGTACGTCTCTTTTAACAATACAAAACAATACACAACAAAACAAAACAAAGACCCACAAACTATATCACACTTATTACAACAGTAGCTGTAATAAAAACACATATTTTCACAAAAAGGCACTTAAACAATTTTTTTTTAAAGGTGGACGTTCTTAAAAGGAAGTGCTGTACAGAGAAATTCTAAATCATACTTTATTTAAGTATAATTTAAAAGTAATGGAAAGTAACTTTCCATTACTACTTTTGATCATTTATGCATTTTAGCTGTTACTAATTGACATAAATATTTCCATATAAAATGACATCATTATCAACATATTGGTAATTCCTGATAGGTCTTAATCCTGATCAAAAGAGGACACTTAATTCTCGCCAATGAAGGGAATCTCAAAGAAAACATTAATTTGGTTCAGAATGCAAACAAGTTGCAAACACAAGAGCGATCCATTCCAAAAAAGCTTTCAAGAGCAATCTGATCCAATAAGTTTATGCTGCTGTCTGGCCCTGGCTCAGGGCTTCATATATTTTTACTTCTGGGCCAGGGCCATTAACACCAACTGCGGTCCTGCACTCTGGTGATTTTCCAAACAAGCTACGCATCTTGGTTTTTTGTTATTATTTGGCAGGTTATTTCATCATTCCTCCTTTAAATTGCTTGTCCCCGTCTTTCTCTCTTCAATCCCCACCCCCCCCCCCCGACTCACACACGCACACACACACACAAGTTTGTCGATCGTAAATCGAGGACTTCTGTTTGTTCTCCCATTGTTGAGACTTTTTTCCTTTTTTTTTGCGACGTCCTTTTTTGTTGGTTTTGTACATGAAAGTGAAGCGAGGACGTCCTTGCCCTGTCAAAACACTGGATCTCTTTTGTTGAAGTCCTCGGTTTCAACGGGTAGACATGCTCTCCACACACACACACACACACATGCTTCATTATCCAGAAATCAAAGAGTTCCCTTTGTTCTCTGATTGTTTGGACTTGAACTTTTTATAGCAACATTATGTCTGTTATAACACCAAATTCTTTTTGTAAGAGTCCTTGGTTTCAATGGCTAGACACTCTCACAATCAAACACAGCGGCCAATTGCATAAAGGCGTTTACCAGTAGGCAATCGCCACAAAAATGTGACAAGATATTGACAAAATAGAGAAACTGCCAACATAGGGCTAGAAAAGCTCAGTTGGTAGAGGACCTGCACGTTAAACCAATTGGATACAGGTTCAAGTCCCGCTCTGGTTATTTTTTTGTTGCTCAACCCCTAATTGTTTTAAAATTTACCCAGTTTTCCTTGTGGTCTTTTACTTGTGCGTAAGATTTTACAATAGATTTGCACTGTTGTGTCACTCATGTTAAAAGAACCATGCTAAAATCAAGTACCTTTTTTTTTACTTACAGTTATCAGCACTAAGAGCCACTCTATAACCAGAAAAGGGCTACTTACAGACTCTATGGATTTGGCCCCTGGTTTGTCACCAAAGTATATCATGAATTTACATAATGTACATGGAATTTGTTTTAGTGACATCTTAATGGGAAACCTTCGGGGACGCTAAGTACATATCCATGTAGGTGGCAGCTACATGTGTAATTAAGTAAGTAAATTCATTGTTCCTAACATGGAAAATTGCCTGGTATGTCTGTCACAAGTCTAGCCTCTAAAAAGTGCAAAAAAAGTGAAATTGATATTCATCTTTGGTATTATTAAATATCCCCAGATCCTGATCATGAAAGACCTAGTGGTCCACTGGCAAATGCCAACACACGAATTCAGTCATACAGTTTACAATGAACTGTTGGGTACTACTTGCTTGCTTTGTGGTTCTATCTACATTGTCTACAGAATCCCTATAGAAGCTCATTCAAACAAAGAAAACATTGTTGAGTACCATAGATCCCATTGTTCCCAAGTAAAGGCCCCCTCCCTAACCCCCAGTTAACAGCATGCGAAGTGCTACAACAGCTTCAAATATTGACATAAACATAACAATGAATAATTTCAAATATTTCTTTTTTAAGTGGGTTAAATTAAAAGTCCAGAAAATGTTTGCTCAATATTTACAAAACAATATTATTCAAACAATTTTGCCACAACTTCTTCCCTTTCAAAAGTGCATAATTTGCTTTTTAGAAAGTAGCCCTCTCTCTATTACTTTGCTGTTGTGCTGTCATAGTTTACAGTCATCAAAACTTTATCTACTATAGACCATGTGCCCTTTGTTTAAACTGCCCTCTATTGAAACCTGCCTGCCGGTGTGTGCACACATCTTGTTTCGTACAAAATTGGTTAATGGGTGATGTCAAAGGTCATGTACTTCAAAGGTAATCTGACCCCCCCCCCCTTGAAACTGCGAGCTTGTCGCCTAAAATGCTCACTGCATGACACACGATGAATCCGACTCCGGATGGCACAGACAAAATTCATCATGTGATGACGTCAGGTGAATTGGGTTAATTCTGCATCTAGCCACATACACATTTATCCTAAATCATTACTTTGTAAACAGCCAGAACATTTATCATGTTTGATGGAATTTTGCCAGGGGGAAAAAAAAAAAAATTTATGTCATGAAAATATCTTGGCTTAAAGTCAAACCCCCCAGTCTACTATGACAGTCCTAATATTTAAAAAAATTACAACAAAAAAATCATGCATGAATGAGACGCAACACAAGAAACTGAGTCAGGAGGCAAAAATAACTTGACGCTCGGGAGTCAGAGAAAACTCAAGTCAAGAAATGGACACAGTAAATCACACATGACAATAGAATAAATCAGCCGCAGAGAGACAAGGCTTTCACATGGCAACTCTTATTGCACAAATCATCTTTGAATAATTGCACAGTGACTGGCTACACTAACAACTTTCTAACCCTTCCAAGTGAATTTTTTTCTGTTTTTAAATTGCAATCCGTGTAATGAAAAATAGGATCCCAGTACCATCACTGACTGAAATTAAATCATAAAACACTTCTATCGCTGTCACAAAACCAGAACGGCTTTTCATCAAAATTAGAAGTCCTTTAAATAATTTCCCTGTAATTAATTATTCAAATTATTTATTGCACTTCTTCACTGCATCAGACTCACTTTACCTTGCTGCAATGGTAAAAATTTGTTATTTCAAAAAATAAAGACAGTAAAAAATTAAGTGCTTGAAATTACCTCTATAAAATTAGATTTAAATCTACTAAAATACTTATAGTGCTATTATGAGAGATTGAATATTCATAAAAAAGGAAATTAAAAGTAACAAACTGTGATATATGACCTCTTGTTCAATGTACATCTTCCAGTATCGTCCTGAGTTGCTGAATGACGCGATCAGTAGTTCGTAGAGAGGGCGGGCTTTGTCGACAGGCTGGCTCTGAAATGGAGAAGAGAAATAGAAAAAGGTTTGAGGCTCCACGATGAAATCAGCGAGAGAGGGAGTGAGGTGGGCTATTGGAGTGTTAAGTCAGTCTTACATATGACACTTCAGCCAGCCACCAATAATCATCTTTCTTGTTTGACTTGTGACTCCAACTAACCCTATCCCTGCAAAATACAACAAAATGAGGCACGTTGTAAAAGTTCTTGTCCCAATTAACTTTAAAATCCCATACTATGTTGCACTTGCCAGTCCCAGTGCACAGCAAACTCAAACTCAAATGTGTATATTGACAGCATTTAGCCCAGTGCAAAGGCTGGCGTAAAACCAGTTCACTTCACATTGCACCAGAATCCTCTGTCGCATTTTGCTGCATCTAGCTGGGTTTTCATTTCAATTGTGTTGCATTTTGATGCATTTAGCAGGGTGCCTAGAAGATATCTTATGGTGGTTAAGGTAAAAGAAGCATCCCCAACCCTTCACAAACCCTTCTAACTGCACACTTTTCAGAAACCCTTTTCACTGCACATTTTGCTTGACTCTGTTTGAGCGTGAACTGCACTGTCACTAAGGATCAGGCATATCACCATCATCAAAGTCCTACAGTTTGGTAGTTGAGTTACCATAGATGGTGCAGTAATTTGTAAAGAGTGAGGAAGGATCCTAGTAAATCACTTTATGGGAGAAAGGGTTAATAAGCATCTTCTCTTTTTTCAAAAATGTAAACTGAATCAGTGCCTCTCAACCCCAAGACAACTCCAGGAAGCCTACTCTACCGTATTCCCTGCTCATTTGTACCATTAACATTGCCCCGACACCAAGATCTGCCATCAAAAGAATTATAAATTTGACCTAATTCTATAGGAACTTAATTTGTTTTATTTATAATATTCAGATAGGTTTCTTATCCCTATGTCTAACAAGGTAAGTTGTTTACATTGTTCTCTATACAAACAAAGGTAACATCTACAGATACTTAGAACAATTTCAGCTACACATACTGTGAGACAAAGTAACTAAACATTCATCTCATGTCACACTATACATTAGGCATGATATTTGGCCCTTGGAAAAAACGTTGGAACATTTTATGGAGTACAAGGGCCGACCTACATGTACACATGGTGTAGGCTTTAATAGACTTTTCAGGCCTTATTAGTTACAATTTTTCTGATTTTCCATGGGCGAACAAAATTGAAAATCAGACTAAAGTAGGAAGAATATTATGCCTGATACATTCTTCAGGTCTGATACTTCACAGAGGCACCTGCCTGATCACTGCCTTGGTGCCCCTTAAAATGCTCACTGAAGTTTACAATTTCCCTCACAGAGGTGCCCTCTTCTAAGGAAAAACTGCCTTGCGGTTAAAGAGCGAAGTATCAGGCCTATGCACATGCAGCTTTTATCACAAAGTTTGAATTTAACAAGTTACAACCTCACATACAGTATCGCATGAAAGTGACTCAAAAGCAAAGTTGTCCGTTTCATTAACTATGACCTTTCCAGAAGGAAAACAAAAGGTCAACTCTCAGAAACAGATAGCTGTGATCATACTGGCGATGACTGGCCATAAGAACAATGGCCAGTCATAAAGCCAAATCACAGGTCATTGTTCTACCACAATTGTAACACGAGAAGAAGCTATGATAGGAAGCATTTCTGCTGACTGAATTGTGGACATACATGCAAGAATAACATTACTGCTGCTCTTTTAATATTTATAATCATATAATATTTATAGCACTTGAGTCTCGCCAATCTGCTTTTACTGACGACAGGTACTCGCTGGTAATTACAGATTTCAAACTATTTTCTTGTGGCCAGCATGCTCGCTGGGCTAGTGGCTAAGACATCTGCTCTAGAATGCGGAGGTTGTGGATTTGAAACCCACCCATGTAGCCTGTTTATCCACGGAAGTCGGAAAGCAGCAAGTATACACAAGTTCTCCCAATTCCACTGAGGAAAGTTATATCAGTGGATCGTACCTTAGCTGTCACCAGCTCCCTATTACCGAAAGCGCCTGTACACTAGAGGGCCCAGACGTGATGTACTGGCTTCGATGCCAACTTGATTTTAAGGCTCAAACTAGTGACCTGGAAGATGGACGACTTTGCAGTCTATTGCAAATTTTTTGTCATTCTTTTTACTGGGACAAATATTCACTCAGTGTTTGAAGTAGTCTAGCATGATTCTTTTAATGAAATGGAGATCATTTCTGCATCGTTTTTGTGAGCAATTTGTTTTAATATAAAGAGGTGAAGATCAGAAAAATCTGACAACTAGGTCGACACAAATGGCTGAAATTTAACCAATGCACAAATGGTTGAAATATGCATCTTGTGTTTCTTAACCCACTGGTCAGAGCTTATTCAGGAGGAAGGTTATGATCATCGCATCCGAGTCTTACCTGTGCTTCTCTGAGAAGGATACTCCATGCATCTGTGTCACATTTGTACATCTCAATTTTCTTCTGTGCTTTCTTCACCTTCTCAGGGATGTAACCCCAGCCCTATGAAGGTGTAAAAAAAAATGCAATCAAAGTATTATCAGATATGTTAAATTAAACATGAACCTGGGATTAACCCTTACTGCAATCAGTTTAGTTTATTATGACAATTAACAAGTATAATTTACCACCAAAATATTACATTTTTTGTCAATCGGAGTGAAAAAGTGGTAGCTGGATTTGGCATCCTAGAATTCTGTGCTTACACTGATGCCGTGACTGTGAGTGAAAAACAGGAAAACATTGGAAAACTAACTGAAAACACTTTAAAATATCTGAAAATAACTGGAACACAGTGCGATGTGCTGGCCGGCTTGTTCTCAAATGTTTCTTCGGGCACATCTTCATGAATAAGTATCCAGTGACAAAATCACAATGTTTGGGCAGTATTCAACTTCTCCAAGTCCTCCCTATTGTGTTGATTAACAGCAGGTTTTCAACACTTATGTACTAAGTCGGCTCAGAGGCAACACGAAACTACTGGAAATCATGTCAAACTACCAGAAAACACTGGGAAAACTCAGAAAATAGGAGGAACAGAGTACAGGGGGGGGGATCCCCCAGCAGAAAAACTCTTCTCCGGGCGTGCCAGATCGAAACGGAAGGGTCCCGATAACCTTGGACCTGGGGAGGGTTCATTTGGAGAGTTGAGGCAGAGTGGCAGAGACTTATGCATTTCCCAGTATTTTTCAGAGTTTTCCGGTAGTTTTTGGAATGTAGTGTTTACATGATAGGATGCAGTAAAATCAGCAGAAGTAAAGGGAGGACTTGGTCTTGGAGAATCCATGCGCGATTTATTTTGGACAGTGGTTCAGATGTTAAGCCAAAAATTCATTCTTTATTTTTAAAATGCGATTAATCGGCACATGTTGTGACTTTGGACCTCATGTGACTGTTGTTGCCCGTTTATGTCTGTTGAGTGCATTCTGCTGATGTAAACAATACAGATTTTGGCCAATCTGCACATAAGCTAGCTGCATTATCCTGCATGAAGAGCACAATCTGCAAATTGTGCAAATCCGCAGAATTTGCTGAACGAGTATTGACAAACATCAAAAGTCAATCGGTCCATTTTTGACATAAGTTCAGATTTTAGCTGAAATTTTCTCATTTTCGAAAGAAACTTAAGTGACGGTGACACAACAATCATACCGTACCACCATAGCTTAACCAGCATTCACTTTCACTCGACAGCAATATCTCCAGCGTACCTATTAGGCTCAGGTGAGTTTCAACGTCTTTGATGGATTTTAGACCAGTTTTGGGGGGGTTTTGATTCGTGCCAGAAATGTCAAAATGTCCAATGCTTTGTTGGGAATTGGGTCCACAGTCAGCTTGGACCAATTCCCTCATGAAACATCCTTTCTCTACACATGTATGTCTATGAATATGATGAAACAAACCACATCACAGAATTCCCAGAAAAATGTGTACCGACTACTGTACCCAGGTACCATAAAAGTTCGTCGTGCGTGCTACAATCAGGCCTTAATAGGTAAAATAAAGCTCCAAATGAGGTAATTGGAATAACTAACCAGGGTCGACTCGACACATTAAAACTGATTTATTTCATGGCTTTATTTTTAATTAACCGGAGGCCTATCCTATTCCTACGACGTTACCGTCATCACTTTTGATTTGTAAATCGTGAAATGATTAAATAAAGCATTGAAGCATACCGTAAAGAGCTCCGACCTGGGTTCCGCCGACATCACGAATATTAAAAAGAACCAGACAACAAAAATTAACAAGTACAGAAAACCTTCACAATCTGCAAAGTGTGATATAAAAATTGTTCTTGTCTCTCTTTTCAGCGACGAAGCCAGCGAACATGGCGCGTGGTGTGATATCCCGGATGTTTACCGAAAGGTAAATTATCACAAGAGGGCGCTCAACTAACTCTACAGGGTGCACCCACTGATCTCTATTATACTGTCAGTATAATTATAGAGATCAGTGGGTGCACCACCTGAAATAAACTCCCATACCAACCAATGCTAAATGATATTTACTCAAAAATACTCAAACAAATATTTAAAGTCTTTCAGCCTCATGAAAAACAATCAAATATATTTCCAGACAACTAAAGTTCAGATTTCCTCTCAATTTTTGGCAGGTCAGCCGTTTAGAATTTTTGCTAACTACCCCAGAAAACCACCCCCGAAAATGTGTTTTTCCCAAATCGACTTGCTGCCAGTTTTCATGAGGCACTTCTCCAATTCCCAAGCTAAATATGACCATCTTTAAAGTCTAAATTTATCAAACCTCCTCAACAGTTGAAACACAGAGCCCCCAGGTTGTGATAGATTCGTATAATTACACAATCTATTAATAGCATGACTCCAAAATTTTAAAATTCAAAAGTAACTGTGGGTTTACAAATTATGATATTAAAATCAGCTTGGCACATGAATTTTTGCCTATATTTAGTGTGGTGCACCCTGTACTATAGTGTGGAGATCAATGAACTCTACAGTAAAACAAAAAAACACCCAGCTACCCCCTCCCCCGCCCCCCTTATGGCACTTGTGTATTGCTTAGCAAGCTATTTTCATACATTTGAGACGGCTGTACTGCCACACTGCTGCGAAATCAATAATTGCACATTGCACATTCTGCAGTCATAAGCTCAAATTCAATGCCGTTTTCATTGAAGGAACAAATTGGTAAGAAAAAAATATACTTTTTGATCACAGATTTACATTGAAATATTTCTGTCTGAAATGCCATATTTGATGAGAAATGAATAAACTAATTTTCCGATTGGAGTTTATCGCTCAGTGAGCGTTTCATTCGTTCGTTGAATCTATATGATTTCATGTAAATGTGTAATCGGTTTTTCACTATTTTCTCGTGACCCAGATGGCCGATCGATCTCAAACTTCTACAGGTTTGTCAGTTTATGTATATGTTGGATTATGAGTGTTTACACTGCCAGCAACTGTTTTGTTAGCAAAAACCAATTCTGTAATGTTCCTTTAAACATCATCAGAAATTAACCGAAATTTCTCCGTACAAAAATGTACAGACCATCGAAATGCGACTCATTAAACATTTTGGGATTTTGTTAAAAATTGCACTTGAAGGGTATCAAATACAGTGGCATTTTAACATGTGGATAGAGACTTGTAAATGTTCACAATTTTTCGTAAGACCTCTGTTTATTGTGAAATGAGTGGATCACAAAACTGATTTTGACCTTGGTGCCCCTATATTTTAGTAAATAGTGTTCACTGAGAATCTATATGGGGAGGGCTATCCGTGGGGAAGGCAAGACAAAATGTTGAGATTTCCTGAAAATTACTTAGGGTCTGGGTTCCCGATTAGTCTAGACCCGGAACCTCCAATTTTGTTTAGAGAAAGTCCTCTACTAGGGTGGAAATGTCAAGGCATGATATTATTCCTAATTGAGGTGTTCGTGCAACAGCGCGAACAACTCATTGTTTCATAGTCTGATTTCCGATTTTTTTGCCCTTGGAAAAATCAGAAAAATTGTGATTAAACAGCCTGTAAAGTCTAATAAAGCCTACTCCATGTGTACATGTAGGTCGGCCCTTGTAGGCCCTACTCGATCAAATATTCCTACTTTTTTTTTCTAAGGACCAAATATCATGCCTATAAATATCAGAATATAGAGACTTCAAATCTTTCCTAAAATTCACGAAAATTCTTTTTTTTTCCTTGCCTTTTGAGAAAGTACACAAACAGAAACAGATTCCCTTTTCACAAAATACATTTTTTTTAATCAACATAATATTCTCAATTTAGAGTAATCATAAGTTTGATACACTTTGACATTCATACAAGACACAGTGGGCTTAAAATTGATCATGATTAACACAACAGTAGGGCCAGTCTGAACTATGAACCGAGTTCAATTGTTCAGAAGGTATATCATAGTTGTGACATGATCCAGCTTAGGAGTGACAAAGTTGCATGCATGTACATTAATTTGATTTTATAAAAATCATTGTCAGTTAATGTTTGCATTAAACATTAAACATTAAAATAAATGTGCACTTTTTAAAATACATATTATATATAAATATAATACTGTCAATAAATTAATAATCTTAAATAACGTAAACAAATAAAGGAACATTCTCAGTTTACTTCATCACGTTTCAAACATTTTGTTGTTCTTTCATTCAATTGAATAATAAGAAAACTGAAAATTCAGGTATTGATAATTCGCGCAAGCTCTTCAGAGTTGCTATGACAGTAGTGATGGCAGGATTGCTGAACTGGTCTATTCTTCAACGTTGGCGCTGCAGCCAACAGCCAAAGCTATAGACGATGTGACCTGTGACATCACATGTTTACAAAAGAGCCACAGAGCCTGGACTTCCGGCGAGCACATTTGTACACAGCTCAACGGAAGAATACAACAAATCTTTTGTTTTATGGAGATCGCACTGTCTGATTTTCCTCAACTTTTGATATGAAGAAAGGGGGACATCTCAAAAGCTGTACAGCTGTTGCTTTTGTAAATTTTGAATTAATGTGAAAATTATGACACAAAATAAAAATGTTCCCATTTAGCCTGTGTAGCATCTTGCCCATCAGGAATAGCATTATAATGTACGAGGTCACCATGGTCTATAGCAGAAGCTGCCGAGGGATGAGAGTTGATGTTTGTGAAAATTCCTGAGTGAAAATTAATGGCCTTTGCAGCCTGGGTCCCCATTATTCTAGACCCTGTACCCACCATGGCCCAATTTCATAGAGCTGCTTAAGCACAGAAAGTAGCCAAGCAAAACAAAATTATGCTTACCAGAATAAGGTAACTGGCCAAACTGTATCACCAGAAATAGAACACCTCATTTGGACACAATGTGGACTACTTCTCTCTCTCCCTTTAGTGACTGCATGCTTTACTTGTTTCATAAAAATTTGAAGGCTCAACATGCTCAAGGAGATTTGGAGAAAATTCCGAAATCAGGAAAACAAAAACTGAAAACTCAAAACCCCTCCTTGCTAGATTCGGACGCTGCCTTATTAGTAAAAATTATTAAAGGCTTTGCACTGGTTTCACAAATAATAAAATACAACCAATCAAAATGTATCCAACTTTAAAAACCACCCTACAAACAAACGAACAAAGTTAGCCAGTTTGTACATTTCAGCACCAGCAAAAGAGGGGGGCAACTTTGGTTGTCACAATTGGTTCCTCAAAGTTATTCTCAAAACTGCAACCTACGAAAGTGAGAGAAAAAGGTGCTGATCCTGTTGAATATTTGAACAGAAAGTAAAACCAAATAAGATCTTTCCATCTTCAAATATTCTTAAAAGTCATCACAACCGGGCACATTTTTTTGAAGGTTGGGGGGGGGGGGAACTGTTGACTGGAAAACAAATAAAAATAAATAAATGCCCTTTGTTACCTCAGATGCCAAATGCTAAATGATTTCATAAAGATTTTACACGAACAGCACATACAGGAAATGAGAAAGGGTATATTCCATGAATACAAATTAATCTTTGAGAAATACTGTCTTTGAACATAATCTACTTCAAACGGTGGAAATTTCCTTATTTGTAAATGTCTCAATTAAATATTTAAAGAAATGCTCCACATGAGCACATAATATGTTTCCACTTAAACTTTACAGCTAGTGAAATGTGCTGCCGTAGTCCTGACGTCATTCAGGGGTAACCAACTGTTACTGGCCCTCGTGAGTACTCATGCAAGATCACTGGCCCTGCAGGCAGGTAACTCCCCCCCCCCCAAAAAAAAGAAGGATTTTGCACATTCTTAGAAAAATAGGATACTTCAAAATCCTAACAGCGACTTTGTTCTGCCAATTTAGTTTGCAAAACATCTACTTCAATATAAAATTAGACTGTCTTGACTAAATAATTACGAAACTCTGACGTGGACATTTTATCGTGTCATGCTTTGTGTTAACCGTTTTGGATGTTTCTTTATTAGTCACTATAAGCACGTGAGCCATTGCTAAGGAAGTGAGCTTGACCTCGGCAGCAAGTGATGCCAAACTAAGAAGACAGCGACTATCTTCTGATGATGATGTCATAAACCAATCAAGACTTAGAATGACAAGGCATTCATTCCACCAAAACATTGATTGTGACCATTCCATTAATTTCACGCTATTAAAAATATCAGACGATCACAAAAAGAGTGCCCTTGCATTCTTGTAAAAAGTCAGCCGATAAGGTGAAAACATGTTTTTTACAAAAGTTTGTACAAATATAAAGTGCATTTGACAAAAAATACAGATCTTTTGACTACCTATGTATTCACAATGCATGCAAGCTCAAGCTCAAAAATTATTAAAAGGCAACGTTTTTCCAGTTTTAACACAAGGAGTAAAAACTGCATGCATTTCCCGTTTTGTTAAGTGAAGGAATACTTAAGGATTACTGTACGTAATTTGGAAAACAAATGTATCCAAAGTCCTCGAGCTGAGAAGTTAAAAAGAAATTAATAAAAGAAAAACCATAGAAAAACCCTCATACTCAGAGGCTCAACTGCTGCTGCTCAGAGCTTGAAAAACAACCATACCACTGGCAAGATGTCCACTAATTTTTAACTTAGCTAGTAACTCCACAACTAAACAAGTCCTGGACGGCAGAAAACATGGCTTAGCAAATTTCTTTGCTAAGCGAAAAAAGAGTGGGGCACCAGGGCCCAACTTCATTGCTCTGCTTACCATAAGCAAAAAATCGGTGTAAGAGTAAACCCCCAAAAATATATTTAATCCCCAATGCAATTATTATATCAACTAAATAAGTAAATTTGATTGTGCCCAAATTACACAATACCCTGTATTACAATACCCTGTATTAGTCACACACATTACTTCTTGTCCAACTTTAAAAGCACAATACAATTTATAAGAAAACACACACACATTGCTGATGTTATATATATATACAATATTTAAATGAATTAATAGCATGTAATGAAAAGTGCAGCATAGCTATTACATTTTTTGAGTTGTGTGGGTTAAAATTTTAAGGTGAGTGAGCTAAGAAAAAAATAACATAAAATTTGTGAATATCAATATATTTAATAGCAAAAGAAGATCATATTATAACAATACAGTCTTTCCATTGTACAAATTGCACCTTACTCCAGAGCTGCCAACATTTACATCTTGCAATCAGGGAGATATTTCACAAAATAGGGAAATCTATTGAACACAAAAGAGACATTCAGCATAACACAGGGTGATATTTGGTCATTTGAAAAAAGCAGGACTACTTTATTGAGTACAAGGGCTGACCTACATGTACACAGATATGACAGTGTAGGCTTTAATGGACATTTCAGGCTATTTAATCACAATTTGTTTGATTTTAATCAAGGGCAAAAAAAATTGGGAATCAGACTAAAGTAGGAAAAATATCATGCCTGTTAAAAGGGGAAAAGTTTCCAGAATCTGGGAGATGTTTTAACATGTTTACCAGAACATGGACATATTGATTATTTTCAGGGAGCTTTTTGCAGAATCAGGGAGAGTTGGCAGCTCTGTTCCTCTCATCTTCCAACATAAAAGAAAATATTTAACCACAAAGCCTTTCTTAACAAAAAACAGCAAATGAACAAAGAGGGGGGAAAGAAAAGAGTGGAGCCAGAGGAATGGTTCAGGGGATACTCTAGATCCCAAGAATTTCACACATGTCATCGGCAGTGCATTTATCCACTCCTCTGACTGTTTCAGGCAGCCATGAGAACTCCATAACTTCTGTCTTGCTGGACGGAGTGCAGTGTGAAACTGAAATATAGAAAAAAGAAACCCAAATAAGCAACAAAATGATGTCATTCCCTTCGGAATTGACGTTGTCTCGCCCTCATGTGAACAATGCACAACTGTGTACGCTACAATGCAAGATAGACCAATCAGCAAGTTTCTCTCAAGTTGGTCAATCAATGGGCAGTTAAATCATGTGAGGAAAATTTGATTCAAAGATGTTAAATACATATTTAAACAAAATGAAGATTTATACATTGAGTACATGAGGGAGATCTATAGACCTTTCTTATGGTGCGGTCGTCGTCTTTTTACTCTCATTCCAACCAATGTCACCAAACCGAGGCTGGAAGGAAAATAGTCAGGTCCCTTTTTTAGCATAGTGAAAATCAGTAGTCAGGATTGATATGGTTGGCAGGGGACAAGACAAGGAAAGTGGCAACAAGATAAAGGTCCATTCCATAGTGTCAACCGAAGGAAGTATTCAATTCCTTCAGCTGGGGACACTCCCCCCTCAGGCTGTGTCCCAATCGGTGGCTGCAGCTATGGCTGCGGCTGTTGCTAAGAGTGTTGCTACGGACATCACATGCTCCAACGCTTGTTCATTTGGCATTCAAGCCGCAGCCGCAGTCCCAGTTGCTGATTCCAACCTAGCCATACTTACATTTGTCTTCAAGACTAGCCACGGTTCTATTCATCTTCTCGCGGTTGCTGGATGCGGCAATTCGGTGCTCCACAATCGGTTTGGGGTAGTCCTTACCGATGATGCAACCAGACTTCTCCTGGATGGCAAGGGGTGCTTTCCAAGGTTCAAAAGAGATATCGCAGTGGCATGTTCCTAAGTACTGGCAAAAACTTCCTGCAAAGTGAAAAGTTTTTTTTTTTTTTAAGGGCAAGTAGAACAGTAGTATCATACATCTTAACATCCTTCGATTGATGAATCTAATCTATCTCAGTCTCAGAAAATTTATTTCTTACGAAAGGTCTTTCACATTTTCAAAAAAATGCCTTGAGATATGAGCATTTCAAAAAATTTACTCAAAATAACTTAGCATGCTGCTGAAAACGAAACTCCGTTTAAACTAAACCATCCTTAACCCTCCATAATCTTCCACATGGAGTACTAGAATTTGATCAATTTGATCCTGCACATTCATACAATATATTCCTTAGGGTCATTGATCAAAATCCAACCATTTCGGTGTTGAGTAACCACTGACGTAAACCTCCGATACACAGATGCCAAAGACTGCCACAAAGTACCATACCATCTTGGCTAGCTTTGGGTGTGTGGGTTTCTTCTGTTTGTACAGCTGGTATTATGTGGAAACCCTATGGCTTGTGTACTGTGGACTTAGGGCCTTGTCACACAAGGTAACTTTTACGGGCGACTTGGAGGCAAGCAACTGCAGTGCATGCTACAAATAAAAATATGTGAACATTGAAACGTAAACGCCTTTTCTTCTTGGAGATTGCCTGGAACCAATTGCCTGGTCTTTAGTCTCCTCGGTCTACTGGAAAGGGACAGCTGGGCAAGAGAGTGCACGGATGGTAAGACTTAATGACTGTGATTGATTTAACGAAAAACAGAATGACGCAAACCTGACAAACTCTCCAGTGGGGTCCATCCGACGGCCGTAGCGCACCGGACAGAAGCAGTTCGGACACTGCAGGACCTTCTCAAATGCTGAGCTGGAGATCCACATCCAGTTGCCTGCGCAGATGCTCCAGTCTGCATCCAGAAGATATTGGTAAAACACCTGAAGATGGAGGACACAGTGAAGTTGCATCAGGGAGAAACACCGAGACAGAAATTGAATATTAGAAATAAGGACAAAGCAAAAGACAAATCATTAACATAAACTCTTGCACCGGCTTCTTAAGTTGGAGTGGAAGCAGGGGTCAAAGTTCAGAGAAGGCGGCATGTTAAACTCACAAAATTTTGTGTGTTTGAAAAGCATAGCTTCTCAGAAAGGTTTTTATCCGAAAGAGACATTCCTGTATGGTAAATCTTTTGAATAATTCTGTGTTGAGCAAAGAAACATTGGCTAGAGCAGGACTTGGACTTTCAACCTCCAGATTAACATGCCGGCGCTCTACCAACTGAGCTATCTAGCCCTATGTTGGCAGTCTCCCTATTTTGTCAATATGTTCATTCGGGAGTGCCAGTCAGAAGCCATTCAACCTGTAACTGCCATATAGCCAGGGATCATATCCAAGTTTGTGATACAACCTGGGAAGCGGCAGCAGAGGGATCACCTTAAGGCGATACAAAAAGGAAGCTTCTTAAAAAACAATTCATATCAACCACATTGCTGTAAGGCAAAAACCCAAAAAATAATTTCTTTATCCTCGATGCAATTGTTACATCGCGACCGGTTTAAATCCCTCCAAAAAAATAGTGGTAAAACAAAAACAAAAGATCGCATGCCACATAATTTTTAGAATGGGAAAGGCGACTCTTTTCGGGGGGTTGCCATTTCCAAAAAAACTAGTAAACAATTAATGTGTCCATATGATCAATCTATCACTAAAATAAATGGTGCATGAAAAGGTTAAAGACCTCAAGTAACGAGAGGCCATTTACAGAGAGGCACTTGAGAGAAAAAACAGACAAGCCCACCTTGAGTCCTTCCTCCCAGCTGATCCACAGATCACCTCTTGTCAGGAAGCTAGCCACGGCATGTCTAGCTACTTGATGAATCCACCCCTCCTGCTTCAACTGTTTCATACAGGCATCAATCCACGGATACCCTGTTTCACCCTGAGGAATGATAACAAAAATGTTTAAAGGAACATTACAGAATTGGTAAGAAAAAAAATGGTAAAATATACTTTTTGATCACAGATTTACATAAAACTTACACGGTCTAATGATGATGATAGCAGAAAACATCCCTTGAAATATTTCTGTCTGAAATGCCATTATTTGATGAGAAATGAATTTAAACTAATTTTCGGATTGGAGTTTATCGCTCAGTAAAGCATTTTATTCATTTGTTGAATCTATACGATTTCATGAAAAATGTGTAATCGGTTTTTCACTATTTTCTCGTGACCCAGATGGCCGATCGACCTCAAACTTCCACAGGTTTGTCAGTTAATGTATATGGTGGATTACATAAAGTGCTTACACTGCAAGCAACTGTTTTGTTAGCAAAAACCAATTCTGTAATGTTCCTTTAAGGCGGGAGAGTACAGAATGTCTTTTGTAAAAGCCGATTTAATCTTTTAAAATTTCCTCTCAAATCAATGAGATTATTGACATGTTATTATTATTGCTATTATTACTATTAATTGGCTAAATTTATTAAATTTGTTCTAAGCAGCCCTAGGCTGAATTGCAACAAATATTACAAATATAGAAGAATATTAAAATTTCAGTTAAAAGTCACATCTAGCAAATTCATTAAAAATGAACACAATCAAAATCGAGAAATGTTTAAACATACACAAGAGAAAAAAATATATGTACATAAAAAAATATATGTACATAAAAAAATATATGTACATAAAAAAATATATATACATAAACATACATATACACAAATTCTATTTTTGTACTTACTTGTGGAGAAACCTTGAAGGAAATGTTAAAGGAAATCAAAAAGATGCAATTCTATTAACTGCAAAAGCCTTGATTTCTTCAAAATAAGAGGATCTGTTTACCTCCTCATCTTGCAGATGGGAAGGTAGTGTAGAGAAAAGGATGGACAAGGATAAGGAATTGAGGAAGGGCACAGAAATGGCGATAGGGGGGGGGGGGCGACGACTTACATTGGTCCATTTCTGAAGTTTCTCCTGATCTTCACTCCAATCAATCTTGAGGCAAATGTTATTTCCATTCATTTGGTCAAAGTTCTTATTTCCAATTGACATTGTGTAGAAGTATTCCCTCCAGATGAGCTGTGCCGTCAGCTGGGTCGGGGAGATGACATTATTCAACTGGCCACACAAACAAAAAGTATCGTTAATAACACTCGCAATAGACCTTTCTTTTGCAATGTCACAGCCCAAGTTTTTGCCAACCAAGGTTGGAAAACTATGGAAAAGCCATAAACACAAAGCAAAAACGAATAGCCACAGTTTGTAACAATGTTACACAAATATTCAAAAATAGAGTTGAATTTGTTGAAAACAAAGCAACCAATCATAAGATGTATTTTTGTTTTAATGAAAGTTAGCAGAAATATTGAATTTTGTAACAACATCTTTACCCGCGATTGAATATTTTGCTAACATTAAGCTTTTCATGCCAACCAGCACGGTTTGTTGATCAACAATGGAAAGATCTATAGTAGCAGGTACTAAAATATTGACTTTGATTTTCCGTCACTCCTTTGTCATCCTGTTTTGAGTTTGTTTTCTTTTTTTTAACCCATAAAAGTTAGGGCTCAGCATTTGTTTAGCTTGAGACCTCAGTTTGTGAAAACACCGCACGACTGAAAAGCAAAATGGCGGCACTACGACAAAAACACACAGAAACACATCTTCACCTCGGTGTACGTGTCGTGAATTCGCCAGTAGAACCTTCGGACAGAGAGACAGCCGAAACGCAAGTAGGGGCTCAGACTCATGGGTGGGCCAAGGAGCTCTGGCATGTACTGATTGGGAAGACAATAACCCGCTTTGAACGCCTGGCAAAAGACAAATGAACAACACATACCATCATAATTGTAGTTGTCCAAGGGTAGAGTTGTTATAATTTCTTGACTTTTTTTGTAATACGATTGAAAAGATAACTGTAAGAATATTTGTAAGAGGACTATCAAAAAATTACCTTATATTAAAATAGTTGATTAATGAGGGGAGGGGAGAGGGAAGCTGGGGGGGGCAACTGGGGGTAGGGACTGGTGCTACTTGAATAAAATTTTAAAAAGGGAGAAAAAAAACTTCAATTAAGAAATGGTTTGATGTACATTTTTGTAGGACCTTGATTAATATAAAAGGAAGGTCCAGGAACGGGCAAAGTAGGTCTGAACTTGTACACTCTCAGGGGGGGGGGGGGGGGCCTTCTCCAAAGAGGGATGTTTTTCTTACAGCAGCTTCTGTGCGAATTCTGACTTCAAAGAGTTCCAAGGCTCTGGTCTCACCACCAATCCACAGCTGTCGTTCCTGTTCTACATGCTCCATCTTTACTCCTGTAAAAAAAGAAAAATTTGCAATAGGGAGTTCAAGTAAAAAAATGCAATAACCACATGATATCATATTGCAGGGACTGTAAGAGACCAGAAGAGGGTCCTATTTCCTTGAGGCCAAACTCGGGAATAGGATCCGTTTTGGGTCACTCATGGGACTGAGGGGAGATAGACTGCATGTGTCTGATTTATGCTTTATGTGTTTTATAACACACCTCAGTCAAAAAGATGAAGGGGGAAAAATTATAATAATAAATCAGTTTTTTGTGCTGAACTGTTTTAATTCAAAAATTAACCCATGAGCAGTTCAACCATGAGCAATTCAACAATTGAAGGAACACTTTTAAATTCCCTAGATTCAGTTTTTCAGTTGGCGTTCACTGTTCACATCATGAGAGGGCGCTGTAACCAGTCAAATATTTGGAGTACAGTACTCAGTTTGCGAAGTATTTCCCTAAAGTTATGAGGAGTTTCCAGCTCACAGTGGGACAAATGTCATACACTACCCGTATTATCGAACCCCAGGTGACCGTGTTTCAGCTAACCAGAATACAGAACCAGGAAGAGGACGAGTTATAAACACGTATATGCACAGGGAGAAAGAGTCATGTAATTGGAGGGGGGGGGGGAATTGGATTACAAAAAAAACTGCCTGGCAGAAGTGCTTGAACAGGTCATTCTGAGAAAAAAAGTTGAAGCTTTTTGAAGCAAATGTTAGTGTCGAAGTGAGCCTAAATTGTGGCATGTCGTGGCCAAGCGTATAAGAACACCGGACTCAAAAGCTCTGGTGTTTCTGATCAGCAGAGTGTGGGTTCGAGTCTCAGTCAAGACACTTGTGTCCTTAAGCAAGACACTTAATCATTATTGCTGCGTCCTTCGGATGAGATGTAAAGCCTTAGGTCCCATGTGTTGTGTAATGCACGTAAAAGAACCCAGTGCACTTATCGTAAAGAAGAGGGGTTCGCCCTGGTGTTCCTGGTTTGATTGGCTGCATATTGCGCCACAGCACCGATAAACCATTACATGGTGCTATGTAAAGGGAAAAGGTCTCATACTTCAAAACGTAGCTCCACATACCTTCCAGGATAAATACCGAGTGCTTAGAAATGTAGTATTAAGCAAGGTTTCAACGTAAAGTATTATTATTACTATTATTATTATTATTACATGTACCCACCAAAGTCTTCAAAAGGAGGCAACATGTAGGTACTAAAAGTGTCATCACAGATGGGCAGTTTGACTTCGCTGAAGTCTGGCTCATCGCTGGATCTATGAGGGAGGCCGATCATGGAGACCACCTCTTGGAACATGGCGTAGGTGACTGGAGGAGAACCACCGTTCCTTGAGATTACCCTGGTGGCATTAATAAGGAGAACAAAGAGAGGAAAACTTGAACAACGATCAGGAGCAGAGGTGCTAACATTTGCATCTTGCAATCAGGAAGATTTGGTCAAACAGTCAGGGAGATATCTAAAATTACATTCAACATTATAAGGGAAAAGTTTCCTTAGTAATTGAGGAGATTTTCAAATTTGCTCATCAGAACATGGTGAGATTGGTTTATTTTCAGGGAACTTTCTGCATAAATTAGGGAGAGTTGGCAGCTCTGCAGGAGGTGCGAGTTGACAGCAGAGGGAGTCATCAAACAGTGGGGCCTAGGTCTCCCCTTGTCTCAGGATCAAGTACAATGACCTTGATGAGTTTTTGCTTTTGAAAAACTCATCAGGTCATCCACAAAGCATTACCAAAACATTCAAAAAAATAGGGACTTCAAAACCAAGTTAAAGTTTTTAAGAAAAAAATTATCGACTGACGTTTCTGGTTTCTATCAAACTCTGCACCATGACTGTACAGGGAGATGTGACTTACTCATTGGGATCCCATAATGTGTGTGAGACTCTTTCGATGCATTTGATGCCACGTTCTTCGCACAACCTCTTGACCGCGTTGTCCCGATCTTGCCAGATTGGTTCAGGATCTTGCTCAAACGTCAACAAGTTCATCCCCCATTCCTGGTCAATTCACATCACACACAAAAAATGGATTGCCTTACATCCAAAATTCTCTGACCAGGGCTCGATTTCACAAAGAGTTCAGACTGATCGTAACTGCAAATCCATCGCAGTTGCTTAGCAAAGAGTGATGTCACAATACAAATCACCATGGTAATACTGATAACTCATCTTAAAGATGAATCTTAGTGCTTTGTGAAATCGACCCCAGGGCCTTACTTCATAGAGCTGCTTAAGCAGAAACTATTGCTTAACAATTTCTGCTGAGCAAAAATGAGCAGGATACCAGTCATAGACAGTACATGGTACACAGTATTTTGCCTGGTAACCTTATTCTGGTGAGCATAATTTTGTTGTGCTTCGCTAATTTTTGTGCTTAAGCAGCTCCATGAAATTGAGCCCAGGCCCGATAAAACGAAAGTCAGCATATTTGTGTACCTTTTGTTTTTTTAAAGGGGTGCACAACATTACAGATGAAATTATAACTGATCACAGATTTGCACACAACTTAATAAATGGTATAAAGATGCATGGTCATGGCAGAAAACTTCCTTTGAAATATCTGTGCTTGAAATGCTTCAGTTTTCGAGAATGAGTAGAACAATTTATTTTTGATCTCAAGTCCCAAACTTGATGTTTGAAAACAGTGAAAATGTGTATTTCTTTTAATTTGTACGATTGTACTCACCTCAATTAACTGACTAAAAATCGTACATGGGTCACCCTTGAATGTGTACAACCTCCCCCCGAGCTCCTGCCGAGACAAAGTATAAAATTGTTTTAAAAAATCATAATACATAAGCCTGAAAACACCAAGGTATCAATCCTCGAGAGAAATATGGTCGTCTGAAACACCTTCAAAAATGAGGCAATAACATTCGAAGACCTCCCAAATCACCATTGGTTAGTTATTCGATATTACTTCGTTGACTAAAATGTATAAATTATGCAAATGTTACAATGAAACAAGTACATGAATATTAAAGCAAAACTAAGCAAAACAAGTATAAGTCAACAAGTAAGTAAGTAGATGAACAAATAGTTAAACCAATTATTAATCAAAGATTATTTATAAGCAAAATAACTCAAGATTATTATTGGTAATTTTGATCACCGAAATTGAAAAAAGTGCATAGTAAGAAAAATCCACCAAACAAAACATATAAGCTAAGCTTGCTTTTTTCCCCCACTAAATTGTGACCAATTGTTCACAAGGTTGCTTGAATGGTGTGCCTATTGAAAACCTGAGGATTTAAATAATATTGACTCTTCCGAAAAAAAAACAATGATGATACCTTTAAGTGTCTATCAATGTCTTCCAGGGATTCATAGAGAAAGCGCCACCTGTTGAATCCGCAAACCTTGGTGCCTTAGAGGAAAAAAAGGAAGAGATATCGGAAAATTAGGAATGGTTTAAATTCCACATTTGGGTTGGGGTTTAGTATATGACCGTGTACACTGTAGACCATTCAGGCAACGATTTTGTCTATAAATTTTGCACAGTAAAATATTTAGACTGAATAAAGCACACTAAATAATGATACTGAAAAGCAACTGACAGATTTTGCGCCGCATTTTGTTATGCTGTACAAGGGCAAGCCTTATCCTTCATGGAGGCAATCGCCTCCGTGCCCTTGGTCATTGCCTTGGTGCCCCTTGAAACGGTCCAGTTGAATATAAATTTCCCTAAATGAGAATTAAGTATCAGGCCTGCAAGGGAAATCATTCCATGCCTTTAATGTGATATGCAATTCTAAATTTTTCCTGAAGTTTCAATCATTCAATTGCCCAGCAGTTCAATGAACGGACTCTGGAGAGTGTGTTTTATGGAGCAACATAATAATAAGTGCATGAGCAGATCTTCACTTACAGGTAGGGTCATAGATTGTCAAAGAAATGCTGATTTATAGGCAAAATTATAAAGAAAGATACAATATAGGCCAAGTCACATGTGAAAGTTTCAGCTGAATACAGTGTCTACTTGCTGAGAAAACAGCAAAAAACTGTCACGGTAATTTCACAAGAACGATGAATCCATCCACGTTTTTTTAGCGGGGTGACAGCAGGTACCAACGGCATCTCTCGCCGAAGCATTCGCGAACGAACACCAACCCTCAGAAATCCGGAAATGATTCATGCATGAATATTTCTCAGATTCAAATGTGTTTTGGTGAAAATGATCCAAACCATTATTACTTCAAAGGGAATCCTTTCCCAAAAAAGTTTATATTAAATAACACCCAGGCAGTCCTTGCCATTTGAAAGGAGGATTGTCCGTCACTTGATAGCAAATAAATGTACCAATACTCCCTACGTCATTCACCGTGCATTTTTCGTTCCATTTACCGTAAAATTTTTGTTCCATCCAATTTGTTCTATTGCACGCTCACACTCGCCCGCCCTCCATTGACGAAAGCATTCTTGTACAATTTATTTATTATCATCCTTTATAGTATGGTGTTATCCTTCAATCAAGATCTACTTGGATGTTATATAAAACAAATAATGAATGTTTTTCATTCGTGCCATAGTAAGAATATTTTCATTCTTGAAAGATGAAATGTTCGCTATCTTTGAACTCATGAAAATATTCTTACCATTGCACTCATAAACATTCATTATTTGTACTACTATCAACAGCTACAGTGTTTCTCTTCTCACCACAGTGAGATTTTTTTGGGTCATTAATTTTTTGATTACCCCATCAGCCTATTTAAACACTTATCACAACAAAATTATTGAACGAAAAACAACAGATGATGACAGATTATTTGACAGTGTTATTATTCCTATGCAAGTATCCTGAGTGCTTCAGGGTACTTTTCCCTCTTCAGCGCATCCTGCTTTCGAGTCCACAAAAACATGCCCTCGACAGGCTCGTCAAATTTATCAGAGAGCTTTTCAAATTTGCTTTTTACCAGTTTCCTCTGAGGGTGTTTTTCTTGATTATTAAAATTCGCACAAACAAAATTGTTTTGATCATCATGAAGCTTTGAAGCTTTCTGGCATTTGAAAAAAACAACTATCAATATGATGAGTGCATGCATGCAAGTCCCTCTGTTAGGACACTTGTTCATCCGCAAACACAATACATATGTACATGCTAGACTTTTGATAAACAAAATTGGATTTCTCAGCAAGAACTTATAAGTTTTTAAGCTACCAAGTTGTTGCTTAAAAACAACTTCATCCATTCATTTAGTTTGTTCTGCTTTGCTTATCTAACGATTGGCAGTTAATTACACAGGCAAGTTTATGTCCAATTTCTCTTTTGCGATACAATAATGGATTCGTTTTGATTTCTTTTAAAGCCTGTTTGATAATTCATGCCAATGCAAATGCAAAGCAAAAGTCGCCATCGCAAATTTGTAAACAACAATTCGCTCAAGTCGAAAAGTGCTCAACTCTTGCAAAACTGTCGCAACATATCGTCGTTTTGACATTCTTAACTTGCTCTGCACTCTTCCGTAGGCACAATAGGACGTTAATCACGTATATATCACATGTCATGTTATAATAAAATGTACACTGTAAAGTTATGAATCACTTTTACAGATTGCCTCGGTCATTTAAGGTTACAAATCTCCATAGGGCTAAGTTGGTTGAAATGTGCTCAACTCTGCAAAACTGTCGCAGCATATTGTCGTACATTGTTGTTTTGATGTCCAAACTCACTTCTCATTCTTCAGCAGGCCCATTAGAACGTTAATCACATGTAAATATCACATGTCATGTACATGTATATATATAAATTATAATAAACGTACACTGTAAAGTAATGAATCAATTGTATAGATTGCCTTATTCATAAGGTTAGAAATCTCCTGAGGGGTAAACTGAATGGATGCAACAGTAACAAGGGAGTAAACCAAATTGGATTATTCAGATTCAACGGGGTAAATATGAGGAGAAGATTCCCTAGAATCGTTCTATAATTACATCGAAATGTAGAGCTTCAAATTTGATAATCTCCTTTGAGCATTGGTAAATCTACGCGTTAGTGGCCGGGCTGTCCATGTTTTTTTTTTTATTTCCTTCTCAGTTTAATTATTCATAAGGCATATTCTAACCATGTAGCATCAATTAGCATCTAATGGAAACCGAAGAAAACTCACGAAACAAGGACAGAAAAAAATACATACGATATGCACCAGAGGACACAATAACACAAACAGTTTTACCCTGGAATACATAACTGTTTTTCTTTAGTTTTGTTTTCTATGAGGATCCTGTATATAAATTGCAAATTATGAAAATTGTTGTACACAGACTGTGTGTGCACTTTGTTCTCTTCATGCGTGCTTAATGTATGTGATGAAAAATATATTCTGAGGATTTTAGGGAATTTCCGTTATTCTGTCTCGGTAGAAAACTAATTTTTTTTCGGGTGGCTCGACAAAAAAAGGAATTTATTTTCCAGACGGATTCAGGAAAAACCTAGGAACTGAATGTACTCACGGCCAACAAAAGTTAATCCCAAACAAATTTATTTGAATGATTAATTGCAAATTCTATTTAAAAAAAAGAAAATTGCAGCACAGACTCAAAATTCAGACTTTAATATCTTGAAAGCACTAAAGTAGAATCAAGAAAAAAAATCATAAATAATGCAAACTAAAATAGTCTTGTTATAATTCCCTTTTTTGCAAATTCAATGATGTAAATTGGCAAGGTGCTCGTTGATAAGGAGAAAGCAAGCAGAGTATTGATAGTTTCCAATAGACGCCATCTTTACGAGAAAATTGCATTTTTGGCTTGCAGGCGCGTCAAGCTCTCAAATTATAACGCAGCCGCATTGTTTACTAACCAATCATGCGATGAGTTTTGTGGAATGCACATATGCTGTATGCGCATGACTGTGTGTTCCAAATTAAAGATGGCCAATTAACGTCACATTGCAACCTATTAGGCATGTAATTTCTAATTTCATTTGAGAGGGCAAGGCCAACTTTATTTTCAAAGGGCACTTCCATTGGAAAATCGTTAAGGTCTATGGGAAACTTTAGAAAGGGAACCACGGCCTCTGATATAACATTATATTGATTTCTCTTGTCTAGCACAGCCAATACTACACAAAATGTATCAGCTGCTACTCAAAAAATCATCATTTCGTCGGCTTAGAACTATAAGGTCGTTAGTGCAGTTTGCATTGATTTCATCAAATTGGTTTTGCATTTTTCGAAGCTCCTGGTAAATGGAGTTTATTGATCAAGAGTTAGGTCCTCAAACTAAGTTTGGCAAAAAGAAACATTCAGTTTCTAAGAAAAGATTTACTTGCGGATTTGATTTATTTTTTCCAACTTATTTGCATTTTTCACTTAAAACGACCTTTTGATCATTACGGATCTGAAATTGCAATTAACGACCTTTTAGCACTGAGCCAATGATTTGCTGCTCAATGCTAGCATTCAGTGAACACAAAGCAACTTCAGTCTGAATATTTTTGCTATGCAAAATTGTTGGAAGAAATTGCTCCCCGCATCCTCATGTAAGTCTGCATCATCACCAAATTAGGCAATTCCACACCTTACAATGACCACAGGTATCAGAAACCTGATTTTTCTGGATGATATTCTTAAATTTTCGCCGCAGATTTTTCAGTTCTTATTCCCCCCCCTTCTGAACGAATTTCGACAGATTATGCTGTATCACAACGAAAAACAAACACAAACTTTTGTGTACATGCCGCAGACAATGCAAAAAATACAGTAAACATACCAAATTATTTGTACATGGCTGGTGGACATGATTTAAAGTTAGGATCCTGACAACAAATCTGCCAATGATTAGTGGTAGTTAATTAAACAATACAAAAATGAATTATTTCATAATTAGTTTGTTTGTTTTTAATAAACTACCACAATTATCATCGATGGATATTTTTGTGCAACACCTTAAATGAAAGCTTGAGGGGGGGGGGGTGAGGGTATGGCTTAGTACAATGTATGTACTCACCAGCCACTTCTCCGTCAAAGATAAATATCGGATACAGCTCATCACCAAGATTGATGGCGTCTAGGAGGCTTGGGTTGTCGTGGAGACGCAGGCCATGGCGAAACCAGTGCACAGCGATGGTGGTCTTCCTCATTTCGGATTCGGTTTTGAAGGCATACTTGTGAAACTAACCCTGGAAAACATAAAACAAAATGAAACCAACATTTAAAAAAAAATTTTTTTTAAATTTTAGAACAAATTTATGTACAGAAATTACAATGAGTATGACATTGACTAGATTGCTAGCTCTTGATTCCACATGCAGAGGAGTCTCTGATGCGTGACTGAGGGAAAAACTAGCTCTTTATAGAACTTGTGTTTGTGTCGAAAATGACGCACGTGCATATGAGGGTTTGCTAGCACAAACACACCGAAATACAATGTTAATGCACAGAAAAGAGTGACAGCACTGATAAGCAAAATAACCAAAACAGTTGTGAACGATTCCAAGCTTTTACATCCGTTTGTACATAAACACGGGTTCAACCACACGCCTTTAAAATGCAGGGAAATTTAGCACTCCAGTCAAGCTCTATGACAGAAATGCAGCTCCTCATGTCATAAAATAATGAAGACACCAATTGCCCATGGATGCAATAGTGCATTAGCGCATTCAAGAAACAGGCTCGAATTTTGGGTGAAAATCCACAAGACTGCAGGGCTTGTAGCTCGAAAGGTTTACTGGACCAGATTGATGTTATCCCACCGCCATCTTAGAGGTAAAACGATGATTCAACAATGGAAAACACACATCTTTGTCTGCGCGGCGCACAGAATGAGCAACCTCTAGCCGAGGGCGCCCTACTCAAATGACATCATCATGCATAAGGTCTATTGAAATGAGGAAAAAACCTATAGTTTATCATTTGAACTCTTTTAATTTGAACGAGCACTAAGAGAAGATTTATTTCATTTGTACTATGGCATGTATGGGTAAGTATTTTTTGATGATCAACAGAAATGAGAGAGATTTATTAGACTGAAAGTCAACATTTGGACAACAACACAAGACCGCCGGACTTGTTCGGTCATTTGTTTACTGGCTCAATGGTAAAATCACTGGCCTTGGGCCTGCAGTCCAGTGTAAATTTCGAGCCC
This sequence comes from Pycnopodia helianthoides, assembly GCA_032158295.1. Taxonomy (NCBI): domain Eukaryota; kingdom Metazoa; phylum Echinodermata; class Asteroidea; order Forcipulatida; family Asteriidae; genus Pycnopodia; species Pycnopodia helianthoides. Next base: position 9,181,785 of record CM063250.1, on the reverse strand, counting down.
TGAGAAGAAGACAAATTTCTTTATTGACTGTGCAAGTATTGAAAACGAGAAAACAACTCGCACAAAGAAGACATTTTTTCTATGAAATCAATTTTTTTTTTAAATTCTGTTTATACAAAATACCTGAAAATAAAAATACCCGCAGCAATTCGAAATACAATTTCAGTTGTTATATATAGCCTAATGGAAATGATTTGTTAAAGTTAACACTGAAACAAAATTAAAACTTGGGACGAGGATGCTTATTGTTCAGAAACCCATTTGCCAATCAAGCCCAAACTTGTGCGACCAAGGTTTAATGATAACATGAATGTTAGTTTGGCAAAGTTCTGAATTGTTTACAAGCAAACGGAAACGAAGGTCAAGTCTTATTCTCAGGTTCCCTTTGTTGATTTGGTCAACAATTGTTACTTTCATATATTTCAATTGGCTAAATTTTACTTCCCCAAGAAGATGATATAATTTTTATAGTAAAGTATTTGAGGAAACAGAATCCGACGCACTTAAAACTCAATATAGTTGGGACCAACTTGGTCCCAGAAGTTCGAATAAGCCCATGACTTGCACAGTCTATTAGAACAATAGAGGGGGTGTCCTAAACAATAACTATAATGTTAACGGTTGTCTGTATTTTATTTTCGTCTCTCCATTTACTAAGATCATTATCATCTTACTAAAATGGTGAATCAATTTAGTTGCCTGGTGGTTAATTTACATGTATAATATGAAAATGATAGATTACCCACAGGGCATAATGGGGGTCCTTCGACAAGACATACACATTGTTCTTGACTTATGCATGTAACGTAAACTGTAAAGCCATGTGCTCCTTGACTATTAATGAGTGACTTGTATGGCTTGTTTTAACCTGCATTAGATGCATCACAGCATCCGAGGATTGTTAGCCTAATTTTTTTTGCTATTTAGAGATTGTTTTAGACAATCATATTCTACGCCCCCTTAGTGGTTGAGATGACCAAAAGACCCATCCTTGGTTCAGGGAGAACATATCTACCAATTTTGAGCCGCTGGGTCCTCATATTTTTTAAATTTATGCTTTAGGAGATCTGAGAAGAACTGCCACTCCTGATCCAGCTCTCGGTGAAACCCAAACATCATCTCACACCCGACTGGTAGCCTTGTCCGAGGCAGTCGACCATTTCAGGACATTCGGTGCTTGATGCCAGCCTGGCTTGTTCCAATTTTTCGAGTAGGTGAACCATGGAGTAGGCTATATTACATGTCTATATTTTTTTTCTCACAAGCAATGATTGCTGGCCTATAAAGAGGCATCACGCACATGCAAGACATCCAGATTAAAGGTGGGGTCATAGAGTGGTAAATACTCCAAAGATGAATGACCACAAAAACTTACTTGGTAAGATGCACTGCACCTGTTGATTGTATAAACTATTTTGAAAAATGATTCCCTTTAAAGTACTATGGTCTGGGCAATTCGGAACGTGCCTCATCCGCATAATCCAAGTCATTGTATCCTCAAATCATGAAAATTAATGTGGAAATAAATGTTACTTTGAATAGAATTGAATAGAATACTACCAGAAAGGAGCCAGAAAATAGAGGCTTTTAACATTTTTGGGGGAGCAGCTCCAACAATGAAACGGGTAGTACTGTTTCTATATTGTTGAAGATCTTAAATCAAAAAATTTAAAATCTGAAGTTAAATCTGCCTGGAAATTTTATTTTAATATCTGATTTTTTGTTCCTGTCACATCTGCACCACCTTTAATGTGTTAGCTGCGCACATCATGAGGGTCATTACATTCACGCAGGAAATATATTCCTTCCCTTCCATAAATTGCATCTGCAATTTCTGTTGCAATCATAAAATGTCTCTGTAGACTTCAAACTTGAAGGTATTATACAGGATCGGTAAGGACAAAAACCATAATTGTATAGTTTTAGTCTGAAAGCTTAATGATTATGAAGTTCATACTAGAACCATTTTTTCTACGAAATATTTCCCTCTGAAATGAAGTCATTTTCCAGAAAACTGTATCTGAAACCTTACAGAAAACACGTAAAAGCTGATTTTCGGTAAGGACAAAAACCATAGTTGTATAGTTTTAGTCTGAAAGCTTAATGATTATGAAGTTCATACTAGAACCATTTTTTCTACGAAATATTTCCCTCTAAAATGAAGTCATTTTCCAGAAAACTGTATCTGAAACCTTACAGAAAACACGTAAAAGCTGATTTTTGTTAAGGACAAAAACCATAATTGTATAGTTTTAGTCTGAAAGCTTAATGATTATGAAGTTCATACTAGAACCATTTTTTCTACGAAATATTTCCCTCTGAAATGAAGTCATTTTCCAGAAAACTGTATCTGAAACCTTACAGAAAACACGTAAAAGCTGATTTTCGGTAAGGACAAAAACCGCAATTGTATAGTTTTAGTCTGAAAGCTTACTGATTATGAAGTTCATATTAGAACCATTTTTTCTACGAAATATTTCCCTCTGAAATGGAGTCATTTTCCAGAAAACTGTATCTGAAACCTTACAGAAAACACGTAAAAGCTGATTTTGGTTGTAAGTTTACATGCTGAAAATTATTGTGCATGGTTTTCCACTATTTTCTCCTGACTCACAACAGATTAAGCCCAAGTTTTCACAGGTTTGTTGGTTTGTGTGGTTGATCACACAAAACATGAAAACTGTCTGCTCTACCGATCGTGTAAAATACCTTTAAAAGTACATCTGTATGTCAACATGTGGGATTTTACATGTAAACATGTCAACAAATTGTGTGGAAAAACAAACTCACTTTAGGTAATTTACATGTATCTTGGCCAATGCATGAACATCCTACTCATGTATATAAAACCAAATAGATTTATTTGGACAAAAGTCAGACTGCAATTTTCTGTCTCCTTAAAGAAATGGTATTTAATGTAAAGTATCACAAAATATAACTTGAAAGTTTTGTTCACAGAAAGGTCATTAAAGGTCAAGCTATTGCAAATGGTCTAACTGTCATTATAAAGAAATATTTGTCTAAATCTTATCTTTTTTCTGTGGCCTAGCAAGAAGAACAAAGATGTAGATCCACTTATCCTTGATGTAACTGGATTCCATCATCCCATTCCCCCCCCCAAAAAAACCAACCAAAAACAAAGAAAGAAACTAATAATAACATGAAACCCAAGAAAAATGACTGCCTGGAATTACACAGCAGAACCGGTAACCACGGCCTCTGATTGTCACTGATATTGGCACCAAAATATTATAATTTTTGCAAAATGAAAAAAGGGCCTTGCCGAACAAGCGTGAATATTTGGGCATGAAAACCCAACAACAGCCATGCAAGCCATATTCAAAACTAATAATATAATCTATAAATTCTATTTTCCAGATTCCATAAACTACTCTGATATATGTATAAGCAATTTTTATACAACTCATCAATAGCATGGCTAAAGAAACAAAACCTAAAAAAGAACAAACACAAATCGTTTTTTTCTTCAACTACAAAAAAGAGCAACAACAGAACAGATAAAATGACTCTGAATTCCATGAACACAGATTCCATATTATAAACAATTCTGATAGACCACTAAACAAATGCTCAAATCATGAAAACCGCCAAAAAGTGTACACAGGCAGCTGCTTGGGGTCCTCTGGGAGACAACCATCAAGAATGGGCCAGACAAAAGAATCAACTTCCCTGCAGGATGTACACGACCAACCACAATGAAAAAATGGAGGTGTTTTTACAAAAAAAGCTGAAGTGTATTGATAAAATCTGATCAGTGCTGTTCAAAGACTGAACGTACTGGAATGAACTTGTTTTCATCAAGAACGAGTTCTCAAAATAAATACCATGACATTTGCAATTGCAAGAAGGTTCGAAACATTGTTAGGGGGGGGGTGTAAGCTACTGAATTATTCCGTTACTACTAGGATTGTCGCTTTTTTTGCAGAGCCTTATGCAAGGGAAACAAATTTTTATTTTTTAATAAAACTGCTGACGACATAAATTTCTTGCGGGTTGAGCAACCTACCAAAATTGTTTTCAAATATTAAACCAGATCGACATCTGAAGATTACATGTGGATGAACTCACCTATGGATGAATTCAGACAGGGATGCCAGTGACTCTTTCCTTCAGAGCCTGAAAAAAATTCGCTGCGAATTCGCTGCGAAGGAAAGGGGGTCATTTTCAATAAAATATGTTTTCTCCGGCCAGATGAAGCACCGGAAACATTTGGGGAAAATTTGAAAAAGCCGAAATTCCGGCAATAGCTGGAAAACTGGCATCCCTGTTCAGATGACAACGCTCTCAAAAATTGACGGTATTTTTTTAATGTAAACGTAAATGTGTTAATTCTAATTTCCAATCAGCAGGATGAATACAGTTTGTTTTTTCTAATTCAATGTGACATTTAGTTTTGTCCGTATCAGTTGAAAGAGAAACATCATCCATGAAAAATAAGCAATTTAGCCCCAAAACAACCAAGAAGTAAACAAAATAGTACATGAGATGAAAACAAAAAAATAATAATAAACAAATTTGTAAATTTATGCAGTTTTTTTCCCACAAGAAATCAGCCTCCAAATCAGGCCTGGACACAACCATGTACTTCATGAAGGCAACTGCCTTCAATTTCAAGCTCACTTATTGTATTGCCTTAGAACCCTTTTGGATTAATTATTCAATTTTTGTCCCCCTCATATTATAGATAATTCCGTTGTCACTGATAAACAAACTGCCTTGCCCATTCAACAACACAGCGCCGGACCTGAACTCATCCTGTGCATTTAAATAGAAGACATACAGTAATGTATACACACTGTCGCTCAATCAACTCTTAATGAGGGCTGAGCTGTCATGCTTTGAGAAACCATGATTTGTACCATCATACATGAGAAAAAAACCCTGGTCTGGCCTGCAGTGAGTGGCATAATCAGGAGGGAGGGCAGGAGCCCCACCCCTCGAACCCTTGCCCCCCAAAAATTTAAAATAAAAAAAAATCAAATTAATAATAATAAATTGAGATCAAAAATATGCACAACTGAACGGTTTTATACCATAAATAGCCCCCAAATTATGCTTTGCCCAATTCCCCCTCCCTGAAATTAAAATGTCTGGTTATGCTAAGTGCAGCTTGGCTAACCATTGCATTTTAGATTGAGCACGCATTATAGCTATCCTCCAAAGCTCAATAAGCACACCATTAAAAAACAACATTTCATCACGACATTCGTCACTGGGCACGCTGGTCGGTCTAATGGTTAAAGACATCTGCTCTAGAGTGTAAGAAGTTCAAGGTTCCTACCCATGTAGTATGCCTGTGTAATTTGTTTCTGCGCAACTTGGTTTTAGTATGCGGGGTTCTGCCCACAGTGGTCGGTGCCAGAAAACCCACACGGCACTCAGGATTCCCCCAACCTGTTTCCGACCACCACACATTTTTCAAAATTTTAAAATTAAATTTGCAATTTCCTTTTCAAAGGTTTTTAATGAAATGTAAAATTGAGTATTTACCATTGAAAAAATGGTATCCAAAGCCGTACATTTTTATGATCTACCGTGCAACTGCTCCATTCACACAATGGTTTCCAGGGAAACCCTTTTTCCCGCCACTAAAGAAATCCTGAGCAGAATCCTGAGTGTAATTGTTTTCTACGCAACTCTGAAAACACCCAGTTCATCACACATCAAAATTGAAATAAAATTCTTTATCCCGATGCAATCTATGTGGTTACATCTTCTTCTTTTTAAGGTGACCATAACTTCAAGAAAACACCATAATTACTTGCGTTTTGTCCATCTGGACTTTCAGGAAATTAAAGGCACTGGACACTATTGGTAATTACTCAAAATAATTTTAATTGATTTTGAGACCTCACGCGTGAGGTCTCAAAATCAAGCTTCCGAAAGAAAGCACACAACTTCGTGTGACAAGGGTGTTTTTTCTTCCATTATATTATCTCGCAACTTCGACGAACAATTGAGTTCATATTTTCACAGGTTTGTTATTTTGTGCATATGTTGAGATACACCAAGTGAGAAGACTGGTCTTTGACAATTACCAAAGGTGTCCAGTGTCTTTAAAGGCACAGTACACGTTTGGTAATGACTCTGAAAATTAATGGCAATAAAAACTTACTTGGTAAAAAGTACAGCAGCTTTGGGTCGTAAAATGAATTTTGAGAAACTTTTAACCTCGAAGTACTATGGTTATGGAAAATATATCACTTTTTATTCCCCAAAATTTGAATCTGAGAAGCGTTTCTTTCAGAAACGCCTCTCAGACTGTGTATTCCTACGGGGAATATTCTTCCTGCGTGGAAATATTTGCTCCGGTTTTTCGGTGATAAATGCGACTACCTGTTGAAGTGAAATTTTCACAGGTTAGTTTTATTGTATGTACCTACATTTAGGATTAACACAATCAGTAGGCTCCAATTACCAAACGTGTACTGTGCCTTTAATTCTCCAAAAATTTGGCACTGATCTACTCTGTCAAGTTAATTCATAAAAAATAGAGAAAACAAAATTTTGAACTAAATTTATTTTTTATTGCATTATGATTAATGATCGCACATAATAAAGTAGATGCAAGAGAAAATGAAGGCAAGCAAATACACCAAGCAGACTTTGTAAGAAAATGTCGGCAAAATACCTTTGAGGATTAAGATCCGAAATCTAAAAAATTGCAAGTATCGCCGGAGGGAAATATTGTGCAGTCTTATCAACAACAAAAAACAGATGAAAATCTAAATAATAGTAACTAATAGTCGTATAATACTTTGGTACCTGTGTTGGTTAGAGAACACTGACAAAAACAACCAGGCGTCTTTAGAATGTCAACCACAGCAGGGCCAGACTCTCGATCAGCAAACCATCAGTCAGAAACAGAAAGACAGAAAAAGCCTCTGGATGCGAGCTGAAGAAAAAATAGACCAAATCCTCCGATGCAGCCAAAAGGTAAAAAGGCTGGCGTTCCTAGCGCTAGTGTGTCATGACTGTGTGCTACCGTTTTGTGATAGGTTGCCTTCCAGCATAAAAAAGGGTTTTGAGTTATATTGAAAACAGCACGGAGCACAGTGATTTGCCAATGCCGAGTCTAATTTAAATATTGCAGTGACATGCTTACAACACTGGAAGGACATGTGTCTACTGAACACATCATGTACCGGTACATAATATGTACAAAAGAGAAAACCCAATGCTATTACATTGATCTTCCATGTATGTTTTCTTCCAAAGGTACCAGTACAGGTCTTTCAGATGATATGTGGAGGGATTGAATTTAAAATTGCAAATTTTTTTTTAAAGTCCCAACAGTTCTAGAAGCTAAGAAAATGTTCCTAAATTCAAGAGCTGGTGGACTTTTTTATTATTAACATGACCAGAAATATTCTTTGTGTTTTTACCCGTACACCGGTGAGTGCTAAGAATTGAATACTCAGTAATTTCCCGAGTCCTGTGATAATAATTTAAAATATCATTGTTCATAAAGTTATACTGAACTTAAATAATGTAAAGATGGTCATGGTTGAAAACTTCCCATAAAATAATTGGGGCTGAATTGGTACATTTTTTTGAGAAAATGAATAAAACAATTTGTTTTTTGATCTCACAGCCCAAAATCAAATGTTCAAAAACAGTGAAAAGGTTTTTCACTATTTTCTTGTGACTCCAATGACTGAATTAGCTTAAACTGTCACAGGTTCGTTATTCCACATTTATCGTCAGGTAACATAAAGTGCGGATACTTTTGGCATGCTTTAAACGAAGAGAATTGGGCTTTGTAAATCTTAATTTTTATGTTTTGAAAAATACTAGACAGGCCAGACTAGACTTGTTTAGTAGTGAGGTTAACGGTCAAAAATCAAAACAACATCCCATTCTTCAATGGAAGCATCAGGGATATTATCAAGTTTACCCACAGGTACCCATTGCTAAGGCCAAAAAAAATAAGGGTTCTGCTTCCGGTTCTCCGACCGACCCTAGTTTTTAAGCCGCGACCCTAAACTTTTTATTCGACCTTTAAAAAAAATGGGAAAAAAACGAAAAAACATAAACAAAAACCTATTTAACCTAGAAGAAAATGTCTGACTTTTACCAACTTACCATGTTTTAGGCAACATTTGAAATAAAAACCAGAACATATCAAGAAGAATTTACAGATATCTCCGTGATTTGAGCCTGCGATGTCCAACGACTCGACTACGAGCGAAAAATACCCACAATTTAATTCGCAGCGCACACGTGTGTACACGGCGCTGTATGAAGCGCTTTCCACGGGTTTGAGCACATTTTCGCAAAACCGGCCGCTTGAACTGCCAATCTAAAGAGCGCAAACTAAAGATTGCGCACAATTTGCAAGGTCGGGCAGATTAACTGCCAAATCTGCAGAGCACAAACTGCAGTTTGTGCACAATTTTGCCTAATTCGTTGTGCAAATTCGTTGATTGCGCTCAACACATGAACGATCGTGGACGAATCGTCAATCGTATCGGAAAAATAAAAAAAAACGCAAAATAAAAAAACTTTCCAGCCTACCGACCCTATTTTTAAATGACATGTAATCAGAAACAGAACTTTTTATTTTTTTAATTTTTGCCTAACTAAGGGATTTGAACTGGTCTTTCGCTCGTCACCATGCATGCTTAGTAGCCGAGAGATTAGGAATTCTGCTTGCTAGAAGATGGGGGTCGAAAAGCCTGTTGATTTGTCTTCCCAAGGGACTGGCACACTGCAAAGTTATCACACATCGGCCTTAAGGTAAACCCAAAATAACAACATTTTATTCCTGTTTTTTACTGGTACCACCACAAAAGAAAAACAATGTGTTTTCTCATTAATTAAAAACAATATTGGAAACCAATAAATTGCACGATCTTTAGGAAAATATAAAATTAAAAATAAATTCACATGATTGCTTTGTTTTAAATGTATTCATACATGGTGACAACATGTGACTTGCCCCGCGTCAATATTTTTTTAATGATATAAAAACAGCTTGCATTACAGAAACGATTACAAACTTTGAGCACTAATTAGTTAGAATAAAAATTAACGACATCCATCTGGATAGGGTGCAGACTTGCTGGATGTCAACAAGGCTATCAATGTCTATCAGTGTCCTTGTTTTGACAGAAAATGCCTTTTAATATTTTATTTACATCATGTTAAATGAGGGTAAGCTCCGATCAGTGGCCAGCACTGTGTTTCATGGTGGACCTCAGTACAAATACTGAATTAATAACACCATCAAAATTGTTAGAAGAGAAAGACAACATGGTCTCAAGCTTAAAGAAAAAAAAAAGTTTTACAAAATATGATGTCACGAGCTCGTAAAGCGCCCCCACTGACGTCAAACGACGCATCTTTTGTTGGCAGTTTACATTAATAGACACTTTATAAATGCAGTGTTCTTGCTCAACTTACACAGTTTTTAGTAGCCCACAGGGCAAGTTGAGAAGTGGTTACTAGACCATAACAGTTTTTACTAGACAATGTACGCTGGGCTGGTGTTAAGGGTGAGCCCTGGTGGGGATCCTACAAAACTCAAATTAGGCCTTTAAAAAATAGATTATATTGGCCTAATAGCACAGAAAAAAATAGGGTAGGTAGGTAGGGGCTTTTGGTATTTTTCCCCCCGCAACCAAAATGACATGGTCTTTAATTGTTTAAACCGGTTTTCATAAATACCTGGGACAGTTTATCCATTCTGATTGGTCGAGAGGACATCACATGGCCATGTTTAAATGGTGATATAAACACAGTCAGAATTGTTTAAATATAGACTGGCAACTTCTTGTCAAAGAGGGCACTATCAGGTATTGTGCGAGCAAGATACCTGGCTGATTTTTTTTACTTTTCATAAACATTCAGTGCCTTGCAGCATTTTTTGGACAGAACGCAAAATTAATACTCGAAAGATAATTAAAATTATGAAAAGTACAAACTTCCCTTAAATTATATTTTTTCACTCACAGTCCAGACTACATGTAGTAAACCAGCAGTCTGGAAGCTCGTTAGCTAGTCCACAAATGCATGTATTTGCAAACAAATTCGAGCACAAGGCAATACAATACAGAGTACAATTAAAAGAAACCATACATTTATGTCCTACTAAGACTTAATCAGGCCTGGAATTACACAAAGGCCACAGAAGCCAAGCCATGGCTTGTCTTGGTCTCGGCCTTGGTGCTCCTTCAACGATTTTCCAGCGACTTCATTATTTTCCGAAGGAAATTATCTTTGCAAAATGAAAATGGCCTTGCCCTCTCACAGATGAAATTCCAGGCCTGCCTATTGCCAAATTGGAGATTTTACATGCAGGTCTTGAAATTCAATTTGAGAAAATACTGTATGCAGAATTGTGACGTTAGGAGCTTAAAAATAAAGGTTACAAGGCAAGGAATTTCATCGTTGAAAGGGCAAGGCCATTTCCATTTTGCAAAGGGCACTTTAATTTGGAAACTTTTCAAGGGGCACCAAGTCCAAGAGCTGGATGACAAAGACCATGGCCTCCGTGGCCTCCATGTTAGTAATTCTTTGTTTTTTCGCATTCAAAAAGAGTAAACTGTTTACAGTAAACATGTAGAGTAAGAACAAATCCAATTTCTTATTTTTGCACATCATCCCAACCATTATCATCCCCATCATCATCGTCGTCGTCGTCGTCGTCGTCGTCGTCGTCGTCGTCGTCGTCGTCGTCGTCGTCGTCGTCGTCGTCGTCGTCGTCGTCATCGTCATCATCATCATCATCATCATCATCATCATCATCATCATCATCACCATTATCATCATCATCATTATCATCATCATCAGTCCATGTACTGTCGAGGACCTTAACAAGGCCAATGATACCGCACTTGAAGTTGCCCAAGTAAAGTGTGTCAACATGAAATGATGATGATCAGCTCAAGTCAACCCACTGCTGGGCGAAGGCCTCTCCCAAACTGTGCCAAGTATTTATGTTCTGTTCAGCTGCATTTCTGGTGGGGGGGTCTAGAACACTCCCCCCCCATCCCCACTCCCTGCCACAATTTTCAAGTGCCCGCCCTGGTGCCCCCCCCCCCTCCCAAATAATAATAATAATACTACAAAATACATAAACAATTCCAGATACCTAATGTCCTCAAAAAAGGAAAAGAAATAAGAGGAAAAGAATGAAATGTGCCCCTGCTCCTTCCTCCCCCCCCTGAAAAGCAATGCCCCTCTTGTGACCCCCCTCCCCAAACCGGAGACAAAAATCTAGACTGCACTGCTAGTTCTGTGTATGTCTTTGCAAGCTGTTGATCCCACAAGGCTAGGGTGTAGGCCGACTATCTCTGCTCTGTCATATGTGCACGTACGCACATGTATACCTCTACTCGTAAAGTTAAACCGATAGTTTAAATCTAACAAATGTTTGCACGGGGATAAATAATATAATTTGGTTTTACCCTTAGGCCTGCGCTAAACGTCGCACGTTTGTCGTGTCGAACTCAAACAGTTGTAAAATTAGGAATTAAATTCGACAAAAGAGAGACGTTTAGCGCAAACCTTTTATTTAAGTTCGGCACTGCCGTGTTTTACCCTTAGGCCTGCGCTAAATGTCGCACGTTTGTCGTGTCGAACTCAAACAGTTGTAAAATTAGGAATTAAATTCGACAAAAGAGAGACGTTTAGCGCAAACCTTTTATTTAAGTTTGGCACTGCCGTGTTTTACCCTTAGGCCTGCGCTAAACGTCGCACGTTTGTCGTGTCAAACTCAAACAGTTGTAAAATTAGGAATTAAATTCGACAAAAGAGAGACGTTTAGCGCAAACCTTTTATTTAAGTTTGGCACTGCCGTGTAGCACGGCAAGCCCTGCCGTGCTACACGGTAGCGGCACGACACGGTGACAAACGTCGCGCTCTTGCCGTGTCGAATCGAACTGAAAACATTTGAGTTCGGCTCGGCAAAAGTGCGACGTTTAGCGCAGGCCTTACATCGATATTCATGATAATACTCATCACTTTCACGAGTTCTGTGAAAAAATCCACAGGTAAATCACAAGGGGGATTCGAATCCACGACCTTTGCATTGCTATAGAGCAGATGTCTCACCACTAGACCACCGTTCTAGGATGGCTAGAGGCAGGACACTTCTAAGGCTTCTAAGGATTCAAACTATACGGCACTTAATACAAATCGGTGTAAGGGTATAACAAAATTATAATACATTGTATGCCACACACACACACACTCGCGCATCTGTGTAAACACCTGCAATCGGGGACCCCCTATTGTCCCTCTTTTGTTTATACTCTAACTTTTTGACAACAGCTCCTCAACTTGCAGCTCCTATTGGTTTTGTATACGTTTTCCAACTGGGGACCTCTACCGAACCGGGGACCCTATTGTCCTCTTTTGTTACAGGTCCCCGGTTTGAAAGCGTATACATGTGCACACGCACGCAGATCTTTGTCATAGAACACACGACACAAGTTTACAACTTTGTGTTGCCATGTATAGGCTGTCTTCACTATCAAATGAAATAGTTAATCAAAAAATAAACACATAAACAACAATACTACTTATCATTTGGTTAAACAATGCTGTCGAATCACCAATATTGTGCTGCCCAAAGCAAAGACATTCCTCAATTTTCGTATTAAAAAAAACCTAAATTTTTACATGAACGTTACTGATGTTGAAAAAGACTTTTCAACCAATGATGAGCTGATTAATTTCTAATGGGAGGACGAGATGTAATGGCTATACCCAACATTATGCGCCTGGGCCCTGCTTCTGATTTGGAACCAAAATATGTTGTTAGCGTATATATTTAGTGGTTTGAAGTTCATCAAATCCACCCAAGAGAGTTAATACCTTTTTCTTGGTTCTTGTTAGTAAACTATTAAAAAACTTATTCATAGAGTTTTTGTTTATGAGCTGACCAAACACCTTTCAATATTCTTAGAGATGGCGTCGTTTTGGATGAAACCGAGAAAAAAATTCTAAATTATTTCTTTATCTGATAGGCTCACTGCAGATGATGTCATTGAGGTACTTGTTGTAGGCTTGGCAGCAGGTTGTTTGGGCCTGTTTCTTCAGTCGTCTGAACCTCTTCCAGTCACGTTCTCTTGTGGTTTTTCTGGCTTTCTTGAATGCTCTGGCTTTTCTCCTGCAGATTCTTTTGGTTGAGGTAGAAAACCAAGGCTGGCTGTATCTGGTAGATGTAAATTTGGACGGTACTTGTTCCTGAAGAGTCTTTTCAAGATGCAGTCCAATTGCGTCTGCTAGAACTTCCACTGGAGTGGATGGTGAGTAGATAGTAACAAAGTTGTTAGCCCAGCATTGAGTTACATGACGAATGGCATCAAAATCAGTGTGCTTCCACAAGTAGATTTTGTGACGAACAGGTTTCAGTCTCCTTGCCATTATGTTCCAGTCAGCATAGACTACATCGTGATCACTGATTGCAGGCATACCTTCGCATCGGTTGATGAGTGATGGTCTGTTTGTGAGGATTACGTCAAGGGTGTTATCGATGCGGGTGGGGAAATCGACAATCTGCTCCAATTCAGTTCGGGCCCACATCTGAAGACACGACTCATTAAAAGCTTTAGGGTACTGGTGTCCGGTGACCTCGTCCGTGGTCCAACTGATGTCAGGCAAGTTGATGTCCCCTGCAATCCAGATGGCTGCCCCTGGGTTGGTAATGCAGACATCCTCTATGACTTGGTTCAGAGCATCCATGTAAGACTGGTTATTGTTAGTAGGGGGGTATAAAGCACCAACTATTATACTCTGCTGACCACTCAGTATCTTAGCACCGATGAATTCGACTTCTGACTCGACCTCCAACTGGTGGCTGATTAGGTTGGAGTTAATGCCAAGCAGGACACCTCCCCATCCATCTTTGCGGTCCTTTCTGTATAAGTTGTAGCCTGGTGGAAATATTTCCCCAAGGTTGAGGCTAGGTTTAAGCCAGGTTTCACTGCCAAAAATAATATCTGGTTTAACTGCATCAACAAGGTTCCAGAACACTTCTTTCTTTTTCGATATGCTTTGGAAATTTATTACCAAAGTACGAAGGTTAGCGAATACTTTGTCGGTAATGATGCGTGGTTTGGTTGGAAAGGACTGAGCAGATGGAGACCCTGGATCAGAAGAACTGCAAGTAGCGGTTGAACTGTGGCTGCTGGAGTTCATGGCATCAGAATCAGATAGGCTGGTGCTGCTGTCTTTGATGGTGGAATAAAAAAGGCTGGTAGAACAATTGGGTAGGCCACAATTGGTACATTCCCTAAGAATGTCTGATCTAGCCGAGCAGGAAAGCATGTCTTCAGACATGTTAACGCAGTCACTGTAGAACCAAGCGTTGCATTCTTCACACAAGATGCTTGATTTGGATCCTCTGTAGTCAGTGCATGCTTTTTTGCATTCTCTGCAGGGAAATCTGGGAAATCTAGGACCAGGATCTGCTTCGATATCGCCTGCCCTCGAGGTGCATAGCAACAGCCCAAGAATAACCATCAAAGTATCTTTGAACAGGAATGAAGGCACTAGGTTCATGGTGAAGATTAGCTTACTAGCGAACTAGGAACTAGGAACTGGGAACTGGGAACTATGAAGGATGCATGGTGGTACGCAAGGAAGTAACATCGAAGGATGAAGGGTATAGTGTAGTACTGTATGGTTCGTCACAAGGGATACATCTACACCACCACACATTAATTGGCAATGAAAGTGGCCTACCTGATAAGATCAACGAACTGAACAGCAGGTGTAGCACATCAACTTTGAGTAACTATGAATAAGGAACTAGGAACTGAAGGATGCACAATGTCAATAGCGCAGGTGACACACTCGATTGGCACGCAGGAAATAGGAACAAGGAACTGGGAACTGATGAGATCAATGAACGTGAACAGCGGGTGGTGAAGGGCTGTCAAACTCAGCAGTGGATACGAAGTAGAGTATCATACAATGATAGTAGTGACTAGTCAGTGGCACTAGAAGGAAATACGAACAAGGAACTGGGAACTAATGAGATCAATGAACGTGAACAGCAGGCGGTGGTGAAGGGATGTCAAATTCGGCAGTCGATACGAAGTAGAGTAAGTTGAAATATACGGTGAATCTAGTTGGATTGAGGTCGTCCAGAGCACAGCGGTATGATCATGTTATGATCTTGCATAAAACTTCACAAAAGTAAATAAACTTATTATACCACTTCTTAAAACTCTCTCCCCAGTTTAACTCTATAGGCGACTCAATAATCTTATGATTTACTATACACCTTATTTTTATGGCAAAGTGCTTTATAAAAAAGAGTGAAAATGGTACCTGTAATGGTGTTCGGGTAGGCCAGCACCACCAGTACTACAGTAGCCCCAACATCTGACGACACACTTCCAGGCTCGTGTTTAAGGACAGCGTAGCAGTCTACACGTACACCACCAGCAACGTGAGGCGAGCAAAACGATGATAATACTGTAGCGGTACATAGTTCAGAGTTCACAATCCTGAGGTCACTAATCTTTATTGTATGTAGATAGATACTAGACTGCCATGACGTAATGTCTCGTTTCAGTGATTGTGAAGTTCTTGGCCTGAGTCCAAGTCACGGACGAAGTCACGAAGGGATGTCAAATTCGGCAGTCGATACGAAGTTGAGTAAGTTGAAATATACGGTGAATCTAGTTGGATTGAGGTCGTCCAAAGCACAGCGGTAGAGCCATGAGACGTTAGGGTAATTGTCCTTCCATTATTTGAGATAATAAGGCAGAATGTAGTCGAAAATCCACACATGTTGATCAGAATTGACGGAGCTAATTTTGGATTACCGTACGCCATATTGGACATGCACCTAAAACCCTGGGCCTGGCCTCATATACTAGCTGGAGTTTATAAGTACAAATAAAGAAATAACCTTACAAAAACAATGACTGCTTAATTGAGCTTTGGTCTATACACTAGGGTCTATCATCTTGAGATTCTACAGACTCGAAGGGGAAAGTTTCAATGTTGACATTACGACTGACATCTCCCGTAATCGCTACATACGTTTCATGGGGGTCGCCATCTATAGCTATGTATGATCATGGTATGATCTTGCATAAATCTTCACAAAAGTAAATAAACTTATTATACCACTTCTTAAAACTCTCTCCCCAGTTTAACTCTATAGGCGACTCAATAATCTTATGATTTACTATACACCTTATTTTTATGGCAAAGTGCTTTATAAAAAAGAGTGAAAATGGTACCTGTAATGGTGTTTGGGTCGGCCAGCACCACCAGTACTACAGTAGCCCCAACATCTGACGACACACTTCCAGGGTCGTGTTTAAGGACAGCGTAGCACTAGCAGTCTACATGTACACCACCAGCAACGTGAGGCGAGCAAAACGATGTTAATACTGTAGCGGTACATAGTTCAGAGTTCACAATCCTGAGGTCACTAATCTTTATTGTATGTAGATAGATACTAGACTGCCATGACGTAGTGTCTCGTTTCAGTGATTGTGAAGTTCTTGGCCTGAGTCCAAGTCACGGACGAAGTCACGAAGGGATGTCAAATTCGGCAGTCGATACGAAGTAGAGTAAGTTGAAATATACAGTGAATCTAGTTGGATTGAGGTCGTCCAAAGCACAGCGGTAGAGCCATGAGACGTTAGGGTAATTGTCCTTCCATTATTTGAGATAATAAGGCAGAATGTAGTCGAAAATCCACACATGTTGATCAGAATTGACGGAGCTAATTTTGGATTACCGTACGCCATATTGGACATGCACCTAAAACCCTGGCCTCATATACTAGCTGGAGTTTATATGTACAAATAAAGAAATAACCTTACAAAAACAATGACTGCTTAATTGAGCTTTGGTCTATACACTAGGGTCTATCATCTTGAGATTCTACAGACTCGAAGGGGAAAGTATCAATGTTTACATTACGACTGACATCTCCCGTAATCGCTACATACGTTTCATGGGGGTCGCCATCTATAGCTATGTATGATCATGGTATGATCTTGCATAAAACTTCACAAAAGTAAATAAACTTATTATACCACTTCTTAAAACTCTCTCCCCAGTATAACTCTATAGGCGACTCAATAATCTTATGATTTACTATACACCTTATTTTTATGGCAAAGTGCTTTATAAAAAAGAGTGAAAATGGTACCTGTAATGGTGTTCGGGTAGGCCAGCACCACCAGTACTACAGTAGCCCCAACATCTGACGACACACTTCCAGGCTCGTGTTTAAGGACAGCGTAGCAGTCTACACGTACACCACCAGCAACGTGAGGCGAGCAAAACGATGTTAATACTGTAGCGGTACATAGTTCAGAGTTCACAATCCTGAGGTCACTAATCTTTATTGTATGTAGATAGATACTAGACTGCCATGACGTAGTGTCTCGTTTCAGTGATTGTGAAGTTCTTGGCCTGAGTCCAAGTCACGGACGAAGTCACGAAGGGATGTCAAATTCGGCAGTCGATACGAAGTAGAGTAAGTTGAATTATACGGTGAATCTAGTTGGATTGAGGTCGTCCAAAGCACAGCGGTAGAGCCATGAGACGTTAACTTAGGGTAATTGTCCTTCCATTATTTGAGATGATAAGGCAGAATGTAGTCGAAAATCCACACATGTTGATCAGAATTGACGGAGCTAATTTTGGATTACCGTACGCCATATTGGACATGCACCTAAAACCCTGGCCTCATATACTAGCTGGAGTTTATATGTACAAATAAAGAAATAACCTTACAAAAACATTACTGCTTAATTGAGCTTTGGTCTATACACTAGGGTCTATCATCTTGAGATTCTACAGACTCGAAGGGGAAAGTATCAATGTTTACATTACGACTGACATCTCCCGTAATCGCTACATACGTTTCATGGGGGTCGCCATCTATAGCTATGTATGATCATGGTTAGCCCCATGAATAGGGCCAATCCACTCCGTATCCTTGGCCCCAGCACCACTGATTACCAATTCTTTCGCCCTATGAAGTTTTTTTTCTGCAAAGATCTAGATCGTGAAACTTACCGATTGAATGCTTATGTACATGCAGATAGCCGGACTGTTAAAATTTCTTTAAAAAACATCACACGTTTTGGGTGAAAATCAATTAATCAAATGATTTTCGTGAGTTAATATTTATAATTGTCTCAACGATCTTGACAACTTGATTATTTTGAATTGTCTGGCTCCCTCAAACAGCATCAGAAAAACGATACAATCAATTGCTACGATTGAGTTGGTACCAGACTAATTTACTCGCAGACGCCGCGATAGTCTTGGTGCAAAACGTTCTTGAGTCACTCAACACTACACACGACGCGACTATTCCACCGATAGAGGGCGTTAAGCCGCAAACCGTCAATCAGTGTGGTGGTGATCTGGAAGTTTCCCAACAGCGCCCGCTGTTCGCGATAGTTGGGTGATAATGAACAACAACGTCTTGCACCAAGACTAATGCCGCGAGTGCAAATAAACAAGATCGTTGAGATCGTTTTAAAAGTTCACTCTCGAAAATCATTTGATTTTCACCCAAAACGTGTGATATTTTTTAAAGAAATTTTAACAGTCCGGCTATCTGCAAGTACATAAGCATTCAATCGGTAAGTTTCACGATCTAGATCTTTGCAGGAAAAAAACATCATAGGGCGAAAGAATTGGTAATCAGTGGTGCTGGGGCTAAGGATACGGAGTGGATTATTCATGGGGCTAGATCATGGTATGATCTTGCATAAAACTTCACAAAAGTAAATAAACTTATTATACCACTTCTTAAAACTCTCTCCCCAGTTTAACTCTATAGGCGACTCAATAATCTTATGATTTACTATACACCTTATTTTTATGGCAAAGTGCTTTATAAAAAAGAGTGAAAATGGTACCTGTAATGGTGTTCGGGTCGGCCAGCACCACCAGTACTACAGTAGCCCCAACATCTGACGACACACTTCCAGGGCAGGCTCGTGTTTAAGGACAGCGAAGCAGTCTACATGTACACCACCAACAACGTGAGGCGAGCAAAACGATGTTAATACTGTAGCGGTACATAGTTCAGAGTTCACAATCCTGAGGTCACTAATCTTTATTATGTAGATAGATACTAGACTGCCATGACGTAATGTCTCGTTTCAGTGATTGTGAAGTTCTTGGCCTGAGTTCAAGTCACGGACGATGTTGCATAAGGATCATTCTAAGCCATGATTGGTCAGTTTGGAATGGAACGTTATTCAATGGGACCTTATAATTATTTGCGTTGTACCAATGGGACTAGGTTTTCTATAAAATGGGATGTCTGGGCATAGGAAGGGGAATCATAGAATCATAAAATCATAGAATCGGTGAATCGGAGTCAATAGATCAGAACAGTTGGGAACCTGGGGAGAACTGTAATGGTGTAATTGTCTGAATGATTGTAACTATTGATTGCTGTTAATTTGTGAGCATTATGAGTGAATAAAGGCGTCCGACCACTGCAGCTTGAAGACAGTCTCCGTCGTCCGTATTACTAACGTCTCGGTTTGGGTTAATGTACCCAGGGTTAGAAAGATAGGGCCCGCTTTCGGTCATAAAGACTCGGGGCTGAAACGATCCACCTCTACCCTCCCCTGTAAGCTGAAGATCATCCCCTTTACCCCTAGTCCCGTCCCTTTCCTGGTTCCGGAGTCGACGAGAAGACCTTGGTGCTGTGGCCTACCACTGCGGGAAATCAACACCACCGTGCCGACGCTACCACCGGTATCCAGTGCCGACGACGGCGACTGGAGCTGACGTCACAATACGCCAACACGAGCGGGCGCTGTAACCAATCCGGGGCACCGGCGCTTGTCGTCATCACCAACCCTACCTGTTGTTTACATTTTTATACCCACTATGCCGAGTGACTACGGTTGCCGATTGTGTCTATTGCTTGCACTAACAGAGTTTGAACCCCGAGTCGCGTTTGAAAGTCTCTCCAGCTCTTTTCTGCTAATTTAAACTTAAATATATAATTGAACAACTTAATGTAAACGTACCATGAAAGTTACTGTTCTTTTGAAAAACAAGGCACCTTTGTCTCCTTTGTCGGTCGTACCATGGCACGAAGTGACCTATCTCGTCCACTGCACACAAAAACGTATTTCGATAGAATCGCGATTAAAGTTTTTTGAACTGCTGTTTTGGAGCCTGCTAACTATTTTTGTTTACAAATAAAGCTTACGCTTTATTCGTAAAGAAATGACAATGTGTTTTCAATTCTGCAACTATTTTAACTAGTAAATTACAAACACATACGTCACTTTGTGAAACTAAAAAATTAGTTTTGCCCGCAGAGCACTGTGTACAAACACAATTCATATGAAACCTTTATATTTTAAAATATTGACTCGATAATTATTGTCTTTGGTATAACTTATCTTAATACGGACCAAGATGGTAATACTTTTAAAGATCACTGAATAAAATTTGATTGAACTTCAGCATTTCCGGTCTCTCAGTATTGAAGGAAAAGAACAACAAAATAAGTATTTCCGCTTATTGATAGAACGATAGACAGTTCATAGAAACTAAGCCTTTTCGCCTCATATTCTAGAAGAATATCAATTAAGATTGTTTTCTCCGTTTTGCATGAGATTCGGAGATATCAGACATATAAATTTGTTATTGAACAAAATAAAACAACACTTTTACTTTGCAAATATGTAATAATCCTCCAACAGGGACAGTGACTCTTCCTAAATATTGATGTACATTGCCTGAAAGCAAGGAAAAAACTTGGGCTTTGTTATGCAAACTTCAGTCCAGAGTTGTGTGTAGTGAATTAGACGTGTGTGTTACACACTGAAGAAAAAAAGAGGAAAAAAACATCAAGATGGCTTAGCGCCGTGTTCTCACAAAAACATCCTGTTTTCACTACAATTTCGGGGTCAAAGCTACCATGAAAGTTCGAGGGTAAGTCAAAGACATTCTTTGTGCCTCGTTAGGCCTGATAATAATTGAAATGGTTTAAAGAGTGTGTACGGTTTTAATCTGGAACTAGACCGTGTTGTTTGTGAACAAACACAAAGCTGTTCCCTTTTTTTACTTTGATGAAACGCTCTAAACCTCTAAAGTGAGCTTGACTTTGAGATAGAAGACCCTTGGTCTTTGACAGGCCTTTATTTTTACTTTGAGTGTGCTAAGAACAATAAATTTTCCTAATTTGATCTTTCTGTTAAGACCGATTAAGGAAAGGTCAACGTTGGGTTGTGTGTATGAATAAAATGTCAAATGTGTCACAAGCTACGAGACACCACAAAGATGACAAGTTGTTCAGGGAATATAATTTTTTGATTTTAACTTCCTGTTTGAAACGGAGGAAAAGTTCAAAATGTTGTCATGCTTTAAAATAACATTTCAAATGTGTATTAAGCTACCAAACAACCAAAAGATTGTGACTTCATGACATGTGGTTCAGGAAATATGATTTTTAATATTTGAACTTCCTGTTTACAAGCGGTTCAGGAGATATGATTATTTGAATTTTTGAGCTTCCTGTTTGGACCGGAAGTAAATGTCAAAATGGGGTCAGCCGTTTGAAAAAAATCACAAGTGTTTTAAACTACAAGACAAAACAAATATTACAACTTTTTGACATCTGGTTCAGGAGATATCATTTTTAAAGTAATAAGCTTTGAATTACTGTAACTTGACAACCGATGACGTCATGATGAACAAAATGTGTTTTTTCATACTAACAAACTTCATAAGGTACAAGATGGTAAGTAACTTATCCCAATCTATTGCCTTAAAAAACACCTTAACTTACCTAGGAATTACATATGTTGGTCATGCACAAATCCAATGGGGGTATGTACTAACTAATTGGTCCACCTTCGGTAAGGAATAAACAGCGGCGGAATCTCAGACACACTGGCATGATTGCGCAACCCAGTGTTTTATCCATGGGGTTAGATTTACCAATCTAATCGTTAATTATCATGATAGTACAATGTATTTTGGTTATTTTAGTGGCCTGGAATAACTCTTACTAAAACTGTAAAAGCATTTGTGTTTTTAAAAAGGTTTGTAGATTTAAAGTAACTCAATTATACTTCATTTGAAATTTGACCAATTAAATATTTACACTTATAGAGCTTTTGGTTTTGTACACAGATACAAAACGCGCAATAAATGACGTCATTGTGACGTCGTCCGTAATTTTAGGCCGGAAAGCACACAGTATTCCAGAATTCTAAAACTGAAAAAAGTTTGACGATCGGGGGTACACTTTTTGAGATATGGTGCTAATAAGGTTTGCTAATTAAATATTCACCTCGCTGTAAAGTGGCTAATATCAACTAAGAATGTTACGGTTTATTACATTTAGTCATTGGATACAACGATTTCGTTGGATAAACGTGCAGTGACGTAAGCTTTCCATATCTGTGCTATGATTGGTCCGAGGTGATGTAATGCAGCTCATGCATAATATTTGTACGTCATTGTAATGTCGTTTTATTCACTATGTTATAAAAATGTGTACATTGTAAGTGTAAGGTGACTGAATCTCCGCACGAAACGAATGCAAGGTCAAAGGTACATCTGGCAACATCCGGTCAGGCTGGAATCTGGCGTTATTCACGAGCCTCAAAGTGTGACGTCAGATGTTCTGCCTTGTATGGAATGGGCACATTCGGCATCCCGATGCCTTGAAAATGTGCCGAGCGGGAACAGTCTGCACAATTTAGTCATTTAGTAGGTGGAGCAAGTCTCATGTAGATTGCACTTCGTATAATAGTTGTTTCCCAACCGCCTCTTTCTCAATCAGTGTATTCCACTTCATCACCATCAGTATCGTCATATTCGTCTCGGTTTATTTGACCATATTCGTCGTGTTGCTCCGCATCGCTTTGGTACACTCCCTCTCCCTCCTCCTCCTCTCATCCTCCGAGGTGCCAACTCTCGGGAGGAACACATCAAGGTAGAGTTTCCTCCGAACACTCCCTCCATCTTTACCGGAGACTTCGATGACGCGTCTTAATTTGGTCATCCCCTTTCTCCGAGAACGAGTGGGAGATACCGTTCCGGACGAGGATGCTGGGCGCCGCGGACGCCCCGACGAACGAGGGGTACGTTTCCGCGTTCGGCGTTTCGTAGGAAACGGTGTTTGGTGGTGTCGCTTTGCACCCATCACCGAGCGGTGGTTACACCGCGTCGGCCTTTCATCAATGGCTTTGGGTGAAAAACTTGGTTCTATCTTCGTTTCTGCGCCGGAAGAAGTCCCCGCCGGGTCAGGACGGGGAGCTGGCGACATCATCACCCCACTGCTGCACATATTTCTCGCCAGATGACGCACTTTAACCTCCCGGACAATTTTCAAGATGCCGGAGGCAAAGTCATCTTCAGGCCAAAGACGAGGCACGATGGGCGAGGCGTGGACGTGGGGTAAAAAGTCCAGGAAGGTTCTCCGCTCCGGTGCCGGGAGACTAGGTGTGAACCGCCGCGATGCCAAGATACTAGTGGAGACACGAGTGGGACGTTTACTCCAACGGTTATAATCGTCCCCGAAGAATTTGTTCTGGCAGATGCCCCTGATGATTTCTTTCTCCCCTGGCGTTAGAGACACTCCTGACGAGCGATTCTGAAAAATTGGTCTCCCCGCAGGCGGCCGGGTCTGGGGCTGGGGCTGGGGTCTGGTTGACTGGTCTTTTCTGGCTGTCATCATTTTTGTACTTTTCAAACTGTCCTCACACCAGAGAGCAACACGAGATCAATTGCGTCCGCTTTTTAACTGAGCACAGTCGACGAGTTCAGAGTAAGTTTTGTTTTTGCGTGCGGTGTTGAGCTTTCACATCGGTTTGGAAGTAACACAAAATGGTACATGTCACCAATACAAGAAGTGTCTATAAACAGTCGTGCAGAAACAATGTCATTCACCACACTGTGCCTTCAAAATGATGACAGCTTGTTCAAATTGCCGTCCAATTTCAGCATCCAGCAACAACAACAACAACAACCCAACAACATTGCGAAAAACCACCTAACTTGGACCTGCTGGTTTGCTTATTCGTAGAAACACTTTGGTATTATTTTATTACTCGTCAACATAGTACACGCAACACTTGAGAGTTTTTTCTTCTTTTTTTTCACGTGAAGTGATCCAAAAAATATCACCCATTTGACATTCAGCTCTATACTGCTGGTACGACAGTTTCACTTGAAAACGTAGGGTGACTATTCAAAGTAGAACATTCTTTAATTATTGTATACTTCAAGAGCTTCTCGAGTGCTGCCACGACGAGCCCATAACAACCCATAAACTCCATTTAGGGAGCGATCAACTGTGGTATTCCCACGGGTAAAAGCAAAGAGTATATAGCTCTTCATATTAAATTTATCGTCTGAGATTTTCATGAAAATGAGAACCCGGCGGCAGTCATTACAATCGTTAATTAAAACACTCAGAAACCTCAACTCTAAACCAGTGAAACCCAAACCACCCGTGGGTGGTCTCGTTAAAATATATATATATATAACAAAAATGGAAATTATGAAGATGCGAGCATTCAATTTGATGCCAAAATCAGACTGGAGCTTTTTCCAATTGTCGTAACAAACATTAATTTCCAAAGAATAGTTAGCGGCTTGACGTTTCGACCCAGCAGAGTGTTTTTGGAAGGCTAAAAATGACAACACAACACGCAGAAGCAGTCAAGTGGAAATAGCTGAAAGGAGAGAGGGGCAGAAAGCACACGGAAAAAGCAAGGGATGAACAATGAAGAAGGAGACAGTGGGGGAGGGGGGGTTACATTAATCTCAACTGTCAAAACAAAGTACAATATTGTCATAATAATATAACACAGTGTCCAAACTTTATAATCCAATATGGAACTCTGTGCTCTAACGTTGTGGCGTTGATTATAAACTAAAGCGAAAGTCCACTATCTGATTGGGCTCATTTCCCGTGATCGTAACAGATATGCGGCCATGTCCGTATTGACGGCTTCGGCAGTGACGGATCGCTGAAAAGGCTTATTCTTCAACGCCGTCGATGAAGCCAATGACCAAAGCCGTAGTCGCTTGACGAGGGACGCGGTAATAACTAGAATCTCCCCTCGTAACATTTGACACATTCTGAGAGTGTGGAGAACCCACTAGGTGCAAACTGTATTGAGTTCCCGAGTATCGATACCACATGACTGGTCGTTGACATAGGAACTTTGCAACATTCAGGTATTGGTTTCGAGATTTTTAATTAAAAAGAACAAATGATTCCTGTAATTTCACCGTCAGAAGGGCAGGTCAGTACAGTAAAATAACGTGATCAACCTCTGGTAATGTGATATAAAGTTCATGTTTAAGTGAAAAGAACTGAATCTCACGTCCACCAGCCATGTACAACTTGCAATTTCGCATGTTACATGCATTTATGTGCATTGTCCGTGGCATGTGCGAAAGCAAGTTTTGTTGTTGTTTGGAAACAGCATCCTCTGTCAACATTCGTTTAGAGCAAAATATCTTGACAAAACAAACAAAATATTATTCAGGAGAAAATCGGGACATGCAAATTTAGGGCGTGCACAACATGGATTGAGAAGAAGTAATGAGCACATAATGTGTTTGAACATTTATGTTACACACATGTTCACAGATGTGCATATTACTTACATGACTTAAAGATGGTCATGGTGGGAAAACCTCCCTTGAAATGTTTGTTTGCTTCAAGTGATATTGTTTTTTCAGAAATGAGCAAAACATTTAGTTTTTTGATCTCGCAACTCCCAAATCCGATGTCTGAAAAAAGTGAAAACAATATTTATGTCGCTCTCAGATGACCGATTGAGCTGAAATTTTCACAGGTTTGTTATTCATGTATATATTGGGTCACGTATACCGTGCGAAATACTAGTCTTTGACGATTAACCTCTTTGTTTTCGAGACGTACTGTCGTGAAACTCTGTAAATTGTTTATGTTTTCGAGTATGGTCTACCTTTTTTAATCAATGTTTTTTCCCCCGGCCTCTTAACTATTGGTTTGGATAAATTAAACAGCAGCTTTTTCCATAACACAACAGTATTTAAGAGTAATTTGTTCCAGTATTAACTTCTTTCCGCCTTCTTTTCAGATTGAAAAAAAAAATGTTTTTTTTTTTTTCCTTCTTAAAATCACACCATGCTTAACAAAATGTTAATTTGAAGGAATGTTCTTGAATAAATACACATATTGAGATATTATCATAACATTTACACTGAATTTAGTAAATAGTGCAGAATTAAGTGCACTGCCTACAGTCAAAGGAAAATATCTAACATACCAGTAAAATGTGTACTTCATTTTCTATTTTAAAAAATATGATTTTAATTGAATAAAGGTTCATTTACAACAATGACTTCTTCAAAGTAGAATTTTTCTAGATAAAAATTTTAAGGCACCGACACATAGATGACCTTAATTACAAAGTACATACACAGAAGGAAGTAAAAATTGGACAGTTACACCATAAGTTAAACAAAGACCATTTTGATTTCTTAAATTTACAAGCTAAAACGGTAAAAACGGATGAACTTTAAAGTACTGCTGGTGTGTTTCAGGTTTTTGTTCCTGTTGGTATTGTCTATTTGTTTGTTTATTTTCTTTCTTTCTTACTTTCTTTCCTTTTTTTGGGGGGGGGGAGGCGGTTTAGACTCTGTTGAAAAATTCGATTTTTTAAAAGTTCTTGTAAAATTGTACAAATTTCCCTGTCACAGTAAATATTAAAAAGTGAACAGTATATAACCTTATAGTAATTTGTCAATGATGTGAATTTAGGCGTTTGTTGATGGCATAACTAAAGCCAGTTGTGTATTTTCTTGGCTCATAATAGTTTGATTTTACTCAATGAAGTGCAGTATAATGCACCAAATAAAGAACAAATACATTTGGGTGCTGAAATATTCCAAAAATGGCACAGCTGCATTGAAAATATCTTCATTCTGGATACAATTAATCATAACTGAAAAAATATATATATATTATTCATGATTTGATATTTCAGAGTAGCTTTGATAAAATATGTCTACACTAGAAGCAGAAAAGCAACTCAAATTTAAAAATAAAATATAATAAACTATTTAAAAAGAAGCAGAGGAAACTGCCTTAGACACAAATCAGTTTTAAAGTGATTTTCAGTTTCCAATGGCACAAACATACAAGAAAAAGAAGAAGAGGAAATCGGCCGATCCGCTGATATATTGCAGTCCTGTACAAAATATGCTGTTGTTAAAACTGTACATTTAAAGCTAAACAAAGTTTTTATGGTTCCAAACCTCACACGCCGCACTGAGCTGTAAGTGTCATTTATTTTAGTCGACCACTGTTTTGAAAAATAACCTCTCCTGGGGTATACTGTTTAGAGGGCCACTGTTTTAAGAATCGCTCACATTGTCTCCTATTCCTCAGCGGGATTTTTCTATATCTTGTGTAAATAAAATGAAAAATAATAAGTAAGCAGAAAAAAGGAAGAACTCAAGAAAATATGAAAACTCATGAAATACATCCCCCCCCCCTCACCAAAAAATAATAACAAATATACATTATGAATTAATAGTACAAATTTTGTTAACAAACATGGTTAGTCAGTAATGAGGCACTTATAATCGAGGTCACTTCTTGTAAGAAACAAATTATCATGGCGGTTTGTGAAGAAGTATGAGTAAAACATAAAATAAACTCATGAAAGTATGTCATCTAGTGTCATTCATCTTGGCACCCATCTTCAAAATTTTTTGTTTTCAGTGCTGACTCACAGGATTAAATTTTCTGCATTTTGGGGGAATAATTTGAGAGCATGGTTGTCCTAATAAAACCAAGACTCATCCAAGTCAAGACAGCAAACATTCTCATAAAATGCATCAGGGTTTTGTTGTTGAGATTTGTTGGTATTCGTTCGAGAAAATATGGAATGTGTTCACCATGAATGTGCCAACCCTCAGCCATAGGTCATGGCTGATAATCGGCCGTGGTATGCTGGAATCTCGGATTTACTCCCCAGGTGCTGAACACGCCGATAAACAATGGTGGCAGCCTATCAGATCTTTCGTAATCCTTGTTTGTAAAACAAAAGGACGAAGGTCTGGAATCGGGGATTACACAATAACCCCTGGAAAAAAGGGAGATTTCAAGCATGAATTCCAGTACCCTTTGTCTCTCTTTGTACGGGGGAAACAAAGCATCGCAGGAAGATGTCGTTTTACAACTTCATCTGACCCTGATTCTTCTGGAACATCTTGCTGGTTGCATTCTTCATCTTGTAGAACACATTTGCCTGCTTGTCTGTAATCTTCTGTCTCCTCTTCTTGGCCTGCATAGAAGGATGAAAATGGGGATTGTCAAACGGCCAAAACACAACAAAATAATTTACATTTAAATTCTTCTTTATACATTGTGTTGTAAAAAATAATAATGGACATTCACATAGCACCAGGATCTTACTGGCAGAAATGTAAGAACCAGAGATAATGCTGGTCTCCAAGTTTCGCACATTATACCTTTGTCTTCAGCAAAAGATACTGAAAGCCACACATCGATGCTGAACCCAAACACCCCACCATTCAAAGCTGAAAATCTGACAACATTATCAGAAACACTTACAGCATCAACTTTTCTGGGATAAAACTGTTAAAAAAAAATCTCTTCTGCACGCCCCCAACCCACCACACGTTCACTGAAGCATGAAAAATACCAACCTTCTTGGTAAGTCCCCTCTTCATGGATTTCTTGTCGCCAATATAATACGAGTAAATTGGTGCCTCCTCATCCATACCATCTAGATCTTCACTTGGTCCTGGCCAACTTGACGACGTGCCGACTGGAACAACAAAAATTATTAATAAATGAGATAAATCAGATGAAACATGAGTAAAATAGTGATCAGGTATGACCAGCAAGGCATCAGGCAATTTGGGTAATAAAAAAGTTACCAGTAACAGAAGAGAAGTATTAAGTTTGTCAAAACTGTGACATTGAGGACTGATTCCATTAACATTGAAAAAACATTAACATTTAAAATTAAACAGTAACGCAGAAGCTTTTTTGAAGCAGTGGTGGTACAGGTTTTGGGCACAATGAGTAAGTTATTTGGTATCTATAGTTCTACCTCAGTTTTGCTACATCAGTCTGTATGGGAGGGACAAACAAAAATAGCAACACTATGATATCAGTTAACACCATGAGTCTTACTGTATGAGCTCGGTACAGCTCTGATTGTATGGGAGCCAGTGTAGCTACGAAGCTCTGATACACGTCCTCTCCTTCATCCCCTTGATGTTGAGCGTGTCTCTCCACCAGCTTCTGCGTCACCAGGGCGTTGATGCGCGCCTCGCCGTACAGACCCTCCACAGCTAGCTTAGCAGCTGACTGGGCAGCGTGGGCACCAAGAACACCAACGTTGGCGTCTGGAGGAAGGAACGTTTGATTTGATATTCTATTGACTATTGTAGTGATCTGTAAAGACGTCAACCGCGAGCTAATTGCAAAGCGTGAGCTAATTGCTAAGCGCGAGCATGTGCGCGGTTGGTTTCTAATTAATAATATTTTGATATAGAAGATGATTAATAACAAAGATTGGAATAAAATAAAGGAATGTAAGAATAAGAAGTCAGTTTGGGGAAGATACTTGAACAGAGCGGAGCTCTTATTTAAAACTTTGGTCTGTTAATGGTCTATATACTACTCCTACGTGAGGAAAAAAGGACCCAAACCCAGGCCAAGACATTACACGATCATGACTAAATATATTGTGTACAGTAACTATTGCCACTGTTCTCCCATTATCCTTTATAGGGTTGTTGTGTCTTAACTTATGACAGTGTAACATGGGCCCAATTTCATAAAGCTGCTTCAGCACAAAAAGTAGCTAAGCAAAACAAAATCATGCTTACCAGAGTAAGGTTACCAGCCAAAATGTCATTTCACATGCACCATTTCCCGAATGGTATCCTGCTCATTTTTGCTTAGAAGAAAATTGTTAAGCAATATTTTCTGCTTCAGCAGAATTACAAGATTGGGCCCATTTTTTGTGTTAATAATCTGTCCAAATCGAGCATTTTACTTCAGACCGAACCAAGCCATGCTCTTTCAAATCACTTACTTAGTTCAGCAAAATGCCGATCTTTGGTGATTGGACGATCCATGGTGATGACCCGGAGGTTCTGTGAACCATCACGCCCGGTGTACCAGATGTGGAGTTGGAATGGAAGACTCTCCCGCCCTTCAATCATACTCTTGGGCACCACAGAGTCATAGATCGGCTCTGCCTTAGCTGTACAGGAGAATAAAGAAAGTGCTTCAGGTGTAACCTGGCCGGGAAATAATGCTATAGTTCCATTGCAAAGCTGATACATACAAATAAGACCCTTATTCCAAAACAAATACTTTGGGAGAAGTTCGGCAGAAACAGATTTTCAATTTGAGGGTTTGAAAATATCTCACCTTCATCATCTTTGTGTGTTACAGTCAGGCCACCGAAATTGTCATAGATAACTGAAATGACAGAAAAGAAATAATTATTTTTACAAAGACAAAATTAGCCTGTATAGTTCAAACTCGTGTTATTCAAACTTGTTTATATTTCCACATCATGGTCAATGGTTAGACTGCAGTACTCGTAATCACAAGGTTGTAGGTTCAATATCTGGCAAAGCTATAAACGGCCGATTTCACAATGACTACAATAAGTATTGTTGTCTAGTTAATGAATCACAGTATATTGACTTGTGCAATTCATTTGTTATTGATGTATGGGAGAGATTGGCTGTTTGCCAGCTTGGCGTTTATATCCCCTTGTGGGAGCTTTGCCGAGTTCCCTTGTTAGGAAAATCATCTGAAAAAACATTGCAAAAAATGTTTATCAAATAAAAGGAAATCATTGATAAAGTACAGTAGAGGCTATATGGGTATGGAGCATAGAAATAGAACACAGAGAATGCTGAGCTCGATTGTTGTCTGTGTCTGCTGTGCACGCCCTCTATGTCAACTATGGACAAAGAGTATCAATACCATGTGACATGTTTGTATGACAAAATTAACCAGATCAACCAATGGGAAAGCTGGAATTTGCCATACAGCTTAAATGGCAGCGCGCTTGACTTGCCTCAAAGCAGATATGCATTGATAAGCACACATAGCATTCTCTAAGTTCTATTTCTATGGTATGGAGGCATCTTCTTGAAGCCGAGGCTGGTGGCAAGATGACCTGACGGACAGACAGACAGACACAGAACAGGAACAAGAACAACAACACACAGGTTGAACCAAGATAGAACCAAAACAAGGAAACAAGGAGGTAAGCTAGAACCAATAGACACAATCGGCGACCGTAGTCACGTGACTCATAGTGGGTATAAAATGTAAACAAACCAAGCAAGCAACATGCAGTGTGCATGAAAAAGCATGACTGCTTCCTACCTTACGGCAGAAGCACTCGGGCGCAGCCATGCTTTTCTATGCACACTGTTCGTCGCTTGCTTGGTATGTTAACATTTTATTCCAACTATGAGTCACGTGGCTATGGTCACCGATTGTTTCTGTTGAGAAGCAAACTATATTAGATAACGGGAGATGAGAGCTCGTTTCTACAAAAAAGAAACTTAATTTCAAATTTCACATGTTCGTTTTATTTTTTGTCCTTAATATTTGAAAAAAAAAAATTGTCAGTTGGTCCTCTTCTTGTGATGTATAACTTCAGCTCACCTTCTCTGATGGGTTTTGTACGGACACCAAACTCAAAGGTGGTCTCGGAGTCCTTGGTTACATTACCAACGTTCCGAGTAGCCTGACTCGCTTGCTCAGCAATATTCTCATCATTTCGAAAGTACCTGCAGGTAAAAATAAACATATTTCACAGACTTTTATTATGAACACACGGCTAGTCATACCCAGTCATCATCAAACCACCCGCCTTTAATTTTGGCAAGTAATCTTTCATCAAAGTCAGGTTTTACTTTAGGATTTGAACTGGCCCCTTGAGGGCAACAAAATCGAAATATCAGACTCAAGTAGGAAGCTTATCAAGCCTGGGCACTTCAAGACAGATTCATTGGCTAAATCGTTCCGACCCTGCGGAGACCGAAGCTGCTGCAAGCTGCTTGTATCAAAATGCCCATACAGGCTGTAAATCGTTGCCAAAATTGACATACTTGTCATCAACCGATAAAGTCAAAGTAAAAGTGATATCAGGTATTTACAATTTCTCATGTTACCCAAGATCTTGGCTTTTGATGATTTAAAACGCAAGGCAAACCTCTGTTTCAAATTATTTTTCCAGACATTTTTTACTAGAAATGGATAAGTAAAAACAGCACAGAATCAGACATGCCTGGGTGTACGCTAACGACTATACAGAAATTGATTCGGTCTCTACAGAGTAACAATGAATCCCAGTGAATACTTCATCTGATCGCAAATTGAAATGTGTCTCATGACAACAAAAAAGTATCCCTTCCAACATGAGGGAAGTTTGTTTCACATTCCATGAGGGATTACTCAGCCAAAAATCAACTCACAATCCGTTGTGGAGGACCAGTTTAGCGGAGACGTTGGTCGCCAGGATTGGGTGCTCCAGTATGTTGGAAAACTCATCGTTTAGTTTCATTGGATCTACTACATTGACCTGGGGAAAAGAAAAGTCAAGAAAATCAGGGGGGTAAAAAATGAAAACTTGAAATTTGTTCTTTTTTAAAAAACCTCCCTGCATCCATCTTTAGAAGTGATTGTTTTCAATTAAACTTGCATGACCTAATTTCTCTAGAAGAGTTTAGTTTGTTATATTTTGCAAAAATTAGTTTATTGGCCTGAAGTTTCGACCCTAGCAGAGCCTTTCTCGAAGGCTAAATGTTTTCTCTGAACTTTGACAGATGATGCTTAATCAAAACGAAAAACATACAAAATGTTCACATATTGCACAAAATACTTGTAAAATGCAAAATTGTTTGTACATGGCTGCTGAACATAAGATAATGTCGGGATCCTGACTATAATTCATTTAAAGTTTTTCATTAACTACCACTTATCATTGGCAGATTTTTTGTGCAATACCGTCAATGAAAGCTTATAACTTTCTTGATTCTTAAAAAAATAGCTACTTCAAATTTAAATCTATATTTTCGAGACAAATTGACCAAAAGTCCGACCTTTAATGATTCATTAAATTCAACTACAAGGTGAACCGTTGAAATGGGATTTCTGACTTTTATAACTAGTGGTCATAATAACAACCACTACCGCACAAAAAACATAACTTTAACCGACGAAAACTGCTGCTGTTGGTGAGCCAAGCTTAAAGGAACATTACAGAGTTGGTGAGACAAAAACTTGTAAAATATACTTTTTGATCACAGATTTACATAAAACTTACACGGTCTAATGATGATGATAGTAGAAAACTTCCCTTGAAATATTTCTATCTGAAATGCCATATTTGATGAGAAATGAATAAACTAATTTTCCGATTGGAGTTTATCGCTCAGTGAGCGTTTTATTCATTTGTTGAATCTATATGATTTCATGCAAATGTGTAATCAGTTTTTCACTATTTTCTCGTGACCCAGATGGCCGATCGATCTCAAACTTCTACAGGTTTGTCAGTTTATGTATATGGTGGATTACATAAAGTGCTTACACTGCCAGCAACTGTTTTGTTAGCAAAAACCAATTCTGTAATGTTCCTTTAAAACCTTAATCAAATCAAAATCAAATCAATTAAACCTTATTTCAGTACCATACAGACAAAAAAAGAATTCATACACATTTTAAGTTTACTTGATTGTGTTTGGATATTCTATTTTTTTGTTTGATTGAACCCTTCTGAACTTTAAAAAAAGGAATGACAAGAGTAGTCTACCTGTCCACCAGTTTTATCAGCAACACTTCCCAGTTCGATTACTCGGCAGTCCTCTCCTTCCATCGTCAACACTGACACACAGGTCCTGTCAAGTGAATACATACAACATGACAAACCAAAAAAACACCAACCCCAAACAAACAATAGACTCGTTTTCACCAAATGTCAGCAAAATAAAATCGTAACTATAAATACAGATTTCTAGGAGCAGTTGACACGTCAAAGACAACAATTATAATGTAAGGGGCCATTCAAATTAATAAATTTTTAAGACCCACCCACCTGCCCAAAATTTAGATTTTTTTAAGTACTGATACTAGTGATAGACTATTTAATATAACCTAAAACACTGAAAAGCAAAGTAATGCCTCAAATGAAGCAGATACTTAGACCAATTCTCTCCCAGCTCTCAATGGCTTTTCCTAGCTTCAAACATGCAAGTTTGTACTTGAAACCGAAGAGGAAATTATTTTCCATCTCCCCTTTAGGGATGGAGGTCAGCTATCGACCAATAACAATGGACAGCACAGACATACCAGAAACTACAGACGATCTGGAAGGGGCTGCTAGGGTTTATTTCACCTTAAAAATGTTGGTTTTTTTTCTCTCTCTGTTATTTTAATTGTAAAATGAATTTTTAGTAGCAGTCATTTCTCTTGACCCACCCACCCACAGTAAGAGAAAAAAAAAAAAAAAGGAAAAAGATTCTTATACATTGATTATTCTGAATGGCCTCTAAATGAGACTGCAACGCCTGTATTTCCATCTTAGGAAAATCATTGATTAAAGAACTCCTCTCTTGGCAGTAATACAATGTTGGAAAAAACCCAAA
This sequence comes from Pycnopodia helianthoides, assembly GCA_032158295.1. Taxonomy (NCBI): domain Eukaryota; kingdom Metazoa; phylum Echinodermata; class Asteroidea; order Forcipulatida; family Asteriidae; genus Pycnopodia; species Pycnopodia helianthoides. Next base: position 9,147,117 of record CM063250.1, on the reverse strand, counting down.
TAATTGTGGTTTTAAAGAACTGCTTTCAATGATTTCTTCTTACCCACTGTCCCGAGCGTAGTGCCCCACATGCTCATAGAAATCTGACGACGTGTTATAGTGCTCATCATCCACAACATCCAACTGGCCCAATCCAACATTTGCCAACCCGTCTGTGCACACGATGACCTTTGACCCGACCTTCTGTGCTGCCATGGCAACTGACAGCATGAGGGCTGGTCCAAGAGCTGTTTGTCCTCCCTCTGTAAGGCTGTTCAATGGAATTGAAAAATATTGGACACGGTGGATTTTCCCATCTAATGTTTTCCTCCATTCTGTAGAAGCTGGAAATGTTGTCCTCATTTCTGAGAGACCATCTTAACCCTAGGAGTGCCCGCTAATAATACACTTGTAATGCCATGCATTTTGAATTGCAAATTACTGCTTAATTTAGAAATTGCAAATAAAAATTTTAGAAATCGACTGCAGATAATGCACACACAAGTCCAAAGCTGAATTCCCACACTTGATTTTGGTCACAATTTAAGCTTTCACAAAGCTCATTTTAAGGTCATGTGGTGTGCTGTAAGTTAGGCTCTCCGTTGCACGATTGCAAAACATTCCATATTAGTTTAATTTAAGTTCCAAGTAGACTATAAGTTAGAACAAACAAACTGCACAAGATTGTAATCTGGCCTCCACTGCAAGGGTGTTTTGCACTGATGTGTATAATGCATGGTATGGTCTAGCGTGTAAAAGTCAAAAAGAAAAGAAGAAAATGCACAGCGAATAGAACTCAAGTGCGTGTAATGATTTGATTAATGAATGTCATGTGACCAACATTCCTCCAATCAAAGGACAAGCATCTTCTTGCGCGTTCTATACAGATACAAAATTTTGTTACCAAAGAGATAAAAAACAACTCGTCTACCTGAAGACCTTGTCCGAAAGACATCTGCGAACTTCTTTGATAGGAGCTGGCAGAGGAAAGATCTGACCCAAGCTGATGATGCTCTGCTCATCTGTCAATCCGGCGCCCTCTAGTGGTACCGGCTCTTCAGTCCCGTCCCCAATTACCACCACCTGAATAAAACAGAGGAGGGAGGTTCACTCAAGATCCGCAAGGATAAAGACAGGTACTGGTCTGCAGGCCCAATGATTTAATTGGATAAACGTGATGTAAGCTTTCCATATCTGTGCTATGATTGGTCCGAGGTGATGTAATTTGTCAGCTTGCACTTTCGATCATCTGCATGCAGCCTGTGCATAATGTTTGTACATCATGCAATGTTGTTTTTATTCAGTATGTAATATGTGTACATGTACGAGTGAAGTGACTGCAAGGTCAAAGGTACATCTGGCAACATCCGGTCAAGCTGGTATCTGGGGTCATTCACGAGCCTCGAAGTGTGACCTCAGATGTTCAGGCTAGGAGTTAGTTTGAGAAGGTCAAATGTTTGCATTAATGAAATGACAAACATGAAACAAATGCACAAAAAAACAACTGCTATTTGAAAAAATATTGCAACAGTGAACTACACAATTTATATTTTCAGGAAAAAACAGGAACAAGCAAAAAAAGAACAAATTTAGGTGAGCAGGGTATCCTATCAGGGTGTTTGAGAGTGATACCAGGCTTTGTGCGTGGTCTCACCCATACACTCTTGCTTTGCTGAGATGTACAGCAAAGAGCCACTCCAACAGCTTTATTCCATGAACTGCATCTCTTTGGAACTCCTTGCCTGGTGCATGTTTCTCTCCATCGTACAATCTAGACCATTCTAGACGAATATCAATTCCTACCTTCAGCTCACCCGTATTATTTTCAACTTAAGCGTTTTCTTCTTACCAAATTTTACTTACCCCTTACCAAATTCGGCTTTTGGCCTTGTATCGGGTGAATTTGCATAACAAAGAAAGAAAAAAAAGAAGAGAAAAAAAACTAACAAACTCACATTATCATTGAAAGCAATGAGTCCCACTCTTTTATTTCCTTGAAGTTGTTCCATTTTCAACAGCTGCTGGTCGATGGCTGACTGCATGGCCTGTGCCGGAAAGAAACAACAACAATATTTTGAATAAATTTCTAATTAATTATTTTTCCGAAATTTTGAATGTATCCAAAAGTACATGAATTATCAGGCTTTCACTCTAGTAAAATCGACTAAAAATTCCTTCCCTATCATTTTTTCATTATGATAAAATCACATATCAAAATGTTTGAAAAACTGAAAAACTCCCAAGAGGGTAAATCCTCCCTTTTTTCATATTCAGCAAAATTTTCAATTGCCATTTTTATGATTTAAATGATAGATAAAACACCCTGAGCCCGTTTTATTTATGGTAAACCCTACCATAACCATCTAAAAAGTCACTTTGCAATTTGACAAAGAGAAACATTGTTGACAGGCAGCCATGCTTGACAAGTGACAAAAACAACTGCTGTTTGAGTATGCACAACTCAATTATTCACTCTGTGTGCAAATACATGGGTTTAAAAAAATGTTACTTTCTACTAAACAGCCGTTGGCTTAACAGTCCCTTTTCAGTCCCTCCCTGATCACTTGGGTTTTCCTCCAAAATCCTAAACTGACATTTCTTCATTAGCTTCTCTACACAGGTATCTTCAGGTCTACGGGCAAGTCACTTTTGAGGATCCCTTGGTTGCATTATTAGAAAAAATATAATAATATAAGATTTCCACTATGGCCCAATGGTTTGTGACCATACACAAGTTATGATTGTATTTCATACCTGCAGTCTTGATATGTATGTGATGGCGGCCTTGGGTTCTTCAGTGTAGTGGTTATGTTCTGCCATCTCTGCCTGGTATGTAGACAGTGCAGCACCAGCGTCGTTCAATCTCTTGTTACCAAGCGCTTCCACAGGGACCTGAGGGTTCATCAGTAATATAACAACAAGTTACAAAACAAAATCCATATTGACAAACATTTGATTACATTGGTACAATGTAAGCAACAAATGGGTGGCACGGTTTGCTTGTGCGTAAAGCGCTCACCTCTCACCAATGTGACCCTGGTTCGATACCCGGCTCAGTGCCATATGTGAGTAGAGTTGTGAGTTGGTTCTCTCCTATGCCTCAAGATTTTTTCTCAGAAGTTCAAAGTTCAAAGCACGCTATCGTCATACAACAATGAGAAACGACCAGAAATGGTTTCAAACGCATTTATAACTAATTTCTATAGGTTTTAATTATTAAATTCTTCCATTGAAAAAAAAAGAAAATGCCCAGGGTCGGCCGTCTTTTAAGGGTCGGTCGGGTTACGCTAACATAACAACTTTTTTTGGGGGGGGGGGGGGGCCTAAGCCAATTTCTCTTTGATTGTCAAAACTTACCGCTGTCGTGACAGACATACTGCCTGATATATCCACCATGAAGATAACGGCTGTATCATCCCCTTCCCCTGTGCCTGGCTGTATTCTGTACGTCACATCGGGCTCTGGTACAAACTTCTGCATCTCTGCGGTGACGGGATTGTCTTGATCACAAAATTCACAATGCCAAACCTGGGGGGAAATGAAGGAAGTTATAAACATCAAAATAAGAATGAATATCCAAGAAACTTTAATCTCAATTGTATGCGTTTGTTAAGCACTAGTAGTTATCTTGAAACACTCAGGTACGCAACTTTGTTATTAAGTTGGACAAAGAGGGACTGCTTTTTTGTATGAGGAAGTTGCAATGTTGTTTGAACCAGTCAGTTTCCCTTGTGGTTCATTACTTGACATTTGAAATTAAAAAAAGTCGCATCCCCTTAAGGTGATCCCGTGACTGCCGCTTCTCAGGTTGTATCGTAAACTTGGCTACATGGCAGTTAACGGTTGCATGGCTTCTGACTGGCACCCCGAACAAAGATATTGACAAAATAGGGAGACCGCCAACATAGGGCTAGTTGGAGGTCGTTAGTTCAAATCCCGCTCTAGTCAATTTTTCTTTGTTCAGCCCCAAAAACTACTTGAAATTTACCCAGTCAGTTTCCCTTGTGGTTCATTACTTGACATTTAGGATATATAAAAATAAAAACCTTGGTGCTTTCACTTGACTGCTTCTGTTACATCAGCATACCTGTTTATGCATGTTGTGCTGTCATTTACCCTTCGAGAAAGACTGATGCAAGGGTCAAAACATCTGGCCATTAACTACCTTTTGCATTTATACCATAGGTCCTTTTGGTTGGTAAGCAGTTTGCAACAGCTTATTCTATTTTCTCAAGATAAAAAATAGTGAAAAAAAACCCATCTCCAAGACCGCTTGGCCACGACACGCCATGGGCACGCCATGGTTCGGAGAAGAACTGGGAGTTGTCAAACCACCGGTTCTTCTCAGAACCACCACTACTCACAAGAGAGATTTACGCACATGGTGTCACCGCAAACCTCACTTGATTGTACTCCCACCATGCAAAGATTCAAATCCTACTTAAAGGTATTATACAGGATTGGTGGAGCTGACAACATAGTCACATACAGTGTTCATGTTTTGTGTGATCAACCATGCACATGAAATAACAAACCTGTGAAAATTTTGGCTTAATCTGTTGCGTGAGTGGGGAGAAAATAGTGAAAAAGCATGCACAAATTTTAAACACATTGTCCTTTATTTTGGTTGTAACAACCTAAAGCAGCTGTTGCGTTTTTTAAGGTTTTCAGATTCAGTTTTCTCAAATATGACTTCATTTCGGAGGGAAATATTTCACAGAAAAAAAATGGTTCTACGAACTTCATAATCAGTAGGCTTTTAAATGAAAATTACACAATGATGTTTTTTATCCTTACCAATCCTGTACAATATCTTTAAGAAACAAGTAGGAAACCACTGCTTAAGCTCAATAATTGTGAGCAGGAGCATACTGTGAATAGTTTTAAAAGACTGGCTGGACAGAAAACAAACGCCACAGAAGCAGTCAGAGAGTTCCCAAAACTTGCACAGGATCTCCGATGCTGTGAAATATGTGACTGAGTTGTTTTTTATCTATCATTATTCTTTCATTCAGCATTAAAACCAAGCATACAGAGAAAATACATAACATTGATACTGATTGAAAGCAAAGGATAGCCAAAAAAGCTGATTAAAAACGGCTTATTTCCATCGGGGTCCTTAAAAAACACAATACAACTGGTTTTGACTTACTTGTGAACCGCCTCCACCGGGAGTGACTCTACTGAGCACAGAGAACACGGCTTCACATTTACTGCAGAAGTCCGGCTTCCCCGTGTGGAGATGGCTTGGGTTGGTCAACATGTCAAACTTAACGGCAATGATGTTGGTGTCTGCCCTCCGGTGCTTATGACTTGGATCTGTGATAAGATAAGACTCATGATAATATTTTTTTTTCAACTTTGTCCTTTTCATCTGCAATGCAATATTTGATTGCCCCGAACCAACTTATCCCCTTAACCTTCTTCTGGTAACAACATCATAATGATAACTTCAGACAGGAGAACCAAGGAAGAGCAGCTTGGTGCCGCCGAGCGGTTAGAACATCGGACTCAAGTTCTGGTGGCTGAGTCATCAGGGTGTGGGTTCGAATCCCCGTCATGACATTTGTGTCCTTGAGAAAGACACTTTACTATAATTGCTTCTCTTCACCCAGGGGTGAATGGGTACCTGTGAGGGCAGAGATGGTTCTTGTGATTGATTTAGCTTGGTGCACTACGGCAGCACAGGCTGTATACTCCCCAGGGAGCTGAGATGGTTTGAGGTAAGAAATTAATGGCCCAGTGACCAAAGGTAATAATGTATGTAAAGCACATTAAGAGTTCTCCCGGAACTGAAATGCGCTCTATAAGATTGTCATATTATTATTATTAAACTTTCAGTGAAGAGGTTTGCGTCAGAAAAAAACCAACACAGGGGATCAGGTATTTCACCTCTGAGGCACCCAGTTCGAATCCCACCTCGCATGGCGCCTCACATGTGCTGTTTTTTTGTAATTCCCTACCTGATTAAAGGGTTTTCCCTAAGTGGGGTTATCCCCCTCCCTCTCCAACAACTTCTCCACACATGTGTTAACTACGGGTTAACAATGGGAGTCGCTTTGAGCATCCCTCGATCTCGTTACAAGAAATATTTAAAATAAACACATTAACAACAACTTGAAGTTTTCTGACCTTTCCTCAATGGTTTCCTCATGGGTGGAAGTGGAGGTGGATGTTGGGGAGATCCGTCTGTATGACAAGAAAAAGAAAAAAAATAATAATTTGACCCCAAAATTCTTTAAATGTGTTATACAAAAATGGTTGAGTTGACAAAATAGTCTCAGACAGTGTTCATGGTTTGTGCAATCAATCACATATTCAACATGTTCAAAGTAACAAACCTGTGAAAATTACGGCTCAATCAGGAGTCAGGTGAGTCAGGAGAAAAAAACGAAAAAACCATGCCAATTTTCAGCATGTAAACACATTGTCCTTAATTTTGAATGTAACTACTGAAATAAGCCCTTGCGTTTTTAAGGCTTTCATGAAAAAAATCTTAAATAATTTGGGGTTGAACAAAGAAAAATTGACTAGAGCGGGATTTAAACCAACGACCTCCATATTAACATGACAGCACTTTACCAACTGGGCTACGTAGCATCCCGAACAAAGATATTGACAAAATAGGGAGACGGCCAACATAGGGCTAGATAGCTCAGGAGATCGCAGGTTCAAGTCCCGCTCTTGTCAGTTTTTCTTTGTTCAACCTAAATTAGTTACAAATTTACCCAGTCAGTTTCCCTCGTAGTTTATTACTTAAATGAAAATCTATTGAAAAACCAAAGTGGAGTAAGATCGCTGAAATGGAAAGAGAACACACTTCTTACTCACTCCAACTGAAAGATCTACAAAGTTTCTTTTAATTCTCTTATTTGAATGGGCTCAGCTGTTCAAAGCCAAAAGCAAGAGTTTGGCCAATTTATTTGTGTCTTTTAGTTAGTAATATGCTGTTGGATTTTGATTGATTCAGAGTAATCTGTTGCTATAAAAAATAAAAAAATAAATCAGGGGAGTTAGAGTTGAACAAATTCAGAAGGAAATGCAATGCTGTAAATTATCTATGGGTTTTGAGGCATTGCATGGTGAGGTATCAATATATATTCGGTTTGCGGTAACACCATGTGTATATAAATATCTACTTTGCTGTGTAGATATTGTTCTTTAGAGAACTTGTCTTGCTATTTATTCTACTACCGCGGAGTAGATTTTCGGAATTTGGGAGACTTCTCAGTTCTGAAAAGATCTGTCCTGCTTATTAACTACTACCTGGGCGGGAGGTAGGAAATCGGCCTGGACTACTACTTTAGCTTAGTGGATCGGGGGACTTCTCGTAATTAACTGCACTGCCGCGGAGTGAGTTCTTTTTGGGGTCTCATGAGACCCAGACACAGCAAAGTAGATACTTATACACATGGTGTTACCGCCAATGGAATATATAATGTAAGTTATCTTTGTGCAAGATACTGTTGGCATACTCACCACCCTCAATGTAGCAATATTGATTTGTTGGTCTAACCACGTCATAGGCAGATGCATACTCTCCATTATCTTTCCTCTTAGGTTTGGGTTTGACCCTTGGAGGCGGGGGATGAGGTATCTTATTGTCATAGATCGCCTCTGTATTCACAAAAGGGAGGAAATCTTTTTAAAAACTGTTCGGCAGTTTTAACCCTCCTACTGTCAATATCATCTACTTTGGTTTTGAATGATTGGATTAACCCTCCTACTGTCAGTGACTCTTGGCAACATTTTCCAGTGAGTTGACCAACCATTTGAAACCATTCGACTGCCAAGGTTGTGTACGGTGGCACAACTGTGCACAGAACTAACTGTGTACTGTGTACATGCATTCCCTCATGGTATCATATTGCAGGCTGGCATAGTTTATCCATCATTCAAAACCACAGTGAATGGTATTGAATGGTCAGACAGCAAGAGGGTTAACTGCCTACAATGTGATATCCTGTCATGTGGTGGATGCATCTACACAGTACACAGCTAACCCTCCTACTGTCCGACCATTCAATATCGTCCACTATGGTGTTGGAAAGATAGATAAACTATGCCAGCTTGCAATATGATATCATGTGGTAAATGCACCTACACCATGTGCACAGTGCACAGTCAACCCTCCTACCGTCTGACCATTCAATATCATCCACTGCGGTTTTGAATGATGTTGAACTATGCCAGCCTGCAATGTGGGGTGAGTTTCTTGCGGATGTAAACCAATAACTGTTTCGGTCATTGGCCCGCGATTAACCATTGGCCAATGCAATCAAAACAGTGATAGGTTCTGATCGCGAAAAATGCACCCTCACTGATAATATGTAATGAATGCATCTAAACAGTACAGTCAACCTTCCTACTGTCTGACCATTGAATGCCACCACAGTGGTTTTAATAGACAAATGCACTATGCTAGCCCATAATATGTTATCAAGTTGTAAATGCACCAATAAAGTATTAGCCTTCCTACTGTCTGACCATTCAATGGCATCCACTGTGGTTTTGAAAGGTGGGCTTTTGCACTATGTCAAGCCAGTTTTAAGAAATCATGTGGTGAGTGCATCTACACGCTACACAGGTTGTTCTGTGCAGGGTTGTGCCACAATACACAACCCACGAAGTTTGATTTTTTGGAGTGGTTGGTCGTGAGTCATTTCATGCCACACCTAAAATTCTAAAAAGTTTGGCAGGCTCCATCTCAGATGTTGCTTTTTTGTTGTATAACAATCCCCTATTGGTGCCATTAAACACACAACATTTTAGAGTCCAACTCCTAAACATTTCTGAGATATGACCCTCCTAAAAATTAAAGCCTGACCCTTCAAATTGTTTTTGTTTTTGTTGGGGCATTTTTAGAGGCCTATATATCGAGACAAGATATGTAGCTACCCATCAACTAGAATCAACTGTCAAAAGTAGCACAGGCCATTTGCATATCCAGGTATAGATCTTTAAAAACCTACATTTTAGCCTGCGGAATGACTTTTTATTATTTTGGAGACCCCCCTACTGCCTCACTAGCAAATATTAGAGTAGGAGAGTTAAGATGTATTATCATCGTTCTGTCTTGCCGTTTTGTTTTCTCGGAACACTTCTTTAAAACCCTCGGAGCAGCGGGCCCTTCTGTAAAACGCGGTGGATCCAGGTGGAGAATTTTTTCACCACCCAGTTTTTTAGGTCAATGACCCCCTCCTGCAAGCCCAAAGCAATTTTAATCTCCACAGGGCTTTTGTCTGGGCCAGCAGTGTGTGTTATTTACGACCTGTTTTAGCTCTGGGCGGCACAGGGTTGACACAAAGAGATAATGGCACAAGGAGTTGGCTCACTAAGATATCAAGTTACAATTCCCAAGGGCATAGCTGTCCCTTGGGACTGCTGTCATTCAATAATTCTTACTCAGCAGTGGTTATAGCCTGGCCAATGGGAGTCTACAGGCTTGTGGTGTATACAAGGGGTGTCGAATACAAAAAATCGTGGCTTTTTTGGCCCATTGAAAAAAAATTTATGACCATATTTGGAATATGTGGAGAATTTTTTCACCACGTTGCTTCCCCGAGGGTTAAGATGGATGACTCAACGTTTGGAAAAGCATTCTTTCCTTTGATCAACTCAAAATTTTTTATCAAGTTCCTACCTGTTCTTTGTGTTGGAGCAGGCCTTAAACCTTCACCGGCATTGTCGTAGATCACTGTCAAAAGAAGAAAACCAAAAACCAAACAAAATTATAGAAGAGTTAATGATTAATTTGAAGTAAACACTGTAGACTGCCAGCCTTGGTAAATAAGTTAACCTTTACACAGTCTCTACATACATTGACGTTGAACGTAGCTTTGTTTACTTTCCATAAGGCAATGGTGTGCACATCAGTACTGTATATCACCAAACAACACTTTTAAAACATTTCAAATTGCTAAATTATACAGGTACTTTACCATCCCCACATCTAATTTATTTATCCCTAAATTTAATTCTATAATATTGGTGAAAAAAACAAGAAGCCACTGTACAGCAGTGAATTTTTTTTATTTTCATTTATATAATCTTTTCTATTAAAAGATCAATTAGTCTTTTTAACAATGAGGGTTGTGTTTTTTTAATGATGTATTTATAAAAAATAATATGAATGTTGTCTTACAGTAAGACTCAAAAACTTATATAGCGTAAAAGGTAGGAGTCAAATTCCTAAATTTCTTTCAAATGTAGTTTTGGTTATTATGACCTGAGCCTGATTTTACAAAGAGTTAAGATTGATCTTACTGTGTATCAATCTTAATTGCTAGACAAAATGTGATGTCACAATACAAATCACTATGGCAATACTGACAACTCATCCTAAGATGAATCTTAGTGCTTTGTGAAATCAAACCCAGCATATTTATCAATTTTGTTCATTTCTCACTTTCAAGGCACTCTACTACAAGCTATGGCTTATTTGGACATGGTGTTCTCCCTATGAACAAGCTAGCGTAGCGAGCCGATATGCACGAATTGAATGCAGATAAACAGAACAAAAAAACACCTCCTTTTGGGGGGGGGGAGAGGGGGGAGGCTTCAGACCAAACTCACAAAAATCATAAAGAATTAATTTAGAATGCCCCAGATTGCACAGTTGGGCTTTTAAAACCAAAGATAAACACCTTTCCGAGGACCTCATTACATGTTTGCGTGCTTAGGCCAAACTTCCAAAATTGTGTTCAAGAATGCCCCAACAGGTTTGGGGGAACCCTGGCACCACAATTATCGTTTGCAATCTGTGATGAACATGTATACCATTCAGTTTGGAAATAAATGTATTGATGATATTGGTTTACAAAAAAATCAAAACTTGTAGTCCATACCTTCTGGCTGGTTGAACCCACTCTGAAGTGACATATACTCAGAACTTGCCTCGGCACTATCAGAGGAGAGAGAGAGAGAGAAGTTTATTATATCTACACTGTCTGTACATGTAAGTGTTGAATCCAAGGTGGTTTCAAAAACTTTGGTTCCAGTTTAATTAGGCCAAATAAAAAACAAAACATGTTTAGCGTCCCCGCCCGCTTCCTTTTTAGAGGCCGCCTCCTTTTTTTTCTTTTCTTTTTTTAATAAATACATTTTAACGATCTCTGATGAATAAAATAAATTTAAAAATAAATAAGATCCTATTTTTAGACTTAAGCATGCAGAAAAAAGCTGGCAACCATCTTGAAAAAAATAACCTGGCCGACTGTTTTGAAAAATTTGTCAGGCAGCCTTTTTGAAAAAAAGGGAAAAAAATAAAAAGGCCCTCCTCCTTCCTTTTTTCAAAAAGGCAGGATGCTAAACATGTTTTATTTTTTTGCCTTATAGCACTCCTTTTCCTTCATACTTTGCACAACATTTGCAACCATTAACATCCATTCAACTGCACAGAATGTGTCAGGTGACACAAGCATAAAACTGTCTGTATGCTTTGTAGTGCTTTCAGCACATGACATTATACATATTGCAGTCTGGCATACGTACATGACATTTTGAATAGTTGGAAACAACAATGGGTGACACTGAATGAAAAGACAGAACAGGGTTGACTACGCATTCACCACATGTCTTAGTGCAGACTGGCATACTGAACCATGTGGATGATATTGAATGACCAGATAGTAGGAGGGTAACTGTGCCCATATGCACATTACAAACACCATTTCCAACTGACGTGGTGAGCCCCAAAACTCCTCCACGAGATGTGCATGCATGTGACAGTTACATGTGACGCAAGCAATCAGGTACGTGATGTTTACCAATTGTGACGCAGGGAAATTTGCTCTGCTTTTGCATGAATCAGGTTCAAGACTGGTTGGTGTAATTGCTCAATCTTTTCAGAATTTAACTGAGCCCAAACTTCCATTCCAAAATCTAGAAAATGTCTCTGTGGTGTCCCTAAGAATCTTCAAGTAGAAAACTTCGTCATAGAAAACCTCCTTTCCCTCAGACATGTCAGCCAATGTACATAGACACAAACATATCAGGCTTGAGACATCACCATTCTATAAAGAGTGTGTTGATCTACTTCACCTGCCGAGGCATATTTGGCCACTTGGGGAAAAAACTAGGAAAATTTGAGTGACTTCAAGGGCTGACCAACATTATGATAAGAAGTGAGTCTTTTAATAGCAATTTTGCTGATTTTTCTAAGGGTGAAAAAGGTGGAAATTACATTAAAGTAGAAAGTGTTACTGTGCAGGGCGCATTTTATGAGACGTGTACTATACTATCTTTACATGCAATGTGGTGTGTTGTGGCTGAGCGGTTAAGAGCACCAGACTCAAGTTCTGGTATTTCTGATCAGCAGAGTGTGGGTTCGAGTCCCGGTCACAGCACTTGTGTCCTTGAGCAAAATACTTTACCATCGTTGCTTTGTCCGTCAAATGGGACATTAACCCCTAGGTCCCGTGTACTAGGATTGGTACTGGTAGTGCACATTAAAAAAAAGAACACTTATTGTGGAAGAGTAGGGGTTTACCCTGGTGTTTCTGGTTCACACAGCAAGCACCCTTGTTTACAGGTTTCCTCAGGCTTGCACCCTACAGTAATAAAGTTCACTCATGAGGCATCCTTGGTTTCATTACCAGAAATATATAATGATAATGAATGATAATGATTGACTCTCCAAATTGCAGACCATAGGCAGACAGTCAGTGGAAAGGGTCAATAGACTCATCCTGTAAGTCAACGGCAGGAAATAAAAGTAAATGAACAATTTCCTAACAGGATTTGGATTACTTCAAATAATGTCTTTGATTTGCCAAGAAATCTCTTAGAAATTAAACCCAGACACGAGCCTCTGTGGCTGGTACTAAGGCTTTTGAACTTTAATGATTTAACTTTTGCATTGGCCATTGGCATGCATGCCTCCAACTCAAGTATGAAGAGCCTGTAAGGATAAAATCAAACTATTAATTTACTCTTCATCCCCGGTGTAATTATAACATTGATAATAATATCCTCCCAGTCTTAGTAAAAACTGTCAGTAAGTTGACCAACCACTTGAAACCAATTCATCTGCAAAGGTTGTGTATGAAACGGTGTACCTATGCATACCATGCGATCACCACGTGATATCAGATTGCAGGCTGGCATATTGTGACTTATATCATACAAAACAACAGTAGGTCCTCGTCAATGAATGCAAAAAGCAAGCGTACGATAATTTGAAGATGTGATGCTCAAATGGAATCCATCAAAAGCACTGATTACAGTGTAAAAGGCCTTAGGAATGCCTGTTGTTTGTAAGAAATGGGGGTGGAAGCCTTGAAATACAGACTAAAGCCAGCTGTTGACACATTTACATACTGTACATATTGGGAAAAGACCTTTTAAATATCTTGTTGCCACCAACTTTGTCTGGTCTCCCTGTCATTAGTCAACCATAATTAATAAAATGACTACTGATTATCAAAAGGCCACAAAGGGACCTGGCTATTTTCCTTCCAGCCTCGGTTTGTTGACATTGATTTGAATGGTAGAAAAAAAGATGGCTGCACCGAGACAGAGGTCTATTGGAGACAAGCTAGAATTCAGCCTTGTTGTTGTACAGTATGTTCAATGTACTCGAAGAAAGAAAGTGAAAATGAAATGATGTGAACAACAAACACATAGCATCCAAGAACAAAGTGGAAATTGTTTGAATGACTAGGTCTCTTACCGATATGGTTGGTAGTGACATCTTGTGGTTAAAGAGAAATCAAATCATGAAAATTAAGTGACTATTTGCTGTCAGTTTGCACAAATGACTCCCAGCCCATACCAGGTCGGAAATTAAACGGAGGCCACGGAGGCAATGGCCTGTTGCCCTCGTCTTGGCCTTGGTGCCCCTTTAAACAATTTCCCATAGACTTTCAGGTTTTCCAATGACAGTGCCCTTTACAAAATGAAAATGGCCTGCCATACTATGTACAATTATTAGTTCTACAAACAAATGTAAAGTAATTTTTGTTTTACTAATCAACTGAGTTTGAAAACAACCAGTGTTTGAAAACAATGAACAAGTTTGCACAGTTCGGTTAATGTAAAGAAAGTGTTGTTGATGAGGTGAAGGTCACGTCCCTTAGACCCGAGAGCTTTGATTTTGATGGACCGTGTTAAATTTGTTTCGCATCAACATTTTATGTTCTGCACTTTATGTGATGTGTTGTCATTTAACCTTTGAGAAAGACTTTGCTAGGGAGGGTCGAAATTTTGTTAAACATTTCATATGAGTACATTTGAAATGTTGAAAAAAAGAAGATTAAACAAATTTGCAAAAATGTTAACCTATGGTTCGTCATATAACCCTCTGCTCTACGACCTGTGGGAGGATCAAGGGCCACATTTCACATGACTGTGCCTTTTCACAATTACATTCTTTGTTAAAGGAACATTACAGAATTGGTTTTTGCTAACAAAACAGTTGCTGGCAGTGTAAGCACTTTATGTAATCCACCATACATAAACTGACAAACCTGTAGAAGTTTGAGATCGATTGGCCATCTGGGTCACGAGAAAATAGTGAACAACCGATTACACATTTGCATGAAATCATATAGATTCAACACATGAATAAAACGCTCACTGAGCGATAAACTCCAATCGGAAAATTAGTTTATTCATTTCTCATCAAATATGGCATTTCAGACAGAAATATTTCAAGGGATGTTTTCTACCATCATCATCATTAGATCGTGTAAGTTTTATGTAAATCTGTGATCAAAAAGTATATTTTACAAGTTTTTTTCTTACCAATTCTGTAATGTTCCTTTAAAATCCAGAAGGGGAGGTACAGAAGTATCATAGGTTTTCAGATAGTATTCAGAGATAAGGCTGTACAAGTCTCGCAATTATTTGACCATTTTGGGGAACATTGGTTTCTTGCGCAAATGTTTTAACATGTGAAGGAAACAAGTTCACATATATTGGTGGCCCAAGGTGTGAGGCTTGAAGTCTATTCTTCTGAGACTAATTTGGACATAAAATTCTCAGTAGAATATCTTACTTAAGGTCCAGATCCGTTTCTGTGATTTCTTCTTCATCAGACTCATCATAGTTGTACACATGAGTAGAAGCAAACTCCATTGTTCATGCGTTGCCTCTTGCTAAAGAGTAAAAAAGAAAAACAAATAAATATAACATTAATTTGCGGCGCATATAAAAAAACTTGGAACTTACCCTCTGTTTTCCTGGGTTGCACCACCTACTAATGGGCCTTTACTCAAACCCTATCAGTATCATTCGACAGATGATGATAAAAAATTTCCAATTACAGGATTTACCCCAAGCACAAGCTAGCATATTGGGCTAATACATGCGAGTTGCGGGACGATATGCGCGAATTGTGGCCAATATGAAAAAACATAACCCATAACAATTTTTTTATTTTACTTCACATTAAATTCACAAAAATCATAAAGCTAAAGCCAGTTACAAAACCTAAAAACAAAGGTAAACGCCAGGTAAAAATATATTCCTTATTTCAATTCAGTTTGTAGTTTTGATTCAGCATGCTTTGGCCAAACTTCCAAAACTTGAGTCCGGAATGGCCCCCAGTTTTGAAGGATCCAAGTTACTCGACAGACCATGCTTGACCAAGGATTTTCATAATGCCGGATTTAAATGATCATTAACAAACAATGCAACTCCTCATTTGGTTGAGTCAAGAAATGAATTTGATGGAACCATGTTCAATGCATAAAATGCACTTATGACTTAGGTACAGTTAAGATAATCGTAACCTTTCATCCTCCTGACAGTCTAATGTCTGATATGACCGGCCGTCGGGAGGATTTCGATGGGAGGATGGAGGGTTTCAATGGGAGGATGGAGGGTTGCGATTATCACAGCTAAGGGTCAAGCATGGTTTTTGATATTGTCTCAACAAAATTTCAAGTATATTACAAATTTTTACCTTTATTTATACTTCTTGATCAGTGTTGGTTCATGCAAAACGGCAAAAACTCTTCCAGTGTTCCACTTCCCAAATATATTATTGTTTTCCAAAATAGCAGTTATTTATTACAAAGAAATTGCAGCAGTTAATGTCGAATCCAAAACAATTTTCACAACACGATTTTCACCACACGATTTTCACCACAGCAATATTAGATAAAAACATCATCTACATGTACTCTTGTTGACAGTCGTCGCACTCGCATGCATGCAATACCGAGAAGATACATCCAATTTCCTGTTCCTCCACCACCACCAGTTTGTGATTGTGACTTGCATTTGCAATTAATGATTATTTTAAATTCTGGAAACTCACTCACCTTCTACGTCAAACATGTGTGACGAATAGCTGCGTTTTTTCACAAAATCTCTCAGGTGCGGAAGTGATGATTCAGGCTAGTGGATTTTTTCAATAATCTACAAAAATAACCCATTGTGGGGTATTTGGTTGGGTGTGCTCGCGGGTCGTGTATTCAATTCTACAGGGCAGAGTCAACCGAACAACACACTCCGTAAACATTATGTTTATACATTAGTAAACAAAATAGGTCGCAAATATTGCCTCAAAAAGGTGCTTAACAATCTCTTATCAGAAATTAATCACTGGATTCACTCAAATGGATTGTTTAAGGTATCAGTCTGCAAAATATGAATTAATTGTTGCACTTATATGAGCCAACTTGTCGACCAAAGTTAGAAAAAAATCCGCGAAGTTGGGGAAGTTTTTGGTATAATTCAAGATACCCTGCAAAACACGTAACATTTACACTTGTACTATTTTTAGGTTAATGAGCAAACGACGGGTCGTCG
The DNA here is from genome assembly GCA_032158295.1 of Pycnopodia helianthoides. NCBI lineage: Eukaryota > Metazoa > Echinodermata > Asteroidea > Forcipulatida > Asteriidae > Pycnopodia > Pycnopodia helianthoides. Next base: position 9,130,380 of record CM063250.1, on the reverse strand, counting down.
CAGCATTTACTGTGATATCCAAATGAGACCAAACACATTATTGAGAATTTACACATCGATCCTATTTAACATCATGCCAGTGAGTTGACTAAATTGGATTGTACCTTGAATCGCATTGCTTTGTAAAATAAACCATTGGATAATATCCATTGGTCTTGTTTGGACACCGTAGTAATTTTTGTTACCAGCCAATGATTTGCAAGAGCCGCTTACGTCAAAAACTGTTATTGAATATTCAGCGATATGAATAAACATTACTTAGGTCGTCAATGGCAACGTGTACAAGCAAGCATGCATGCAGCAGCTATGATGATGAACGATATACCTAACTTCCGCATGGGGTGGATGCTGCGATAAAATCTCTCTGTGATCAAGTTTTTAATTTCCCAGTTTTCAAGGTTTCAAGACATTTAGTACCCTACGTTGGAGAAAGCAAATTAACAGAAAGAAAAAGACGACTGTAACAGGTAAGAAAGAGTGATCAAAATTGCGATTCATTCTCGAGTCAACTAAGCGATGGCCTGCTCTGTCCGTCAATTAATTACACTGCTGCATGAGCCCGCAATTTGGGTTGGGAGGGTCAATGGATGGAGGGGAGAGGTAATTTTGCAATTTATAATATGAGATGTTAACTAACGAAAAAAACTCAATTTTTTCTGTGACTGTACTCGTTCAATTTCAATGTTAACAACAATGAAGAGGCCAAGTTGTCAAGGACAAAGTTGCCTCAACCGAAGTCTAGTCTCTAGACACTAATTTGTTGTTGTTGTTGTGGTGGTTTTTTTTGGAAAGTGTAGGCCTATCTCTTGACTCTGGTGTAGTGAGTGAGCTCCTCAGATAAGAGAGTGCAGGCCTGATGCTTCACCGTTCTGAAAGGGCAAGAGCACCAAGGCATTTTTAAAGAAGTGCACCTCTTTGACCTCTATCTATGAGGAAATTGTAAATTTCTATTTGGAACATTTCAAAGGATTTCAAGGGGTACCAAAGCAATGACCAAAGCATCAGGCCTGAGAGTGGAGCACATTCTGTAAAGTAGCAATCAAAATGAATACAGAAAAAAAAAAATTATGTTATTTATTATTTTATAATATTTTGTTTTGTAAAGGTCTTGATAGGTTTTTATTTTATCCACAGTTTTAAAATCAAGATGGGACGTCTACCCCATGGACAGAAGACGGCTCACGTTCATTCCAGCTATGGACCCGACGCAGACATCATGAAGTTCTTCTCAACTTCTTATGCTTCATCGCATGGCAAAGATGGTTTCACTCCCAGAACTGGGAAACATGTCGGGACTGGATACCAGTCTAACTTCCGTCCTGGGGTATACTACAGCCAGCGAATTGACGTCCTTGATAACCCAGCCATGGAGTGAGTGAGACTGATTGGTCTAGTAACTAGCTTCCCCCTCTCAAAAGATATGTAACCAAAGTGAGGCTGGAAGGACCAATAGTTAGGCCTACTTTTGTGTCGTAAGATTAAGAATCAGGCTTTATTTGAATTGGTGGCTGCAGCTGCATCTGTTGCTAAGGGGAGCCTAGATGCAATTGAATGAATGAAGTAGTGATCCAACTGTAGCCATAGCCACCAATTCAAACGCAGCAGCCTAGAGAATGTAACAGAGGTGACAGCCACCTAGTGTCAAGTCCTTGAAAATGTTACCATCATCTGCCCCCACCAACAAATGTTTAGTCATTTAAAAGTTTGAATCTTCGCTCTGTTATTTTAAGTTTGGTGAATATAAAATGAAACCCCAAATCAAACATCTGATTTGCAGGAAACTACTGCGCAAGAACTACACATCCATCACGAAGATGCACTTTAACCCATCTGAAGATTCCGATGGGCGTGACCCCCTGTCTACAAATCTGACCCAGGTCGGCAGTGGCTTCACAAGGCAGGATCCCATCACAACACCAACGGTCAACAATGTAAGAAGAAGTAAAAACTTGCACTTCATGTATTTCCTGTGATTAACATCTTCTTGTTCCGATCCCTTCTAAGTGATTTGTTAAAGTGAGATCCTCTATTAATTGTCTTTCCTTTTCACAATAACAGGTGCGCCGTGTTTGTGTGGATACACGTAACCACGGTATCGGCCCAACAATCAGCGGTGTCCTTCCAAGGCATCGACCACTCCTCCACAAGCTTCGGTCTAAAGATCCTGTCGCTGCAGAACACGCAGCTCATGTGAGTCAATGATCAAAGGCATAAAAAAACCAAAAATCACAATTACCTTTTAATACCAAAATTAGTTCTCGTTGAATGTAACACCTCATCATTTTGTTAAATTATTTCTCATTGAATGTCACATCTCGGCTCGATTTCACTAAGCACTAAGATCCATCTAAAAATGAGTTGTCAATATCACCATAGTGATTTGTATTGTGACATCACACTTTGCTTTGATCAATCTTCGTCATTTAATTGTTGATTTTTCTGTCTTTCAGGGACCAGGGTTCATGTCCACAGAGTCCAAAGTCCGCTACCAGGGAAAGCCAAGTGTGCGCCGTAAGTCTTACTTTTAAACGCCATCTTGAAGAAACTACAAACAAAGTTTTCGCTCCAGGCTTCCTCTAAAATGTTCAATGTATAATAAAACTAGTAATATTTAACACTTACATTCCATTTTGCAAGTTAATTTCTAAATTAATTTTCTTCCATTTTCTCTACCATAGAACTTCCTCAGACTTTCAGTAACAACAGTTAAATTATTTGTTTCATTTTCAGTGGATACATCAACCAAGACTGTTGGCAAGAAGGAAGGGTCTGGTTACACACACGCCTACAATGTTGAGCCCATCCAATTCCATCCAGGCTCCTCCCACTCCAATCAGTATCCAGTACGTCTCAACCACTTCATGAATATATTCATGCCTTCTCTTTTTATAAGCAGTTCCTTTTTCAATATTCACTTCCAAGGAAATTGAATCAGAAAACATAATTTTATTGATACCCCACGCAGCTATCAACAAAACATTCAATCTTTGACAGGAAATTGTTCCTTATTTTCACAGGGTTTCTACACAGATCGCCCAACTGGTGCAAGTGTTACGAAGACTACATATTTGCCCTCCCAGTTCATGCAGGTAATATTCGCATTGACAAATATCGATCAATCAATTAAATTAGTCAACTAAATTTTATCATCAAATACTTCAGAATGCTGTGAATCAACATCGCGCCACTGAAAGAAAAGACGTTACTAGGTTTGACATCTTCAAATTAATTGTTTGTGAAAAATATGAAAATTCTTTAAAAAATAGGTTGTGGCCTTTAACAGGGTTAACACTATTTACATCACCACAACAGTAAAACTAAAGATTTGAACCCATTGAGGGATGTGTCTTTCTTTCCTTGATAGTCAGTTCACATCTTTAAAAAATATTGAAGGCAAATGAAAAATGAAAATCTACGGAAAACACCTTTCAAATCACGGGCTTGCATTTAACTAAACTTTAAATTCTTCATAATGGTGACTTGCTTCCATATTTTCCTCTTTTTCCATTTGAACTTTTTCTAAATTAGAACAAGAAACTTTGGACGAAATAAGCAATTCTTTTTATTTCCCCACAATCACAGGGCGATGAGAAGCTTCCAATTGTTGCCAATCGATCAGAGAGAGAGACGGGGTTCACACATGAGAAAGCCAAACCCCTCTATGTCAACAGAGTCATGAGAGATGTGAGTTATTGCCTGGTGTCCTGGCTGACTAAAGAAATGCCAGTGTCATCCAGGCAGGCATCAGTTTTGTCTGGTTGCTTTAAATATATAATATGATTAGAAAGGGGCCAGTCTAATGACTAAATGAGCCTCATCTTGGTTCACACCAGGGTCCAATTTCATAGAGCTGCTTAAGCACAACAAAATTATGCTTACCAGAATAAGGTTACCAGCCAAAATACCATGTCGCATGCAGCATATTTGACTGGTATCCCGCTTATTTTTGCTTAGCAGAGAATAAGTAGTATTTCTTGCTTAAGCAGCTCTATGAAATTGGGCCATGGGGCTTTTTCCAAACCTAGGCTTAGGCTCCGTCTCTGGGCTTCGTTTGATGTTAGAAATCCTGTAAGAATTGATGAGGGAGCCCAAGCTGAGGTCCTTAATTTCATAAAGCTGTTTACCGGTGAGCAAATCTTTGTGCTTATTAGCAAAAAGATGTGTGTAAGCAAAAGTGTATTTCGTAACCAATCAAGAAGATTTGTCAGTGCGAGTGTGTGTGTGTTAATAATGAATTTGCCTTTGGGCTTTAATCATATAAGGAGGGTGAAGAAAACAGAAAAGTCTCAAAAGAAAAAAAAGGTATAAACAAATATATATCATGTTTTACTTTATAATATAATTTATATCTTAAAAAAATGATAGGCATACACGACCAACCAGCAAGTTCCTGGTGCTGTTGAGAACAGAATGAGGAAGAGTGACCCAGCGGAGTATCTTAACATGACAAACCCTGATAATCACTCCTCAATCACCTCCAAGAGTTTCCTTGGACAGCAGCGGCCCACGCCGAGTGAACACGAACGGCTCGGGAGATACTACGTTGGAAATAAGGTCAGTGGTGCTGTCTGAGACAGGGTTTGAAAAGGATAGTTTGGGACCGAGATGAGTGGGTTGGGGGGGGGGGGCTAAAGAAGCCGATACCACTAAGTGCTTTCCATTTCAGCAGTTCAACCTAATGATCCACACCATTGGTTCTTATATTTTCATTGGGAAGTAGAGAGCATAGTTTACAGTAGTCTTGGTTCAAGACCCTCTTGTCACTGACATCCCACGATCCGGTTATTGATAGCAGTTCTCAGGGTGATAGCGTTTTGTGGTTGATAGCGCCCTCTATCGGCAAGAGAAATAAACAACAGGAGTAGCACTTTCTATCAGCAAGGGAACTAAACAACTGGAGTGTCTTGAACCAAGACTAAGTTTACAGTAGCCCTGGTAGATTTAAACTTAGAGTAACTAGGATTGAATATGGTTAGCCTCTATTGTGGCTCGAAAGATTGTACTCCCGTTTGCAGGCAGCTTGACAAAACTTCTATGTAACCCATTTTACACACAAACTTATTTTAAAGAAACCACTTGTTTTCCCACTAAAGACCATGCAACTTTCAAATACTTGCGAGACTTGCACTGTCTAAAAAGAAGACAGTCCATCGCTGTTATCTGATCATAACATTACATGTGTACTTTACCTACTTTTGTTATGTTTTTTATTGCAGGAGCTATCTGGTTACAGCGATAACAATGACAAACCACAAGTACAGATTCCCATCGAGCCAATGCGATGGATCACACATTACGACACAAAGTAAGTTAACACAAGGAAAACATCAATGTTGAACTAATGGACTCTCAAGATCAGGGCCCAATCTCATGGCACACAGCTTCCTACGCCCTACGGCTTACCACAAAATTCTGTGCTCACAGTGCCCTAGAAGGCGCATAAATCTATGGGTCGTATTAAGCACATAGTTCCACGGTTTTGTTGCTGACTCTCGATCAAGATCTAACTCTTGAGCTCACATAGGCCCCAACTTATACAGCTGCTTCAGCTTAAAAAGTAGCTTAGCACAACACAATTATGCTTACCAGGCTAAGATTACCACCTAAAATACCATGTCACATGTAAAATTTGGGAATGGTATCCTGCTTAGCAGGAAATTATTAAACAAAATTGTCTGCTCAAGCAGCTCTATGAAATGGTCCCCTTGTCTCTAAATTTAACCTCTCAAAGCTAAACAAATGGGAAAACTGTTTTTGACAAACACTGGTCTTTAGCATCTAGACTCCATTATTCACAAAGTAGCCTTTTGAAGATTTGTATCTTTGTGTTAATAAACCTCTGGGTCTCAATCGTAACACAGATACAAATGTGGCCAATAAATGTTGGGAACACATGCAATTTAAACTTGATCAATAAAACTCGAGCCTTGTACATTTGTATGTACATAAAGTCATCAACCTACCTGAGAGGAGCATGGAGTTTTTATCATATTTATTGTTAACTGTTGTTTTCTGTGTAAAGTATACAGATTTATGACAAACTTCCCTTGGAAAAAACGACAGCCAATTATTTTACCAAAGTTCCGTACTCATGTTTATTTTGTTTCTACAACAGGTTCTACGACATGAATCCAAAAGGCAAAGCTAGGGCCGGACGTACATTTGGTAATGTGATGGACCAGCTCGCTGATGGCTTCACGAAGAGTACATCCGTGCACTCCTATGGTCCGGATCTTGACTCCACAGCTCAGCTTAGAACTATCCATCCATACGTGGCAAGGTGAGTTTAGAATCAGGAAATCCAGTCGAATTTCCTCTAACCTACCAAGGATGAGAAAAGCCTGTCTTGTGAACGGATTCAATTTGTGTTGGTCCTTATCAACTCAAGGCCATCCTTGCTAGTTACTGTACAGAATCATTTAAAGTACATAATTACTCATTACTCAATCTGACCAGATTGGTACCACTGCAATCGTGCTAAGGATAGGTAAAAAGAATGCGCAAGTTTGGCACTTTCTTGAACATTGGGTCCCGTTAAACTGCTTGATTTTGTTTCCTTCACATATTAAAGCAAAATACCATGGCAACACAAGGTTCCCCAAAATGTTTGAATACGCGCAAGACTTGCATTTATAGTCATGCTAAGGATAGTAGTAAGTTTTGGTCTCATTAAAGAGTGCATTTTTTTCTCCTTTACACGTTAAAGCAATGTACAAGGGAATGCAAGGTTCCAAAAATGTTTGAATTCGCGCTTGATTTGTACTGTCTATTTAGGATGCAGTAAACGTGCATTTATTAGACTCAGCAATAACCGGGATACCTTTTTGGAAAATAAGGAATGTTCACAAGTACAAATTGTGTCATTGGTGTTTTTTTTAAAGACATTTCTGTGCATAAAACTTGCTTTTGGGTCATATGTTAAAGTAGAAGCCGGTCAAGAATGAACCTGTAGTTTAATGTGGCGTGTCATGGCCGAGCGGATAAGAGCACCGTACTCAAGCTCTGGTGTTTCTGATCAGCATAGTGTGGGTTCGAGTCCCTTAAGCAAGACACTCAACCATTATTGCTTCGTCCTTTGGATGGGACGTAAAGCCATAGGTCCCGTGTGTTGTGTAATGCACGTAATAGAACCCAGTGCACTTATCGTAAAGAGAAGGGGTTTGCCCCGGTGTTCCTGGTTTGATTGGCAGCATATTGCGCCACAGCACTGTGTATACCATTACATGGTGCTATGTAAATGAAACTAGGTATCATACTCCAAAAACGTATCTCCACATGTCTTGCTGGACAGTTTATATAATAATGTTAGAGCGCCATGAGCGCCACTAAATGACGGATTTGAGCGCTGTATAAAGAAGCCACTATTATTATTATGTTGTTCAGTTTATGTAATTCATGTTCAGGATGCTAGTTCTAGAACAATGAAAGGCCAAGAATTTGATGAAAGGAATTATTCTGAGAAAGTGTGATGAGGTAGAAAGTGTCTTCAAATGTTTACCTCTTCTTCCCCATGTCCCATTCTTAGGAGCATCAAAGCCAGGGACGTGTACTATGACGACCACACTCATGATGCTAAGAAACACGTCAGCTTCAACAGGCCTCAAGTCTTGGCTAGTGTGTAGTTACATCCAAACCATCAACCAAGTCCTGCCTCCTGGTTGAACCATCTATAAAGTTACGATACCTTCATTACAACAAAAAAGAAATCATATTTAATAGATGTTAATTTTGCATCAGGGATAAAGAACATTAGTTTGTTTTTGCCCTTACACCGATGTGTGTTAAGCACTGTATACTCAGTATTGTGGATTTATTTTCACAGGACTGGAGGGGTGGGGGGATTTATTTTCACAGGACTCGGGGTGACACACAACCCGGGGAAAGTACCAAGTATACAGTGATTTACATACATCGGTGTTGGGGTAAAAAAACAAATAATATTCTTTATCCCAAAAGCAAATTTAACATCTATTAGATTGTTGCCATATCCAGTGCTAAAATATAGAATTCGGACTGCCCCTTGCTACCGGGCAATCTTGGTGGTCTGGTTGGTAAGACATCTGCTCTAAAATGGCAGGCAAAGGCCGTGGGTTCGAATCCCACCCAAGTAACATGCCTGTGCATTTTTTTTACAGGACTCGGGGAAAGTACTGAGTATACAGTGATTTACAGACATCAAAAACAAATAATATTCTTTATCCCGATTGCAAATTCATCATCTAAAGGACAAATCTGGTCAAACCTAAATTTAATCAGACAACGGTATCAAAAAGTCAGTTTGTTACATCACAAACTGTTTTTAATATTGACGTACAGCACAAGGTGCTGGACCCAATTTCATAGAGCTGCTTAAGAATTTTCTGCTAAGCAAACATGAGCAGGACACCAGTCACAAATGGTATATGTTGGATGGTAATTCAGCTGGTAACCTTTTTCAGGTAAACAGCACACTAACTTTGTTTTGCTTAGCTACTTCATTTGCTTAAGCAGCTCAATGAAATTGAGCACTGTTGGTTAACAACTTGACCTGAAAACCATCTTAACTATTAATTATCAATGCAAATCATAATAAAATAAAAGCTTCCTAAATATCCACCGACCCTTTAAAACTTTTTAATTTAATCTTATCTTTGCCACAATTCGCACTTTATTTACCAAATCTCACTATTTTTGTAAATATTTTGATATAAATTTTCAGATTGGCGTTTTAACCTAATTTCAAAGCATTATATTTCAAGCATGCTCTTTTTTGTTGTATTTCAGTTTAAAATCGTAAATGTCATGTCTATTAGTCCTTGCTTCATTTTAGGCTTTTTGTTGACCATTTTTGGAACCATTCTTGATCTTGATTTGCTTTGAAGATGGTTTTTTTTACTGAATTTGATACTTATTTGTGCTGAATTTCTGCTCATGCCGAATGAACTTGTTTTTCGCTACTTTCCGTGTCGGCTGCTTTAAAAAAATAAAGTGTATTTGAAATATTTATTTTTTCATTTTTTAAACCATACATGTAAAGCTAGAGATGGATTTAACTTCTTCCACATCAAATCAATCAAGTAATTTTAAAACATCCGGCCGTTTAAAATCAGCTGTATGTAAACTTTAATCTTAATTTAACTTTGTTGAAGTATTGTTTGCCAGATTTTAAGCACAGTAATAATGGAAAAGGTAATTATTTTAAAAGTATTTTTTTTCTAAGAATTATTGTTGTTGTTTGTGTGTAATAACACTCATACCTTTAAACTGCAATCCTGACTACATTTGTCCTCTTTGATTGAAGTTGACCTTTCGATGAAGTATTTCTTTTTTTACTCTGCATTTTGTTAAGTTCCAGAGGTCATCATGACATCACATATATAAGGGAGCCACTGAGACTTGTCTTACTGCAGGTGCAGTGTAGACACAGCCCAATTAAACCCAATCCACCTAAAGTCGTCACCCATGTTAAATCTTGGCTGCACAGGTTTGGGAGTTCGATTCCCTGTGTGTTACCACCGCACTCGGAGCACATTTAAGGCAACTGAAATGTGCTCACACTCTGCTGCCACCAAGCATCTCAATGTCTCCTATTGCTACATATTTTAGTACAAACAGAGCTAGATGTATAAGAGACAGCTACTCACATTTGTCTTTCTCTGTTCCTTTCGATCAGACTGGCAGACCATTGAATTGCAATGTTGTGCTGAAACTCCATTCTCTGCAACTTGACAAAGCTCCCCTGGCCAAGACAAAGAGACATCAGACTCTTGCCATAATTAGAACAAAATTATATTGTACATAACTACAACTGTTGGGGGGGAAAAGAGCAAAATTCATCACTTAATGCAAAAAGTTCTTTCCTCAAGAAAATGTGTTACATGTACGTATATTGTGTACTAATTGAAGTTACTTTTGACGTTTTACCAAAACCGGCTAAATGCCAAAGCATGACCATCAGTTTTCTAAAAAGGCAAGTTCCCACAGTTTCTTTCTCCATGGACTCTGTTAATTTAACTAATACCTCGAATATCAAATTACTTGGAGTTACTATTCAAAATGATTTAAAATGGAATCTCCATGTTGATGACATGGTTTCCAGAGCCTCAATGAATTTATACTCGCTGAGCTTGTTAAAGAAAGCCAGGGTTGACCAAGATGAACTTTTGGCTGTCTTTAATGGCTATATTATCAGACCGGTTTTAGAATATGCTTGTCAAATATGGCATTCGGCTATTACCCAGAAACAATGTGATCAAATTGAGAGGGTCCAAAAACGAGCTTTTCGTATTATCCTTGGATCCAGGTACACAACTTATAATAATATGCTTTCTGAATTAAATTTAACATCCCTTTGGCAAAGAAGACAGAATCTATTACATAATTTTGGGGAGAAACTACTTAGTTCTCATAAATTTCGTCATTTGCTCCCCCCCCCCCGGTCAAAAACTGCACGAGAGTTCTTAGATCCAATGCTCAAACCTCCTTAACTGTTCTGCCTTATAAAACTGAGAGATATAGAAATTCCTCCATACCTGCCATTACAAGACTCCTCAATGCCACTGCTGGAACCTTCTAATACATTCGTATTTCCCCTTGTGAACTTGCGCAATTCGTTCTTTACAATGTTTTTAATAGTTTTGGTGTAAATTTTAATGCTTTTTAAAATTAATACTTTGTTAATTGTAGCGATTTTGGCCTTCGGGCCACATGCTCAATTTTATGTGTAATAAATAAACCGGAAATATATAATATAATATACTTATATATCTATGTTTTTAGTTTTTTGTTTTTCTTCCATTTTGGGCAATAAAAGCACAAACAAACTTCAACCAGTTTAAAAAATGATGAAGTTCATAGTACCATTTTTCCAGTGTAATTAAACACCTGCACATGACCAATATCCAAGTTAGTGTGACAGGTGAAAAAAAAATTGTTTTTGTTTGGTTGTTTCTCTCTGTGATTTTGCTGTAGAGGAAGACCTCTATGACTTTTAACCTCTCTTGTAAAAATGAAGGAAGGGAATTCCTTCCACCTTGTTATAAACTACGAAAACAGACTCAAGACACTCAAACTACCATCACTAGAGTACCGTGGACAGAGGGCTGATCTTCTCCAACATACAAAATTATGCATGGATTTGAGGCACTAGAGAAGAATGACATGTTTGAAATCATCGACGAATCCAGACCAAGGGGACACAGGCTCAAAATAAGGAAGCCCCACTGCAAATCTAAGATGAAGCAGATGTCATTTTCAGTGCGGAGCATAAATAGTTGGAATAACCTTCCTGAAATTGCCATTAATGCCTCATCAATCAATAAGTTCAAGTCAGAACTTGAAAATCATTGGAAGCACCACCCGCTGAAATACTGCCCATAGCATCGCGAATCCAATGTAGTAAAGAGGGGCACATAAGCTAAAGCTTCAAGCCTCAACACCAAAGTAAGTAAGTAAGTATAAATAATTCATAGCATAGAAAAAGGACCAAGGTCATTGGCAAACTGGGATCTGCTCAATGAATCACGTAATGACCATATTATGGACACACCCTGACTACAGAAATGGAATAGACAAATACATAAAAATACAGGTGGGGTCGACGGTAGACATTTCATGCATTCTAGCTACATGTAAATCTACACAAACAGACTACTTGAAGAAGAGCACATACAATTAGGTTTGTTGACTGGTGCGATCGCCAACACCTAGTACTCAATGTAAATAAAACCAAAGAGATGATTTATGATTTTCGCCGTTTAGCCCTAAACCAGAAACCCTTAGCTTTTCACAATCACGCTATACAGCAGGTTACGGAGTATAAGTACCTGGGTACGGTCATCGACAATAAACTATAATGGAGTAGCAACACTCAAATGCTGTGAAGCAAACCAACAGCTCTATTTCCTCAGAAAATTAAAAGAGTTTAATGTAGATAACCGTATCTTGGTTCTTTTTTATCGATTATTATCGATTTGATTCAAAGCATTCTTAGTTTTAGTTTTATCAGTAATTTGGGGAATCTATCAAAAGAAAATGTTCACAAACTGGAAAGACCTAGGAAGATCGCTCAGCGCATAATTTGTAAAGATCTTCCCTCAATAAGTTATCTCAATGACAAAACAGGTTCTGTTAAAAGTTCATAAGATAGTGAATGACTCAAAGCCATTTCATACTTTCAATGCTACTGCTCAAAAGGGAAATAACTTAAAGTGTTTTTTGCCTCCCTTTGCACACTGAGCTTGCTAGTCAACCCCAGATCTCCTGTACTTTTTATCCTTCGTTTGTTTCATTTTAGCCTTCGAGAAAGACTCTGCTAGGGTCGAAACGTCAGGCCACTAACTAATTTTTTGCATTTATACTACAGGTCCTTTTGGTTGGTAAGCAGTTTGCAACAGCTAATTCTAATTTCTTTTTATAATAATTACAATTATAATAACTAGTTCTTATATAGCGCATTATACAATAATGTTTAAATGCGCTTTACATTAGTGCCCTGGTCATAGCATTCCTTTGATCTTTCTCAGCTCCCTGGGGAGTATACAGCCCTGTACTGCTGTGGCACACCAGAGGCTTTTTCATACACAATATCAACCTCTACCCTCTCAGGTACCCATTTTTACCCCTGGGTGGAGAGGAGCAATTATAGTAAAGCATCTTGCTCTTTTGTAATGTAGTATTTTGAGGTTCAATGTTCCTTTCCTGTACATGCATGTATTGTATTTTACTATTTTTGTATTTTAATGCTAGTATTTTACTGTTTGTTGTACTCTACGCCTACATATTGTAAAATACATTGATTGTCAGTTTTTTACCCATCTGCCCTCGGAAATCGAGTTTCCATATTTTTTAGTGGACAATAAACTGAAACTGTCTGAGTAATTCTTAACCCTGCACTTATTGTTTTACAAACAAAAGCAAGTGCAAGCATTAAACTGAGGGGTAATTTTAACAGGTATGGAAAGATCTTCTAAAGTAAAATTTAAAAGTTTGTGTGGTGGAAATAAAATCAAGGGAAGTTTGTGGAAAGATCTTTTAGAAGTTTTGTTGATTCTGAAAAGAATCAAGAGTCTTTTTTTGAGATATGTCCATGATGCTGCAGTAAACCTCTCTGTTCATCAATGAGATATTATTCTCCCAGCGAACCTGTGCCAAATCATTGAGGGAGACTAAAAATAACTTGACTGTTTTGTTTATCAATGAGTTTTCAGAAAATCTCAGCCAGTTATCCTGTGCGCTTGTTTGTCTTGAATGTTTCTTTCCTCTTTAAATTTTGTATATATATTTCATTTTATATAACACTCAAGCAGATCCTTGCCATTTGATTGGAGGATTGTCCGTCACTTGATAGCAAATAAACGTACCATTGCACGCTACGCCATTTACCGTGCATTTTTCGTTCCATTCACCGTGCATTTTTCATTCCATCCGATTTGTTATATTGCACGGTGGGTACCACATCATTGCGTGCGCGTGTCTTTGATAATGCAGCAGTACAGTTATACAGCAAGGCATACTACAAAACAGCGCCCTCGTGTCTCAAAATAGAAGTACAGAACGCACTTTAGTCACTGGTGAATCCAAACAAGCCGAACCAAAAGAAATGGGTGTAATGTCACAATTAAATACTGTACGCTTTATTTGTTTTGAAAATTGTATCCCGCCCAATCAAAATTACAAAGATCTACTTGGATGTTATATAAAACAAATAATGAATGTTTTTCATTCATGCAATAGTGAGAATATTTTCATTCGTTGAAAGATGGAATGTTCCATTCAACAAATATTCGCACCATTGCACTCAAAAACATTCATTATTTGTAGAATACTCTTTTTTCATTTCAATTTTCTCTTTTGTGGACTTTGTTGGTGAAATATTTGTCAACCTTAATAGGAGTTCTGTGCATGTGGAAATAAATGTATAATTGATGAGATGTCCTGAAAAAAGGTTGAAACTATCAACAAAGAAAAATTTATTAGACTAAGGTCTCTATTTATTGGATAATGAGTGCGTCACATACAGGCCCATAACCAGGGCTACATGTAGTTAAAGGGTAAACAGTACAGTAGTTATTTCCATAAATTTCAAAACATTGCAAGAAACTTCCAGCTCGATATTTGTTTTTTCACTTTCCAAAAATGTGTCCATGGTATACTAAAGTTAAAAAAAAGAAAACAGTCCGCTCCCCCCCCCCCAAAAAAAAAATCCCCCCCCCCCCCCCCGGAAAACAGAAAAGTCCGCATCGTAACTATGCATCTCGCCCCCCCCCCCAAAAAAAAATAATAATAATAAATAAATAAATAAATAAAAAATCCAAGTTCTGAGGGACTCCCCCCTGCGTTGCTGCACCCGTCGATGTACTTTTTCTTTCACATTCGCCTCCCCCCCCCAAAAAAATAAATAAAAATCCTGGTTACGGGCCTGCCGTCGATTTCACCAAACTCTTCCTAACTTAGGATTAATCTTAATTAAGACTTAGGACGAGTCCCAGCCTTGCACTGTCACATGTAAACCTTAAGATTAATCTTAAGTGACGAGCTACTCGTCCTAACTCGAGATAGGATTAATCCTAGCCTTTCGTGAAATCGGCTGCTGGTCTCATAAATCAATTCGACCATGGATCAGCTCTCTAGTCATACAGAATAGTAATTTGTTAGTATGCCATTAAAAAAAGGTTTTAAATAATTAAAAAAATGAACCCATCAACATTACGATACCAGACTGCAATTAATGTAGGCAATTAAATGCAGTTTCGGGGCGGGGCCTAAGTATGATTATAAAATGACCATGGAGTTATACATGTATTCGCTTTTCTAATGATGTGTCTTCTCATTGCAATTCAATATTTATAAAAGGATGAGAAAAGCGTGACTTGTGAATGGATTCAGATTGTGTTGATTCTTATCAACTCAAGTAATCCTTATTGGTTATCTGTACAGAATAATTCAAATTATATGTTTACTCATGAGTCAATCTGACGAGATTGGTACCACTGTAGTCATGCTAGGGATAGACTGCGCAAGGAACTTCCATTAAAGAAAAGCGTGATAAAGGTAAGGTACTTTCTTGGCGAGTTAATTCAAAGTTTACAGAGGATCAATAAATTGTCTGAAAAATTGTCACCCCACAGTTTGTTTTACATACAAGAAAACAGATTCATTAAGTTTATAAACACCAATAGAACCTTGCATACGATGCAACAAGCCGTGAGTGTTTCCATTGTTTCACCTCAGCAACAGCAGTCAATGCAAGGAGTCTATCGAAAGATCCCAAGTAAAATGTCAAATTTTGCATGGTGGAAATAAAATCAATGGAATTTTGTGGAAAGGTCTCTTACAAGTTTTGTTGGCTCTGAAAAGAATCAAGAGTCTTTTAAAGATATTTCCATGATGCTGCATGCAGTAAACCCCTTTATTCATCATTGAGATATTCCTGGAACATATCGTCGGCGTTTTCATGAACTGGCGAATCCGCCCACGCAGCTGAAAAATAACATTTAAAGAAAATCGCTTTTAAAGTTGGTCACTTTTTGAAAATGTGTCTTCGCCGGTCTTTTAATAGAATATTTTCTAGTGAAACTGTAGTGTATAAGTTAAATAACATGACTATTTTATCACCTGCAACTTGTTTGATGTATTTGTATACTATACAACTGCAGGTGTGTTTCTGCAATCACCACATTCAAATGCATTAAAACAACAGGAATCATCATGGCTGCATATCCAAGCGATCAGAAGCGGATTTTCATCTGGCACACTGCTCGATCTCTGTCAACAGTTTTCACTCGATCTCTCTCTCAAATCCCAGACTCCTACGCTCTCGTGGCACTGTTTGCCTCAGCTGGGCAGTTTGGCCCAGAGCGCAAGTTCCTTCAAGATTTGGATAATGGTTACGCCAGCACAGATATCTATGAATCAATGAAGGCCATCTATGAGCAACCCTGGCCAGGCAAGTCTGTTGTCATTGGGAAGGATTGCAGTCTATTTATAGATGGAAAATATGACTTTATACCAGAAGGCTACCAGCATGTCTTCCTGATCAGGCACCCTTTGAAGTCCATCTCATCTTATGCTGCACGCATCAAAAACATCCCTAAGGAGCAGGTGTTTCATATCGGGTTGAATCAATACAAATCTCTGCACAATCTCCATCACTACCTAAAGACCACCCACAGCATCAATGCTCATGTACTGGATGCTGATGACCTAATTGCACAACCGAAGGACATGCTACAAAAGCTCTGCCAGATTCTAGGTCTACCGTTCAGTGAGAAGCTTCTAGCCTGGAGCTGGACTGATGAACAGCCGGATAACTGGATGATAAGACAAGCCCAATGGAAACATCATAAGACGTATGGATGGTATGATAACTGTCTCCATAGTACTGGTTTTAGGAAGCCAAGAGAGGCAGCAAAGACAGACAGCAAGGCTTTACCATACTATGAAGGGCTCAGAAAGCTGCGTATAAAACCTTGACTCTAAGCTGTGTTCAATCATGGCACCTCACCCTTGTCCACTCCAGGGAATATGGTTTGAATGTAAAGAAAAAACAAGTTTCTTAGTTGTCTCACATTCTGTGGGTTTATACTGTGTTGTTATAAATCATACACATTTTTAAGCTTCCTCATTCTTTGATTTATGTTTATGTTCATGAAGCCTTTGCTTATCCTGACCCCTTCGTGGGGTTTTCTGTTTTCCTTATTAATATCGCTCATCTATTAGCTTTTACTTTCGTAAATTGCGGAGCCTCTAGAGGGACTTGAAGGAAAAGAAGGTTTATATTTTCATTCCTGAGTTAGCTACAGACCCTATACATTAGCTAAATGATACATTTTAAATCATAGTGAATATATTTACTGAATGCTTACATAGTTTTAATGTTAATATGCAACTTGTAATTTCAGCCTGCTAAATATCAGTTTATGATTAATAATGTTTCATATTAATCCTTGGACTAATTTTAATTGCATTTTTACTCTTCAGTAATTTATTTTATCCTCTTATAGCTACAGGTTTAATGTGTATTTGAATTTTTCTTCTACTTGATAAAATTAAGTTTCTTAATTTATTTTAAAAAAAAATTCAAAACACTTGTACCTGTTTAGCTTTTGACCAGTGCAATTTATTTGTATAACTTTGTTCATCCCCCTAGGGCATGCCTGCATGATCAGGGTGCTTTCCAAATGTTGGTTTTATTATTATTATAAAAAAAACAAAAAACTATAAGATCGACCAATGCCTCCATCCTCTGAAACTTGACCAAGCTGCTCCCTGCTGAGTCAATTTCTAAACTTTGTTGTTTGTTTACATTATTTTTTTAGCAAACCAAACAAAGATAATGACAAAGCAGGGATACCTAGAAGACAGCTCAGTTGGTTGCTGACACGTGAATCCCATTCCAATCCCATTCCCGTAATTTTGTCTTTGTTCACCCCAAAACTGAATTATTTTATTAATTGAATACATTTACTTTCCTAAAAATTGGTTTATATTTACTCTTTTTAGTAGGGTTAAGAAAAGTTAATAAAGTCTTCTGTTTCAACATTATTGGAATAAAATGTTTGGTTCATTCACATTTTAGGAGATTTTAAAGCAAACTTCTAACCTTGGCATACATATCATAGTTTTCTTCCTTTAAATATCACCAGTGACTCATGACTAAAGCTTTGGACTTGACCTTTGCTAGGTGACCGACTTTTTGCTTTGAGACTTGTGACTCAGACTTGACCCAAATGACTTGAGACTTGGACACAGACTAAAATTGAGGACTAGAACTCAAGGACTCAGATACAACACTGAAAACTAGATAGTCTACTTTAATATGTCACTGAAGGTTACTTTCCCTAAGAACAGATGCTATTCAACACTTTTGCTGTAAGTTGGTCCAATTATGGAATAACTTGTAAATTACTCATAGATTCAATTGAAAAATACAAATTCCTTGATTCACTTAGTAATATTTCCACAGCCTATATGTAGTTGATGTTACTTTAGAATTGGAGCTGGTTGGGAGTTTAGCATACATGTGTATAGTTCTTTATACATGTTGTAAATTGATTTTAATATTTCACCCAGGTGTATGTATGCCCCAAAGGAATCCAGTATCAACTGGTTTGGGCAGACCCTGGGTAAATACAGCGTAGGCCATGTTGTGCATGACTGAGTTTAATACATTGCAAAAACTTATTACTTTTTTCAAAGGAAATTTTTGTCCATAGTGAGTGTTGACCTTGTCTGATCGAAGAATTTCCTTGCTCTATGGTCTCGGACTGTCCTTGCTCTATGGTCTGATGCATACAGGCATGTACCTCTCTCAAATGAAGGAGTGTTAATACCAGAATTCTGTTTGAATGTTTTTGAAGGAACTTTCATTAAAGAAAAGCGTGATAAAGGTAAGGTACTTTCTTTGTAAGTTTAATTGAAAATTTAGTCCACAAGTGCACATTTCCATTGTTTGACCTCAGATGAGGCCAATGCAAGGAGACTTTAGAAAGATCTAGAGTAGAATGTACAATTTTACACGTTTGTACTTACCTAGTACTGAGTTCTTGATTGCCATAGCCAGACATTTTAAAACCACTTGGTCAGCCATACTATGTCAAGAATTGTCCAAAGAAGACAGAGGAGAAATAGAACTGCAAAAAGAGGAGAACAGAAAAAACCCTGATTGGATTAGCTTTTAAATTTGAATATCAGTACTATTTTATATCTACTTGTTTGATGTATTCGTATACTATATAACTGCAGGTGTGTTTCTGCATTCACCACATTCAAACAACTTTGAAACAGAAATCATCATGGCTGCATATCCAAGCAATCAGAAACGCATTTTCATCTGGCATGCTTCACGATGTCTGTCAACGGTTTTCACTCGATCTCTCTCTCAAATCCCAGACTCCTACGCTATCATGGCACACTTCTGCTCAGCGGGGAAGTTTGGCCCAGAGCGCAAGTACCTACAAGAATTTGATAATGAATATGCCACCACAGAAACCTACAAATTGATGAAGGCCATTTATGAGCAACACTGGCCAGGCAAGTCTGTTGTCATCGGGAAGGATTGCAGTTACTATATGGATGGAAAATATGACTTTATACCAGAAGGCTACCAGCATGTCTTCCTGATCAGGCACCCTTTGAAGTCCATCTCATCTTTTGCGGCATGCATCAAAAACATCCCCAAGGAGCAGGTGTTTCAAATCGGGTTGAATCAATACAAATCTCTGCACAACCTCCACCACTACCTAAAGACCACCCATGGCATCAATGCTCATGTACTAGATGCTGACGACCTAATTGCACGACCGAAGGAGATGCTACAAAAGTTCTGCCAGATTCTAGGTCTACCATATAGCGAGAAGCTTCTAACCTGGAGTTGGACTGATGAAATGCCCGATAACTGGTTGATAAGAGAAGCCCATTTGAAAGATCTTAAGATCTTTGGATGGTACGATGACTGTCTCAATAGTAGCAGTTTCAGGAAGCCAACAGAGGCAGCAAAGATAGACATCAAGGCTTTGGCGCCAGAGTTTGTAGAGATGGTGGAAGCAGCTTTACCATACTACAAAGGGCTTAGAAAGATGTGTATTAAACCTGGACTCTAAGCTGTGTTCAATCTATCAACCTTGTCCACTCCAGGGAATATGGTTTGAATATAAAGAAAAAACAACTTTTTTTTTAGTTGTCTCACATTCTTTGGGTTTATACTGTGTTGCTTTCATTTTAAAGTTAGAAACATTGGAAAGTGTCAATTTAGGATGTGACCAAGCTTTACTTTGACAAATTTTGTTGAGGGGAATTAGGTCAAATCTTATGGCCATTATAATGTCAACTTTCCAATGCTTCATCACATGAGTGGAAGACTATCTAGGGTGCTTGGTGGCATTAAACTTACTAGGTAAATCCACTGAATTGTGCTCACACTCTGCTGCCACCAAGCATGTCAATGTCTCCTATTGCTACGTATTTTAGTCAAACAGAGCTAGATGTATAAGAAACAGCTACTCACATTTGTCTTACTCTGTTCCTTTCGATCAGACTAGCAGACCTTTAAACTGCGCGTTGCTTCTTCATCCTCCATAACATGACAAAGCTCTTCTCGGTTGAGTCAAAGAGGCTCTTGCGACATTCAGAATGAACAGAAGGATATTGCACACTTGGGGGGAAAAAAGAGCAAAATTAATTATTTCATGCAAATCTACTAGATGTAATAATTGCATCAGGGGATAAAAAATAATTTTGTTGGTGATAAGCACTGTCCACTCAGTATTTTCCCAAGTCCTGCAGACAAAAAATCCCCAGGCATACTACTCAGGTAGTAGGATTTGAACCCAAGACCCTGCATTCTAGACCAGATATCTTAACCAGTAGACCACCAAACATGCCTGGTGACAAGAGGCCAGTTCCAATTATTGATTTTAATCCCCAACCCCCTCCCCGAATAATATGCTTTTGTATTTTTGTCCAGCAGGACTTATCACACATCCATGTATGGTAAAAACAAAAACACAAAACAAGTTTTAGTACAATTTAATTCATTGGAGCAATAATATGCTACTTGTATTTAAAACTCTAGGATACCTAGACAGCTCAGTTGGTCACTGGCATGTATATCCCATTCATTTCACATTCCCGTAATTTCTTCTTTGTTCACCCCAAAACTGAATTATTTTATCAATTGAATACATTTACTTTCCTAGAAAGTGATTTATTGCCTTTTTTTAAAGTAGTATTTGTTGTTTTTACAAACCCTATGCTAATTCATGTATTTAATATATTCCCTAAGGCAATGCTTGAGGGCGCTAGATGCTTTCCATGCTTGTTATGTGCCTAGGCTTGCGTCATGTTTGCCTGGAAGTTGAGTTGTAATAAAGTTCACGTTCAAGTTACACTCCGTACTCTGCGTGTTTATCCTTACAAACACTACAGTATTAAGAAAAGTAAATCAAGTATACTGTTTCAACATTATTGGAATAAAATGTTTGGTTCATTGACATTTTTTGACATTTTAATTAAAGTAAACTTCCAACCTTGGCATACATATCATAGTTTTTCTTCCTTTAAATATTACCAGTGTCTCATGACAAAAGCTTTGGACTTGACCTTTGTGACGTGACACACTTTTCCTTTGAGGCTTGTGACTCGGACTTGACCCTAATGTCTTGAGACTTGGACACAGACTCAAATTGAGGACTACAACTCAAGGACTCAGATACAACACTGAAAACTAGATAGTCTATTTTAATATATCACTGAAGGTTACTTTCCCTAAGAACGGATGCTATTCAACACTTTTGCTGTAAGTTGGTCCGGTTATGGAATAACGTGTAAAGTACTCATAAATTCAATTGAAAAATACAAATTCCTTGATTCACTTAGTAATATTTCCACAGCCTACATGTAGTTGATGATACTTTAGAATTGGAGCAGGTTGGGAGTTTTGCATACATGTGTATCGTCTTTTATACTTGTAGTAAAATGATTTTATTTTTTCACCCAAGCGTATGTAAGCCCTTGGAATCCAGGGGATTATGGAATTGAATCCAGTTTTAACTGGTTTGGGCAGACCCTGGGTAATTACAATGTAGGCCATTTTGTGCATGACTGAGTTTAATACATTGTCAACAGACAATTTGTTTTTGAACATTTTTCAAATGAAAATAGTTTTTCATAGTGAGTGTTGATCTGGTCTGATGCACACACACATGCACCTCTCACAAATGAAAGAGTGTTAATACCAGAATTTTGTATGACTGTTTTTGAAGGAACTTTCATTAAAGAAAAGCTTGATAAAGGTAAGGTACTTTCTTTGTGAGTTTAATTTAAAATTTAGTACAGACGTGCACATTTCCATTGTTTGACCTCAGAGGCCAATGCAAGGAGACTATAGAAAGATCTAGAGTGGAATGTAAAATTTTGCATGTTTGTACTTACCTAGTACTGAGTTCTTGATTGCCATAACCAGACATTTTAAAAACCACTTGGTCAGCCATACTATGTCAAGAATTGTCTAAAGCAGACAGAGGCGAAATAGAACTGTAAACAAAGGAGAACAGAAAAAACCTTGATTGGATAATTAGCTTTTAAATTTGAATATCAGTACTATTTTATCACCTGCAACTTGTTTGATGTATTCGTATACTATAACTGCAGGTGTATTTCTGCATTCACCACATTAAAACAACTCTGGAACAGGAGTCATCATGGCTGCATATCCAAGCAATCAGAAGCGGATTTTCATCTGGCACACTGCTCGATCTCTGTCAGCAGTTTTCCAGGCAAGTCTGTTGTCATCGGGAAGGATTGCAGTCTATATATGGATGGAAAATATGACTTTATACCAGAAGGCTACCAGCATGTCTTCCTGATCAGGCACCCTTTGAAGTCCATCTCATCTCTTGCGGCACGCATTAAAACCATCCCCAAGGAGCATGTGTTTGAAATTGGGTTGAATCAATACGAATCTCTGCAAAATCTCCACCACTTCCTGAAGACCACCCATGGCATCAATGCTTATGAACTGGATGCTGACGACCTAATTGCACAACCGAAGGAGATGCTACAAAAGTTCTGCCAGATTCTAGGTCTACCGTTCAGTGAGAAGCTTCTAGCCTGGAACTGGACTGATGAACAGCCGGATAACTGGATGGTAAGAAAAGCCCAATGGAAATATCATGAGATCATAAGATGGTATGATAACTGTTTCCATAGTACTGGTTTCAGGAAGCCAATAGAGGCAGCAAAGACAGACAGCAAGGCTTTGGCGCCAGAGTTTGTGAAGATGGTAGAAGAAGCTTTACCATATTTTGAAGGGCTCAGAAAGCTGCGTATTAAACCTTGACTTTGAGCAGTGTTCAATCTGATGGCTCCTATATCAAACTCACCCTTGTCCACTCCAGGGAATATGGTTTGAATATAAAGAAAAAACAAGTTTCTTAGTTGTCTCACATTCTGTGGGTTTATACTGTGTTGTTATAAATCATACACAGTTTTAAGCTTCCTCATTCTTTGATTTATGTTTATGTTCATGAAGCCTTTGCTTATCCTGACCCCTTCGTGGGGTTTTCTGTTTTCCTTATTAATATCGCTCATCTATTAGCTTTTACTTTTGTAAATTGTGTATGTACGGAGCCCCTAGAGGAACATGAAGGAAAAGAAGGTTGAAATGGGAATAAAGAAAACTGGTGTCTGCTCGAATGTCTACCAAACCAGTCTCATATTTGTGGTGGGAGTGCAGGAAATTTGTTAAATAACTTGTTAAACGATTTGTAATTTCCTAGATTGCACCAGAGTGCAACTAATGCTTAAAATTTTCAATCAACTTATTTTAGAAGCCTTTTACCCATTTAAAAGATAAAATTTAGATTTATTTGTCATTCAATTCACTTTTTAGTAGAGGTGGGGGGGGGGGGGCACACCCTCTGTGCCCACCCCTAAGTCCGTCACCGAGACAATAGATATTTGGATCTCAGTCTGGGAAGAATCCACTGGTTATGGCAATACCATTTTTTTGATAGGGCTTTCTACTGTGTAGCTTTTCAGAAAAGCTCAGCCAGTTATCTTGTGCGCTTATTTGTTTTCAAAATTTCTGTCCTCTCTAAATTTTATTTTTATTTATATTTAAATATTTTTTCTTTCATTTAAATTCTCTCTTTTTTGGACTTAATTTTCTTTTGGTCTTAATTCTTTCTTTTTTTTCTTTCAAAAATTGTGTTTTCATTTCTAAAGTTTTTTTTCTTCTCTCTTTAGTAGATTCGTACATAAAGGAAATAAATGTATAACTGATTAGATATCTTGAAAAAAAAGTTATCACCATCAACAAAGAAAACTTTATCCCACTTTCATAAAGGACTCTACTTTTAAAAATGAGTGCATAACATAACTGAATTCGGCTGTTGAGCCCATCTTTAGTCATACAGAATAGCAATTGGAAGGTATGCCATTTAAAAAAGATTTGTAATTAAAAAAAAAACACATCAACATTACGACACCAGACTGTAATTAGTGTAAGCAATTAAATGCAGTTTTGGGGCGGGGCCTAAGTATGATCATAAAACGACATTGGAGTTATACATGTATTCGCTTTTCTCATTGCAATACAATATTTACCAAAGGGTGAGAAAAGCGAGTCTTGTGAATGGATTCAGATTGTATTGTTCATTGTCATGTCAAGCCATCCTTGCTAGTTACTGTACGGAATAATTCAAAGTACATATTTACTCAACACTTAATCAGACAAGATTTGTACGCATGTAGTCACGCTAAGGATAGGTAAGAGACTGCGCAATTAAAGCGCGTGGTTTTGTGGTTCCTTCACATGTTAAAGCAATGCCTGTGGGAATGCAAGGTTTCCTTAAAAAAAATTGAATTCGCCTGGGAATTTAACTGTCTATGTGGGATACAGTACTGAATCCATTACACTCTGGCAACTTTTTAAGATCCAATATTAATTACTATTTGTAAACCTTGAGAGGCTTCGAAAAAGGTTTTCGCTGAATTTGTTGCTGTTTGAGTAGAAAGTCTGCCCATGATGAATGAAGTTATTTCTGATATTTGCTGTGCCAGCTGCTTTTGAATATGTAGGTGTCTTTGTAATATTTCTTTATATTTTCTTTCCTGAGTTAGCTACAGACACTATACATTAGCCAAATTATACACTTTAAATCATAATGAATATATTTACTGAATGCTTACATAGTTTTTAATGTTAATATGCAACTTGTAATTTCAGCCTGCTAAATATCAGTTTATGATTAATAATGTTTCATATTAATCCTTGGACCAATTTTAATTGCATTTTTACTCTTCAGTAATTTATTTTATCCTCTTATAGCTACAGGTTTAATGTGTATTTGAATTTTTCTTCTACTTGATAAAATTAAGTTTCTTAATTTATTTTTAAAAAAATTCAAAACACTTGTACCTGTTTAGCTTTTGACCAGTGCAATTTATTTGTATAACTTTGTTCATCCCCTAGGGCATGCCTGCATGATCAGGGTGCTTTCCAAATGTTGGTTTTATTATTATTATAAAAAAAACAAAAAACTTAAGATCGACCAATGCCTCCATCCTCTGAAACTTGACCAAGCTGCTCCCTGCTGAGTCAATTTCTAAACTTTGTTGTTTGTTTACATTATTTTTTTAGCAAACCAAACAAAGATAATGACAAAGCAGGGATACCTAGAAGACAGCTCAGTTGGTTGCTGACACGTGAATCCCATTCCAATCCCATTCCCGTAATTTTGTCTTTGTTCACCCCAAAACTGAATTATTTTATTAATTGAATACATTTACTTTCCTAAAAATTGGTTTATATTTACTCTTTTTAGTAGGGTTAAGAAAAGTTAATAAAGTCTTCTGTTTCAACATTATTGGAATAAAATGTTTGGTTCATTCACATTTTAGGAGATTTTAAAGCAAACTTCTAACCTTGGCATACATATCATAGTTTTCTTCCTTTAAATATCACCAGTGACTCATGACTAAAGCTTTGGACTTGACCTTTGCTAGGTGACCGACTTTTTGCTTTGAGGCTTGTGACTCGGACTTGACCCTAATGACTTGAGACTTGGACACAGACTCAAATTGAGGACTACAACTCAAGGACTCAGATACAACACTGAAAACTAGATAGTCTATTTTAATATATCACTGAAGGTTACTTTTGCTAAGAACGGATGCTATTCAACACTTTTGCTGTAAGTTGGTCCGGTTATGGAATAACGTGTAAAGTACTCATAAATTCAATTGAAAAATACAAATTCCTTGATTCACTTAGTAATATTTCCACAGCCTACATGTAGTTGATGATACTTTAGAATTGGAGCAGGTTGGGAGTTTTGCATACATGTGTATCGTCTTTTATACTTGTAGTAAAATGATTTTATTTTTTCACCCAAGCGTATGTAAGCCCTTGGAATCCAGGGGATTATGGAATTGAATCCAGTTTTAACTGGTTTGGGCAGACCCTGGGTAATTACAATGTAGGCCATTTTGTGCATGACTGAGTTTAATACATTGTCAACAGACAATTTGTTTTTGAACATTTTCAAATGAAAATAGTTTTTCATAGTGAGTGTTGATCTGGTCTGATGCACACACACATGCACCTCTCACAAATGAAAGAGTGTTAATACCAGAATTTTGTATGACTGTTTTTGAAGGAACTTTCATTAAAGAAAAGCTTGATAAAGGTAAGGTACTTTCTTTGTGAGTTTAATTTAAAATTTAGTACAGACGTGCACATTTCCATTGTTTGACCTCAGAGGCCAATGCAAGGAGACTATAGAAAGATCTAGAGTGGAATGTACAATTTTGCATGTTTGTACTTACCTAGTACTGAGTTCTTGATTGCCATAACCAGACATTTTAAAAACCACTTGGTCAGCCATACTATGTCAAGAATTGTCTAAAGCAGACAGAGGCGAAATAGAACTGTAAACAAAGGAGAACAGAAAAAACCTTGATTGGATAATTAGCTTTTAAATTTGAATATCAGTACTATTTTATCACCTGCAACTTGTTTGATGTATTCGTATACTATAACTGCAGGTGTATTTCTGCATTCACCACATTAAAACAACTCTGGAACAGGAGTCATTATGGCTGCATATCCAAGCAATCAGAAGCGGATTTTCATCTGGCACACTGCTCGATCTCTGTCAGCAGTTTTCACTCGATCTCCTCTCAAATCCCAGACTCCTACGCTCTCCTGGCACTGTTTGCCTCAGCTGGGCAGTTTGGCCCAGAGCGCAAGTTCCTTCAAGATTTGGATTATGGTTATGCTGCAAGATACCTATAAATCAATGAAGCCATCTATGAGCAACCCTGGCCAGGCAAGTCTCTTGTCATCGGAAGGATTGCAGTCTATATATGGATGGAAAATATGACTTTAACCAGAAGGCTACCAGCATGTCTTCTGATCAGGCACCCTTTGAAGTCCATCTCATCTCTTGCGGCACGCATTAAAACCATCCCAAAGGAGCATGTGTTTCAAATTGGGTTGAATCAATACGAATCTCTGCAAAATCTCCACCACTTCCTGAAGACCACCCATGGCATCAATGCTTATGAACTGGATGCTGACGACCTAATTGCACAACCGAAGGAGATGCTACAAAAGTTCTGCCAGATTCTAGGTCTACCGTTCAGTGAGAAGCTTCTAGCCTGGAACTGGACTGATGAACAGCCGGATAACTGGATGGTAAGAAAAGCCCAATGGAAATATCATGAGATCATAAGATGGTATGATAACTGTTTCCATAGTACTGGTTTCAGGAAGCCAAAGAGGCAGCAAAGACAGACAGCAAGGCTTTGGCGCCAGAGTTTGTGAAGATGGTAGAAGAAGCTTTACCATATTTTGAAGGGCTCAGAAAGCTGCGTATTAAACCTTGACTTTGAGCAGTGTTCAATCTGATGGCTCCTATATCAAACTCACCCTTGTCCACTCCAGGGAATATGGTTTGAATATAAAGAAAAAACAAGTTTCTTAGTTGTCTCACATTCTGTGGGTTTATACTGTGTTGTTATAAATCATACACAGTTTTAAGCTTCCTCATTCTTTGATTTATGTTTATGTTCATGAAGCCTTTGCTTATCCTGACCCCTTCGTGGGGTTTTCTGTTTTCCTTATTAATATCGCTCATCTATTAGCTTTTACTTTTGTAAATTGTGTATGTACGGAGCCCCTAGAGGAACATGAAGGAAAAGAAGGTTGAAATGGGAATAAAGAAAACTGGTGTCTGCTCGAATGTCTACCAAACCAGTCTCATATTTGTGGTGGGAGTGCAGGAAATTTGTTAAATAACTTGTTAAACGATTTGTAATTTCCTAGATTGCACCAGAGTGCAACTAATGCTTAAAATTTTCAATCAACTTATTTTAGAAGCCTTTTACCCATTTAAAAGATAAAATTTAGATTTATTTGTCATTCAATTCACTTTTTAGTAGAGGTGGGGGGGGGGGGCACACCCTCTGTGCCCACCCCTAAGTCCGTCACCGAGACAATAGATATTTGGATCTCAGTCTGGGAAGAATCCACTGGTTATGGCAATACCATTTTTTTGATAGGGCTTTCTACTGTGTAGCTTTTCAGAAAAGCTCAGCCAGTTATCTTGTGCGCTTATTTGTTTTCAAAATTTCTGTCCTCTCTAAATTTTATTTTTATTTATATTTAAATATTTTTTCTTTCATTTAAATTCTCTCTTTTTTGGACTTAATTTTCTTTTGGTCTTAATTCTTTCTTTTTTTTCTTTCAAAAATTGTGTTTTCATTTCTAAAGTTTTTTTTCTTCTCTCTTTAGTAGATTCGTACATAAAGGAAATAAATGTATAACTGATTAGATATCTTGAAAAAAAAGTTATCACCATCAACAAAGAAAACTTTATCCCACTTTCATAAAGGACTCTACTTTTAAAAATGAGTGCATAACATAACTGAATTCGGCTGTTGAGCCCATCTTTAGTCATACAGAATAGCAATTGGAAGGTATGCCATTTAAAAAAGATTTGTAATTAAAAAAAAAACACATCAACATTACGACACCAGACTGTAATTAGTGTAAGCAATTAAATGCAGTTTTGGGGCGGGGCCTAAGTATGATCATAAAACGACATTGGAGTTATACATGTATTCGCTTTTCTCATTGCAATACAATATTTACCAAAGGGTGAGAAAAGCGAGTCTTGTGAATGGATTCAGATTGTATTGTTCATTGTCATGTCAAGCCATCCTTGCTAGTTACTGTACGGAATAATTCAAAGTACATATTTACTCAACACTTAATCAGACAAGATTTGTACGCATGTAGTCACGCTAAGGATAGGTAAGAGACTGCGCAATTAAAGCGCGTGGTTTTGTGGTTCCTTCACATGTTAAAGCAATGCCTGTGGGAATGCAAGGTTTCCTTAAAAAAAATTGAATTCGCCTGGGAATTTAACTGTCTATGTGGGATACAGTACTGAATCCATTACACTCTGGCAACTTTTTAAGATCCAATATTAATTACTATTTGTAAACCTTGAGAGGCTTCGAAAAAGGTTTTCGCTGAATTTGTTGCTGTTTGAGTAGAAAGTCTGCCCATGATGAATGAAGTTATTTCTGATATTTGCTGTGCCAGCTGCTTTTGAATATGTAGGTGTCTTTGTAATATTTCTTTATATTTTCTTTCCTGAGTTAGCTACAGACACTATACATTAGCCAAATTATACACTTTAAATCATAATGAATATATTTACTGAATGCTTACATAGTTTTTAATGTTAATATGCAACTTGTAATTTCAGCCTGCTAAATATCAGTTTATGATTAATAATGTTTCATATTAATCCTTGGACCAATTTTAATTGCATTTTTACTCTTCAGTAATTTATTTTATCCTCTTATAGCTACAGGTTTAATGTGTATTTGAATTTTTCTTCTACTTGATAAAATTAAGTTTCTTAATTTATTTTAAAAAAATTCAAAACACTTGTACCTGTTTAGCTTTTGACCAGTGCAATTTATTTGTATAACTTTGTTCATCCCCTAGGGCATGCCTGCATGATCAGGGTGCTTTCCAAATGTTGGTTTTATTATTATTATAAAAAAAACAAAAAACTTAAGATCGACCAATGCCTCCATCCTCTGAAACTTGACCAAGCTGCTCCCTGCTGAGTCAATTTCTAAACTTTGTTGTTTGTTTACATTATTTTATTAGCAAACCAAACAAAGATAATGACAAAGCAGGGATACCTAGAAGACAGCTCAGTTGGTTGCTGACACGTGAATCCCATTCCAATCCCATTCCCGTAATTTTGTCTTTGTTCACCCCAAAACTGAATTATTTTATTAATTGAATACATTTACTTTCCTAAAAATTGGTTTATATTTACTCTTTTTAGTAGGGTTAAGAAAAGTTAATAAAGTCTTCTGTTTCAACATTATTGGAATAAAATGTTTGGTTCATTCACATTTTAGGAGATTTTAAAGCAAACTTCTAACCTTGGCATACATATCATAGTTTTCTTCCTTTAAATATCACCAGTGACTCATGACTAAAGCTTTGGACTTGACCTTTGCTAGGTGACCGACTTTTTGCTTTGAGACTTGTGACTCAGACTTGACCCAAATGACTTGAGACTTGGACACAGACTCAAATTGAGGACTAGAACTCAAGGACTCAGATACAACACTGAAAACTAGATAGTCTACTTTAATATGTCACTGAAGGTTACTTTCCCTAAGAACAGATGCTATTCAACACTTTTGCTGTAAGTTGGTCCAATTATGGAATAACTTGTAAATTACTCATAGATTCAATCGAAAAATACAAATTCCTTGATTCACTTAGTAATATTTCCACAGCCTACATGTAGTTGATGTTACTTTAGAATTGGAGCTGGTTGGGAGTTTAGCATACATGTGTATAGTTCTTTATACATGTTGTAAATTGATTTTAATATTTCACCCAGGTGTATGTATGCCCCAAAGGAATCCAGTATCAACTGGTTTGGGCAGACCCTGGGTAAATACAGCGTAGGCCATGTTGTGCATGACTGAGTTTAATACATTGCAAAAACTTATTACTTTTTTCAAAGGAAATTTTTGTCCATAGTGAGTGTTGACCTTGTCTGATCGAAGAATTTCCTTGCTCTATGGTCTCGGACTGTCCTTGCTCTATGGTCTGATGCATACAGGCATGTACCTCTCTCAAATGAAGGAGTGTTAATACCAGAATTCTGTTTGAATGTTTTTGAAGGAACTTTCATTAAAGAAAAGCGTGATAAAGGTAAGGTACTTTCTTTGTAAGTTTAATTGAAAATTTAGTCCACAAGTGCACATTTCCATTGTTTGACCTCAGATGAGGCCAATGCAAGGAGACTTTAGAAAGATCTAGAGTAGAATGTACAATTTTACACGTTTGTACTTACCTAGTACTGAGTTCTTGATTGCCATAGCCAGACATTTTAAAACCACTTGGTCAGCCATACTATGTCAAGAATTGTCCAAAGAAGACAGAGGAGAAATAGAACTGCAAAAAGAGGAGAACAGAAAAAACCCTGATTGGATTAGCTTTTAAATTTGAATATCAGTACTATTTTATCTACTTGTTTGATGTATTCGTATACTATATAACTGCAGGTGTGTTTCTGCATTCACCACATTCAAACAACTTTGAAACAGAAATCATCATGGCTGCATATCCAAGCAATCAGAAACGCATTTTCATCTGGCATGCTTCACGATGTCTGTCAACGGTTTTCACTCGATCTCTCTCTCAAATCCCAGACTCCTACGCTATCATGGCACACTTCTGCTCAGCGGGGAAGTTTGGCCCAGAGCGCAAGTACCTACAAGAATTTGATAATGAATATGCCACCACAGAAACCTACAAATTGATGAAGGCCATTTATGAGCAACACTGGCCAGGCAAGTCTGTTGTCATCGGGAAGGAAAGCGGTCACTATATGGATGGTAAATATGACTTCATACCAGAAGGCTACCAGCATGTCTTCCTGATCAGGCACCCTTTGAAGTCCATCTCATCTTTTGCGGCATGCATCAAAAACATCCCCAAGGAGCAGGTGTTTCAAATCGGGTTGAATCAATACAAATCTCTGCACAACCTCCACCACTACCTAAAGACCACCCATGGCATCAATGCTCATGTACTAGATGCTGACGACCTAATTGCACGACCGAAGGAGATGCTACAAAAGTTCTGCCAGATTCTAGGTCTACCATATAGCGAGAAGCTTCTAACCTGGAGTTGGACTGATGAAATGCCCGATAACTGGTTGATAAGAGAAGCCCATTTGAAAGATCTTAAGATCTTTGGATGGTACGATGACTGTCTCAATAGTAGCAGTTTCAGGAAGCCAACAGAGGCAGCAAAGATAGACATCAAGGCTTTGGCGCCAGAGTTTGTAGAGATGGTGGAAGCAGCTTTACCATACTACAAAGGGCTTAGAAAGATGTGTATTAAACCTGGACTCTAAGCTGTGTTCAATCTATCAACCTTGTCCACTCCAGGGAATATGGTTTGAATATAAAGAAAAAACAACTTTTTTTTTAGTTGTCTCACATTCTTTGGTTTATACTGTGTTGCTTTCATTTTAAAGTTAGAAACATTGGAAAGTGTCAATTTAGGATGTGACCAAGCTTTACTTTGACAAATTTTGTTGAGGGGAATTAGGTCAAATCTTATGGCCATTATAATGTCAACTTTCCAATGCTTCATCACATGAGTGGAAGACTATCTAGGGTGCTTGGTGGCATTAAACTTACTAGGTAAATCCACTGAATTGTGCTCACACTCTGCTGCCACCAAGCATGTCAATGTCTCCTATTGCTACGTATTTTAGTCAAAGAGAGCTAGATGTATAAGAAACAGCTACTCACATTTGTCTTACTCTGTTCCTTTCGATCAGACTAGCAGACCTTTAAACTGCGCGTTGCTTCTTCATCCTCCATAACATGACAAAGCTCTTCTCGGTTGAGTCAAAGAGGCTCTCGCGACATTCAGAATGAACAGAAGGATATTGCACACTTGGGGGGAAAAAAGAGCAAAATTAATTATTTCATGCAAATCTACTAGATGTAATAATTGCATCAGGGGATAAAAAATAATTTTGTTGGTGATAAGCACTGTCCACTCAGTATTTTCCCAAGTCCTGCAGACAAAAAATCCCCAGGCATACTACTCAGGTAGTAGGATTTGAACCCAAGACCCTGCATTCTAGACCAGATATCTTAACCAGTAGCCCACCAAACATGCCTGGTGACAAGAGGCCAGTTCCAATTATTGATTTTAATCCCCAACCCCCTCCCCGAATAATATGCTTTTGTATTTTTGTCCAGCAGGACTTATCACACATCCATGTATGGTAAAAACAAAAACACAAAACAAGTTTTAGTACAATTTAATTCATTGGAGCAATAATATGCTACTTGTATTTAAAACTCTAGGATACCTAGACAGCTCAGTTGGTCACTGGCATGTATATCCCATTCATTTCACATTCCCGTAATTTCTTCTTTGTTCACCCCAAAACTGAATTATTTTATCAATTGAATACATTTACTCTCCTAGAATTTGATTTATTGCCTTTTTTTTAAGTAGTATTTGTTGTTTTTACAAACCCTATGCTAATTCATGTATTTAATATATTCCCTAAGGCAATGCTTGAGGGCGCTAGATGCTTTCCATGCTTGTTATGTGCCTAGGCTTGCGTCATGTTTGCCTGGAAGTTGAGTTGTAATAAAGTTCACGTTCAAGTTACACTCCGTACTCTGCGTGTTTATCCTTACAAACACTACAGTATTAAGAAAAGTAAATCAAGTATACTGTTTCAACATTATTGGAATAAAATGTTTGGTTCATTGACATTTTTTGACATTTTAATTAAAGTAAACTTCCAACCTTGGCATACATATCATAGTTTTTCTTCCTTTAAATATTACCAGTGTCTCATGACAAAAGCTTTGGACTTGACCTTTGTGACGTGACACACTTTTCCTTTGAGGCTTGTGACTCGGACTTGACCCTAATGTCTTGAGACTTGGACACAGACTCAAATTGAGGACTACAACTCAAGGACTCAGATACAACACTGAAAACTAGATAGTCTATTTTAATATATCACTGAAGGTTACTTTTGTTTTGGGGTTGAACAAAGAAAAATTGACTAGAGCGGGATTTGAACCAACGACCTCCGGATTAACGTACCGGCGCTCTACCAACTGAGCTATCTAGCCCTATGTTGGCGGTCTCCTCTAGTCAATTTTTCTTTGTTCAACCCCAAACCATTTGAAATTTACCCAGTCAGTTTCCCTTGTGGTTCATTACTTGACATTTAAAATAAAAAAGTCGCATCCCCTCATGGTGATCCCGTGGCTGCCGCTTCCCAGGTTGTATCGTAAACTTGGGTGTGATCCCTGGCTACACGGCAGTTAACGGTTGCATGGCTTCTGACTGGCACCCCCGAACAAAGATATTGACAAAATAGGGAGACCGCCATCATAGGGCTAGATAGCTCAGTTGGTAGAGCGCCGGTACGTTAATCCGGAGGTCGTTGGTTCAAATCCCGCTCTAGTCAATTTTTCTTTGTTCAACCCCAAACCATTTGAAATTTACCCAGTCAGTTTCCCTTGTGGTTCATTACTTGACATTTAAAATAAAAAAGTCGCATCCCCTCATGGTGATCCCGTGGCTGCCGCTTCCCAGGTTGTATCGTAAACTTGGGTGTGATCCCTGGCTACACGGCAGTTAACGGTTGCATGGCTTCTGACTGGCACCCCCGAACAAAGATATTGACAAAATAGGGAGACCGCCAACATAGGGCTAGATAGCTCAGTTGGTAGAGCGCCGGTACGTTAATCCGGAGGTCGTTGGTTCAAATCCCGCTCTAGTCAATTTTTCTTTGTTCAACCCCAAACCATTTGAAATTTACCCAGTCAGTTTCCCTTGTGGTTCATTACTTGACATTTAAAATAAAAAAGTCGCATCCCCTCATGGTGATCCCGTGGCTGCCGCTTCCCAGGTTGTATCGTAAACTTGGGTGTGATCCCTGGCTACACGGCAGTTAACGGTTGCATGGCTTCTGACTGGCACCCCCGAACAAAGATATTGACAAAATAGGGAGACCGCCAACATAGGGCTAGATAGCTCAGTTGGTAGAGCGCCGGTACGTTAATCCGGAGGTCGTTGGTTCAAATCCCGCTCTAGTCAATTTTTCTTTGTTCAACCCCAAACCATTTGAAATTTACCCAGTCAGTTTCCCTTGTGGTTCATTACTTGACAAGGTTACTTTTGCTAAGAACGGATGCTATTCAACACTTTTGCTGTAAGTTGGTCCGGTTATGGAATAACGTGTAAAGTACTCATAAATTCAATTGAAAAATACAAATTCCTTGATTCACTTAGTAATATTTCCACAGCCTACATGTAGTTGATGATACTTTAGAATTGGAGCAGGTTGGGAGTTTTGCATACATGTGTATCGTCTTTTATACTTGTAGTAAAATGATTTTATTTTTTCACCCAAGCGTATGTAAGCCCTTGGAATCCAGGGGATTATGGAATTGAATCCAGTTTTAACTGGTTTGGGCAGACCCTGGGTAATTACAATGTAGGCCATTTTGTGCATGACTGAGTTTAATACATTGTCAACAGACAATTTGTTTTTGAACATTTTTCAAATGAAAATAGTTTTTCATAGTGAGTGTTGATCTGGTCTGATGCACACACACATGCACCTCTCACAAATGAAAGAGTGTTAATACCAGAATTTTGTATGACTGTTTTTGAAGGAACTTTCATTAAAGAAAAGCTTGATAAAGGTAAGGTACTTTCTTTGTGAGTTTAATTTAAAATTTAGTACAGACGTGCACATTTCCATTGTTTGACCTCAGAGGCCAATGCAAGGAGACTATAGAAAGATCTAGAGTGGAATGTAAAATTTTGCATGTTTGTACTTACCTAGTACTGAGTTCTTGATTGCCATAACCAGACATTTTAAAAACCACTTGGTCAGCCATACTATGTCAAGAATTGTCTAAAGCAGACAGAGGCGAAATAGAACTGTAAACAAAGGAGAACAGAAAAAACCTTGATTGGATAATTAGCTTTTAAATTTGAATATCAGTACTATTTTATCACCTGCAACTTGTTTGATGTATTCGTATACTATAACTGCAGGTGTATTTCTGCATTCACCACATTCAAACAACTCTGGAACAGGAGTCATCATGGCTGCATATCCAAGCAATCAGAAGCGGATTTTCATCTGGCACACTGCTCGATCTCTGTCAGCAGTTTTCACTCGATCTCTCTCTCAAATCCCAGACTCCTACGCTCTCGTGGCACTGTTTGCCTCAGCTGGGCAGTTTGGCCCAGAACGCAAGTTCCTTCAAGATTTGGATTTTGGTTATGCCTGCACAGATACCTATGAATCAATGAAGGCCATCTATGAGCAACCCTGGCCAGGCAAGTCTGTTGTCATCGGGAAGGATTGCAGTCTATATATGGATGGAAAATATGACTTTATACCAGAAGGCTACCAGCATGTCTTCCTGATCAGGCACCCTTTGAAGTCCATCTCATCTCTTGCGGCACGCATTAAAACCATCCCAAAGGAGCATGTGTTTCAAATTGGGTTGAATCAATACGAATCTCTGCAAAATCTCCACCACTTCCTGAAGACCACCCATGGCATCAATGCTTATGTACTGGATGCTGACGACCTAATTGCACAACCGAAGGAGATGCTACAAAAGTTCTGCCAGATTCTAGGTCTACCGTTCAGCGAGAAGCTTCTATCCTGGAGTTGGACTGATGAAATGCCGGATAACTGGTTGATAAGAGAAGCCCATTTGAAAGATCTTAAGATCTTTGGATGGTACGATGACTGTCTCAATAGTAGCAGTTTCAGGAAGCCAACAGAGGCAGCAAAGATGGACATCAAGGCTTTGGCGCCAGAGTTTGTAGAGATGGTGGAAGCAGCTTTACCATACTATGAAGGGCTTAGAAAGATGTGTATTAAACCTGGACTCTAAGCTGTGTTCAATCTATAGAAAACTCAACCTTGTCCACTCCAGGGAATATGATTTAAATATAAAGGAAACATTTTTGTAAAAGTTGTCGCACATTCTGTGGCATTATTCTGTGTTTTTATACATCTTACACAGTTGTAAGCTTCCTCATTCTTTGCTTTATGTTTATGTTCACATAATAGATGTAGGTATGCCGTATTCATCACTTCAGTGGAAGACTATCTAGGGTGCTTGGTGGCATTAAACTTACCAGGTAAATCCACTGAAATGTGCTCACACTCTGCTGCTACCAAGCATTTCAATGTCTCCTACTGCTACAGATTTTAGTACAAACAGAGGTAGATGTATAAGAGACAGCTACTCACATTTGTCTTTCTCTGTTCCTTTCGATCAGACCTGCACTGGCAGACTGTTAAACTGCACATTGCTTCTTCATCTTCTGTAACGTGACAAAGCTCTTCCCGGTTGAGTCAAAGAGACACCAAGCTCTTGCGACATTTAGAATGAACAGAAGGATATTGCACACTTGGGGGAAAAAGAGCAAAATTAATTATTTCATGCAAATTTACTAGATGTAATAATTGCATCAGGGGATAAAGAATATAATTTTTGGTGATAAGCACTGTCCACTCAGTATTTTCCCAAGTCCTGCAAACAAAAAATCCCCGGGTACTCGGGTAGTAGGATTCGAACCCAAGACCCCGTATTCTAGAGCAGATATCTTAACCAGTAGACCACCAAGCGTGCCTGGTGACAAGAGGCCAGTTCCAATCATTGATTCTAATCCCCAACCCCCTCCCCGAATAATATGCCTTAGCATTTTTGTCCAGCAGGACTTATCACACATCCATGTATGGTAAAAACAAAAAAACAAAACAAGTTTTAGTACAATTTAATTCATTTGAACAATAACATGCTACTTGTATTAAAAACTCTAGGATACCTAGACAACTCAGTTGGTCACTGGCATGTATAGCCCATTCATTTCACATTCCCGTAATTTCTTCTTTGTTCACCCCAAAACTGAATTATTTTATCAATTGAATACAATTACTTTCCTAGAAAGTGATTTATTGCCTTTTTTTAAAGTAGTATTTGTTGTTTTTACAAACCCTATGCTAATTCATGTATTTAATATATTCCCTAAGGCAATGCTTGAGGGCGCTAGATGCTTTCCATGCTTGTTATGTGCCTAGGCTTGCGTCATGTTTGCCTGGAAGTTGAGTTGTAATAAAGTTCACGTTCAAGTTACACTCCGTACTCTGCGTGTTTATCCTTACAAACACTACAGTATTAAGAAAAGTAAATCAAGTATACTGTTTCAACATTATTGGAATAAAATGTTTGGTTCATTGACATTTTTGAAGATATTAAAGTAAACTTTAAATACATATCACAGTTTTTCTTCAATTAAATATTACCAGTGACTCATGACTAAAGCTTTGGACTTGACCTTTCATGCCTTTGCAACGTTACAAACTTTTCCTTTGAGACTTGTGTCTCGGACTTGACCCAAATGACTTGAGACTTGGACACAGACTCAAATTGAGGACTAGAACTCAAGGACTCAGATACAACACTGAAAACTAGATAGTCTACTTTAATATGTCACTGAAGGTTACTTTCCCTAAGAACGGATGCTATTCAACACTTTTGCTGTAAGTTGGTCCAATTATGGAATAACTTGTACAGTACTCATAAATTCAATTGAAGAATACAAATTCCTTGATTCACTCAGTAATATTTCCACAACCTACATGTAGTTGATGTTACTTTAGAATTGGAGCAGGTTGGGAGTTTTGTATACATGTGTATCTCCTTTATACTTGTAGTAAAATGATTTTATTTTTTCACCCAAGCGTATGTAAGCCCTTATGGAATCCACTTTTAACTGGTTTGGGCAGACCCTATGTAAATATAGTGTAGGGCATGTTGTGCATGAATGAGTTTAATACATTGTCAACAGTCGATTTTTTTATTTTTTATTTTTCAAATGAAAATTTTTTTTAATAGAGAGTGTTGATCTGGTCTGATGCACACAGACATGCATCCCTCTCAAATGAATGAGTGTTAATACCAGATTTTTGTTTGAAGGTTTTTGAAGGAACTTTCATTAAAGAACAGAGTGATAAAGGTAAGGTACTTTCTTTGTAAGTTTAATTGAAGTTTAGTACAGACATGCACATTTCCATTGTTTGACCTCAGATGAGGCCAATGCAAAGCACTATAGAAAGATCTAGAGTAGAATGTAAAATTGTGCATGTTTGTACTTACCTAGTACTGAGTCCTTGATTGCCATAGCCAGACATTTTAAAAAAAACCACTTGGTCAGCCAAACTATGTCAAGAATTGTCCAAAGCAGACAGAGGAGAAATAAACTGCAAACAAGGAGAACAGAAAAAAAAAAAATGTCCTTTTCCTTTGAGACTTGTGACCCAGACTTGACCCAAATGACTTGAGACTTGGACACAGACTCAACAAATTGAGGACTATAGGACTCAATTACTCAGATACAACACTGAAAACTAGAGAGTCTACTTTAATATGTCACTGAAGGTTACTTTCCCTAAGAACAGATGCTATTCAACACTTTTGCTGTAAGTTGGTCCAATTATGGAATAACTTGTACAGTACTCATAAATTCAATTGAAGAATACAAATTCCTTGATTCACTCAGTAATATTTCCACAACCTACATGTAGTTGATGTTACTTTAGAATTGGAGCAGGTTGGGAGTTTTGTATACATGTGTATCGTCTTTTATACTTGTAGTAAAATGATTTTATTTTTTTCACCCAAGCGTATGTAAGCCCTTATGGAATCCACTTTTAACTGGTTTGGGCAGACCCTATGTAAATATAGTGTAGGGCATGTTGTGCATGAACGAGTTTAATACATTGTCAACAGTCGATTTGGTTTTTTTAAATTTTTCAAATGAAAATGTTTTTTCATAGAGTGTTGATCTGGTCTAATGCACACATACATGTACGTCTCTCAAATGAAAGAGGGTTAATACCAGATTTTTGTTTGAAGGTTTTGAAGGAACTTTCATTAAAGAAAAGCGTCATAAAGGTAAGATACTTTCTTTGTGAGTTTAATTGAAAATTTAGTCCACAAGTGCACATTTCCATTGTTTGACCTCAGAGGACAATGCAAGGAGACTATAGAAAGATCTATAGAGTAGAATGTAAAAATTTGCATGTATGTACTTACCTAGTACTGAGTCCTTGATTGCCATAGCCAGACATTTTAAAAACCACTTGGTCAGCCATACTTTGTCAAGAATTGTCCAAAGCAGACAGAGGAGAAATAGAACTGCAAACAAAGGAGAACAGAAAAAACCCTGATTGGTTTAGCTATTAAATTTGAATATCAGTACTATTTTATCACCTGCAACTTGTTTGATGTACTCGTATACTATACAACTGCAGGTGTATTTCTGCATTCACCACATTAAAACAACTTTTGAACAGGAGTCATCATGGCTGCATATCCAAGCAATCAGAAGCGGATTTTCATCTGGCACACTGCTCGATCTCTGTCATCAGTTTTCACTCGATCTCTCTCTCAAATCCCAGACTCTTATGCTCTCGTAGAACTGTTCTGCTCAGCAGGGCAGTTTGGCCCAGAACGCAAGTACCTACAAGAATTTGATAATGAATATGCCCCCACAGAAACCTACAAATTGATGAAGGCCGTTTATGAGCAACCCTGGCAAGGAAAGTCTCTCATCATCGGGAAGGATTGCAGTTACTATATGGATGGAAAATATGACTTTATACCAGAAGGCTACCAGCATGTCTTCCTGATCAGGCACCCTTCGAAGTCCATCTCATCTTTTGCGGCACGCATCAAAAACATCCCCAAGGAGCAGGTGTTTCAAATTGGGTTGAATCAATACAAATCTCTGCACAACCTCCACCTCTACCTAAAGACCACCCACAGCATCAATGCTCATGTACTGGATGCTGATGACCTAATTGCACAACCGAAGGAGACACTGCAAAAGTTCTGCCAGATCCTAGGTGTACCATTCAGCGAGAAACTTCTAACCTGGAGCTGGACTGATGAACAGCCGGATAACTGGATGATAAGAAACAGCCAGTGGGGAGATCATAAGATGTATGGATGGTATGATAACTGTCTCCATAGTACTGGTTTCAGGAAGCCAATAGAGGCAGCAAAGACAGACAGCAAGGCTTTGGCGCCAGAGTTTATGAAGATGGTAGAGGAAGCTTTACCATACTATGAAGAGCTCAGAAAGCTGCGAATTAAACCTCAACTCTGAGCCCTGTTAAATCCGAAGGCCCCTATAGCAAACTCACCCTTGTCCACTCCAGGGAATATGGTTTGGATGTAAACAAAAACCAAGTTCTTAGTTGTGTCAAATTCTGTGTGGGTTTGCCTATATTGTGTTGTTATAAATCACACAGTTTTAACTCGTTGAATGCCGCCTACGAGTATATTCGTAGTAACAGGTGTAATGGATTCTGCCACTTCGAGTATACTCGTAGAGAATGAAAGGGCTCTGTATTAATTGAATACACTGGCATCACTGAGAACGCAACTAATACGCTTATGGCAGTGGTGAGGACATACATCCTTAGAATTTGTATGTTCAATTTTTTTTTTATAGTACCTATTTGGTATGCGCGCATGCGCACTGCACTTGGCAAATAGTAACGCCCTACGAATCTATGACCGGTAGTCAACACGTTAAGCTGTCTTAAAATTGATTTTTTTTTTTGTATATATGTATGTGGTATGTATGAAGCCTTTGCTTATCGAGACCTTGCCTCTATGGCATTTTCTGGTTATCTTTTTAATATTGCTCATCTGTTAGTATAGATAGGTTGCAGTGTGACGTAAATTGGCCATCTTTACGGGCAGTTTGGAACAGTCATGCGTTTCGTGTGAGAACGGCGTGCAGCACGCGCACATTTTACAAAACTCAATGCAGGATTGGTTAGTGAACAATGCGGCTGCGTTAATAAGTTGAGCGCTTGACGCATCTCGAGCCAAAATGCACTTTGCCCGTAAAGATGGCGTCTACTGGGAACTATCTATTTACTTTTGTAAATATTTTGTATGTCAGGGCCCCTAAGGACATAAGGGGAAAAAAGGTTGAAATGGGAATAAAGAAAACTGCTGTCTGCTCGAATGTCTACCAAACCAGTCTCATATTTGTGGGAGTGCAGGAAATTTGATAAATAACTTGTAAATACTTTTTCTTTTCTTTTTTCTGTGCGGAATTTGTTGCTTTTTGAGTTGAAATTCTGTTCATACTGAATAAAGTTATTTTCGCTACTTGACGTGCCAGCTGCTTTTTTAAATTTAGGCGTCTTTGTAATATTTCTTTATATCTTCATTTAGTGCATTAGCTAAAGTTATAGTGCCATCTTCATCTGACATCAAACAAATTCAGTAATTTTAAAATATCCGTCTCAAATAAGCTGTATCTAAATTTTAACATGAATTTACCTTGCTGATGTATGTCTGGGAGATTTTAAGTAATGTTAGAAAGGTTATTGTTTTTAAAAGTTTTTTTCTGAAAAATTGATAAGAATGATTATATAGGGGTTGAACAAAGAAAAATTGGCTAGAGCGGACTTTGACTTAACGACCTCCGGGTTAACCTGCTGGCACAATATCAACTGAGCTATCTAGCCCCAATGTTGGCGGTCTCCCTATTTTATCCATATCTTTGTTCGAGGGTGCCAGTCAGAAGCCATTCAACTTGCAACTGCCATATAGCCAGGGATCACACCCAAATTTACAATACAACCTGGGAAGCAGCACCAGAGGGATTACCTTAAAGGGGATGCGTCTTTTTTATTTCAAATGTCAAGTAATAACCCCAAAAATGAATATTATGCCTTAAATTGCGATCCCAATTTGTCCTTTTGAATGGTTTTATTTTTTGTTGAACTATTTTTATCTCTGAATTTTGTGAAGTTCGTTATAGATGATCATAGTATCATGATTACTAGCGAGCCACTGAGACTGCACTTCCTGTAGTCACAAAGTGTACACAGCCCAATAAACCCAACCCTGATAAATCTTGGCTGCACAATTTTGGGAATCTGATTCACATTGTTTTACCAGGCAGAGCACATTTCATGCAATGGTTGGACTAATACACCACTTCAATCTTCCTAATCACTCCATTTCTGACATGATTTTACAGGGCATTGAAACACTAGGTAAACACAGAGAGACTGTTCGTCTGAGTAGGGAGAAACTGTGGATAGTAAGAGTGCTATAGAAAGCTGGGGAAAAAATTTCCAAAGTCAAGTGTGGTTGGCAATTTCCTGTTTCTTTGCAAACACAAAGTTGTTTGTCTGTATATAAACACATGTAGATATGTTATCTACATGTATGTGAAAAATTATGAGAAAATGGAATTAGCTGTTGCAAATTGCTTATCAACTGAAAGGACTCATAGTATAAATGCAACTTATATAATCAATTGCCTGAAGTTTCAACACCAGCAGTCTTTTAGAAAGGCTAAAACACCACTTCAATCTTCCTAATCACTCCATTTCTGACATGATTTTAAAGGGCATTGAGGCACTAGGTAACCACAGAGAGACTGTTCGTCCGAGTAAGAAGAAACTGTGGATAAGTCGCCTACAGACCATTCAACCCCATGGTCTGAACATCCAAGAAGGAAATGACTAAGAACTTACTGTCTGCTTCCTTGTTTTTTCACACATTTCCCCTTTTTAAGTTTGTTTCATTCACTAGTCAATTCCTTTCTCTCCCTCTTCCCACCTTTGATCTTGTCTTTTGTGTTTCTGACCTCTTAAGGTTAACCCAGCCCCTTCCCTCTAAGTCCCTGCTACTCTTACTTGTTCATTGCTTCCTTTTCGGTGTGCTTTCTGCCTCTCTCTTTTCAATTCTTTCCACTTGACTGCTTCTTTTACACCAGCTCCTGTTTATGGATGTTGTGATTTAGACTTTAATAAAAACTCTGCTAGGCTCAATACGTCAGGCCATTCACAAATTGTAAAAAAAAACACTAAAGAGACGTTCTTCTAAAACCAAATCAAGATAATTATACAGACGCCAAATAACAAAACAGAATTGTTGTTATTCAAGAAGAAAACAACTTTATTACACCTGTATCATAAAAGTTCAATTTGTAAATCATATTATAGCTTTAAAAAAACAAGTGAATCTTAACAAAATGTGTTTTTAGCAACACATTTAAACTAGTACCCTTTCACTTTAACTTTATCAATGTCAATGAAGTTCTCACTACAAACTCATTTTCTACAAAACTCCAATGTCTGTTAAAAGTATGAAGACCTTATGCCACCAGCGTGTCACCATTTAACAAGTGACCTTTGACCTTAACTCATTTTGTATGTCACAGCCAATCAGAATACTAAAAAGAGAAGTTCAAAGCAATCCTACTTTACTGATCACATGGTGTTTGAGCGACAATAAAGTGAATTTACTAAAACATTTGAACCACCTACTGGTACAAAGTATACTTTGTCAGAATTACTTCTTCAGATGGAAATGAAAATCATCACCTCTATTCTTTGTTCCAAAAAGCTCTTCTCACTGTTTTCAATAAATTGGAATAAAACCAATTTAAAAAAGAAAATTAAAAAATAAGAAGACAAACAGTGCTATCTAGTCCATTATAAAAATGGGTAAAGTCGAAACTGACAACATAAAAAATAAATAATGAACAATTTGAAATTTGTGAGATAAAAAGTCAATGCTCATCTTTGGCAAATTTACAGAAGTAAGATCCAAATATACACAACTCTTCACATAAAATCCTTGCAAATAAACATGTACATCAGTTCCTCACATATAATTACAACAACAACGAAAACTCCAACAGCTTGTCAGAGCCGTGCTACCTTGAACTATTCTCCTGGATAGCTTGAAAACCATTCTCAACTACCAGATAAGGAAGGGCAAGTTTTTTAGAGCTAAATAAAAAAGCACACAAATTTGTTCAACTCATAAAATTGGTTGTCAGACAGCAATACCATCCAAAATGACAAGTGATGTATATTGCTTCGGACCAGTTCGCCGCTGATTTTTGAGAAGCTTAAAAAAGAAAGAAGTCAAAATATGTCTTGTCTTTACACCAAGTGCAGTCCAGAAAACAAATCTTATAACTTTGTATCAAGCTTTAAGGGAAACCGTAGTTAAAATTTCAAACATTTTATGGCATTTTTACCTACTATTACATGTG
This sequence comes from Pycnopodia helianthoides, assembly GCA_032158295.1. Classification (NCBI taxonomy): domain Eukaryota; kingdom Metazoa; phylum Echinodermata; class Asteroidea; order Forcipulatida; family Asteriidae; genus Pycnopodia; species Pycnopodia helianthoides. Next base: position 9,085,652 of record CM063250.1, on the reverse strand, counting down.
TTTTAATGGAAGCGAGTCTGATTACAACTAATTTCATGTTGAAACACGAGATATTCAGTGACAAAGTTTGGGTTTAAGCATTAGTTTGGGAAATTTACCAATGATGTACATATTTGTCATATTTGGCATAAGTTATGGCATTGTGAAAACAAAATTGAAAGTTCAGTTGTTAATGTCACACTTGGAGATTAATTATCTTTTTTGCGCAAATAACAGTGATTAAATGCTTTTGTTTTAATTTTTTTTTTAAATGCGATCACAAAATGTTGAGTTGAACTAAATCCCATATGCACTGCATTTGCCCCTGTCCTTAAGAGTTGAGGGATGCTAGATAATTAGGTTTGGTAGAATATGAAAACTATGTATGGTGGAGATACAATCTAGTAAGGTTTGTAGTAACACCATGTACATGAGTAGGATTTGAAACTATGTATGGTGGAGATACAATCTAGTAAGGTTTGTAGTAACACCATGTACATGAGTAGGATTTGAATCTATGTAGAGTGGAGATACAATCTAGTAAGGTTTGTAGTAACACCATGTACATGAGTAGGATTTGAAATCTATGTAGAGTGGAGGATTACAATCTAGTAAGGTTTGTAGTAACACCATGTACATGAGTAGGATTTGAATCTATGTAGAGTGGAGATACAATCTAAGGGGATAAGGTTTGTCAGTAATGGGAACAACTAGTAAGGTTGCAGTGCACCCTGTACTACTTTTGAGTTGTGGTGTTTTTCAACCGGTGGTGTTACAACTCGATGTTTCAGTCAGTATAATCTGGATGACTTCAGGAGAAAGAAGGACTTTGATGCTGCAAACTGCATTTATAAGTACAATAGATTGTTCTTTTCAGAACCACTAAAAAACCTGAACAAATAAATTACAAAAATTGTTTTGAAAAATGAATGGAATGTGAGACAAATTCAAAACTAAGGGTGGTGCCCAAACTTCTTCCTAATCCTTTGTACAATACATTTAGCATCAAAAGAAATCAAACATATCAAAAGAAATTTGTTTCTGTGGCACTTTAAAAAATTTCGGCTGGTTTGGTGTATCAAGGATGTTTTTGTTTTTACAATACAAGAAATAATTTCCATATCCCATAGGATAGCCAAAAGTTGGCTTCAGCAGCCCGAGTCATGTTCTTCTTTAATTTCAGAGCATTGTCCTTATTTTGCAATTTCACAAATTAAACAATCTTTCCCTGAGATGACATGTCTGAAAACAAATGACTAAAACAGGCGTCTAGAGCTGTCTGTCATAATCAACTCAGCATGATTGACGACAAAATCAAATTCCCTCACTTATCCAGTTAGCCCAAACTGGTCCAAACTGTTAGATGGAAGTACACATATGGACTGCAGATATGAATTGTAAATTCTTAAAAATACAGAAAAGGTGCGCGATTGTACAAAAGAAAAAAATTGAAAACAATGGCAGAAGTCTCCGTTTGGTCTAGACATCAGAACTCATGAACTTTGAGGACATGACTGATTTCCACACTCTCTAACTTGTCATGAATGGAAAAATAGAGGCTTGGACAAAACTTTACATCTTCAAGACAGTTTGAAGGCAAACGAAGATCCTTGAACACAATCTTAAAATCAGGAAAAATCCTGACAAGTCCAAGGCCTGACTGAATTCTGCAACTATATCAAGAACTATGCCAAATGTTCAAAAAAAGTTCTTCCGTTTTTACTAGATCTGTCCACTGCACGAAGTGATGGCACATTTTTGTAATTTTGATGCATTTCTAAAAAAGAATGCTTGAAAATCGATGAGATACATGGAGAGGAGGGTTATGACCTTGATACCCCTGAGAAATTTGTGCACAGCCTATTTTTTTGCCGGCTCCTGTGAAAAAAAAAAATGTCTGACTTTTATTTAAAAAACTGCAGAAATTGGCAAATTATGGACGAATGATGGTGAATCGGGACAAATCTTATACTGCATCAATCAATATTAGGAATACTTCAAGATTCTACCAAAAACATTTTCTATTCTGTAAAATACAACTTCATGAATGATTATTCATTATTTATTAGTTTATTTAAATGACCGTACAACATCATTGCAGATTATGAAACGTCTGAATACATTTTTTGAATTTAATTCCAAGTACCTCACTTCTTGTATTGCATTGTTAATTTCAATGATAAACACTTTTAAAGTACTTGGTCATTAAAGTACTAAAAGAGTTCAAAATTGACTTGATAATGAAAGTAAAAAAAAAATTGACATAGATCAAACTTTGAGACATTTAAATTTTCTGCTAAGTGCTTTTTGCCTTTTGAGCTTTACAAAAATCAAGAACTAGAACTAGTCTCACGTAGTCTGAACAGGTCAACACAAAGCCGAACTACTTTTAAAATATGAACTAGTCTAAACTTGTATAAAACAGTCTGAAATAGTCTCAACTAGTCTGAACTAGCCCTGCACCAGTCTGATCTAGCCCTGCACCAGTCTGATCTAGCCCTGCACCAGTCTGAACTAGCCCTGCACCAGTCTGAACTAGCCCAGCACCAGTCTGATCTTGCCCTGTACCGGTCTGATCTAGCCCTGCACCGGTCTGATCTTGCCCTGCACCGGTCTGAACTAGCCCTGCACCAGTCTGAACTAGCCCAGCACCAGTCTGAACTAGCCCAGACCCAGTCTGAACTAGCCCTGCACCAGTCTGATATAGCCCCGCACTAGTCTCAACTAGCCCTGAACTAGTCTCAACAAGCTTTGCACTACTTTGAACTAGTCTGAACTACTCCTGCAATAGTCTGAACTATCCCTGAACTAGTCTTAACTAGCCCTGCACTAGTTTGAACTAGTCTGAACTAGTCTCAACTTGCCCTGCACTAGTTTGAACTAGTCTGAACTACCCCTGCAATAGTCTGAAGTAGACAGGCTGCATTAGTCTGGACTAGTATGAGCTAGTTATTTCTATGTTGGAGAGGAGCGATAATAAGTTCACCTTTGTTGGACAAGCCACAGAGTTAAAAACTTTGTTTTATAAACCTAGGGCAATTTCCAAAGCTAGGCTTAGTCTCTGGCTCTGGCTTGAGCTCCGTCATTGATTTTGGAGGCAGTGTGTATTCTGCAAAATGCATCAACATCAAACAGAGCAGGGAACAGCAGCCTCAGCCAAGGTATGGAAAAAGACCAAAACTCTCTTTTAACATTTTGTCTCGCCATATTTTTCCCGTAATTGTTGAATTCTCTCCGACGGTGCTGACATCCTCGGTCCCTTCTTCTTCGGTGAGTCATCTGTTTCCATGGTAACACAACCCGCTTCATTTTGCCTTCGTAGAAGCTCCGTGTTTTCCAAGGGTACTTGGCCGTAAAGGTAGGAATCACCTGGCCGCAGGGTACCAGTGGGAGTTGGGAAATCGTCTTCAAAGTCTTGACTGCTGTCGAAGGAGAGAGAGTGATAGCAGGTGTAGGCTTGGCCGAGGAGTGCCTCAGGGGTGCTGGGGCTATGGTTGGACGATAAGTTCCCTGATGATGTGTAACCTGATGAGAGATGAGGATAAACTATAATCAAACTTATTTCTATGACTTAATCTTATTAGCCTACCTGAAACTTTGCTTAATTCTGATGTACCTCATTGACAAAATGGGAAAAAGCAAAACATGAGGCTGAGCTACCGTTTTGACTGAGCCCAAAGGGTTGGAGGTTGAGGAAAGATGGTACTGGAATGTGCTAGAATCATATCCTGTTAATAAGGTTAGGATTTATTGACCATAATTACGAAGTAACATAAATTAAGTTATACATGTACTTAAAGACTCCTCAGAGCGATGCATGGTGGCATTCAAAGGAGGAGTTGCTTTAAGAATGAAAGGGCCTACTTACTGCTACCATTGGTGCCTATGAACACAAGCTGCTCTGGCCGCACAGCGCCCTCTTTGTTCACAGAGTTCTGCGATCCACTATCATACGTTAATGTGTATCTATCATTTGTGGACGTTCTGCCTTTAATATTGCCATATCGATCGAGAAACTTAGTGCTCCCATCCCGATTCAGTTTCAGTTGCTCAGCGGCATTCAAACCGGTCCTGACCGGTTTCGGCTCAATAAACGCAGTTGTCACAACCCGATTATTTGGATCAAGGCTCTCATCAAATTTGGTTTGCAGCTGAAATGGTGATACTGGAGTTTTGACGTCTTCGTTCACATAGTAGCAATAACCATCACGGACTCTAAACGAGAGCTGCGATCTGATTGGCTCCATCGGTACACTCTGGAATGACGACATAGATCCGATCTCGGACATCGTATCGAACCGAGCCAGCGGCGCTTTACCGTCCGTTTCGTCATACCCAGGGAAAGTTGGTAGGCTCTCACAGGAGGCAAACACGGGGGAAGTGCTCCCAGTCCTTTTCATACCATCCTGGCAGCCGGCAGTGGTGCTGGGCTGACTATATGAAGCACGCTTCGAGATGGTAGTGGAAGCCGCTTCATTCCTACATGGCGGGACCGTGTTTGAGTTCATATCAGGAACGGGGGTGCCTGGGTTCACTGAACGCATCTCAATACATGACGACGGTGCTGAGGAACTAGAAGGTGTAGAACACCTCTCCCCCATGGACTTTGTACTTGAGCGGGGTGAATTTTTGGGTCTATACGACTCTCTGTTTGAAAACTTGGGAGGGCCATGAAGTCTTCCATAATTAAGGCACTAGCAGAAAGAAAATGAAAAATACAATTAAATCAGCAGTTATAGTGCTGCACCAAATTGAAACAAGCTGCTCCTTAATACTTTAAAATGAAATAAAAATTGAGGCGATAAAATATAACAATACAAAAATTTCAAAAACCCTCCAACTCATTGAATTGAATGTATTCAAAAGTTCCCCATGTAATATACAAAATAATAATAGAATCTCAGAAACGAGCGCAGTATGTGGCGTGTACCTTTTGTAAGGCATTCATGACGTTGTTAGGTAGATGGTCCCCAATCATGACCGGTGAGATCAAGACTTCATCGAATGCTGTATTCTTACACCATACAGCGTACCAGGCACAGTCTCGCTTATCCAGTCTGTCATGGGGCAAAAAAGGGAAGATTAAATCAGGGCCCAATTTCATAGAGCTGCTTAAGCACAAAAACTAGCTAAGCACAACAAAATTATATGCTTAGCAGAATAAGGTTACCAGCTAAACTACTATGTCACATGTACAATTTGTGACTGGTATCCTGCTCATTTCTGCTTAGCAGACAATTGTTAAGCAATATTTTCTGCTTAAGCAGCTCTATGAAATTGGACCCAGGGCCCAATTTCATAGAGCTGCTTAAGCACAAAAATTAGCTAAGCAAAAACAAATTATGCTTACCAGAATAAGGTTACCAGCCAAAATACCATCTCACCTGTACAATTTGTGACTGGTATCCTGCTCATTTCTGCTTAGCAGAAAATTGTTAGGCAATATTTTCTGCTTAAGCAGCTCTATGAAATTGGGCCCCGGTTGAAAAGTAAAGAGAAAGATGGAAGCTGGTCCCAATTTCATAGAGCTGCTTAGCACAAAAATTTGCTTAGCATGAAATTTTTGCTTAAAATTTCATATATTACTCATTGTGGGCCCACTTGCTTCTGCATCTCTCCTGCGCCAGGAGTGTCTTTTTAGACAGACATGGCGCATTATAAATGGCCACTATTATTATTATTTCATTATTGTTCATCTACAGGTTTTCCCGTGGGTAAGCATTTAAACTGTTTGTGTGTTCTATGGAAAATCACGTAGTTACACAGATATGGGATAAACTGTAATTTTACCTGAAATTCAGCAGATGCCACGATATGTAAATCTTTTCATAAACCATGACTGAACTGAACTGAATCACCTTTTTGCTCATGAAGAAGGCTCTATTTTGAGATGTATAAGGATTAACTCACAGGCTTAATTCACAGGGCGGCTTAACACAAATTCACTAAGTGCTTACAAATCTTGACAACAAAACTAGAAAAAAATGTGATGTCGAACATGTGGAGTGACTCGTGGTTTTTTTTCTTCTTTTTTTTTCTTTTCTAACTTACCCTTCCCTCTTGGGATTAGTGCGGACAATCTGCAAGATCTTCCCTGGTGGGTACAAGGGATTGTGGGTAGTGAGTAGGAGCGAGAGGTTGGTTGGGTGGACGGCTTTGGCCATTCTCGGAGGGGAGGAGGAATCGGTTGAATCTCTCGGTGTAAGATTCTTGCTGCTGATATCCCGACAGCAGAGTAGCCCATCAAAGATGATCTTCCACTGGTTAAAAAAAAAAAAAAAAAAAACACAAATGTATGGTAAAAAAACAGTTTTCTGTAAATGACAAGTGGTAAGAAACCTTCCAGTCTTTAATAAACACAAAAAAATGACATGAAATTTCCTTGAAAATCTTGCTGATTGAAACTCTTAATGGAAGACAAGAGAGCGAGCAAAGTGGAAACCTACAAGAACATATTGTCTGTTTACTCCATGGCAAGAGGGATCACCAACCAAAAACAATTCTAGGCTCCATCCAAAACTGCTTGGAGACACAGAAGGGATGTTAACCCCAGACATGATTGCCGACATAGCTCAAGATAGAGCAGCAATTGTGGCGTCCTGCACAGCAGCCGAATGAGTAGGAAGATTAAGACCATGCAAGCCTTGTGTGTGTTTAAAAAAAAATTGCGAACCTTGGGTTCCGGCATACATTGCTCTAACATAAGAAAAAAATAATAACAATGTATATACAATACAATACAATACAATATAATACAATACAATACAATACAATACAATACAATACATTACAATACAATACAATACAAAAAGCATTTATATAGCTCTTTTATAAAAAGCTGTATCTCAGCGCTTAACAAGAAGTATAAACAGAATAAAAATTAGGACAAATTTTAGGAGTCAAATAAATGAGTCCTAAGGGGTTTCCTGGAGGCTGCCAGTGGATGGAGCATGAATGGATTATATAAATGGATCTCAATTGTTAAAAAAAAAAATTAAGAAAAATAAAAAAAGCGGCCGTATACCTTTGGGTCTGTGCTTCTCTTAATGCAGTCTAAGAGATCCGTTCTGAGGCTCTCCATCTGAGAGAGGCCCATCCTCATCACGATGTCTTTCCCAACGACCAAGGACGTGATGAACCTCTTAGAGTACTCCACTGCTGGCATGCTGTAACCAAAGATGGGGAGATTCATTATGACGTTGGAGTTGGGAAACTTCTCTTTTTGTGTAATTCAAGGTAATTTTTGTCATTCGTACAGGGAAAATGGCAAAGGGCATGTTCAACCACAAGTGCATTTGAATAAAAAAAAAATGCTTCCGTCGTTTAACCCACCTACTGTCTGACCATTCCATATCTTACACTGTGGTTTTGAATGGCAGATAAATTGTGGCGAATGCATCTACACAATACACACATGTAGAGTCATTTCTGTGCACAGTTGTGCCACCGTACACAACCCGTGCAATGGAATGCCTTTGAACGGTTGGTCAACTTGCTGGAGAATGCTACAAAGGATAGGAGGGGTAAATAGACCTTATGCATTGGCGTCATCATAGAGGTATGCAAACCGATAATGAAAAAATGGAAACGCAGATTTGTACGCCCGGCGCACAGGATTGGCCTATGAACACCTTCCTTTTGACCTCTAGGCGAGGGCGCCCTACTCAAATGACGTCATGTGCATAAGGTCTATACCTAATATCATTTCAATTTACACATGAGCGATGTACTGTATGAGCAAAAGGGGTCACGACCACCTCTCTGATCTCTCTCTCTCTCCACAAGAGGGCAGCACTTCACTCACAACTACAACACTCACCTGAGTAAACCACCGGGAGGCGAGTATGCATAGCAGTGCAGATTTGGGTAGTCTGGCCTGAGTAGTAAACTGAGAATAGAGACGGTGCCTGCACCTAACGAGTGACCCACCAAGACGAGGCCATAATTCTGGGTACCTTTCACCTTCAAAAGAGATGTCACATTTAAAAGAATCAATACTACTCGTGCTATTGGTAGTTTTAATTGGTTGATGTCGTTTAGAAAAAGACAAAAAATGTTGGGGGTTGCCCATCACAAGGAAGTAAAAGGTCACACAAGGTCAGGGCAATAAGAAAAAAGGCGTAGAGTTAACAGGGATGTAACAAAGAGAAAATCACAGAAGATAAACATGATTAATATCACACTTGAACTGAGCCAGGTTATTTGTACTGGGGAAGCAGAAATATAAGTGAGGAATTCCAAAGTGAGGTAGTACATGGGAAGAGACTGGAAGATGACCCTCACTGTATTTGCTTAAGGGGCTGTATAAATGTGAACAAAGAAAAACCAGGTTGTGTGGTCAAAAGTGCGGTTAAAGGAAGCAACCAGTAAAAGACCATAGGGGCACATCCCATGGTAATAATAGTGGCTTCTTATATAGCGCTCAAATCCGTCACTCAGTGACGCTCATGGTGCTCCAAAATTATTATATAATTTATCCTGCTATATATGTGGAGATACATTTTTTGAAGTATGAGACCTTTTTCCTTTACATAGCACCATGTAATGGTTTACACGGTGCTGTGGCACAATACGCTGTCAATCAAACCAGGAACACTGCTGGGGCGAACCCCTTCTCTTTATGATAAATGCACTGGGTTCTTTTACGTGCATTACACAACACACAGGACCTATGGCTTTACATCCCATCCGAAGGACGAAGCAACACTGGTTAAGTGTCTTGCTTAAGGACACAAGTGTCACGACCGGGACTCGAACCCACACTCTGCTGATCAGAAACACCAGAGCTTGAGTCCGGTGCTTTTACCTGCTCGGCCACGACACGCCACATATCTGTAGAAAAAGCTCAATGAAGAAAAAAATTACAGACAGAGGTTCCACGGTTTTGAGCTAAATCCTGACCTATCAAGTTGGCAATAAGTAGCCAAACACAAGTTGGCAATAAGTAGCCAAACACAAGTTGGCAATAAGTAGCCAAACACAAGTTGGCGATAAGTAGCCAAACACAATTTTTAAACATGCACATGACATCACAAGCTAATAAAGAGCCCTCGTTGAGATTAAAAGTGGTATTAGGCGCATGCCTGCGCACCGTCGACATATGGAAGGGGGTTATGATTGGTTTAAAACACTTACAGGATCATGGGTGAATGCTCTCGATAAGATCATCTCTTCCTGAAGTTTCCTCTTGATGTGTAACGCAGCCCCTACCATCCCCTACAGAAGAACGCACAAGAAAAACAATCAGGGCGTCTCAGTCCTTACTTATTTCATTTCATTTATTAATTCTGGTCTTGAAGCCAAGGACTCTCAGAAAAGCAAATTTAATCACTATACTAGCCAAGAACTCCATGGAGAGAAGACAAGGAAGGAAGTTTCAGTTTTAGATGTGGGAGGAAAACCCAGAGAAATATTCTAGGGAAAAGCCAGGTAATCATGTAGGGACTGAAAACCCAATCCACATAGTGCCCCTGGCGGGATTCGAACCTGGGTCCTAGAGGTGGAAGGCGAGGAAGGACACCAATGCACCACCCCAACTTATACACCTAGGTGTAGAGAAGTGTCAACCATGGTTAATTGACATACCCAAAAGACAGAAACACCATAACTGGGATTCAAATCGCAATTCCAACGACACAGAACTCAAGTCAAACCGATGACAATGGTTTTTAGAAATGATAATTCCTCTTCAGATTTTACCCGGCTTTCCATTCCTAGATCTAAAAGAAAAGCTGGGGACAGTGCCTTCACAATTGCTGCAAAGCACATCTGGAACAAGTCTAAGAGAAGCGCATTGTTGGCTGTGTTCAATTGCCTCCTCAAGACTCTTCTGTTCCTGGAACCATCCCAACTTGCTTCTTTAGTTGTTGTTGTTTTTTGTTTTTTCCCCTCCCTTTGTTTAGGCGCCCTGTTCTTTGTATAGCGCCACATAAATGCTTTGTACTATTATTATCATTATTAATATTATTATAGTTTTGTTTTTTTCCTTTTAGTTTCTTTATTCACTCGAAAATTGTTTATTGGAGTATGATTCACTAAAAAAAAATGCTGTGTTGGAGGCTGAAGAAGGTTCTTGAGTGGAGAGGAGACCTCTTTTATACATAAAGACATTACAGTAACTCACCTTGTGTCCGAACCAATCGGAGGGACAGTTCTCCAGTGGTATCTCTGAGATGTCAGCGGTTAAATCGGTCAGCCAGTCTTGCATAGACAACGTGCCTCGCACCGAGACGATCACCTTACATCTAGAGTGATCCAATGCGACGAAGAATGGCGTCTCCCACACCTGCAAATAGAGGAAGCCGTTTTTGCAGATGAAATTTTGAATCTATATTTATAACACATTGGACTCTTAAGATTGGTTTGCATGGCCCAGTGTCAAGCATGGTTGGTTTGATAGTATAGAAGATGATCCCCCAAGAAAATTCATTGTGGTTGAAGAAGATCTTGGAGGTGACAGAAACATACCATCGGCTCAAACTTTCCTTCGGATGGGACATAAAGCCGTAGGTCCCATGTTTTATGTAGTGCACGAAAAGAACCAAGAAAAGAACCGGGGAGCCAGTCAAGCAGCCCTTTAACCCTTGTCCCCTGTGCTCGGTAGACCAACTAGTTGGTCTAACAGTTGCAACAGTTGCAACTGTTTCATTTCTATGTTCAAAATTGCTTGACTGGAATGACTTTTCTAGTTCTCGATGTGGTGATTTGCTTAATGAATGTGGAACCAATAAAAATTTTAAAAACTTGTTCTCGATTTTCAATTCTGAGTACATGTACTGGAAAAAACTTCTTGGATGACTCAAAAGTCTGATGGTTGAGCCACAGGCTCTTTAGCAAGTAATAAATTTGATTGCCAAAGGGTATGAATCGTGGAATTGCCTTTTAATGCAGTATTGAGTCTATCAAACTCAGGGCTTAACCATGGGAAGGGTTTGTGGAATACTTGTGGGTGCGTGTAGTTTGGGTTAATTGAGACAAACTTGATCAAATATGAAAAGGAACAGGAATCTCACCTGATGTGCAACGACGCGACGAGGAACCATCAACGACATCATGGGAATTTTAATGGAATTTGAAAGAAAAGTGAACAGGTTAGAACAAAAAGTTGATTTTAAACGCTTATTACTTCATACAAAATGGAGCGAACAAACCAATAGCAAAACAGAAGTGAAAGGCTATGTCACACAGGGCAATTTTTTCAGGCACCTTGGAGGCAACCAACTGCACTGCATGCACAAGGAATCCTTCGGCAGCACAGAAACATTCTTTTAGTTGTAACTTATTATCCTCCAGAAAATGATGAGAAAACTGAAATGGAGATTGCCTGGAACTGGTTGCCTGTAAATTGCCTCGTGGACATGGCCTATTATGAAAGTTCTTTTTAGTTCAGATTATTGCCCTGTTTTGGTCAATAACATAATATCTATATGACATAATTTATTCTGAAAGGCAAATCTGAAAATAAGTTACTTGCTGTAAACTACTGAATAATTCATTAACTTATGTAAACATATTTTCGTGAGGTATCATAAGCAATATGCAAATTCATACATGCTGCTGGAAGGGTAGCTTCAGCATCAGAGTGATGGATTGTTAATGCATATGCATGATTATGCTAATGAGATACATACCGACTATATTAGAAGGGATTCTGATGGGAAGTATCTGAGTTGGTAAGAACTTGAACATAATTTCATGTATTTTTCTTAGCACAAAATTTGTGCTTAGTACAAGCAGAAGCAGAAATAGTTATCAGCCAAAAGTATAAGTACAAATGTTCTTTTAATGGGAACCAATGATGTGCCTTAGTTTTTTCATCCAAATCAAACGAAGATTAAATATATTCTGAAATGAAGCATTCACTGGCAGAGATTTTTTTATGTTCTTCACAGTGAATAAAAATGTGTTAAAAGGTTTTCAGCATTTGATTTATCCTATTTTTACTTTAAAAAAAAATTCTTGGCAAAATCAGGGAAAGCTAGCATTTGCACTTGCATTTTAAATTGCATTAATAAGAAGCAGTATTTAAAATGCAGCAATATTAGATACTTTGTTTTTTTCTAAAATGCTTTACTTCCTATAAAGCATGCACTGTAGTATGTCACCTTACCCAACGTTCTCAACCCACACCTACTGCAGAGTGGTATCGCCCACTGAAAATACTGCAGCATTGGAGCCGGGCAGAATGTTCGACTCTCAAGATGGGGGATGGTCAGCATGGGCAGAGAGGAGCAGAAGGAAAAGGGATGCTGGAGTTTTGTGGTTAGAATTCCAAGCAAACAGGAATGAGGTAAAAACACGCAGTTAAACAGCAAGCTCTGTCAGTAATCGTAGGGGTGGATGACTAGATTTATGAACACACCATATTGTTAGTAATCACTCAATACCCAACTCAAGTTTCATGTCTGAATCAAAATTTGTAGACCGATAAGAAACTGTAGTGAAGACGATGCAAGTTAACACAGGAAGAAACTATTTTCCCTCATTAACGTTTAGTGACCTAAGAAAAGTTCTTGATCAATAGTTTGATTCACCATTTTTCATTAAGTTATGTAAACAAAGTATTTCTCTTGACTGCCTTTCGAAAAGTCATGATAGTTCAAAAATGTTATTCCTGCATTGCCCTTTTTATCTTCTTAACTTCTTGTTTGGCTTTGGCTTACAACTGTCTCCAGGAGAGCCATAGCCAGTACAGTAGCCAAAGTTTTGAAGACACCATCAGATGAACAAATCTTGGCCCACTTTCATGGCTCTGCTTAACGCAGAATTCTGTGCTTACGGTGCCCAGTAAATAATGTGATTACATGAGCTGTAAGCCAAGCTACCATTTGCATCTTGAAATCAGGGAGATTTTGTACAACAATCAGGGAGATTTTGTACAACAATCAGGGAGATTTTTCAGAATTGCATTCAACATAGAAGAGAAAAAAGTTTCCACAATCAGGGAGATTTTGTACAACAATCAGGGAGATTTTGTACAACAATCAGAGAGATTTGTACAACAATCAGGGCAATTTTGTACAACAATCAGGGAATTTTGTACAACAATCAGGGCGATTTTGTACAACAATCAGGGAGATTTTTCAGAATTGCATTCAACACAGAAGAGAAAAATGTTTCCACAATCAGGGAGATTTTCAAATTCGTTCATCAGAACATGGAACGATTGGTTTTGTTTTCAGGGAACGTTCTGAATCAGGGAGAGTTGGCAGCTCTGGCTGTAAGCGCAGAATTCCGAGGAAAGCAGTACCATCAATTTGAGCCCATGTCTTCATTTGATCAAACCATGCATTAATAAGCATAAATAGTTCATCATGCAGTCAACATCAAAGGTTTCTGTTTGAGCTATATGTAACTGACAACGCAAACCATTTTCAGTTAAAACAAAAATGTCCAGTAAAACAGTGATTATGCTTTAACAAAAACACACAAGTTGCAGTGGGGGCGAACCAAAAAAAAGAAAACACCAAAAAACATTACAACTAAATTCAAAAGAAGGCGCCAACAACTAAATAACAGCTTTTTGAGTTATCAATCACAGGGAAGATGAAAAATAAATATCTAAAAAAATTATACTTGCATATTAGAGTCATCATATCTATTCATGCTGAAAGATAGTCTGGATGCTTCAAGATATTCCAGAAAAAAAATATCCAGAAATCTAGAGGCGGTCATTGTTGACTTACTTTGTGAGGAGACGGTGATATCAAACGAGGGGTAGCTTTCTGTCTGAGACCCTAATTAGTTTAGCAAAATTAAAATTATTAACCAACTGAGTCTACCTTTTACAGTGTCATTGGCAGTCAATATAAGCCAGCAGCCAGTTTAATTTGAATAATGTCTGGTACACGGACTTGCCTGGTCACTATTAAATGCTCAATTTTAATTCCTCAGACTAAAAAATACTGTTGCTGCATCACATGGTTCAGGGCGGGCTTTTGTACAGCAGCCTCAAGATTAGCAAAGACTGGTATCCTTTGTGCTACACATTTCATTGGAAATTGTGTACAGGTAAACATGCAAAAGCTTGCACCGCACCATGTGACATAGCAACACTGGACTTAGTTTGAGGAATTCCAAGGGGGGACTTTTGGGACGCTAGGTGGCAGCAGACTTACCAGGTAAATCCATTGTTCTCGGCAGTGTGCGCATGCTTAGAACTACGTGAACGATGGAATTTTACCTGGTATGTCTGCTGCCATCTAGCGTTCAAAAGTCTCCCATTGAGATTCACTCGGCAAGGCATTGTGACCGACATCAATCAATCTGTCCTCTCAAAGTGGCTTTTTGAAATACATGACTGTCTTTCAAACATTTTCACAGATCAAAACTAACTAATGAAAAAATTCACAGGTTTACCTTGCATACAACATTCTACTGTTTTGCTTTTTGGTAACTAGAAAAGTACTTCATGAGTCTTGCACAGTGTGCATGGTCATCATGACATTCACCAACTGAGCCCTGCAATCAGAAAGTTGTTTTTTTCAAGGCAATTGGCGAGAAGGGCATCTACATGATGCAATACAGAACGTACTAACAATATGGTGAGGATGATTGTGACGCAGAATTTTGTATGCTTTCAAAACTGGATTCCAAATTGAAACTTGAACCCGACGGAAAATGAATTGACCAACTTGAACAGGTTTCCGAATTTGGAAAGAAAAATGTATCAACTGATCAGATACAAAGATGGTTGATGACAAAGGATTTTGGAAAAAATGGCTGCTATGGAAAAATGGACAAGTGGCCACAATATGGAAGTGTAACCACAATGGCCATTTGACCACTGAAGGCGCAAGGACAAAAATAAAAAGATCAAAGGAGAGAGGAGAGAGAAACAACTGCATTCAACCTAAATGTAAATATAATGAGCAGTATTTTGCAGAATGGATGAAAAGCCAACGACACTCGTAGAATGCTACTACATATCTCCATAATTGTCAACATTTTCACAGGAGTACAGATTACAGAGGGGGAATTGGGTTGAAAATATTCCATTTATGGATATTCCTTGCAGTTGTACATTGAATTAATATTGCTAATGTACTCGCTCAACGAGGAGTGGTTCTTGAAAATATTGACAATTTCGGACATTTGTGTAATTTTTGTTTTAAACAGACTAAAAAGAACAAACTAAAAAATACATGAAAACTCACAAAATGCATGCAAAGCTTTTATGAGAGCCACTACTAAGCAGTGATAATGGAGCAAACATGCTGCATAGAAAGAGAGAAAGACGAGTTACCATGGTTACATGCAAAGTGATGAACATGCTTTTAAGAAATTGATGGCCGCTACTAATGCATGCAAGTAAACTCAAAACAATAAGAGAAAGTGATTGATTGTCACACTGTATTCATTCACACACAAACTCAAGATCTTCCTCACACACATTCGCACACAAAAAGAAAAGAAATACACTAAAGAATAATTGTCCCTGATGTAATTTTAAAACTTATCATCTTTTTTTTTTGTAAGCAAACAATTTAGAGTAGACCGATTTCACAAGGGCGTGGATAAACATTTCTGCTTTAAATACGAAAAATGAAGAATGTGATCCAACAAGTGCATACATGTGGGTTGATTATTGTATGTAGCGAAAATTCTAAATTCTTTTTTGGAGTTAACATTAGTAATGCAACACTTTTATTTCAAAAATATCTTTCATTTTGGTTGTCGTTCTCTCCTTTATAAAAGATTTTTTTTTATTTTTTTCTTGCGGGGAAAAGAGACTGACAAGAAATAACCGATGAAATCATTAATAAAGGTGATCCATCTTTTTACACAAATTTGATGGATTTGTGAAGTGAAGTGCTCTTTTAAGCTCTTGAGCATAATGGGGTTTATAGGGCCATCCAGAGTGGCTGTAATGTTAGCCGGCATAGCCTGGGGGATTTTTTTTTCAGAGTGGTACCGTGGACAAGAGAGCCAGAGAAGATTCAGTTCCCCGCTTTGATTTATCTGCAATTGGCTTATTGTTGGTAATGCAGTTCGGTGCGGTGCCGTTAATGGGACAGGTGGCCTTGTAAATTCCGGAATTTTTTGGAACGGATTTGGAGTAATCTGGATAAGGAGTGAAGGGGCAACCTAATGCATGATTTATTCGGCACGAGAAACAAGAATATTCAACAATTTGCATTTCTTAAGATCGCCGATGAAAATAGCAGGCTCGGAAATAGCAGGCTGGGCGACGGTCAAAACGGTTCATGCATACTTAACTGGATTTATCAATTTTAAATACGAATTTGCTTTTACTTGATAATGAGCTCATGTGAAATTCTGCAAGTAAGACAGTTGTAGACGTTTTTTTTTTTGATAATTTTTTGTACGAAACAAACGTGCTTTTCCAATAAGATTTAGTTGATCAAATTTTGTGTAAAACCATTAGGTACTCCATTTTGTTTTTTGCAGGGGAATCTAGTGATTAACCCTAACCGTGTCCAGGGCCTCTTAAACCGGCCCAATTTTCTGTATTGGCAAGGTCAGTTAAAATGAACTCTATTTACAATGCATTTGTATTGGTCACAACACACCAAGTGACCTTAAAACGACCTTTGTGAAACTTCAAGTTGTGGACATTTATGCGCTTGTTTTGTGCCTTGACTGCAGTCCATGTTTCTAGAATTGGTATTTGCGATAAAAAAAGTAAATAATTTACAGCTTAAAATTGCACGGCACTACACGTATTGAACACAGGACACAGCAAGGATTGTAAGAAACATCAGGTTTTACTTGAAGTCCAGACAGAAGGACACCATCATTTACACAATGAATCGTATGGTGAATGCAGATGGACCCTAAGTGAGACAAAGACTAAATTCAACCACTTCTTCGACCATATGCGACACTCCAGAGGTTAAATCATAAATGGAACTAGGCATACCAGACAACTCATAACCATAACGTTCACGGTACACTATCCTCACTTTTCACAATAGTTACACATCACATAAAAATGAGGATGTAGGATAAATTCATGGAGTGGGGTGGGGTGGGGGAAGAGTTGTTTGTGAGTGATTACTAAACAATTTTTCTTCTTCCTCTCTCTAACCGAGAGAATTCTTTTGAGCGATCATACCGTAGCAGTGGGCGAATCCACATTCTCAGCACTGCTACCCGCTGCAGATGAACGCCGGGAAGGGGGGCATTCTGGGATACGTTGCGGGCAAAGACACGCCATGCATGATGGGAATGACGATCGTGCAAGGCCCCTCTCAGAGCGCCCTCGCTTGTTTACCCCACCACCTTCTGCTCCTCTCAGGCATCGCTCATCCATCTCCTCCTGGAACGATAAGCTCGTTTCCAGGCAGATCCCCGACTCAGAGGTAATGGTGGCCCCTCTGGAACCCCTGTTATCAACAGTGGTTGAGCCCACCAGGTTCAGGCCCTCTGTGTCCAGGCCGAACTCTGTACTAAGACTGCGGGGTTGATCGCGGAGGCCGGTACTAACCGCAGAGTGGAATGTTGCATAGATGACGTCAGCGTCTTCTAGTCCGCTAAGTTTCTTAAGGGCGGTGAAGTTACAACGGCAGCAATTATCGTCTGAAAGATCCAGATAGTCAAAACTACTAGAAGAACCACGACAGCATCTGATCAACAAACACACAAACATATCAATTCTGGTACACAGCTAGTTCACACTACTCACAAAAGTGCAATCATGCAAAAAGTAATCATCAAATTTTGTATTTTATTCCAAACAAAGTAAATCATGGCTTTAACACTACAATTAAATAAATTGGAAACCGCAGTTTGTAATTGTTTGTCAAACGAGTTCAACTTTTTAAGGTTGCACGGAGAGTACTACTTTTTGGGACCCTGCCACTCCAAAAAGCAGTAATTATCAAAAAGAAATTGTGCTTCATACAGCTAATTAGCCATTTTGACATAATGTGGACACATCACGAGGGTGCTATTTGGTTTCGGTCAATCTGTCTGTACACACCCAAAGCAGACAGGCCACCATGTCTCAAAAAGGCTAATACAAATAACAACATTGATCACAAGAATCAGACACCTGACTTTTGTTTCCAATGCTACAAGAATAGACAAAACTGAACTCACGAGCATCTACCAATGAGATGGCAGCATCCTCTAGCTGGATGAAACATGGCATACCCAGGCCAGCCATATGCTGCTGCAGCGTACTTGTAATAATAAATCAGCTCCTCAAACTCCTGGCGTTCATCCTGAAGACAAGACAACAGTAAAACAGGCCTGATACAATGTTCTTGCAAGGACAGCGCAATTTTTTTAATAGATTGAAAAGGACACCTTTAAAAGAGAAACTTTAATTTTTACTGGAACATTTCTAGGGACACCGAGGCAATCACCAGGGCATGGAGGCAATTACCAGGGGCATGGAGGCAATCACCAGGGCACGGAGGCAATCACAAGGGGCATGGAAGCAATCACCAGGGCACTGAGGCAATCACCAGGGCATGGAGGCAATCACCAGGGGCACGGAGGCAATCACAAGGACATGGAGGCAATCACCAGGGGCACCGAGGCAATCACCAGGGGCATGGAGGCAATCACCAGGGGCATGGAGGCAATCACCAGGGGCATGGAGGCAATTACCAGGGGCACGGAGGCAATCACCAGGGCATGGAGGCAATCACCAGGGGCATGGAGGCAATCACCAGGGGCATGGAGGCAATTACCAGGGCATGGAGGCAATCACCAGGGCACGGAGGCAATCACAAGGGGCATGGAGGCAATCACCAAGGGCACCGAGGCAATCACCAGGGCATGGAGGCAATCACCAGGGGCATGGAGGCAATCACCAGGGGCATGGAGGCAATCACCAGGCATGAGGAAATCACCAGGGGCATGGAGGCAATCACCAGGGGCATGGAGGCAATCACCAGGGCATGAGCAATCACCAGGGGCATGGAGGCAACCACCAGGGCATGGAGGCAATCACAAGGGCATGGAGGCAATCACCAGGGGCACTGAGGCAAATGGCTTTGTCAAAAATCAGGCCTGGGTGAGAAGTGTTAACTTTATTCAAAGGAGTCTCTTGTCACCGGAAAAGCTTGGTGGTCTAGTGGTGAGACATCTGCTCTAGAATGGCAGCGGGTCGTGGGTTCAAACCCCACCCAAGTAGTATGCCTGTGGATTTCTTTTTTAGCTACTTACATGGTTGCTGAAATCAACAAACTTGGTGTCCGGCATGACTGGTATCCCGGAGAGAAACTTCACACTTTGTTGTTCGGGTTGAGCTCGGTAGCCCGCCTGCTTTGCTTCTGTTACCTCTCCTTCAGTAGCATCAGCCCGCGACGATGTTCCGACGGGACGATGTCAAATCCCGGAAGAAATCTGAGAACAGTAGTCGATCTCAGTGAAGGCGCTCTACAGTTTGAGGGGGGTGGAAAAATGACACATCTCATGAGTTATTTTTAAGTTCATTTTTCTTAAAGGTATTATACAGGATTGGTAGGTTAAAAATCATCATGTTAAATTTTTAGTCTTAAAACCTACTAAGAAGTTCATACTTGAACCATTTTTCTTTGAGGTCTTTGTCAGCTCTACCAATCCTGTATAATACTTTAAGATGCTCGATAAGAATACAGGAATGTCTAACAGATTTAAACTTATCATTTCAGCCCAAAGTCGTTGACAAGAGAATGGTTCAGAGGATCTCTCGGAGAGAAAGGTCCATCATCGACCAACATGTACACGTACCTCCTGTGTTTCTTGTACTTGAATGCAACAGCAATACCGATGGAAAGCGCTTCTCCCAATTCCGCTCATACATTATTCTTGTTTTTCTGGGAAGAGGTTGGATAAAAAAAACATACAATGAATCAAACTTTAAGTTACATTACATTGGGTGGATCTTGTTAAGTAAACCAAAACTTGGGCCACAATGGGAGACTTTGGATCGCTAGGTGGCAGCAGACTTACTAGGTAAATTTCTATTGTTTACGTAGTTCTGAGCTTGTGCTTCGAGAACGATGGATTTACCTGGTAAGTCTGCTGCCACCTAGCATCACCAAAAGTCTCCCATTTAAACAATGCAAATGGTTAGTATGTAATAAGGTGATGTGGTACTGTAGTGTAGTAGACCCTTTTAGAGACCAATCATTTCTGTATAGTTATCACCAATCCATACGCCAGGACACAGCTAATCAATATTGTTGACTTTTTAACTCATTTCTTTTTTAGTCAAGACAAATTTCTGGAAAGACAAATTTGGGGGAACCAAAGCATGGTACTACTGGCAGTGGTCATAAAACCTATCTGCTAGTCCTACTTGAAGATACAGATTTCGAAAGCGTCTCCAACATGTCCAAGTTTTAAAAAAAACTCATCAACGATAGGAATGTCATGCTGCCAGGAAAGTACACCACCAAAAGTCTCTATCATGGAAGATAATAGGCAAACTAATGATGATGATGATGATGATGATGATGATGATGATGATGATGATGATGATGATGATGATGATGATGATGATGATGAAATTGTGTAAAATGATAAGTAAGACACCTAGTTAAAAGAGAAACACAACTATAATATGAAAGAGAAACAACATTAAAGAGAAACAACATTAAAGAGAAACACTACAACATTTAAAGAGAAACACTAAATTGTGAAAGAGAAATACTACCATGTAAAAGAGAAACATTACCACATGAAAGAGAAACACGTTGTCGTGGGCTTCCGAATATTTGAGAGGGCTACTCACATTTGTCTTACTCTGTTCCTCTCGACCCGACTGGCCGACCGTCGAATTGCACATTGCTTTTCTGTCCTCTGCAACTTGACAAAGCTCCTCCCAGCAGAGTCAAAGAGACACCAGGCTCTTGCGATAATTAGAATGAACAGAAGGATATTGTACACAACTATACCTGTTGAAAAAATAAAAAAATTAATGGACATTAATGATTAAGTATCTTATTGAAGGACACAAGTGCACGACCAGGACTCAAACCCACAATCTGCTGATCAGAAATACCAGAGCTTGAGTCCGGTGCTCTTAACCGCTCAGCCATGACATGCACACTCAAACTTTCAAAGGGTAAAGTAGTGGATGTTGATGTGGCCTGATCTCAAAATAACACATGCAAGTTCATGCTTTTGCAGGATTTGTCAATGTCTCTGTGTACAAAACCTTGCACTGCCAGCATCCCACCAATGGCGGCACGGCCAGCAGCACTTGCACGCTTAGATCGGTCTATACAGCCTAAATGATTATTATGTGATACCATTCTTGCAAAACAAAGGATTATCGGTAGGATCTGGGTTCGTGCTGCCACGCAAGGAATCTTTCGCCTAGTTATGAATGAGGGTAGCACCGCCCAGGAATGTTCACTTCAACAACGTCGCAGTATTATTACTTACTCTTGCCAACGATGTACAGCGTACACTCTGTTCAGAAGTGCTTAAAAAGTGTGTCTGTTTCTCTGATTTTATAGGCATACTTGAGGCTTTGATTGTTAAGCAATAATTTTGTCTGCTTAAGCAACTCTCAATTGGTCATTCCTAATGACTTGTTTTAGAGACAACAACAAGTATGCATGCGTTAAATTTTAGGGAAAAGTTTATGAACTTTTGGGGAAAGATTTTAAATATGAAGCCTAGGGAAGTTTGTGGAAAGATCTCTTAGAAGTTTTGTTGGCTCTGGAAAGAATCAAGAGTCTTTTAAAGATATTCCTGGAACAAGCCTGTGCCAAATCATTGGTGGATACTTAAAATGAGGTTCATTATTTTGTTTGTACTTACCTAGTACTGAGTTCTTGATTGACATAACCGGGCATTTTGAAAACCACTGGGTCAGCCAAACTATGCCAAGAATTGTCCAAAGCAGACACAGGAAAAGTAAAACTGCAAACAAGAACAGAATAAAACAAACAAATGGATTAGCTTTTTAAACTTGATCGTCAGTACTGTTCTATCACCTGCAGTTTGTTTGACATGCAGAAAAGATCTGTATATATACATATATTTTTTTTAATCACCCCCATTACAGAACAACTTTAAACATTTGTTTGTTTTTTTAGTTTTTTTAGCCTTCGAGAAAGACTCTGCTAGGGTCGAAACGTCAGGCCACTAACTAATTTTTTGCATTTATACTACAGGTCCTTTTGGTTGGTAAGCAGTTTGCAACAGCTTTTCTCAACTTTAAACAGTAACATCATGGCTGCCAATCCTAGCAATCAGAAGCGAGTTTTCATCTGGCACACTGGACTATCTCTGTCAACGGTTTTCGCCTTCCACCTACACATGTATAGGACCCAGGTTCGAATCCCTATGTAGGGGCACTACATGCATGTGGATTAGGTTTTCAGTCCCCACCTGAGTGAAAGGGTTTTCCCTGTAATCATTCTCTAGGGTTTTTTCTTCCACGTCTAAAACTGAAACTTCCTTACTGGTCTTCTCTCCATTGGGTTCTTGTCTAGAAATAGCGAATAAGTTTGCTGTCTGAGAATCCTTGGCTTCACAACCAGAAATAATTAATAATTTATAATTGTATTGTATTGTATTTTATTTTATTCCGAAACTGGAACAGACCCCATAACCCTGGGGAGGGTAACAATATTATAATAATATATATAATATTATAAACAATTAATGAATCTTCAACGACAGCTCAAGACTCATCTTTTCAATGAGCATTTTAAATCTGGACTTTGTCTTTGTGAATCGGCGCCCTTGAATGCAGTTTTTGTCAGATACTGTGCGCTTTATAAGTGCTGTTATTATTATTATTATATGAAGAAGTCATACGGAAATGAGTGTTAACTTAGAACAAAAACATACATTAGTAAAGCCTTATTATATAATAATACAGAGTCTTGTCATTAAGTATAAGTGGGTGTGAAATGGGCTCGTATTGGACAAGGACAAACCCTCTTTTACCCACCTGTTCGACCATAAAGCAAATATTCCATTGACGATCTAGGCCTTGTGTAGAATATTGTTCCCCTGAGACTGATGAAGACAATTAATCCCTCCACAAACAGACAAGCTGAGAGAATGACTAAGTAACCGATGATGTAGTTACGGAGACTGGATGAGCATGCATCATTCTGAGGATGGTAGAGCCCCAGAATGGCTGACAGGACGATGAGCCTGGGGATAAATTAACGACAAAGCATTTATTTGATGAAAAGTGAAGCAAAACAAGAAATAAAAAACAACAACAAAACAGAACTAGCTCTTGTAAGGAAACATGGAATCTTAGTTGTAAACTCAGGTTTATGTGGGAACTTCATGTTCTTGTAAGGAAGTTTGGGTACATATGTGTACATGTACTTGTAAAGGGTCATAAAGAACTTCTGATTGGTGCAGGAAATGTGAGTACTTTTAGGGAACGAACAGGTTCTTGGAGGGAACCTAAGGTTTATGTTACGCTAAGGACTTCAGGTTCTTGTAGGAAACTCCAGGTGCCTGTAGGAAACTGGGTTTTTGAAGGGAACTTTGGGTACTTGAACAGAGTTGTAAGGAACTTCTAATTCTTAATGTTCTTGTAGGGTAATTTGGATACTTGTGGAGAACTTTAGGTTTTTGTAGGGAACCTATGTACATGTAAGGTTCATGTTGGGAACTTTTGGTTCTTGCAGGGAACTATTTGTACTTGTAGCAAACCTCTGTGGTTCCCAGGAATGTTAACATGCTCAAATAAAAGTAAATAAAACTTTTAATATGGTATGTCTGCTGCCATTTGGGTCATAAAGAACAACCCAAGTTGATGTTAATTTAACTTGTGGCCATGCTGCAATACTCTACTTTTCCCCCTTTTCTTAGGGGGGGGGGGGGGCCACGGACGGACGGAAGACATAATTTAGCGGGGGGGGGGGGGGGGCTATTTTTTGTTTCAAACCATTCATTTTTTTTTTCCCCTCATTGGGGGGGTGGGGGGGTGGGCCCTAGGGTTTTGAGGGGGAGAGGGTCCTTACGTCACTGTGTAGGCCTACACATGAATGTATTCTTTTGCATTGTACATGAAGTACTTAAGTTAAAATGCTCACTAGAGTTTTAGTGGCTAGTGCATTGCCATCAAAAGACAAAAAGAATAAAGGCGTAAAATTAAAATTATTTCAAAAACAGCATTAATAATAGTATTAATAATAAAAGTGCATAATTCACATGTACATGCACTGGGCTACATGTGTACATCTCTAATACAATGCACATTGTACTCTAAAGGTCCCGTTTATATTTTTTTAACCATTTTTGGAAACCCTGGGTTCCCAAAATTAAATTACCCAACATTTGAAGGAAACAGAATCGCGCATTTGAAAAGGTCCCAATGGGTTGGAAGACGTACCAGACATGCACACACCAAATGGCGACATGGACATGTTCCATTTCGATCCAGGTAGTACTAGTGTTCAACAAGGCGGTCGTACTCTACATTGCATTGACTGACATGTGTGACTTAATGGCGTTGATCGATTGTGCTGAAAGCAAGGCACTTTATGAATATAATTACCTTGATCACGGTGAGTGTGAGAAAACTCACACTCCGTGTAAATAATTTGAACGGTTGGACTTTGTGACATACTAGTATACAATACAATAAAGAACGAGTATGTAATGAAGAATTTAGATGAGGTGTACAATGCACTGGTGCAATCCCTTATCAACTATATGTAATCATACAATACTTTTAACATTCATACATTGTACTTTGTAAACACTTTTTTACAACTGCCATGTGTACTCAATGTTAACCAAATACACAAACTAGGTACATGTGTGTACATGTGTGCATAATGTGAGCTGATATACGTGTAAATGTGGTGTCAATTTTGTTCCAAAATGTTATTAAAAAATTAAAATGTAGTTAAAGCGAAACAAACAAATATGATAATACATTGTGGGCTGATACATGGGTATCGTAATTTCCTGCGGATAAGACGCAGTCCCCTCAAATTACCCCCAAAAATTCAAGCGCCAACAGATAGGGCGCATCGGTAGATAAGGCGCAGTTTGTTTCAGAATATAGAGGCTTGCAAACCCATTCACGGTTGGTACATGTACATCACCACTTATGGGGGTCATTTTGTTGGTAGGACACTTACCATTTACTTAAAAGGGATTGTAATTTTTGTAAATCCCAAACGTAAGTAAAACATCGCTTCTATTTTTTTATGTTATGTATGTTCATTTTCGTTTTAAGATAAAAAAAACCCCCCAGTTTTATGGCTTTTCTTTCCACACAACAAGTGCGCACACAAAAACGTTGTGCTACATTTCCCAATGAATGGGCTGCTAGTCTTTGTTATCAGGCATTTTTGCATGCTACACTACATGCAAGAAATTCCAAACGCCAGAGGGCGCTCTCATAACAACGCTTTCACAATAGGAACTGCGCCCTCTGTTGGCGCAATCTAACAGTGCATTAGACGATAACATACAAGAACAACTTGATTAACAAAGACTAGTATGTCGTTGCTGGTTCGTGCCAGTGTTATTATTATTATTGTGGGCAGCAACATGGCCAGTGACTTTGTTCTTCGGTAAGTTTCGTCGAAAATTACACAACGGGCGTACGGTGAAGGTTTGATTTTAATAAAATTATAACACGTAGGATTACTCTGGATGAAAGAAAGGATAATTTTACAGTATAAAAAAAGTAAGATCTCACACACTGATTATCACAATGAACTCGAGCGTTACCAGATAAGGCGCATTGATAGATAAGGCGCAGGGATGTTTTTGTGCTGTCGAAAGTCAGATAAGAACGCGTCTTATCCGCAGGAAATTACGGTACATGTAAAGGTAGTGTCAAGTTTGTTCCAAAATATTATACAAAATTAAAATGTAAAACTAAAAAAATATGATATTAATAATAGTTAACAATGTTTTTATGAATGGGAACATTTTGTAACAACGAAGATAAAAATAACTTAAACAAAAAGTTATGACTTAATCAATAAAAATTATAATAAAAACATAATAAAGCACGATAAGGCTTAGGCTGTATTTGAATAGGCGGCTACGGCTACATGTACGCCGATGACTGTTGCTAAGGATGTGTATAATTCAACACATGATGACGTGCAATCCAGTTGTACATGTAGCTGTAGACGCCAACTTAGACACGGACTCAGTCTTTTTAATACCATCAATTTTAAATTAAAAAACCCGTTTCTTCTTCATATGACTCAAGAAAGTATACAGTGCTTAAGGGAACATTACAGAATTGGTAAGAAACATACTTGTAAAATGTGATCCGCTCTGTGAAAATGAGTCAGATGTTGACAATTTAAAGAATTGGATTATATACATGGCTGGAAAGATCATACCAACAGCAGTAATTTGGTATACACTGTATGTCTAAGCCCTGGGGTGTATCGCGTTGATGAGTTACTCCCATTTGAAATTAGCCAGTATATCATTTTTTGTTGAAAACGAATTACAAGTAAATTGATGTTTAAAACTACCATTTCGCTCTACATATAAGCAAAAGGATACGAATTAGACTAAAGTATGATCACAAAATTGTTGTTTTGATAGCTTTATTGACTAAAATTTAGTGTTCTGAAAGTTTACCATGCAAATATAGATCTTAAATAAGTAATAAAAAAAAGTTTTTAAAAATTTTTTTTAGATACTTTTTTCATTGAAATGTCCATTAAACAATAATGCATTGGGCGACATCTGACTCATTTTCACAGAGCGGGTCACAAATATACTTTTTGATCACAGATTTACACAAAACTTACACAGTCTAATAATGATGATAGTAGAAAACATCCCTTGAAATATTTCTGTCTGAAATGTCATATTTGATGAGAAAATTAATAAACTAATTTTCTGATTAGAGTTTATCGCTCAGTGAGCTTTTATTCATTTGTTGAATCTATATGATTTCATGCAAATGTGTAATCGGTTTTTCACTATTTTCTCGCGACCCAGATGGTCGATCGATCTCAAACTTCTACTGGTTTGTCAGTTTATGTATATGGTGGATTACATAAAGTGCTTACACTGCCAGCAACTGTTTTGTTAGCAAAAACCAATTCTGTAACGTTCCTTTAACATACATCAGCATTTGGGTAAAACACGAATAACATAGCTTTATCCTCGTTTCAATTTTACAGTCCATTAAAATCAAAACCCACACAGAGTAGAAGTGTAAAATATTTGTAATACATGTAACTCCATTGCACACATTTCTTTCTATTTGCAAATCTTCTCATTCAGACCTTTATGCACACTGTCTCGTTTTAAGCATCTTTGTCTTTCTTTATTTTGCAATACAGTGCCAAGAAAATGTCACCTAGCTTCCAAAGACAAGTACTGTGCTGTACAGTACATGTCATGCGAGTGTACATGTAATGTATGTATATTATCATTCTATGCACGGATGGATTTCCAATAAAGCGTTCATTTTGTAATTAACTGTATTTATTTTGTGTGAATATCCCGACAGCGATCAACATAACACTCGCTGTGGCTACACTGCGTCATTCCTCACGCTGTGATTTTACATATATGTAACATAATCAAAATCCTGGCAGTTTCCCAACACTGATGTGTAAATTTGCAATGACAGCCATACGTACAGTATGTACACATCTCCATTTCACCAAGACGAGACCCGTGACGCCTTGCTAGCCTCAACAGGGCTGCAATGTTAGATGCTTGCAAGAAGATTACACATCATCAACAAAGAAAAAACCAACTCCAATTTGACTAAATTCACATCTTGCCTCGCCACAAATTACTTGACCAAGTAAACTTGCATTTATTGACAGATTTTGGGTCAAGTGCAAAGTCAGGCCTGGAATTTCATCTTGGAGAGGGCAAGGCCATTTTCATTTTGTAAAGGGCACTTCCATTCAAAATCTTAAAGTAAATGGGGAAGGTTTGAAGGGGCACCAAGGCCAAGACTAGGGCAACGGAGGCCATGGCTTCCGTGGCCTCCGTGTAATTCCAGGCCTGCAAAGTGACAATGGAGGTGTTTCTTGTGTTCTGCATTGTACAGATTATTACTAACCTAAACAAACTCCTACTCTTGGTAACATTTTCTAGTGAGTTGACCAACCATTTGAAACCATTCAACTGCTTGGGCTGTGTATTTTGGCACATACTGTGCACAAAATAGACCGATGTTTATATGTCATCACGTGACTTAAAGTGGGTACTACATCATCTCAGCGGATGGCAAAGACATGCAAAGACTATGTTGTGACAGAACGAGTACATCAACAGTCGGCTTAATTCTCATAAATAATAACACAGTTACTAAGCCCTTTCATTAAAGTTGTATGTTGTAACATTGATTTAAATCACATTACTGTTTCATAAATTACCAGTATTCTACTACAAGAGAGGTTTATTTTGAGTTAGTGTATGCACTAGCGTTTCGGACGGCGATGTATTGTAAAGAGCATTTGAAAAGTAAACATAGCCTTGCGGAATTTCAAATAGACAAAAGAATCACACAATTTTGAAAAAGCCTTTTCTCTTGGATGATTTCAGCTTCAAAATTGCGACATTCTTGTGTTGAAAAGTAAGTGACCGCGATTATCCATGTGAGCACCATATCGTGAACATAACGTTCTTTGTAGAATTTCCAAGACTTGCTCCATGGTACAAACTCTTCACAGATTTCGAGACAGAAAACCCTTGATGATCGAATAAACAAATGCAGCAATCATCGAGTACTTTACAACAACGGCACTTTCCCACCCATGGAGGATGCCTTGTTTGTTGATGTTTGATACCCACTTTAGGTCAAGTGGCTCGGAGAGCGCAATCGGTCTATTAACTGTTTTACATTTGTGTTCTGTTCAAATTCTCAACATAATATTGCAGGCTTGCATTAGTTATACCATGGAGGAATAAAATGTTTTAATATTTTATCTAGTATGGGGTTGAACAAAGAAAAATTGTGGCCCTTGTGGTTCATTACTTAACAATATATTACCTACATACATGTACATGTACATGATGTACATGTGTACCTTTCAGCACCACAGTGGATGATATTGAATGGTCAGACAGTAAGGAAGGTTTTAATCCTCCTAATGGAGTGCATTTGAATACGGAACATCAACAACTATATGTAGGATTATTGTAAAAATTGTGAACTCCACGGTTACCATGGTTACAACACTGACCACAAAGGCTGAAAGGTTTTTTGTGACTATAGCACATAAAACTGTGTTTTTGATTCTAGCAAACCTTCGAAGATGGGGGAAAAAAATCCACAAGACCACAGGACCTGCAGCTCAACAAATATTCTGGACAAGAAAATTTGTGACAGACAAGAATCAAACTATCTACATTTGTAAGCTCTCAAATATTAAACTGTTTTAATTTGAACAAGCACTAAGTGAAGATTTATCAGATTTGTCTCATAAATTATTACTTCAACACTCAACAGAATCAAACGGTAATTATCGGACTCAAAGTCAACTTTTGAGCATAATTTAGAAAAAAGATAAAGATACACAGTGAGGTAATATTTTTCAGAAAACACAAGACCGCCAGACTTGTTCGGTCATAAGTTTACTGACCCAACGCTGAAATCAGTAGCCACGGGCCTGTGGTTCAGTGTAAATTTGAGCCCTGTTAACATCAAGTCACAATAATCTATTGATTGTCACACATCAATAGTGAAAAGAAAGTTGGGATTAGCAAGTCTGAAAGGAGAACAAACCTAGCCTAACTTCTGGGAAAGTAAGTTCATGAAAACATGTCGAAGATAAAGAAGATATCATGATAAAAGTCTACTAAATAGACATTCATTATGCTGCTACCAACTTTGTTATGTTCCCAATGTGCTACAGCAATAAAGTATACCATTTCATGATATACCAAAAAGGAGCCCTCCTATGTCGACCTTCTAGCCTCGAGTTGGTTTGGTTGAATTGATCGACTCAAAGTAACACAAGATGACTCTTTCCTTTTGAGAGCGTTTGGTGTAGCAGAGCATGTTGTGGCCAAGCGGTCTAGAGCATTGAACTCAAGTTCTGATGGTCGAGCCATCAGAGTGTATAGTTTCAAATTCCGGTCGTGACACTTGAGTTCTTGGGCAAGACACTGAAACTGTAATCATGCTTCTGTTCACCCAGGAGTAAATGGGTACCTGCGGACGGTAGAGATTGTTGATGTAATTGATTAGCAACCTGTGTGCCAATTCTGTGCTGCCGGTGCTGCATACTCCAAAGGAGTTGAGATGGTTTCAGAAATGCGCCGGGCAGTAATAGTGTAAGAAGGCGCTTCAGTGCAATGTTTCAAAAGGCTCATTATAAAGGTCAATATATAAAACCAAACTTTTCATGCGTTCATAACAAATGTTAAGCATGAATATTTGAGACAGAAGAGAGTGTGAAAATAACTGTACGCTAAGTGAGGGCAATCTCCCCCTTCCCCCTAGAGAGAACCTCTACACTATGGACCCTATTTAAAATCACACTGGCGTACACCACATGTATCATGACCACCTCCCGGGGGAAACCACGGGAGACACAATCGTTGACGGAGCAGGAGTGTGGATGAAATTGGCTCATGGTTAAAACCAATTTGAAAACTAGACGGTTGTGCCTTCCAAAGGGATCAGGTATGTGTCAAGTGCCTTCGGTAATTGACATTTCGCCAAGACTGGGAGTGACTTTTTGCCAAAAGTGTTTTGCAGCTTCAAAGCCGGCTATAAGCTGATTTAAAAGACATTGTTAACAACACTGAACATTCAGAACCCTTTCTTTATAATCTTTCCAGAATTCTCTCTGCATTATCCTACTCGAGGCCTACCTTTTTGATAAAAGTAACAGCTTTATTGTTTAAGAAAATGCAGACAAGCATATAATGCCGTTTTGAAATGTTTGCAGTGTATACTGCATGTACAATGTACAAGTCAGAACAATCAATGTCATACTCATCCACGGTGGCTTTGAGCGCCTGGTAACATACGCCGGCCTGCATTATAATACCATGTGGGGAATGCATACACAGTACAAAGTCAACCCTCCTACAATCTGACCAGTCAATATACATCATCTAAGCTGTGGTTTTAAATGATAGATGCACTACGCCAGCCTGCAATATTATATCATGTTGTGGATGCATCTACATACACATTGTACACAGTACACAGTCAACCTTTCTACAGCTGACCAGCGCTCGCCCTTAACACTAGCCCGGCGTACATTGTCTAGTAAAAAATGCTATGGGCTAGTAAACACCACTTCTCAACTTGCCCTGTGGGCTACTAAAAACTGTGCAACCTACTCGTTTAAAATGCTAAATTTCTTCCTTTTCAGATGTGAATAATTAATGTATAAAATGTGTTAATCGTTATTAAGGTTTGAATATAACTTCACTTGATCATTAAACTGCTTGTGATCGTTAACATTAACACATCAGAACATTACATTTATGGCAATTCCTGTTTAAAATCTGGGCTACTAAAACTTCCTGGGGGCAAGTAAAATGCACAGTTTACTGGCCCGGCGGGCTACTTTACAAAAAGCTTAAGCACAAGGCCTGCTGACCATTCAATATCATCCACTGTGGTTTTCAATGCACTATGCCAGCCTGCAATAATATATTATGTTGTGAATGCATCTACATTGTACACAGTACACAGTCAACCATCCTACTATCTGACCATTCAATATCATTCACTGAGGTTTTGAATGACAGATGCGCTATGTTCATCAGCAATAAGACATCAATAAATACTTGCATACAAATATTTATGCAGAATGCAGTGTTTGGTGCTTAAAGGTATTATACAGGATTGGTAGAGCTGACAAAATGTCGCAGACAGTGTTCATGTTTTGTGTGATTCAACATATGCATGAACAAACAAACCTGTGAAAGTTTGAGCTCAATTGGTCATTGAGGTCACAAGAAAATAGTGAAAAGAGACCTTATGTGTTTTCTGTTTTTTCAAACATCAAGTTTTTTATCACACGTGATAAAAACTATTCTTTTACTCATTTCTCAGAAACGACAGCCTTTTAGACAGAAATATTTTAAGGAACCCTTTCTACCATTACTTACTTTAAATCATGTAAGTTATGTGTGAATCTGTGAACATTTGTGTTTTTTGATCTTACCAATAGTGTACAGGGCCTTTAATGGTTTCAACTTCCAATGATACTTTTTGAAATACACACAAACAGTCAATGTTCCCACCTCAGCAATTTGACACAAATTGTACATGCAGTCCCAGAAGTGCAGGACGCATGTAAATTGCAACTGGTCCTCTGTTGTTACAAAGAGACCTTACTCTACCAGCAAGCACATTTGCTAAGCCCAAGAAGTCGTTGCTTCGCAAAAATAGCAAACCAGTCAAAATGTCATTTGATATGGGCACCAATTGTAAAAAAAATTCTTAAGCAATATTTTCTGCTGAGTAGCTCATAATGGACTTGGGACTTGGCACACATGCGTTTGTTAAGCACTCCAACCCTCTCCTCCAGGTGATTGAGTGCCCCGTTAACAGCTCTGGAAATGAGACAGACTCAAAGATGACTGCTTGACTGCCTCCATGAACACCCTCTGCACCCTCTGCTCTTCCTCATTGTGGCCTGGAGGTGATGGAGTGATTCTTAAGAACATTGTGGCTTCAGGATGCAGCTGCTTTATTGATCATGTGGAAGGGGACGCTGGCACTGCAATCAACAGTCTATAACAACCAAGGATACCTTTGTCTGACACTTCCATCCAAGCCATCGGGGGATTTTTCTTCTTCTTTTTTTTTCATGGGGGGGGGGGCTTATCAATTTAAAAACGAAATATCTATGCATAACAGGTAGGGTCAAAGATTGGTTTTTGTCGACGTATTGCTGATTTATAGGCAAAATTATAAAGAAAGATACAATAAAAGTCACATGTGAAAGTTTCAGCTGAATACATCGTCTACTTGCTGCAAAAAAAAACTGTCACAGTATTTTCACAAGAGGGTCCAATCCATCCATGCTTAGTGAGGTGGCAGCGGGTACCCAACCGCATCTCCGGCCGCAGCATTTGCAAATGGACATGTCCAACCCTTGTAAATCTGAAAGCGATTAATACATGAATCGGTACTCAGATTCAAATGTTTTGGGGTGAAAAATTATCCAAACCATATATCAAAATAGTTTATGCTATCAACAGTTACAGTGCTTCTCACTAAGTAAGATTTTATGGTCATAAATTTTCGGAGCACTTACCGATCTATAATGACCCTACCTTGAAAATACACTATACATAGATGAACTCAAGTAACATAGCTTTCACATTACCAACATTGATTTTTAAGCTGACAAAATTGTTCCACATATATTTTCCGGGCAGGTTACGTTTGTACATGTACATGTGTAAATGTATGCAGCGATATACAGCATAGGGAGAGGAATTGCTCTTCGTGTAAAGTGACCCTGGGCAGTTTTGACTAAAATCAAAACCAGAAAAGTCATCTGGATCAGCTTTATTACCTGAAGTTTATAAACAAAAGAAGAAAAAAACCACACCCCAAAATATGAAGGCAAATAATTCACATTTCAAGCCTGTGCAGAAGGTCAATGTGTACCGTCCGTGTGATTGCATGCTCAATCCAGTGGTCATGTTACCTTCTACTTTGAAGGTTGCAAGCAAGCGTTACCATCATTTATTAGTCTTGCCACTTGTGCGCAAGTGTGTGCAAATTTGGCTGCGTGTACAGACCGTAACATTGTGAATGTACGCAAACGTAAATGATGGGTGGCATTGTGATAGCAACACCCATCACCAATCAGTATTACACATGTGTGGGCCTCACTTAGTAAAGCACCTTCCATTACAAAATATAAATAATTACAGCACAGTTACTACAAATAAATATATCAATAATACATACATTAGAGTTGTGCATTTACTAGTTTTAAAACAAACCGTTTAACTGTTTCTAATTCCAATTAGGACTATGATGAGCCCATCTGTAAAAGGAGCACGTCTATGTCAACACACGTCCAAGGATTAGAAACAGAGCAGTGTAACCCAGTCTTTACAGTCACGGTTTAAAATCATAAACTACAACAATTCGCAGGGGATTGAAACTAATGCCCAGCTCACTACATTTGTAGAGGGGATTAAGATAAGGAACATTACACCAACAAAAGGGGTGTCAATCATTCTCCCTGGATAGTGTTTAGGGCTAACATTTTTATAAAGAAAACAAAAGTCTCTTTTTCTTTACTGTCAGCTTTGTTTAACGTTAAGGAAAATTTGGCAACGGATTTCATTATTTCACACCCTAAAATACATGTACAAATCAATAATTTAATAAACTTTTTCTCCAATAACCCTCAATAAATTAAACTTGAAACCTCAATGCAAAATGTTCATGATAGCATCTGCACGTACCCACCAGAGAAATATTTCCGTCTGACAATGTCTGAAAGATTTAAAATACAAATTTGAGAAAATGGCATCTGAAGGCACCAAATCGCCCATCCTTCATAATATGATTACACTATTAAAGTGCATGCTCTTTGATCGGCGCAATCACTAAGTACAGATCTATGACGTGCAAAAAATTGTAGTTTTCATTAACTAGTTGATAGGATCATGATAGGATTTTGTGTTTTACTAAAAACTGAAGAAGGAAAATGAATTTACTCTTTCACATATCAACAATGTACTACGCCTTTAAAACACTAAACTGTGTATTTCAGATTCACTGACTGGCAAGGATGACACCAAAGGTCCTCTAACAAAGCGAGGATCTGTGATGACACAGAATATGGTGTGCCTCTCTCTCTACTCTCTACATCATCAGAAGCCTCGTATCAACATTGCATACCGCGAAAGGGGAAGAGGTGACCACACTGCATGATCGCATACCAAGCATTTACTATCACAGGCTGGACGTGCAGTATGTGCCGAGCGCGTTACTCATGATTCTGGCTGGATGCAATCAGGTCACAGATGGATGGCTTTGTAAAAACAGAATCTATCAAGGGGATTCCACGCTTGATTGGGTTACAGGATATCTGGTATTATGAAGTATATAAATTACTGTCAGTGAGAAGAAAAAAAACAACGTCTTGGGATATCCATCATATCAAAGATTCAATTTCACTTCGTACAGTTTTCTTCACAAATTCAGACAGTATTTAGCCAACGTTTTCTATAGTTATCATGGACAGTCAACAGTCAAAAGTAAATTTGAAGGATCCCAACGCCTGCATGGTGCAGCCATTTTTTGTTCCTGTTCATGTTGTAACCAAAGCGAGGCTGGAAGGAGAAAAAAAATAGTCAGGCCCTAGCTTTGATAAAGGAAAATCTACAGTCCTTATTACTAGTGCTAACAGGGAACAAGACGAAAGATGCTGGCAATATGAGGACGAGGTGTAGTCTTAGATTTCTCATTCTGATAGATTTCATGAGAATTTTAGTTGTAAATTTTCTCAGGTTATTTTGTTTTTTGTAATTCCGCCTGACTAAATAATACAGTCATAAATAACTTTTCTTTCTTTCCCCCTTTGACACAATCTGTGTACAGGCCAACTGTTGTTTTTGTTTTTTTCAGGAAGGAATTCTTTTGTTGTAATTATTTCTCACAACGCAACACTAGCCCTGTTTGTCCTAACTGATGACGATAACTCACATTCCACTTGACCAACTTTTGATAAACACCGCTGGCTGACTCCTTTTGGGAAATGGGCACGGGCCAGAGGAGGTGAGGCTTCATGAAGCCTACTTATTAACCCAGTTCACATGACGTCATCACATGATAAATCTTGCTCGCGCCATTTCGGGAATCAGATTCCCTGTGTGTTAGGCGACACGCGTACGGTCAGACGCACACAGATATCTAAACATGCAATTTGACTCCCAAAATGGCAGACCGTGGGCAGACAGTCTGTATATGTGACACCAATGCAAGAGGTCAATTAATATGTTCCACCGCATGGTAAAGAACAGGTTTTTTTCCCAAAATGAAGGGGGTTTGATATTGTACATTAATGCCATGGTCAGATGTAACATTCATGAGCTCATTCTTCATCCAACCATATTTGTAGTATACTTCTTCTTTTTTTTTACCTTACATGTAACACACTGATCAGAGATCAGGTTGGTTATGGTTTCTTTCCTTGCCTTTCACCTCTTTGGAACTGGGTTCAAATCCCACCACAGCCCAGAGCCTTACATGTGGATTGGGTTTTCAGTCCCTACCTGATTGTGGGGTTTTTCCAATAGCCTGTGTAAGTCTCGCGCTATATTCGAACTTCCAGGACCATTTGGTCATATAACCATGTGGAGTTTTATATGGGCGGGATCTTGTTTTGTCAATTATTTGAGTTTAATGTAGTTTATAGCCATGAAAATGATATGTTGCTGAGAATGTAATACAATGATAAACAATATGAACGTAAAATCAATTCAACGAAATAACAAAGAAAAACTTGAGAATAAGACTTGACTACCGTTTCCAGTTACTTGTAAAAACCAAGAATTTTGCCCAACTGGCGTCAAGTTGTCATTTAACGTCTGTGATAGATGCACAAAATCGGGTGTGATTGGCAAATGGGGTTTCTAAAAAATAGTAAAAAAAGTATCCTCGTCCCAAGTTTCAAGTTTGTTTCAGAGTTAATTTGAACAAATCATTTGTGTACATGTATATAAAAATTACAGTTTGATGTGTAATCAACTTGCTATGGGTATTTTTATTTTCAAGAATTTTGTGTAAGTATAATTTTAAAAGAAGATTTGATTTCATTGAAAAATATAGTCTTTTGATACACGCAAGACTTACACTACAGTCTATTGGGGTTTTCCTCCCACATCTCTAATTGAACACTTCTTCTCATAATTTCCTATCCACCCTGCTACTGGCGCTAATTGTGCTGATTGGATATGTAAGAAATAAATTGATGTGTGACAAGCACCATAGTCCATGTACTCAGTGCTTTCCGCAGGCTACCCAGGTGGGATTTGAACCTGTGACCTTCGCCCTCTAACTGAGATGTCTTAATCGCTAGACCACGACTAACAACATTGTACACACACATTCATCATCAACTTACTTGTGGTAGCAGACAACACACGTTACAATGCAAACCTACGGTACATGTATGTAATGTACATGTACAATGTACTGTAACTCTAAGTAATAGTCCATCATCACTGAGCCAAGACTCATGGCATTCTTTCAACATCAGCATTACATCTTGAGACCCTAATAATCATTGAAGTGTGGAAGTTGCACACAGAACCAGCATGATCAATGCAAGACGACTATTTAGCATTGTCAAGTACATGTAATAACAGTCCCCTATTAGTCGCTTCTCAATGCCTCATTTCGCCCCCGCAGGCACCAAGGGGCTTGAAAAATCCTTAATTGATTCTTGTTGGGGCACAGCGTAAAATATTCAATCGTCTCGCACCTATCTGTGCAGAGTCTAGCTCACCTCGGGACGGAGGGAGAAGGGAAACTCAAGGAATAAGGGGAGTATGAGATTTAACAGTTAAAGGTTAGTGGTCATGCCTGGCCCTCCTGCAGGCTATTCTGACCTAAGAATGCAAATTACTCAAATCAGGAGGACAGTTTCAAGGTTAAATTTGTAATGAGATGTGCTGGCTTGCTGAGAGCCATGGAGCATAATAGAGACTTGGAGGAAGGAGAACTGAGGAGGAGCTTTTCAAAAGACTCTGAAGACGTTTTGCTAATGATTAATAAAATGCACAAGCTGCCAGGGCGACTCTCTACCTTAACAATTTTTTTAACAATGGGCAAGTAGAATCACACTAATGGGCTCCAGGCTTTGTAGGCGCCATCCTTTACATTATTAAGATCTGGGCCCAATTTCCTAAAACTTACTAAGTACCCCCAAAAAAACATACTTGGCAAAAATAGGTTACCAGCCAAGATGGCATGAATTTTACATTGCTACCAATGTACCACTCATTTTTTGCTTGGTTGCTTGGCAAATAAATTTGCTAAGTAGTATTTGTTCTGCTTGAGCCCTGGTCACAACTTTATGGAGATGTTTACAAAATCATACTCACTGAAATCCATGCTCTACTGGACACTGGAATGTCTTGCATGGTAAGAAGCACCATGAATTAGGGCCCTGATTTAGCCAAGGGTCTCCAAAATTGCGGATGGATTCACATAAATACATGATAAATGGAGCCTCAAACAGCCGGTTCAAAACATTCTCGGAATCTTTAAACTTCAGTCATTCGGAGTCAAATTTGAATGGAATTTAAGGTCTTAGTAATTTCAAGCAGCCTGTCCTCAAAACGTTTTGAACTCTAATCACACTTGAGGAAAAACAAATAAACAAATTTAAAAATGGCAAAAACAACAAAGTAAGTTTGTAGCCAAAACAATTCTATTGTATAGGTTATATGCACTGAAGATATCTTCAAACTGAAGATATCTTCAAACTTCTAATAGCAAGGCCGGAATTCACACAAACAAAACACCTCTCACAAAACTACTGCTGATCAACACAGTTGAGAAACACAGGTTATAAATGTCACACAAACTACATTCGATAAACATGACACCTCAAACAAACGCATCTGTGGGCTTTTTCAATCATTCAACTGTGTGTGTACTGTGTTTACGCATGTGCTGTACTGTAGTGTCCACAATATACAACAACATGTACAATGTATTATTATTGTTATATATTTCTGGTGATGAAACCAAGGATGCCTCATAAGTGAACTTAATCACTTTATAGCTCACAGGCCGAGGAAACCTGTAGACAAGGGTGCTTGCTATGTGAACCAGAAACACAGAGGCTTATATCCCTACTCTTCTAGTCTTCCTCATAAGTGTTCTGGGTTCTTTTACATGTAAGTATGTACTAGCAATCCTAGTACAAGGGACTTACATGTATGGCTTAATGTCCCATCTGAAGGACAAAGCAATTATGGTAAAGTATCTTGCTCAAGGATGCAATTTCCACCACTACTGCCAGGCTTTGAACTCACACTCTGCTAATCAGAAACACCAGGGTCCAATTTCATGGCTCTGCTTACTGCAAAATTCGGTAAAGCATACAATTCTATCAGGGCCATAAGCGCAGAAGTCCACGGTAAGCAGAGCCATGGAATTTGGGCCCAGAGCTTGAGTCCAGTGCTCAAGCTCTGGTGTTGATCAGCAGAGCCCTGAACATTTTTGTTCAAGAGTCAACCGTTGATGTTGTTCAATTGCCTCATTTGCCTTTGTACATAATCAGTAAAGGATTACGTTGCCTTCAGATTGGGCGCTTTGGCTTTAAAAAGCGTTTGTTTTTAAGGTTGGAAAGACGTTTTAAAAGTAGAATACAATGATTCACTTTATAAATATCCCTTGAACTTGCATGGTTTTCGTGTCATTTCATGCCAGAACACGGTCTCCTATTTTGTAGAACCAAATTTTTGACTCCGCAAAATGGCAGACAGTATGTTCCGCTGGTTGTATTTCAGGAGGCAAATAAATGTTACTTTTAAATCACTGCTCATTATTAACTAAAACAAAACTGTAGGTGTTTGTGTGCATGATCAACTCTTGAAAAGGACATGGAGCAATTCCAAACAGCAACATTTTGAGAGATCTGACAACAAAGTGCCCCATTAAAAGTGATAGGACGGTTTCCCTTTCAATCGTTTCCATAGAAATAGACAAAAGACAAACAGGTATTTCCTCTGGCTTGTATAATTCCTCACATCAACCAATCTACAAGTAGCTTACTGTAAAGTAGACATCTTATCCCAGCTTAACGTATCACATGGAAGACATTTTCTGCTGGGTTCATATTATGTTCAATGTATCCTAAATCAAACTGTTCAAGAGCCAACTGTGAAAAATTCACAATTGCTTTTGTAACTGTACACTAACAGCCATAAGGCCAAGACCAATCAGTCAAGGTGGATGCGCCCATGATGAGGATAAAATAACCATCAAGACTTCCCAATTAATCACGCCTTCCTCCTGTTTACGATGCTCTCCCTAAATCAGAGTTTGTAATTAAAATTTATACCTCATTATAACGCTCTTAAGTATATGGCTGCCGTAAAGGAAAGCTCTAGTTGAAGCTTCTCAGATTTATTGGTAATTTTTTTGCAATTTTGAAATAAAACTGCCTGTTCTTTCATATGGCTGTCGCCGCTGTACTCTACATCCTTAAACTGCCACTACAACATTATTCACGAGGTGCGTCGTGGCCGAGCAGTCTAGATCACCGGACCCATGCTCTGGTGTTGTTCAGCAGCAGAGTGTGGGTTTGAATTCGGTCATGACACTATTGCGCCCTTGAGCAAGGCACTTAACCATAATTGCTTGTAAAAAGTTGGGAAGGTATAAGTGCATTCTGCTCTACCAGCCAGGGTTCTAGTGGATGATACCAATGCCTGCATCCTTACGGACTGTGTAGGGGGGTAACCCTGTTTCAGCCCCAGGAGTAGGTGGCAACGTGCCCCTGGTGACGGTCGACAGCTCAAATTAGTTTACTGTAGCCCTCACCTTGAAGCGGCCCTCTGGCCTTGTGATTTAGGCGCTATCTCATAATAAAAATATAAATAAATAAAAATTCTCCCCAAAAGATTTTTGTACATAAAAGTTAAACCTCATTTGTAAATACCCTGGTATACATGCATGTAGTTAAGGCCGTCCTCATTGGTTGAATGGTGGTCACATGAATGTTTAAGACTGGTTTTAAACAGCTGATACAGAAATAACTGGAGCTTTGTCTACGCGTTCGGCGCTCATAGCCATGCTCATGTTGGCGCACTAGCTTACGCGGGTGCCGGGTGCTAGTTTACGCATAACGCAATCAATACAAAATGTATTGGCACCCACAGTTGAATTATGCACAACCGTTGAGCATCGCATGCAAGTTTACCCTTTGCGGAACAGAGCCCGAGGATGTAGCAGGAATTGAAAAAATTTTCCCTTGAAATATTTCATTCTCTCAAAATATTTTGTTACCTAAAAATAATTTTGTTCCCTTGAAATGCTATTGCGTTCCCTCGAAGTATTATTTTGAGGGTACAAAATAATGTAACGAGGGAACGAAACTAGTTATTTCATGGGAACTAAATACTATTTTGAGGTAACAAAAGATTATTGCGAGGGAAAGAAATAAAATTGTTTTTTCGAATGAAATAATATTTGAGGGAACGAAATAGATTAGCTAGTACGGAGTCCTTAATATGCCAATTGAATTTATGGGATAGTAAAACCACATTAAGAATTATTTAAGTGTATCTTTTCCAAATTCTTTGGACTATGTTACCTGTGACATCACATGTTTACAAAAGAGCCACAGAGCCTGGACTTCATGCAGGCACAATTTGTACACAGCCCAACGGAAGAACACATCAAATCTTATCTGATATTTTATGGAGATTGCACTGTCTGATTTTTATCAACTTTTGATATGAAGAAAGGGGGCACATCACAAAACTTGTTCAGCTGTTACTTTTATAACTCTTGAGTTAATGTGGAAGTTGTGTCAATTGTGGAAAATTTGAAAATTTTCAATTATGAACGACCAGTGTAGTATCTTGCCTGCCAGAAAGGCCCTGGAACGTATAAGGTCACTCCTTTTGAAAACGAAGTTGACTTGTTATATAATGGCTGCACTAAAAAAACAACTCAATTAAACATTCTTATAAAACAGAATTTTGGGGGGTAATTCTGAAAGGGCAGAAGCAATACTACTTGTTTCCTCTTTTCTTGTTTCCCCAGTTGCTATTCAAATTAAAACGGCAATTTCCACTCCAGTCGTCTGCTTCTCTGTCCTCGAAAAACAAGTAGTGTATTTTATTCCCCAGAATTGCTGAGGCTATATTTTATTAATTTGATTTAATAGAAAACTTGCGATTGGGTAGACTGCATACAGCACCGCTTGCAGTCATGCTGTTCTTGCACATCAGTGATATCCACAGCATGTGCAATATACTCCAATAAAATACCTCCAATTTCCTGGACAGCTAAATAAATGAAATCATGCCATTGGAGAGATCCTTCGAGACAGCTAGCAGACTGCACACACGTTTTGTCAGAATCCCTGTCTACTCCATGTACATCAATGATACCTTATAAATGTACTCATTCTCATGTCATATACAGGGAGCAGACTAAATTTCCTCCTAGCCTCATTCTGGTTACATTGGGTTGAACAGAAGATGGCTGTAACATTTATAGTACGTGGCCAACATCGATTGATGTCTGCACTTTGTCTGACCAAACACGTACATGAAATAACAAACCTGTGAAAGTTTGAGCTTAATCTGTAATCTGAGTAATGATAAAATAGTGAAAAACCCGATCACCATTACACTGTTTTCAAACATCATATTCCGGACTCATAAGATCAAAACAAATGTTTGTACTCACTTCTCAAAATCAATAGCATTTCAGACAAAACCATTTCATAGGAAGTTTTGTACCAGGACCATCTTCATAACAAGTTATGTGTAAATGTGCGACACACAGACCACGGGACAAAATCCCCTACACCGGCTAGCTGGTAACGTGAGATAATTTCAGGTCCGAAAAATAACAATGAAGGTATCTTTTAACTGAAATTGATGAGTATTTTCGTTCAGTGTCTCGATTGAAAGTTTGTAACTTCCTCAACGAAAGAAAAAATCAGTATCTAATTTTAGACATTATCAACATGGGGAAGGCAAAGAACCAGCGATACATCTTTAAGGTCTCTTTAGCTCTATGCTTTACCTAGGCAAGAGAGTTTACCCTTCCATGTCACACTTTCACAACAGTACAATCTCAACCCTGCCTCTGTGCGAATCAGTCGCTCAGACACATTTTTTCACCACCATTCACCACCGTGTTATGCTTTCAGTTTAAAGTCAGAGGTGTAACTGTTTATTTATGAATTTCTCAGATTGCACAAGCTCATGTTTTTTAAATGAGAAATGTGCCTTGATCGTGGCCTTACGGTCCCTTTGCTTGAGTGACCTCGATTGACAAACTCCAAACACTAACAGACAAAGCCCTGTCCACACTGACAACAAAAGACCAGGTTGTTGAAGATTGGCAAGGGGCGTGGCCTAATACAGTTTTCAGGCTGCTGATTATGTGTGTTTGCATAGAATGTACATTGTCCATGTGCAAACACTATGTTGTTGTGAGACTTTATGAACCATGTCTAGCAGAGAAAATAAAAATTCTACCCTGTTAAGTTCCAGCTGCCATCAAATAAAAAAAAACAATTTAAAGTAACTTACGAGTGCATTTAATGTTGATTTAAAGGTAGTTAAAGGAACATTACAGAATTGGTAATTGTAAAATATACTTTTGATCACAGATTTACATAAAACTTACACGGTCTAATGATGATGATAGTAGAAAACATCCCTTGAAATGTTTCTGTCTGAAATGCCATTTTTGATGAGAAATGAATAAACTAATTTTCCGATTGGAGTTTATCGCTCAGTGAGCGTTTTATTCATTTGTTGAACCTATATGATTTCATGCAAATGTGTAATCGGTTTTTCACAATTTTCTCGTGACCCAGATGGCCGATCGATCTCAAACTTCTACAGGTTTGTCAGTTTAAGTATGGTGGATTACATAAAGTGCTTACACTGCCAGCAACTGTTTTGTTAGCAAAAACCAATTCTGTAATGTTCCTTTAAAGATAAAAAACAAAGCTTACTGATTATGAAGTTCATACAAAGCCTTTTTCTGTGAAGTATTTCCCTCTGAAATCAAGTCATACTCAAGCAAACTGGGGAAATCTGAAAACCTAGGGCCTATATAAAAAAAAAATGCAACCAGCTGATTTCAGTTTTTACTTTTAAAACCAAAATTAAGGACAATGGGTTTACATGCTGAAAATTGTGCATGGTTTTTCACTATTTTCTTCTGACTCACTCGACCGATTAAGCACGGATTACAGATTATCACAGATTTGTTATTTTATTTATGGCTGATCACACAAAACATGAACACTGTCTGCGACTATTCAGGGTTTGCCCTTATCTTTTTCAGTGACATACATGTAGCCAGCCAGACAACTAGCTTGTCATTTCACTAGTTCATCAGCTTTTCCACTAGTCCATATTTCCTATTAAATGTTGTACTTTTCAACACTGAACTAGCCAGTCTTGTGAATTTTGACTGGTCCTCAAGTATTTTAACTACGTTGTAGCATTTGGCTTGGCCAGCAGACCACTGTCAAGGAAGAATACTGCTATTTTGTCCGCTCTACCAATCCTGTGTAATACCTTTAACAGAAACAAATTGTATGGACTTAACTAATTGATGTCACCCCGCCGCCATTTTAGAGGTAAAACAATGGAAAACACACAGGATGGTCCAATAAGAACAAGATGGCAGATAGGTCAGTTAGCAGTTTTTGTTCACCCACTTCATGAGGGCAGCCCAATGCAGAGATGGCATACTGCATAATG
The DNA here is from genome assembly GCA_032158295.1 of Pycnopodia helianthoides. Taxonomy (NCBI): domain Eukaryota; kingdom Metazoa; phylum Echinodermata; class Asteroidea; order Forcipulatida; family Asteriidae; genus Pycnopodia; species Pycnopodia helianthoides. The sequence continues at coordinate 9,041,354 of CM063250.1, read as the reverse complement.
CCTACAACTCTGATCAGAATAAAAACTTGCATTTCTGTATTTTTTTTGTTCAATTATTTCTTTATCATCGTTTATCTTATCTTGGCCTAGTTCTTTCCTAAACCCGCAATTTATTTTTGCCGAGTACACAAAGCAAGTGGCACTTTTTTTGCCGAGCAACAACGGGTCCGTGACGTTGCTGTATGCAGTAGGACCTAATCGTCTAGCAGCCGACACATTACCCTCCTCTCTAGTGACCAGATAAATTATCAACTGTGAACAGAACACCGACTTGATTGGTAATACTATAGGATGAAATACCTTGCACAGGACCTGCATACATGATGAGTGGTGTGTGCATGAATTACACAGCGCTGTATTTAAAGATCTTACAATTGATTTCTGAGTCATGCAAATTTTTCCTGGTTTTTTTTCTCCCCCGGATTTCGAGGAGGATTCTGTTTATGAGGATCATCACGATCGGAACCCAGTTAAGAAAAAAGGTCATCACATACATAACACATGTACAGTGTATTGTACATATATCTTTAAAATATCATGTCATTGATCTCACATCATTGGTTTTGTGAACCTATGCAGAATTCTGTTTCTGGATAGTGTGACATCATCTGACATTACACATATGAGTGAATTTCAATTAAATTTACACTAGGGAAAAACAACGTATTATGTAGTGTTAATCACTTTCAAAACCCAAGTGTTACACACTGCTGTATTAGCCTTATCATAGAGAAAGGACAGCTCTATGGCCTTATGTATGCCGTGCTATCCATGTACGGAGCAGGCAATTTTGTTACTGCACCGAAGTGAGAAAGCATTGTATAATTAAATGTTATGTTTGTCCCGTTGAGCGACGCATTATTTTAGCCTTGAGTTTCAAACCTCCCACACTAACCTTCAACTTGGTTGGAATGTGGACTCAATACTGAGGTATTGACTAAAAGCGGACGAGTCACACTAAATAGGAAAGAGCTGACTGTGTGTTCAAGTGGGAATGTGTGTGTGTTTTCTACCTTTATATTTCAACTGTCAAGTAATATAACCACAAGGGAAACTGACTGGGTAAATTTTAAATAAGAGCGGGATTTGAACCAACGACCTCCGGATTAACGTACCAGTGCCCTACCAACTGAGCTATCTAACCGTATGTTGGTGGTCTCCCTATTTTGTCAATATATTTGTTTGGGGGTGCCAGTGAGAAGCCATACAACCGTAGCTCAGTTGGTAGAGTGCTGGTACGTTAATCACGAGGTCGTTGGTTCAAGTACATTTTTCTTTGTTCAACCCCAAATTATTTATATTTTAACATCTAAGAATCTGAATAAAATGAGGAAATTTTAGGGCTAAAGTTTCAGTCTTGAGTATGGCCTGAGAAAAAGGGTACCCTGATTTGAAATTTAGAAATACACAGGTACATGTACATGGGGAATATTTTGTACATGGTTACTAACCATCAATGTGGTCAAGATCATGGCAACAAGTGCGATGGTCTCTGTGAAATTATAGGGCAGAACATGTTTAGTGACACTGTTTACCAAACATAGTGTGGTTTAAATGACTACCACCCTTTGCTTCAGCCCCCCCCCCCCCACCCAAAAAAAAAATCTTTTTAAATTATAATAATACAATAAAAAAAAAAAAAATGATTAAATATTTAAACCAACATTTTTTTTAAATAAAAAATTATATTAGAACAAATTATAAAATCAATAAATGAAAAACAAATTAAACAAAATTAAAAAATAACAATATTAATAAATGAATAAATAAATAAATATAAATAAAAAATAATATTAGTAAAGAACAACTAAATAAACAAATTACAAACAAATATTCATTGCATTCTAAGACTTGATAAAAGAAAATATTGCAGTGAATAAAGTTTTCCGATTACTAAAAAACACAATGTTTTCTTTTTTCATTCAGCGGGTTCAGTCTCAGACAGGGCCCAATTTCATAGAGCTGCTTAGGCACAAAAAGAAGCTAAGCACAACAAAAATATGCTAACCAGAATAAGGTTACCGGCCAAAATACAATGTCACATGTACAATCTGTGACTGGTATCCTGCTTAATTTTGCTTAGCAGAAATATTTCAAGCATAATTTTTTGCTTAAGCAGCTCTATGAAATTGGGCCCAGATGAATGGAGGGTAAGAAATGACCCATATGGAGAAAGGTCTGCTGGATTATTTAAAATAGGGAACAAATTTGGGAGATTTACGGTCAATGTAGTCAGATATTCAGGTCAGAACGGAAAATTAGCCAATTCACCAGGAAAGGTCAAACAATGAGGCTGGTGTCCTTTCTTGAAGATTCAATCCCAAACTACATGCTGTTTATAATGCACTGATACACTTAACTAGTGCTGGTATGAGCGGTGTGCACAAACCGCTGGTTATTTTAAAACAAAATCTTCCCAAAACCACCACAATCAATTGAATGTAAATTAATACCAACATCTGTACAGCTGCCACGGAATTATAGGCCTAGTGAATTAATAACTGAATGCTGTACAAGAGTGGATGACTTACAATTGTACGCAGTATGTAACAGTCTGTCCGCTTTATGAGTGGGAAGAATTGGGAGATGTACAGTTATGTGATCAATTTGACAAAAACTGCCACTCAGCTGAAACGGCTCCTAGTGCGACCGAGAAAATTAGCCTCTTGAAACCACGCTGGGCAATATAAATAAATAACCCGGTTGATGGATATTTGCTACTGGAAATTTAAAATTAGTAGACTCTCTGCCGACACACTTCATTTATGAGTAATATTTGTTTCATTAAATTTGCATTTTATTCTTTCATCTTCCATCGGTACATTTGACTTCTTTTGCTCGAGGTATTTTTTACAGATACCCGCGTACAGTACGTTGTGCAAACTAAAGAGCTCCTTGCCAATACATTATACATATCCCCCTTTTATTAATTTGTTTTTATTTTGTTGTTTAAAAAAAAAATTATAATTGTACAAGATACTGTCAGACTTTTCTTCATGTTCTACCAGAAAATTCTTGTGCCTTTACAGATAAGAGTCAGAAAATGTTGAGGTTCAAAATCAACGCATGTGTGTACATTGTACATGAGGTGTACATTTTTCTCCATTTTTATACACACTATTTTTTTCACGTATTTTTCCCGCAGACTATCGTCTGAAAAATTCTGCATGTTCTCACCCTAAATGGATGATTTAATGCAACACAAACATAAAAAGGCAGGGCCCTCTATTGTATAACATCACTGACCGTACTTTACAGGTTTGCCCTGTTTTTGTTAAACTATTGCTACAGCACATTACAGACCCCCTTTTGACATAGATCTTGGCCCAATTTCGCTGCTTGAAGGGTGTGTACAACATTGGTGAAATTTAAATTACAAAGGTTCACATAATTTGCACATAACTTAAGTACTGTACATGGTATAGAGATTGTCATGGTGGAAAGCTTCCCTTGAAACAGTTTTGCTTGAAATGCTATAGTTTTTAGGAAATGAGTAAAACAATTAGTTTTTATCGCGCGTGTCCAAAACCAGATGTTTGAAAACAGTGAAAACACATAATGGGGTTTTCACTATTTTCTCATGACTCCGAAGACTCATTGAGCTTAACATTTCAAAGGTTTGCTATTTCATGTTTATGTTGGGTCACATAAATCTTTAAAAATTACCAATGTTTAACATGTGCTCTAAAGCATTAAAACATTGCCTAAAAAATTTCTGTCCAGCAAAAATGAGCAGGATGGTGTAAGATGGTATTTTGGCTGGAACTCTTGTTCTGGTCAGCATATTTGTGTTGTGGTTAAATAGCTAATTTTGGTGCCTCTCAAACAGGTTTTAAAAAAACACATCATAAACACACACTCACTCAACGGTTATACATGTTGTTAACCCATCAGTGTAGAACCAACAATAGAGTGGCACTAATGGTTTGAGTACACTGAAACTACCTCGTCAATTTATTTTGGATGCAATTGCTGCAATGTTGCATTAAAAAAAGCAATCACACTAAATCAATACAGGTGACAACTGACTTAGAAAACTATTGGATTTTAAAGGGCAAGTGCAACCATACTTTGTGACTGTCCCTAACCATTATTACTTCTCTTTAACCAGGAGTACAACAGTGAGAGGTTGAATCCGTGTGTTCTTGATTTCGAACTCTCACACTGAGATTTAATTTAAAATATAGGTTAATCTTTTTTTTGTTAAATTACCTTTAATAAGGAATTTTAAAGCACCATCTGCCAGTTAGGTTCATAACACAGTCTGACCCTACATTGTACACGAAGTTACATTACATTACATTGTATTCAAATTCTAGCCCTTATATTGCATTGCCTCCATGCACCTAGCATTGCCTTCGTGCCCTTTCACATGCTCCAGTACAAATTTGATTTTCCCTCAGAATAGAGGTCCCTTTTACAAAGAAAAAACTGCTTGCCCTTACAAGAATGAAATATCAGGGCCGAGTGTCTTTAATTTGGGCTGTAATTTCAATTCCAAAATGCCCTTTAAGCTCTCCTGTACTTCCAACTTCACAACAACAAAAAATGCCCTCAAAGGTTGATTTTCAGAGTTGCTTGCCCTCCACAGTTAATTTCTATGCGACCAAATAGTGCTTGCACAGCACCAATGCTGCTTATATCAACACCGTTATTTACAATGATCATTCAGGAGTTGTATCAAAGCAAGTACACAAAACGTATGATCTGTTTGCTAGTGAATGGACCTCTGGTACACAAGGGTCAATATTGTAGAATGTCTGTCTCACCTACAGTATCAGGGGGTCTCCCACTACCGATGGGACTCAGTTTGGTCTTCCTCTTGAACGAGAATCACATTTTATGTGTTCACCAAAACTCAATTACCTAAAGTAATGTACCTCTTGAAAAAATCTGCAAATTTGTGACTACATGATGGTAACAGGCATAAAAAACTTCACCCGGTCTAAATGTTTCTAAAGGTTCGTCAAATCTTGAATCGTTTCTTGAACCTACCATGAGACTCTTATCATTAAAACTTTATGTTGTCGACCATTTTGTTGTTTTGTTGAAAAACCAATGCCTCAAGGTTAACAATCAAGTGCCACACCCAAGACAAATGCACGTAAAAGTATACAAACTAAAGTAAATTACTAAGGTCAACAAACCCAGACTACACTGTACCCAAAGACCTTACAACTACTCATTCTTACATAACAATAAATGCATTAACTCTGAATTGCTAGCCAAAAAATCCCGGGACACATTTACAGTAAATGTACAAAAGCTGCCACATTTTACCAGCCATAGAGCTCTGTGGTTGAACATGCAAGTGATGCTGTCATGCTGGAGGTGTTTCTTCAAAGTGGTCAAATAAACAATGTCTACTGGGCACTCTGAAAAATAAACACAATTTCCAATGGACCAAGGCTATGTACACAATATAGGGATTGAAGTTCTAAGCATAACAGTAGAATGAAAACTGTTGCCTAGTAACTACTAAAAAGATGGCTGCATTTTTGTGTTTTGGATGTTTGCAATGTTGTCAGTAAAGCACATGCTCTTAACTTTTGGAAATGTACATGTACAAGATATGCAGGCTGTTAAGTGCAAAAGGGGGTCAGTGCAGGAAATTATTTCCTCCAGGATTCTGCATAGCAATGAGGAGAAAGTGATGCTTTTTGAGTAGCAAAGTCTGAGACATTTTGAGTAGCAATTGCTATATGCTATACCTCCATGCCTTTACAAGGGAAATTATTCAAAACAACAGAAGCAGGTTTTTTTTGTTTAGAGAAGGGCACCTGTATAATTAATGGGAATTTTTAATTTCTACTGGCCCAATTATAAGCGGCACTCAAGGCAATGGCAAGGGGCATGGATGCATTGGCCAGGACTATGGGGGCAATGACCAGGAGCATGGAGGCAATGACCAGGGGCATGGAGGCAATGAGCTGGGGCATGGAGGCATTGACCTGGAGCATGGAGGCAATGACCTGGGGCATGGAGGCATTGACCTGGGGCATGGAGGCAATAACCAGTCATGAGCATGGAGGCAATGACCAGGAGCATGGAGACAATGACCGAGGGCACCAAGGCAATGCTCAGGAGCATGGAGGCATTGACCAGGGGCATGGAAGCAATGACCAGGAGCAGAGAGGCAATGACCAGGGGCACCAAGGTAATGATCAGGAGCAGGGAGGCAATTGGCAGGAGCAGGGAGGCAATTACCAGGAGCATGGAGGCATCAATGAATTCCTACTGGAGGATTTAAAGGGGCACTCAAGACAATGACCAGGGGGCATGGAGGCAATGACCTGGGTCATGGAGGCAATGACCTGGGGCATGGAGGCAATGACCTGGGGCATGGAGGCAATAACCAGTCATGAGCACAGAGGCAATAACCAGTCATGAGCTTGGAGGCAATGACCAGGAGCATGGAGGCAATGACCAAGGGCACCAAGGCAATGCTCAGGAGCATGAAGGCACTGACCAGGGGCATGGAAGCAATGACCAAGAGCAGGGAGGCAATGCCCAGGGGCACCAAGGTAATGATCAGGAGCATGGAGGCATTGGCCAGGAGCATGGAGGCCATGACTAGGGGCATGGAGGCATAAATGAATTCCTGAGCATGGAGGCATCAAGCAGTCCTGAGCATGGAGGCAATGGCCAGGGGCACAAAGTCAATGACCAGGGGCATGGAGGCAATGACAAGGAACATGAAAGCAATGGCTATGTACTTGTATAGGGCACCAAGGCAATTTGACCAGGGGCACCAATGCAATGACCAGGAGCATGGAGGCAATTACCTGCTTAAAATACAATGTGTATGCTCAGTCTGCACATGGGTACCAATGATGTGTGAGGAACTGGACAGTCCTTGATTATATACAAATCATGCTGCATTGTACATGAAAGCATGGGTTGAACCACGGTTGGGCAATTTTCGCTGGATATTATCCGTTTCATCTGCAAGGATACCATCTAAGTACAGTTACCGACCACTGCGTGCCGAACATTTCATCAATAGCAAGCCCTGAGCTACTCCACTGAGCTTCAACTATCAAGTGGTATTTTTTGCCTCCAATTACAGAAACTCTGTAGTGCATAATAAACACACAGTGTTATGAGCTCCAATTCCCCCCTGGATACAGATACGTGTACATGGTTTAATTAAGAAAGGATGGGGCAGTCTGGCAGGGAAACTCCAGCAAACAGAATGTTTTGCACAAATGTTTTGTCTATCTCGAGTCAGAGGTCATCTAGGAATAGGATACTTCTTAACCCAACTTTTACAAACGTATGATTCTAATCTGCTTTAAAAAATCCATGAAATTACACACAGGCCTACACAGTTTCATCTCTTCAGTAAATTCATAAACAGTTCATGATAAAAAAGTACTTTACTATTGCTCTATGGTTAAACAAAAGCAATACAAACTGGATAATGATCACTTGATTTTGGAATCTTGTGATTGAAGACCACAAGTTGTTTTCAATAGATGTTAAGTTTGAATCGCGGATAAAGAATGTTAATTGGTTTTACCCACAAACTGTGGTGCATGACAACCTTTCTATTGGTAATACCTTGCACACAATGTCCTAGTACAGTACAACCATGTATATTATAATGAACAGTAGATACATGATCGCGCAAAGATGTCGTCGGATTCGAAGACGGACAACCTACATTACAGATACATGCGCAGTGCATGTAGCTCCTTGGATTACACCAGATCAAAAGCAAGACTGTACTCTACTTAGATGCAGCTTATTGAACGCCTCAGGCTACATGGCAGCAAATTTGTTTTCATAAGGATCAACAATACATGCCCATTGAGAGCAACATCTGACAAGTTGACAACTGTAATTTCAATACACGTAGCTGTTAAACGTTCCTTTGTGGTGGTACAATCATAGAGAAAGGACTCATTGAGGTAGGTACATAACATGTACATTACACCACACACCGATAAAATGTCAGTAATATGACAGATCAAATATTTAGTTTTATTAGCGTGATGAAGAAAAAGTTCACTGGCGTTGAAAAATGTTACGGGGTACTATACATTACATCAAGACCTCCCACGCACCACGAAATGTTCCTGTGTGATACATTTCCCTCTGTGGAGCTGTATGCAAGGCCCAATTTCATAGAGCTCCTTAAGCACAATTGCTACATAAACACACTATCAGCAAAACAAAAATTCTGCCATGCCTCGCACTTAATTTTTCTGTAAAGTAGCCCACTAGGCTAGTAAACTTTGCATTTTACTTGCCCCAGGAAGTTTTAGTAGCCCAGATTTTTTTTAAACAAGAGTATTGTATCAAACATTATGCGCACACCTTTCTGATGTATTAATAATGGTAGCAATCACATCCAGTTTAATGGTCCAATGGAGAACTTTACAATCACACACTAAAAAAGAACTTAAAACTTAGCAGAACAATTGTTACACAAAAATGTATGCTTTATGTCTCTGAAAATGGGCCCAGGTGCTTTCTTAGAGAGAAAATGTCCAATGGAAGCGATATGAATTTCTATTAACCAAAGCATCTAAAAAGGGGATCTGGGCAAAATGAATGGTTTTTGCACGGAGTTGAAAATACATGCAGGACATCCAGAACTGTTCACAAGTTCTTCCAACAATTTTACACAGAAGTATTTAACAGACACAACATGGGATGTAAGTCAGGGTGTCAACTAAGCTTGGGGCAATACTACGATATATATTTTTTAAATCTTGATATCGGTAAATCGCGATACCGTTAAGTATCGCGATGTATTTCCTAGCCGAGACGATCTTGCAACAATAAATCTCCTAGTCAAGACGATTTGCTGCAACAAAGAGCTGCAAGTCACAGACCGCGACCGCAAGATTCCCAAACAGATCCGATCTGACGGGTTTAGTCTTGAAAAACCAACATCAAAGCCTTAGCGATCAGGCGGTCTCACGCAGACGGGTGTTATCACATGCGTTATCACGTGTGTGTTGCATACGTGCGAGTAGCGTGATCTACTTAGTTATGCACACATAAAGAACAGTCTGTCATGCGCAGTTAACACATTAAATGTGTGTAAGTGATAGGCCCACATTTTCATACCATAGGTTTAGAGTAAAACCCGAAGAATAGGTGATTGGAACAACAGTGTCAATGATAAGTCATTCATAGCCACAACTCACACAGTGAGATTTGTAGAAGAATGACTTCATCAAAAATTAATCGCGATAATATCGAATATGGCGATATATTCTCGACGATAAATCGTGGCTGAAAAAAAGGGATATCGCCCAAGCTTAGTGTCAACATTTAAAACAGTCCAAGTGATGCCTGGATGTCCCTACCAAGACTGGTAGGTTGACCCAGTCCTGATACTTTGATAAGGGCAAGCAGCTTTTACTAATAGCAAAGGGCAACTCTATTGAGAGAATTTTTAATTTCTACTGACAAAGGGCACCGAGGCAATGACCAGAGGCATGGAGGCAATTCAGGTCTTGAATTTCGGGGGGAGATTCTGCAAGACGCAGGGCTTGTGGCACACAAATTTAACTGGACTAGAATTTTGTTTATTGACCAGAATCAATGAGAAAAGACCAGAAAAGACTAGAATCAAAAGGACGACAGACACAGTTTAAACACTTATAAACTGTTCTTATTTGAACAAGTACTGAGAAAATATTGATCTCATTTGCCTTTTAAATGAGAAAACTTTGATATTCAGCAGAATTGAAATATATTTACCAGCCTCAAACTCAACATTTGAACATCATTCATGTGTACAACAAAGATAATATTTTGCAAAATGAAGACTGGCCTCAGGCCAGCAGTCCAATATAAATTTCCAGCTCTAATTTCCAGCTCTGCAATTGTCTCCGCATGGAGGCTATTGCCTCCCTTGCAACCATGAAGTATTACTATCAGGCAAGAGGTTAAACAATGAATTGTTAAGTGTAACCATGTCACGTACAATGTACACAATCATTTACAATAGGCCATTGTCAAGATTATAAAGCATTAAGAAATTTCTTGGTACATGTACATGTAAGCTTAAAGCAGACATGTCTAGGTGATCACTTTGAAAGCGTTCAAAATTTGAACTACACATACAAAACACATTAAAATAGTATGAAATTTACCCAAAGTGGTAAATTTAAGTTACTACAGTGACTCGTGCCTCCATTATAAACATTGTAGCTACATGTATTCTAATTAAAAAGAAAGACAAATATATTAGGCCTATGCATTTAAAACTGGTGCAGTACACTGCACCAGTTATTCTGTGAACTTTGATATTTTGAGGATCTGTAGTGCAAACTAACATTTCACAAATAAACAAACTTAGCCGCTTTACCCAGGAAGTCTAATGACTGCATCTGACACAATTAATTCAGACTTCATGTCCCCAGACTACTAATAATTGTTGTCTTGTTGATTTTCTCATTTAATCACAATGATTGAGCAAACATTTAAGTTCCATATTTTTCTTTATAAAAAAAATCAAGTGGAACTAATTATATTCAGTATCAATACAACCTTGCTCATTAGTCCTCACTTGAACTCACAATGTATAAAGTGTTTAGAAAATACGCAGGGCCCAAAAAATTTGGCAATGCATTTTTTTCTTAAACGTTCTTTTTAGTGGGCTACAGAGGATGATTCTCCATCCCATCTCTACCTGCCTCTGTCTTTATAATAAATAATAATAATAATAACAGGCATTTATAGAGCGCTCTTACACTGGGTATCAAAAGCCTTAACAAGAAACTAAACAATAACAATAAATAAAGGCACTAATATGGGAAAAACAGTTGGTCCATGAGCAATCAACCGTTGAACAGGAAAGTTTTGAGATGTGTCTTGAAAACTTCAAGTGACTCTGCGGAACGGATTTGATGAGGGAGACGGTTCCAAAGGCGCGGGGCAATGTGCGTAAAATGCACGATCCCCAGCAGCAGAATGCCCTTTGGAACTGCCAAGAGTGTACTGTCTGAACCAGAGCGAAGGCCAGGTCGTCCGGGATGGTAAACTTTGATGAGACTAGTGAGGTATGCAGGAGCGGTATGGTGGAGACATTTGTATACAATGGTGAGGATCTTTACCATCCTTTTGTTCAGAAGGCAGAATGTCTTTTAACATTTCTAATCCACTGTCAGTTTTCATTTCCTTGAGATATCTCCCCTAATTAAATACCTCAATGTCCAAAAAGCCCAGATTTTTGTATTGCTCTACATTTGTTTTCTTACTTTTTACTAGGATACAGCTGGGATGGATTCCCCATCCCATCTCTATCTGCCAGTCTTTACACCATCCTAGACCTCTAACCACCCCTTCTTAAAACCACAAAACGTCTGGATTCTCAGAGCCAAATTTTGGGAAAGGTATGTCACAATCAGAATGATGGCATTCCTTTTGCTAACTTGTGGGGTAGTATTAGATTTCAAGGAGCTTTTGTGAACAGTACGATGTAACTCCCACCACTAGAGTTAAGCAAATCATAGTCTTAGAGTAGCAGGACTTCTTTGAAGAAAATAACAGGAAATTTTGTGTTCAGAAGGCAGACAAAAAAAATGTATGAGAAAATAGAATTAGCTGTTGCAAACTGCTTACCAACCAAAAGGACCTGTAGTATAAATGCAAAAAATTAGTTAGTGGCCTGACGTTTCGACCCTAGCAGAGCCTTTCTCGAGAAAGACTCTGCTAGGGTCGAAACGTCAGGCCATTGACTAATTTTTTGCAAAAGAAATGTCTGAAATTTCTAATCCACTGTCAGTTTTTTTTTCCCTCCTTGAGATATCGCCCCCTAATTAAATACCGTTTTAAACCTTTGTGTCTCTTGCCAATTTTGCAATTTTTATAAATGTTTCTTTTTTGCAGGTTAAGTTTATTATTTGCCTGTTGGGAGGGGGGGGCTATTTTGCATTTTTACTCATTCTGCGTCACTGCTTTTAATTATCTTTCTGTTGTTGTCTAATGTTCTTAATGTCTTTATAGATTTATTGTAAATAATTATAGATTTTTAATATATGGCCAGGGATATCGGAATTGAAGGCCTTCGGGCTACAGTTTTTTGGTAAACTTTTTTAATTCCAGGCATATGTCCCTGGCTTTTGTTTTGTTTTGATTATGTTTGTATTTTGTTTGTGTTTTTATGCCGAATAAATAATAATAAAATAATAATAATAATAACCTCAATGTCCGAGCACAAGTAGTTTTTTTGTTAATGCACGTATCTCGCTTTAAACAAGACTGACACAAGATCACCCTAGAGGAATCTTGCCCTTCACTCAGATAACATTTTATCGTGCAACATGAACTACAAGCTTAATTCGATCTGTCAAATTTGATGAAGATACAATTTCCAAGCGGCGAGTTGTAGAAAATTGTCCCTATACACACGTGCTGCATGTAAATTCTGTGTGGGCTGTATCATTGTCAGTTTCTTTTATCATGTAGGTCTGTGTCTTATATTGATTTTCTTTCTCAGCTGTTGGGCAGTTGGACTTCAGCAGTTGAAGAAGCCAACATTAATAGACATGTCCTTGAGCTTTGTTTTGCGATGCATAGGCTATTTTTACAAACATTTTTTTATAGGGGAAAGGGAAATTTTCAAGAGAAGTGGGTGAGGAAATACTTTGGAAATCAGATTTAAGCCTAATCTCACCCACCACAAAAAATATTTGTCTTTAAGAGTTCAAGAGTAAACAAAATAATAATAAAAGTAAAAAGCAATATTTAACATTTGCCTGAGTTACACTACAATAAACTTGAAATTAGCTATTTAATGGGGGAAAAATACTTGAAATGAAAGTTTTGAGAATGTGAAATCAGCTAATATTAACAATTAAACGACACTTTAAAAATAGGCCCAAAATAACAATTGATTTTAAAATATAACAAACTAACTACCAATTGTTATACATGGATATGTGATGGGTGAATCTTGAAGTGGAATTTTTGTCTATGTCAAAAATGCTGCTGTTTTTATGCAAAGAGGGCACTTTGTTGGGATCTCCATTCTCTACTAGTACTAGTCCTGATGGTAAGTAATATTTACATTTTCAGAATGATTGCAGGCAAGTTGTAGAGGGGAGGGGGGCAGGGGGGCACATGATGTCTGTCCCAGCCACCCAACCCCCGGTGCACCCCACATTTGAAAGCTGGACTTTTGACTTGAAATTAAAACTTACAAGAATAAAGAGTTACATTTTAAATAATTCTAGGCTAAGCTTTTAATTTTCATGTTTTTACAGATATTTTATCAATTTACACACCCACAATGTACATTCTATTTTTAACTCCACGTAAGGTTATGCTTTTGAGCTTGTGCACCCCTCTTGTGCCACGCCCCCACCCCCTTATCTAAAAATGTTACCCTAATTTTACCCTAAACATGCTAAATTAAAATAGCTGCTGTTCCCCATCTCTTGAAGACAGGGGAGTCCATCCTGCTTGGCTAGGACCTCCACTATCTATCATTACATTATGAGGGTGTAATCTGTCAATGGCACTTTCGGCACATCATTTGACTAGAGACGTGAACCACAGAGAAAGGTAGTGATGGTTTACTTACCAGCCAAGGTGCATGACAAACAGCACAGCTCCGGGCACGACCAAATCATCACTACCCAGCGTCCATCGCCGTCCCAGTGCCACCAAACCAGGCATCCTTCTTGTTGGGGTTATTACATCAAAACCAATTGAAGAACAATCACATTGCCGATTTGGTTTTCCACAACATTGAGGGAAACACGAATTAAAACCGAGAAAACTCCCCTTTGCCGTACGGATCGGATGGTTTCGTCCTACATGCGCGCTAGCTATCTCGCTCGCTGCTGCACGAACAGCTCAGCTCTCCTCTGATCTGACGGCATGCACACATGGAACGGCCGTCCGTAAACAAAGATCACTGTCTATGTACAACTGTTCCATGTTCGTTGTTTACATAAATTTGCGGAATGACTCATGAAGCGTGCAGAGGGCGCACCAACAAGACATCATAGAGCAATAACTTTATGGTTCACATCCACTCGGTGTCATAGTGAAATCTGTCCCCCGGAGATTCTGTCCCCCGTATGGAAAATTAACATGGGCTGAAGGAGGATGATTCAAAAGAGGGCGCTATCAGAAGAAGCTTGTACACAGCATGGAGGAAGAAAACAGAGTTCGCCGTATGGGGGGACAGAATATCCGGGGGGGGGGGAGGGCAGAATATCCGGGGGGCAGAATCTCCTGCCACACTGGACCGAGCCACCCGTGTGATTCGCTCTTCAATCGGACCAAACTTTATTATACCATCAGAGGGTGTCCATCGAAAATGTTCCCATACCTTCACACACTCTTTTTTTTCCTGTACAGAAGGGGAAGTACCCCCCCCCCCTTAAAATCCTATAAATAATTCCTGAGATTCCCAGAACACAATGAAGACACAATATTGGGGGGGGGGTACGCCATGCCACATAACGAGCACCAACATTAATGTACTTTATGGTTATACACACTACATTGGCAAATGTAGACAATTTTATTTTCCTCTGCAAGAATCTTCCTTCCTAGCTGCTTGCATAGAGCAGAAGCATAGAGCAAGTACCGATGCTGTGTAAGCTCGATACTCACAAAGAGCATAGAGCAAGGGAAATACTCCTTGTGCCCCAACCCAAACGCGCTGCCTTTGCTGGTTCATCAGGACCAGTGCACCACCAGCCGACTGCCAGCCGTAAACTATTACAACATATTAAGGCATTTTTAAACAATCACATTTTCTTGTCTCTCTGATGAGAACACTATAGTGTTAGTGGGTGCAATTGCACAGGATATCAGTTTTTATCACCATCATGGACCCCCAAATAATTCGTTTATGAATTGTTATCCTGGGTGATCCAGTCAGTAAGAAGAATTCACTGATCTCCCATGGATCCAAGCCCACATAAAAACGACAAAAATGCCGTTTAAAAAATATCTCGACGAAAACAAAACCTGTTCGGGACAGCTCACATGACAAGGTTACAAGGAATAACATAAATATTAAGACACTCAAAACAAAACAAAACAAGGAAGAAAAAACAACAGTACAGTACAACATTTACATCACATAGACTATTAAAGGCCCTGTACACTATTGGTAAGATCGAAAAACACAATGTTCACAGATTCACACATAACTTACATGATTTAAAGTAAATAATGGTAGAAAGGGTTCCTTAAAATATTTCTGCCTAAAATGCTATCGTTTTTGAGAAACGAGTAAAACAATAGTAATTATCGCGCGCGATAATTTGAAAAATCAGAAAACACATAAGATCTCTTTTCATTATTTTCTCGTGACCTCGATGACCAATTGAGCTCAAACTTTCACAGGTTTGTTTTTTCATGCATATGTTGAATCACACAAAATGTGGACACTGATTTTGAGCAGTTACCAAAAGTGTACAATACCTTTAAGTATTAATGATCACTTAAAATGATGAAATTAAAGTTTATACATTAATAACGTTTTTGTTGTTGCATAATTGAGGAATGGCTTCTAGTATCAGAATTCACAAAAAACATCCCTCACCAGAGGGGGGGGGGGGGGTGTTTGCCTACCAAGACTCGCCAATAGTCAAAGTAACAACAGAGGGCGGCATTCAATGTTCACGGTCAGACTTGTTCCCAACATAAATATACGATATTACTACCTTACTGCTATTCAGGTACCAGACCCAATTTAGGTAGAACATGCTGGCTGCTTGGTAATTGAATTGATGAGGAGAAGTGTGATGAGACTGCATGAAATCATGGCATCAAACATCTGTCGAAACTGTTTAACAAAATTAGGTGATGTATTTATTATTTAGATCTAAAATCCTTTGAAAAAACAAAGAGGAAGGACTAAAAACCGACTTCAAACTCGGAGTTATTTAAAAAGTAAAACAACAATATGAATATTGTGATCGGTGTTCGACTCATTGACATTTTTAGTAAAAAAATAATTGATTGAATGTCGATGTCAACTTCACACATGACAAAATTGACATATTTAAAAAATAAATAATTTCTAGTATAACAATAGTAATTAATACCACAACAGTTAAGCTTATATTAAAATGGACCATTCGTCAAAAAATCTCTAATGACTAAAAGAACTTGTGAATGTGATTAACGTATTAGTATGGAGGATACTATTATTACTAATTAAAGGAATATTACAGAATTGTTTTTTGCTAACAAAACAGTTGCTGGCAGTGTAAGCACTTTATGTATTACTATTATGTAATCCACCATATACATAAACTGACAAACCTGTAGAAGTTTGAGATCGATCGGCCATCTGGGTCACGAGAAAATAGTGAAAAACCGATTACACATTTGCATGAAATCATATAGATTCAACAAATGAATAAAACGCTCACTGAGCGATAAACTCCAATCGGAAAATTAGTTTGTTCATTTCTCATCAAATATGGCATTTCAGATAAAAATATTTCAAGGGATGTTTTCTACTTTCATCATCATTAGACCGTGTAAATCTGTGATCAAAAAGTATATTTTACAAGTTTTTTCTTACCAATTCTGTAATGTTCCTTTAAGTAGGATTTAAAGCTTTGAATGGTGGAAGTATAACTAGGAGAGGTTTGCGGTGACACCATATTAAATCTCTTTTGAGTAGTGTTGGTTCTGAAAAGAACCGGTGGTTAACGACTCCAGGAGTCTTTAACTACCATCAGTAACCACCGGTTCTTTTCAGAACCAACACCACTCAAAAGAGGTTTAACATGGTGTCATCGCAAACCTCTCCTAACTATTAGTATTACTAGTGTTTTTAGTAGTATCCCTCGGTTATTTCAAATCAGGTGTTATGTATTTCTTTGAAGTGAAAAAAAACGACAAGGTACTAGTAATAGAACTTGTAGGCTATTTGTAGATTGAAATTGTAGTTCCATTGAATTGAGTATGTATACCATCTTCAAACTAACTTAACACTAATTTTATAATACAATAATCAATGTTTTCATTTGCAGTTCCAACATGGACTCCAGCTTTAATGCAAGTACGGGGGATGAAATCAGTCAACACACGTGTAAAACGACCCATGCACATCACAAGGGCTAAGTTAATGGAACTCACCAAGTACAGAAAGCCCAAAGATATGCGGTCGATGGCAGAGCAATGCTCCATGCGTTATAAAGGAGAGAAGATTCAAGAGGTAATGTTGTTTCCCCCCCAGCCCTTCCCCTAATATTTATTATTTATTTATAGACATCCAATGAATGTCTAGTTCAAGTTGCAATAATCGTAACCCTCAATCCTCCTGACCACCGTTGGTAGGATCTAGGGTCGAAGGTTATAATTATCGCAACTAATACACGACTGGACACCCAATAATGCCCAATTTCGTAGCACTGCTAAGCCAAGCTGGAAAAAATGTGAAGATCAAAATTCAGCCCAAAATGTCATGTGCATTGTATTGTGACTGGTACTAGTTTTTTATTGAAGTAATTTCCGTCGTCGCTTAACAGAATTTGGTGATAAGCACTTTGTGTCTTTTGTGATATTGTTAATTTAAAGTTCGCCCCTGCTATAGCTTGGCTGTACCCTGGATGTACCTCTGACTGTTTCATTCATAAAATAGCATTATATCACTCTTACTTTAGACATTCATGTTTCTATTGTATTTTGACACTATTATCTGCTGAAAATAAACGTGTACCGATTTCCTTACTTTTGTATTTCTATAATTTTCCATTGAATTTTTTTAATTGCCTGAAAATCCTTGCAGGAGAATCCAGTACACACATTCATGGCCAACCAATGCAGAGAGCAGATGGCCAACAAACCTTTCATCGCCGTCTTCAACAGGGAGGGATTGGGCATGGATGAACTGGCTGTACTGAGGAGAAGGCTGAAGAAGGCAAATGTATCGATCAAGTTATATGGGAACAGCGTGGCCAGAGAGGCATTTCTTGGTTCCAAACTGGAAAACATGATGCCCTTGTTCGTTGGGGAGAACATCTATGCAGTGGGTGATAAGCCAGCAGTGAAGGAGTTGCTCAAAGCAACAAAGAGGCTGACAAAACTACAACTACTTGGTAAGTGTGGCTGGTCTGACGATTGAGAATCTTCAGAACATGCTTTTAGCTGGAGATGGTTGTGGTAATTTTTGGCCCGGAGATAGTTCCCGATAGATGTCATCTTCACGGGCACCGGCTTTAAGCGGCGTCAAGCGATCAAATTTGTTTCTATGCAGCCAAGAGGTACACCGACCAATCATGCGGGGAATTTATAAAACTCCTGCATGCCGCATGCAGAATTTATGCATAATGTATAGTTGTGCATTCAAAAACTGATTGAATTGCCCATAAAGACAGCGGTCTTTACACTGTGTGACCTCGAGTGGGAACTATCTATACTTGATGATTCAGGCAAAATCCATTGTTATTTTAACCTGCTATAGCAATTGTAAGAATCAATGCCAAAGTAAACTTTCACCCAGACATTGCTAACCCAGTGTTGTTTATTTCTGTTAATATTTAAGGTGGACTGGTTGATAACAGACTCATGTCGGCCAAACAGATGACAGATTACTCCAAGCTACCAGACATTGGGACACTCCAAGGGCAGCTTGCTGGCATCCTTGGCCAATCTGTGGGCTCGACGTACAACTTACTCCAGAGGAATCAACAGGCCCTGGTGGCCAACCTTGGACAGTGGCAGAAACAGAGAGAGGAGACCAATGTATGACCTAGGAGTGTATTGAAAAGAGACTAGCAAAATGACCTTTGGAGGAGAGATTTGTGTTGGATTCAGTCAGAGACTAGGTGATGACCTTTTCTGTGGAACTACCAGTCGATGAACTTCTTGAGAAAAGATGTGGAAACTATCACTCAATCCCAGTATATCGTTTTACTCTTCTTTTATTTATATCTTTGCAATGACTATACACTTCCATGGCGAATGCTGTGAAATAAAGCAACGTTTTTAAAATGCTTGTTTGCATTTTTTCAATAGACACCCAGAATATACAAAACAGAAGAAAATAATGTACAAGCAAAGCAAAAAAATATGTAATTATTGAAAAATCAAATTTGTCATTTGTTTTTACAGATTATTTGATAGTCGTTTGAGAGTTAATCCAGATATGCTACAAAGGAAATATATTTCAACTATTTACTAATTAGCTAGGAATTATTAAACCATCAACATGAAGTCATGCCAACCCTCCTACTGTGTGACCATTCAATATAGTCCACTATCAGGCCTGATACTTCATTCCTGTCAAAGGAAAAGCAGTTTTTTTTAAGGTAAATAGCATTAAATGAGGGAAACTTAAATTTCCACTGGAACAACTCAGGGGGCACCAAGGCAGTGACCAGAAACATGGACACAATTGCCCAAGTATCTGGCCTGCACTTTATTTATGAGCGATAGAAAAACTATGCAATGATTACATGTGCTGCATGTGTCTGGCCAGTACACTAATAGTTCAGTGCAGCTCTGTACACAGTTGTGTCACCATACACAACCCTTACAGTTTATTTAATTATTATACTTCTATTTATTTCTTGTTTATCCTGGGGAAACCTTCCAGTGACAAACACTTTTTTCAAAGGTGCCCAGCAATTTACAAACGATTCTTAATATAAAAATAGAAAAGTTGAATGGTTTCAAATGGTTGGTCAACTCACTGGAAACAAATATTACCAAGACTATATGATGGTTTTAATATCACCATTGTGCTCGCTCTATGTACACAGCAAAACCATCAACAAGGCTGGAGAGAGTTGGCATCTTATAGTACAGTGTACACTTGAAAACACATAATTTACTCTGGAGATCCTAAACAACGATGTGACCTTGTTTCAATTATGACAAGCTGTGAATGCAACAGGGTTGTAACTCGTACCTTGAACTGAATTGACAAACATGGCTCAAAAGGTGACCCAACGGTCAGACAAACTTGTCTACTTTTCCCATCGAGCAGTCTTGAATAGTCTCAATCCATGTTGCAAGTAAAAATTCATTCTTGCAAGGGCAACACAGTTTTTCCTTTAGTAAAGGGCACCTCCGTGGCGGATATTTAAATTTTGTGGTAGTATTTAGGGGCACCAAGACAAAATAGCCAGAACCATTGAGGCAAGTTGATGCCTTTGTATCAGGCCTGTATAAGTAAATTGTTTTGAATAAAGTTTTTCAAAATGTTTTAACCGAATATGGAAGACTGTAAGCCAACAGAAATCTAATAGCAGGTGTTTAAAGAAAAAAGCCATTTCATTAACTAAATACGACAATATATACAGTTATTGAACTTAAATTTTAACATAGAATTTGTCATAATATTTGAACAAAATATTGCTATATGTTTACATCATTGCAATTAAACTAGTCACACTTTGTGTTTTAAATATAAACTCGCATCTGGACATATATATCTCCATTTGTTTGACTACATATGGAAATCAATGTGACCTCGAAGAACATAATTTTAAGTCATCATAGGCCCTTTTCGAAACCATGGCTGTGCTTCAGCTCTGGCTCCGTCAGTTATTTGAAAATGTGTGCTTTCAGTTCAAGGTTTCACATAGGCGCACAGAGCCTAAGCCGCAGCCAGTGTCAATGCCGAAGTTTCGTAAAGGGCCATGGAAACCAAGTCCAAGGTTGCAACTGTGAGTCTCCTCACATTGCACTTTTGCTTGAATCAAGTTTTCATATCCAGCTGGCTGTGTATCTTGTAACAAAAATATCATTTTATGAGTGAATATAAAACACAAATTTAGTAAGAGAATCTCTCCTCATACCTTAATCATTTTACATATTTTCTTAATATTTGGCCACCTCGGTTCAAGTTTCTTGCAAAGAATACTGGCTATTTTTTTTTGTAATTTTCTTTTTTTAAATAAACAAGACAAAACCTGTGAGTTAATATTGATTTTGTGTGCGAACCTAATAAATTTGTGTGCAAAATTGGCAAGAAATTCACACAGATCTCTTTTTCCTATGTCAAGACCATTCTGGGCCAGTTTCATATGACCTCTAAGCACAAAATACCTGCTAAGCATAAACAAATCTGACTTAGCAGAAACAGGTATCCAGCCAAAATTCCATATAAGTATACATTGTTACGACTGGTATCCTACTCATTGTTTTGCTTAGCACAGAAATTTGCTAAGCAGTTTTTTTCACCATTATGAAAATTAAACAGTGGTGAATAAAAGTGTCACTTTATCTCACACAATCAGATTTGAAAAACATATTTTACATGAGACTCAATTATTTGCAGCCGAAAATTATCTACACTTGAATCTTTTCTTTTTTTCAACAAAGATTTACTTCCTAACATTTGGTCATGGTTTATTTATATCTCTACATTTATACAGGAAGGTCAATACTTCAATTTACAGGAAATAAGAATCCTGTCTTTTGGTGGACGTCCAGTGCACTTTGATTCCATTTTGAATAGTCATGTTTCCCCTTCATGTTTCCCTGTTTAGAAACGGAGAACTGATGTTTTTATCAACACGAGACTGAGTGAATGGGCAGTCGGGATGTAACACTGTACGTTATAAATGATACAGTACATGAATGTTACAAAACACTACCCAATCCCAACCACGGAAGTCTAAACAGATGGCCAAACAAGTTTGATCATAGCCCGGTTGTTTTTTTCAGTGAAATGTGCTTTTGAAATTTGATGGGTTTGAGATCCATCAAATTTCAAATGCATGTTTCACTGAAAAAACGGGTTATGATCAAATTTGTTTGGCCATCTGTTTTAGACTTCGGTGTACATGCAAAACAGGCAGATGTATTTGGTTTCCGTTTTGGTTGCCTACATGGTTCGGCTTGTTTTAACCCTCCTACTGTCAGTGACTCTTGGCAACATTTTCCAGTGAGTTGACCAACCATTTGAAACCATTCGACTGCCAAGGTTGTGTTCGGTGGCACAACTGTGCACAGAACTAACTGTGTACTGTGTACATGCATTCCCTCATGGTATCATATTGCAGGCTGGCATAGTTTATCTACCATTCAAAACCACAGTGAATGGTATTGAATGGTCAGACAGCAAGAGGGTTAATGCAAAAATCATCACACCTGTGGTTACATTGTGTGCAAACATGAAACAATCCACAAAACCTTGTAGGCCAATGACCAGGGGCATGAAGGCAGTTGTCTCCATTATCTCCCATAGGTGGCCGAGCGGACAAGCGTATTCTGAAAAGCAGAGTATGGGTTCGAGGCCCTGTCTTGACACTTGAGTCTTTAAGCAAGACACTTGACCATTATTGCTTCATCCTTTGAATGAGACATTAAGCCATAGGTCCTGTGTGTTGTGTAATGCACGTAAAAACAACACAGTACACTTATTGTTAAGAGAAGGGGTTCGCCCCTGTGTTTCTGGCATGGTTGGCAGTTCCATGTGCACAACCGACCCTAGCCTGTGTGACCCCTTAGAAGACCGGACAAGTATCAGGCTTTTTACTCTATACCTATTGCAGAGCGGTTAAGAACACCGAACTCATGCTCTGGTGTTTGTGTTCAGCAGAGTGTGGGTTCGAGTCCCGGTCGTGACACTTGTGTCCCTGAGCAAGACACTTTACTATAATTGCTTCTCTCCACCCAGGGGTAAATTGGGTACCTGTGAGGGCAGAGATGGTTCTTGTGATTGATTTAGCTTAGTAGCGCATTATTTGTTGCACAGGCTGTATACTCCCCAGGGAGCTGAGATGGTTTAAGGAATGAAACTAATGGCCCAGTGACCAGGGGTAATAAGTGTGAAGCGCTTTGAGACGCCCTTCGGGTGTGTCAAGCGCTATATAAAAACCAAACATTATTATTATTATTAGAAGCACCTACACTGTCCAACATATTGATGTCCTCGCGTGACAAGCACACAACTATGCACACACCTAAGTGAACCTTAGCCACGTGAAACCAAAAGTAGTCCAGTGTTTGTAAGAGCTCCTTTGTTTGACATCTACAGATCAAATTAAAATTACGAAAGAAATATAATTCATTGTGATAAATTCATACAGGCACACACGCTTAACCCAAAGGCACAAGTGATGTTCACAGATAAGTTGTACTTTACCAACTAGGGAGCCCTCACCACAAAAGAAAGAAGAAAAAATAATAATGAATAAATAAATGAATGAATGAATGAAAAAGAAAAGGAAAAAAAGAAGAAGAATAAATAACAAAAATGAATAAATAATAAAAATGAAAAAAAGAAGAAGAAAAAAACCCAAAACCAATAAATAATTATAAATAATAAGAAATAAAACAAATTTATAAAAATCATAACAAATTTAAAACACCTGACTATGAGGAAAAAACAACCTAGCATTGATACATCTGTATCTTGACTGGTTTCAATAAATTGGTGAAATAAACTCCACCCGTGATATGAAGTTGTTTTCTTCCCGATAAATTTTTGAAGGGAACTTATAAAAAAATTGAAATTTACCACTGGAATCACTTAATGAAATTTTGCATCTCTGTTAAAAATTAATTGAATTAATACATTTCTTCTTATGCTGAACAACCAGTGCTGCAGTTTATGCTTAAATAATAATAACAAAAAAGAAGCTACATAACGCATCATGTAAGTACATAAACTTTGTACACCAATCTTCATATGCATAAAATGCACAATGTATCAAAACGTAGTATTATTTACATTATATCACAATGGTAACATTGAACCCTAGTGCAAATTCATTGAACCCCTCCCAGCTTGTAATTTTGCTGTTGTTAGAGGAAGTAGTCTGTATCTGATCGAAGGTGGTTAATAATAGTTAAGCTTTTTAAGATGAACATACCATGGACGTCTCTTGTGAACTAGAATGGGGTCAGTTAAAGTGTTCGTTAAAAAAAAGTACATCCCAAATTTCCCGAGCCCACCTGCAGGTTAATTTTCAGAACGTCCACAGCACAAACATTTCTTTTGAGAATAAGTTTTCGCAATGAAAACACGTCTAAACCAAGTAAAGAATAAAATGCACAAGGATTCCTTTTTTTCCCCCCTTCTTTTTTCGAGAAAAGGTGGTTTTTGTTCACTGTGAATCGACCAACCCTCGCCATAACCCACAGCCGATAACTGGCCATGCATGCCGGTACCACAATCAGAACTTTCTGGCATGTCTTCACGCCAACCAGCGGCATCCAACAGACATTTTAAAAACATATTTACCGGCCCTCTGCAACCTAGACCATGAAAATTGTGCGTGCATACACATCACCCGGCATTATTAAGTGGTTACAATGGACATGGGAGCCCAAGCTCACACGTTTGAATATGTGCCATCGTTCGACCTGGTTTGAGTGTAACATATGAATAAGGCTGGGAGGCAACACCCCTACCCCAACCCCTCGTAAATGAAAACACTTCCATGCTACTGTAGCACCCCTTCATCTGGTGGAGCACCAAACAGGACAAAATTATAAACTCATAACAAAAAGCATAAACTCAATAACATAAGCTATAACATAATAAATTCATACCACAAAACTTGATTTAAGTACATTTCATCTAAATTATGTGTTCATCTTAAACTCAAGCTAAAATAAGCGGTTGGATGAAACACAACAATTACAAATCATCACACTGCCGTCATAAAAATGGGCGTGGTATATTCAAATGAGCTCATTTACATGTAGGCGTGACACTATAAATATTGACCAGGATGTAGGGATACATGAGGGATAGCAATGGGGCACACCTTCAGGCCATGAACTGTGCAAGTCTGGTGGTTATTTGAATGTTGCTATCATTTCATAGAGCTGCTTTAAAAGTTGAAATTTGATGCTTCAAAACGTTCTGCTGAGCAAACCGAAGCAGGAAACCAGCCACAGATAATAATAGTGGCTTCTTATAAAGCGCTCAACTCTGTCACTCAGTGACCCTCTCGGCGCTCCAACATCATTATATAATTTATCCTGCAAGGTATGTGGAGAGCTACATTACATAATTTATCCTGCTAAATATGTGGAGCTACGCTTTGAAGTATGAGACCTTTTGTCCTTTACATAGCACCATGTAATGGTTTGCACGGTGCTGTGGCACAATATGCATCCAATCATATCGTACAAGTGATATGGCATTTTGGCCGGTACCTATTATTCTGGTAAACAAAAATGTTTTTGCGCTTAGTTACTTTTTTGTGCTAAAGCAGCTCTATGAAATTGGACCCTCTTAAAGTGCACCTTTTTATTAAAAATGTTTAACGTACAAGACTTGCACGAGTCTATTAACAATGCTTGCTAATCTTGACTAATTAACGTATTTACTAAATTCTTATGGGTACACGATATAATAATCTCTTTCATAAGAAGTGTTGTCTCTGAAAAGAGCACGTTGATTTGTTCTTAGTTTGCTCTAAGCCTTCATAGAGCTGCTAATGCAGAAAATATTGCTTGGGAATTTTCTGCTAAGCAAAAGTAAGCAGGATACCACTTACAGATAGTACATGTGACATGGTATTTTGTCCGTAACCTTATTCTGGTAAGCAAGATTTTGTTGTGCTTAGCTACTGTTCGTGCGTAAGCAGCTCTATGAATTTGGGCCCTAGTGAAAAAGTCAAGTTTCACAGCTACTTAATTTGTATAGAGCTATTTCAGGTATTCTCTTCTGTTTTGGTTATTTTACGATTTAACTTTAAGATTGAGAGCTCTAAGCTGTCTATGGCTAGTCAAGGACCTGGGCCCAATTTCATAGAGCTGCTTAAGCACAAAAAGTAGCTAAGCACAACAAAATTATGTTTAACAAATTAAGGTTACCAGTCAAAATACCATGTCACATGTACAATTTGTGACTGGTATGCTGCTCATTTCTGCTTAGCAGATAATTGTTAAGCAATATTTTCTGCTTAAGCAGCTCTATGAAATTGGGCCCTGAACAGGTCGGGTCAGCCGAGGTCATTGAGAGCAAGGGTACATTAAACAGCCACAGACTGCAGAAGGTAATGTAACACACTCAACATCTTCGGCAATGCTTACACAAAAATCACACATATTCAAAAGCTTTAGGCAGAGTACAAAATAAACCTTTGTTCTAGACGATCTGTCGTGTTACTTCAGCAAGCTGTCGTTACACTTTTGTTTGTTGTGCTAAGCAAGGTGACTGTGAAATACTTGCAGAGGGGTTAAGGGTCAATGAAGAATGTCGTCTTGAGTGTAATACTGTGCCTCTTTGAGATAGTCTTTCAATCGTTTTGGCAACGGTAAACTGTCAATGTGGTCCAGGCGAACGTGTCTGCGGATCACAAAGCGACACATGTGCTGCATGGAGCGTGCCTTCTGGAACCGGGAGATGGGGTAGAGGAGCTGGACAGCTGCAGGTGGGAACCCGGGATTCCGCGGGCGGAGGAAGTAGAGGACACGCCCGCTGCGGGAGTGACGCATTGCCTCCTCCACAAACTCCACGATGGAGGCGCTGCCGTGGCTGCAGGGTTGCGACCAGAAACTGAACTTTCCTGTAAGGTGAAACGTGAAAAAGCGATCGTTACTGAATTGAAAAATGTTGTTTGTCAAGGCTATAGATATACATGTATGCAGAATGCATTCTATTAAAGCACATGAAAACTGACATATTGAGTACACAGTTTTAAACAAATAAAAGTTGGCATCCGTGTAATGCACATAAAAATCTTCAAATCAGTAAAGTGTGTATCCATACACTGCATTACTTCTAAAAATAATATTCCACATTTAACCCATATCTGCCTAACTACGGGATTTCCCACAGAGCACACAAATGCTGCTAAGCGCCTAACTCAAGAAAACACGTATATGAACAAGAGGTTACTGTTACCGTCTTTCTTTGTACTCTCACTGCTAGTGATATGAGACAGGAAACATGTTACAGATTTTGTTTTCTTTTCCAATGTATAGTGTTAGCCAGAGGGGTGTCTGGATGTCTTTTAGACACCCTGTTTTAAATTTGGACGCCCTGTTTTATCTGTAATTTACATAATGTATGTAAATGTATTGTAAGTGAACAATTTGGACACCCAGTTTTTAAATTTCCAGCAAATTTGGACACCCTTTAACCATAGAGAAAGGACCAAGTCCTGGCTAAAACCTTGTTCCAATGGTGTACAGTTTGTTGGGTTATGTGTATGTACAATGCAGTAAATAATGAATGTTTGATGTCCTACATCAATAAATACTACATGGGCTTAGGCAAGAGCAGTGCTAATGTACTGTGACCAACGAGGCAGATATGGGTTAAGGGGAACCAACTTAGCAAAGAGTCGCCCCACCCAACCCTGATTAAATAAACAAATAAAATAAATGATAAGACTATTCACACTAAACCAACTGATGTAATTACTGCACCAGGGATAAAAGCTGAAATGCTTTTTGTATCGGTGGGAGGAACAAATACAAAATTACACTTGACATCAAATCTATAAAAAAAAACACCAAAACAGAAGCTTTCTGCATTCCATATTCACAGGAAACGCAGAGTATTACAAGAACATCTTGGCATGGCTTCCTG
Source organism: Pycnopodia helianthoides (assembly GCA_032158295.1). Lineage (NCBI taxonomy): Eukaryota > Metazoa > Echinodermata > Asteroidea > Forcipulatida > Asteriidae > Pycnopodia > Pycnopodia helianthoides. Next base: position 9,013,900 of record CM063250.1, on the reverse strand, counting down.
CTTTTTTAATACAGACATTCAAATGAACAAGTCCCAGGCATTCGGGTCAGGAGACTCAATGCAGAGAAACGATATCACATCAGGCTGTGTGCAACCCATTGTGCTGCTATGAAAAGAGCTTGACAATCAACCCCCACACTGGATTCCAAACATTGGGCTGAGGAGCATTCAAGTGTGACAGGGAAAAATGCCTGCCGTTAAAAAAACATGAACGTATTAAATTGCACTTGGATTTCACTCTGCATTCGCCATACAAAAACACAAAGTAAAGGCTTATGAAGGCTGCGTGTACATGTAGGTGTAGTATCACTTTTCACTACGTTGCGCCGTCTACAAAATACAGTCAGTTCTAGGGCTTAACAAATTAAACAGCTTCCAAAAACAATTGAGAAAAACACATTGAGCACTGCGGAAGCTTGAAAGGTATTATACAGGACTGGTCAGGATAAAAAACATTGTTGTTTAACTTTAGTCTGACAGCTACCCGATTACATGTATAAAGTTCATACTAGAACAATTTTTTATGTGTGAAATATTCCCTCTGAAATTAAGTTAAATTCAAGAAAACTGTATCTGAAACCTAAAACAATGCAACAGCTAATTTTGGTTTTGGTTACAACAAAAATTTAGGACAATGAGTTTACATGTTTTTCAATATTTTTTCCTGACAGGCATGATATATGGACCTTGAAAAAAAGTAGGAAAATTGAATTGAGTACAAGGGCTGACCTACATGTACACATTGTATAGGCTTGTACAGACTTTTCAGGCTTTGTTAATAAAAACGTTCCTGATTTATCTGAGGGCGAAAAAATCAGAAATCAGATTAAAGTTAGGAAGAAATATCATGCCTAACCTGACTTGCACAGAGGATTAAGCCCAAATGTTCACAGGTTTGTTATTTCATGTATATGGTTGATCACACAAAACATGCACAATGTCTGCAACTATTTTAATCAGGTCAACTCTAACCAACCTGTCTAGTACATTTAACAATGTGGTTTCTTAACCACAACCATTATACACGTATATCCCCATCGAAATCTGTTATGCAGGTTTTATTTGATGCCAGCAGGATACTTTTGGTAATTACTCCACAAGTTAATGACCACAAAAACTTACTTGGTAAAGAGCACTGGACAGCTGTTGATATTGAAAAATAGTGCTAGAAACATGTACATGTAGTTTTAGAGAAGGAGGTAATCAGAAAGGCTTCAGTCTGGGGCTTCTGAAAGCACACAATTCTATGCAAAAAGGGTGTTTTTTCTTTCACTATTTTCTTGCGACTTCGATGACCAATTGAGCCCAAATTGTCACAGGTTTGTTATTTTATGCATATCTTGGGACACACCAAAGTGAGAATACTGGTCTTTGACAATTACCAAAAGTAAACCCTTACTTTAAAACTAGACTACTGTAAGGGAAAAATGAGGATCCACCAAGAGGAGGAACGGATTGACCTACCCATTTGATGTTCCACTCGTGTGTGATGCGTACTACCCTGGGCTCTGAAGCTGAGACTCAGCAAGTGTCTGTCGTCAGAGCTGTCCCTCACAAGGAAAGATCCGTCTGGCATGTTCTCAAGACGGGCTTCGGCATCGTCCCAATTCATGGGTCCCCAGTACCATCCATACTACGTAAAAAAAACCAAAAACAAACATGACTACATTACATACTCTCTGCGTAAATGAGAATAAAGAAATTCTTTAACATCTTAAAGGCAAAGTATACCTTTGGTTTTTGGAACCGTTCCATTGTTTTAATCCTGTATAAATGTAGATACATACAATAAAACTAACCTGTGTAAATATCATTTCAAAAGGTGGTAGCGTTTTTTAGCTATCGGCGAAAATCCGGAGCGGTTATGTCCAAGCAGGAAGAATAATCCGCAATTGGAATACACATTCTGAGAATTCAAATTTGTTCTGATAAAAACTGATATATTTTTCCATAATCACATTACTCCGAAGTGAAATGATTCTCACATTGCTTTAGTACTGTAGAAAGCTGCTGTACTTCCAACCAAGTAAGTTTTTATTGCCATTAACTTTAAGAGCGACTGCCTTCCCTTTAAAGAACATTTATTTCTGTATAATCATCACCATGTGCCCGGACATAATTCATTTTGTTTGATTTTTTTACCCACTTTTTCAAGTACAAATGTCTTTAAAAAAATATAACGAACCATATATTTGGTTTTGTTTTTAGTAAGTTAAACATTATGTTAACATGGGAAACAATGACAAATGTGAATTCAGAACATGACCTTCCCTTTTACCTTTTACACAAATGTATTTACTTTACCTTGAAACAAAACAGTGCATATTTTTATAAACAAGGAATGCTTCCTTTTATCAATTTCCAGAAAAAAAGAATGAGATTTTCTAATCCAAGCAAACTTTGTAAAGGACAACTGTACATACACAAGATGTCTCAACACCCTGCAAGTGTTGATAATTTTTCATTCCAAGGTCCTTCCTTGGTATGAAAAGCTTGCCCCCCCCACCACCCTCTCACTGGTCCCCTGTCTTTATCCTTGGATAAAGACAGGCACTGGTCTTACAGGCCCAACGATTTTATTGGATACAAAGATTTTATTGGATACAATGATTGCGTTGGATAAACTTGCAGTGACGTAAGCTTTCCATATCTGTGTTATGATTTGTTCCAAGGTGATGTAGTTTGTCAGCTTGCACTTTCGATCGTCTACATGCAGCGTTGTGCATAATGTTTGTACATCATGTAATGTTGTTTTATTCACTATGTAATATGTAATTACATGTATGTGTACATGTACGTTTGAATTGACTGCGAATCTCTGCGTGGAATGAATGCGAGGTCAAAGGTACATCTGCCAGCATCCGGTCAGGCAGGTATCTGGCCTTATTCAAGAGCGTTGAAGTGTGACGAGAAGATGTTCAGGCTAGCACCCCCCCCCCCCCCGAACATCACACTTAGTAAGATTGAAAGACAACACAATACTTCACATTGTCTGTTACAGTTTCTAAAGTGTTAAATACAAACATATCTTTGTACAAACTTTTTGTAAGAAACGCAAAGAAATTGTTTAATTACTATTGTTAATTGTTTCTCATAAAAATACACATATTATGCATCGAGTTGAATCTGACAAGAGAGATCTTTAGTAAAAACTGGCTAGGATGATTTTTTTGATGATATATCCACAAATCGGTAGACAAATGTGTATGCTGAAACTTTTGTATCATTACAATGTCCTCTTCAAAAAAAAAAAAAAAAAAAACGATTTTTGAAACCCCAAAAAGAAAACATTTTATCGCCACTTTTATTACCTTCTTCAGACATTAAACAAAAATAAATAATGGGGGGGGGGGGGAGAAAACAGTCAAGCACACAAAACTTTTCACAGTGTTTTGGGGGGTTTGTAATAGTATTTCAAGCAAATAAACAATGACTGACTGAACAGGAAATTGTGTCTTCAACTGAATTTCGAAAAAACTACTGTAAATGTGCTGACTGTTCGTAAGCATAAGCATAGGTGTTAGTTTTCGGTGAATTGTTTGGACAGTTTTTTCCGCTTCAGTAAAGATGCTGCAACTGTCATTTCCTTCTTACTTTTGACAACCACCAAAAAATGTTCTTAATGAAAACAAAATCTGTGTCGAAGAACGATTACTATTTTTCTTTGTTCAACCCAAAAATGATTACTGTTTACATGTGCATCATTTAAAAACCCAACACGTCCCAAATCCTCCAAAATCCTTTTTGACCAAGTTGTCTGACTTTGTAGGGTATGGCACAGCAGGCCAATAACAATTGCTTATCATTGGAACATCAGGCCAGTAAACTCACAACTGGACAGGTCCGGTGGTCTTGTGTTTTGTTCAAATCCATTATTTCTTCATAATGATGTTCAAATGTAGTCTCTGAGTTTGACAAAATATCTTTCAATACACACAATCGACGACCGGATTCAAATGGTGGGTATACATAGTGGGTATACAATGTAAACAAACCAAGCAAGCGAAGTGCAGAGTTCATGGAAGAGCATGACTGCTTCTCACCATTCGGCAGCAGTCACACTTTTCCATGCACACTGCGAGTCGCTTGCTTGGTTTGTTTACAATCCACTATGAATCACATGACTCCGGTCGCCGATGGTGTCTATTCTGTTGAGTATCAAGGTCTACTTATCCATTAGACAAATGAGATCGCTCTTCTCTTCTCTTCTCATAAATATTTTTGAATCTGGTCTGTGACAAAATTCTGGTCCGGTATAAACTATAAGCAACTAGCCCTCCGGTCCAGTAAATTACCCCCTGAACATGCATGTACAGAACAAGTATACCAATCTTATTCTAGTACAAACATCTTGGTGTTGAGTTACCATTTCATTATTATTAGCATTTACTTATTTATTTTACTCCACTGCAAAAAAATACAGAATAAACATACATGTACATTCCACAAGAAAAAACCTAAAAAAGCAGGAAGGCAAAATGTGGATTCGGAGAGGGAAAGGCTGAGGAGGAAATTAATTTTTCCTATTTAACCAAAAGGTCCCACCTGCTTTACCACAGAGCGGAATAACTTTCAATATTTGGAATGGTCTCTAGCCAAAGACACAAGGGAATACGGTTAATAACAAAAATCAAGTCTGAGTCCATAGATGGATTGCAGTACGCGTCATTGACTGCCATCGATGATGTAAAACAATGGAAAAGTGCACGCATGTACGCACTACGCACGACTCTCAGCCAACGATAGCTCTTCACTCGGGCACAATTCATCAAAGATGGCGGCCGATGACGTTTATTGCAATCCATCTATTGCCCCATCCACCAGATCTTGGCCTTGGTGCCCTTTAAAAAACATGAGCTCGGGTATGTTGCTCCAAAATAATCAAAAGAACGTATTTTCTTTTCATACCTCGCTTATTTTCCGAAGACTGACAGCAAATTGCTTCCTGGCCTTATCCACTTCTAATTTGCTGACCTCATCTTTGGACACACCATCTATAAAAAGAAGAACACTTAATTGTAACTGCCATTATCTTGAAATAACCATACATGTATTTATCATGTACATAGTCTTGAAATAAACACACACGTAATCATGCACAATGAACACCTCTGGAATTGTCATTCTTTCATTGACAATTTTGTTTTTGCAGGAAAACTGAACAATTTTGGCCACATTACAAACATGACAAATCAAGTATTCGTGGTAAAGGCAATGTTTTAACTTCTATCGATGTTTTCTTTAAAATGATACAGTTCCATTAGGCTGCTTTGCAAAAATAACAACAAGCAGGCATTTCAAGAACAAAATACTTCAAATTCTTTCATGCAACCTTAAACTGGTCTCTCATACAGCTGAAGACTTTGATTGAGTAAGGCATGGGAGATCGAGTTTAAAACAAACAATTTGTGCAAGTTTTTACCAGTTTAATGCTGTTAATGAATGTAAAATAAAGAAAACCTGTCAGAGTAATTCATAATTTACATGTACGAGGTAATCAAAAAGTGAAACGTATGTCACATGGACCATGGACTGTAAAGCAACACTGGAAAAGTTAAAATATACTGATATTTTTAAAGTTTACATCCTTTGGTTTCGATAATGGCAGAAACAAAAATTTGAATCATTCTTCTAGTACAATTATATGAATTAGTAGGGGGGGGGGGGAGAAAACAGTCAAGCACAAAAAACTTTTTAAAGCATTTTTGGGGGGTTTGTAATGGTATTTTGCCAATCAAATGAACAATGACTGACTGAACAGGAAATGGTGTCTTCATTAGGTAAGAAGTACCCAGGGTTCTCCCCAGGTGCACAAACTAGCGTGTCAGGCCAATACACACGTGCCTGAGTGCAAATTTCGGCCGATACGCACAAACAATATGTATAATTTATTTATTCTATTATTTTTTTAAACATTAACTTCACAAAAATCTTCAAAATAAAACCATTTAGAATGCTCCACATTGCACAGCAGCGCTTTAAAAACCAAGATAAACACCAAGTGGAACAAATTCCGAAGTACTCATTTCAATTCAGTGTCTTTTGACCAAATTAAAAAAATCTGGGTCCAGAATGCCCCCCCCCCATCCTGTGGAGAACCCTGGACTAACCTACAGACCATGGACAATTTGGACAAAACATCTTTCCCCGTGACATAAACACCTGTACACGTACCTCCATCAATTTCTTGAAGACTCATTCTCTAAATGTTTTGTCAAGGGCAACCCTCAAACACTTTTGAATGAACACAGCAAATATAATCAGCACAATCATTCTATCAATCATCACTAAAGTATACAATCCCCAAATGTTCCCAAATGTATGTGTGTGGAGAGACCCAAATAGCAAAATTACAATGTATGTGCAATCAGCTGCTGTGCAGGAATGGTCCATAGCCACCCATCAAGTTGGGGATGTTTTTTTTCTGGAATTCATTGAAGTGACAGTAAATTGTTCTGATAAAATAAAATCAATGAAATGGTTACCTTTAGAAGCCTGTTGGGCAGCAGCCTCATCAGGGTTGGTCATCGCGTACGACGATAATCTTCTTGCTGAATTCTCGTTGATTTTATTGAGTTTAGGATGCGGCGGTATGTCAGGCAGGGGTCGATCGGGAAAGCCGTGAGTTGAATGTCTCTTCTTCTTACTGCCCGGCTTAAATATCTGGGAGAAACGATTCCTCATGTTGACAGTTTTCACCCTTTTCATCGCTCTCATTTCCGGAGGAGACGTTGACGGATTTTGAGTGGCGTTCCTCGGCAGAGATTTGCTCTTGTTTTTGGTGTCGGGGTCAAAATCCATTCTGATATCACTCAGGAACTCGTGAGTCGGGATGTCGTCGTCATCATCGTCCATGTACGGGAACGAGGTCATGGTTCTGCGAATGTGGTCGCTATGGCTGCTTGGTGTTGCTGGCATTCTTGGCGGAAGTGGAGGAGGGTCCTCTTCGTCCTCCACATCATCATTATCATCCTCCTCATCATCATTAACATCAGGTAGTTTCTTCAACTTCAAGCCCTTGGGCTTGGAGCTTCGATCGACTCTTGGTGCTGCGGTTTCATTGGAGATGGTATCAACACCCCCAGCTGCTCCCAAGACGTCTTGCAGATTGTCCGGGATAGGCTCGTCTGTAGGAGTGTCGATTTCTTCCGCAGACATTGTCATAGCACCAAAGGCCTTTAAGTCTTTCAGCTCTTCCTCCTCTTTGCTCAATTTCTTGTTCTCTTGCAGTAGGGAGAAGCTGTTCCATTTGAGAATCATGTCCAAGTCCTGCTTGGACAGTTGTTTCACCGATGAGTCCTCGTCTAAAAACATGCTGTCGCTGTTGATGATCATCGCGAGATGCGGCGTTCTAGCTTTTGGAGGCGAGCCCAGTTCCTCTACCATGGCAAGAGGAATGCTGTCAAGCACGAGGGCCGTCTTCTTGTCACAACGGTCACTCGGAACGTACATGTATGGATGTGTTTTATTGCCGCATGTGCATGTACAACAGTGCTTTTGGCCAGAGCATGCTTGTGGCGGTGGTTTATCTTCGACTTCTGAACTTCCAACACTCTTACTCGACGATTCATCCCCAGTTTCCCTGACCACAATTTCAGATTCTGAACTCCCATCTCCCACTGCAACCTCATTGTTAGTTGTCACATCCCCATTGAGAAGTGCATTCGAATATCGACTACTAGAAAATGTCTGTGACCGGCAGGCGCTGGGTGACTCAGTGGGCATGTTAGCTTGGTGTGCCTGTGCTCCTTCTGTGAGAGCGCCTGGTGACTGACTGTATTTCAGATCTGCGGTTGATAGCTCTCCATTCCATTCCTCAGATGTCTCATCTTCTAACTGTGTATACCGCATACATGCTGAAACTAGTGACTCTGATGCCTGCTGCGCAGGAGAGACTGATCTTCCAGTACGAGACAAACTAACAGGTCTCTCGGATGAAACATCTCTCGACTCCAGTTCTTTCATGTCCTCGAGAGAATTCCGACTTAGTTCGTTCTGGAAAGCGAGAGGGATTTCTGCTTCTATATAAATGTTCATAGGAGCGCTTGCTCTTGATGTGATGTCCTTTGCAGGTGAAAGTAACTCTGGTTTGGACTTGGTGTTACAAGGAACTGTTTGTTTACTCATTTTGAGTGAATCAGCTGTTCCCTCACTGGTCGCATTTCCAGTAGGACACGCAGGACATCCTAAATTCTTGGAATCGCAGTCACAGCCGGTTTTGTGGACCGGAAGATGAGGATGATCCATTTCAATACAGGGGGACTCCACTGTGGAGAGAGCAGCAGTTGTCCCTTGTGGGTTACTCCTCTCTCCATCTAGGGATGCAGCCTTGCTAGCAACGTCCACAAGATTTGCTACTTCACCCTTTGAACTCTTCCGCACTTTAGGGCGTGCTCCCTGCTTTTCGAAGACACTGGATTTTGAATTCTTGGGCTGAGCACAACCGTCTTGTTTATTGGCGTTCTCATCTACTTTGAAGTTCACACCGTTGGGAAGTGTTCCGTTTGTATGGGTGACCTGCGCGGAGTCGTTCAGTCCGTTGGGAGCTGTCGTTAGGGAGCTGTACCTTACCGTGCGTGCTTTCTCAAGCGACGAGTCCCGCATGTAGGATAAGGCCGTGTCTGCATCCATTTGCGGGACGGGCACAGGACAGCTGTGAGTTGCATGGCTGAAGTCATCGCTGTTCCTGCGATGTTGTTTCCCCCCACCAAGGCTCTTGCGCATTTTGCCCAGTAAGCCTACTGGTTCAGGTGCCATGTCCTTTGTGTTGTTCCTTTGAGGCTGTTTACCGGACAACATAGTCCAACGAAGACATTCTCTCACCTCTGTGTGAATCATAAAGAAAGGGGTACTTTAGCATCTTCACATTGCTAAGTCATGCAATAAAAATAGGGTTTTTAGTCTGAATTCAGGCTGAAGTAGGTGAAGGGTCTTCAAATTTAAAGACACTGGACATCTTTGGTAATTGTCAAAGACCAGTCTTCTCACTTGGTGTATCTCAACACATGCACAAAAAAACAAACCTGTGAAAATTTGAACTCAATTGGTCCTCTAAGTTGTGAGATAATAATGGAAGAAAAAACACCCTTGTCACACAAAGTTATGTGCTTTCAGATGCTTGATTTTGAGACCTCACGCATGAGGTCTCAAAATCAATTCAAATATTTTAATGAGAAATTACTTCTTTCTCAAAAACTACGTTACTTCAGAGGGAGCCGTTTCTCACAATGTTTTATACTATCAACAGCTCTACATTGCTCATTACCAAGTCAGTTTTTATGCTAATTACCAATAGTGTCCAGTGCCTTTAAAGAGCGAAGTCTTTTAAAAGAGGCCCATACATGTACACCCATACATGTAAATCATGACAATTTCAACGTACAATGAACAGTACATACAATGTACATGTGGAGTTTCATAGAACGAGGAAGGAAACATACCCATAACACATCCTCATTGAAGAATACATGCATACAATGCAAAACACTTGTTGTGCACACTCTATTAATGGGATAAATCTGGGTTTCATAACCTCATCTAATTCCTGTTTCACTTTCTTTGAACAAAACAACTGGAAAAAAAGAATTTTCGTCATGACTAATTACGAGGAATACTTAGAAAGGGATTGTATCCACAACTGACCGGCGCTCGTGGCGCTGACGTACATGTATTTGAACTTTCTTTATAAAAGGACAGGTAAGCAGAGCTATACCTGCAATCTGCAGCCAACATGCCACAAAATATCAGGCAAACCCTTAAGTGTACTGGGTTCTTTTACGATTCAACACACAGAACCAACAGCTTTACATCCCATCCAAGGGACGAAGCAATTACAGTTTTAAGTGTCTTGCTTCAGGACGCAAGTGTCAAGACCGTGACTCGAACCCACACTCTGCTGATCAGAAACACCAGTCCTTGGGCCTGGTGTGCAACAAAATTATCATAGCATGGCAGGGATCTGGCAGGGACATTAAGTAAAAAGTGATTAACATGTTAATCATGTTTAAAAGACAAAGCATAGGATTTATAATTATTAAAAAACGTTGATAAGTTTCAGTCCAAAATCTCACTGGTTATAAAGTTCATACCTGTACGAATCCTCCACGGAAATATTTTACAATAAAATACTGTCAAAGTCCAGGAAATGTCAGACAAAGACCAAAAAATCACATTTGTATTTTGCAGCAATAAATTTTACGTGTAAGACCGATATGAAGTGCACAAAACCCACCAAACAAAATTGAATTGAAGACATTTTCATTTAATGCTTATTATACAAATATGACATGGTTTAAGGGTGGCCAGTTGATACTAAATAGCTCCCAGTGGTATTGAGAGTTGAAAAGACAAACTAGTTCCTAAGGTGAAGCCGAAAAACTATTTTTTGTCAACTTCAAATACAGAGGGGAGCTAATATCGACTATCCACCTGAAAATATTATCCACGTTATATTGTTTGTTTTACTATCTGTAATACCGTACTTATCTAGTTTGGCACCACAGAGCTCAGGAAAATGCGGATTGACATTTTTGTGTACCACCCGCTTTTCAATTGTATGCAGAAACCCATGTGACGGTTCCACAATCGCTTCGTCAATGCGTAGTGGACTGTTGCACATGCGACAGTCCCCTACGCATGCGTATTTACCCTGTGTGTGAACACTTTTTACTTGTGTGCATGCTTGGTAAACAGCAAAAAACAGAATGTGATGGGGAATGGACCAGTGAGAGTTTGGCTCTCTCTCATGAATTATGTATGAGGTATAATAATTAAAAACTCAAGGATAGGAATGTTAGCTCATTCCAAAAACCAACAATGTATCATAAATGAATTTTATGTAAAAGAGCTGACGGTTTAACAGACCAATGTTTTGATTGGTCAATGCTGATCGTCTAAAAAAGTAATTCCTTACCTTCCAAGGATTCACATTCTACAGGTAGGGAATGTGAACAGTTTTACTGCAAACTGAACTGTTTGGTTTACTATTAAAACAGAGGTGGACACTGTGTAGATTCCCTAAACAAATAACAAACTGCACCGTAAACATTCGGCTCGGTATTGTGACAACATACTTCCTCCATGCATCACAGGAGTGAATCACAAAATGTGGTAGCTTGGCAAAACAACCTTAATTGTCCAAAGTACATGGTCATGATGAATGACTTCCAACAATACAGACTGTGCAACACACAGTAATGTACATGTAGGGAGTTACGCTATATGTCTGCATAGATGTGTACACTACCTATAAGTCCATTGTGTTATCATGACATAAGGGTAATACCAATCTACTGAGGGGAATGATAAGTAAATTGGGTATTTCCCTATCCAAGCCCCTTGTTCAAGACGCGTATTTGTGAATACTCTTCGCACACAAAATGTATGTCCTGCGTGTCCGAGGTCATGTAGGGAAAACACTTCAAAAGATGACGACGTTTGTATTTCTTTTTCATAAATGTCTTTTTCATGAACTAACTGTGTGGCCAATTCAGTCTTTATAGTGTAAACACAGGACCTGAATTTTAAAGATACCATTTAATCTCCACTATGGCATGTCGTAGAAGAGTGGTTGAGCACCGGACTCAAGCTCTGGTGTTTCTGATCAGCAAGGTGTTAAGTTCGAGTCCCGGTCGTGGCACTGTTGTCCTTGGGCAAGATTCTTTAACATTGTCCTTCAGATGGGACACTAAGCTGTAGATCCTGTGCACTAGGATTCGTAGTTCACATAAAATAAACTAGAGCACTTATCGTGGAAGAGTAGTGGGTTAACCAAGGTGTTTCTAACTCACATAGCAAGCGCCACTGTTTCCCTCAGGCTTACAAGCTACAGTGATAAAGTTCACTTATGAGGCATCCTTGGTTTCATTAATACCAGAAATATAACAATATAGATACCGGTAATGATCAAATCGCATGGCTATGCTCTACAGTAACCTGTGATCAAAGTAAACATGGAGTGAAGACACTTTTTCACTCTAGACAAAATTCAACACCACAATGTGAAAAACACATAAAGCAAGGACCACTCAACGCAAAATCTGTTGGACTCTTGATTATGGTGAGTAGGTGTATGCCTGATCCTATGCAGTCCCAACTCCAACAGAATCAAACAAGCATGGATTTGGGAAGTGTTGGGGATGGTTTAGCTACATGTAGCCCAGATACTTGGCACTAACGCCGTAACAGGGAGAATGGAGAATGGACTAAAATGGTGGCTGGATTCAAAAGTCATATCCCCTTTTAGGGTGATCCCTCCCCTGACACTTCCCAGGTTGTAACATAAACTTGGGTGTGATCCCTGGCTATACGGCAGTTACAGGTAACAGGTTGAATGGCTTCTGACTGGCACCCTCAAACAAAATAGGAAGACCGCCAACATACTATATGGGCTAGTGTAGCTCCGGTAACCCTCTTGCTGTCTGACCATTCAATACCATTTACTGTGGTTTTGAACGATAGATAAACTATGCCCGCCTGCAATATGATACCATGAGGGAATGCATGTGCACAGTACACAGTTAGTTCTTCTTCTTCTTATTATTATTATTTATTCGGCCAGTGTCAAAAAAAAATACATACAAGTAGAACAAAGGATAATAAGACTTTAAAAAAAAAAAAAAAGGAACTTAAATACAGGGTAACCAGAGGAGCGGGATTAGACAAAAGGGTACAGGACAGGTACGGGATGTGGAGGAAGGAAGAGGAAGGGACAACAATCCATTCTAAGACGGCCAGGATAAACAAAAGCGTACTACTACACTATGACTCAAAAGCCTGCTTATCCAATCCTCGAATAGAGTATAAATAAAACAATCACTATAATAAACACTTAGATACTATAAAATAAACAATATAAAAATATACTTTGAGTAAAACTAATAGAAAATTTGAAGCACTAGATAGATATTTGATAGATTAGGAGCTGCTAACAAACTCGACAACAATTGATGTTATTTAAATAAGTTATTTAAAAAGAAAAACAGAATAGGTAAATAATAAATAATTACATTAATACATGAATGAATGAATAGATAGATAGATAAAGAAAGAAAGGAAGGAGGGAAGGAGGGGGAGAGAGGGAGAGAGAGAGAGAAAGAAAGAATTAATTAAATAAATAAATAAGTAAATAAATAACTAAATAAATAAATAGATAAATAATTGAGTAAATAAATAAATAAATAAAGGAATAATTAAATAAATAAATAAATAAATGATAAATAATAATTTAAAAAAAAAGAATGAACGAATGAATAAATAAATTAATTAATAAGTAGCTAAATGAACAAACAGATTTTTTTATGAACAAATAAATAAATAATATATAGAAATAATAAATAAATCAATCAAACAAACAAAAGATAAATTAATAAATAGATAAATAAATAACCATTAAGTGGGGAAAAAAATCAATACAGATCAAATCAAGTCAAAACATATCAAATCAAATACAATCCAATACAATAAAAAGGATTAGCATTAAACATCATTATTGAAATAACTGGACAGTTGGTTGTTAAAACCCCTCCAAGAGTCAAGAATGACCGAGTTCTTAACGGCGGTTGGCAAGCTACTCCAGATACGAGGGAAATAACGGCACATTAATCTGGAGGTTGCAGATTCAAGTCCTGCTCTAGTAAAGTTTCCTTTGTTTAACCAAAAATTATGAATTAATTATGAATTAAAAAGAAGAAGAGAATAAAACAAACTGCAGATTTTAGTCAGTATGCAGAGCCATGAAATAGGGCCGAGGTATTGTTTAACAAAAAGTTGCAGAAGGCATAGAATTTTTTTGTCATGTACAGTACATGAACAATACCTGCATGGACACTTAATGTATTTATCACTTACTTACAGTCATGACAGTATTTACCTGTTGGGATGTGGTGTGGACCTTATAATGAGATAATGTTACATGCCTGGTAATCCATCTTTGAGAGGGCAAAGCAATATGTCCTTTTGCAACATGCAAAGGGCACTTCCATTGGGAAATGATTAAAGTCTACAGGAAACTCTTGAAGGGGCACCAAGGCCAAAATCAGGGCCCAATCTCATGAAGCTGCTTTTAAGCAGAAACTCAGGCCTGGAATTACACGGAGGCCACGGAGGCCATGGCCTTCGTTGCCCTGGTCTTGGCCTCGGTGCCCCTTCAAGGGTTTCCCATAGACTTTATGATTTTCCAGTGGAAGTGCCCTTTGCAAAATGAAAATGGCCTTGCCCTCTCCAAGATGAAATTCCAGGCCTGGAAACTAGTGCTTAACAATTTCTGAGCCGGATACCACTCACAATTTGTACATGCGACACGGTAGTTTGGCCGGTAACCTTATTTTGGTAAGCATAGCTTAGCTACTGTTTGTGCTTAAGCAGCTTTTTGACATTGGGCCCTGGCCAACAGAGGCCATGACATCCGTGTAATTCCAATTCCAAGTCTGGTGTAACATGTATCAATATTGGACAGGATACATATAATAAGATGCCAGACTTGTGAGGTTACTGGCCCAATGATCAAATTACATAATATAAGACTACAGGGAATCATGCTAGTGGGTGAAACTGGCATCACACTGAACAGGAACTTGTAAATAAACAAAGCTGACTAGCTTTATTTATGTATTTGATTAACAAATGTTACAAAGTACATAAAAGTGTGGGGTTACTTTATTGAGCAATATACCACTCAGGCACGCAACTCATAAATTGCTCGTAAAGCAAATAAGACTTAAAGGTTTGCACGGTGCAAGGACAATAAACATTTAATTTTTAGTTTTCATTCATAGAATTTTGGGGCAGCAAGGTTTTTACATGGAATTTTGAGGAACTTCCGGGACAAAAAGAACAATCCGTGGAGAACTTGAAAACCATGCTAGTTTCTCCTATTGTTGATTCCTAGTGTACAGAGTAAACATTTAAACTCCACGCAGCAAAACTTTCAAGTACACCAAGAGTTTCCGATGCACATTTGTATGATACAAGTCTGTACATGAAAGTAAAATAAGAACAGTTTGACTAAAATACAGCTAGAAGGTAAACGATAGACATTCAATTACATTTTGTGTATTAAAAAAAAAAATAAAATAAATTGAAAACAAGAGAGAAAGAAGAAACTGCCTTTCACACAAAACAGTGTTTTCAGTTTCCTATGGCACCATAAAAGAAGAGATAGGGAGGAAATCAGCTGATAAGTAGCATATTCCAAAATTGAGATCCTCCCGTTTAAAAAACAAAAAATACCAAAAACATTTCACTTATACATGTGTCAATTAATTATTGCTCTTTTAAACAAGAAATATCAAGCAGTCATCCCATCGCGCAGTTGAACACTTGCTCACTAATGCCAGAAGGAAACTGAATGGATTTAAGCGAGCAGCTACATACATCAAGACAACATTTTTTCCTATTTTTCATTATAGACCGTATAGAATATGACGTCACCATTCAAAAACCTGCCCTACAACATGGCGTCTGTGAGCGTGTGCGTGTACGTACGTGTACGTGTGCGTGTGCGTACGTGTGTCGTAGAAATCAAACCGGGAACGCTCGCGCTGCGTGCTTCACGCCCATACAGTTTGCCCTACAAGACAGCGACTTTCATAGCAACAAAGGGGTTATTCAATACGGTCTATTGCAACACTTTTAATTGTTCAAAGGTCCTCTTCATCCCTGTATACATTCTGTAAATTTTTCTAAGCAGGTAAGAACAGGAAAAATATTTTGACTGGCCACTTTTAGTGCACGCTGAATGCTAGCATTCAGTAGGAAGTTATGAGTTTACAGAAGCAACCGATACATTTTTGTGTGTACATTGTAGCTTATGGTTTGTACAATGTAAGCCAAACAAACAAGGAAAATCAATTACTGTACATGTATTTAATCCTCCTACTGATAATAGTCATGTCAGGTGCACGCTGTTTCGTTTCCGAGAAGACACTTGAAACAAAACAAAACAGCAGAAAATTATTAGTTTTTTGTCCGCTCAATTTTATTTGTTTTCCAGAACAATTTGAGGGATGTTTTAAATCAATGTTATACACATTTTCACAAAGTTTCAATACTATGGCTTAATTAAAAAAATACCTTAATTTACTTCCAACATCGCACTTTCGTTCAGCGCTTTGGCATATGTTGAAAAACGGTGCTGTGAACTTCATTTGCAAGATTTAATGAAAGGTTGTAATGGCACCGCCGATCGTTCGCAATTTTTGTACCGATGGAAAGCTTATGACGCATGCGCTCTAAATCTGATGTCGTTTCTGAAGGCTTCAAGGTAGAACGCAAGTTGAAATCTTCAAAGTACAATTATCTCCAACTCTAGAATACTTTTCCACTCAAACAAGTCTAGATTGGGTTTCTTCAACTATTCTCCTTTACACATTTGTCAAAACAGATATTATAATTATTATACCATGTACATGTATACTGAAACCATCATCATTAAATTAAAAAAACAAAACAAATTCTAGGCCGTAATTCTGCTGCCTGCTCTACTGAGGCTAGATCCTACACACGGAATAGCTGACAACTCTGGCGGCGTGTGACCTCAAATAATCATGCAGTAGTTGTGGTCTTACAATTTTTTGAACGGACCATGCTTAATGTGGAATATTGTACAATAGTCAACTTTGTGGTGAAAATGTTTTCACCACAAAGTTTGGCTATTGTATTACAATGTTCCACATTTAAGCGTGGTCCGCTAAAAAAAATTTTAAACAGATAGTCCGCTAAAAAAAAATTTAAACAGATAGTCATTTAAACAAAATAAACCTTTTTTGAAGAAAATACTCTTTATTCCTTAAAAATATATTCCTTAAGTACGGAATTTTCATGCCTGCTAGGTTCAGAATTGTAAATTTCATCCTTGAGTGACATTATTTAAGATAAAATAAAGTGAAAATCAACGTCTCAGTTATAACTTTATGTACTGACTCCACATGTGAAAACTTGTCCGCATGCGGGCCCACAATATTCATAGCAAGTTCGTCATTGTCGTTCGTGCTTCAAGCTCAGTATTCATTGGTATCGATTATTTACAATATTTTGGGTAATATATCTCCAAGTACAGTATTGACACATTCACTTTCTATTAACAAAATAATGCAGAACTTATACAAACTAACACTAATCGAATAATTTTCTTCAGTTTATGAGAAAGTTGATTGGAGTTGGTATGCATTTCGCATGTGCTCACACAAGCTCACATTTCAATCGGTACAAGATGTTTACAACAGAAGCATGGATCTTCATTTTATTTTCTGGAATAATGTCACCTGTGGATATATTTGTTATTTGTGGACCCGTCAAAATTATAGTTATGAACATGAAGAATATATAAACAAAATTTCAGCTTCTTAAATCAGGTAAAATTATGAAAAAAAACATTAGTTTAAATTTTGTTCACATTGTAGAGAAGCTTTATACCCAGGATGCAAATTAAAACATTGATTTATCTCATCTCCTGATGATGGCTGTGGTGGTCATACATGTAGGGCCAAGAAACAGAGGAGTCCACTGTATGTTTGCACTAATGGAGTAATGGTAGGTAGGGGCGCCTACAGAGTACGAGTAAGTGCACTATAAGAAATTGTTCGATGATACAGCATTTTTGCCATTATTTTTTATATTACTAAAAAAAGGCTAGGGCAGGCTGTCATCCCAGTAAAAACCCTAAACTTTTAAGTTACATGACATTTGACATTTTTAATGATAAAAAAGTATGAATATTCGGTCATTGAATTGTAACAATTCTGTGAAATTTGCCCCCAAAATGTCATCTTTAACAGTAACACTGTTAAACTTAAAAATTTGACATTTTGGGGGCAGGTGTCAAAATCATAAAAATGATTCAGATCACGATGACCTGCTGTTTAATAATAACAGGTCATTATTCAAAATGAAAATGGCAATTCTTTGAATACACACACTGTTCCAAAAAGAGTATTATATTTGCAGTTGTTAGAAATAGCAGTAAAACATTTCATACTTACAGACGAAAAAGAAAATTGAAATAAACACAATCTTTATGAATGCACTTCCGCCATGTCTGCACAGCAATCTGTATGTGCACTGCTGCTGTGTATTAAATATACGCACGTCTACGTAGAACTTTGTAGATTTAGTCAGATACCCCAACATATTGACGCAAAATAACGCACAAAGATATATAGAGACAATGGGTACAATTACACACACAAACCAAAGCTGAGCACTGAAAGAATCAAGAGAGGGCGCTATAAAAGTTAGACGTGGATGAAATGCGAATGTCAACATTAAAACATCATCAGTGCTTACTGCCCCCTGTCAACCTGCGTATAATTTTGTGTAATACTCTTGTAAAACGATCCAGTTTTAGCAAGTTTCGTACTTTTCTACCGACATCGTAAAGATGTTGTACAAAGCAGTTATTCTCATTGGAGGGCCACAGAAAGGTAAGCTATACTTCTTTTTTAATTCAGACTTGAGCTATTTCTAGAAACTTGTTCTTGACAAGATTCATTGACATTCATTCATTGCCCTCCTCATCCTAAGTAAGTTATTACAAAGTGACACAGCTAGCTCAGCTCAGCACTCCTGCACTCTGCAGACTCCCCATAAGTAACCCTTGATCCCCGATGTTGGTGTGATGGACAAGAAGTCCCTCGGCATTACATCCAGACTTATGGATCCTACCGAGTATTCAAGTAGAAGTAGAAGTAACAGGATGTGATGTTTCCAGGTTTCCATCTTCTATGTTTTTGTATGAACTGGACTAAAAAAGTAGAAACACAATTCAGATTCAGATTTAGGTCATTACTACTCTAGCTAGGGAGAGACAGAACTGTTGTATCTGACTGACAGGCAGAACTAGCAATGTCAACAAAAGTTCCCTCTGCAAAAAATTTGAAAGACCTAATATACCACCAACCTCACAGTCATGTTATAAACAGGGAAAAAAATGATCATCGGCTAGGTATCCACTTCTTTATTTGTTGTTGTTATCTTCTTTTCAGGCACTCGTTTTCGTCCCTTGTCACTGGAATTTCCAAAGCCGCTGTTTCCAGTTGCTGGTTTTCCCATCATTCATCATCACATCGAAGCTTGCAGTAAGGTATGACCAATCCACACAGAAAAAGTGCCACTCATTGTTTGGTTAAAAATGTCCCTAGTAAATGTTTTATGTACTAACCTGGCAATGATCAAGAAAAAGGTTCACCTCAATACTGACCACTTTCTTAAATGAACATTTTTAATTTTTAATTTTTTTTTAATGAGATATCGCAAGGCTGAACAGCCACTTCAAGACTAGGGCTACAATTAACTGATTTGGGCTGTCGACCTAAATCAACTGTCGCCAGGGTCACGTTGCCACCTCCTCCTGGGCTGAAACAGGGTTACCCCCTTCACAGTCCGTAAGGATGCAGGCATGGGTATCATCCACTAGGAGCCTGGCTGGTAGAGCAGAATGCACTACCTTCCCAACCTTTTACGAAGCAATTATGGTTAAGTGCCCTGCTGAAGGGCACAAGTGTTATGACCAGGAGTCAAACCCACACTCTGCTGCTGACAACACCAGAACTTGGGTCCAGTTAACTTGACCACTCAGCCCAACATGCCATTTGATAGGTCATTGAATTTGTGTATTTAAATATGACAAGTCTTTAATAGCTGTACTTTGTTTGGTTGATTTTTAGGTGAAAGATCTGCTTGAGATATTAGTGATTGGATTCTACCAGCCGGGTGAAGCGCTTAACCGATTCCTAACTGCATCACAGAGAGAGTTCAATGTCAACATTAGGTTTGTCACTCCACAGTCCTCAATCAGAAACACAGCCACTCTGTTAAATCCAGTAAAGTTGTACAGGATCAATAGAATGTGCAAGTCTTGTTCCTTGTCATACATCGGGCCCTGTGAAGGTGCAGGCTTTTGTTTCCTTTTGTGTTTGTGGCTAGTCTCGGCCAAGCGGTTAAGAGCATCGGACTCAAGCAGTGGTGTTTCTGATCAGCAAAGTGTGGGTTCAAGACCCATTTGTGGCACTTGTGTCCTTGGGCAAGATATTTAATCAAAATTGCTTTGCCCATCGAATAGGGCATTAAGCCATAAGTTCTATGCACTAGGATTGGTATGTGTACGTAAAAGAATCCAGAACAATTGTCATGGAAGAGTAGGAATTAACCCCGGTGTTTCTGGTTTACATAGCAAGCACCCTTAGTTACAGGTTTCCTCAGGCTTGTGAGCTTTAGTGTTTAAGTTCACTTATGAAGCATCCTTGGTTTCATTACCAGAAATATATAATAACAATGTAAATTAAAGCAATGTGTGTGGATACCCAAAGTTCCCCAAAATGTTCAATTTATGTACAAAATGTGCAAGTCTATGATGAAACTAACATTCATAGCAGATATGCCACCTTAATTATACCAACTATAGCTGTTTTAACTCCATTAATTATACCAACTATAGCTGTTTTAACTCCATTAATTATACCAACTGTAGTTGTTTTAACTCCATTAAATAGATAGATTCATACTGAGGCTGGTAGGAAAACTTGTCTGGCCTCCTTTTCTGTAGGTTTAGAACTACTAGTCATGATTGCTATTGCACATAGGGGATATGACAAAGATGGTATTCACTCAACGATATGGAACCGGAGGGATTCTGAGCTTGATCAGCATTGGCTGTGCACGCCCTTTATGTCAGCAATAGACAATGAGTATCGATTCCGCTCGTATGTTTGATGGCACATTATTATGTGATCAACCAAATGGGAAGATTTTAAGTATGCAAGACAGCCAAGAAATACCTTCAGGCAAAAACCAATTATACCTCCGCTGCTGACTTGCATATATATGATACTGCACTTGGTTTTCTCCAAGTTGCAGTTTATGGGTAAAGGCACTTTATAAGAACTAAGTCCATGTGGAAAGAATTTTGATAAAACCGTAGAAAAAGAACTCAGAGAATGCTTTGTGTGTAGATATGTTCACAGCTGGCATAGAGGGCGTGCACAGCAGACACGGACAACAATGCGCAGTACTTTTGACCGCGTGAGGGCGCTCTCAAAAACATTTTTATCACTTCCGGGGGTATAACTTATCGTCTGCTCAGCTACCTGTGTACAGTTTAGCATCGGCGTTCTGTCACTTCTGTGCGCAAGAGACATTAGTCAATGCTTCTAGAATCTAAGGTAATAACGGCTCCTTTAAAGGTCTTATTTTCCGACGTCTGGTAGTAATGTGTTTCAGTCCTTAACTGTCTGGAGGAAGTATTTGAAGCAGTTTTTGTTAGCGGAGAACAGTTGTTTCTATAAGTATAAAGAGGAAAGGAAGAGCCACGCTTAACTGCCAGTTCTGATATTTTTTAAAGCTTAGATGCAGGGCTCTTTATTTCTTTAAAGGAGCCGTTATTAATCCACCTTAGATTCTAGAAGCACTGACTAAACTCTCTCGCGCACAAAAGTGACAGAACGCCGATGTTAAAACTGTACACAGCTACCTGAGCAGACGATAATCGCTTAAGTTATACCCCCGGAAGTGATACAATTATTTTTGAGAGCGCCCTCACGCGGTCAAAAATACGGCGCATTGAGATAAGCATTCTCTGCCATAACCTCTGCCAAAACCAATCTCAACTCGCCTGTTTGTGTTTTTTGATTGTCCAGATATCTACAGGAGTACACATCTCTTGGGACGGCCGGGGGTTTGTACCATTTCAGAGATCAAATTCTAAGTGGTCAACCCCAAGGCTTCTTCGTCTTCAATGGCGACCTGTGCTGCAAGTTCCCCCTGGTTGAAATGCTGGAGTTCCACAAGCTGAAGGGCAACGGGAAACATTTCACCCTGCTAGCAACAGAGGTATGCCAAGAAAAACCACTACATTATTTTATGTTTAATATAAAACTGTGTAAAGTAAAAAAAACACAAAGGAAACTGACTGGGTTGATTTTAAATAATGTGGTGTTGAACAACAAAAAAATTGACTAGAGCTAGATAGCTCAGTTGCTAGAGCGCCAGCACATTAATCCGTTGGTCATTGGTTCAAATCCTGCTTTAGTCAATTGTTTTTGTTCAACCCCAATAATATAAAATTTGTGGGTACCCTTTTGATATCAATTCCAAATGTTTTAAGTGTGGTGGTAACCTTGTATATACACTATCTGAAATGGCTTCCTGGTCGAATCGGACCGAAAGGCCTAGTGGTAAGTCACATGAATGGCGTTATCGAATTGACGAGAAGTGGTTATAACCACAGGGTTAGTTGATTTTGGTTGATTTTGAACACTGATAAATAACCAAGCTGTGCTAATTTTCTCCCAGGCAACCAAGAAACAGTCCCTAAACTATGGATGTCTCGTGATGGACTCGGACACCAATGAGGTTAGTGGTCTCGTTGGTTTGTGGAGGCTAGTTTGTACTTCCCGAGTGTAATAAGAGTTCAATATAACTCGGTATTCATCACGGTGTGATGTCAGTCAGTCTGGGAAGCAGGCGAGTGTATTGACTGTTTAGTGTACAAATCCCATGGCTGTATTGCAGTGGCTAATCAAGTGTAACAGGCTCAAAAAGATCAAGCCCTAAACTGAAAATTGACACACCCATAAATAGAGGCACTTTGGTTGTTGTTTGACTTTATGCTTGGTATTATGTTGTATCAGCTTCCTTATATAGGCACATTGTCTGCGCTTCGTGCGTACGCGGCGCTATCTCTCCTTGCCAAAAAACACAAAAACATTACGCACAAAGAAGACAATTGATTGACAGTTCCCCACAGCAAGCACAGTGCATACAGAACCTTTACACAACAATATGCTTGTTTAAGGGGCCGTCTTATTTGCTAGTTCACAGAGCTGATCATTATATCACATGTGGATACTCCCAACGTGACCAACTTCGACCAATCAGAGTGCACAAACTCTCCAAGGTATTTATTGACTATCATTACAAGTACTAATATTGGAGGTGGTGAAGGACCCTCACGTCTGTAAAAAGCTCCACTTCAAATCCAGCCACAGTGGAGTAAAATGAGAGTGATAGTTTGTTCATTTTTGAGTATATTTGGGTAGGCATACACACCGTTGGGGGACTTTTACACAGTGGAACAAAGGTCCCCACAACGTTTTTCTTTGTTAAACTGGGTCCCCACAAGGTAATTCTTTAGAAAAGGGAACAATAGAACAACAACGGGAAGTCCCCACAACGGTGTGTGCAACAGTATGTGTG
This sequence comes from Pycnopodia helianthoides, assembly GCA_032158295.1. Taxonomy (NCBI): domain Eukaryota; kingdom Metazoa; phylum Echinodermata; class Asteroidea; order Forcipulatida; family Asteriidae; genus Pycnopodia; species Pycnopodia helianthoides. The sequence continues at coordinate 8,990,713 of CM063250.1, read as the reverse complement.
TTCTTTTCTTGACAGGTGCTTCACTACGTTGAGAAACCACAGACATTTGTCAGTAGCATCATCAACTGTGGTCTTTATCTCTTCACGCCGGACATCTTTGAGCACATCTCAACCGTCTTTAAAGAAAACCAGTCGATAATCTACAAGTAAGATGTGCTTAAAGCTTTCGGTGGAACACATTGACAATTGTTCAATCAACAGTAGCTTCTTAGTTAATTTGATTTAGACATTTGGTGTTCAATTTGTGGATGATGTACCCCCCCCCTCTTCTATTGTGTTTTCATTGTGTTCTGGGAATCTCATAAATTCTTTACAGAGTTTTAGGGGGAGGGTACATCTTTACAAGAGGAAAGGAGTGCGTTAAAGTGTGTTAACAATGGGGGAGGGGGGACACCCACTGCCACATATCAGGCATGGTGTATGCGAAGCAAACTTGTAAGTGATGTTTGTATTGCAAGCTAGAGTTGCCCCAATGACATGATCATTTTTTTGTGTTGAACTAAGTTGTCATAAATTATCTTTGTTTTGTTTTTTGTACTTGCACATTGTTTTATCAACACCTGCACCTAAATGATCCATTGATGGCACAAGGTGCACCATCCTAGTATAGCTGCCATAGAGAGTTGCTATTGGGATTACTCAAGACTCTACAATGCAAAATTTCAAAACATCTTTCGGCAGGGAACGGAAATGAAAAATGCTGCATATATCTGATGCGCGAATTCCAGTTGTGCATCAGAAGTCAACAGCGAATATATTAAACCCAACACCCAAACCTGTAAACTTGCAGCAAAATTGAACGATTCGGTTTCGAACAATGAAGATGATTAATAAGTATCAAGACTGACGTGTTTGCTTTTCTTCTTGCAGTGATGATCCTTTCACCAGCAACAAGGACATCATTCGCCTGGAGCAAGACATTTTCTCCCCGTTGGCCGGTACCGGAAAACTGTTTGTTTACAACTGTGAAGACTTGGTGTGGAGTCAAATCAAGTCTGCTGGTAAAGAGTTTATCATATTTTGTGAATGTAGATTTCCATTCTTGATACGATTTGATTGCCACCAAAATCGACAACTGTAAGAGTTTATCAATATTTTGTGAAATGTAGATTTCCACTTCTTGATACTGATTTGATTGCCCACCAAAATCGACAACAAGGAAAGGAACCAAATCTGACTGTATGTGTTTGGTATGTGTTGATAAAGTAAGTTGCGGTATGCCTCGCGTACACACATGCTTGTTGTTGAGATGTTCATCTGTGAAGACAGACTTCCATTGAGGGGTATGAAGTCGCACAATCATGTTTATTAGCTTGTCTAAAGATTAATAGATTTTGAATGGGAACTGTGGTCATGCTTGCGTAATATCGGAGCACCACCAAGACCATTCTCCTCTCTCCAGCCACCCCCTCCTTAAGTGTAGCACCCAGAGTCAGAGTTTTAAGATTGTTGAACTTGTCTCCACCAGGTCAGCCATCCATGCCAACCGTCTCTACTTGGGACTGTACCATGACACTCATCCCGACAGACTGGCTCAAAACAACGACAATGGTCCTCGTGTTGTTGGAGATGTTTTATCCATCCCACTGCTCGTGTGGATGCCACGGCTACGGTACGACTTGATCAACCTCAAAACCCTCTGTTTCTTGATAACACGTTCCTTTCATTCCGTCACTAGACAGTGACAGCTACAGCAATTGACTTTGGGGGTATTTGATTGTTGAGTGCATGTATGGGAATCCAAGATAAACATGGATTTTAACTTTTGTCAAGTGTCAAAGTTTTCAAAAAGCAAATCCAGGAAGCTAATGATAATAATATGCAGTTCTTATATAGTGCTTTATCACACAAGGTGTTCAAAGTACTCATGGTTTTTTTCTACAGGTATGCGGAACTATGTTTGAAATATAAGACCCATTTATTAATATAGCAAAATGTAATGGTTTACAAGGTGCTGTGGCGCAATCTGCAGCCACCATACTAGAAAACATCAGGGCGAGCCCCTTCTCTTAACGATGAGTGTACTGGGTTCTTTTACTGTACATTACACAACACACAGGACCTGTGTCTCGCTTATAAGGACACAATTAGTGTCAAGACGGAAGCCGAACCACATTCTGCCGATCAGAAACACCAGAGCTTGAGTCCAAAACGCCAAGAGTGAGAAAATTACATTGAGCTACATGTAGGAGTCATTTAAATACTGCATATACAAATCTTGTTTCAACTTGTATATTCTGATCAGTTAGGGGCCATTATTACAAGTGCTTTATTTCCTCCCTCTGAAATATTCCTTGATTTTAATTCTGTTAAAATGTTTTTTTTTTTATAAAGTATATTTCCTAACAGCAAAACATTGTTTGTTTGCTTTATCTTTCCAGTTGGGTCCTAATGTAACTATTGGTGCTGCTGTTAATATTGGACCAGGGGTACGAGTCAGGGAATCTATAATCCTGGAAGGCGCCACTCTACAGGTGAAGTGTTGAAACTGTGTTCACAACAAAGAGGCATTCTGGTTATTTTGCCAAACTAAAATAATCTGTAATTTTGACAGCTTTCATGTAGGTTTTTTTTCTGAACAACCACAAACAGATGAAAATGTTCAGAAAGGCAGGGCATATATAATTTTTGTTTATAATTTTAAGAAATCTCAACAACCCAAATGTATCATCAAATGAATGTAAAATTTCATGATATTCCAAGTTTTCATTGGATAACATAGCAACCATAGAAAGATCTTGGGGAGAAAAATCATGACGCTCATAATCTTTTAAAATTTTGCATCAAATGTTTGAAAGGAAAAAATTATACTTCAGTCTGTCTATTTTTAGTTTCTCCTTGGTTTGAATGCCACTTTCTAACCGTGTGTCTTTTGGAACAACTTTTTTTCATTGACTATAGGACCACTGTTGCATACTGCACAGCATTGTGGGATGGAACAGCTCCGTGGGGGCATGGTCAAGGGTTGAGGGGACACCCCAAGATCCTAACCCCAACGACAAGTTTGCCAAAGTGGAGAGCGACAATTTGTTCGATGAGCATGGCAAGCTTACACCGTCAATCACAATTCTAGGTAAGTAGGCAGTTTCCGCATCCTCAACAGTTACAGGTTTTTTACAGAGCCCTTAATCTTCTTAGCCCTTGTGGGTCGTTCTCTCTGCTAGTGGGTTTTTGTTTACTGTAGGAATATTATTTGGTTTTTACCCTAACACCCATGTATGTAAAGCACTGTATACTCGGTACTTTCCAGAGTTTTGTGGAAAACAAATTAATCCACAGGCATGTTTAATACTCGGGTGGGATTCAAACCCACGACCTTTGCCATTCTCACCAACTAGACCATCGAGATTGCCCATTAAAAAAACAAATGATATTCTTATATCCCGATGCAAATTTATCTTCTAGTACAACTGATTGGGATACCCTGGTGAAACGAAACAAAATAAACTAATAAAACCCTGACAACTGTACTTGATAGCTATGTAACATTTCATTAAACACACTCACCACCTTGTACATTTCATTTTATAATTCCTGCATCTTTAGCTCATCAACATGGCCGACTTGTATGGGCCAAATATATTCATGCCGCCATAATGCATCAGTACAGTATGCAACATTTAACCATAGCCCATTAATCACCAAACAATTTGTACGTCACATGGCTGGTCTAATTGGTACCCCATTCGAAGGTACCGGTCAATTAAAAAACACATTTAGTAAATGAAAGATTAAATAGCTTTGCCGTAAGAAGTCTGTGGCTAACTGGTACCCCATTCAAAGGTACCGGTGAACAAAAAACATGAGTACAGTGAATGAAAGATTAAAAAGTTTTGTCGTAAAAATGTTCATAGTGTGGCTATTATACGCTGTCGTTCCTTGGTTTTTCTTAGGTTGCAATGTGGCCATACCTCCAGAGGTCATCATTCTTAATTCCATCGTGCTTCCTCACAAAGAGATCAGCTATAGCATCAAGAATCAGATTCTTCTTTAACGCCTTCCATTTCCATCCCGTCTTCTGTATGTATTTGGCCCATTGACTCATTCCGCTGTGTGAACTTTTTTTCTTAAAGGAACATTACAGAATTGGTTTTTGCTAACAAAACAGTTGCTGGCAGGGTAAGCACTTTATGTAATCCACCATATACATAAACTGCCAAACCTGTAGAAGTTTGAGATCGATCAGCCATCTGGGTCACGAGAAAATAGTGAAAAACCGATTACACATTTGCATGAAATCATATAGATTCAACAAATGAATAAAACGCTCACTGAGTGATAAACTCCAATCGGAAAATTAGTTTATTCATTTCTCATCAAATATGGCGTTTCAGACAGAAATATTTAAAGGGATGTTTTCTACTATCATCATCATTAGACCGTGTAAGTTTTATGTAAATCTGTGGTCAAAAAGTATATTTTACAGCTTTATTTCTTACCAATTCTGTAATGTTCCTTTAAAGGCAGGATATACTTTTGGTAATTGTCAAAGACTAGTACCCTGACTTGGTGTATCCCAACACATGCATAAAATAACAAACCTGTGAAAGTTTGGGCTCCATTGGTCATCAAGGTTCCAAGAAAGTGATGAAAGAAAAATACACCCTTGTTGCATAGAATTGTGTGCTTTCAAATGCCTGAGAAAGGTTTCATGCCTGAAGCCTCTCTCAGATTCAAATATTTTAGTGAGAAATTACCTCTTTCTCAAAAACTACATTACTTCAGAAGGGAGTCATTTCTCACAATGTTTTACACTATCAGCAGCTCTTGGGTGCTCTTTACCCAGTAAGTTTTTATGGTAATTTATTTCTTGAGTAATTACCAAAAGTATCTGCCTTTAAAGAGGGGCAATTCAGTTTTGTGATGCAATCATTTTCCGATAGATGGAGTCCTTATGGAGTCCTTCAAACAATTCCAAGTCTCTAAACCTCACATTAAAATGGTTTAAAATGTCATTTATTTAAGATTCTTTCAGAACGAAAATTTGAACCATCACGTCATTGGGTGTCAACAATAAAATGGGTCTGTACATTCCACACAAGAATTTATCGTCAGTGAAAAGTTTAAAGTCAGCAGCGGTTTGATTGAATACCATTGAAATTCAAGAAATAAATAAAAAATTCCCTGAAAAAAATGTACAAACCCATATTTGAAGTGCGACATCATTGGATGTATTTGGATGTTAACAAATTACGCACTGTGATCAAATACAATGACCTTTTACACCATTTTAGCGTGGGGATAGAGACTTGCAGTTTTTCTACTTTTATATTAAAGACTCTATCTATTGGAAAATAAGTGCATCACAAAACCGACCGTAGGGCCTCTCTTTAATTGCTGCTTTAATTCATGTAGATTTCAGTTGCTTTCGAATTAGAAACTTTTAACCCAAATGCAAATTTTTGTTAGATGCCTGATATCCTTTGGAATACTCGTCTTGTATTGAAGACGCTTTTTTAACAGCTTGATACATTGCAATTACCATGATGGTACCACACTGGCACACACCTTAAACGTGAGGTGTGCTTACATACAGTGAGGTATAGTCACACATTATCGGTCAAAGTAGAGTATCTGGACGTTTTAGACATGTTAGAATATGCACAATGGTATGAAATGTTACCATCATAGTGATGAATATGCATTGAATAGTCCTGCCACTACCCCTCTTCATAGATTAAGGAATCAAGGTTTGCCCATAAATTTGTCAGTGACTAGCCAGCAGGACCAGTTAGCCTTTCATTTCATTGGTCTGTCAGCTTTTGTCCGTAATTCATATTGAATAGGGGTGTGGTTCAACACTGAACTATCGAGCCGAACCACTTGGAGTGAATTTTGACTGGTCTTCAGGTGTTTTAACTGGCATTTAGCCAGCAGACCACTGTTAAGGGAGAGCGCTGCCAAGGTGACAGTTCAGTGTAGAATTTAACATTGACCTGAAGTAATGGATTAGGTTGCATCATTTACAAGCTAGTAACAATAACAATCATAACAAATGGTTCTGATATCCTTGTAGGTTCTAGATCAAGGACCTTTACAACATTAGTATCCCTATTCATCTGGCTTTCTAAAATCATTCCTCAATTTTTCTAAAACCATTCCTCATACTTTCTCAACTCCCCGGGGAGCATACAACCTCGAGCTGCTTTGGGGTTCATCCAACATGAAACCATCTCAGTCCTGGCAGGCTCCTATTTATACACCTGGGTTCAATGTAACAATTTATGCTCAAGGACACAAGTGTCATGACCAGGATTCGAACCCATACACTGACTACTTAGCCACCAGAACTTGAGTCTACTGTGTTAGACCACTCTGCCCCGACACACCATTAATTACAAGTACATTTACTCCATTATGCCACTCCATTATGCCTTCACACCAAGTTTATATGACAGGTTGGTAAGTGAATGTCAATAATAATGTTAGAAGTCAGCAATCAATGCAACTGGAAAACTGCAGCGTTAATTTGGTAATGATATCGAGCCGAAAGAAATGGCAAGACTGTAATAAAGTTAAGATTGTTGCTTTCCAAAAAGTCAGTGTCAAGCATTTTTTTTCAAATTTGTTGTTAGGGGGAGCTTGATGTTCCTTTAAAGTACAGCAAACGATTTCACTTGTAAAGTAGCAAAATGCTACTCAATATGTCTCAGTTGCGACTCAAAAAAAAATTGTTTGCCACTCAATGTTATCATTCAGTGTGCACAAAGCATGTTCAGTCTATTTTGCTATCCAAAGTTGCTGGGTTTGAAATCCTTGCCTGTTGTACAGATTGTACATTTATAGGTCAGTTAAGGGACTGTGTTGCCATTATCAAAGCAGACCTGTGGCTGTACATGGAATTATGCACTCTCACCCAGTTACATGTACTGCACGTGCCTGCGGCGCTGCGCTCTCCATAGATTTGAAATGGAGGACGGGCGCGCGTGCAGTGAGAGTTCTGGGTGAGAGTTCATAATTCCATGTAAAGCCACAGGCTTGATTTGACCATGATGACGCAGCCCCTTCAATTAATTTTCATTTTATGGATGATTAATTTTGTTTTTCAATTAAATACAGGCAGCAACGTGACTATTCCCGCCGAGGTGTTGATCCAGAATGCCATCATTCTCCCAGATAAAGAGATAAGAGGAACATGCTGTAATCAAATTCTGCTCTAGGCAATCAACAACTGAGCTACAATCTTGATAACAAAATTGCAGGGCTGGTATCTGATATTTTTTCACAAGCCTAGAAGTGATCTCAGATGTCCCAGTGACAATCGGAAACACAACTTGTACCCTCCTACTCAAATTTGACTTGTAGGCAAAAACAATGACATTAACTCTCCTTCTATCTGACCATACAATATCATCCACTGACGGTTTTGAATGATACACTACGCCAGCCAAGCAACATGACTTGGGGTAAATAATCTCATAGAGTTATATAATAGAACTAAAACAAAACCATGTGACACCTCTCAACAAGAAAATTATTTTGCATTTGAGGAAATGTGATGCGATCAAGCTAAATGAGTCGTTTGACGGTAAATGCATTATTGAATAACAGGCTAAAATAGGTCGACAGGGGTCTACATTTCTATACATCTCTTGGTGTTTCGACTTCCATAACTTTTGAACCGAAGGTGGTATCAACACGGGGTTTTCATATCCTTAAAGTGGAGATTGTAGATCAAAAAACAAAAATTGACAAGGGTCGACAAAAGACTCATTTAGCTTGATCGCATCACAAATGGTGTTGACCCATGGTATAACACAGGTAATGCACCAGTTCACGAAACCAACATTTTGTAAAAGTGGACATCTGTATGTAATTTACCTATAGGGATTCGGGAAGAGTGGCTGTTACATGTGTGTAATAACATGCTCTATGGTAATAATGAGTGGTTTGGGGTTGAATAAAAGAAAAATTGACTAGAGCGGGATTTGAACCAACGACCTCCGGATTAACCTAACGGAGGTCATTGGTTCAAATAGCACTCGAGTTAATTTTTCTTTGTTCAACCCCAAACTATTTGAAATTTACCCAGTCAGTTTCCCTTGTGGTTCATTGCCTGTAATAATGAGTGCTAACTTTAGTTCTATAGAACTCTATGATGGGTCTACACAGTACATGTGTGTCATACATGTCCAGTAGTTGATGCTGAGCAGCTAGTTGTGCCATCATACACAACCTGTGAAGTTCATAAGTTTGAATTAGTTGGTCAACCCACTGGAAAATTGTGCCAAGAGTAGCAGGGTTAATATAGACTAAGGGTGTAAGATAGTGTGATAATGCTAAAATTATTACCACAACTATTTCTTTAAGTAGTTACCAAAAATGTTTTACACCCCACTAAATAATTCTTTCAGATATGTATAAATTTGTATAAATCAGATAATACAGTATCTATAAATATACAACAGTAATGTATATTGATGATTTGAAGAAATCTATATTTTAAGTAGTCTTGTTTTGTAATTGTAGGATTGATTTTTCAGAACAAGTCAAACAGATACAACAATTTTGACCGACGGTTTTGAAAGCATTGGCTTTCTATATTTGATAAGGAAAGAAGTTTTAAAAATCCGGTTTCCTGTTTTTGCTAAAGAAACTTTTTGTGCAATTGTCATTTGCATGTATTTTATTTGGGGTCTCTTGTACCCTCCATTTATTAACAAAACTATTTTGGAAGCCCTCATAAAAATAAGTATATGTGTAGTCAATGGTGGTCTACAATTGTGCGGCCATGGTGTTTTTATCCAATCCATGTTGACATAACCAAATTGAGGCTGTGAGTTAGTGTCAAGTCCCCTTTCAGATACAAGTTTATATTACCCTTTTGCTAATGCAATATAGGAACATGATAGAAATGTTGGCAACCATAAAAACCATAAATTGTTTTATCGTTATTTCTTGTCTGGTGTATCTAGTTTTGAAAGTTTTTGAGATGTTAACGTCTGCATAACTTGTGCTGCACATTCAATTTACATTTTTTGAAATATATTTCTTTCATTGAGCATGTCTTAAATGTTTTTAAGCAGCACCGCATCACCACCATTTATTTTTTGATTTAACTGTCGACTAAATAAATTTGTAACAATTAATTTTGAAGTTTTTAATTGTCATTTTGTATTTACGGATATGTGTTAATTGTGGAATTTGGGCACATCTTAAATGTTTGTAAGCTGCACCAATTCTCAAACATTTATCTTTTGAGTTAACTGTGGACTAAATAAATTTTTAACAATTTGGAAGTTCCCATTGTCAAATATGTATTTCCGGATTTGTTTAAATTACAGTATTTTTTGTAAAGTCGTAATGTTTGGGTTGTACAGCCGGGTCTGAATTGGCAGCTTAGGCTATGGCTGTATCTCCGTGTCATCATGCGTCCTTAGCAAAAGCATAGTCGTAAACTCCGATACGGCCTACTTGTCAATCTTCGAAATAGTATTTAATTGCAGGTATTTTATCAAATCTCAAGACAACCTCGTCCCCAGGGTGTGTCGAGCAGTACGAGGTTGACCGCTCTCTCTCACCCTGGTATTGGATCATTTGCATATCCAAAATTTTTGGATACATATGCAAATAAGAAAAGTCTGGCTGCTTTTCGAAATTCACATCTTCGTCATAGTCTCGTGGTCCGGTACTAGATTAAATAGCCTGTTTGTACATTGGTTGCCGGCCGGAGTGTTTTGACAAAGTTAACATTTGGTTTTGTCCAATTAGGGTCCAAGTAAGGAGTTTCCCTCCCAGGGTTTACTATTGTAAACATGGTTGGAAATAAAGTAAACCATGGGGACAAGGTTGATCTCAAGAGTGATCATCTTGTTAAGAAGGTTCATGTTACAGACCTATATGCAAGTTTTTAATAAGAAAACTGAAGAAAAACAGAAAATTAATTGTTTAACCACCAAAAAGAAAAATCAAAGTGAGACGTTTTTTTTTACGAGACACATGTTGATGCTGCCTTTAATACAAATTCCACCAAACCATTCATGATTTTGTTTTCGCCCCTAAACAAAGCAAGTTCACTCGATATTTAATCAAGTCTCTCCAACTGTTCAATAGGACGGGCAAAGTGTTCGTCTAGTGAAGGTCTGTTCATCACTTCCAAGAAACAAGGCCAGACATCAAGCTAGCAGAATACTCCCTCCATGGTTAGAGTCGCTTGTTGATTTGATAAAAGATTGCTGGTTGATCAATCCTGATGACGAGACTTCAGTTTTGGAGTAAATGTGTACCAATCCGCACTTGACTGAAATCAGTTGTTGGATTCTTGTTTAGATGAGACTTTGGGAGGAGCGGATGGCGGCTGGAATGTTGCCAGTCAGTCCTTGGCTGATGCTTCTTGGGAGAGAGCTGGCCATCTACTTGGACCTTGCACGCATCTTTCTCCTCTTACGCTTCAGCCTGCAATGAATCATGCATATGACAAACATAAGTATTAATTAGCTACAAAATCTTCCGCTTTAGGTCATAACATGTGTAATATGATGGTGGTGGGATACAGCATCTCTACTTATTTTTGCTCTTGTACATCTACCTAGTCTAAGGATTTAAATGGCTGCAGATAAACTTTTCTTTTTATTATTAACGCAGTACTTTAGTTTATCTGAAGCTCTTTACACCAACAAACACAGCAACTATCTTTTCATACTTTTTTTGGCATATTCATGCAACATCCTCAAATCTGACAAATGTGTGAATATTTGGACCCACAACCACATAAAATGCATTAATTTATATAGATTGACAAAATGGTCGACATTAAAATCAATCAACATTTGTACATCAATATTATTTACCTGCGCATACGCTTCTTCCTCCACTGCAAGATTCAGACATGAAAAAAGAACAAAGAAAAACCTAAAATTTAGACATTGGACAGTTGGATTAATAAGTATAACTCGAGATTGACTGACCTCGACCATGTCGGCTGGCATGGGCATGACAAATCAATGCACACTACTTTTTATTTTTTTAACAAAAAAACCCAAATGCATTCTCAATAGTCAATATCAGGCTTTTACAAACTGAAACTAGGCCTTTCTAAATACATTTGAGAAAACATCACAACATATTAAAATGTTGACGGTGGTTTACAAATGGAAGGGCGGGTGAGCTTTTTTGCCTTTCAATCGAAATGATGGATGGATCGCGTCCCCTCCATGTAAGTGGAGAAAATTTTCCAGCAAACTATCGCCCTAAACATGCTAAACACAATAATAAACCAACAGCTCGACAAAAGTTTGATTACCAACATATTTATAGTTAGTTCCCGCAATACTAAATGTTATAATTATAAAGAATGTAATCACGTAAAACCTTTTCTATAGACCCGGCCGACCATTACCTCCAATGGTCTGACCACGTCAAACCACACCAGACACATCATACTGTAAACCATGCATTGAAAAAGTTAGTCTAAAAACCGCAAAATACACCAAGAAATCTGTAATCTCACCTTATCCCTCATCTCCCTTCACCTGAGAAACCTGTCCTCAGTGTTTAGAAGAAGTTTCTGTGCTGGATGCCTCTTCAAAAAGAGGATTTCATTGGATAGAAAATGCAAGACATCCAGGCCGAGCAGACCCAGATCAGAAAAGACAGATACGTAATGACCTTTGAGAGTAAGAGGTCAACTGGCTAACAGACATGCGCAGTAAAAAATACATACTGATCATGGGCGGCGCAATGCATCAAAATTCTTTTGATTTGTACGCATCGCCCGGAATCTTCTGCACACTGGCCCTCTCGTGATCACGCCATCTTATAATAACCAAGGAATCATTAGCCTTGATTGCAAGGCTGTGTAATAGTTTGCTTACTATAAAGCTAAAAAATGTGCATAACCACAGCCTGTTCCGGTCCCCCCGAAAAGTAGTTTTGAGATGCATTAATTTTCCAATAGATGGAGACCTCATGAAAGCGAAGAAAAGTTTCTAACATCAAGTTAGTGGTGTAAAATTTGTTTGATATTACTCTCAGAACGAAATTTGGAATGCCATGAAAATTCAGGAATTAATTAACATCTCTGTAAAAAATATACAGACTATTAAATTTTAAGTGACGTCAGCGAATAATTATGTTTGGCTTTTTACAAAAACTTCACTTGAAGGGTGTCAAACAGTAAACACCGTGGCATTTTACAGCCTTTAACCTAGAGGTTAGGGATTTCTTAAGGATGTTTCCCCCAACTTTCAAAAGGACTGTATCTATTGGAAAATAAGTATATCACAAAACTGAATTTGACCTTCTTGAGCCCTTCTTTTACTTATGTTACGTTACGTCCCCTACTTCCGCATCCGGATGTTGTTGCTATTGTGATCAGTGAAAGATGTAAATTGCTGTACTGATTTATTCCTCATAGAGATTGTTACCTCATCTGGAGTAATGTCACTAATTAATTTGGTGTTGTTGCAATGAGCTTTTTTGAGGTACATTTCACCCCACTATTATGTTTTGTATCACTCTTTAAACAGGTATCTCAAGGCAATATGTTTCATGTGTTACCATCTCTTGAAGATAGTGTCACATACTTGTTGTCGCCAATTAACAAGAACTTTCTGTGATGCCACCTACTTTGTTAAAACGCCTTGCTAATAATTGAATAAAAAGAACATCAACATACCTAGAGGGCGCAATGTCACTGTTCCAATTTGTCACATCGCGTCGTCAGGATACAGAATGCCATAATGTATGGTACGCCTCACGCATCTTGATCGTGTTGTTTATAAAGGTGTTAGAGTTATGCCACGTGCGCCGCACACACTGTCAGCATGTTTCGGCGCGCTCTGCATGCAAGTGAAGTCTAGTACAACAAACAGCTGTTGAGTGAATGGACAGGTGATGAGCAGATCATCGGAAGCAAAGAAAGAGTGCCTTTGAGAGGCCGAGAGACGGGCTTAACTCGCTTCGTAATACACGTACTTCTTATTTACTAAACTGGGGAAGTCTCTTCAACTTCAAACGTGTGCTGAATCGCGAGCATTCTCATCGGAACTTCCATCACTGACTGCTGAGTGAAAGGTAGGTTTGGCTTCTTTGGTCGTGCTATAGGTCGGGCATGTGGATGCAAAAACATGCAATATTTCTTTCCTCCGTGATGATTATTGAGCCATGATTGATATGATCATAGAGTAAGGACATGATTGATTGTGATCATGGAGCAATGGATGGACTGTTGAACATCACCTTGACTTGATGTTCTTGCGGGGAAGTCTTTCTCTTTACCTTCCTCTATGGTGAATATTATGGATCTGTTTGCACATTAAATATTTTAGTGTGCATGAAAATATCAGAGAAAAATTAATGGAAATATGTGTGTACAGTATTCAGTAATGCTATCGCTAATGGAATGCAATGGACTTAAAATCAGGATGCCAATATTAATAAGTAGTAGTGACTATATAGATGCATGGGATACAGCAACACTGTAGCACCGTGTAGCTCACCACACCACACAGGCAGACTGTGGCACAGTGCAGCAGTCTAGCACTTTTGCAGTATTGAGCAAATTTCAGTGACATGTTAAAGGCCCTGTACACTATTGGTAAGATCGAAAAACACAATGCTCACAGATTCACACGTAACTTACATGATTTAAAGTAAGTAATGGTAGAAAGGGTTCCTTAAAATATTTCTGCCTAAAATGCTATCGTTTCTGAGAAACGAGTGAAACAATAGTAATTATCGCGCACGATAATTTGAAAAAACAGAAAACACATAAGATCTCTTTTCACTATTTTCTCGAGACCTCGATGACCAATTGAGCTCAAACTTTCACAGGTTTGTTTGTTTATGCATATCTTTGATCACACAAAATGTGGACACTGATTTTGAGCTGTTACCAAAAGTGTACAATACCTTTAAGCACTGTCTGTCTAACCATGGAGGTAGGAACCATGGTCTAACCACCCCCACCCCCTACCGAGTGATACTGATTAGTGATAATGTACTGTGTAGTGATACTGATTAAGATTTACTGATAATGATACTGATTTTAGTAGAGTAGGCCTACATAGAGGAAGATGGTGGGTGGACGGCATGGAAGAGTGGGAGTGGGAGGGATGAGCTACATTAATATTATAATAAATATATATATTTGTTTAATGACAACTAATTTTTTTTTATTATACGAAATTATGATGATTGTTACTGCTTGTTCAAATTTGTACAGATCTTTGATGAAATAGTCATTTTGGGAAAAAGGCACCAATTTGTAATACTCGTTGTGATAAAAAAATGTAATCTTATTTACCCAAATAAGATTAATGGCCTTGAACAATAAAACAAATCACGATTGACCTACTTAAATAATGAGCTTTAAAAGGACTCATTTATTAGGGACATGCCCCCTAACGTTGGCTTAAAATTATTTTTATCTACTAAGCACTAGTAGTACTAGTGTACTATAGGTCAAAGGTCAAAGGTTTGCATAAATGATCCATTATTCCCGGCCCACACTGACTACAAGTGCCTATCAACCAGTGCCCACGTATCAATGGTGCTCATGTTGGTAGGTCTATATAGTAGGTACAATGTATGATACAATTTGTAAATGAACACGCATCTTTCTCTGCACCAGGCCACACCGAAATAAAATGATGCTGTAGTGTAATCCCAATCGTTAGAAACTGTTTGAATGGGATTTAAATGTGTCAGACTATCAAGCGCCTTTGTGGCTCTGATTATTCAATACATTAAGGGGGCGCAGCTTAATTGATCGGGCGATTTGACTTAAACAAAATATGATGAACACCCTGATCACAGAGATATTTTTGTTCACGTTGTATTTTTCTGTTCTCCAAATTTGTTAAATAATTGTTCTTTTGTTAACTTTTGTAAATGCAAGTTTACCCCAAACAAGGCTAAAAGCCACTCTTGGTAAGGGGCTACAAGAAGAGGAAAAAATTAAAGACTAGCTGAAGGTACATGTAGGAATTGATATTCCTCTTAAAACAGTCTAGATTGTAGGATGGAGGGAAACATGCACCAGGTAAGGAGTTCCAAAGAGATGCTGTACGTGGAATAAAGCTGTTGGAATGGCTGACTAATGGATTCAGCGGTGGTGAAATTTTAATGTAAAAATGTAGCCTACTGAAAGTAACAGCACCCTAGACATTGCCCTTATTTATTTGAAACAACCCAAACTGTTTGGTCTTTGTCCGTATCTCTAGTTTTGGCATCTTGACTATTTCTTCAGTTAAAAAGTTTTTTGTAAATTTGTTGATGTGTTTATTAAATTCTTACACGGTAAAGTAAATTCTTACACAGTATCAGATAAAATTGGCGTTCAAAATATAAATGTTTGAAACATCATAATAAAAAGTAAATTACTTTACAAGTGTTCAGTGATTTAAACAAAACTGCAATGGCATACTCGTTAAGAACCTGCCACTCCTTATGTGTAAAACTCAATGATAAAATAAAAATGTGGTTTAAAAACTCATCAAATATTACTGGAATGATTTAATAAATCTCTAGGTTATTCATCAAATTAAAGTAAAATTCCCAAGTGTAAAATAAAAGGAAATGAAAAACATGCTAGCCACGCGTCCCAGACCCAGCCACTCTGTCCCCTGCCACTCTCTCAATTCCCATGCTGCTATTTTTTAATAAAGCAGGACACCTCTCGGCAAGTCGCTCATATTGATTTCCTGCCTAGTACCTGAATCACAAATGGTGGCCCATAATCACACAATGGATTTATTTTTCCCCCAATGCATGAACTCCTTTAACCCCCCAAAGGCTGGTTGGACACGCCATGGACCTTTCTGTTGAGCTTGAATACTTCTTGCATCTCATTACACATATACACAAGCTGCTTTTATATGCACTCAAAAGTGCAGGCTTTGAGAAAATTCACCACTGAGTTAAGGCAGGTTTGTGAGTGAGATCAGGCAGTGAGTGAAATCAGTATGCCTAAAATATTCACACTGAGTTCAGGCAGGTTTGTGAGTGAAATCAGGCAGTGAGTTAAGTCAGTGTGTCTAAAATATTCGCGTTGAGTTAAGGCAGGCTTTTAGTGAAATTACACGTAAGAAAGTTACAGAGAGAGATTTGCTCAGTTCTGAATTTTTATGAAGCAGTAGCGTGGTTCTTTGTTGGTTAATGTCGCCGTCGAATTAGCATAAAAGTGAGTGTACTAAAATTGTTCCAAAACTGTTATAGAAGGGTTACTTCAGAACCAGTTACCTGACCCATTTGTTATGAATGACCCTGTAAATGTGTACAATAGTCAAAATACTTGTACACTGCCAACCGTGACAATGTTTTGACATTATTTTATTATAATAACGTCTGCTGCATGCAATCAGTGTTATAAAACCCAATGAGGCATAACTAATGGCTAATTTCTGTGATTGACAACTGATTAAAACTTCTAATGGAAAAGAGTTTTCAGCATTTAATGAACAAAGTGTAAACAATGTATTGGTGCTTACATGTGTTGATTACTTGATGTCATTACTTCTTTTTACCCATGCTCACAGAAAGTGCATGTTCATAAAAATCAGACTGTCTTTTATGTACTGTGTAGACTCTGGAATAAATTAACAGAAATTTTGAGTGCAGTGGGAAAAACCATTCCAAGTTTCACTTCTCATCGTATGTTGTTTTGTTGAATGGAATTTCAGAATAAGAGGAAAGGACTGTGTCAGCAAAGACTCCGTTTTGAAATACATTCCAGCTGTCTCAGTGTGTGACCTTAAAAAGAAATTGATGATGCAATCACACCAGGCCTTGAGCTTAGTCTTTTCCTACCGTAGCCCACCTGGCTCGTAAACTCTGCATTTTACTCGCCCCCAGGAGGTTTTTTTAGTAGCCCAGGTTTTTAATTTTTTATCCTAAATGTATTGTTCTGATTAGGAAAGATCACAACCAGTTTAGTAGTAAAATATTCACACACTCAAAAAGATAAATAAGTACATTTAAAAAATGTGCTGAGCATTACAATGAAGTAGGTTGCACAGTTTTTAGTTGCCCACAGGGCAAGTTGAGAAGTGGTGTTTACTAGCCCTAAGCAGTTTTTACTAGATAATGTACCCCAGGCTAGTATTTTTAAGGGTGAGCCCTGCACAGTCTCTATTTTGACTGGATCTAGAGTAGCATACATTAACATCTCTGACCTTTCCCTGTCAGCAGCATGCATGGCTTTCATTCATGACTAAAACATTGTGGTTTGGTGCAGTTCATAACTGCTTAGACTTGTGGACAAGTCGTTAAATGTTTGTCATGGTGATAGTACACTGAGCTCTCCGCGATCGAAGACTGTTCTTGCGAGACTACTGCTTTCACGCGAGACTTCTGCTCTCGCGCTGCTGCCTCCCGACTACTCCCCATGTCAGTCGCGAGAGAGAGAGCGCAGTTAGTCTTGCGAGAACATCGCTAGTGTCGTGAGATTCAAACAGAGTCGGAACGGTATCAGCGCACACATTAACGACTTGTCCACAAGTCTAGACCCACAAGTCTAGACTGTGCTCTACACGTTTTCCTCCCTCCTTACTCTGTTTTCATTATAAGTTGTTGCCATAAATTCAAGAATCGTTGTTGGCAGTGACTTTTACTTTAGTGGCACTTCCTGTGAGGATTTTAACAGATGTGGTGAGTGTTGGCCCACTGGTGGACACAATTTCTGAGACATGTTTTTGTGCAGTGACACCTTGAAAAAAAGGTTCCCTTCCCCCTCCCCCTTCCCCCTCCCCCTTCCCCCTTCGTCCCTTCCCCCTGAGATGTTTTATCCAGGGCCCCCGGGAGAACAGCTTTGACAACTGAAGGAGTTACCTTGGTAAAACAAGACCAAATAATGTAAACGAATAAATAAACATTCTCCATTGGCATTAGGGTGCTATATTGATCACATTTAGCTAACATACAGTTTTGTTAAAAAGTTATCATACTTTTCTTCAATTTTAAACATGCATTAAAACATAATAATTAATTGATTAATTTATTTATTTAATGTTTACATTGATTAAACAACAAAAATTTGTTGTCTCGCACTGTGAAAAAATAAAAAGAATCTATTTTAGAAAAATAATGAAAATTAAAAGAATTCCCAAATGAATATTTAGAACCTCAAGGTATTGATGTGAAATGATTTCAAATGAATTTGCCGACATGTAATAGCAGATTCCTCATTAGATTATACAGAATATTGGATTGTACACAGATTGTAGAGTGCAGACTGTTACAAGTCTAATCCTTCTTCTTTACTTGCCAAATAAAGCAATACAACAAGTCGGTATGGAGGGAGCATTTTCTTTGACCACCACTTCAGTTTATGTTAAATAGGCATCTTCATCTTGAAGAGCTTAAGGAAGAACTATGTAGGGCATCAAGGGGGATGAGATCAATAGTCTACAGATTAAAGATGATTCAGATGCCTCGCTGTGTTGATTCGGAGATAATGCCTCTTTTATGGATTTGTGAAAACTAGGCTAATTGATGTAAAGTGAATGAACCATTGGGCAAAACACCCCTCCAAAACAGTGCATTTAAAAATAACTAGATATTATAATTTACGCTGCTACTGGTTGAAATCATCACTAGAAAATTTTTATTTGGAAATATGTACCATATGTACATCTCAATTTTGTTTTTCCCCTTAAAATTTTTACATAATTTCTGTCAGGATTTAGGCAATATGGTTTACAGATTTAAAAAAAAAAAAAAAAAAAAAAAGTGCAAAAGAAGAAATAGAAAAAAAATGGAAATTGGAATGAATACACATTTTTGTAAATAAAATATCTCGTAATGCCCAAAATGGTTGTTTTTCATTATTTGTCAAAAGGCATTTGTTGAAATTTTCACAAGTAGTAAATAAAATATAAAGATTTCCTTATCCCCGATGGATTACATGTAATAACATCAAGCGAACAAATTGCACATGATGCTGAGTGAAAATAGACGGCAAGCGATGCCTATAGGATTACACAAGGCTCTTACAATTGTAAGCACTATTATAATTTGCATGGATATCAAAATGAGTCGAAGAGAATTCAGAGAGGTTTTACATAAAGGTTGTGTGCAAATGGAATGTGGCTGTGAAAAGGTTCAGTGCAGTGTTGGTTTGGGGGGGGGGTACCAGTGTTTCAGCATTGAGATGGCAAGAGTAGATCCAGAAGCAGTCAATGCAGCGTGTCATTGCTTATTTATCGATGATATATGACACCTTGAATTCGATTTCTGAAGTGGGGGGGGGGATGTTTTCGGCACTGAGAAAGCCTTGCCAGTATTGTTTCATCTGGCAAGGCCGGTTGTCATGGTTACATTTAATTTGACGGCGATAGATGCTCTTTTCACATATTTACAACCTGAACTATTACTAATACTAGAGTCAATGTTATTGAGTCTCATTGGCTGCGAATGAGCCAGACAGACTGTGAACTTCCGTTAAAAAATAAGGTTCTCGTCTTTGAGAAAGACTCTGCTAGGGTCGAAGCGTCAGGCTATTAATTATGGTTTTATAGTATACAAGCAGAATTGTAGCCTTAAAAACAAAGACACATACCTGACAAGCATCACTCATGCATGGTTCAAATTACTAATATAACGTCATAAAAATATGCTATATTAATTTGACATAATGATTGATGTACAACAATCTGCACGGTATGAGGGAATTTAATTTATGCTTGTTGTGTTATAGTGAGGAATATAGATTGTGTTAATATCAACCGAGGTGTGTAACAACCCTTTTTCCGTTAATGGAAGGATCCATTGAAAAATTACGAGAACAGAGATTTTACCACTGATTTGATTTAAAAACAAATTATCTGAATTAAGACCATGCTTGTCATCTCTTCGAACAAATGTCACTCCTTTCAGATTTGCCGCTTTTGTCGAAGGATGATGCAGTGATCGCCATAGCAATAAATCCCCACAGATTACAAGGATGGCTCATCTGGCAAGGTTAGGGTCGATCTTAAAGAACCAAGTGGGACCCCAGCTTGGCCTCTTAAAGCTGAGGCCATTGTCAACATCCCCATCCGTATGGGGCAGCTACGAAAAGGTAACGCCTCAGCCGAACAAATAATTAATATTGATCATTTGGCTGATTCATGTGTTTTGTTAAGGCCTGATAAATCATGTAAGGTAATGGAGGCAATTTCCTCCATATCCCTTTGAAATGTTCCAGTACAAATTTTGATTTCCCGAATAGGCCTCTATTTATCAAAATTTGTACTGGAACATTTCAAAGGGACATGGAGGAGATTGCCTCCATTGCCTTACATGATTTACTCAGAAAAATAGTGTCAAGCCTAGGTTTCTTAAAACAAGGTTTTAGCCATGATTTGGTAAAAGGTTGTCCAAATTTGCTGGAAACTTAAAAACTGGGTGTCCAAAATTGTTCACTTACAATACATTTACAGGTGAATGACAGATAAAATAGGGTGTCCAAATTTAAAACAGGGTGTCCAAAAGACACACAGACACCCCTCTGGCTTACACCATGTCTTTAAAAGGTTGCTACTTATAATCCTGGTTGTTTTGTTTGTGTGTTTTCTTCTTCACAGCCAAGGCAAGCCTACTTGGTCCTTGATGATGGCAGTAAATTCAAAGGGTACTCCTTCGGCCATGAAACATCAGTTTCCGGGGAAATGGTTTTTAACACTGGACTGGTCGGGTAAGCTTCAGTGGACTGCTTTCTGTTATCAACATTTCTCCCATTGATAATCTCCATTCAGGTAACCTCCCACATGGGCTGGTATTGTGCCCTTTTTTGGGTCAAAGTTGTTTTTCAAGGCTGAATTTTGGTAGTTTGTTATCTGCAAAGTATTTGTTAACCAGGTCAATGTGGACTTGTGCAGTCTCCATAAAGTGTGATCAAAGTTTCATCAGTTATTTTCTTTCAAATGTATTAGATATGAAGTAGTTTTTATATCATGATACATTTTAGGAAAGTTGGAAACTTAACAATTCAGTGGGTTTTAGAGCATTTGTTTTAAAAAGTTTAATACTGAATGCTTTTGAATAGCTGAGAAAAAAGAACTAGCTGTTGCAAACTTCTTACCAACCAAAAGGACCTAATGTATAAATGCAAAAAAATATTTAATGGCCTGATGTTTTCGACCCTAGCAGAGTTTTTCTCAAAGGCTAAATGACAACACAATGCAGGTATACTAGCATAACATAAGCAGTCAAGTGGAAATAAATTAATGAGAGAGAGGCAGAAGCACAGAGCAAAAGCAAGGAATGAACAACGAAGAAGGAGACAAGGGGGGGGGGGTTAGAGGGAAGGGGCTGGATAGCTGGTAAAAGAAACTGTAGAAGAAGGTAACTGTAACTATAAAAAGAAAAGCCTAAATTCTGATAAATGCTGTCTTTCCCATAACTAGGTATCCAGAATCCATGACTGACCCGAGCTACAGAGGTCAAATTCTGACCCTGACCTATCCCCTCGTTGGCAACTACGGTGTACCTGACACAGACATTGAGGACGCAAACGGGCTCCGACTATTTGCAGAGTCTGAGAAGATACAGGTCACTGGACTCTTGGTTCAAGATTACTCCAAGAGGCCGAGTCACTGGGCTTCGGTGAAGTCTCTGTCTCAATGGTTGAAGCAGGAGGGAGTGCCGGCACTGTATGGCATCGATACCAGGATGCTCACTAAAAAAATAAGAGACGAGGTACTTCTTAAGACCCTCCTATATGTGCATACTCCAAGATGCCTCAAAATCTTTCATACGCTTCGCACTTAATGGTGTAGTAACCCATGCCGTACTTTCCTGTCATTGTAATTGTATGTGTGATCAATCAGTGCCACGGTGAGCCACTGCAGAAATTTTCCAAAATTGAGAACCTTTGTCCTCCCCCAAATTCCAATATCCCAATGGAAGGTCCCGTAGATATTCCAATATCCCAGTGGAAGGCCTCATAGATATTCCAATATCCCAATGGAAAGCCTTGTAGATATTCCATTTGTAGTGTCCAATACTACTTGCCACACCATTGGGCACAGGTGCATTATGGGAAATAACGCATGGTAAAGCTTTACATGAAATAAAGTATACAAGACCACCACACTCCAATATCCCAATGGAAGGCCTCGTAGATATTCCAATATCCCAATGGAAGGCCTTGTAGATATTCCAATATCCCAATGGAAGGCACCGTAGGTATTCCAATATCCCAATGAAAAGCCTTGCAGATATTCCAATATCCCAATGGAAGGCCTTGTAGATATTCCAATATCCCAATGGAAGGCCTTGTAGATATTCCAATATCCCAATGGAAGGCACCATAGGTATTCCAATATCCCAATGAAAAGCCTTGCAGATATTCCAATATCCCAATGAAGGCCTTGTAGATATTCCAATATCCAATGGAAGGCCTTGTAGATATTCCAATATCCCAATGGAAGGCCCCCATTATATCGGCCATTTAGATTTCCAATTCAGAGCTAAAACTTTTTGTTTCACACAAACTATTCTCTTTTTTTTCCTTACAAGGGCACCATCCTGGGTAAGATTGAGTTTGACGATCAGCCGATTGAGTTTGTGGACCCCAACCAGAGGAATCTTATGAAGGAGGTTTCGACCATCGATGTTCAAGTCTTCGGCAAAGGGAACCAGTACAAGGTCATCGCTGTGGACTACGGCATCAAAAACAATATCATTCGCAGTTTGGTTAAGGTATGGATTGGAGACATTATAAATTTTCATATTTTCATATGATCTCATCCCTGAACTTGTCATTTGCATCAGATTTGTGCTTTTGAAAGAGGAGAGCTCAAATGTAGTCAAGCAGGAAACAGATACAGTGGCTCATTGTATGTAAGATTGTTTAGTTTTGGCGGGGTGTGGTGAAGATACTGAAATAGAAGCCAGAATTAAACAACCTTTACCCATTTTTAGGATTTTGTCCTCTCCTTAATCGTATTACATCCACGCCACATTCCTTCTGCAATTATGTTGCATGAATCAAAGTCGTCGTGCAAAGTTGGAAAAGAGAGAAAAAAGCACTGGTCAATTTAAGTGCTTTTTTCAATCTGTTTAATGTGTAATGAACATTGGTTTTTATGCTTGTTTTTTGTTTTGTTTGTATGCCCACTCAGAGAGGAGCAGAGGTGCACTTGGTTCCATGGGACTACGATATTTCCCAGGACACATACGATGGCCTCTTCTTATCCAACGGGCCCGGTGACCCCGCCCTCGCAACTGAAGCCATTGCTAATCTGAAAAAGGTACAGAGTGCGCCGACAACGTTGACTTTCAGGAAAGGAGCAGTATCTGAGAAATAGTACACCATTATTTGTTGACAAATTATGCAAATTTTAGACTCCTTATTTTTTAGCGTTAATGCAGTTAGAAAGTGTTTTTTTCTTTTTTTTTCTTTGTAGGTCATAGACCAGGACAATCCAAAGCCTGTATTTGGAATCTGTATGGGTAACCAGTTGACTGCACTAGCGGCTGGGGCTAAGTCCTATAAACTAGCCCTCGGTAATCGGTGAGTTACATACATGGACCATCTGTCCACTTGTTCGTCTGTCTCTGTGTCTATTTATCTGTCCATCTATGGGATACGCATGGATTATCAGTCGACTGGATTAGTGCTTCAAACTTGCCCTTGGCATCAGGGTCTGTAACCTGCACTAATCATCTGTCAGTATTACAAATCCTCTGAGAGCGTTTCCCCCTAACTTTCAGAGGACACAATCAGCCGGTGTTGAACATGATCAACGGGCAGGCCTTCATCACGTCGCAGAATCACGGCTACGCCATTGACGAGACGACTCTACCCAAGGAGTGGAAGCCAATCTTTGTCAATGCAAATGACCACAGTAACGAGGTAAGTATAGGTCCTACAAGTTGGAGGTGCATCCACTGTTAAGTCAAGTCAAACTAATTTTTGAAAGTTGCATCCGTACTTCTGAATTGTGTTGGAAAAAATATTTCCATTGTTGTCTAAGACATGATAAATAACATCAATAAAATTCAGGGTTCTCGGCTCATGCAAAAGCTAGTGTATCGGGCCGATACGCATGAATCGCATGTGATACCAAGAAAAAAATGAAACAAATATTATTAAATATTCTTTTTGGGGGGAGCTTTAGATCAAATTCACAAAAATCATCAACATATAACCATTTAGAATGCTCCAGATTGCATAGTAGGTCTTTTAAAACCAAAGATAAACACCAATTAAAAACATTCAGAGGACCTCGTTTCAATTCAGCTTGCTTTGGTAAAACTTCCCACATTTGGATTCAGAATGCCCCCCAGTTTTTAAAAATCCTGGGGAGAACCTGCAGTACATCTTCAATTTTGTAACTGTATGACTGTATAATTTTATCTTCAGGGCATTATGCATGTGTCAAAGCCTATATTCACTGCGCAGTTTCACCCAGAACACAAAGGAGGTCCTACAGACACAGAGGTGAGTATATGGGTTGGGGTGGGATGGGATTACAATTTTTGTTGGGTGGGGTGGAACGTGGAGTTATTTGAAAGAGGTGCTTTTGAACTTTCAGGGGATGGCTACCTAGGTAGGTCATGGAGTAATTGGTAAGCC
Organism: Pycnopodia helianthoides; assembly: GCA_032158295.1. Classification (NCBI taxonomy): domain Eukaryota; kingdom Metazoa; phylum Echinodermata; class Asteroidea; order Forcipulatida; family Asteriidae; genus Pycnopodia; species Pycnopodia helianthoides. Next base: position 8,966,211 of record CM063250.1, on the reverse strand, counting down.
ACTGACTATGGAACCATTGCTTATGATGTCCCAAGCCTAAAACAGTCCCATCACTGAGGTCAATGAATAGCTTTCATTGGCCGAGAGTCGTGCACACAGTGCATACAGGCGTGTGCGTTTCCATTGTTTGACATCAGTGATGGCAGCCAATGCAAGGGGTTTATTGGAGAGTGGAGGTTTGGGCTTAAATTCTGATTAAACATTAAAAGTGTTGCTACAACATCAAGAGAAAAAACCTGCCAACTATGTAATGTTTTTGGACTTGATCCCAAAGTCACTGGACGAGCAGTTTTGTAAATATCCCTTGTCTAATGGAAATGTGAATAATAATGTTTCCTTTTAATTTATGTGATAATTTAAATCAGGGATAAAGAGATGATTTAAAAATTTTTTTTAACACTGATGTGTGATAAACACTGTATACTCAGTGCTTTCCAAGTCCTGCGGAAAAAACCAAATCCACAGGCTACTCGGTTGGGATTTGAACCAATAACCCTCATTCTGGAGAATGGCATTGCAGAGGAGATGTCTTAACCACTAGACCACCAAGATTGCTATAGTTCAAATTCTGTAACTAGGAGCGGGTTACACCAACGATGTTTCTGTTTTTTCTTTCCTGTCTAGTTCATGTTTGATACCTTCATGGAGCTTGTTCGGACCGGTGAGAGTGACATTAAATCTGCCATTAGTCCATCGTTCCCAGTGCCACAAAGATTGAGAGTAAGTAATACCAATTGCCTTTATAAAAAATAAAAAACCCTAACATGATTAGCGCCCCCGCCCACTTCCTTTTTAGAGGCCGCCTCTTTTAAAAAAAAAATTAAAATAATTTTTTAAGATCAATTTTTATGATATCTGACAAAAAAAATAAATTCTAAAATACGTGACATTTAATTTTTTTTCTTGAGCTCACCGAAAAAACACACAGAAAAAAGCTAGCAACCATCTTGAAAAATATCCCGGCTGTTTGTCTTGAAAAATGTGTCGGGCGGCCATTTAAAAAAACAGGAAAAAAAAAACAGGCCCGCTTCCTTATATACCAAAACTACCATTGATCTGTCAGCTAACAAAACACATTTGGCTTGTATCCCCATTTGCAAAACACTCTTTCCGTTGTGTATTTGTTCATGCCCTTTTTTTTTTTTTTTTTCAGAATCGATATTAAGATCACATTTTCACGTTTTTTATTTGTCTATCTGTAGGTAAATAAGGTGTTGGTTCTAGGCTCTGGGGGTTTATCAATCGGACAAGCTGGCGAGTTTGACTACGCTGGTTCTCAGGCCATCAAAGCTCTGAAGGTAAAGTATTCCATACAGTTCATGTGTGTTTTCTGATTTAAATGGATCCCAATGGTTGATCAAGGTGTAGGCCTGAGGTCAATTTTATCAGACTTGTCGGTGAGAGGTTCCAAGTGAGATTGTCCAATTTGGAGTTTATTTCTGCTCCTGGACTCATACCAGCGTTTTGGGTTCATGGATTCCCAGTAGGTTATACCTCTGGCTCACAACAAAGCGAAACGAATATGCTTGTTGGTGTGACGCTTGCTGATTCAACTGGCTTGGTTACACCAAAGAACATCATGTGTAGCTGCTTGATTGGCCAATCCCAATCCAATCCACAAAACACCAAAGAACATCATGTGTAGCTGCTTGATTTGCCAACCCACAAAAAAAAATAACACTGTTTAACCATTGTCGACATTCCCTCTCGTTCTTTGTATGCACCTCAGGAAGAACACATCCAAACGGTCCTGATGAATCCAAACATCGCCTCCGTCCAGACCAACGAGTACGGCGAGAAACAAGCAGACAATGTCTACTTTGTGCCCATCACTCCCGAGTACGTGATTGATGTGATCAAACGAGAGAAACCAGATGGGATCTTGCTGTCCATGGGAGGCCAGACGGCGCTCAATTGCGGCGTGGAGTTGTATAAAAAAGGGATCTTTGAAGAGTACGGTGTCAAGGTAAACCAAAAAACCTCTCTGAGTTCATAAAATTCTCATCATAGAGAAGTAAAGTCCCAGGGTCTTTCTGAAAATGATGATCATAACCCTTACTCGTAACACGCTTTGCTGGTTGAAGAATTAATGGATGTTAAAAACAACTGGCTCTCCTATGGTCTAAGCAAGAATAAACTTCTCAATACTATCAGGAACTAAACGCAGGTCATGGTCTCTGATGCCCTTGTCTTGGCCTTGGTGCCCCTTCAAATGTTTTCCATAGACTTTAAGATTTTCCAATGGAAGTGCCCTTTGCAAAATGAAAATGGCCTTGCCTTCTCAAAGATGAAACTGCAGGCCTATACAGATGACATTAACCCATACTTACTGGTTGATGAAGTTATTGTTTTGCTGGTTGAGTATTTAAAAAATGATGAGTTTTTGAACAAACTAATCATTTTTTTAAAACCATAACCGACACATATAGTGGGTGCTGCACTCCTTTTGTAGAGTTCATGGATGTTTAAAACAACTGGCTCTCATACGGTCTAAGTAAGAGTTGTATTCTTATTACAGACAACATTAATCCATACTTACTGGTCGATAAAATTGTTGTTTTTCTGATTGAGTATTTAACAAATTATACGGTTTTTAAACAAATTGACCAACATTTTGTAACCAAAACCGACACATACAGCGGGTGCTTGTTCAAGAATTCAGAGATGTTAAAAACAATTGGAGCTCTTATGGTTTAAGTAAGGATAAACTTAGAAATTTAGATGACCATAACTCATACTTGTTTCATGTCTTGCTGGTAAATGAATAGTATTGTTTTGCGGGTTGATTGTGCCATAACTGACACAAAGAGCCGGCGCTTGTTGAATAATTGAAAGATGTTGAACTCAAACATACATGTACACGCAGTCCCTGCAGGCAATGCTACACTAATGCATGCAGTCTTGAGGTCAAGAGTTGGAAACGTTAAGAAAAGAGCTTATAGGCATGACTCAAAATAAACATTAATCAGTGTTTTTGTTTGTCTGTATGGCAGTATAAATGAGATGGACCTCATCGTGTTTGAACAGGGTCTCGTCATGTACGCAAATCGACACTTAACTTGTGTAACCTTGAGTTTGATCATTCCTAATGGACAGGTTTTAGGGACCCCAATCGAGTCCGTCATGGCAACTGAGGACAGGCAGACATTCAACGACAAATTGAAAGAGATTGGGGAAAAGATTGCTCCCAGTGTGGCCGTGGAATCGGTGAGTCAATGTCTCTTTAATATTCCTTTGTACTTTTTATGCTTATGTAAATCATCTCTGTGCTTTTTTATGTACCTTTTTATGCCTTTTGTGAAGCGCCTGAGAGAATTTTACAAAAATAGATTTGGCCTTATATAAATGTATTATTATTATTATTATTTATACACAATACATTTGTTAAGAACGTTCACCATGTTGGTCATGTTCCCCATGTGCAAACAGCAGTAATGAGTGCCAATTCTCTTCGTTTGTTAAGAGGGCACAGCTCTAAGAATGACAAGATTTGTTATGGTAGCTAGCCCACAGGACTAGTAACCTGAAAATGGTATTGATCCTTCATGTTTGTGCAGCAGTCCTCAATAAACAAATGCACAAATGAAAAAATATTCTCTATCCTCAATGCAAATTTAACATATATTAACCATTTTGTTTTACTAAAAACAGAATGTGGTATTGAAAAATTCATTACATGTTGCTGCCCCTAAATGCATTAAATTCACTTTAAAAATATGAAGGGTTATTTTATTACTTACTGCATCATCCAGTGCTAAAAAAATCACAATTGAGCTGATTTTTCATGCCAAGATTGTACTTGGATCAATTGAACGCAGTCCATCTCTGTTTCATCGCAAAAACCCCTGTAGCTATTATAGTCCCATGGCAAATTTACCAGCCTCGTATGGACTACTTTTAATTTTGAGCCTGGAAAGGGTTTGGTTTATTTTTGCCTGCCAGACCTGGGGTTCGGTTTCATTGGTTTGTATGGTCGGAAAAACAAAATGGCTTTACCTTGTGCAGCTCACTTCATCAGTTATTGGTGAAGACACTCCATTCTGACAATGCCGATTATTCTGGCAAATTTGGACAAACTAAAAATAAAAAACAAAATATCGTCAAAAGAATTTTGTAAGTAACTTTTCCCCGTACACAATGAAAAATCTGTACCTTCAAAACTACTCACCCACACTCAGAAAAGTGAGGTTAATTAGCAGATTTTTAATTTTCTTCATTTATGTTTAGGTTGAAGGGGCTTTGGAGGCTGCTGAGAAAATTTCCTATCCAGTCATGGTGAGGGCGGCCTATGCTCTAGGTGGCCTAGGGTCAGGGGTCGCTGAAAACGTGGAGGAACTCACACAGATTGCTACTCAGGTGAGAAACTGTTAGAAGATGTTGATTGAGTAAATCATTATTGGGAAAAAGTATTAGCATATATTTCCATCTTTTATGGAACACCGCAAACTTTGAAAGTTATTAGATGAGATTTGTGGTGGTTTAGGTGACATGACCCCTTGTCTTATGGGTGGTACCACCGGCATAGCCGGTAAAGAAATCCGATTTTCTGATGTGTTTACTACAGACGATGCATTTGGAAGTGTTGGAACACCTGAAAGTTCCCTGTGGCATTAAGGGGTTAACATCATCATTAAGGGGGGGGGGGGGGGGGGCTTCTTCCCGGAGGCAAGTACCGACTCCCTAGATTGAGCCTTGACTTCTGGATCTCTTGATGGATTGCTAGGGAGCTATGACCCCGGGAAACGAGGTGTGATTGTGATTATGATACTCTCCGAGTATATTGGTACGATTGGCTGTTGTCTACAAGGGACTACTTATCAAAACAGCCCCGTACTCTATTTATTTTAGTTATCCTGCTTATTGCTACTTATTTTTATTTTTGCTTTACTCCATCATTACTGTGTCTTGGTTAAATTTGACAGGCTCTTGCTTTATCAACTCAACTACTGATTGAGAAATCACTGCTGGGATGGAAGGAGGTTGAGTATGAGGTTGTCAGGGATGCAGCCAATAACTGCATCACGGTCTGTAACATGGAGAACTTTGATCCGCTAGGTGTACATACAGGTAAGGGTACTACCCAACTGCTACCTGAAGTGTGATTATGAATGGACTCAGATAGAGATGTGGATTACGTAGATGGTTGATTCTTATGACAACACTAAGGCTTTTATTATCCCATCAGCCACGAAGCAAGCAAGATAATGGAAGTTAGTAATCAGATACCTACCCACACAAAGTAGAGCCCATATAATACAACACTACCCCGTTCCCAAGCCCCTCCTATCAAAAAATCAAAACCAAAGTTTTTCTACATACAGCCTTCACCACCACCAAATGCCTCTCTAGCAAATAAAATTAATAATACCTTGGTCTTATAAAGTGCTTTATCTGCAGGCGCCTCAAAGTGATTATTATTTGAATGACAGGTATGCTAAGTTTTTGAATTATGAGACCCATTTATATAGCACCTTGTAAGGGTTTACACAATCTTTAGCCAACCATGCCAGAAGCTCTTGGGCGGGCCCTTTCTCTTAATAAGTAAACTGGGTTCTTTTACGTGCGCTACATAACACACACAGGACCAGCATCACATAACCCATGGGACCAACTTGGTTTACATCCCCTTCGGAAGGATGAAGCAATTATGGTTAACTGTTTTGCTCAATTGCCTGGGACTGGAACCCACAATAGGACAACACCAGGGCCCAGTTTCTTGGCTCTGCTTACCACGGAATTATGCGCATACGGCACTTAGAATTGCGTGCTTTACAGGGCCCTGTTAGCTCAGAAATCCGCTGTATGCCGTGCCATCAAAGTGGGCCAAGAACTTGAGCCTGATGCATGCACTAGACTGTTCGGCTACAACACTTCATAAACGTACTGTACCCAACCCTGTGGACTTTGATAAGATTGTTAATCCTGGCAAGCTATAATGGTTGGTCCGGGCAGAAGGTCGGATAGTGTTTTGAACTTGTCCCCTGACTTTTCCTATCCATTAGGTGACTCCATTGTGGTAGCTCCCAGCCAGACATTATCCAATCAGGAGTACCACATGCTACGAGAGACTGCGCTGAAGTGTGTGCGTCACCTTGGCATTGTAGGGGAGTGTAACATTCAATATGCCCTCCACCCATCCTCGCTGGAGTACTGCATTATTGAAGTCAACGCTAGGCTATCTCGTAGCTCTGCCTTGGCTTCAAAGGCTACAGGGTATATATTTGTTGACTTTTTTTAATTTCCTGGTTTGTTTCTAGTATCTTTGTAAGCTAGGGTACCTTTGTGTTGACTTGTTTGTCGATTTGTATTGTCTTTAAGTGAAATGCCTTCATTAAAAGCAAAAAATATTTTGAAACGTATTTCACATGTATCCCTTGATTGTTAAATAGTCCATAAACTATGTTTGTAAGACTAGATTAAAAAGAAAACATCCAACTGTTAAGCTGGAAAAAGGACAAGAAACACTAAATTTTGTGGCATGTCCTGGCCTAGCGGTTAAGAGCACCGGACTCAAGCTCTGGTGTTTTTGATCAGCAGAGTGTGTGTTCGAGTCCCAGTTGTGGCACTTGTGTCCTTGAGCAAGATACTTTACCACCATTGCTTTGTCCTTCGGACATAAAAGTAAGCCGTAGGTCATGGTACTAAGATTGGTAGTGCACAAAAAAGAACCCAGAACACTTATCGTGGAAGAGTAGGGGGTTAAACCTGGTGTTACTGGTTCACATAGCAAGCACCCTTGTTAACAGGTTTCCTCAGGTTTGGGAGCTATAGTGATAAAGTTCACATTTGAGGCATCCTTTGTTTCATTACCGGAAATATATAATAATAACAATTATAATAAAAAAATTAAAATTCCATTTGTTCTTGGTATTTCAATTGAACATTTTTTTCATACAAAATGGAGAATAGCAAAAATTTACAGAATAAGCAAAAATAGATTATGGTAAACAATCACGAGCATGGAGTCGTCTTCTTGAAGGCAGTGACTTGCAGTGAGATTATTTGTGAACATTTCCCGCAGGTATCCGTTGGCATTCATAGCAGCCAAGTTGGCGTTAGGGATACCGCTGCCGGAGATCCGCAATGCGACCACCGAGTCGACCACAGCGTGTTTTGAGCCTAGTCTGGACTACATCGTCACTAAGATACCTCGCTGGGACCTGGATCGATTCCATCAGACGTCCAACGTCATCGGTAGCGGTATGAAGAGTGTGGGGGAGGTGAGGAAAGGAGAAATTCAAATCTTGGATTTCTTTGTAGTTTGGGAACCACATGATGCCATCTTTAACAATAATAACAATAAAAACTTATGTATAAAGCACTTATAAAAGAGATATCAAAGCACTGTGTTATACAGTATAAGAATAGAACAATTACAAGGGTTTTATAAATAAGAAGAGTTTACGATGTTCAAGAAGGGGTGTCCTTGATATTAATGGGAATGGTGTTCCAAAGTTTTGGGCCAGCTGTTGAGAAAGATCTAGTGCCAAGGAACTTTGAACTTATAGGAATGGTAAGAAGGAGTTTCTCTTCTAATAGAAGATCTGAGTCCCGCCTTAGTACATATTTATTTTGTATTTATTTAATACACATCCAACAGCACGATTAGCGTCTTAAGATTAAGGTGATTAAGTACACCTTTGAGGCATCCTTGCTTTTATTACCACAGATACATAATGATATTACACCATTTGCATATGATTACTTTGAAGGTCATGGCAATCGGTCGTACATTCGAGGAGAGTTTTCAGAAGGCACTACGGATGACACATCCCTCCATCGACGGTTTCTCCCCCACAATGCCGTTGGAAAATCCTTCCCGAAAAACTTGGAGGAAGAGATGAGAGTTCCCTCTAGCCATCGGGTTCACATCATTGCCAAGGTAACGGGACTGTCCGACATATAAATCCTCCTATTGACCCCTTGCATGGCGTGGAACGCACCTCTGCACAATGCGCGTCTATCATTTCCACCGTTTCGGGAGGCAATTCCTTTGCTTACAATTCGACTCCCAAAATGGCTGATAGGCGCGTGTAAGTGCGCTGCACGATGTGGAATGGGTCAATAGGTGCACACTCCAAGATGCCTCAAAATCTCCCATATGCTTGGAGGAACAGGGATTGACAAATGTGTACATCTTTGCTAACACGGAACAACACATGATGTAGAATAGAGCACATTCTTCAAAACATTGAGCGTCGGTTCTTTTCAGAACCACACATTCAAAAAGAGAGATTTTGCAAACCAGTTCTTTTAAACAACATAACTATGAAATGCGTGTGGTAGAGGTTTTTTGTTTTAGAGAAAAGTGATTTTTTTTTTTTCCAATGATGCATTTTCCAGGCTCTCCATGATGGCTATACAGTGGATGAGATTCACGATTTGACGGCCATTGATAAATGGTTCCTTCACAAACTCAAACGAGTTACGGATATCGATCTCAGGTTACTCAAACTGGACCAGTAAGTAGACAAAAGAGAGTAAAAGCCTTTTTCAAGTTTTCAAAGAATAGCCGATGTTACTTCAGGTAGTCCACAGTGTGTAGGGCTCTGTTATTTTGCATATGTGGTGGTGTGTATGAAATTCTCTGATATGTAGAGCCTGGGAGGTTCAAGGGGCCTAATCCTCGAGACCAAAGGGAAGGCATATGCCCAAAATCTTCATTTGCAGTGATGTCATTGATACCCTCTAAAACTTAAGAACTGTAGCGCCCTGGAGGTTTGGGGGGATTCGTCTTTAAAACCAGTGCAAAATTTTCCAGTTTTGAATTTGTGAAAATGTGAAAGAACGGAATTTATTTGAATTGGTACATCCAGGCAAACCATCTCGGCTGAGACGCTCTTGAATGCCAAGAAAGCTGGTTTCTCCGACTTGCAAATTGGAAACCGACTGAATGCCTGCGAAACAGAAGTCCGAGATCTGAGGCAACAGCATGACATCAAACCCTGGGTGAAACAGGTTAGTCCTGGACGCAGATAACAAGGCCCTGGTTGATACCAACTCTTGCCTTTCCATTCCAGTTGTGTGCCAACATCAACTCAAGAAGTACCGTTACACTATTTCATTTTGTTCTTGTTTTCTCTCCTAGATTGACACAATGGCCGCTGAGTACCCAGCCAGAACCAACTACCTGTATTGCTCATACAACGGAATGGTCAGTTGTTAATAATGCTTTTGTATTCTTTGCTTTAAATGTGCTATCGGGTTGTTATTTCTTCGCTATCAAGTTGAAAGTTAGCGGGGCACGGGTCACAATAGTATAAGTTTTATCGCAGCTTGGCTGGTTAACCTGTTTCTTCTTAGAAATTTTCTGTGCTTGGCTCATTATTGTTAAAATTGGGCCCTTCTTAGAACTTCACTGCATTGATCACATGCACCCGATGCAGAGGCAGGTGCCCTAGCCAACTTCATCCCTCAATTATTTCAGCCAGAAGCAAGTAAATTAAGGGCAGCAAATTATTTTACGGAAAGAGGCATAAACTGTTTTAAAAAAAGTTGAAGACTGCTTTATGTTGGTATTAGTGACATTTGTAACTTTTGTATTGATTATCTATAATTAGAATGTAGCTTCATACAAATTATATGAATATGTTTCTCCCTTGGACTGTATTTTCTTTAGGAACATGACATCAGCTTCGATGACAGGAGCACAATGGTTCTTGGGTGTGGACCATACCATATAGGTAAGTCCGCAAGCCTACTGTATGTATCCTTCGAAGTAAAAATTTGTTGCAGTGTGTACGTGTGCAGCAGTGCATGCATTGCTGTCGATTTGAAAGTTTCTCTTCTGTGGTTTTTACTTTCTTGTGTGGAAGATATTTCCACTTGGCCTTTTGTTGCTTATAACTTCTCTGATGCTGCCAAATTTGTTTCTTCTGTTCTTAAATTATTCCTCCAAACAAATTGCAGTACCTTTCTGTCTATGCTAGTCTTCCTCTTAACCCTTCTTTATAGATTTGTTTAATGTATACACAACTCCTTGTAATAAACCGTGAGTATTAATCACAGAATTAAAGGTATTCTGCAAGAAACTCGTCTCATTATTTCATTCCACTTTCAGGAAGTAGTGTGGAGTTTGACTGGTGTGCAGTATCCTGCATCCGTTCTCTAAGGGAGATGGGGCACAAGACCATAGTGGTCAACCACAATCCTGAGACTGTCAGCACAGACTTTGACGAGTGTGATAGGTTGTACTTTGAGGAACTGTCCAGAGAGAGGGTTCTAGACATCTACAATCAGGAGGTATGGAGAAACTTAGTCTTATCCCCTAGGTGATATGACAATGATGAGTACTGATTATCTTTATATCATAAAGGTATCAGACTATAATGTCACCCTTCCCGCCTTGTTGGTGATGTTGATTTGAATGGGAGTAAAAACAAGATGGCTGCATCTTGACAAAGATCGGTTTCAGTTCGGGGTAGATCAACACCATGTGTGTAGCTTGACTACTCTTTACTAACATAAATCTCTGTTTGTCATCTTTAGGTGTACATGTTTTAAGACTGTCAGGAGATCAAAACTGATATAAATCCTCCAAAACTCCAAATATCCCCAAACCCCAAGTCTTGCATTATGTCAAATATTTTGCTACACATCCAACAGCACAAGCACCCACGGATGAATAGAAGATGATAATGAAACCGTTAGTTTAAGATGTTGGAGAAAAACCCCAAATGGGGGGAAAACCCACACACTCAAGTAGGGACTGAAAACCCAATCCACATTCAAGCTCAAGTGTGAGGCGGGATTCGAACCAGGGTCCACAGAGGTAAAAGGCAGGGCAACAAACGACATGGTTCGCCTTGTGGTCTTGAGAAAAGCGTGTCTAAACTAACAAGATGAGAGAGAAAACGGTGGTCTTTCATTACCGCTGTGGAATAGTGTGCTTTGCCAAAGTTAATTTTTGTCCATTATGTATATATTTCGTTTACAGCAAAGTACTGGGGTAATAGTATCAGTAGGGGGTCAGATTCCGAATAATCTAGCCCTCCCCCTCTACAACGATGGAGTCAACATCTTGGGAACAAGCCCCTTACAGATCAATGCGGCAGAGGAGAGGTATGTTTCCTGAATTCAATTCAATTCAATTCAATTGACTTGACTTTATTATCCTAAACGGGAAATTTGTTTCCGCCTTTACATCAATAAGTTATAAATACAAAAAATTACAATATGCTAGAATTTACCGTTTCAGTACAAAAATGCATAAAAAACACAATACTTCATTACTGTATTTTTGCCACGGTGTTGCTTTTAATGGTGTCATCCATGATACAGATAGTCATTTTGTAAGCAGAAAATGAGAAAAATACCGTGTAAGTAGGATCTCTTTTTTGCCATGCTTGTTGGAAACTTTCTTTACACGTTTTTAAAATTAAGCCTAAGCCCATTCCATGTGGGTCTGAAAACGAAAATACTTTTCAATCAAATTCTCTAATGTAACAAGAACAACCATCGTGTTTGGATTTGTTTTGCTCGCGAAACCTATGCCAACGTGTGTCCATAATTTGGCCTAGGCCCGACACATAACTCTATGATCACGAAACAAAAACTGATGCACATCCAACATGAACAAATACGTTTATTGTATCTGTATCTGTATTTGTACGAAACCTCTCTAATAGCTTGTGTTTGTAAACGATTATATTATTTGTTAGAGAACACTGTCACATTTTGACATTGTTTTTGTTTTTGTAGGTCAATCTTTTCAGCCACCATGGATGAGATTAATGTTAATCAGGCGCCATGGAGGGCACTCTCCTCATTGGTGAGTTTTAGTATAGGGGTATTCTTGGTAACAGACTCAACTAAGGAAACATTGTGGGATTAAGCTATTTGAAAGACAATCTGATGCAGTTTCAATATTAATATTTATTAATATTTGATGATAATGTAATTTTTTCACTAGGATGAAGCCCTTGAATTTGCAGCAAGTGTTGGCTATCCATGTTTACTACGACCATCATTCGTCTTAAGGTGAGTCTTAAATAAACATTATACTATTAAAGAGAGATGGGTGGGGGACTTGGCAAGGAATGACTGAATGGAGAAGTTGTCCTTGGTATAAGTTTGTGTGTTGAACAAGTGTACTGTTGAATGAGTCACAGGTAATATGCGTCACATGGCATATGAATATCGACCTGTTTCTGCTATCAAGTCTTGGGGTTGGGGGATTCCTTGGACTCTTAATCTAACTTGGTTCATGTAGAACAAGTGTCTATTAACTCATAAAGAGAAATTGTCTTGACATCTCTCACAACAGTGGGTCAGCAATGAATGTTGCTTATGGTCCGGAGGATCTAAGGAACTTCCTGGCTGCAGCTGCAAGGGTATCTCAGGAGCATCCGGTGGTCATCACAAAGTTTGTTGAGAATGCCCGGGAAATTGAGATGGATGCTGTGGCTCAGGACGGAAAGGTAAAGAGAAATTATTGTTCAGGGCTGATGGGAAAAAACTAAATTGTAGCTCAGGCCGGTTGGGTGAAGATAAACTTCTGTTCATGCCGGGAAGTTAAAGAGAAATTGCAGTTTAGGGCTGAAAGGTGAAAACAAAAATATAGCTCAGGACAGGAAGGTAAAGATAAACTTTAGCTCATGCTGGGAATGTAAAGAGAAATTACAGTTCAAGGTTGAAAGGTGAAAACAAAATTGTAGCTCAGGACGGGAAGGTTAAGAAATTGTGGCTCAGGAAGGAAAGGTAAAAAGAGAATTTAGACGGTTCAGGGCTGAAAGGTGAAAATTGTAGTGTAAAGCAAAAAGGTAACATCTGGAGGGTTGTGGTAACAGTATTTTCAACAGAGGTTTTTTTTTTCTCAGAGTGGTAGATCCCTCTTATGACATCACAAGCTCTAACACGACCCTCACAGAGGTCAAAATAAGGTCCTTCTTTGGTTGACAGTTGTAATAGGTGCGGTACTTGTGTGCATGCGTTTCCATCATCTGACTTCATTTGTCGTGGAGTATGCAAGAGGTATATTAGAAATTCATGTGAATGTGCATTTGAGTCAATTGGGAAACACGTCAAATGCATATAACTGAGTAACTTGACTCAATGTAGTACTTTGAAGACATTAATGTGTCGTTCTTCCTTAAGGTTGTTGCCCATGCCATTACGGAGCACGTAGAGAACGCCGGGGTACATTCCGGTGATGCTACCCTCATTCTTCCACCTCAGACCATCAGCGCTGAAGTCATCAACAAGGTAGGATCACAAAACTACACATTCCCAGAAATTTGATTATTGCTTTCAGAAATGGTAGAGATATGACAAAATGGGAAATGTTTCAGTTGTACTAAAACTGTTCGGGAAAGAGTGAGAATTGGAAGGTTGTTCAGTTGTATAATCACGCATATTTGATATTATTAATAATACGTGTGCATTTATAATGCGCCATCTCTCTAGCATAACAAGCAACAATAGAGAAACTTCTAATATTAAGATACAAATCATAAATTGAACAATTCAATACACATTAAGGAACATGTACAATATCACTAATTATATACCGAGTTAAACAAATGAGCTTAAAGCAAGTTTTTGAAAAGGTTAAAAGAATAATATTGACAAGTAAAGTGTTCCATAAAGTGTTCCATGTTCCGTATAGTTTCATAAACAAATGAATGTAGAATCAAAGTAATGAGCAATATTTTCTCTTTCTTTAGATCAAGGATGCAACAGCTAAGATAGCCAAGAGGTTCAACATCTCTGGACCGTTTAACAGTCAGTTCTTGGCAAAGGATAATGAGATCATGGTAAGAGATAGTTGCAGTTTCTCGACAGAGGAGAGGGGTAGTTTTTTGAGGGGTGGTTGGTGGACACTCCTCCATCATATTTAAGTTAACATAACGCTTGAACTGGGACACATTATAGGCAGCAAGGGAACCGGATGCAGACAAGGAATTTCAAAGTACAGCAGTGCATGGGAAGAAATTTGTTGAATAAATGAATAGTTCTGATAAACATTTGTGAATCAATTGCCGGGTCTGAACCAAACGATTTTGGCTACGGCTACGGCTACAGCTATGGCCATTGGCTGCAATGACAAGATTACAGAATAGGATTTTTCAGAAATCCCTCAATAGCCACTGCCAGTGACTTTAATAGCAGAAGCTCGGGTGAACTCAATACTCGGATCTGTAGTTAGTCTTGGAGCATAATGATGAAACTGTCAAGGTGTTACTTCAATGGCTCTTCTCAGAGTCGGCTCTTGAAAGATTTGTTAACATGGTGCTTATCCAGGCCTTCTCTCAACTGTATGACTTCAAAAATTCCTTTTTACGTATTTTTCTTATAAAAAGGTAATTGAGTGCAATCTACGAGCCTCGCGGTCTTTCCCATTCGTCTCCAAAACCATCAACTGTGACTTCATTGACGTAGCAACAAAGGTCATGCTGAAGGAGCCTTTCGACCCCAATATGCTGCCCTCGCTTCACAACCCATTTATCCCACAGGACTATGTCGGCATTAAGGCGCCCATGTTTTCTTGGCCGCGTCTCAGGGATGCCGATCCATTGCTGAGGTGTGAGATGGCTTCGACCGGGGAGGTAGGAGAGACAACAATATCGCTTCCAAATTTGAAAACAACAAATTCAATCATTACTCCTCCAAACAAAAACAGTATTTGATCTTTCAACAACCACTTTGTAGGTTTTTACCTACCACCTGCGGAACGCATTTCATAAGGTCTGTAAAGGCCGAAAACTTGCTAAGCATAGAAACTTGCTTTGCAGAAATCGGTTGCCAGCCAAAATGTCATGGAGTTTAGGCTGTTGCAACTGGTACTCCACTCATCGTTTGCTTAACAAAGAAATGTTGTTTTTCACAGCTTAACGATACGGGGCTCTGGAAGTAAGATTACCCAAGTCTCATTTTCCTTTTCACCTGCAGGTTGCTTGTTTTGGACCCACTGTAAATGCAGCATTCTTAAAGGCTCTTCTGTCAACAGGGTTCAAGATTCCAAAACAGAACATCCTAATCGGGATGCAGAAGAAATTCGAACCAGAAATTTTGCCGACAGTCCATAAATTACACCGGATGGGCTACAAGGTAATTCTTTAGGGACTAACTGAAGTATCTTCCATATTTTGAAGTGGGAAATCCTTTGAGCTCAAACTGATTTTTTTCTTCAGCTGATTTTCCATGAAAGCATTTAGTAGTGCCCATGTCGATCTAGATCAAGTCGCGTCTTCATTAACACAGATGAGATCTTAAGTTTCTCTCAAATGAAGTAATAATATCTTGTGACTGGATGTGGTGTAGAAGTAGGTCAAAGGCTACGCCTCGAGGGTAAAAAAGCTACTCTCTAAGTTAATTTTAAAGTTGATAGTTATGTCTTTCTGCTGGATTTTATTTTAGTTGTTCGCCACGGAGAAGACGGCGGAGTATTTGAACGATCATAATATCAAAGTGGAGGTCGTGGCTTGGCCTCTGGCTGATCAACACGAGAAGACAGATGCCCCATCGGCAATCAAGTAAGTATGGGCAAGCAATACATACCCAGTGTGGACCAAACCCAAAAGACGTCCACACAATGAAGGGTCCTGAGACATTGTGGGGACTTTACACACGTCCACACAGACATTTTCTGAACTGCAAAATAACAAATGAATGTCCACAGACTGCATGTAACACAGAACTGTGTGATTGTGTGAAATGAAAATAAGCTCAACAATTTAAATAGCATCGTGGGTGAAGGAAGAGTGTGTATAATATCACTGTTTTCCATTGTCATTGAATGCCATGGTGTTACCTCTGTTTTGCTGTCATTCAGAAATTTGGTCAGCCCAGGGGAGCTTTTCGCAACAGTTTTTTTCCCCGATTTTACTCATTGTATATACTTTTCTTATTTTGGGAGGGAAGAATGCTTCAGTAATAGTACCACAATAAAAAATATTTTCCAAAACTGACCAAAGCACGTTACATAGTACATAAAGAACAAGAAAACAACACTAACACATACTGAGCATCGGGAAACAATTACATCTTCAGATACACTCTTTAAGAGTCACAACTCAAGAAGAGTCTTCAATGTTAATTGGAAGACTGTTCCAAAGTGCAGCAGCAGAATGTTAGAATGCATTTTGCCAAAGTGGCTCTACGGGTGAAGTGATTGAAGTAGACTGTCTTCATAGCCACTTTTGGGGTGTCAAACAGGCAACCATAGGAATACGACCCAGGGGGGCAGGTGGGGCAACTGGCCTCATGGGGGGAACATTTGGGCACGGCAAGAAGAGCAAAAAATTGGAAAGAGAAAGCAACAAATACATTTTAGGTCTGTACAGTTTCAGGCACCAAACTCCTCTGCCCCCCTCAACCAAAGAGTCCCCACACTCCCATGGCTCTGACCCACATGTTGTTCAAGGTTGGCAAAAGGGCATGCTCATGATTTCCGTTGAAAATGCTTAAGTGAGTGCCTTAAACGGCGAGCCAATGCAAGAACAAGTCAATTTGCATATTCGTTCAACCTTGACGACAGAGCAGCCTCAGAAATAAATGACCGTGACTGTTTTGCTTTTCCATCAGATTGATACAGAGTAAGGAGATTGATTTAGTAATTAATCTACCCAACAATAACACTCGCTATGTACAAGACAACTACCTGATCAGACGATGTGCCATCGATTCAGGGGTACCCCTCATGACCAACTTTGAGGTAAGTAATGTTCCCCGTAGACACAGTCACAAATCTAAGTCTGATTCTCATTTCATACATTGGGACCAGCCTATTTGTCTTTGAAGCCTCGGTTTGGTGAAAGCATGGTTAAAGTAGCGAAATCAAGATGGCCGTATCATGATGAAAATCTACAAGGCTTTTTATCAGTGAGACAACTTGATTGACAAAAATAGTAGAAAAATATGTGTATTCACCAGAGTTTTTTCACTTGGTTTTTCTACGGTCTGCGAATCCCCTACGTAGATAGTTGCACATATTTTACACAAAGGTAAACATTAACGCGAGCGTGTGTATAACTCTCACAACAGACCTCTGCAAACTTTCACACCATTAATTTTATGTGATTGCATACATAACATGCATCTTAAACGTCCGGTTCTTTGATTTCTTTTCTTGCATGAAGTTGGTGAAGCTCTTTGCAGAAGCATTAAAAGATGTAGGGAAGCTGGACGCAACGACCCTGTTTCACTTCAAGAAGCCAAGACACTCTGCCAAGCACTGAAACCCAAGCCAGAGGTTAAGTCAACAGCACTCGGTGCTTGGACAGGGTTTTGTTTGCGGCTCTTTTGATTTACTTTTCCCATTCATGGTCTTAGCTAGAGTGGCTTCTTCTGGACACCTTGTAAAATCTGGACACTTGCAAAGCTATTGTCAGTGAACAATTTGGCAACCTTTCTTTAAAAATGTATAGCAAATTTGGTTGCCTTACTGCAACACACACTGGCATACACTCTCTGCAAGAACCCATACAATAGACTGTTATTATGCTGCAACATTAGACTATTATCATACTGCAACAACCATTATTCAAGCAACTATTGTTCTGGTGTCATAGGGGATTTGGTCCCCTCCTACGGTAAATTAACATGGACTGAAGGAAGTCTACTCATAAGAGGGCGCTATCATACAAGATTTCTACACAATTTGCCGTGTGGGGGCATAGAATCTCCACACCGGCAACCATAGCTCCATGTCTGTTAGTGCAATTATGTACGGACCTACTACAATGTACATTAAAACAAATGACTTGCATTTGTAACGATGTTATGAAAGGCTGTTTTGTTTGCTTTTACTTTCTCGATGATGCCAACGATAGGTTTTAGGTTTATGTAATCGGGGTTTTAAACAAAAGTAACCTTGAATCAGAATTTATTTTCTATTTTTATGTGAAGAATTTGTTTTTTCTTAAACTGAAATAGTGGCTGAATAGAGTCCCTTTTGTATCAGGCTAGTGAGCAGTGAAGAAGGATGGTACATTGACACTTGATAAAACGTTCTTTGCAGTTGAGACAACTGCTCTAGATTCTGGATGGTCTTTGGTCATAGTTATGCTGAAATTTCAAATATCTTTAAAAAAGATGTTGTTGTCTAATACAGGGTTTATAGTTATTATTATGTTTTAATATTGAAGACAATTTACAAAAAGCTTAAAGGCAAAGAAGGGACACCCTTATTGTTTCTTTTGGTGTCAAACGGTCTAGTTGACTATCCACAGTATTATTGTTTTCCTTCAAGGGCAAAGATTGGTAACTTTTGAAAATATTGATTAGTTTGAATCTGAAAGCTCTGACTGTTTAACGCTGTACTTTAACCAATCCTCCAGAAACACTGTCATAGTGGAGGAAATAGCATTTGAAGACCTCTGAAATTACGATTGTTTATTTTGATTGCTGCAATCAGAATAAGCCTGATATGAATGTGTACAAAATCCACAACAAAAAAATCAACCGTTTTTTTTGTTCTTTCTTTTGAAACGTGACTATCTTATTTGATGAAATCGCCAAAGGGTAGGAATTGAAACTTTGCATGGTGGAAATACAATCTTTGTTTGCGGTAACAACACAATGCACACAAATCTTTGAGTTGTGGTGGTTCTGAAAAGAGCCGGTGGTGAATCAACTCGACGTTTCGATTAGTATGCTCTGATAGTCTTCAGGCAAAAAAAAAGGGATAACTGTTTGGTGTTGGGTTTTTATGGACATTTTTGAGGATGGAGATGAATTTGCTCTTTCAAAAAACCAATGATGTAATCCATTTCCATGAACAAATCAAGAAAACCGTGGATAGATAATTTGCCCACTGTGACATCAAAAGAGACAGTATGGATGCTGCTGCCCTGCAGTATGCACCCCCCATACCGATGGATTTTTGAGGTGACTCTAACCAAATGAATGCAAAACAGCATGAATACAAACAGCACAGGACAGTGCCACAATTTACATTGCGTTTGATTTGTTCCTCCCTATTTCATGAATTGGGTTGGGTGTCGGTAGAAATTAACACTGATTCTTCAAAAGAGTCAGATGTGGAGCATTGTGTTTTATCCTTCAAAAGGATTCACTCTTACAAAAAGGAAACTGCCGAATTGTCACCAATGGACTGACTTAGTCTCGCAGGTAATTTGTCATCAGTGTTGTACTCCGTTCTTTGATTACAATTATTTAAACTAGTCATAAATGCATAAATTACTTTATGAGAGTTTCGGCATGTGTAGAAATTCTTTAAATGTATATCACAAGCCATGTACTACATACAGTCAAGGCTCTGTTTGTGTGTGTGTTTTTAATTGTTTTTTTTAAATGATTTTCTTTTGGTAGAATTTGTTTTTAATCGCTTTGAAAACGAAATGATATGCGGCTTGTTCTTTAACACCAAACCCTGCTTTCTGTCAAATCCAGGTTTGGTGATAAATCTGAATTCAACGATTCAAATGGAGATTCACACTGTCCTTCACCACACCCTGCCTAAAACAAAAATAACCTTAAATTATTTTCACTTGATAAATATAAATGTTAATGTATTGTGAAGCTGGGTAGCCTTTACATGCTTTAAGTACGCACAGGTCGTTACATTGAGATATCACCATGGTAATCCCATGTTAATACTGTCCATGGCACTTTATAGACGGGACTGTATTATTCACTGTGGAGAGGAAGTGCTTTTTGTGCTTTATTCGTTTTGTTTGACAAGAGATATTTTGTAAGCTGGAGAAGGCAGTTTTATATTTCCTGTTCAGAATGCATTGACGACTATCTATTTATACTTCTGACATGGGCTATGATAATTCTTCAGACGTATACATTTTTCGGATAGTTGTGAGGAATAACATAAATTTATCTGTGCGTTTTTGTGTAAGCAAGCTTTTATTTTATTTTTAAAGCTCATTTTTACAACCGTGTAGGAAGTGTCATTTTTGTTCTTTCTTATTTCATGATAATTAATGTTAAATCACACAGTGGAACTTGAAAATAATATGCTTGGGAACTGATGGACTTGTTGTAATGAAATACTATACATATTTTGTTTGTTTGTTTGTTTGTTTAATTGTTTGTTTGCCCTGCAGTGTTGATTAATTTTTGATTTCCTTTTTAAATTCTCAATTTATTATTGAATTGTATCTTCATTACTTTTATGTTCATGTAAGCATCTTGAAATGCCATTGACAAGATGTTGTGCAATCACTCTTCCCTAAACATATTGTTTCTGTCTCTGGCAGCTAATATTCATAAAAGAAGACTGGAGAAAATTAAGGAAAAAAAAAAAATTTGCAAAGAAAACAATTTGAAAATCACAAATCACTTTTTAATTTTTTTTTTTTTTTTAAATAAGCACTGAGGGAAGCTTGAAAAAATGCAATTGTGAAGTAGAAGTCATGTGTAATTCAATTTTGTGGGGTCATGTTTGTTGGAATAGCCTAACAGATGTCAGTAGAAAAACAGTACTGCCTGCAAAAACCGGCGTCTACCATCTTTCCCAATTGTCGAGAAATAACTTAAACAAAACGAAGATGTATAAATACTTTTATATCCAAACAAGATATTTTTCAGAACAATGTTCCCACTGTTTGAAACACCATCAAGATTTCTTTTTCGTTCTGATTTAAGGATTTCCACATTATTCCTTGGCCTTCAGACTTCAATGGTATAAACTTTCAATCAAGGGAATTGATACAACCTTATTTTGTCTCAACCTATAGTTTTTCTATTTGCTGTTTTGTTTACAGTCTGTAAATCACTGCCTCATGCCTTCATACCCTTGTTCCGTCCCAACTATAGTTGGGACCAGCCCAACTACAGTTGCGACCACTCCCAACATTACAGTTTGAATGGCCCAACTATCTGGGATTCATTGCGTGGTCGTGTAATCAGTCAGTGTGGCTCTAAAGTAATTTCCGATCAATTCAAGTTTCTCTTGACTTAGACTTGGGGCTCATACGTGGTATTCGGTAATTATCATGGAAAAACTGACAAGGATCCATTAATGCATGTTCTGACCATGGAGGTTTCTACCTCCATGTTCTGACCTTGCCCAATTGCGCACCCATACGCACCTGCGCTGCCTGCCAGCAGCAGCCTATAGGTATTGTGACCACCGATCCCCATGCACAGTGAAAAATCTCTGATCCCCAGCTAGAGTTGTGCCGTCCCAACTGTAACTATGGACGAAGAAAATTGTCTTCCTCCATTCTGCAACACTCAAGTTCTAAAGTTGGGACAGAACATCCTCGTACCTAAACGCAGAGGAGACTTTTACATTAGGCCCCTGTATTGTCCAGCCCCGAAACGTTTAAATCGAAGACTGTAGTTGAACATGGAAAAATATGGTTGTATTTTCTACTGAAATATTTGAGACTATTACGGAGAGAGAATATAACCCTGGTGTCTAGAAATCTATTTTTGCAGTGTAAGCCAAGCTATAAGTGAATCAGGGTATTTGTTTGTAATTTGAATTAGAGATGCGCTGTACTCTTTGTGTATTATTAGTAATAAGTCATGCATTGTTGCTTACTGTCGACAATGGAGTTTGTGATGAATAAATTTATCTATCAGACAGCACTCACGCTTTAGACTTGTAATTTGTAATGTTATTTATTTGTTGTTTATTATTATGTTATTTCTGGAGCAGTGAGTGCGGTATGATAAAGCACTACGTTATGTTATTTGATTTGAAAGAGCAATGGGACAGTGTAGGTACATTTATTTAGATTTCCCCCACGACTGAAACCATCGAGGCTAGAATGTCTTAAAATGTATTACAAATAGTCATGTGGTACTCGATAAGAGCATGATGCATATATCCACCATCCTACTGTGTCTTCACTGTTTTGTGGTCTCAGGATTATCTTTAGAGGATTTCAGGAGGGGGGGGGGTACATCTGTACAAGAGGAAAATAGTGTGTTCAAGTATGGGAACATTTTGGGGAGATACCCTCTGCCCCCATATCGGGCATGGATATAACAAAAAATACTCTGTTTCCTCAGTGTTCAATGTTCCCATCGCGCGTACAGGGCCCTCACGACCAACTTGACGGCAAAATGATCGAGTAATAATTACTGTTTGAGTGGACTCTGACCGATATCCTGCACCGAAAATTCCAAACCTAACCATTATTGAAAAACCACTTAATAACTGACAATGTATAAAAAGGCAAAAGGCCAACGTCAATGCAAATAATAGTCGGCCTGGCTGCAAGGATCTCTCTCAGTGTGCTGTCGTGCTTTTTTTTTGGGGGGGGGGGGGGTAATGCAAGGCACTGAACATCCAATTTCACTGAAGAACAAAACTCACCCTGACTCTGCAGAGTAATTAATCGCGTAGGGTAAACAAAACGGAACCTGCCCTGCTTTTGGGGGTCTTAAAACAAGGGATATATTACACTGGCCTTGTCAAAAGAAGAATGATCTAACTTACATGCACGGGTTTGGTATAGATGACAACCAAGCGTCGGGTCAGGAAGGGGTTGATGGTGGAATGACCAAAATGAACAACATGTATAGCGCAATCTGTGTTAGAAAATAACCAAAAGAAAAAAAAAACAATCACCACATTTGTCTATGCACAATTCTAGTGTCGTTTCCAGGCTTCTTAGACTAATGCCGCAACTTCCCATGTAAATAGAAACGTTTAAACATATAGTGATCTATAAATATTGACAAGTCAATGTGTTGATGAAGAGATATTGTGTAGGTCTATATTTATTGAATCACAAATCGGGCCTCGTGTATGAGTCGAACACTCCCTTCCTCTCATGATCGGATCACAGAGCAAGTTTGTTTGAATGTCGCAGCCGTTGTCTGAATCCCATGGAGAAGGTGGCACCTATAGATCTAATCATGGCATGGAAAGATAGATGATGGCACGGATACGAGGCTTAAACCACCACCGGGAAGGCGAGGTCGCTCACGACCTGACACGCTGGCCAGCTCTAGCGGGGCAACGGCCTCGGTGATAACGGGTTACCGGCCCTGCTTGAACCATCACTGGGGAGCCTACTATAGGCAAGTATATTATAATAGTCGGATTAGTTGTTAAAAATTGATAATTGTTATGGAAGTCGGCGTTTGGCAACGTGACCTTTGTTGTGTCAGATTAAAATGGGCAAGAAAAAAGAAAATACTGGGGCAGATACGAGTGAAGCTAGAAATCAGCCCGTACATTATGGAGGTAGCTTTATACAATACAAGTAACAACACGAAATGTTTACATCCTGCCTTTGGATAAACTCGGTGACACTTTTTTATTTTGGAGAAGAAAAACAGAAAAACACACACCAAAGAAACAACTACAACAAAACAAAAACAATTAACTCTTGAGAAATGTGAAATGTGAGGGTGAGATGAACTTGCACAGCTTGCTGTATCCACACCGAGAGGTTGACTGGTCATGTTAGTCAGTAGTGGGCGTGAAAAGATTAACGTTTCTTTAGAGCTCTGATGCAATTTGTTCAAAATGCACGTTTTCTCATTGTGTGCTTGTTTTTGCTTCGATGTAGCTAGTTTAATTTGTCAATGAAAACAAAAACCTTGTCATATTTCTTCGTTTTATTGGTTTGGACTCGGCAAACTAATTAATTATTACAACGAGTTTACTTTCGTGTATCGGGCGAATTAGTTTCACAGCGCGTGTAAGCCTTTACGTTGGTTTCATTTTGGACCCTTTTACAGGAATCCACAGAATTTTACCCATTAACTTCTGATTGACCCCGGATGTTATTTAAAAGCTTTCAAGCAATTACGCCCATCCTTGTCCATTTGTAACTTTGTCCCAATAATCTACAATGAATGAGGCGCACGGTCTCGTGAGGATCTTGCCCAATAATTGGTGGCGAATCGCGAGTACCTACCATACCGGTACTGACCGCTCGACTCCACGATGAAAATGAACTTTGACAGACCATTAGAAAAACGTAATTTGGGTATTACAAATGATAAATGCTTTTGTACAGGACATGCGATGCATCTGTTAGTCCACTTGGCAACCGCGATTCAAAGCCGTTGCTTGCTTCGTCGTCTATTTATATCCATTGTTTTATAACTAAACATCAAAGATTACAACTTGGTGTTTGCTTTCAGCGTTAGGAAACGATTGATTGGTTTGTTATCGTCGTATTTAATAAAACACACGAAGTACCAATAAAATGGCGAACGTGTCAATAAATAAAGTCTTCTCGACTTAAATCTCTTTTAACCATGATTAAACAAAAATTGTTTGTTGTTTAAATTGTATAGCCCGATTTTCGCCGAAAGAAAATTTAAAGATTGTTTTCCTCTGAGAATGAATTTTGACAGATGATGCTGTTTCAAAACGAAAAACATACACAACAAGTAGCAGGAAACCAGTCAGAGATGGCACGTGCGGAATTGTTTTTTCGGCTGGTAACCTATATTTCCGGTAAGCACAATTTACGCTTTGCTTTGTGCTTGGGCAGGTCTGCGAATGTAGGCCCAGCTGCAGGCTTGCACCTCTCACATAAACGGATTTTGATACAGTATGCGTAAGAAGTGACTGACTCCATTATCTACGTAAGTGAACGACTCCACTGGTTCCCAAGGTGACCCCCAGGTTCGGATCTTATTTTGAATGTATAATTTGACAAATAATTCAAAATATTCTATGGATCTAAAAATGGTCAGATTATTACCACCTCGAACCCCAAAGGAGTTAGCTACTGAGAGCTTTCCAAGACAAAAACATACGCAGTCAGTAAACTTGACAATTTTTCAGCATAAAAAACGTTAACATAACATAATAAGGCGCATAAACTAACATAGAGGAGTTTTAAGAGCCTTATACGAAATATGAATAAACTAAAAGATTCCCTAATGACAGGACGAAGACTGCTACACTGAAAGCTTTTTTGACACAGAGCTTTGTTTGCACGCGGAATATTCAAGTGAGTGATGTCAAGTGTGGACCGAAGAAAACGCAGAGGAGTGCATAAACATGACAGTATACATTGGACAAAATATCACACGAGTAGTTTGGTCGACATTTGTGAACAAAAGGAGCAAGTTCTCTAATCGGTAGCCAATCAAGTTCCCTGAGTGATTGGGGGGGGGGGGGCGTCCTATCAAGGCTGTGGAACCATACCAAACGAGCTGCACTATTAGGTAATCTTTAAACTCGTTGGGTCGAGTTATCTTTAAAAAGTCAAACTTGCATTGAAAGGTCGTAAGTCTTGTGAAGAGAAAAACCGATGCATTTTGATCAGACAGAGAAGTTGTTTTATAAAAAGTAAAACACGTGGTGGGTAAAAAGTTTTGCAAAACATGTACATAAAAGGCTGTCAGAGACGAGATAATGTGATTTAAAAAAGAGCCAAGATGGATGTCGTAATACGAATGACTGTTAGTTACATTTGAGCAACCTCGTCCCCAGTGTGTGTCGAGCAGTACGAGGTTGACCGCTCTCTCACCCTGGTATTGGATCATTTGCATATCCAAACAACTTGGATACGTATGCAAATTAGATTAGTCTGGCTGCTTTTCGAAATTCACATCTTCGTCATGGCCTCGTGGTCCGGTACCAGATTTAATAGCCCGTTTGTACATTTGTTGCCGGCCGGCTGTTTTGACAAAGGTTAATATTTGGTTTTGTCCAACGGTCCAAGTAAGGAGTTTCCCTCACAGGATTTACTATTGTAAACATGGTTGGAAATAAAGTAAACCATGGGGACGAGGTTGACATTTGAGTTCATCTTAGGATGCAAAATCGAGCCTAATCCTACTCCCCCGGAGAGTTTGTACGCCGAACCGCTTCTTGCTCATTCTGTGCAAAGAATAATGTGTCGCCGGAACAGGTTTTGTTCCAACCAAGGTTAGTGATCAGTGGTTCCAGGAAACTGCCAAACTCAGATCAAGGTACCCATGCGAAGGCTGCCTGCATCTCTCCACCCACGTGCAACTATTCACTGGGCCCTTTTCGGGCTCTGGCTTTAGGCTCCATCTACCTGTGTGAAGCCCCGTATCGGAAAGTAAAATCAAAACAACTGATGGAGCTTAAAGACACTGGACACCTTTGGTAATTGTCAAAGACCAGTCTTCTCACTTGGTGTATCTCAAATGCACAAAATAACAAACCTGTGAAAGTTTGAACTCAATTGGTCGTCGAAGTTGCGAGATAATAATGGAAGAAAAAACACCCTTGTCACACGAAGTTGTGTGCTTTCAGATGCTTGATTTCGAGACCTCACGTGTGAGGTCTCAAAATCAGTTCAAATATTTTACAGAGAAATTACTTCTTACTCAAAAACTACGTTACTTCAGAGGGAGCCGTTTCTCACAATGTTTTATACTATCAACAGCTCTCCATTGCTCGTTATAAGTAAGTTTTTATGCTAACAATTATTTTGAGTAATTACCAATAGTGTCCAGTGCCTTTATGCTGGAGCCGGCCCAAGCCGGAGCCAGAGCCGGGTTTCGAGAAGGGACATACGTAACCAATAAGTGGATTATGCTCGATTACTGCGTACATGGTATCTATAAGTATGAATCGGAGACAGCCGGCAACTTTGTTTTAATACCACACGCTGGATGAGGGGTCAACAGTGAAGGGATCCGGGAAAGCGCCCATACCTTATGCGTGTATGCAATTGCCAGCGTGCGGTACGGACAAAAAATCACGGCCTGGCGCTACATTGACCCAAGCACTACCGGGAATATAAAAAGTAGGCCCCTCCAAAGAATGGGGGGGGGGGGGGAATCAAGGGGAGGGATTATTGCGAAAAATCATGACAGGTACTGAATATTGTTTTTCTGAATTTGAAGGGGGAAGACAGTCTTGCCATCCCCCCGAGCTCTATGTGCGTCACTGGCGTTGTGTGTTGGGCAGTTTCATTAAAACCACAAGAAGCAATTGTTTTTAGACCCTCCTTATTGGCAATTACTGAATGCCCTTTTTAAATTCAGGGGTTGCAAGATTTTCTGCACATTGTGGGGGCATTAACCGGAGACTCCCCTGCAGAATTGAGATTTAATCGCCCTGGGCAAGCCAGTGACTGATATTATGTGTCGCGTGAAATTCATTACAGCCTAGCTTAACATCCATTATGTTGCCACGATCTGTCCTGGATACCACGTTGTGTGGGTACACGGGTCTTTCCATTATCAACTGATCTCCAAGCTAGGAGTAGCTAATCTGATAAATTTCCTATTTAGGCAATTTATTCGCACGCAGTTTATAGAGCTTTGGGGCTTTCACCATTCTCAATGGTCAAATGGCTTTCTCTAAAACTGCGAAAAATATTCATAATGTTCAATCCTTCAGCCGTTATCGTTTAATCTTTGTTTAGCAACAAAACATAAACAATAAATAAACAGTTGCATGTTAAGCTGTATAACAATTTCTCTTTCAACTTCTGTCTGTGTGATGGTTTCATTTACATAATAGACCTTTATTTGTTTACAAAATATTGACCGCCATTTTGTATCGGAGGCCTTGCGTAGCAAAACATGTTTAAACTGGCTTGGCAAAAGTTTTACCCTGGATTGTAAAATCATCAGTAATATGGGTAACAGTTCGATGCATTATTGGATAAATAATAAACTGTTATTTTGCCATGACGGAAGGCCGCCTGTGCTTTTGCCAACCACTGGTTGACAAAACTCGCAGCCGTGAAGTTAAAGGAACATTATAGAATTGGTAAGAAAAAAAACTTGTAAAGTATACTTTTTGATCACAGATTTACATAAAACTTACACGGTCTAATGATGAGGATAGTAGAAAACATCCCTTGAAATATTTGTCTGAAATGCCATATTTGATGAGAAATGAATAAACTAACTTTCCGATTGGAGTTAATCGCTCAGTGAGCGTTTTATTCATTTGTTGAATCTATATGATTTCATGCAAAAGTGTATAAATCGTTTTTTTCACAATTTTCTCGTGATCCAGATGGCCGATCGATCTCAAACTTCTACAGGTTTGTCAGTTTATGTATATGGTGGATAATACATAAAGTGCTTACACTGCCAGCAACTGTTTTGTTAGCAAAAACCAATTCTGTAATGTTCCTTTAAAGGTATTATACAAGATTGGTAGAGCTGACAAAACAGTCGCAAACAAAGTTCGTGTTTTGTGTGATTAACCATAAACATGAAATAACAAAACTGTGAAAATTTGAGCTCAACTGGTCATCGAGGTCACGAGAAAATAGTGAAAAGAGACCTTATGTGTTTTCTGTTTTTCAAACATCGAGTTTATTATCGCGCGCGATAAAAACTATTGTTTTATTCATTTCTCAGAAACGATAGCATTTTAGGAAGAAATATTTTAAGGAACCCTTTCTACCATTACTTACTTTAAATCATGTAAGTTATGTGTGAATCTGTGAACATTTGTGTTTTTCGATTTTACCAATAGTGTACAGGGCCTTTAATGAAAGATTTTATATAGAGTAAATTCAACATGGCGGATCAAGCTGCCAGTGTTATTGAAAGGAGAACAAAAACCATAATTCGAACTGTTCTAAGCTGTATATGTACACACACCGCTTGTTACATTATATCAGTCGTCTGATCCGCCCATGAGCAGTGATTAGTGACTGATTACCTTCTTGGATGTTTATCATAAAAATGCAGCAGTATAGTTAAAACATGTGTACAACATTGGTGAGTGTCAAATACCAGTATCCACACTTTGTGTAAACCAACATATCCATGAAATAAAAAGCCCAATCGGTCATCAGAGTCACAAGAAAACAGTAAAAGAACCCTTTATATGATTTCACTGTTTTCAAACATCGGATTTTATCACCGTGATAAAAACTAATCTTTTCACTAATTTCTCAAAAACTGTAGCATTTCAAGCAAAACTATTCCAAGGGAAATTTTCCACCATGACCATCTTCCTACCATGTAAGTTATGTGCAAATCTGTTTTAAAATGTTTAATTTTAGTCTGACCAATATTGTACACAACCTTTAAAGCCCTCTATATATGGTAATTGTGTTTTAAATTCATCTTATTTATTTATTCATTTCAGAATTGAACAGATATTTAAAAAAAAAAATAGGATAAACATTAAAAAGCACTGAAATGTAGCATATAAAATCCAGACAAGAGAACGGGTTGGAGAAAAACTCCGTCCGTGACTCCGCAGGACTGACAAAAAAAAAAAGCTCACTACATTCCAACAGTAAGTTCAAGCAATACAATGGGGACGAGACATAATAAAATTAACACGGATAGAGGTGAGTCTTAAGAGCTTTAAGAAACATACAAACTAGATTCCCTAATGGCAGGGGGGTGGGGGAGATTGTTCCAAATCATCGGCCCCACACTGAAAGCTTTTTTGACCAATAGCTTTGTTTGCACTGGAAACATTCAAGTGAGCGATGGCGAAGATTACACAAAAACTATACGCTCGGGTCGGGAGCTGATGGACGACAGCTTTTCATAAGAGACTCAATAGACACGGAAAACAGGGGAAGCGTGCGTTGTGATCTCGGTCAGGAATTACGCGGATTAAGGTCAAGTGCAAGAGGTTTTTGTATAGCGTTGCCTCAAACATACTGCCGTGTCTTTTTATGGATTTTTGTTTTGTTTTTTCCTTTCTTTTTTGTTAGGCCAGGTAATCTTCATAGGCGACGCTCGAACTCGTTTTGGTGCGCGTGACAAATTGCGGTAATCGGAGACCATTGCATACAGTCCTTGCAGACCGAACGGCCAAGGGCACGTGGTCCTGAGAGAAAAGCGCGGGAAACATCTTATAGGGCTACGTGGTGTTTCTATTCTGGTCCCAGTTGGCCGAAGCTTATAAGCCAATAATGTTTGGTTGATATAAAAGAGGAAGAGATTTCGTAAACAAATGTGCCTTCTGTTGTAAAATGGATTGTGACAGAAAAGCCTCTGAAGAACATTTTGGTAATGCTTTTTGATTTGATATACAGGCCTTGAGCCTAAATAACAGTAAATGACGCCTGACGACGACCTTTAAACGTTAAGACGTTAAGGCTCTTTTCAGAGACAACACCTCTCATTGTTTACATGGCATACTCGGAAGAATAATTATTGAAAATACAACAACAGTGTGATTAAGATGTGCGCAATATAGGAGTTACCGAACAGTGGCTGTGTAGCAAACAAAACGATTTGCAAAAATTGTAATTCCATATCTTCCTTCCAGAATGACAATAATGAAATTGATATCATTTTCCGAAGCCTTCGGGTCTTTGGGGCTATGTTACCTCGAATTCAGGAATTCTACCCGGGAGGGGTAACACAACGAAAAGGAGGTTCGCTATGATTATGGACGCAAGCGTACAATAGGAACTATGGCAAAACGTGGACGAAAATCAAAATGGCCCTGGACTTATATGTATAAACAGCTAATTTTTAAAGTTTACCAAAACAAAAAAAGACAGTGGGAAACTTGGGGGTGCATTATATATAGTGGCGGATACACAAACTCAAATTCTGTCTCATTATTTTCACCTGCAGCTAAAGAGAGAAAATTAAGCCTTCCTCTCACGTTTCCCTAATGACATAACGTCAATACGTCGACAGATCTTGAAGTACTAGACATAACGTGGATTTTAGCTGGTGCTTTTGGTCATCTTTAACACAGTAATTATTTTTGGAATGGATACATTTTTATCACAAAGGCTGGAGGACAAACCGCCAATTTGTTTTTCCTTATACAGTCTCATGATGAAGACGCAGATGGCCGTTGACTTAAGCCATCTCTTACACAGGTTGATATAAAATGTCTTCTCGTTTAAGAAAAGCTCACTGGTGTGATCTTAATCTCAGATAGTCATGGATGTTATTATTGGCACTGACGCGTGGGCTGGACTGGACCGGACACATTGCAATTAAACAAAATATGTACTTAAAACTTCATTGGAAAAAAGTATGATATTACTAAGAATCGGCGTTATTTAAAGCCACCTCCCAAACCAAACAAACGGCAAAAAAAAAAATCAAAACCAACCACTAATGCAATAATAACGCCATGTCGTTACACAGCCCATGCACAATCATAGCAAGAATGTCAGGGTGAGCGTGGCAATGTGCATTTTGTCGGGAAACACCAATAAATTAAATTAAAATTAGTGAAACCAAACCCAGAAACCTCACACTATTAATGAATCAATTATGATGATACACACCGTCATTCAATCAAAAATTATGAACATACATTGTAAAGCTGTGAGTCATTTTGAGATATTTATGGCGGACACAATTCTATGGCATTTTTAGGTTTAGGTAAATTTGTTTGTATTCACACCCGAACCAAACAGTGCACTCCTATAGTGTCCACCACATCTCAAAGGCTATTAAGGTTGCTATATCAGAAAAGTATAACATATTTATACTGAGAGTGCACGCTTTATGTTTTATATATTCATGTATTTGTCCCAAACCTATGTGCTCGAATATAGTGTCGGTATGAACATTGTTGTAAAGGCAAAAATACCAGTGCAGGATATCATTTTATCGACTACAATGTGACACGCGTAAAGTGTCCTTTGTTGTTTATGGCAAACAACTGTGAAATTAACGCGCCAAACAAAAGTGCAGCGAAGCATACTGAAGAGCCTGGCTCCTCAGTCATAGCCAGACTAAAGGCCCTGAGTATTTATTTATTTTTTCTGAGCGGAAAATAACTCCGCGCTGTTGATTTTTAAAAAGGGTTGCCATAGAGTTTTTTTTTTTGTTCTCTCTATCTGTGCTCGAAACTGCGGGAAATTTTTGCATCGTTAGCAATTGAAACCCATCGGCTTAATGGGAAGAGAACGTGACAAGATTGTCAATGTAACAATATACCACATGCGGGTGACTGATCTTTGAAAAGGACAGTGCAGAGAATTTGGGGAAGTTTCAACTCTCATCAGTTCATCAATCGGTAAACCATCCACTTATATCTATTCTGGTGTATAATTTATAGCGAAAATAACTCATTTAAATGCCGGGAAACATGCCATTATACTCGATTGGAATTGAATTCACAATACGAACGAACTTTTCGAACCGTCTTTACTCGTCTTGCTACGTACCGCCAACATTGTGCCAAGACGCACATAAATAGTGAACGACTATTATCAAGAAAAAGTAAAAAGGTATTTCCATGGAAACGCAGCTTGTAATTTGTATATCAGGATGGGACGGCGGTGCACATACATTGTGCCGTCTGTAATAATATAACAACGAAGATGAAGCCCACAAGGTTGTTTTTTACAAAGAATAAGAATTCTTAATCAGCGGTTCATCCGTGTTTGCGATTGTTTAGTTATCGAGGCTCCAGAAAATGCAATCAAATTCATGTATAAAACAGCGACCGTGTTCGTCACAGAATCTGAAGGTACGTTTGGCAATTGGAGCCTACTGATTGTGTTAATGCTATATAAATGTAGGTACATATACAATAAAACTAACCTGTGAAAATTTCACTTCAAAAGGTGGTCGCGTTTTTTAGATATCACCGAAAAACCGGAGCGAATATTTCCACGCAGGAAGAAAATTCCCCATAGGAATACACACAGTCTGAGAAGACAGAAACGCTTCTCAAATTCAAATTTGGGGGAATCAAAAATGATTCCATAACCGTAGTACTTTGAAGTTAAAAGTTTCTCAAAATTCATTATACCACCCAAGGCTGCTGTACTTCTTACCAAGTAAGTTTTTATTGCCATTAATTTTCAGAGTCATTATCAAACGTGTATGCTACTTTGCCTTTAAATATCTCTTTATAAACATCACAATCATTATAATTTTGCCGATTACAGACCAGGCAAACAGTATAAAGGTCCGTATAATTCTCTGCCTGAAATTACGGTACACAAGCTTATCCTATGAATGTTTTGTTCTTGTACCATAATATTGAGAAGCGATGTCCTCTTAGTAATGGTGCATGGCCCGATTTTCGCCCGACCTTTTTTTTAATAACTAACTTGACGAATCTGACAGATAATGCTGTTTCAAAACAAAAACATACAAAACCTTTTTAACATAATGCCACGGGAAATGCATAAAATACATGCAATTTTGTGTGTGCATGGCTGATGGTCATGATTTAATGTCGGGCATCCCGAAAATAATTAATTTCTTGTTCTTCAATATTTAACTACACCACTTATCATCGGCAGATTTTGTGTGTGCAATACCTCCGACGAAAACTTATAACTTTTTCGAATCTATCCAATTTCGGGTCAATTCGGAAAAAATGTGACATAGCATCTTTAACCACGTGCTATTCATTTAGTCTTGCAGGACATCGCGGACATAAAAAAAGAACATGCTATTAATATTAAACATAAACAAAACTAAACCGGTACATTACAAAATAATGTGTACAAAGAGTTTTATTTTATTTTATATGTTATAACTGAATAGTCAGGCCCCTTGTTATTGTGTTAGTGTGTTACGGTAAACGTAAAAAGGGAACAAACAAACACTGCCATGGCGTGATTTAAAGTTCAAATGTATTACAAAGAGCACGTGGGTGTGAACAAGTTCCAAGAAGTACGCAAAATACAAGATTTTTAAAAACCCTTTACAAAGAAAAATGAGTATCTTTTTTTCTGACGCATACAGTGATTGGAATATCATTATGTTTTTGATACTAAAGGTTCACCGAACCACTCCGCATACCTAGATCACTTCACTTGAAACAATCGAGGCATCTGACGCCTGTATGTTTTGTTTACAATATTAATAAATTGAGTGAACGTTCACCGTCATTATCTTTGCGCGAGGTCAGCCAAACAAGGCGCGTCATTAGGGAGTGACACTGCATGATTTCGTGGTTGTTTTTCTGGATTTGCTACAGCCTTGGGTTTTTTCACCTTTGTCTGCTCATATTTAATGTGAAATTTCCTTAATGTACTGTATGGTGACGTCACCGCGTTAAGAAATCAAGCGATCTTACAGAGCAGAGTCCTTGCAGGGAGAGTTCTGTGCACTATTAATTTGAATGATGCCACTATAATATTCACATCGAGTATACTACAACTGACAAACGAGAATTTGTAGTTACTTCGTAATATGATAAAAGTAATTTGAAAAAATGTGTGTCTCTTTCATCATTTCGCATTTTCTGCCACAACAATTGTTGAAACAAGCGACGTTGTGAATTACTTCACCAGAGCAGAGTGTGATATAATGTATATGTATTTTTGATATGCTGTTATTTCTACAGAAAAACAAAACAAAAACTAAAATCAAGTTTTAAGCAGATACGTTCTCTAGTGTTCTCCTGTTGAACTTGGAAGACTGACAGCCAGAATGTCACCATCTTTTATACAGTGTTACGTCAGGAAACTAAACCATTGCGTGCCAGATTATCTCAATTTCATGCTAAAGAGAGTGATGTACAAAATAAAACACATGGTCTACTTTAGCTGATTTTTACAACAATACAGCACACTATGTTTTGTTTATGTCAAACATTCGTTTTGTGCTTTCCTTGAATATTTCGCCTTTTCACACGAGAGCAAAAAGAAGGCATTCTGGACACTTTGACAAGCGTATACAACCAACACGATCGAGCCCAAGTGGAAGGTCTTCGACGTTGGTCACTGTCCTGCAATACGTTGAGAGAGACAATGTGTGCTGGGCACATTTTTGTTGGCCAAACGTGACTTGGTTGAATTACGTGACATTGATTTATAACAATAAACTGATGGATCACGAAATCAAGCTGAGGAAATTATTGTTGGTTTCTGTCGGGTTACCGTCGAGACTAACTTTCATTAATGTAAGGGGAAAGAATGTGAACGCTTTCTTGCCCAAAGATAAGCTTAAGGATACAAATGCTGAAAAAGTTTCCCCCAAAAGTCGCTTCCCGATACAAGGTGACACCACTTTTGGCACGCACAGTGTACAATCACAGTTTCTTGTATTAAAGTGAACAAGTTTATCACCTTGTTTTTTGTATATTATGGCACGTGCAGGGTAAAATCACACTTAATACAGTAGATAACGGTTGCACGCATCAGTTTAGTTACGCCTAATATAAGGTTGGAGTGGGCTTAGGTTCCAGTAAATTGTGGCTCATCTACCTTCTTGCCTTCAGGGCCTGAGACGAGACAGTTTGACACGTGCTGCGCAAAAACGCGCTTTCTTAAATAGCTCAAGGGGGACCATATGACCCCGATGGGGGGAAAACACGTTCCGGGTCCGCCCCTGTCAAATCTTCCAGTCAGCCTTGTTTGCTACATTGATGTCTTTTTATGCTTAATGTTCACGGAACGTGTGGACTGATTGGATGCAAACCACTGGGGATTTCCACTCGGCGTGTAAGGACAGAGCTGGCATGCCGCAGCCGCGACTAGAAACCGCGGCGTTCTGTGATGATGCAAAACAGGAAACGCACGGGATTGCAAGATGCAGCCAGAGTGCATCCCTGTGTCGGCTCTCCACTGCTAATTGATGTGTTTATTTGTAGGACTGTTTTTGTTTGTTTGACTGTCCCCCTTTTTTTCGCTGACAACATTTCATGATTGATTCTGTTCATCTTTAGGGTTGTCTGTCTGTGTAGCGAACGTTGTTCTGAGGTTTTATTATCGTGTTGTATTGGCTCTTGGGATTTGGGGCAGAAGACGCTTCTAAGATCGCCATAGCAAAAAAAAAAAAAAAAAAAAAAAACTGTTACAAAAACCTTTTTTGTTGGCTGACGCATATTATTCTCTTACAGGTTGAGAAACAAATTGTTTCACTTTATCTATTCTTAAACACACATGAAAACATTAACAAATTCCAATCCAAACATAACTTAAAATTACCGTTGTCATGGTGAGATTCAACAAAAATCACCTGCGATACACTTTTAAGACAGATTTACAATAAAATTGTCAGTTTTGTTTAATTGGCTTTGTTGAATTTTCAACTCTCCCCACGCCGTTCCGTATTTATTTTTTATTTTTTTGACGAACTTGCGCAAGAATTGTTACTAAAGATCTGAATTGAAACAAGTTTGAATGCTCGACTTATATCGAGTCACCGCAGCGTGTGTACGTCCCAAGTTTGCATTAGAGCCGAAAGCCAGGAGTGTGTCAGGTTTCGGCATTCGATACGCCTTAATACGACGTCAAGAAAGGGTTGGAGATATTCATGCCAAGCCAAAGATGTCATCAGAATAATGGTTCGTCAAAAAATATATTATTAGGAAAGGAAGAAAAAATGAACGTAACAATTGGAAAGCTGTAAAAAAGAATAACAGGAGGAAACGTAAGGCGCGCTTTACGAGTCGGCTTCCTGTTTATGCGTTTAACGGCAAGGTTTCGTTTTGGTTGGCTCGATCATGTTGTACTCCTCGCGTGTGTTATGACAAGAGAAAAGACACAAGAAAGGGACGGGCTCGCAAAGAAATGATCGTCGGATCGGAGCTAGTGACGCTAGTGACGTCATCGTGTCGTGGTCTTCAGGCCGAGCATGGGCAGAGGAATCGGCACGGGGGTTTCTAACATCACCGGTTAGTTGACTTCAATGTGCCGGCCGGTTCGCGTCGGGCCTGTCATCTCGCTGCGTGTAGCAGGAACTGGCTGCCTATACCCCGCACCAGATTATTGCTCCCCGTTACCGTGGATTCGTTCATATTATTATATTCAAACCAGACTGTTCTTTGATAGCGGCAACAATATATTAAGCCCGAATTGATTGTTTGGGATCGTATTTCAGAACGACGTCCGTGAGTGGCTCTTTACGGGTGAGTACAATATTTATGATACCGTGTGTTGCTCGGGGAAATATTAACGGCGAAACACGGAAAATCTATTTTACGATCGAGTCATCTTTGATGCACCTGCAACGGATGGGTTATAAATATCTAAAACTGAAGTAGGCGTACTGGAAGTGATTTCGAGCTTGGGTTGTGCCCGTTTTTTTTCTTCTTCATAAAATACCCCCCAAAAATTGCGTACTAGGAAAAAAACATCTATATAAGACTATCTTTCAAAGCCGGTGAAGCTAGTTTGATTAAAAAACAAAAGACCAGCGGAACATGGATATGGTTTTTGGTGAGACACATTTCAAGGGCTACCTTTAGTCAGCTGCAAAACGCTTAACTATCTGATGGGAGTTATCTTTCAAAAGAAGTTACCAGAATAAAATAGTGTGTTAGGAAAAACATACAGAAAGAATTTGTCATGTTTCAACCCGAAAGCTGCTCAAGTTAGCACTAGCATCCAATAATTGATAAACAGTTCCTTTTGAAATGCCGTCATTTTCAAGAAAAGCGTTTAGGCCTATGGGCCAGCACATTTTTTCACTACACATTCAACTTAAATGAGCACTTAAAAAATAAATGATGTGCACAACATTACTGAGATTGAAAACATAAATGTTCTCAGATTTACACATAACTTACATAAGATGGTACATGATGAACGTTTTCCCTTGAGTTTTGCCTGAAATGCTTTAGTGTTTGAGAAATTAGTTTAGAAAATATCAGTTTTGAGCTCGCGAGTTCAAAACCCGATGTTTGAAAACATACAATATGGGTTCTCCACAAAGTTTTTACATATTACACAGAGTAAGAATACTGTTCGAAAACAGTGATGGAGAATTTCCCTATTTCCTGATGACTCTGACAACCGATTGAGCTTAATCTTTCTATTTGTTTTATTTCGTGTTAATGTTGGGTCTCACAAAGTGCGGATACTGGTCTTTGGCAATTACCAATGTTGTTTTAGGATGATGTCCAACGAGAACGCGTTTAAATGATGAAATGATAACTGGATCTGGAGAAGAGAATGTTTGTATTGCCTTATACACCGATGTTTGGTAACGATGGGGGCTGTGGGTTCGAATCCCACCCGAGTAGCCTATGTACTCGGAACGCATGGGGGTACAGAATGCTTTAAATCGCACGTTTGTGTAAGAGAGAGTACATTTGCTTTAATTCTATTACGGGGCGGAACAAAATGTCTTTTGAAAACTGGACAGAATAATTGCATGTACATGTATTTAATCTTTTACGAAAATCGAGTAGGTAAGTCTTCCTTTCCCTCTACACACTGTTATAGGATTGGGCACGATATGGGATGCTTCGATTGATCAGTTATGTCAGAATGGGACCCCATGTGAAATTATTTGAGGGACATGATCATAAACAAATCATCACAGACGTCCAAGTTAAAGTACAGTACAAACATGTTGAAAATGTACACAATAGTGTTTCACGTTTTCGTAAACGTGACACGTAGTCGCGCTTATTTACGGCCCATAATGAGTAGGACTCAGTCGCTGACTTAAATAAATCCCAGCTTGAGTTCCGTGCCAAGACGTTGGGATTAATCACATGAGACCAAGGGGAGGTCACAGACAACTAAGATATTTTCTTACACGTGAACGGTAACGAACCTATTAGTATTTTGACCATAAAGTAAAAAAACATCCTCAATATTTGTATGCTTAGTTGATTTTTAATAATGCATTAAAATGCATTACGCACCCTTCATTTTGCATGAATCTGCAAGATTTCTATGAATATGTTAACTATGTTCGGTTCGCAAATTTGGTCATGTTGATGAACCTCGTACAATGTATTTTAGTCATATTTTACAAAATGAGATGATTTTTTCCCCCTTAACAAAATAGATGAGCAACACTCGACGTGTCTCACACGGTTGCCTGGCTACAGTTTTAAACTATAAGCTAGAGAAAATGTGTTCCATTACTGCTCACACTCTATAAAAGACAAAATAACAGCTGAGGTTGTCTGATTACAAATAATCCATTTTGTGTCAATTAGAGATAGACGAAGTACACCGTCTGATCGACCTCCAGGTTTCATCTCCACTTGTCATAACACGAGAATCGCGGTGATCACTACGCTCATATGTTTTTCAGTTTCACTGTGTGCAGATAGACCGAACGCAGTGACGATTGTACCGGGGAGATATGTACATTTTGTTTACGGTACAAATTTAAAAAAGGGGAAGTTTTTGTCATCAGTGACACGCTTCCTCAATTAGATCAAAATTTGATAATGTTGTTATTGTAGCTTTTTTGT
This sequence comes from Pycnopodia helianthoides, assembly GCA_032158295.1. Taxonomy (NCBI): domain Eukaryota; kingdom Metazoa; phylum Echinodermata; class Asteroidea; order Forcipulatida; family Asteriidae; genus Pycnopodia; species Pycnopodia helianthoides. The sequence continues at coordinate 8,927,303 of CM063250.1, read as the reverse complement.
TTTTCCTTTCTTTTCTAATTCACATTATAATGATTTATGATAATATTTGTACATAACTGAAATCAATTTGATTGATTGCACAATATGCCTACGATACACGTACACGCGTGCACGTTTCCATTGTTCTTCATCAACAATGGTTGAACAATGACGTTATGTGCAATCCATCTATTCAGCCGAAGAGAAACACTTTATTCTGAGAACGATACTAAAGACACAGCAATAAATGTTAACAGCTAATGACACCGCGTTTTGAATTTGGGCACCCAACTCCAACTCTCATTTACATGGAACAGAACGGACCCAGTCATCCACCCAAAATAAATTTTGGCTGCGCTCATTTTGGGAGTCAGCTGGATCCCTGTGTGTTATTAATGTGCCGCGCGAATTTAAAAGTCCAAGCGTTCGCGCTTTCTAGTTGCGCCTTCATGAGTTGACTCAAAAAACGGCAAATACCGTATAGATAGGTTGCAGTATGACCATAGAGTTATATAGAAGACGTAAATCGGCCATCTTTACGGGCAGTTTAGAACAAACAGTCGTGCGTTTCGTGTGAGAACGGCGTGCAACACGCGCGCATTTCACGAAACTCATTGCAGGATTGGTCAGTGAACAACGCGGCTGCGTTAATAAGTTGAGCGTTTGACGCATCTGCAAGCCAAAATGCAATTTGCCCGTAAATATGGCGTCTACTGGAACTATCTATAGGCAGACAGTCGCTGCGTGCGATGTCCGTGGGGGTCCTGTAATGTAAATTTGGACGCCCCACTTGTCAATTTACAACCACTATTTCTCAAAACTCTAACGAAAGAAATGATATCCCCACTCCGAGGTCGTTAACGCCACTCTAATGGGTAAATTAATCATAGGCGTATGACCCAGGGGGGGGGGGGGCAGGGGGAAACTGCCCTCCCAAATTTGGGCAAAACAGTGGGCCGGGGGAAAAATCGGGCACAGTACGAATTAAGGGGGAAATGAGCAGATAAAGCAAACAAGACTTTTCACCCGGTATTATAAATTGTGGGTATACTTATAATTTTATATGTGCAAAATTTAATTAGAGAGTACCCATACACCCATGAAATTAACTAATGTGGAGCATCATGTTTATAATAAGCGAAGACACTTTAATTTTGATGTCTTAAAAGACAAAATCGATGACCATAAGACGAGTTGTAACCCTGTCCATAATCTACGCATCCATCGAGCCAGTCACCATTTTGGTTACATCTTTGGGGCATGACCCCATGTTGTGTCTTCATTGTGTGCTTGGAATCTCAGGAATACTTTAGAGAAGTTTAGGGGTACTTTTCTGTACAAGAAAAAAAAGTGTATTAAAGTATGGGAAAATTGGGGGAGGGGGATACGCTCCGCCCCATTATAGGGCATGGTATAGTATTTTACATCCGCAGAATAATTTCTTACTAAACTCAGCTGCTTAGCATGTGTGGGAGCAGTTACAAGCAAAACACATTTCATGTAGTCTGGGCTGCTATTGCCTTTTTCTTAGCAAAACTGTTGCGCTAAGCAAATTTATTATGCATACGTATCAACATGTACTCGCCTAGCACTTCAGCAGCATACAATCGGCGTCTTCTACAGCTATGCACCGTGCAGTCCGGGCCTTTTCCAGCTGTGAACCGCGCCTCTGGCACTCCTTTGGCCAGTTGAGTAATTTATGAAACAATATTTCCTCAGTCAATTATAGCGCCATCTTAAGAAACATCTTTTCAATATTTTGTTCAATGTCACTTGAATTGTTTCCCACCGCCTTTGAATGAGCCACACTATATTGTGACAAGTTAACACTACTAATGGTTCAAAAATGTAACCTCAGACTACCGAAATGTAGCTTAACTGCTCTGCTGTTTCATGGTATCTTTAAAAAATATATTTTTTAAACTGCTCCTTCGATCACATTTTTTTTGTTATTGCATTCTTGCTAGTATTTAAGTGAATTCGGATGGAAGCTTATTGATGATATGGGGATTCCTTTCCTAGAAAAACACGATATGATATTGCATATAATTTTAGCGAAATTGATTCGTATTACAAACTCTTCCGTGAAACTATTCTACTCAGCTCTTGAGTAAGATCCTCCACCATATATTGTTTCTCTCCCCACAGGAATATAAAAAAACATGGAAAGGTGAGACAACTGGGAATGAGTTGCTCGTGCGTCAGAACAAACCAATGATAAATTTGAATAATATTATTTACACGGTCTGAAAGCAGTGGATGAAGTCTAGAAGTCCACGTAATAAAAACAATGGTTTGAACTGATAAACAGCCATACATTTTATACTTAATTGAATTTTCTCGATACAAATGGTTTTGCATATATTTTTTACAAGCGCAGAAAAACATTTTAGTCTCCGTACGTTCAAAGAAATGATTTGTCAATAATGCAATATTTTCGGCATATCGGCTCTGCGGGTCTTGGCTGACGATTTGCGATTCACTCAACCGAACAGAAGCATAATTCGACTAAAATATAATTCTTCTGGCGAAAACACACAAAATCAAAGGAAGACGAAACAAGTATAAGAAAAGGAAAAAATGGTTAAGGGAAAAGAGAACGATCTAAAAAACAAGGTCATTCATTGAAAGTCATTCTGCGGAATCGGGATGAGTGAGTGCCGGTTACGTCCAACGTGTCCGTCATACAAAAACACCGTTCTACATGCATAATGTATACAGCCTCGTGATACACCAGCAGCAACGGGGAAACAAACCCAGTGTGCTCATGAATAACAACAAATAATATAAAATTGAAGACAAAAAATGAAAAAAAAAAAAAATGAAACAACAAAGAAGGAAATAACAAGACAGCCATGGTCTACACACAATTAATGATGATGGAATAGAAAGGAAATCACAGATCCATTTTAATTGAGATTTTGTGGTAAATGCACCGGTAATGTAAACAGCAATTTCTTATCTACCCAGTATTTCAAATTAATGTGCGAATTGAAGACGCATGAAAACAATTTCTCTTTGGAAGGGACGGGATATGTAAATATTTCGCGAGTTAAAAACTGTAGTTAAGTGCTAATTCCCCTGTCGTTAATATTGACATTCGCCTTTCTCTTTTCAGACAGTCGGACCACTCGGAAAGAGGACGAAGCAGTTTGCTCTTTACGGTGATCTCTAAACAGCATGCACATGAAGAGTCGCCACTCAGCAGGAAATACATCGTCAGAGAAAAAACCAAAGTGGTTCGAGGACGCGTTAAACACACACGAACATCAGGCTAAATATTTGGATAAGATCCTAACCATGAAGGAGTCACTTGCAAGAGATGAACAGCAACAGCAGCAACAACAACAGCAACAGCAGCAGCAGCAGCAAGGAGGTTCACGGATCAGATACAGACAGGGTAGACGCGACAGCGGGAACAGCGACCCCAGCTCGGTCTCAACAGGATCTGCCTCCTCCCACAGTCAAGCACCATCTAACTCCGGTTTCCCCAAACGAGGAGCCAAGACAAAATCACGGGAGATGGGGAAGGTGCGCTCCCCGCCAGAGATGTACCCTATTGACGTGGTCCAGGGACGGGCGGTGTTCGACAAGGCAACCGGGGAGACTTCTCGGGACAAGCCAGCCAGATGGTGGCGCTCGGGAAGCCTTGACGAGAAGCACGTTATCAAGAGGAGCTCAAAGGACAAGCCTAAGATTCTACCCCCGATGGCTACAATACCTGCCATTGAGCGTCGTGCCGGCCACTGTGACAAGATTAAGGGGTACACAGCAAGCTGCACGGGGTCAAAGGTCAACAGAGAAGAAACGGAGAGGGACAAGATGATCGACCTTAAGATGCCGGTTAAGAAATCAGCCAAAGCGATTAGTCACATTAAAGGGTCAAACAAGTCCTCCGGGAAACTGTGCAAGTCAAGGTCAACTGAACGTCCGCTAAGGAGAACGCAGTCTTTGGACTTCCGCTGCGAACTGGCCCCAGTTCACCATCCGATTACCATGGAAACAGGAGCTCCGGTGGAATCAAACCAGCAGGGCCGGAATCGAAACGCTACCGGGGCTGGTACAGAGCAGTCTGACAGCACTGCTTCGAAAGGTAGACATTCCCTGACCGAGTTAATGGACAAAATGGACGTCCTTGAGGGAGCGGTCGGTGGGTCAGCGGACACGATGGAGTACTCAGAGGATGCCACCGTTATCATAGCAACGCAAGACGAACCAATGCCAGAAGATGACCTTACAAATTGTGCCGACACTGAAGACGGAGAACCAGACGAATCTGACGAGAGTCGGTTCGATACGTTCTGTTCCCTCCTGGAGATCCCCAACCCGTGTCTTGGCAAGCAACGGCGGCACACTCTTCCGGTTATTAACCTTCGACCTCCGACCCCGAGGCTGAACGATCGGGAAGAGGAGAAGGTCGACAAGCAGATTGGACGGATTCTCCGGAAGGTCGTCTGCCAGTCGGTCATCCGCAAGAAAGAACTCACCAGGCTGTGTGAGGATATCGAGGAATTTAACGAGATCAATACGGTCCTGTCCGATCATATTCAAAGGTAAATGATGGATACCAGCCAACTCTAGTGATGAACTCTGTGAACTCATTTGCATGTAAGGCGCCCTCTGTTGATTAGTTCTATGTTGGGCATTTTACACTATATTTAAGCATTGCATACACAACTGCCGGAATATCAATACTATTTTATCCAAATGGCGTTATAGTAGGAGTGTTATCACTGATAAAAATGGAAGTTACATAGTTTCTTGGAAGGTGACTTCATTCAAATTCTGTAGTTTTCATAAACACATTCTAAAACAAAACATGTGAAACGAACCTACACAGGCCTGATTTGGCATGATTTTGTATAACTTCTCTTGAAGATTTAAGGAGTCAGTGTTGACATACTCAGAACAAAATTGTAAAAGTTATTGTTATTGGCAGACTTGATAGCAAAATATGGATTTTGTTTAAAAGTATAGCAATGTATGGATTTTGTTATCAATTATGGACTATCAATAAGTTTTCAATTCCCAGCATACACGTCCTTGTAAGCATGTACGCATAACATGCAACGGCTTCCATTTGTCAGCAACAACCCTTGCCAGATTTATCTTTGATTACAGCTAGCGAAGATAATTCAAGCTTATCTGACACATTCTAACATATAAGTGTTGGCTACCCAGCGGCCATTTCACAATCTGTGTTTTCATGATTTACAACATGAAATCATGCAGAACCTGCACAATGACCGACTCCACTTTACGGTTTCTTCATCAAAGTAACCATTCAAGAAATATACGAGCATCTCCAAGATAATCATGGTTAATTACTATGGCTAAGAGGTTCAACTTGATCCATTTCAGCACATATTGCGCCAATGTCAACCCCTGGTTATCGTTAATATCCCATCAATGTCACCCTCAAGGTATACATTACGGCCTACATGGCAGTTTTCTAGGAAACTCAAATTGTAGCGAGGAAAATTTGCAATGTTCTTTTTTTGAAATCTTCCGCCTCATCATTGTGATAATGATCACATTGTCATGACAACATGCCACAAGTTCTCAGATTGATGACAAGACTGTTGACAGTATGTCACGAGGATGATAGATTAATACACCTCTGCATCATCAGCACTGACGTTTTATGGTCGGTACGGTTTCATCAATTTATGAGACTGCGTTTTCTATGGGGCGGATACGACAAGTCTCTTAAATCAAGATTTACCGAGTGAAGACAAGCCTTTTAGCGTTTCTCCCCCCCCCCCCAACACTAATTTGAAAGTAGAAACAAATTTGAAAGTTCAGTTTGTACCCCAATACTATTTCCAGGCATGATATTTAGTCTATGGAGACAGGTAGGAGTATTCGAGTACAAGGGCTGACCTATGTACACACGCGGTGTAGGCTTTAAAGATATAGAAAGTAGGAACAAGTATAGAGAGAACATCATGCCTGATTTTTACTGTCCCTTGGTTGTAAGTGATACCAGTAGTTATATGAAGTATGGTGTCCTGAGAATAATGTTTATGCTTATTATTCCCTTTGCCACACTACCTTTGTTTCAAGCCTCGCTTTGGTTGCATATACCTTACGAAAATCAATACGGCTATACACTGTGCTAAAGCTCGATACCCTGACAAGACAGGATCTTTCACCCTGAAGGAAAATGACGAGCAGCTACGAGAGACACCTCCCACACACAGAGGGTGATGAACTGACCAAACTTTCAGGAGTCAGTGCAGCGTGAGAAACACACTAATAGTACAACAAATCAATGTGCATCAATACAGCCTCGAATACGCCCGTCAAATAATGTCTTTATACTTTAGAGAGACAAGTGCACATGAGATAATTATCTTGTTTTGGTCTGGAGCTCTGAAGATGCGTGCATCTTGCGGGACACTCCTGCGTCATCATCTCGCCATAGTCGTTTTGAATTTGAATAATCAAACGTTGATGACCGTGAGCGGAATGTTTGTTATTGATTCGAAACGTACGTACGTGTGAACACGTTACAAGTATCCTATTATGGCGCTATTTTCTCTTTCCATATAGAGAGAAGTGCGACATCGCTAAGGCAAAACTTGTGTTTACTTTACACCACTCTTAATATTAATAAGTTTTGTTCCGGTATAGATAACTATCATAATCAGGTGCGGTAAAATTGTGTGTTGTTAATTTTGGCTCTTGTGTTAAAGTTTAACGTTGATATAGTTTCAATCACACCGTTTCCAATAGAGCAACTAAATAAGGCTTTTTCCTTGTAGGCCGAAGTGGTAACGACTAACGGTAAATTGATTGGTACATCTGTTAAACCACAACCTCACCAGTAAATGGTAAAAGTAAAGGTAAAACTTGGTATCAATACAACTCTATTCGTCTAAGGAGGCTAAATTATGGTATTTTGTTCAGAACAAAATGAAGGCAAAGTGTGGGCACTTGAAAATTAAGTGATAACTGAAATTTTTAGATATAAGGCATCTTTCTGTGTTTTAAACTGACCGGCTTCGATTTAATCATAATGCTCTTATTGTAAAATTGTTATTAAGGGCATCTGCCCGGAGTGTCAGGGGTCTTGGGTTCAAATCCCAATGAGGACCATTTGATTTTTCTCTCACCCCATATTTGGTTATTAAGGTTTTTGTAAGTTATAAGTTATCCATTATCTTATTTAAAGGGGCATGACCAGGCTGAAAAGGGGAGAGGGGCATAGAGTAGAAGGGTATATGCCTGGCACCCATTAAATGCCTCAAATGGCCAGTGGTAAGATAATTTTCTCTGCGTTTTAAGAATGTTACTCACAGTATTTACCACTATTGCACTATGGTTCAAATTTTATCAACTACTAATTATAGATTATGATATTACGTCCCTTGTCAAAGTTTTCCGTCCATCAAGATTTACGTAACAGCCATACTATATTAATTTGTGTATACACACTTTTAATAGCACAATAATAATCATTGTAAACTGCATAATTAACTTGTTACTCATTACAAAAAATTAACTGATGCCCGTTTTATTTTGGTTTGCCAAATTGGGACAGCTTGGCACTACGGTACTTTGTACGTGGTTAAATTTTGGATGGTTACAGAACATGGCTCAATGCTGGAAGTTGGGTGGAACTTTATGTCTTTATGTTAAACCTGTGTTTATCTTAAACATCAAAATTATAATGTGAATGTGTATTTTTTAAAATTGAACGTGGACATTTAAAGTGTAGTGGAGCATATTCTTTTTCCTGTGGTTGTCAGAATAATATTCAAAACATGCACCAAGGTTGAAGTGTCACTTTATTTCATTGCGTGGCGTTTCACAAGAGACAGCAGAAAATCATCACAGGTTTAGTTTTACAATTTCTGAAGTAATAAGCAAAAAGGCGGAAAGAGGTTTTAAAAATGGGATTTATTTAACTCGGACTCTGCGCCAGTATGCCATCTCTGGGTCATTTTGACACAGATAACGTGTCATACTGACCCAGTATTGGGTCAGGCCCCACGGGACCCGGGTCACTTTTGACCCAGAAGTTTGAGATAATCTTCCCTGATGCGTTGTGGCAAAAGGACTTCCCCTCTCGTCTATCGAGTATGATAATACTAAATAATATACAGTTGGCCAAAAGTACACTTGGTTATATTTACTCATCTTAAAGGCAAAGTATACCTTTGGTTTTTGAAACCGTTCGATTTTTAAAATCATATGCAAGTGCAGACATACACAATAAAACTAATCTGTGGTTTTTGAGATATCGCCGAATATCTGAAGCGGTTATGTCCACTTAGGAAGAATAATCGGTAAATAAAACACACAATCTAAGAAAAGATTCATAAAGAAAAGTTTCTCAGATTGAAATGTTTTTGAATCCCTCTCTCTTAAACCACATCCCTTAAAAGGGAATCGGTTCTCAACATGTTACGCATTATCAACAGCAGCAGTGCTTCATATCAAGTAAGTTTGTATGGCCATTAATTTTTGGAGTAATTACCAAAGGTCCCTCCCTTTAAATCCACATTCATCATCACAAACATTAGGTATATTTCATCCTAAAAAAATATTACAAGCTATCAGCTCAGGCTGAAGTTCGTCGTACAAAAACCTCAAAGGCCTCACTTTTTCAAAAACACGAAAACTTATATTTTGCTAAAATATTCAAAGGGGATATCGTTATAATGTACAGTTTTATTTGATGGATGACAGAGAAATGCATGAACAGACTTTCATCCATTCTTGGTAATAAGCGATGGGAATAGATGGATTGCAATACGCGTCATTGACCGCCATCTTTGATGTAAAACGATGGAAAAGTGCACGCATATACGCGCTACGCACGACTCTCAGCCAATGATATAGCTCTTCACGCGTGCACAATTCATCAAAGATGGTGGTCAATGATGCGTATTGCAATCCATCTATTTGTAACCCATGGGCCTGGGAGAGAGAAAATACTCGAAAATACTTGACTACGCAATAAAGTTGGACTGTTCTAAAGGGTTGTTTCCAAATAAAGAAATAAACATAAATCTTGTTGTCTTGCTTCTTAACATCTTTTTAACCCGCTTACAGAAACCCCATTTAGTGACCACTTAAGGATAACGTCAAAACAGCAAAATCTTCACTCGACAATCTGACCGATTCTTTAAAGAGGATTATATTTATCGATGAGACGGAAATGCCCCGGTCTCGCTCTTGCTGTAATTCCTTTAAAACTCTAGAAAACGACTTGGGCCTAAAAAGTATAATCATATCTTTATCCATCCAACGGACAGTCTCAATTATATTAAAGGTACTGCAACTGGAGAGAGAAAAAGATAAGACATAGATTTCTCAAACTTTATACTGTCCGTTTCCAATCTGATCGTGTCAGGTAAAACTGCAATTCTGGAAGAATAACTAAATTACAGAAATAACCGAAGACTCACATCACAATGTTTAACTCAATATCAAGTTACTGGTGTAAAGTTTCATTCAATGTAAGCTGTCAAACATTTCCCCCCTTATTATTCACCGGCAACGCTGCAGTCATTTTGTGTTATTTAAAAAAAAATTATTTTGCTTATTTATAAATATCTAATCTTACTCGGTTAAGAAAAAATAATAAGATTAGATTGAAACACAATGTCCTTTACGATGACAGCTTTGTTTGGACTGAAATCTCTCAACAGGGAGATTGGTCCTAATTTTAATCAAGGGAAGCTTTTTAATCAAGAACTCGTTCTCGTTCGTTTTGCTAATAATCAGCAAAACTGCGACATGTCTCTTGTCACTTGCGGTATCACCTTTAACCTATAGGCGTGTGTTTTGTTATCGGAGTTGACCGCCTGACATAACGTTCGCATCAATCGTTTTAAATTGAAGATTTCCCGATCGAGGAGAACAATCCCAATCTAGTAGCTTTACCGTCTGACGTCACATTGTGACTTGCATGAAAAACTTCCCATGTTTAACCGCACAGCCACAAAGTCTACAATCATGCATAAATGATTATTTTTTTAAAGGTTGACTCAACCAAGGCATAACAAATCTACCATGTCAGGCATATTGTGGGAATGAAACTGATTGAATTTCTGATTTCGATGCGCCCACTGTCATCACCTCAACAGCTCCGTAACCCGCAGTTCATGGTTAGCATTGCGGCGTGCACGAACCGTTAGTTCCCCTCTTATTAGACTCAAGGTCAACGGTCATTACAAAATAATTTTCCCTGTCTTCACCCACAGATAATCCGGATAGTAATGTCCAAGGAAAACCTCCCGTCATTGCGAAATTAACGAAACACATTATCTCCGTGTTACTCTGTGCAAGTCACAGATCTTAACAAGTGGAACGCCGCACTGAAAGGGTAATTGAAAAGGAGCGCCCACCTGGGGGACACGAACGTCCTTGGCATTTAACAGTAGAACGGAGCCATTGCAGGGAGGCCGAGATTGGGCTATTAATGAACAAATGGATCCCTTGATTTCTCTTCATCGAGGAGTTGACAACTTGGGCAGTGTTTTAAGACGTGGCAATTTGAGATGACACAAGAGAATAAAGTTGTTTTGCAGGTACACAGTTCTGAGAAAGGAACTAATCGTATTATAAACTCTGCCAAGCTGTTAGATTAGGGTGTTTTCACTGTCTATTTTTATCATACATCAATAATGCCTAATTATTATTATTTTTTTTTTACAGTGAAATATACCCTTTCAGGAAAGGGAAATACTTTAAACACCGATTATGTGACAGAAACTCAATTTAAAAAACAAGTTCAAGCTCAGAGAAAGATGCATTACTTTGAAATCAATCACACCCTTTTCTTATTTATTGATACAATTAACACAAAATCCATCCACAGCTCAGCAGCCTCATATCCAAATCAATGTTTCCAAAACCTACTCTGAAATTAAACAAAACCGATTTATAAGTTTCAATATGTGTAGACAACCTTTCATTTTAACTGACTTTTAAGTTTTCCACTGGAAATAAGGAGAGTATTCTATACAGTGTTTTTTCCCCTCTTGTAACCAGTTTTGCATCACTTTACCCTGCTCTTTTCCCATCCATCAATAAACCTCGTTCCAATCCATGCCAATTATTGGCTATAATGTCCCAACTGACAAGCAAACGATCAACCCACGTATTTCAAAGCATGTTTCGGGCCTCCAGTTTCACAGACTAACTTAATTGAACCACACTGTTTGTATACATGGGCCCATTATTATTGAATAGAAGACCGGTGTACCAGAATCACTGCATAATGGAGTATTGCTTTTAAATCGGAGAGAAATGTTGGTGATTATAATATTACAAATGCAATCAAAAATGCCCGCGGGAGAGATGGCGGTACTAGGTTGCAATGTCTCTTAATAGAGATTGGTAGTCCTAAATTATGGGATGGGGGGAAGGCGCCACCTTTCCCCTCCTTTAGCTCATCAGATGCACATCCCTCAAGCAAGGCTCTCAAAAAAAATACTCCCTGATTCACCTCAAGACAGAATACAAACAAATCCTTTAAATTATGTACATGAAGACAAAACTTTGGCTGATAAATGACAACTTTTATTGTGCTATGAACCTGGTTTCTGGTCTTGCTGCTCCTCTTCCATTTTGTTCTTAAGATGCTGCGTAATGGCCGCGAAGGGGTTGGCCTTGAAAGCAGAATGTCTCAGGACTTGCTTGAATCGTGACGATTCCTCTAAACTGTGAATATCAAACAAAACAAGGAGTGAGAATGAGATTGTATCATGCATCAAGGCAGTCTAACCATTTATCTTGTTGCTATGGTAACAATAGGCAAAATTGTGGAAAAAACTTCACCAATTGATTATGCTTGACACTGACAGGAAGTTGGAGGGCTGTTCTTGCGCTTATTATGGGATGCGTCTCAAATTCAAAAGAACATTCCTGATTCCCTTTTAACCCTCAATCAATTCAATATAATCCACTGTGGTTTTGAATGATAGATATAAATGATGCCTGCCTGCCTGCATTATAATATTATTGCGTTTGAGCAAAAACTGTTATCTCCTAAAACAGATTTTAGAGAAGTGCTAGTTGAAATTGTCATATCTTGCTTAAAATAGCTTAAATGTACACAAATAACACAAATATTCACCGAGATATGACACTTTTGCATGGATCATTTTAATGCGAGCTACAAACTCTTTGCAAAATCGAGATACGTTTTTGCACTGACACGATATGTGGTCAATGCATCTACACAGTACACAGTCAACCCTCCTACTGTTTGATCAACTAACCTCATCCACTGTGGTTTTGAATTATGGTTTTAAAACTGTGCCAGCCTGTATCTATGATATCATGTGGTTAATGCATCTATCTACACAGGACACACATTTGTTCTGTGCAGTGTGCACAGTTGTTCAACCATACTCATTCCACACAGTCAAGTGATTGCCCCTCAACTTAATGGAACATGCTACCAAGAGTAGGAGGGTTTTGAAAGCTAACCGCACAACCATTAACATCTTAATTTCCGATGCCCATTTGTCATGCCCTTCGAAGGATCCATTATCAATGAGATATTAAGATATGCACTTTAAACGCTAAGGAGAGAAAAGTCAAGACAATGCTTGTTTGTCTAAAGTACTGTTTTCCTAACGTTCTAACTGCATGGCCATGCATCAACAAGATGAAAGCGCTGGCTACTTACAGGAGTTGTTGACGTTCCTTAGCCTTCAGCGTGCCTTTGTGCTGTCTCTTGTCTGCAGCCTTCCTGTAGATGAAAGTAACCAAACAAGCTAGTCATGTTGGTATTAATTCTCCTCTTTTAAGTCAGTCTCTCAAACCGTTTACAAGAAATGCAGCCCCTGTCCTCTCACAAAAAAAAAAAAACCAAAGGAAAATATCAGCTTTTTTTCTTCAGACTTAATTAACTTCCCGAAAACACAATTTACTAGCAGAGAAAAGACTTCATCGAAGAAGATAAACATGGAGAGAACTAACAAAGATCCCTCATCTTTGTCTGACTAAAGGAACATGTATTTTGCTGGCATTCATTCATCTTGATTTCTAAAGACGAAATGTAATTAAAAGACCAAACATAAATCAATCCGTATCCAAAAGAAAATCTAATGACCAAAGAGCACCATTGTACACGGATAATCATTATACTTAATGCTGCATTTCATCAGCATATTTTGATGAAGTCTGTGCATAATACACACCTTTGAATATACACATTTGCCTTCCCGTTTACAGTCCACAAACCGGCAGAGATTTTACAAAAACTTGGTGCATTACCAGAAATGTTCCGGGGTGTGGGGTGGGGTTGTTACATTTGACACAAAAGATAGATTTGTGGGATACAAGTCAAGTAATGCCTGGATTTCTCCTCAGAGCATAGTGTTAGCCAGAGAGGTGTCTCTGTGTCTTTTGGACACCCTGTGGTAAATTTAGACACCCTGTTTTATCTGTCATTAACACGTAAATATATTGTAAGTGGACAGTTTGGACACTCAGTTTTTAAATTGCCAGCAAATTTTTGGACACCCTTTTACCAAATCCTGGCTAAAACCTTGCCTCAGATAAGGGGAAGGCAGACAAGATATACATTTACAAGAATTTACAAAACATTCAAAAGGATTTTTAGCAATCACATTCTTAGATCCCCAACCAGATAAACAAACTGGATTTTAATTCCATTAGTTTATGACAGCCTCTTCAGTCTGCACAAAGTAACAGACCATCAAAAGCAGCATCAGACTTCATAGGAGAAAGAGAGGATGAAACTGCAGGTTTGATACTCTAACCACTAACTGATATCATTAATTAAAGTTAAATTATTTTGTAATTTATTTTATATTAACTATTTCTAAATGATTAACTAATTTATCATTGAGATATTTCATCTATTTGCTGATGTATTTGTGTAATATATATTTTTTTCCAAAAACTATTTAAAACTGTTATTTTACTTTGTCATTTGCTTATTAATTTAACAATAACAATATTTATTAAATTTTGTTTTTATTTTTGTTTGTTTTTGTTTTGGGGCAAGTGTGAATTATAGAAGTTCATTTAGCCACTGACTGACGTTACAGCTTCTCCTTGTACTTTTTGTAAGTAAAGCAAGAACTCATGGCAAGAACTCACGACAACTCATGGTGAAACCTTTCTCAGAATCAGCCCCTGACGAAGCTTTATTTACATGCTTTAAACAGGTTTTATTTTTAGCAAATCTGGATATTAAGTGCATATTAATTTTCCCCTCTTAAGCACCTAGCACATTAGTTTACTACAAACCCTGCAAGCAAAAAATTACTCCACGGTAAGCAGCTCCATGACATAGAAGGGGGGGGGGGGGGACTAAGGGGGTTTGAACTTACTGTATTTCTTGTGATTTCCTTTGACTGAGTGCTATAATCTCAGACAGTTCAGGTAAGGCTTGGTTGAGGGGATTCAAATCACCGATGATGGGCCTCTCCGAACGCCTCTTGGCTTCCTTGGCGCTCCTCTTGGCTACTTGGATTGTCTCAATCTCTTTAAAAGGAAAACAATAAAACTTTAACAAATAAATTCAAGACTTAGAGGGTGTGCACAACATTGGTATGATAAGATTGAAAGCATATCTATTCACCGATTTGCACTTAACTTACATGATATAAAGATGGTCATAGTGGAAAACTTCTCTTGAAATATTTATGCTTGAAATCCTGCGGTTTTTGAGATATGAGTAAATCATTTTGATCTCGCAAATCCGAAACCCAATGTTTGAAACTTGAATTTTTTTTAAACACTATTTTCTCAGGACTCTGGTGACGGAGTGAGCCTAAACTTTCACGCATTTGTTATTTCATGTATGTTGGGTCACACAATGTGAACATTGGTCGTTGGCAATTACAAATGTTGTCTACGTGCTTTAATGTGAACTAAAGACAGTTGTTTTCTTCACACAAACATTTATACAACATTTAGTCTCTGTACGAGAGATTTTTGTCAATCTCATGTAATGAAAAGGGCAAACAAACCTAAAAGCAACAGACTCAATGTGTACATGCGCAGTCCTTTACAAGTAAAATAAAATACAACTTTCTCAACAAATAACTTGGGTTCAAGGCCCGGACTTAAAAGGTCGCAGCTTGTACATAAATGAGGAGATGACACTCACTTTGCAGCCACTTGTCATGTCTCAACTTGATCTTCTCCTTCTTGGTGACACGCCCTTCCCCCTTGACGCTCTTCTTGGAGATGAAACTCCTCCTGTCCTCCTCCTCATCATCACCTCTTGCCTCTTGAGGATGGGGAAGACTGGCTTGTAGAGACCCACCAGGAGACGTGGAGGGAAAGTGGAAGAGTCCACATGTTGGGAACTCAGCCCCTGGGGGTATGAGAGATGCCTGAAATAAAACATTTTAAAAAATAAAGTAAAAACCAATTAAGTAAGTAAGGGGAAAGGTACAGCTAATTTTTTCATTAAAACTACATCCCGTACATGCATGTATTTGCGTCATTGCTAAGGCCAATGACAGTCTATTGTTACTTTTGCATTACATTTTGTACTTAATATGCTATATTGTTATCAAAAGAGGGGCTCCAAAGTCAAATTCTGTTTTGTGATCCACTCATTTTCCAATGTAGATGGAGTCTTTATGAAAATGGGAGGAATGTTAAAAGTTTCAACCACACATTAAAACAGTGTACAATGCCACTGTGTTTGATACCCTTCAAGGGAAATTTTTTTCAAAATCCTGTCAGATATCAATATATATGGTCTGTACATTTTTGCACAGATAATTTTATTTAATTCCTGAATTTTGATGATATTGAATCAAAACACCAATGGATCTGACCTTTTGACAAGCACAACAAATTTCACTTGGTTATGTTTAGACCCATTTGTTTTTGATGTTTGATGACCTCGCGTTTCAAATTTCGCTATGGAAGAGTATCAAATAAAATGACATTTTACATCGTTTCACAAAAGATTACAGACTTGTAATTTTTTCCTGACTTTCATGAGGACTCTTTCTATTGAAAAGTTAGTGCATCACAAAACTCAATTTGACATTGAAGGCCCTCTTTTACACCAAATTTGCATTGGCCTCTAGTACTAGCACTCTGTAAGCAGATGAGATCAAAAATAGCTGCAATAATCAAAGTTCTTAGTCATGCCCCTAAGACCTAAGCCACAGCTCGTGGTCATGTCCCTTTGACCTAAGACTGATTATGTGCTAAAATTTTGCAAATTTTTGTCAACTTTTCTTCAACATTTGAAATGTTGAAAAAAGGTAAACAAAATGGCAAAATATTACCTTTGATTCGACCTACATGTAACCCTCTGGTCTGTGACCGTCAGGAGGATCCAGAATTACAATTATCGCAACTAAATCAAAACATGATGTGCAAAGCTTTGGTTGTACTGGATAAAACCTAAATTTAAAGTGGTTCTATAATTTAAAATGGTTTTGCTAAGAAAAAAAATCTACAGAAAGGCCTAGTTCTGATCAGATGTAGCCTCATTTTAAAGCCACTTGACAGGACTTCCTCCGATACCCTCCAAAGAGACAGATGAAGTCTAGTGGATAGGCCCTAAATCAGGGCTACTTCAAGAGTAACTCTTATATATCAGTATATCTGTGCGAAATACCAGTATTTTTCAAACTTAAGGTCATGTCACAAAAAGCAACGTTTCAGGCAACTTGAAGGCAATTACTTACACTGTACTGACAGGGAAGACTTCGTCACCACAAAAGACAATCTTCTAGCTGTACAATACTACTGTCCCCAAGAAAATTATAAGATAACTGAAATATGTGAATGGATTTTCTCATTGAAGATTGCCTGAAGCTGGTTGCCTGTAAATTGCCTCATGTGACATGGTCTTTAGTCAGCACTAAGCATGTAAATTGGATTTATCGTTCAAACCTACACATGAAATGATTTGACCAATTTGTCAGGTTTGTTGGGCAATTTCGCTCAGTTTATCGGGGGATTGGCAAAACTGTACACTTTTGGAAACTGAGTGGTAGGAAAACCCAATCAGAAAATCAAAGTCTCTTTTTTCCTCAAAGTGTGAATGGCAGTCGTTTTGGGTTTTCAAAAATAGCAATCAGAATGATTATTATTTCCACTATTTTGGCTTCATGTAGATGGCTACTAGGATCTTGATTTTAACAACTACATTGATATTGTCAACAAACTACATGTAACATGACATTTTTCAGGGGCAAAAATGTCAGTATCAAAGTACCCCATTTTCAGGGGCCAATAGTACCGGAATTACTAATTCCAATCACTTGAATGGTGGGCCATCTTCTTGGATTTTTCAAAACGGCCGCCCAAACGAAACATGTTTCAAAAGATAGTTCCCACATGACATCACACAGTGTAAAGTCAGCATTATTTACAGGCATTGATATATCATTTTTTTAGTGCAAAACTACCAATTATGCGCAGATACTGTGTGGGGCACGTGGGAGTTTAATCAAATTCATCAATACATGATTGGTCAATAAATCACTTCACGCAAGTCATGCCACTTATCGGGAACTACATGTATCTACTTCGTCTTCTAGTATGTGCTAAGATCTTGATTTCAACAACTAGATCAGTAGTTTCCAAGGGGCCAGGAAATCAATGGTACCAATTTCAATGACTTGAATGGTGGCTGTCTTGGTTTTCCAAAATGGCTGCCAAATGAGGTATCTTCAAAATGGCCATCAAAATTTTCTTCGCTTTTAGACAACCTACGTAGATATTGATTTCAAAGATTATGTCTACAATTTCATGGTAAGAAATCCAATTATATCACTTAAAATGACTTGAAGGCTCTCACACAGGTATCTTGTTACTTTTTATCTCCATTTTTATCATGGTCTGGATGGTTCTGTTTGCGATTTAAATAAGACAGTCTCTATAGCATTACAAATATTTGCCTGCCTTCAGAAAAAGTTTTAACAGAAAACCATAGATCAGCTAAATCAATTAAAATTCAACTTTTAAAACAATCATCATGTACATCAGAAAGTCCTCACTATTCATACAACGAGTGCCGAGTTCCGTACCTGTAGGTTTAAGTTCTTTGATCTGCAACAACATCTCGTAGAAGAACAGTCTGTTTTGCATTAACATCTAATCATATCTCAGGCATTGCTTGTGATAAATGGTTTCACCCTTGTCCTTGTAATAGCCATTTTGCTGTGGATCCAGAAACTCCTGCCTGTCGCAATGCTTCCCGGAACACATACTCTGGCCTGGATGTGGGTTCATCTAGAGCTGTCCATATTGGCTGTTCATACTCTGATGAATCCAGAGACCATTGAGTGACCATTGGCTAAAATTAGCAGCACTAGTAATGTACATGTAACCGTGTCTGGAGAAACAATAAAACTTTGCATAGTGAGGGTTCGTTGTGATGCCAAAAGTGGACAGCTCAATCAGACTTGCCGTTTGCAGATCTCTTGCTCCTTCTTCTGAAGAAACACTTGCTGGTCTTTGCCATGAACCAAAACAAGCACAAGGGCCTCTGGCCACGATACATCACAGACATGTACGACCTGAAAACCAACCGACCTGTATTCTGTAGGCAACTTGTCAGTCACCAAGAACAGTATTACATGTGTATCAGTTGGTACAGACTGTGCATGTGAATTTAAGCTAACGAACATTCGATCTGGACTTGTTGGTATCCATCAACACCAATGCCAGACACAAGTTCTTTCATAGCCACACCTGAAATGCTAGACCTGAAAAAAAAAACCGACCCGTAACCTGTAGGCAACTTGTCAGTCACCAAGACCAGTATTACATGTGTATCAGTTGGTTCAGACCGTGCATGCGAACAAGCTAACAAACATTCGCTCTGGACATGTTGGTATCCATCAACACCAATGCCAGACACAAGTTCTATTATAGCCACACCTGAAATGTCCTGCCTAGCTATCAAGACTGTTCAAGATCCAATTTGATTTGAAAGCTACATGTAGCAAGGTCCCAGAGCCTTACCCATATTCCTGACAAGTCCAAGTTACTCCCTCTCCTAAACAAGCTGACTAGCACAAAAATACTATCAAGCAGTACAGAAAGGTGCAATAAACACAGGAACCATGGACTCAACAACATACTGAGGATATTCATCCCAGTCAAACATTGCACCGATGGATTGTATGATAGTTGTCCAGAAGCTGGCAAAGAAACCAGCGACAGTAGTGATAAACAAGTAACAAACCACAAGGGACAGAAAGATCTCAGCAAATGGTTCAACGATGAATTGAACAAGAGGCCGTGATACAAGGCTGACCCACTGAAGGGCACCAATTGTGAGAAAAGGAGTCAAGAAAAGAAGCTGATCCAAAAAAGATCAGAGAGTACACCAACATCAAACACACTCCAAAAGCCACTTCCATTTCCTTTCAAAGACTGATCTGACTGAGTACCTGACATAAAAACTCCTTGAATACAATGAAGACTCGCTTGAACACCAAGCTGATCATTGCATCATCCTCCGGATAGACACAGAGCAACGGTGAGCTGCTCTTTGAGGATAACCATGACCATGAACTTTATACAAATTGCAAAGTTTATACTTTTTTTTTTCCAGACACATGTACATGTTATGCTACCGTTATGCTAGTGCTGCTTATAGCCAATAACCAATCCAATGGTCTCTTCCTGGCGTCATCAAAGTACAGCCAATGTGGCGGCTCCAGGTGGAGAATGAGCAATAGGCTTTGCCAGCCTTTCACGCGTTTACAGGAGCAGACATTACTGGTAGGTTCTGTCGAACAGGGAAAGCAGCCTACATGTGCATGTGTAGTATGTAAGTGTACCTCAAAACAAGTGAAGATGTCATAAATGGTCTGCACATGCTGTCAGTGTCAGATGCCACTCAAGTGACCGCGGATCTTAGATACATTTTTTTAAAAGTGTGCATACTCATCCAAATCAAGAGCATCCCTGACCAGTAATGACATCTTTTCTGCAGACACATGACTGAAAGCGACAAGCTTCTCCTTTAATACCCTCGGTGCTCTAAAGCAATTCCACATCCTGAAAGCCCACATCAAGTCAACAGTGTAGGTTCAAGCAAGCATAGACAGAAGTTTCTGAGTCCTGGCACTGCAAAATGGCCTCTTTTAAGAGGACAAAGATTATAGGTTGAAACCATAGAGTTATATAGAAGAACTAGAGGGCGCACTAGCCAAGTTACGTGACTCGTCGCGCGGGTGGTGCGGCCATGTTTTAAGTACCACACCATTACTTTACTGTACGCAAAACAACAACATGAACACCGAGCGCGTGATGCGTGCATTTACCATACGCACATCGTATACTTGGTATTCAATTTTGCCCTCTAAAAAATGGCGCTAGTGTCTCCTTGCGGTCCCGGCGCGTTTGTGCACGCAGTATTGCCAGTGCGCCCTCTAGTTCCTATATATAACTCTATGGTTGAAACCCATCACAAGCGAGGTCCTCCCAGCACCCATGATCAACATCAAAAGGATTAGATGTCAATGCAATACAGACTGTTCTACTATACTCCAAAAATGGGGGACAGGATAGGTGCATGTTTGTGCGCTGCACATCAAGCAAGGGGGTCAATACTCAATAGTAAGGATTTGAAACTGAGAAGGGTTAAGCTTTTTTTGAAGGCCAGGCAAAAGTAATTGATGACTGCTCTAGTAAAATCTCAAACAGACCAATTAAGACCATGGTAAAAAGTAACATGACAATTACCTGTGTGATAGTCTTCAGGCTATGGTATCATTGAGTTCCATGCCTCAAATTGCAGATAAAGTCTATCGTGAAATCAAGATCCAATTGCATCTAAGTAATAGCTGAGATATTGCAAAAAAAACCAAAGAACCCAAAGAAGCATAATACATTTTTGAAGCCAGTTAGAAAAGTATCTAATTTTGGCAGCCGTTATAAAATATACAAGATGGTTGCCGATCATAAGGGTCACTTTGATTCTCATCCCCTGAAAGTGCAGACTAACATGACATGTATTTGTTATTTATCCTATTTCTAGGGTGTTTGAAAGCAGAGATACTGAAAAATATCACATTTTGGTGGCCATTTTGAAAATGTCTCCTTTGTCAGCTGTTTTAAGAAATAAAATATTGCCACAGGAATTTTATGAAAACCTAAGAAGGCCGCCATATTACCACTTTGGGGAAAATAAAAGCGTGATAATGTCGAACCTGAGTAAATTTGGTCAGATTAAATCATATTTAGAAGATACTTCCGAGTTACTGGACCCAACAACGCTTTTTTAACATACAGTACAATTTGCTTTTTTAACATTTTATGTCTAAATGTTAAGCGTTGTTGGGTCCAGTAACTCATACTTCTACTACCTAGTGCAGGTGAGGTTTGAACATGGTTTGAACAAACCCATTTTTGTCTTGTCTGCCTGACAATAATTGTCATGCCTGTCGTTTTAAGTTTAACTTAAATCATAAATGAGCTATAGTTCGTATGCCAAAAAATAAGAGGCAGAAAGTGCAAAGCAGTTGTATCATGAGTTATTAAATATTATTTAGCATTATATTATTACATAGTTAAAGGAACATTACAGAATTGGTAATTGTAAAATATACTTTTGATCACAGATTTACATAAAACTTACACGGTCTAATGATGATGATAGTAGAAAACATCCCTTGAAATATTTCTGTCTGAAATGCCATTTTAGTTCCGATAATTGTAACCCTCCATCCTCCCGACTGTCTCCGTCGGGAGGATGGAGGTTGAGACCGTCGGGAGGATGGAGGGTTACGATTATCGCAACTATCTTATTTTATGTATTTTCAAGTTGTGCAAATGGAAATAAACCACGTAGCAGTAGCACTCAGCACCAACAACAACTATGCTTAGAAAGTTAAGTTATAAAATCATGTAAATTACCTTGATTTTGGACAGGTCTGTTTTCGTTGATTCCTCATCAGTTTTCCTTGCACTTGTCACCCGTGCTGGAGTGTGCAGCTTGTGTTTTTTCGTTTTAATCTTACCCATTTTCCACCTTTTTACGGCACAAAAAAAGGTGCGATTCCGGCCGCACAACGTGCTGATTGCTTGCTTGCCAATATACAACGCACATGTGATTTACCATTTAATACGACTATTTTATGTAGTCGACAACATTATTCCAACCAATGACACATAATACTTGTGCGTGTGGAGGAACGATTTCTGCACGCAACTTAATAATGCAACAGCCGTTGACAACCAAGAGGAAAGGTCAAAGGTTGTTTGATTGATTTCCATGTCTGCATGTAAACAAAGTTCAGCGACGGTGGGGTGGTAAACTAAAATTCGCTGCATTCGATCTTTTGTCATATCCCCTTTTACAGAAGAATGCCCAAAAGGAAAGCAAGAAAATCGAATATCTCAGCATCTGAGAATGATATTCAGAGTAAAGTTACCGATTTCAGCGATGGATACGACGACTTGGCTCAAAGGCAAGGTTTCCGAAAAGGTGGTTCTTACAAACCCGGAAGTGACCCTAGTAATAGTATTGACTGGCGTATCGGCGTGATCATGGCAGTGTGCCTGCCGTTATCGCTTCTTGTTTTCTGGAACATCACACTTCCAGTGATCGGATGGATACTGTCATCAATGTTGGGGCCGGGGCTCACGCAGAAGTTAGGCTTCTTTAAACAAGGTATAGTCGTAACGTTTATTTGATCTGTATTTGTTATATTTAGATTGAAAAGGAATGGCGAAAGAAATTAAGAAAGACCCCCCCCTCGCAAAAAAGGACAAGTTTTGTTTGTTTTTATGGTAAACACATACGTTCAACACACTATGCCCTGCAATCCAGTCCTTTGGTGTTCCAAAAACAATATGCTTCTGGGGTATCCCAATACCAATCCATACACCAAGTTTGAAGATAATGAAATATGCCAAGTCCTTCTTGAGTTGTTGCTTGGACAACATTTATTTTGTTTTAGCCATAATGACCACGACGTTTAGCCTTGGGGTCCGTTCACATTCGTTAAGCATCCCAAAACCAATCCACAAACCAGGTTTGGAGTTGACATGCCGAATCCTTTTCAAAACTTCTCGTTTTAGCTATAATGACCTTAACATTTAACTTATATAGGTGGTTCAAACAGCATCACCCCCCCCCCAAAAAAACCACAACAACTAACAACACAAAAAAACCCAAACCCAAACAACAACAAAACAGTAAACAAACAAGCAGCTACTAGTACCACTGCTACATGTTTTGTGTTGTGATGATTGTAGCGCTGTCCCAAGATCTTTTGGGTCCCTAGGGTTGACCATTTTCACACATCTCCCCATGTTACCAATTTAAACACTATAAATCAAAATAAATTACTTCACAGTTTGATTTCTATCTGAAACTGCTCCACCACTGTATTTTGTAATATCAAAGATCTATCCTGTCGGAGCCTGAATGTCAACATACGTCTTGAGGTCTACTGTGAGGTGCAAGTGTAGCACCTATTAACTTTTATTACAATTTATGACCAGGCAACTTGACACTCAACAGGCACTCAAAATGTGCTATAAATAAACTACATTTTGCCGTGCTCCTCAAGCAAAGGTTCCACTAATCCTACATAATATTGTGTTCTGGGGATTCACATTAAAACGCTGACAGGCAAGGCAGTTTGGCTAGAGTGAGGCCTTAATTCTCACATCCTCTTCTCCTATGTCACCACACCAAATTATTTGGACTTGGATAAGAGTGGAATGCCTGACCCTGTGATAGGCAGTTGTTATACATGGGCCTACCAGCCCCAGTCCTGAATCCTTTACTTTTTCAATTGGACATGTATATTATAAATTGTGTCTGTAAGGTTAAAACAAACACGCCCTAACCATCCCAACTCTTCAAAAATTCAATTGCAGTAGGGCCTATGTAGGACTGAGGGCTGCTTTTTAAGTAAACTGATTATGCTTCTGATCACATGGTATCAGGCATACATGTAGGCTAATGTAATCAGTTTGGATACTGTAATACCAAGTGGTGTTGGATTTTTGTAAGAATGACCTGAAAAAGAATCCTAGCAAATCACTCAGAGTTTGGATTAATAACTAGCGTATGTTTGTTTTTACACTCTGTTTTCATTTAAGACATCGTGGCAATGATGACGTCTGAATGTCCATTGTGGATAGCTGCCAAGGAGCGAGCTTACCTTGATGACAAGTCACATGAAGACATCCTGAGAGTCAGTGACGTGTCTCAGGAGGAATTCGAGGAGATTGTCAGACGCGGGGAGCCAGTCATTGTCACTGACGCTCTGAGGGGTAGGAGTGGGTCCTTTTTTCTCTAATCCCTGAACTGGGACGGTTGATTCACTTTGAATTTGATCACAAAAACTAGTGCTTACTCAATGTTCCCTTTGAACTAACCGTGGCCTTTATTTTTGGTAGGGTTATTGTTACCAGAGCTTAATTTTTGTTTTCACATCCCCGTCTGGTATTTTTTTAGGACAGTGAGCCGTTCTTTCTAATATTGGACTGTAAGGAAGAGATTTTATTGAGACCTGTGTACATTGTACAACATGTAGCTGTAATAAATTTGACCATAAAAATGATGACATTCACACTTTTGGCTACTTTTCAGCTTTTAAAATAATTCCAATCGATATTTGTCATTTCTTGTTTTGCTCCAAGCCTTAGTCTATTTTTAAGCAACTGTTTGAGTGACTGTTTATAGCTCCACAACCTTGAAACTCATGTTTCAATTTAATTACAGGTTTAATGCTTGTCATTTTCACCTTGAGTAACTGTCAGGTCATGTTTAAAATCCTCTCCTTATCTTTTGTCTCTGTTCCAAATCATCCTGATAAATTTCGGACATATATTCAATTAACTAGGGTTTCGTTCTTGATATATCATGCAGTCAGTGCTTCATATGTAAATTTCCATAAATAATCTCACTGGAATTTATTTGTAACCCTGGTTGGTTGATTTATTTATTTACTTATTTTGGTGTGTGCTGTTGTGTCTTATATTTGCTGCCTTTTTATGGTTTGCTGCAGACTGGGAGGCGTTTGGTTTATACAACTGTGGATACTTCATGAGAAAATTCCCCGATGCTAAATACTTTGATTGGCAAGTACGTATGGAAACCAAATAATCTTCCTACTGCAGTATACTGTCTGACCATTTAATTTCATTGACTCTACATGTAGGTTTGAATTAGACATAAACTATGCTGGCCTACAATATTATTTATGATGTAGTGATTGCATACATATTAGACAGACATATTTGTACAGTGAAATGTGCACAGCTGTACATCCACTGCAACCCACGCAGTTGAATAGTCTTAATGGTTGGTCAACTCACTACAAAAATTTCACTGAGAGATTATGCTTAATATGACGTGTCGTGGCCCAGCAGTCTTGCTCATCAGACTCAAGCTCTGTTGTTTTTGATCAGCAGAGTATGGGTTCGAGTCTAGGTCCTGACACTTGTGTCATTAAGCAAGACACTTTATTGCATCGTCCTTCAGATGAGAAGTAGAGCCATAGGGGCTGTGTGTTATGTAATGCAAAAAAACAAACAAAAAAAACAGTGAGGTACATTGTACTTATTGCTGGAGAAGGAGTTTGCCCTGGCGTTTGTGGCATAGTTAGCAGCACATAAATGGGTCTCATTGTAAAGAAAAATTAACATACCTGTCTTAAACGTAATAAGTGCTTTGGGAGGCCTATCAGATACAGCTATATAGGCTAAGTACTGAGTATTATTACTATTATTAGTAAAATCACAGTTTCACAAAATCAACTACATGTAAACATTGGAAAGTGTGATAAACCTACAAGAAACAATTCTTTATTAGATTATGTCATCTTGGAGTCGGATAAAAAGGTTGCTGGGTGTTCAGTTTTTGCTGAAACAGGAACTTGTGCTGTATGTGTAGAGCCTTAATTTCTTGTCACAAATAAATATGGATCGTCTCATGAAGAAATTCCAAAGGACTCTGAAAGAACTGAATGAACAGTGCTCATTTCATAAATTCCAGGTACACATGCAAAAAAGGGGTCACATCTTGCTACAATTTAAAAAATGCTCACTGCAAGTGTTGATTCCCTGTTTAATCCCCCCCCCCAAAAAAAAATGTATTAAGGAATTGTTTTAGAAACCTCAAACATGGGAAAGGAAAAAATAATAATTTGCTCACAAAAAGAGGGGAAATGTTTACATCCATCTGTGAACCAAAATAACCTGTTTCCTGATGGTCCTATTTTTTACAGGAATGTCATGTTCAATGTTGACATCTATTGTTTGTTTTTTTTGTATTTTTAAATAGCACAGCCTTTCTCTAATTTGTGCTATTTGTATAATATTCCGCATCAAATTTCTTGTATTTTGTAGGTCATCTTTGTATTCTAATTTGCAATATTTTTGTCATGTCTGGCATTGTGGAAATTATCTTTTCAGGGGCAGGAGTATATATCCTTAGGGAATATTACAAAGAGGCCATCCTTCACTGGCTTGCAGTGTGCCAGTGGTTATATTGAAGCATCCTTGGATTCAAATAAGAAAATTTTTAAGGTAATTGTGTCGTATATCATTGTCATCTACAGAAGGGGGTAAAAGAAAAAAATTGTGGTATTCCGGATAGTAGTATTTTTTCCCCAGCAATAATTGTTTTAATGGCAGGATATGCTTTTGGTAATTGTAAAAGACTAGTATCCTCACTTGGTGTATCCCAGCATATGCATAAAATAACAAACCTGTGAAAATTTGGGCTCATTTTGTCATCAAAGTTGTAAGGAAATAGTAAAAGAAAAAACACCCTTGTTGCATAGAATTGTGTGCTTTCAAATGCCTTTCTCAGATTCAAATATTTTAGTGAGAAATAACCTTTATCTCTAAAACTACATTACTTCAGTGGGAGTCATGTCTCACAATGTTTTATACTCTCAGCAGCTCTCAGGTGCTCTTTACCAAGTGAGTTTTTATGGTAACATATTTCTTGAGTAATTACCAAAAGTATCCAAACCCTCCTGTTTGTGCATACTCCACTTTGCCTCCAAAGCTCCCATTATGCTAAGCATGTAATTAAAGACTGACCCCTGCTTTGCCCTTCCTCAATTAAATACAGCTTGTGGCTTCTTGAGCGTGCTTTACGATCTAAAGCACAGGAGGCAATGGCTTTACTCTTTCTAGATAAAGGGTATGTGCCTCAAAATGCTAATCAGCATTTTGGGACATGGGTTGGTTTCTTAGGAAACACTGATGGTAAGATGGTTTCAAATTCAATTGATCATGTGGCAATTTTCCTTGCATCACAATTATAGATTTATCTCTTTTTTTACTGCCTGTATGTGTTTTTTTCTTGTAAAAATTAAGTTGTATCAATGGCCAAATACATTATGTTATTAAAAACACGTGGGAAAAACAGTTTGTTTAACTCGTTTTGCATTTCGTAAATTTGGTTCACACATGCCCTCACATGGTCGAATATACTGCAAACTGAGCATGATATTCTATGGCTTTAGGAACCAAAATAATATTATCCAGAAGCAATATTTCCATACATTTAAAAAATATTAAGTGTATCAGTGTTTAAGCGTTTCATTGTTAACATCTTTTTTTTGCCATTTACTTTTCAGTACTTTTTTTTCTTCAAAAAGTTTGGGCTTTTATGGAGGTCTTTTTTAAAAAACAAATGATATGTTTTATAGCAGAAGTTTATTGGTTTATTTTGTTGTCTCTAAGTTTCATCTCGAAGATATTTCGCAAGATATTTTAGCTAGTGTATAGCCACATAGGGTTTAGTCTGGTCATTTGTTTTTGTTTTAAATTTAATCATCTTACATTTTATGAAAAGTTGACACTCTTTTTAACAGCTATTCTGGTTAACACCAGCACTGGTTAACACGTTATTTGTACCTAACTACTCCACAGGAATGGCTTACAAAAATGCCAGTGCCATACTTTCTGAAGGAAAACAGCTATGTTATGAGTCCCAATGGCCTTATTGACGAACCAGCCGTGACTGGTTTTATTGGTGTCCCTGGGACCGGTGTGACACCACATCTGGATGAGACTTGTAACACAATAATGACAGTTCAGGTAAGAAAGACTATAGTACCAGTGATTTAACTCTATGACAAGATACCATTGTCAAGGCTAAAACTATTTCAAGTCTTGTCAGAGATTACGACCTCTTCAAAAAAGATTAAACACATGGTGTAACCCATGTTATAAAATTTCTCCTACTGCTATATGACCATTCTATATCATCCACTGTGCGTACTGATAGGTAAACTACACAAGCCTGCAACATAATAAATACTTGTGGTGAATGCACACCTAGTGGTGCCATAATTTCAAATGGTTGGTCAACTTCCTAGATCATGTGACCAAGGCTAGAGTGGAATTGTGTTCACCATAACAACTCTCCACAATGCAAAGCCTAAAGTCTACAGTGTAAATTATGTTGACACTCTTCAATAAAGATACATTATTTGTAATAAAACCTTGCATACTGCAGTCGCAGATTTCTGTTGACATTTGGTGATCTGAATGTCCAAGAGTTTGAGCAGTGTATTGATATTGTGAATGGTTCTCTTCCTTATGAATATAAAAAAGGTTGAAAACCAACGTGCTAAGGGGGGTTAAAAGTTTGGATTAATTTTGGCTAGAAATGTACAGCAGAAAATTAATTTACCATCGTTCCATTTGTTAAGCTGTCTGGTGTTAAAAACTGGAGCATTTCTTGGCCGGTGAAGGAGAATGACGGAATACGATGGCGGAAACCCATAGTTTTCACTCTTTATCCAGGTAACAATTTGAAATTGATATTGCATGAAAAAGGCTGGATGAGATGCCCCAGGCTGTAAGTCTGCAGTCAGAGGTGCTTGCCATAACTTCAGCCTCACTATGGCCCAATTTCATAAAAACGTGCTTAACACAGAAAGTATTGCTTAGCAAAAACAGGTTACCAGTCAAAATTACATTACATTTGCAATGTTGTGACTAGTGCCTCACTCCATTTTCGCTAAGCAAAGAAATTGTCAAGCAGTATTTTCTGGTTAACAGCTTCATGTAACTGGGTCAGGTCTTGTGAATCCCAATAAAAAAAAGTAGATAATGAAATAAAAACACAGTCCTGTTGCTTAAATCTTGTAACCTTACAAGATTCAAGTATAGGGACTTGGCAATGCAGTTTTTCTAAAGCAAAACCTCCATGAAGGACATTTTAATTTCTACTGGAACATTTTAAGGGGCATCAGGGCAATGTCCAGGGGAATGGAGGCAATTGTCTATGTTAATATCAGGCCTGATGAAAACAGCTATGAATAAGACGGAAGTTATGTTCTTCCAGCCTCATTATATGGAAGTGTGTGGATGATGACAACATTGGGGGGTGATCGTATAGTTTAAAACATAATTTACTCCATAGAAAACACAACAGGTCATCACATTAAAAAAAGGAAACATGTTCGGGAAAAATATTTTGAGGAAGTGGAGAAACACAGTTATGCAATAATGCAATGCATGTACTTTTAAACAATGATTAGTTAATTATTTGTTTATTCTTCTGTAGGTGATGCAATGTTTTGGTATGTTGCAATGCGACACCACACAGAGGTTATCAATGATTGTTCGCTCAGTTTTAGCTTTCTTCTAAATACACCTGCACCGAGGGATTATTTCGAAAGACTTGTACGAGATCTTTCTTCAGTATCGAGGGAGGAACGTGATGAACTCTTTTTAGAAACGGAAACATTCAAATTAGATTACATTGACAGCTGCAGTATTGTTAAAGATGGAGAAACATTTTTTATTAATTAGTTAAATTTTTTTGTTTGTTTTATAAACTTGGATTAGAGACTCATAAAATATGGCTTCTGTTACATTTTTTTGTTCAAAGTTTTAAAAAAATCATTACTGCACACCCATTGTGCTTGTGCATGGCAAGATTTGTGTGATTTGTTGAATATGGAGTCAGTAGAGGGCGGTATTGTATTACCAGATGCCAATTCTTTGCAATTTGGACTGCAATTTGCACAGTATTTATCAACTCTGTGGATCCCTTCATTATGTCATGTATCTAATTTGGGGCCAACTTTTTGTATAATGGGATACTTCAATTTTTTTCTAGATTTCATATTGTTGAAGTGCCTTGATCTTTTAAAATATTTTCAATATATAAAGTATAAACAAAACAGTTTAGGCCAAGTTGAAACATATTCCTCATTTTTATGAGGTTTTCTGGTACAATGAGAAAAAATCGTCTATGTGCAATATCTCTATTTACATGTACAACTCAAAGGATAAAAAAAAATCTGTTTCTAGGATCATGTTAATGATTGTTTACCGAGTGTACGCTAGATGACATGAAGACTTTTACATACAATCTTAATTCATGTAAGTAGGCCATTTAATTTTGCAAAAGGCACTTTCATTATAAATTCTTCAAGTTTCTGAAGGGGCATCAAGGCCAAGCTTAGACGGGGGCAACAGAGGCCATAGTCTCCATGTAGTTACAGGCCTGAGTACCGCAGGCTTTTATTCTTTTATGCTTCAGTTTTACATAACCGTCAGTCTCAGACAGACTGTCATTTGATATACCTTACCTTTCTATCCATGTTGATTTTGTATTAGTTTTTAAATGATTATTTATCAATGGTTCAAAAGTGTTTAAATTGCTTGTAAAATAACTCAAATCAATTAATTCATTAATTTACTAGTGTTTCATTACCCTCTTCATGACATTCCTAGCACAGTCTTTCTGACATTGAGGGCACAATAATTGAAAATAGTAGTACTAGTAGACATTTTTTACAACACTAGGAGAATAGTTCTTAATCAAAATTGAACTCTGTGACAAGTCATGAGCAATGTACATCGAATTTTTTCGCTAGTAACCAAATCTTAAAACAAAAAACAACAACAATACTTGCCTTACATTCTCCATGAACATGCCCCTGAGAATGAGATTGGGTTGTAATTCATGTCTCTAATTTTCAAAGCTCTAATTAACAATCTTTCTTGAGCAACTTCGCAATTACAAGCGGTGATAATGATACAAGTTCATGTGGTTTTAGGTACGGGATCTACGGAACAAAAAAATACACATACCTCGACTCCAAAACGGTTACCTGACGTATCTTTCCACGTTCAACTCCCGGCCTTTGCTGTGACCGCTTGTTGTGGGGGAAATGGCGGGCAATTTAAATGCAACACATTCTTTCTGCATTTCAGCCTCACGTCCAAAATTATCCATCCTCATTCACTGGTATTATAGACACGTCAAGGCTGAACTAAGTTTGAAAATCCGAGTTGGTTTCTAAAGACGGATGACCGACACGAACTAAACCAACTGCACGAGTAGATAGACCTAGATGTCCGTCACCGAAATGCCAGATTTGTCCGTCCGGGTCTATATATCAGCAACGATCGAGGGCTGCATTTCTGGGATGAGCTCGGCCTTTTCTAAAACCCATAGTAAAGTGAAACTTGTTGTGCACATGCAAAGCTTCAAGTAGGTCCGTCTGTGTACTTCCAAAGAGTAATAACATGTGGGTGGAAATAACGGGCGGGGGTAATTCTGGAGACCAACTTTATACAGGCAGCGTACGTGTAGTGTACACAACAAACAGCAGGGTCTGGACACTCGACTCGCGCAGTGTCAACGGTCATTCAGATGGGAATTGCACATGACCAGACTAACTTCCTGTTCAATTTCGTTTAATTTTTCCCGCCAAAATGCACGTGTGATCCAGGATAGAGAACAATTTCTGATGGTCATCCAAAACATCTTAAAGTTAAACTTTTCAAATGAATACAAATAACAGATTCCACATTTTTTGTGCAAATTAATTAATTTATTATTTTACTCTTTATGCTATGCGTTACACACATGTCACAATATGTTTGGTTAGGGCCTAGATTACGCAGTGGTTTTCTTTTTATCTTTTCTTGGTCAATGATGATATTGTTAGAGCTTCGATTTATGAACCTTAAACTGGCAAAAACGTACCCTAAAGGCAGGGTATACTTTTCAAAAAGACCAGTATCCTCACTTGGTGTATCCTAACATTATGCATCAAATAACAAAACTGTGAAAATGGAGGCCCAATTTGTCATCAAAGTTGCAAGAAAATGATGGGGGAACGAAAAACAACACCCTTGTTGCATAGAATTGTGTGCAGGCTTTCCGGTGCCTAAATTCAAATTTTGGGTTGAGAAATGACCTCTTTCTCTAAAACTACAGTACTTTAAAGGGGGGGGGGGGGTCGTGTCTAACAGTGTTTTCTAATATCAACAGCTCTCAAGTGCCTTCTTTACAATTAAGTTTTTAAGGTCATTAGTGGAGTAACTACTATATCCTCCCTTTAGACATCATTGGAAACCGTTTGGAAACGCGTTTAGGTAAAAATTGGCACAGGATCAATACTTTGATATTTGAGTAAACAATGATAATAATTATCACAAACAAGGAAGATACACAATTATGTCAGGCTTTACACAAACAATTTCCCAGCTACATTCGCACACACGAACACTACATAAACTCATTTAAATTTGATTATTTCTGTCGTTTTTTCCTTACTATTTAGTTTGGTTAATTCTTTTAATGTTATGATAGATTTCTATGTAGGCCTATTATAATTTCGGGGTTTATTTGTTCTTAATATTGATATTTTAAATTGATATTTAAATATTCTCGCATACATGTTTTTGTAATTTTACTTTACATGTTCAATTGTCAAAAATACCAAACGAATTTCCCCAGGTGGGACACTAAAGGTTTTTTTTCTTATTTTATATTTGACTTGTGAATGAGTAATTGATATATACCCAACCCCCACAATGTAAAAAAGAAGTTTACCTTGATTTTGACACTCCATGTAAATTGCACCACTCTTTTTTATTATGGATCAATGTTCATAAACCGAAGGGTTCCAAAGACTTTCAGTCATTTTGTAAAAACGACTGTCTCACTTTTGGCGTAATTATTAATTTAAGTTTTTTCTTCCACTGTATTATTGCTTTATTAGGTTTTTTCTTTGTCTTCGCTTACATTCGAGTGGATATTACATACTCAAAATTTCCTATAGAACCTTTCGATGGTTTTCATCGGTTTGTTGGTATCGAGTCCCAAGTTTTTAGTCGGCCGTGGGACTCTGCGATTCTCGGGGGCAGCAGTGACATCGTCGATTTTGTGCCAGCCCAAAAAGTCCTTGGCCCATCTGGGGATCCAGTTGTCCCACTCCGAAAGCCAAGTGTTGCCGGTGACGGGTGTAGTGGCAACGACGGACTGACTGCAGATGGTCGGTACGTTGAATACGGACATGTTTTTGATACCTTCTGTGATGTCGAAAAATCTGGTGGTCATGTCGATGTCGATCGTCTGGGTTTTCATGGTGAAGATCTCGAACACGGGCCAGCAGCTTGATGCGGTGTACCCACCAATCCATGTCTCATCTGTTGAGAAAAGTTACAATTGGAAACAAAGAAGTGACCTTTAGTCGTATACGATGACCTTTAATACCACCCTGTCGTGGCCATCTTATTGTTGCTTTCTATCAGCCCCCCAAATCAGTGAAGGGAAAATAAACTGTGATTCATTTTTTAAACTCAAATTTAAAATCTGACAAAAGTGTGCTACATACAGTACTGCATTGAAGCATGGAGGTAGAATAAGGTTGAAGGGTAAAGAAAAAAAGAAGAAACCAAATTAAAATAAGAAATACAAACATTTTCATGGCATCCAAAGGAAACGAGGCTACTTTATAAACTAAAATAAGTCAAAGGAACGGCGTCTCAATATCCTAAATGTGCACAGCCACAATCATGGGTACACCTTTTGTTACAAAGACACCAAATGAACACATGAATATTGAGTAACTCTTTCATTTCGACAAACTCAAGTACTTTGTATACTCTTCATTCACACAGCGCTGGTTAATTAATTTACAAACAACATTGAAACAACTGTCACATCACTGGTTTTCAAACTGTTGTTCATAACATGGACACGAAAAAAAATGTGTACCCATGATTGTGGCTGTGCACCTATAGATTTTACGAAAGATATGTTTCTCCCTATAGGAAGCTCCAACACTTACAAGACCTGGAGGGCTTCCTGTCTGACCATTCAGTGACGTTGATGGAGTTGGCTGGCCCTCCGATACTGTAGGAATCCTCGTAGGTGGCGTCGGGTGGGATACTGAAGTTCCTCCACGGTCCCATGGGTATCTTCGTGCACCGGTTGAAAGACGGGTCTATCTTGTACTCGACTTTCTCATCAAAGAGTATCAAGTACTTCATCAGTCTGATACAAACACAAAGACAACAACGACCACCAATTTCTATTAAAATTGTATTGTTTTCGTTTTGACCGAATTCAATGTTCGTCTTCCTCCTTGGGTACATGGAAATGCAAAAAAATTAACCCGATGAACGACTTCAAAGCTGACTTTTGTTTTAATTCAAAGAAGGAACAATAGTCCGGGCTGAGTTGGACTTGTGCGAGATTATTGCCTTCAAACACACGGTCTCTCTTTGGATTCGCCAGTTCCGAAAATACAACTTATTACATGGACGTACCAGCGGTGAAGCCAGGAATGTTTTCTCTTTGGGCACAGGGGTTGGGTTTCATTGCTCTCCAGGGGGGGGGGGGGGCGCACAGGGCAAAGTTTCACCCCTTTTAAGGGCACTATAATGTATCAAATAATTATCCGGATTTTTTTTTTTTTTTGGGGGGGGGAGGGGGTACCGGGGGAGGGGTTTGACACTGAAAAATCCCCCACCCCCGCTACGCCGCTGGAACGTGCACAAAATTCCAGACAAAACGTACAGACTTTACTATTGTAAAAGAGGCCTTGAGACATTTGAGCCTTGGCACAAATTGGCCCTTTTAAATATTTCTGTACATATTATTTTTTTTGTATAGATTATTTTTGTTGTGGGGGGGGGGCAGCAACATTTATGTATCAGTTATAAGGGTAATTTGATATAGCATTCTTGTTATGGAACAAAAATAATTGTATTTTTTTTTCAACAGTGAAGGCAGCCTGTACTTTCAACCAAGGGTGTGACGTCGGCAAGTTGCAAAAGTAAACAGTTGTGGTGCTTTCTTGAACATGTGACCATCTAATTTGGTGACATTTTCACTGCTGGAAATATGGAAAACTAGAGGATTTGAATGAATGCACTCCTCCATACAAAACCCATAACAATTACGGGGATTTTTTCTTTAAATACAGCGGGTCGACATTTCAAAAAACTTAAAATGATGTATGTAACAGGGACGAGCATTGTAAAACATTTACCTTCTTCCGGGAACCATTGACTTCATCTCCTCCTCGACATATTTACGTCTTCCGACTCCATCAAAGCTGATTTTATATCTGTTGTTGGCATCCTTATTGTGGTCCCACTCGCTGAAACGACCCTCCCATTGCTTCGGGGTGACGCATGGGGTAACGCCGAGTGGGGACTCGGCAAGTTGTTGCTTGGTGGTGGTGGTTTTCAGTGATGTTGTAATTGCGGCGCTAGCATAACACAACAACCCGACGAAGAGTATTAACACAGAAGTATTCATCTTGCCTGTAGGGTAGTTGTGGTATTTCAATTCAATTATAAACTGCAGTAATGTCAACTTGCCACCACCTGCAGTTCTGATTCACAGAGTTGAAATGTGTCCACTCCACGCCAATCTGCTCAGTGTTTGCACAGTCGATTTGAGGTCTTTGCGCAATGTACCTGGATATAGCTATAGCTTGAGAATGTGACCATTGACCGTTTTGTCATGCTATTGTTATAACAAAGGCAAAACAAAGCTATATGTCAAAGGCCATCCACTCAATGCAGCGTCGATCACTGCAAAAGTAACAGAGAATTGAACCTTCGATCTGATCAGGGTTACAAAAAAAACAAATCTGTGGTGTCGGGTGTTTGTTTTTCGAGGATTATTGAACAATGACGGGAAGGACGGCCGGATTATGGAGGAGGAAAAACAACATCACCTCATAGCGGTTGAGGTCAGTCATGGAAGATTCAAGGATAAAACTGTCAGGGCGGTCACATTGACAAAAAAAAAAACTTTTAACATTTTCACTTTGGAAGAAAAGAGACAACCACAGAGGACGAATTTGAGTGATTTTGAACGGAGCTGTGATTTATATCAAACTAAAGAAAGGTCAAGTCATTTTGAAAGAGTTTACGGGCAAGTGGAACGAAAGAGCTTGTCTCTAACAAGCGGCCTAATTAGCCTAAAATAGCAAGGCCTAATTAGCAACGTTTTGCACGTACCCGAATAGCGGGATTCTCCGAAGTGACCATCCCACCTAACAGTTCCCCAGAGTGAGTGAAAAATTAATAACCAGATGCACTACACAGCAGAACGTTATTTTTTGAGTAAATAGCGCCACCAGAAGTCGAAACGTTTTGCGACGACCGCCTACGTCATAAAGAGAAACGCTGACGTAGATCATGGCCAATAGTGTGGAAAATGAACAATACCGAGAAAAGGGCCATGAGAAAGTTAAAGGGGCGATGACTTTTCAATGCAAGATTAACGATACAACCTTGTTGTTAAGTGCTTGACTGGTGAACCTCTTTAAATCAAGATACAAAAATACAAACGGAAAAAAAATGCACTAGCCTGTGAAAATGCATTCGTTTGTAGTTGGTGATGCTATTATTTGATAATAATGACATCATTTTCTAAAGACAATGGGTTATAGCGATTAATTATTTTAATTGGTGTATTACGTTGTACGATGGTATGATGACATTTTGGAAAAGTATAATACAAGGACTAAAAAAAAAAACAAGAAAACAAATCCCAGATATAGGATTCAAAGATTTTACGATGATTTCAACACAACTAAATAGAATACTTTATCACTCCTTGTAATTTTTCAAACACGCCAACAAGATACTTTTATTCTTTTCCCGATAGAATCAGACGAGATCTGTACAATGTTACATACAAATATTGACAATGAGGTACTCACGTGATTTACCACGTGATTTTAAATAAGTCTCAAGAAGTCATAATTTAGCATTTAATCATTTTAAATCAATATATTATGGAATGGAATTGTGGCATATTCTATTGCACACATACGTCACAATAATCGCTACCAGTGTGAAATGCATGTTTGTTTATTATTTTTATACAAATATTTTTTTTTTTTTTTTTTGGGGGGTGACAAATATTGTTCAAATAGTTCCTTTTAGTGTCTTAAAAAGAAGATAAATTTGAACATATTTCAACATTATTCACAAGTATAGCCCAATTTATACTTAGATGTCAATATTTATTTGTTGTAAAAGCAAATCTCCATTTCTGTTTTTTCATTTTGTTTTGGGGGCGGGGCTTCTTTGGAGGTAGTTTTCTGTTCTTTTCGTGTCACCTAATAATGCATTACACACTGGTGGTGAATTTTAAACACAGTATGGCAAGCCTGGTCAATGACCTAACCCAATAGAGTCACATAGTAACAAGTTACTTCCTATCTAGACCCAGGCTAGGAGGGCACTATTCCATTAATACTCATCAGTTGGACAACACCTGTAATTTAGCTCGTATAATTGATTTTCGGAATCTCTAAGCTGGAGGTATTTTACACAGTGTTCAAACCTTCACAGCAGCCATCTTGAGTCATGTTCCATTAACCTATGTCACTTCATGCTTATCTATCATGTGAAAGGTACCAGTCTACTAGAATGCCTCATTCTGAAAGCACATAGAGTTGTCAATAAAAAACAAACACCAAAACAAGATGGCTGACTGTGTCAAGTCTGGATTGATAAAAATCAATAAGTGGATCATTCTGAATTATCAGAATTTTAAATGCAAACCAAAACTAAATATTACCTTTAAGTAATCAAACATTGCGTTACAAGTGTTTGGTTTACAATATCATTAAACAACCTAAAATAAATTGTATTTACATCAACAAAATTGAATTTCAATGAGCACATTCTCTGGCAAAAACAAAATAATTTCCCATAATACTGGTGCTTCAGAAACAAAAACCTTCAACATGGCTTAGGATAGCTAGATAGCTGATATCCATTGAAATACTTTAAATTATTCAAGAAAAAACAAAAGGTTGGATTTTGAATTTGTTGCATTAAAAATGTAAACCGACTGAAAACAAAAGTCCATTACGGGCAGGAAAAGTCAAAGACCAGCTTCGAAATTAAAATCAACAAAGTTTAGAACATAAATGAAGTAAAACAATAGATTATTGAGGTACAAAAACAAAACGCAACTTCCATAAAAAGAATTAAAAAAACATTTGAACTGACATTTCGAACATTTAGGATTTAAATTCCGAAGGTAGGTAAAATCTGAAGAAAAAAAAAGAATTGTCCACTGCTGGTTCTTGACTTTAAAACAATGGATTAATTAAAATCTTAATGAATACCACTGAAGTTACAACATCCAATAGTTTTACACCAGTAACTATGAATTGATTATATCACTGGCTTGACCTAAACGTTGAACTCTTTATAATCTAAAATTAAAACTACAGAAAGACTGTATTTTTTCTGAAAACATTAAACGGGGGACTTTTTGGGACTACCGTAGGGTGGCGGCAGACTCACCAGGTAAATCCATTGTTCTGGGAGGTGTGCGCATGGACTACTTCGCAAATACTTAAGTGCGTATGCGTTAACCGTGGAATGAGGTGCATGCTGGTCTAGTTTAATAGCGACTACATCTGTCACTAATTAGACCAGTGTGCACCTCATTCAATGGCTAACGCATGCACACTGAAGTATTTGCGAAGTGGTCTATGGAAAAGTACCAGTTATGTATGCTGTCACCTGGCATCCCGCAGTCCCCCACTGAGACTGATTCATGAATTATCTTCAACAATTGTACACAAACTGGTAAAACTATCAAACTGAAAGACCATGTCTTAATTATCATATCCTTAGCTATTGTTATTGTTTAAACTAAAATATGTATCCAAACTGGTGTAATGGAACGTGAATATAGAAACTTTAATTGTATAAAAGCTCACTGAGTACACATGAGTTTTAAATAATCAATCTTCCCACTCTGTCAAATCCTCTCAAAAAACTGAAACATTTTTCACAAAGAAGTTTTTTCCCTTGTCAAGAAAGGAAGCAAAGCAAAGTTCCAGATGTTTGAGATTCAGATTCCAAGGTATATTTCCTTGAGAGATAGAGCAAAACAAAAGTCAGTTGTGATGTTGCAGATAAGTGTTCAATTCCATTTCAGAGTTCAACTGCCCAAAAGTATGATTGACTTCAGATGGGAGTTTGGGTGTGCCTTCTCAACATTCTAAAGACTAAAGGACTACACAAAATCAGCATCACTGAAAAATAGCAACCTTGCCTGGGATTCTCATCGAGTATGATCAAAGCCAAGAAGCGTCAAAAGATAATGTCTTCTAAGTGCTACACCTGAGATAATTTTGAAATTGCTTGCAATGAGGAAACATGTATTAATCCTGCATGACAAATATTACCATGACAACCAAGTGTTCTGCTTCCTGGTCTTCAGCGTTTAACAATTGTGAACGATACCTGTGTATACCCCTGTGATGAACAGATCTGAAATTTCACCCTTGGAAGGCCAAGGTCATTTTCTCTGTCTTTACGAGCATTATTAAGGTGTACCTAGGTCAAGACCAGGGAAAGGGTCCATAGAGGTCAATACCAGGGCAACAGTGCACTGAGGTCAAGACCAGGGCAAAAGTGCACTGAAGTCGAAGACAAGGCAACAGTGCACAGAGTTTCAAGACCAGGGCAACAAAGGCGATGGTCTTTATGAAATTCCAGGCCTGGATTAATCAAGTAAATCAAGAAGCTTTCTCAATGCTGATTGAAACTATACTTTACAAGAAAAAACCACGATTACAAGAAGAGAGTTTTTGACTTACCAATCTAAAAATAATATCATTTTGTCTGCTAGTACGCTATGCTACGTTTTATATACTAAATTTCATAACCTCTCTTAGTATATCACATTATGTACACCGGTTAAAATGTTACTTTACACTATACACATTATACACTCTTAAACGAGTTCCAATTCCTCTAGAACAGCTAGAAAGATGTTGATATTTTAACAGCTTACTTTAATAGTCCACATGTTCCTTGGTGATCAAATCTATGTTGATTTTGATGACTCATCAAGTTATAATCCAATAACTGTTACACCATTACCGGCAACAAACTTTAATCCAGGGCCCAATTTCACACATCCAGCTCGGTAATACGCTTAGCATTAAACAAAATAATTGCAGAGCAGATATAAGTTCACCGGCCAAATGCCATATGATTATATTATTTGTGGCTGGTTCCATGCTTATTGTTACGCTAAGCAGGATACTATTTTAAGCAGTAATTTCTGCTTTAACAGCTGTATGATATCGGCTCCTGACAGTAAGATAACCAGGTTTTTGTTAAATGTAAATATACAAGATAAACTATTATCCTTAAAAGTGGCAGTGATACAATGTTTGTATAGGATTTTGGAAGATAAAAAATTCCATTATTCGAGTAAAGGTTCATGCTGCACCAGGTAAAAAAGGTGACAAGGTAAAAACTGACCTTTATCAGGTGGCCATGTCAGTCTGAATTCCCGACTACCGAGTACTAACCGCTATAACCA
Source organism: Pycnopodia helianthoides (assembly GCA_032158295.1). Taxonomy (NCBI): domain Eukaryota; kingdom Metazoa; phylum Echinodermata; class Asteroidea; order Forcipulatida; family Asteriidae; genus Pycnopodia; species Pycnopodia helianthoides. The sequence goes on along the minus strand of CM063250.1, from coordinate 8,886,769 downwards.
AATTTCAGGTGCACCCAGTCCAGTTTTGATAAGCGTCCACTCTTGTAAAAGGTCAGTAGTTGTTGCGTAAATTTAAAGGAGTTGTTGGAGTTTTTAAAAAACTTAAAAACAAAAGAAACAGATTAATGTTGGTTAAAGGTGACTGCATGGAATGACCATTGGCCAACCACTTTGGAATGACTTCTGAAAAGGCTGGATTCATCCTCCAAGAAAATGGTAAACAAAAAATGGCACAAGCTGAACACATTTTAACCTGACACACTTGGAAGGTCTTATTCAACTTTGCCTTCTGCCACATTTTCATGAAGTTTGTCTATGCCTTTACTACATACTGATACGGAAAAATAAAAGTTATTTGGACAAGAACAGACATCCATCATGGACTGGAGGCCAAAACTGAGCCGACCATCAAGTCAACAGGGATCTACAGAATACATTGGATAACCACTAATTAATTGAATTGAGCTTTCTGTTTTAAGAAAACATCATTCAAGATTGAAACTCGAGGTCAAAACACCCCACTTGTCATTCACCTTGATCATCTCTAAATCAGACTTTCATCTCGTTGTGTCTTACAAGACAGAGTCTTTGTCTTGACCTGAACCTTAGAGGTTGAGGTTCATCTTGGGCTATCACCTCTCCAAAACCACTCTGTAGTGTCTGGAACAATGGCTACGGCTACAGCTGTGGCTTCTACATCACTCTGTCATCAGTCAGTACTTCAACATGGCGGCTGAAGTCAGAAGCCACAGCTGCTCAACCTGGCTTAGCACCTCCATGTTAGTCCTGCACCCTGTAGACTTCTAAATGTTTTTATGAAATAGGTGGTCACCTCCTTGGCTCAAGACCATCTTAGCAGCGAACGGCAGCTTATAGGCTGTGCCCAGACTTGCATAGTTACAGAGACAAGATGGCCTCTCGAGAACCAGACCATATTTATCAATTGGTCCATACAAACACATGCTGTGTTTTATTTGGTTTTGTAATTTGGAGGGCTTCCCTCCTACCTTGACATCCATGCATGGACATCTTACAGGTCATCTTTACCAGGTGGCCTTGACGTCAAGGGTCGTTCTAGAATGACCTTTGGCCCCTTTTGGTGCATCCTCTCCATCACTGCAATCAGAGGAGTCTGTATCCAGGCCATGGTCTTCAGACTACAACGGATGAGAAAAGATAAATGAACAGAAGTGTTAGCAAAATCAATCAGATTGGTACCATCGGCAAGATTGAGTAACAGATGTAAAGTTTACAGCTATGCCAGTTCAAAACAATCATTGATGAATATTTTTTTGGATTTCTTTTAAATATCCACGCTTCATATAGGGAAAATATTGTCTTCGACTGGTCACAGAGAGTTCAGCTCTTGATCACTCTAAACACTTCTAACTTCAAATCCGATCCGAGTATTGTAATACCTAAAGCAGCATCCCCTTACAGCAAATCACCTCACCTCAAACATCATCTCTCTTGAAATCTGCTTCATGACCTTCTTAACCTCTCGCTCCTTATCAGACAGACCGTCAGAGATGACGGCCACCTCTGGATTCATGCTGAGTACGTCGCTGGTCTGAGTGCGCAGCGGCCGCTCTGTCAACACGATGGACCGGGCCAGCTCGCTGGTGTTGCCATCGTCGGAATAAATGCAGTCGGAGCTGCAAGCGAGGTAGGACTGACGACTGCCCATCTGCGTCCTGAAGAGGCAAAAAATAAAACAAGAATGTTTTCAAACAGAGAGTCAAATAAGGCTCGAAAAAACAGGCTCGAAAAAACAAGCAAAAAAAAAAAACAGACGATGTGTGTTTTTAAGTTGTTATACTATTTAACGTTTATGAATAATAATTCCTTATGGGTTAAGTACCTGTCGGAGTGGGTCGTATGTTCTTCATCAGTAGAATGACTGGCTGCAATGTGCTCATCACTTGAAAAGCTGCTTGAACCCTAGGAGAAAAAACATAAAACATATCATGATAGTATGACTTCATGAACAACAACATCAACCATAACCTTCCAAGAACAGCCAATTCCAATGACCACTCAATAACACTGTTTTCGTTGCACTTCAAGATGACTTGACAAATGAGAGAAAAATCCTGACATGGTAGTGATGTGGTGGGAAACTGTGGTTGCATCTTAGTTGGAATTTCTAACGGGTAAATTGTTGAGTGTTTCATGTGACTTCGGATGTAACAGCTCTATTTTTACAACATGTGTGTGAGTGTGATACCACACATCAGTTAAGGGGGACATTTATTGCATACATTGCATTATTGATTACTCCGTTGCAGGGTGTATGTATGCTAAAATGCCGACTAAAATACAGAGCTGCCAATGTTGAACCAACTAGTGCTTAATTATTTTTTATATACACACCTTGGTTATATCAATAATGATATCTCCGTTACTCCTCGTCCTGGTTCCACTCCTCATCTGTGGGGAGGTACTCCTCTTGGCCACCCCAATAGCTCCTCCCAGTGACCTCTTCAAAGGACTCGCCAGCTGAATGGCCAACCTCTCTCCAATGTAACTACTCGGAAGAACATTCTCATCGTCGATAATATTCTTATCACAGTTTGCGGTGGGGGAAAGAACATCCGTCGGTGTGTTACTGTTAATCTCGTCGCTGTCGCTCCCATGCGACGTCGACGCCCTGCCAGGTCGGTTCCTCATTGAGCGATTGGGATGTTTCCCTTTACACGTACATAGCCCAGTCCTTCCTTTACATGAGCAGGAACAAGAGCTTCTTGTCCGATTGTTGGTGTTGAGTTCTGGTTGCCGAATGGCGGCATACGGACCAAAATACTTGAAGTTTTCACTGTTTGCCTTCTCCAAGTCGGACAGTCTCTCCGAGTCCGATGGACACACACGATCGTCTTCAATCCCTTTAGAATCCTTGGAGGTCATAGCAGCACCCGATAAGTCAGATAGAGGTACCTCCTTCCCTGGGCTTACTCCACCCTTTCCGAAACTCCCCTTGGGGCTGACTCCACCCTTTCCGAAACTGCCACGCCCGTGGCTGCTGTTGCGATGATGTCGTGTCCTGCGCAGGACACGCATTCTATTCGGTGACGTCTTGGAAGATGAGGGCGGAGTTTTTGGTGAGATGGAAGGGGAGGATGGATCAGTCTCGGGCATACTGGCAGCATCAGTTGGTGGGCTTATCGTCCTACAAATCACAAATCAAAGAAATATTTCACTCAAACATAGTGCCAAGAAAGTCTAGCAAATAAACCATGTGAAAGGGTACTTAAATTGTCAAACTTAGTTGACGACGTTGACCGTCATTACCTGTTAAGCGTGGAGGTAGAGCTACATGTACTGTGAGAGGCCAGAGATTTCTTGAGGATTTCTCCATGGCTTGGGTCTGCGCCTTTAAGATGGGCTTGATCGTCCTCTGCTGCTTCTTCTTAGTGGTGCTTAAAGCAAATTGCAGTTCTTTCCTTTAAAGTTCGAAGATAAAATTGAATTGATTAAAAAATGCACAAACTGAAAAAAATTGCCATTATAACATACTGCCAGGGGACAAATTAATGACAGACGAGGCTTTCCTGTCAAAACATTTCCCTATCTACTACACAACTTCCTCTCAAACACCCATGGGTTTCTTTTGGAGAGGCACCTAGTGAATCAGTGATGGTTCTCTATACCTATTGATTTCTTTCTCCCGCTGTTCCAGCTGAAGCAGACATGTGCTGAGCTCCATGTAGAGATTGTTTGCCCGCTCCAGCTTCCTCTCATAGTGTTCACGAATGTCCTGAGCATGTCTACAAAGAGAGAACCAACACAAGGGGCAAGCCATTAGTGATTGCCAACGATGCCGCACGAAAGTAAAATATATCTACGTACATAGAAAAGCACATGCTGTCAATTAACCCTCTTGCTGTCTGACCATTCAATACCATTCACTGTGGTTTTGAATGATAGATAAACTATGCCAGCCTGCAATATGATACCATGAGGGAATGCATGTACACAGTGCACAGTTAGTTCTGTGCACAGTTGTGCCACCGTACACAACCTTTGCAGTCGAATGGTTTTAAATGGTTGGTCAACTCACTGGAAAATGTTGCCAAGAGTCACTGAGAGTAGGAGGGTTAATAATAATAATCATAATAATAAACTGTATTCATATAGCACGATTACAAGAGAGACCCATGCACTCTACAATAATAGAAATTCACTAATAGTGTCATGAATAAGAAGTTATTTGCAACAATCACCAGAGTTTCCAAGTTTAAATTGCTCTGGTCAGCATGCATAGACAAAATTCCATGTGTGTACGTAGAACAGCGCATGCTGTCAATTAATAACAATAATAACAATAATAATAAAAATAAACTGTATTCATATAGCACGATTACAAGACAGACCCATGCACTCTACAATAGAAATTCACTGATAGTGTCATGAATAAGAAGTTATTTGCAACAATCACCAGAGTTTCAAAGTTCAAATTGCTCTGGTCAACATGCATAAACAAAATTGTTATGAATTTTGCTGTAAATTTTGCTTGTAAAGTGCTTACAAAAATAATCTAAACCACACAACAACAAAAAAAGCAAAACATAACTGAGCTGCAGTAACTACAGGTGCATTAACATTCTGAAGTAACAACAAAAATTCTCAATTACCATATGTTGTAACGTTTCAATAAAATCATCTTGACACAAACTGTTCGGCAAAAAGAAAATGGTGCGTTTGTATGAAACGATAAAGAAGGGATAGAGGACATTGTTCCTACCTGAGTTCTGCCTGACGTCGTTTAATGAGTTCCTCATCCATCCGATGAATCTGAGATCCTTCGCTCTTCATCTTCTCAAATTGCAACTTGATCTCCTCTCTCCAATCAACCTAAGATATAAAAAATAAATAAAGATCAAACAGAATGTTCCTCAATGAAATGCTGTTTATAACCAACATATTTAAAACTGTGTGGCATTCTGGACCCGAAGCATAGTCATCGAATGTTTATTGCCTGATGTTAATGTTTGGCTTTGAAAGCTCGACTGCACAATTTAGAGCATTTTAAATGGTTTTATATTATGTATATTTTAAATTGATCTTTAAAAAAAAAAAAACCCCAAATGAAACAAAATTTAAGTATTTATTATATTCTTTTAGTGTATCGGCTTGCAATTTGCCAATTCAAGCATGTCAACCTGGTACACTAGCTTATTCATGAGAACTCTTAAAGTTGTCAGTATTCAATTCATGTCTTAATTGTATTTGTTTGAATAGATGTTAAATTTGCATCGGGATAAAGAATATTATTTGTGTTTTATCCATACAAATAACAATCTATAGAGTTATCATTCCTAATCTATTATCACAACCAAGTACTGTGCAAGTGAGGATGTTTCCATCGACTGATTGGTCAGTAAACTAAACAGCTAAATCATCCTTCACTTTATTAACCTATCATTCAACAAATTAAAACCACCCACGCAACAAATCAATTAATCAATTGAACAATCAGTCAATTTGTGCATTGAAATTTCATGTACATGATTAATGTGCATGTATGCCTACATAAATGTTCATACATTAACTACTCCACCCACGCACTGTGCACAGCACAAAACAACTATTTGTGCAAGCACAATTCACTCCACGCACAAAACCCAATAGTCAAGATACAATCAGGTACTGAATTTCAGTCCACTTGACTGTAGGCCACCCAGACCCTCAGCTTCAATGACATGAATGAAACAAACATACTGGGGAGTCACATTAAACGTGACTTGCCCACAAAGTGGACACGCCAATGATTCATTGTATGACGATGAACTGCGAGTTTGAAACGAGTTCAGAATTTATGATGCTCCACGCCAAAACCAGTCACAAATTATTCCTAATAACACCTGACTAAGTATTTCTCAGCGTGTAGAATGTTCAAGACATCACATCACATTGATATCATGGCTTGTGGTTCAGCCGTCTTGACTTTTTTGAATGCCATTTCACTAGTTCTAAGACCTGACTGATTTTAACTTTGGGCGTCGCATTTATGAAGAGTTTGACACTCAGATTTTCAACAAATCAACACAAATATGAACTAACACTATAAGTAAATAAATACCTCATGTGTTTAACCATGGAGGTAGAAACAACATATCTGCATTTTGCACAAATACCCCCCCCCAAAAAAAACCCCATAACAAACACTTCAATGTTACACTTTAAAAAACAGCCCCAAATAATAAAGATTGATAAATATAGACAAAGAGTGGGATAATTATGCAAATGATAACATAATATCCGGATTCAATGTACATGTAGAAGCAGCTGATTTTCTTAATTGTATCAAATGCTTGCACAGTTGACAATCTATGTGCAAATGCCATGATGCAAACGGGCGGAAAAAAAAATAAACTAGCATATGGCAAAACAAGCATAGCAAAGAGCATAGGATTGCTCCACACGCAAGGTCATCCGTGTGTCCAATCAATCAATCAGCAAAATAATAAATGTGTTCCAAGGAACCTTCAACTTGTCCAATTCACTCCAGCGTTTTTTCACTTCCATGTCACCGCGTTGTACACCCCTGCAAGGCTTAATGTTTGATATCACTATGTGTGCCAATGATGCATGATGAGGATGGGAAGCTCAGTTTATACAATTCAAAATTGATAATGTATTCAAATGAGAGTTGATTTTTCAAACTATGGAGGCCTTCCAGGGTGAGGGCCGCACATGTCTGACAAATTACCTTAACAAAAATGAGTTTTATGCTTTTTTGTTTGCACTTTTCTTTTTTTTTACAACTGCAGTTTGTTGAAAAAAAAGAAGTGCAAAGCACAGTAAGACTTTGTACCGAGTGCCTAAATTGTCCATGTCACAGCTGAGAAACCAAAACAAAAGGAGAGAAATCAGCTGAAAAGTTGCACGCCTGCGTAGGGCCTGTATCTTTTAAACCCTTTTAAAAACTTTGTTGAGTCCTGGGCCTAATTTCATGGCTCTGCTTACCGCGGAGTTCTGCGCTTACGTATCATAGAATTATGTGCTAAAAGGGCTCCGTAAGCGCAGAACTCCGCGGTAAGCAGAGCCATGAAATTGGGCCCTGGACTCTCGGATGATTTCATTCATGTCCGGTATTGTCTGCAGTCTTTTTTTTGTCCGCTTAATTGTTTTTCCCAGCGGTCCCTTTAAGTGTATTTAACACTTTGAACTGTTTTCATCTTGGTGTACATTTTTAACCATTTGTTCATCTGTACTGTTATTCAACTTTATAGGCATGTTATGAACAGATTTTTAATAAATCAATAATAATCATTAAAACAAAATCTTCATAATTTCTAATTTAGTGTTTAAAATATTTTTGTCTGTCTGTCTACCCCCCCCAAACAAAAAAACAAACCAACAACCCAACAACAACATTTTATATATAAAAGTATTTTATAATATCCATTATTGTTACTTGTTAGGGGAGTGATTAGCATTCCTAGAGTTGGTGAATTATTACACACTTCAATGAGGCCAATAAATTACTGACAGCAGAAAGGATTTCTGGAATGTCTTTGCCAATACAATGCAGTTAAATATTCACAAGCATTCAAAGGGAGGGTACACTGTAGATATGGTCGTATTCAGGTATTTCATTTGACCTCTTGGAGGAAGGGAGAGATCTGTCTAACTGTAACATGCTCGCTCGGGACAAATATATACAGTAAAAAAAGGAAATCCCACATTGTTCTTTATGAAGTTATCTTGTTCCTAAGATTGTTCGCATAACGTACTGAAAAAAGAACAAGAAATGCAATAATTTTTATTTAAAAAAAGAAAATTGTTTCCCCCTCTCAGTTTACTTAAAACAGATTTCCCACAAATCCTTGGAAATTTACCCTCCACTGTACCTTTGTCTAGTTTGTTGAATAACATGAAGTGAAACAAAATCAGTTTTTTTTTAAAGGCCTACAGGACGACAACCAAGTTTTCATTTTGACCTGGCCAACCTACGGAAGTAATCAATGCCTCTGACCGGGACAGAACCGATCAATAAGTTATGCATTCATTCATTGGATACAAAAGCAATTTCAGTTTTCCACAAAAAGCAATTCCAATTCCTCCTTGGAAAAAACAAAACAAAACAAAGAAAGAAAGAAAATCTGACCCTAGTCAAATGGATAGACGCTGACAGCTTTAAAACCTACAAATGCACATTGATGCGGTTTTAAAAACGTTAAATTAGTTGCTACATGAGATTGTTACATAAATCTGTTAACAGCAGGGGAATCATTTAGTTATTGCATACAGATTTGCTTTTTAGGAATGCTGTGTCCTCTCGGTAAATATTATTCATTGCAAGTAACTCTTTTCCTCTTCCATATTGAGAGCAAAGTAAACACTGGCTATCTCATTGCAGCGTCGTCGTGTTGGACTTTACCCCCGTTTTCCAATCAGACGCCCACGTTCAGTCAATAATCACGGAGAGCCGGCCAGAAAATATTTCACCCATGAGTGGCCTCTATAGCCGCGACTTGAAAAAAACATTTTTGTTTTCATCCAAAATAAGAAAAGTGGTCGCCGGCGAGAAGGTTTCTACTCGGTTTATTTTGATTCAGGATTTTGTCAGCCTTGAAGAAACATTTACCCAGGCTCCGCTTTTCCTAAGCTTGCGATCCTGAGATTTTAAGTAAAACTACAAGTTTTCCGCACGAGTAAACTTTGGTGATCGTTTCTTATAATGCAACAACGGTAAATTTTAATTAAAAGTACATTTGATTTCATAGTACAACTGCCTGGTGAGTCTTAACAGAAATGCAACATTGCTCTGGGTTTTTTTTAACAAGAGGAAAACTATACATCTCAATTTTGTACAGTGTTTTTCAGTTAAATTCTAAGTCACAAAAAGTATAAAAAAATTATTAAAACAAATTTGAAGAGCAAAGAGGAAATCTGCTGATCAGTTGAAGAGTTGCATGCCTGTCTCAAGACGTTCAAATATTTTACGGAAACCTACATCAGGAGATGATTGCATCCAGCACTTTCGCAAATTAACATATTTAGACTGAACACGCCTTGTGCACACCGAGTGCTAATATTTGAGTAGCAAATAGTAATCTTTGAGTAGCAACTGAATACATTTTGTGTGGCATTTCGCTATCGGGGAATCAGGGAAATCGTTCGCTGTATACAAAGGGTTCCAACGTACGTTGCTTCCACAGGAGAATGAAACATAGAGGATCCCAACAACATTCCATTACAGGACTTGTACAGTCTTAATAAGTTGTGTTCGTTCATGACGGTAATTTTTACATTCAAGCTCAATGAAACTGGAAAAGTCATTAACAAAAACCCTTTTTGGGGGTTTCGCATACTTTAAGAGTGAGGCAAGGGACTCCCCCCCCTACTGCTAATGCTACAAAAGCAGAGCCTCATATTCACTTACTAATACTAGTCGTCCTTGACGCCAACTATGACTCATTAGGTAGTTCATGATAACAAAGCTCTTATCAAAATAATAATTTCACAAATACTGGCTGGGAAAGTATTGACAACACGGCTTTTGTGAAAGGGGGCATTCGGCCCAATACAAACATGATTTTTCTATAAATGGCAGGAATGTGGAATTTTTTTCTCTCACTGTTCACGATAAAAGGGGAATGGAATGTTGAACAAGTGTTTCAGTAAACAATGAAACAGGTGTTATGCGCGCTGAATAATTGTTTGAATGTTTATTTACTCCATAGTAATATCATATTTATATACGATGCCAATAAAGTTGACAAATGAACAGAATAACTGACCATCCAGAAGGACACAAGACACGCCAATCCAACTTTATTTTAGGAGTGGCTCGTTTTTTGTTCCCCCCCAAAAAGCATCAAATGACAATTCGATTAAACCCTACACAACAGCAAAACAACCCCATGAATACAACAAATGAACCAAAGATGAGAAAAAGCCCAAACAGAGTGATTGTGTGTGCAGTGACATTCCAACTGAGGACTTATAACAATAAACAAGAGGGACAATAAGGTCCTGGATTGCTGTCACAAAGGAAAACTATGGGGGTCCATGTATGTCCGTGAATAAAGGAGAATTTACGATTAGAGGCCAGTACACTTTTGTATGTGTGTGGGGGGACCGGGGGGCTTTTATAAACTTGAACTAGTTCCTTACCTGTTTGTCGAAGTAGGCCTCCTGTGGGGTAGAGAGGAAGTCAGCGGCAGCGATGTCGATATGCATCATGATCTGACGGAAGGAGGGCCTATTCTTGGGCTTGGCACTCCTGAAAAAAAAGTACACATGGGGAGGAATGACAATCTTATAAATGCTGAAAAAAAAAGGGTCATCAGAGCCTTCAACTGAACAGATATCTTAAACATAAAAGAACCTCACGCAAAAACAAAACTGCCCGCTTTCAAGTAGTAGGAGATGAAATAAAGACAAAAATGTACAAAAGTGAATACCAAAACCCATTCCATTTCAAAAGGGAGATGAGACCAATAAAGCATTATAGAACTCTGCTAAACAAATTGAAGATAAAAAGAAGGAAACATTTAAGAAAAAAAAAAATTATTTATAGAAACGCCTTTAATGAATCTAAGTTTGTATGTAATGATTTTTAAGGACGTGGTCATGATCCGCATTAAGGGATCAAGTGAAGACATACCAGCATTGCATCATAAGAAGCTTGAAGCCCTCTGGGCAGGTAGACGGAATCGGAAGCTGGAGACTGTTACTGCCGACGCCCCAGATGATGGCGGAGGAATCCACATCCTGGATGAAGAAATCAAAATGCACTTAATATTCACATAACAAACACAGCGCCTCGGCGGAGGCTCCGTAGCCACGTAGGAGGGGAGGGGGAGGAACTCAGCGCCTGCAGCGAGCAGATTCAAAATGGCTGGCTAGGTAGGAGCCGCAGCCAGAGTTGTAAGTTCTGAAAGGCTCTGGCTATGGCTTTACCAAAGTCAATGAATCTGAAGCTTCATATGCCAAGCATGTAGAGTCTGGCTAACAGGTTTTGGCTAGATTTCAACAACTCCAAACCAGTGTCTTGTGGTTTTTCTAGTACCATAATTACTGACGATAGTACTTTTTTTTTATTAATACATGGAGATGGAAAGCTAATATTCATGTGAATAGACTCATAAGTGCGTGACAAATGTTTAACCGAATGATCAACAAAGCAAAACACAGCAAAATGCTGTTATAATTTTCCAGGTGTTTTTTTATTAAATGCATATTTGGAATAGACAATTTGTTTCTATACATCTGATGCAAGGCCTTTCTTTAAAAATATACACAGATTTTCACACCAGAGTAGAGAGGAAGGAATAGGAAACCCTGGAAGCGATCCCCCACATGGGAGGCGGACAGGGAAAGATGGTTAAGTGTCTTTGCTTCCTACCTTATAGGGCATCTCTCCCGTCAGTAACTCCCAGAGTACAACGCCAAACGACCAGACATCCACTTTCTCCGAGCACGGCTCGTTGCGGATGACCTCGGGCGCCATCCACGCCACGGTCCCCGCGAAGGACATCTTGGTGCTCTTCTCGTTCCATTCCCGGCTTGTACCGAAGTCTGATATCTTTAAGATGTCATTGTTGGCTACGAGAACACTTTGAAAAGACAAGAAAAAAGATTTGTTAGTTTGATTTGATTGATATTTGAAGATGTAAGCACACTAAATTTTCTATACGCACTGATTGAAGAGATTCAGCTCATATACTTTCTCCTGGTGACATAACTGCAAACCTACACTGGCACTTTTTCATTATAAACAAATTTTAACACGAAACAATAAAAAAATTAAAAAATAATAATAGCATTGTACCTCTGAAACCCTCATCATCTGATTTTCTTTCCTTCATTATAAAACAGCACAAATCTTAGATCTCTTCTAGTTGATTTCAGGTTCAAAAATAGTTCCTTTCCAGCCTGTCAAATGTTTAAATTTACAAGTCGAGGAGACAAGTTTTGGTGCACATCTAATTCTCTTTCTCCTCTGACCTTCTCAGAAATCATCTACCTTATCCCGAGAGAAGAACCAGAAAATTAATTTTCCATACACACCGAAAAAAAAAAAAAAACTAATTACGAAAAACTCATCAGAGCATCTCCAAATCTTACTTGGGTGACTTGAGGTCCCTGTGTATGATCTTGTGCACGTGGAGATAATTCATTCCCTGGGCTATTTGTTTGCTCCAGTCCACCATGAGCCTCGGGGGAATTTCGCGGCCCTCCCGCAGCACCTCGTACAGCTGCCCGCACGGGCAATATTCCATGAGGATGCAGTAGCATGGTGCCTGCATGCAAACACCCCTGAAGAAAGAAAACATACAAACACCGATGAGGCACTGGCTTGGACAGAACGTTTTAAGATAATAAAAAATACTCATGATTTATTGATTGATAACATGTTTTATAATGTAAAATCCCACAGAGCTAAAATACAAGACATAGCAACATTTTACCTGGGCCCAATTTAATAAAGCCTGTAAGCAAAAAGAAAATGCTAAGCACAGAAAAAATATTGCTTACCAGAAACTGGCTACAAGCCAACATTCCATAAAGTTTACATTGTTGCGACTGGTACCCCACTCATTTTTTGCTAAGCAAAGAAATGTGTTAAGCACTTTTTTCTGCTAAACAGCTTTATGAAATTGGGCCCAGCTGATTCGAGGGCCGTGTCCAAATCGGGGGCTTCGGCAGTGTCTATGGCTAGATTATTGAAATATTCTATTCTTCAATGTTGGCATTGCAGACAGCGCCGTACACTGTAGCTGTAGTCGAAGTTGCTTGATTCAGACACAGCCTACTTGTTCTGTCAACCTTGACCTATGACCCATCCTCATCGACCCCCCCTCCTGAACTTACTTGACTGACACTATATGAGGGTGGTTCAGCTTCCGTAGATGTTTGACATCGATGTCCTTCTCGTCTCTTACTTTCTTGACGGCAATGTCGTTGCCCCTTAAAGTGCCCAGAAAGACCGCTCCCTGCGCACCACTCCCTAGCCACTGAAGATTGCGAATGTCTTCAAAGGGAACCTCCCAGTTGTCTGTTCGAGAAGGAAAACGTCTTATCTTAAAATCTCAGCAAACATTCATGTCAATCCACTATTTGGATAAAGATTCTACATTTGATTTTGATTTCCTCTAACCCATTCCCCCCCCCATACAAAATATTGGGGGCAAACAGCGCCCTCTTAAGGTTTTACGCAATTCAGATGCGGATACCAACCTGTAATTTGCTTCTCAGCGGTTGTGGCTTTGCCGATGATGGTCCATACGGGACGCAGACACCCCAGGAACCCTTCCAGCAAACTCCGACGTTGACCGCCAGTAAAAGCAACCTGGGTTTCCCTGTTGGCGTTAGCGTTTGTCGTCGTTGCGTTGTTGGTGTTGTTGTTGCTCGACGCGTCGTGCTTCTTCACAGGGAGGCCGTTTCGTGGTGACGTTAGGTCTATCTCTTCACAATCCTCAAGCTGTAAAACGCTGCATGATTGCAAACAAGTAAAGCAAAAATAAGTCTTCGTTTTTACGACTGAATGTACATTAATATCAAAAGGTTATCTTTTGGTTTGTATTGAGAAGTTTAACACAAAATGTTTGATGTTATGCGACTGACAATGACAAGTCTGAAATTTATGATTCAAATGACTGTTTAACAATTAACTCTGCCATACACATGTAAGAATGGGATGAGCATATCTACATGTACATGTAAGTATTGGTATTTCTTGACAAATAAGACAGAACTAAGGAAAGGCAGAAATGAGACAAAATTAAGAAGTTGGATGTGACCTACCAGTTGTTGAATTCTCGATTTCTCATTTCCATGTCGTTCATGACGTTGACTTTGGCAGGGCTGTGGCGGCTGGTCATTGGCTTGTCCTTGGACATGTGTGGACTGTGGGGCCCACAGTCTGTCACGGACAAGGTGGCCATGCCGATGGCAATGTCAGGCATAGAGGGGGCTTTTGCTTGTTGTGGTCAGGGTAGGATTTCAAGTAAGAGCACTTCTGTTGATGGAGACTAAGGACGAGAGAGCTGTAAGACACAAACAAAGGGTCGCGTTAGTATTACGCCTTTATCATGACACTAAAAGAATGACAAAAACCTAGACAATGACATCCAGTCCGTACATCTATCATTTATCATTGCTCTTGAAATGCCTCATGGCCCTGACATGACCACTTCAGAGTTAGCAAAAAACAACTTTCCTTCCAGGAGGCCTCCCCGAGTCTGAATCTTTATCAACTCAAAGCGAATCCCGCTCTAATTAACAAAGCCTGACCCAAACCAATACTCGGGGTTCAAACAGAATGATGATTGAGGTGGTGCACTAAGCGGATTAGCTTGAAGGAAACAAAGACATTTTAATCAGGTAATGATGGGTCAATGAGAGTGGTAAAATCGGACGCCCTGCACTGAAAGGATTATATGACAGGATTAAAAGAGAACAATGGCGAAGATTGATTGCCTTTAAACAATGCAAAATCTATAGTTTTTAGGAATTATGCATGCGCTATTATTGTGTGTACATAAGGCACACTCAACAGTGAACATATGGGGCATACATACAGTACAGTACAGTGTACATTGTATGAAAGTACAGTAATTTAAATTGCTACCACAGTGTAAATTTCATGATACAGTTTATCGGCAATATATCTTGCTCTATGGTCCTACAATGTAACCGAGTGATACTCTTTATAGTTCATTAGGCATTACAATACATGTACTTGGACATATATTGTACCAAAATGTAGCTGTACTTATTACTGTACATGTGCATGCATTCATGACGGTGATTATAGAGTAGAGTACACTAGGTCCGTAATGAAAGGAATTATTACTAAAGCACCGCAGGCGTCCCAGCAGTACCATGTGTCCACATCGCACAATCATATGTTTCAAGAGTGACTCCTTTGGTGATTAGCGGCCACGATTCACAATTACAGTCCGGAGAAAATACTCACGCACCCCGAGAAATCACGCTCTGTCCGCCGTGCTCTGGGGCCCAAGGGACGCACAAAACAGGCGGCGCACTACGCTTCTTTAATTCATGCAATTGAATTATAAATTCCAAGCAGCAGCTAAACGATATTTTTTGGGGGGGTGGATCTGTATAAAGAGATGTTAAAGTAAACATCAATCGGCATGACCACAAAAAATGAGGATGTCTGTGAGTATACAGTCACTGTGATCCAACTGTACAGCAGGTAAAGCATGTCACATTATGAATGCATTATACAAAATGAGAAGTGCCAGTGTTGCACAAAAACACATGCATTGTGCTCGGGCGCACTTTGTACTTGAGCGTCATACTTTGAAGATTTTCCAGATGAATATTTACAGTTTTTTTTTTGCACATAACTAAACAGAGCTGGGTTGTGAAATCGCAACAAGAAAAACATCACCTTGTAATAATGTCTCACTCTCAGTGAGAGTTAAACATTTGAAATTTTATAAATTATAATTTTTTTTTTTAATAGAATGAATTTAATTCAATTACATAGAAAAAATCTTTCCCGTAAACAAAATCAATTCCCATACACAAAAAAATAGTAAAACAAAAGCAAACATAAACAACCGAACAAAATTTACACAAAAAACCCAAACCCATTCCCTTTCCCCTCTAACCAGTTGGCATTGTCTAATATGAGATTAAAAAAAAATAACTCAGTACAGTTTATAATTCTTTCAGGAATGCCCTCATGTTTACTCAAACCCTTTATGCCATCGCAAACACCACGATGCCTTATAAATAACTGCATAATTACCATCTATAATGACCTAATGAGAGCAACATCGCGTGCCGCCATCATCATATTCCGAGACGGAGTCTCTTAGCTCAGAGGAACACGGACATCCGCAATGCCCTTACAGTAAGCAAGCATTAGAGAAGGAAGAAAGAAAGAAGAAGAAAAAACCTCCACAGCCCCACGGTATGAGCCCCTTGTGAATTGTAACACAGTAACGCGCCGAGGCCTGGTGTTCAGGGTGGCTATCTATCCCCAATGTCAATTAACTTATCCTCCGGTCCCTTTTGACAGTATTTTGCAACCGGGAGAATCATATTCTCAGAGGCCCTGTACAGTCGAGGGTGGCACGTAAGATTTGGTTCAATTTAAACATGAGTTTTTTTTTCACGGTTTATTCCCGGAGTGATTAGCACAGTGGATTTTTTGCATTCTGACTTGGATTGCTCGCTGAGAGACGATTGTTTTCCGTTAACGATTTAGACAAATAATGGTCGCTGGGGGGATTGGCGTAATGACGATTGCTCTAACGGATAATCCCATAGCAAATATGGCTTGGGGTTGGTTTGGAGCTTCGAGTCACGTTTTGTACATCCTGCTGTATGCCTTATGTATTATGAATTAGCTGTTGCAAACAGCTTACCAACCCCCCAAAACAACCTACAGTATACTTACTGATGCACAAATGGTTTATGGCCTCACGTTTCGACCCTGGCTGAGTCTTTCTCAAAATCTAGAAATGAGAAAGCTTTTGAGAAAGACTCTGCTACATGTAGGTCGAAACAAGAGGCAGTTAACAATTTTCAGGTTATGTATTCATGTACATGTATCATTATGTATTCAATATGTGTATTCTCAACATTTGTACACATTACAAAACAGTGTACATGTACACACATACATGGTAAATACTTACAATATACATGTATGCTCTTACAGTATCAAGCAGTATAAACCATTTCCTCAGTCCAAACACACCATTCCCTTAATTATTGACATTTCTGCATGTGTGTACCTCCAACTAAGTTTCATTTAATTATAAAAAAAGCAAAAAAAACAGTGTACAGGTACATGTAGTCTTCATGAAATTGCATTAATAAAACTACACTGTGATTGTTCCCAAAGATTCTGTATTAAGCCTTATATAACTGTTGTTGTTATTTGTACATTTCTTGACTATTTTATAAAAGATATGATATGTAAACATCCCAAAGGTTGACTGTAGAGTCATCAGGCTGAACTGTGATAACATCGTCAACTGGCTTTATGTTTCAGGGTTCAATTCAACTAAAATACACGGCGGTTTGCAGGCAGCTGTCCGAGCAAATTTGCATTCACAATACACTTGTGTACTGGTTGATCTATTTCTTGGAGACAATCTTCCTTCCTCCCATACGTACATTGCACATTTGTTTTTCAATTTCTCAGCCAATGTCTCCGCTTCCATTAGGCAAATCCTCCTGTATATAAACACAATGACCAACCCTCCAAGACGCAACAGAGAAAACATCATCAACACGTAACATAAGCCCAAGAAGCCCGAATCAAACTCCCAAGATATATGATCTTTAAGAGGGGCCTCTGTGATTTAAACCCCTTAGAAGCGACGGGAGGGAAAAAAAGAGGAAGGCAATAAAAAGAGAGTTGAAAAGTGCGTAGATGGCGCTTGAACTGAGGCGCGTGGATCCTCAGTGAATAGCAATCAACACAGTATCAGACATCACGGCACCGAGAACGGCTCTAAGCTCAAACTGGAGAACGGCAAATTGCATTAAAGGTGGCTTCTGCATGTCCATATAGCCTCAATACGTGGCCACGGACGCTGTGTTAGGACCTGTACATGACATGGCGCCAACCCGGATTCTATTACCAGGGGGGGTGCGTATTTGGTTTGGCTGGGTATGGTGACCGGTGCCAAAGGCGTTTGTGTTTAGGAACCCACTGTGTGTAACAACCCACTGTGTTGTCTTACCCGGCAAGTGTAAAATGTTTACAAAAGGAGGGTGATTATGTACATAGTACATTGTACATGTACCAGTTTAATACTTGTAAGCTTTTTGTACGTATAATACAATTAAAAAGAAGAAGAAGTACCTCTCTAAAATGCAAAACAAATTATAACAAATCTTTCGAAGTAATTACTAAAACTGCATTGTGCACTAACCCCCCCCCAAAAAAAAAACCACAACAACAAACAAACAAACCAAAACCATGCATCTTGCAGAAAGGTGTAATTTCTACACTTGACATAACCCCCCCCCCCAAAAAAAAACCCAAAAATTTTATATATATGTTGCGGACCATATGCACAAAATATTATATAGCACAGTATGACATCTGATATGAATGCAGAAAGCAGTTAGGCTCAGTTCCTAACATGGCCTGATTTTTCATCAGGACTTGGAAAGCACTGAGTAAACCATGCACTACCATCATCCATCATTTATAATGGCGCAGCTAAAATGAATATTTGAAAACCTTACGGCATCCTAGCGGGGACCGAGCGCGCATATATATCAAACACCCATATGTTGTGTATTTGACTAGCTCTTCAGATCAATGGCTCCCTGTAACAATGTAATGTTCGCGTTCCGTACCCATAATTTCATTACAGGGTACACAACAAGGATGGGATGCCAAGATGAAGCAGTGCGTGTGTGTAGTACAGAAACACAAGACGGTTGTGTGGGTGTTGCATACAATCACTCTAACCAACTACAGTAGGCTCTGCATGTAAATGTATATCTGTACACATGTACTCGGTGTAATGGCGTGAGGGGCAAAAATCGAAACACCTTCGCCTCTGCGATGGGGCCCCATCTTCCTCAATCATTGATGACTCGGAAGCGGGATCTCAACTCTCACAACGTTCTACATACTTCACTGTGCGTTGGTGTACAAGTAAACTGCACATAATGTGAATGCATTCTATTCATGAACGTGACCTTGTCATGTCATTACAATCTCAACAAACAATCTGGACATGCACAGTACATTCTGCAATCTACACACTGAAGGCCTACACATTGTTTAGCAATTTCTTTTCTCTGCGAGAAGGGCACTTTTAATAACAAAAAAAAACGGATCCATGTTGTTACAAAAAAGGTTCTAGTTACCAATGGATGACAATAGGCTAAGGGTCGTGCAATTTACTGGCAACCAATTCCTAGTAGTCTCAAAGAGCAAAGAACATTACATTTTCACATTTAATTTATCAGGGGGATGCAAGACACCGTTAGGAAAATGCCTCTTGTGAAACTCAAGTGTCCATTTTGAGTGAAGTGCAGTTGGCTGCTTCCAAGCTGCCAGTAAAAATTGCCGCCAGCAAGGACACATACTTGGACATATCCACACATCTATGTACTGTTGCATGTAAGAATGGTTAATTGCCAAAATTTGTCGTTTCAGGTTCCTTCCATTCCAGGGCCCAATTTCATAGGGTTACTTAAGCAGAAAATATTGCTTAACAATTTTCTGCAAGGCGAAACTAATAAAGGATACCAGCTACAGTATGTGACATAGTTTTTGTGTGCTTAGCTACATTTTGTGCTTAAGCAGCTCTATGAAATCGGGCCCTGCTGTCAAGTACAAACTTTCTTTAGGCCTACATAAATAAAAATACATGAATGCACACTAACTAGACTTGAATACTAATGAGACTTGCATACTAATGAGACTTGCATACTAATGAGACTTGCATACTAATGAGACTTGCATACTAATGAGACTTGCATAATAATGAGACTTGCATACTAATAAGACTAAATACTAATAAGACTAAATACTAATGAGACTGTATACAACAATGCTGCGCATTGTATTGTAACTGTGGTAAAATCTACACAATGTACATTTGTATTTAAATCATGCATACATGCACACCATAAACACCTTCGTCCATTACAGTGAATAATATATTTTTACCCTACTAAAAAATGGACTAGATCCATGTTTCCCTGCCATTATTTCTCATCTGGGACCACTAAAACAGAACATTACAGATGCCCTGGCTGGCTCCATCGCAGTCTATCCTCGCTGCTTCTTATCAAAACTCACTAGAGGCAGAGGCTACATGTCTCGCTGGCTCATGAACATCTTGTCTCCCTTCTTTAGAGTTTAAGTTACCCCCCCCCACCTTGCAGGCACTAGATTGCTTCTTATTTATTAAGTAATAACATGCCATGAATCCAATTATGATAAGAAACATTGAATTCAAGAAGATTTCTCAACACGTTTTAGCAGATGGACAACGCTTGGAAAAAGAAGTGACCTCCTTTACAAGTAATTGTGATTCCGTTCTGAATTATAGCAGGTGTTTCCAACAAGCCCCAAATAAATAAATATATTAATTAAGCCATGACCTAAACTTTTCCCAACAATTTTTTTAGTAACATGAATGTAAAATATAATACTTATTTTTCCTCGTTTTTATGTAGTAAACATCACGTAAAACCTCCATTGTGCAACACAATTTGAAATACATACATTTCATGAATATGTACCACACACAAAATGCTCACTGCCTTTCCAATAAAAACCTGTAACTGTACAGAACACAATCCCACTAATGATGCTCTCCATATCATTCATATCAGGGAAGGGAGATAATTTTCCTCATCTCCCCCCCCCATTCCGATGAATCCCCCCATCCACCATCACACTGATGATGTCGTCCGCAATATCAAGTATCCTCATCACTTGACCGAGGAAGTACAAATTCATCCAAGCGCAGCACCGCTCATCTCACAATCCACTGACTAATTTATGAGATCAAACAAAGTGCTGAAGGAACAAGACTTGTTTAAACTCGGTGACGCTTGTAACCTCATGAGACAAGTAATATGAGATCAAGATCGAGATCAACAAAATGTAAGCGTCAAGAAAGACCTGCACAAGTCTAGTTTAGCCCACGCACAAAATGTCTGCTGCAGATTCCCCCTCCTTATGTAAATCAAAAGATGGGTGTGAAAACCCCAAAGTAGACTTGTTGAAGTCAAGTGACTTGTTAGAGTCAAGTTCATTGTCTTTTGTACATTTCTCTAATCCATGGTCTCATAATACAAACTAAAATACACACATTTTATTATCAGGGTTTATATACAAATTCATGTAATTTCACATACATGTATGTACAGAACATTTTGTACAAGAAATTTAAGTATGTAATGTGATAAGGGTAAACGTTTACAAAAATGACACTATACATGTACATACACTTACACATGACATGAAATTGTGTTTACTGAATGCCATCTGGATAAAATATAACATCCCATGAATATATTGTAATAAGATGCTGAAATAAGATGGCTTAGGACTTGTGCAAGTCTAGCTTGCGCTAGCCTAATGGATTCAATATTTACCAAGTGTGCTTAATGAGGTGAAGAAAATGTGAAAGTAGACTTGCGTAAGTCTTTGGTGCACAGTAGATGTGAAAAGTGCGTGTTGCTTGGGAGATGATGCAACTGTCAGGACAGTTCCAGACTTGTTCAAGTCTACAGCCCAGAGTGTATGCGGAAACCATCAACAAATTATCATCTATGGCACTCCTGTCATTTCTGAGATACTTCGGATGCAGCCTTGCCGGTGAATTCATCATCATTATGCCTCACAGCCGTCATGCAGTTTTATCCATTGAGGTTTGTTCCCAGTAGAAAGGACCCAGTCATTTCCCAATGGTCAACCATTCATTTTTAATGTCAGTCGTTTCTGGCAGGTGAGCTGGTTGACTTGCTCAAGTCTAACACAGTTGTAATTAAACGTTAACTAATGCAATCATTGTGGGGACCAAACAGCCACAAGAAGGTCATTTTAAGTGAATCATGTAGATGATGTACACAGTGAAAGTTTAAGTAAATTTTTAATCTGTGACTAACTGTATTCCTGAAGATCTCATGACTGAATTACATTAATAATTGCCACTGGTTCAAAATTTGTTTCAAGGTTTTCGGTGTTTTTCATAAAGTACATTGTTGTACAATACCATAGATCTAGAATAATAAAATTTTGTTTGGAAAACTTACAACAAATGTTTCAACCACTGTAAAGTAAAATTTCTTCAGCCTAATCTTCAGCCCTTAATATTATGGTACACACAGTTAATGTTTTATATTATGGCATTCAATGAAAAATTAATTTTATCAGTTACAAAAACAAACAAGCAAACAAATTATGACCACGGAGGCTAGGCTCCTAATATTATAACAATTTAGAGTCAACAACATGCATATATTGAAAATATGACAACTAACTTTGCTATACAAATTTCTTTATGCACAAAAGAAATTAAAAGGGCAAGATGATTAATCGAATTACTATCAAGCTTAAAAAGTACATCTTCTGTTCCTTGATGCTTGTACGTGTACACGTACATGCACATAATGCAGTCTTCTGTGTACACCGTTATTATACTCTAACTGTCTAATAAACAAAAGAAACTATCCCAAATGAATTTGAGCAATTAGTCAAATCTTGAAGTTGAACTTTTCCTCTGGCAGAACTGTTTACTTTTTGTGTAAACAGTCATCTATCAGAGGATTGTGTTGTGGGGGGGGTTGATTTATTATGTAGAAATGGAATTGAGACTGAAACCGGTTAGAGTACAACTTGACAGAAATCAATTGATTGGTTTGGTTAAGCACTGTATAACATTTATTTAGATAGTTCTGACAGCATGATTATCATTGAATGCTCTAAAGCAAGGACGATATGCGTTGATATATGTATCAGGTTCAGTACTGATACAGAAATTAAACCCTTGAATGCCATGGATGTTGCATTTTGGAGGAGTTTGTGTACTCTTCATATCACCCCAAAAAATAAATTCAAAAAGCAAGTTCAAAACTTTCAAGACAGTCTAAATAAAAAGAAGATCTGTACACATCTTGAAATAAGGAAAAACCACAGGCTTTGATCCAGTATCTCTTAGTCTTAAACAGGACTCATTTTAGGTACATACATTGTGTAAATTACACAGTGTACGTACATGTACATGTACATGTCTGCTTTCCTATGTGGAGATTGGGCGAATAGCGAAAGTACTGGCCTGATGCTTTACAGTAGCAATGGAAGCAATTGCCTCTATGCCCCTGGTCATTTGCCTTGGTGCGCCCCTGAAATGTTCCAATAGAAACTTACAATTTCCTCATACATATGCAGACATGCCCTTTTTTACAAAGGAGAAAAACCCTTGGTGCCCTCGCACTCTCAAGAAGGCCTGAAGTGTGTACTTAATGTACACCCACACCTTGCAAGTAAAATTATTATGATGTGGTGACAAACAGCCAGCGTTGACATCAAAACTCTGTACGAGCAATTTGTGAATCCATCGCAACCAGCAGCCAACTACATGTAGTATCATCCTCTATCCCCCATCCCCATCCCAACTAACCCTCTCCATCATTACCTGCTCCAATGTCCCCTAGATTATCATAGTTTTCATCCCTTTCCTATCCACGGCTTTCAGTTATTACTAAACTGTGACTGATTTGACTTTCAAGAATAGCTTAAGGACTGACATACGTACTTGGGGTTCTTGTTACAAACACGACATACATGTCATGTACTGATGTAGGTAAAGGTGGAGGCACTAACCTCTGTGGTTTGTCTGTGGTTGGCTTTTATTATGTTGATCAACTGTACAATTTTCTGTTATACACAGAGGTACTGGATGTACATGGTATGCTAAAACCATTGATCATCAGGTGATGTGGTGAATATCAATTTACCCATTATAATGTTCGTGTCAGGTTGAGTGTGATAGATTTCAATTGATTACATTTCCCAGTGCATCTGGGTTAATGGTAAACAGGACTGGACCAGTCAAACAATAAGACCACATTATGGTCAAAACCCACCCAGTCAGTCTTTTTATTCACAATGCTAGTATGTACAAATGTACATGTACATTGTTAAAACCGATGAATATTAACCCAAAGTTAAATGTGCATCTTGGGTTTCCAAAAAACAAAAATCTCATTGCAGATTTATTAAAAAACAACAAAAAATTCTTTAACAAAAATATCACAAACTTTTAAAGACCAAATAAAAACACACAAACCTTGAAGGGGGGAAAAATACCCCTAAACATCCATGGTCATGTACATGATGGCTCACAATGTACTGTACATACTATAGTTATATAAAGTTTAAAACTTAAAAGTATTCAAGTTCAAGATTTACCTCAATAATTTTCTACAGTGCAAATCGGCAGCTCTTGTCAGCAGTCAAAAATAAAATCCATTGAGCAGTACACTGAAGACATGTCACTGTGGGACAATCACAGAGGAGGGGAACTGTTCTGGTGGAACATCCAACTCCAAATGATCTGGCATGGGCAGTACAAAGTCACCTTTGTGATAAAATAACTCAACTTGGGTTGCTTGCCCAGCCAGACAAGTCATCATTGGCTGTTCCCATTTCCTGCGGGGGACCATGGGATGGGTGGGTAAACACCAATGGTGCTGGATGATGACATCATTTTAGTTTGTGTCTAAATAGACTGGTGGTGTAAGGATTGAAGTGGGGGGGGGGGCTGAACACAGTGGGTCTGATATCACACCATATGATGGTAGAACCCAGCATTAACAAATGGATCCACATAGATCAAAGGGGCAAGGGGGGGGGGGAGTGGTACGGTGAAGTCATTTCCCAAAATAACAACATTTAACCAAGGAGCTTGCTGATCATGAAACCTCCCCCTTTCAAAAAACAACTTTTGTTACCAGTACAAAGCCAGCTTTTACTAAAGGCCAAAGCTCCAACTCCAAAACTCACACAAAGGGTGACACAACTTTGGTCTTTTGTTATCAAATTTATCACTGAAGAAATGACACTTTAGTGATTAGAGCATTTCTGCCAAGGTTGTGTCCTGAGAAAAAAAAAAAAAAAAAAAAAAAAAAAGTGTTAAAAACACGTCAGACCATTTTGTGGTTTCATTTTCTTTTGGAGGTTTATCACTGAACACTAAAGAAGGGCTCAGATTACAATTAGCTCCGGAACTCTTCCACTGCCTGGGATTTTATGCCACTTGTGTAAACAAACACAGATCCGGTGCCTATTGTTGAAACTTCTATTTGAAAACTACCTTTAGGCTAAAAAAGAAAGAAAAGGCAGCTGATATTCTGACACGAGGACAATGGGTAAAGGCACCGCCATCTCTCACCAGCAGGTTTCACTTTTTGATCATACCATTGAGGTCTTTGAATTGGGGCCGAATGATCCTACACACCACCCTACTCTGGGTACTGTTGCAATCAATAATATCAAGTGGCGAAATCATTCACTGATGAGGTAATGGTCGTGTAGTAGGTTGTTCCCCATTTCATGGCTCCCTAGTGATTACCGGTTTATTTTGGTATTGCAAACTACCAAGCACCCTATTGACAAACTTGTTGACTGTTGGTCCCAAAGGGATCTTGAATTGTTGAGTAAAAAAAAGCCAAACATCACAGAGAATGATTGACAGGACAATGAGGATGAAGAAAAACAGGAAGTTTTTGTCGGAAGTTGACAAGTTTGAGAGGAGCTGGATTCCTCCATGGTATGGGACACCTGTGTTTATTTCTGTTTGCTCTGATTTCAGTTAAATTTAGTCAAAACCACAGAATGCAGTATAGCACAACAACAACAACAACACATTCTACTGCATGTCGTCATGTACATGCACATATGTATGTAATGTACAGGTCAGAAAAAGACAACAAAAAGAAGGCATTTGAGATGAATTGGTCATGTACATGTTTTGATAAGATTTTTCAATGCACTGTCCCAAAAATTGAAGACCTCCCTCTTCCAAAAAAATAAAATATATAAAAATCACAGCTGTTCAATGTACTGTGTCAAAAACATGAATGTTTACTCTAAATAAACATGTGTCCAAAATGTAAACTGTATGCTAACAAAATCATACACTTTTGAAACATCTGTATCCAATATTTAGTGCACAGTAGTATCTGTACAATTGCGCATCGTTCCACATGGATGCCATCAACCCAGCACCGGGACAATTAAATTTGTTCCTCTAAGGCTTTAATTTGTAAAGACAAACACCACCCACTCTCTGTTCCCTACTCCACCCAGAACCAAATCAATAGCACAATTCATATCACTACCAGCAGGTGTCACTATCGCTATGGCAACCGAAGTGAAATCGTCCGAGCGGACGTGATCGGGAGACTGCATTCACTCAGCTGTACCAAAACGCTGTGTGAGGGAGTCGATGCTTTATAATGGGTGTGGTGATAATTATTTGCACTCTGACAGGCGAAAACTATGTCTGTGGTTTTATAAATGGTGCACGAACTGGATTATCTAATAAATGTGTTTTTTTTCTTCCCTAAGTTAAAGACAAAATGTAGTTAAATATTCATGGATGGATAACAGTTTTTAAGGCTTAAGGTTTGCACCTGTCGTCCGCATGCTCTCTTAAAAAATGGTGAAACTCTGGGCAACAAAAGCCTGATGTCTGCAGGGATTAATTGTCCATCACACATGGTTTAGCTCCATGCTTCCTTGGTACTATACATGTAGGCCTACATGTAGTGGCTGGACCAAACATACACACACACAAATCAATACATTAAAACTGCTGATACAACAGTCCTTTTCTCAGATTGAAGACTGTGCTCAACGAGAAAAAAACAACAACCCAAAGACAACACACTGGAGTGAAATGCTGGTGCTAGACCACTGTATAAACGGCATAGGATTTCAATGAAAACATGCCCTTAACCGTGCTACAAGAAAAACTAACAAGCTTCTAATAGAACTAAAAGAAAAAAAAAGTGAGTAATGGTTTTCATTTCCAATCTGGGACAGTCACTGTTACTTTCATTAAAGTGCTGCTGTGAACATGAACCACATGTAACTTGTGTTTTTAAAAATCTAGCTTGAATGATTTAACATAGACATAGTGTCTTCATAAAACAAAAGAGTTTAATTTGTAAATATTTTTTATCAAAGGCTGTGCATTGTGTTGTAACCTCGGACTGACACCAAGTGGTACAGATAAACTACATGTAACTTGTACAATGTCCATTGTTTGTATTCCAACCATTGAGCTGTGTATGCGCTGTGTATGTGCTGTGTATGCGCTGTGTATGCACTATGCGCTGTGTATGCTCACACAGAGACCATAAATAAATAAAAAATATGCATACAATGGTCTTGCTCACCAAAGAACCAAAGCTTTCCACCAATGACAGCAGTCAAACTGGGTGGTTTCTAGGAGTATTCATTTATAATTATATTTCAATTAGCATTTAGGTTTTGTCACAAAATGAAACAATAACCACTTAAAAACCACAAAATAACCTGGTACATGTGCATTTACATGTAGTGTTAATGCTTTAACCACGGAGGTTCATGCTTTAAACCTATTTTCAGCCAATTAAGTCAACCACAGGATGTCATCCTCAGCTGGTACAAATATGGTCAATGAAGAAGGTCAATCCATTTTTGCCACCAAACCACATTAAGACAATGAATATTCAGTATTTTAGCGAGGAGCTCAAACCAATCAAGTCTGCCACATTAGCATGCACACATCCTATCAGCCAATAATATGAGTCGGAACAAATGTATGATTTGGCCTAACTAACCAGGCACCTTTCGTATATAATGAATATTCAGTGTTATTGTGCACCGCTGAGCAGCCAATCAATTCTATCTGCTTAGCATACACTTTCATCCTTCAAGGAGCCAGAAGTCTGAAGCTGCTGGCAAAGAGGCTTGTGCTGAACAAATCGTGCGTGAACAGTGCAGCCTGGCTTTAGTCAATTTAGCTCCTATTTGACCTGTTATGTACAATCCCAAAGGCCCCAAATGAAACAGGGCAATAATGTGAAGTGTATCACTCAGCTCAGATTAACGGTTCCTTATAAATACACAATCTGCTCATATTTCATACCCAATAAAATAAAAAGAAGAAAATGCAAAAAGTAAAAAAAGGACAGAGTTCACTGTATTGCTGGCTTGCAGGCAACGCAATACAACTTAATAAAATGAAACTTCCATTCCGTACAAACACAAGAAGATTTTTACTGCAAGTTCTGGAAAATATGTTTTGCACAGTACACAGTTAAAAAGAGGCACAAATATAATGATAAGAACAATTTAAGGCCCTATTTCCAGCCATATAGGCCCTCCTTTTATCATTTTAAGCGAACTGGGTAGTTTCCCAATAATTAAACTGTACAGCACAAATGTTCAAACCCTAGATCCCACGTTTCTAAATACACTCAGTGCACAGAATAGCCCCCCCCCCTAAAAAAAAAAAACCCAAACAACAACCACCCACCTGTGCAATCTGTAGTTTCAATCAACTTCCACACCTGGAAATTACACTCTTCCTCAAGATCGAGGTACATGTAAACTTGTTTTTCCGAAACTTAACTTATTAGGTTCTACTTGCCTAACGAAATGCATCACCAAGGCACTTGGTCAAGTCAAATGTCAACAAGCAACACTTACTCTTACGCTGTAGCTTTTAGAAAAAAAACCAAAAAAGCATTCAATTGAATGACAGAGGGAACTATTCATCACACAGGCTCATTACTCTATGGTAATAAATGCAGTGTGGATTCCTTTAAAGACGCATCTTGGCAAAAGAGTTTTTCCCCTTCTTTTTAACCAGAGCATGAACAGTTCTAGTTCTACCCGGGGAAAAAAAAATTGATGACACCAAGGTCTCATCTTGTCTTTGAAGACCGTTTGGAAGTCTACCAAACTGGACTAATCGGAGAACGTTTAGTTCACATACAAATGGGGATAAGACTAGATGTAAAAAAACTTTTGCAAATGAGATATTGCGTAAATTGGTGTCGCTGTATTGTGAGATGTTGAACTGACATGTAGGCCTGCACTATTGTTGCACATTTGCCGTGCTGAACTCAAATAATAAGAAAATTATGAATTCAATTCCGCAAAAGAGTAAACCCAATAAATGTTAATTTTTTTTGTTTTTGTTAGACAGTCTGAGTGCTTTCCATGATTAATGTCAGTTCCTTCTTAAAAAAAAGAAGAAAACTTGCATCTTGAAGACTAAGCTCATGAATTCCTCATGTCTCATATAACAAGATCTACATGTACTAGTAGTTCTACAACTCCTTGACACTCACAACAGCCCTTCCTTGCCAACAAACAGTCTCTTCTATCGCCATGTTTGACGGCTCTGCACTTCGGTTCCTCCAAAAGATACCATCGTCTACATATGTGTAAAATGTACGCAAGTCTGTCACAATAGGACACAAAATGTTGAACGAAACATGTAATACAGAAATGAAATTACCACTGCTGGGGCTTCCGAAGTGTCTGAAACATGACCCACTGCCATCATCAATGCAAAAATTAAAAACCTCTGGACCTGGGATGGCAGTGTGGACATTTTGACTCCCACCTGAACTCACACCATTTCCACAGAGACACTTAGACGCGAAGCACTGACGCTCGCAATCTTGTTTGATTTATTTGCTTGTGCCATATCCTAATATCCCACCCCCCCCCTCACATTTCCAACCCCTATCAACCGTTCAATTTCTATCGCCAAAGGCCTGGTCCAGCACTTTTGTTGTATAAGATTATTTTCAGGCAAAGGCGTCTGGGTACGTGTAAGGCAGTTTTTGTGAAGACTGGGGAAAGCAATTCCGTCAGAGCATGCAATGTACAGAGATTTGGAAATTTAATTTAGAGTGGATTTTTAATTCACACCGATTCCAGATTTTCTGGCAAGTTGATGTTATTTTTTAATGTAAAGGTGGGTAGATCCACTCCAGGAGCGTAAATCACAAATTTGAGTTTGGTTGCTTTGATCAACTAAACCAATATAAAACATCCCTGGTGAAAGGCTGATGAGTAGAGATTTTACGAGTTCGGTCAAATTCTTATAAGAAAAAATTGTAAATTAGAATTTCAGAAATTTCTTTTAAAAGTCAGTAATAAAATTGCCTGACTGGTTTACATTACTTATTGTATACAACCTTCAGTATCTTGTTGTTGCAATATGCGTTTATTGTTTTATGACATCATACACAAACAAAATTCTTCTGCTGACACCATGTAACAGAACACCCACCAAAACAAGACGGTGTTTACTTCTGGTACTTTCATCCATTTCTATGGTGATAATACACTCAGTCCAATCATCCAAATAACAATATTATGCCTTTTGTAATTAAATGCGTAGCTACATGTACGCTTTCTCTGATGACAGTAGATAGCACAGCGCTTGCCTGGCTCATGTGACGTCAATGGCCAACGACCACAGATGGATCGCGGACACTGCAGAATTAAACTCTGTTTCTCCTCAATACCTTGGCTGGCAGGCTACATTCGTAGTGAGTTGCGAACAGTTGAGGAAATGTTTGATTTGACAACAGAGAAAGGTTCGACAATGTTTGTCAATACCCCGATATGTCACTCTCTTTGCAAGTTTGGTTACATAACCATCAAAAAATGGCACCCTTTTGTAAGTTACATTATTTACACCCTACATGTACATGAATAGTTTAAATGTGCTATGATTAAAAATCAAAACTGAAATTCAGTCTTGCTTAATATTCTCACTTTGTTCTTTAATTTTATCCACTAAAACGGACAGCATACCGTTAGGTTTACTGCATCTCCCTTTAAAGGATGGGGGAAATACAGTATGCAGGATAAAATGATAGTCTAATCCTGACAAACATCATTTATTATCCATCTGGTGTGACAGGTCAGTACTTATAATGGAGGGAGCAGAGAAATTTGCAACACCAACCACCAACCTTTAACAGACAGTAAAAATCTGTCTTGGTTTTTCCAATTCATTTTTTAAAATGTAGTTTTCAAAATAAGAACTTGTACAATAAAACAACTTAAGACTTAATGCAATTAATTGTTTTTTCAAAGAAATATTCTAACAGAAACCCACATCACGGACAGCATACCGTTAGGTTTACTGCATCTCCCTTTAAAGGATGGGGAAATACAGTATGCAGGATAAAATGATAGTCTAATCCTGACAAACATCATTTATTATCCATCTGGTGTGACAGGTCAGTACTTATAATGGAGGGAGCAGAGATCTCTACTCCTCAATAACATGCATAAAATGTAATGCTGTTAATAATATTTTTGAACTACGTATACAATGCTGTTCTGGAGGTTGGAAATTTACTGAGTTGTTATTTCTTCTTTACCCTGGGGAGACCTCTCAGTGAAACACTGTTTTTCAGAGGTGCCCAGCAGCTACATGTACAACAAACATCCAATTTAAAATATAAAAAAACTAAGAACAATGACTTAGGTTTACACCTTAACCAAGAGCATTTATTTGAGTATTTGTTAGCTTGCTAAATGCCGATGCCTGATACTTTTTTGTTGTTGTGAGAGCAAGGCACTAGGGTTTTTCCTTAGCAAAGAAAGGGTACATCAATAAGGGACTCCGATATTTGAATTTCCACTGGAACATTTCAAAACGGCACCGAGGCAATGACCAGGAGTATGAAATTGCCTCCACGTACATCTGTTGGTGAATTGTTTACTTTTAAAAAACTCGTTTGATGATGTGGGCAGGAGGTGGGGGAGGAATTTCAAGTACAATCAAGATTTCTTACACTAACAATTAAAACATACAAAAATTATTTGTTGGTTAGACCAGCCCCTGAACCTACATGTACACACATACATGGACATTTGAAATAAACGTTACTTTGTAATACAGATAATTTTTGCAGCTAATTGCCTGACAAAATTGTCAACTAAAGATTCAAATTGTTCTCATTTTTCATTTCATCGAACGCATTGTGAGTGACCGGGTTGCATTGAATTGAAAGCCACCCATGATGAACGATACTGGGGCTTCTTAAGATTTGCCAGGAAGATGGATTTTCTTGGCTTTTAGTGACCTGGGGGTCTCGGCTATGCTAATTAAATTTAGAGTACGCTGCCTGGCAGGTCATGCACACGATGTAGATCAATATGGCCCCTGGCATAAGCCAAGAGAGATGGATTGAATTGGCGCTGACAATTTTACTTTATTTTTTTAGCCGGGACATTTTATCATGATCAATGTGAGGGTGAAGAAAATTTATTTCTATGACAGTAGAGAATTGAAAATTCAAGGAAAACATCCACTTAGTAATGAAAGAAAAAAGGTAATTTAAAACAATTAAAGCCATTCTGAATTAATGTCAACAAATTCTTCTTGGAATTGTAATGGACATCGCGTTCTTTATGCAGCAGATAGCATGCAAAAGGTTGGAACATTTCATTTACCACATTTTGTATCTATTTACTTTATAATGGGGGGGGGGGGCAGAGAACAGAAGACAAGCTGTGGGCTTTTATTTAGGCCTAATTATTGCAATTCTGATACTTCACCGAGGCACAGAGTCATTGCCTTGCTGCCGCTTTAAATGTTCCAATACAAATTTACAACTTCCTCTTAGAGGTGCCCTTAACCATGGAGGAAGGCCTTAACCAAGGAGAAAGCGCCTTGGTGCCCTTGCCCTTTCCAAAGCAACATGTCTGTTAGTTATTGACAACCATCTGTATTGAGGGTAACATCCAACACAGCTAATGTTCAATGCAAGCGATGCACCTTGCCTCAATAGTTGAACAAAGACAAAGTGTACTCATCGGACAAACAAAACAAAAATAAAAAAACCCAACATGCTCTAATCTAACTCCAACCGACCCACCAAATCAAACACACTTCATTCTCAACTGGCAGAATATACATATTTAATATCTACTAATCTATTGTTTATTAATCAAACTCATTATGATGCTCTAGAATGTGTATTGGGGGGGGGGGTCATTGGTTTGACTTTGGATCTTACCCGAGTGGCCTGGTGTTTTTTTTTTACCTAAGCAGGACTCAGTGGCAAAAATCAGTTTTTTAAAAATAATTGTATAAGTGTTAATCAACATCAGTTAAACCCAACTTGTTATGTTGATCAATGGTTTCCTAATTAAGATGTCCGTGTAAACTGGTTAAAAATAGTCCATAAATATTTTACATAATTTATACAACTATTAGAGGGGGAAAACATTATTCATAATCTCTGAAGTAAAATAGGGTTAAACAGGGTCCTACATTTTTGTATCCTACATAATAGTATGTAATGTCAATAGTGAACAATCTGACGTCAAATTTCATGAATACAATAAACACGCTGGTCAGTGAAATACCGTGGTGCTAGTACGATTTTTTTCTATCTATGTTTAAACCATTGTAAATCAAGTAAAAGCAACACTGCAAGCGGATTCTTAACTTCCCCCAAACAAAGCATTAGGCATTACTGTTTATTGTAGTGCAAGTAAAAGAAAATGTAAACAAAAATCTCTCAAACAAGGTCTAACCAATTCTTGTCACATTACAGTGTACAAACAATCATGCATGTAAAAATTACTGTAGGTTATGACTAAGTCATTGTGTGTTGGTTACAAATACTTTGAATGTGATCTTTTCATGTAGGTGAAGTGAATGTGATGGTATAATTATATGGTTGGAGTTTAAGATATTATTAAATTTGTCATTGGTATTTGGTACATAAATTACCTACAAGATGGGCGGAAAAAAATCAAGACAAATCAACGTCTTCCGTCGTTTGCATTTATCATTGGATTTATTTGTTTACATCTGATGTATGGCCATCATGTAGAATGGAAAAGTATAAACCAAGTTTAGGTAGGACCAACACTACCAACACTTAGTATAAATTGGTTAGACCCACATTGTCATTTTGACCAAAATGGTTCAACAAAATGAAAATCACAGTTTATGGTCACAGAAAAATTACAACAAATTTACACAATTTAGTATTCAGATTTCATTTTGGTTTCACTGTCACTTGTCAAACGTCAGTGTCACTTGTTTCCCCAAATGCCGGTGTCATGTCGTGTGCACTGATTGAAAATATTTAATTTATGTGCATTCCTTGCATTTATTCTGCCTAACAATTGTTAATAATTCATGAAGTGGAAGAATGGATACGAATAATCTATAACTCGTGTTCATTTCAATTGGTAAACACAGTAAATAACACAGTAGCAAACTAAACGTACATGACATTTAAAAATGATGTAGAATTTACAATTATTTGTAAATATGCCAGTAAAACATTGTTCATGGTTCATTCAACACATAGCGTACACCACGTACGGTATGCACAAGTCGTGCAGCATACGTGTACGTGGTACACTTGTACGCTAAATATTTGACAGCTTCAAAAATGACAGCCAAATGTGTCCGACATTTCCCCAAAACAAGTAATTAACATTAACAAAACAAAAACAAATTATTAACATGACAATTTGTAACTACAAAACTTACCAGGTGGCATCAAATTCAGTCGGGGCTAACCCCAACTAAACAGAAAATAAAAATCCCAATTCCTCGGATTGACGACATGTTTTTTTCCAGTCCCGAATGAGCTCGACCGCGGAGTTCACCATTGATTTTGATAAAACCTACTCCTCAGCTATTGGCTGTTCAAAATGACATTGCTGCTCCCTCCGGAAATTGGTTTTGAGAACTAAAATTTGAGATTTGAAAGATGAAACGCAAATTTATTTGAGGGAAAAAAAACACACACATATTTGTCAATATATTATGCTTCTTAGTTGTTATAAGTTATAAAATACAGCTTCTACTGTAGGCAAATTGTATTTTACAATTTTTTTTAGCAACGGAGAAAAGGCAACAAATGTGATCAGGTCATGTGACAAATCTAAATTTAGCCATGACGCTCTATGCTAAATTTACAGGTGCATGTAAATGCTAAAAAAGTGCGAGACGCGCATAGTACATTGGTGGCGCTATTTTATTTTGTGATATTTTTGTGGACTGCCTTTTCCTTTTTGTAAAATTAATTTCAAAATAAAAGCGAAACTGTAAATAAAAATGGTAAAAGCAATTTTCAGACAAACCATTCCAATGAAAACCAGCTCAGCGTCAAGAAGATGGAGGGTTACGATTAACGCTTATTAAGGATTTTCTTTGTAAATCTCAATAGAGTTTTGAGTGTAAACACGCGTTTTATTTCGGGCAAATATCTACATTATTACCATACGACCAGCAGAGGGCGATACAACTGTTGTTTCTGAAGACACACACCGATGGGCAGAAAATTACAGTTCAATTACAAAGAAAATGTTTTTTGTTTCAGTCAATCGCACCCAAACAAACAATTTGATAGGAAAAGTTGTATCAAGTCATCAGTTGCTCTTTAGACAGTTAATTGAAAAACGGATTCCTGTTGAAATAAATAAATAAAAGAAGCAAAGAACAACAAACATCAAAACAAGAAAACTCCAAAGCTACAATAACTTTGCTCGAATATATCCGGCCAGTTTTCTGCATATGGTATATAAGAAACTAGGGCTAAAACATCAATAAGGGAGAAATTACATCAAAAAGTATCGAAAGAAATGAAAATGAAAATTAAATTAAAATAGAAAGGAGCACCCAAAACCAGGTTCATTGAACACGCCTACTTGACTGAGATCCAACACAAAAGGGAACCAATAATAATTGCATGCTCCCATACACTCATTGTTAACCAAAATATCGCATAGGCCTAGTTAAAAAACCGTTGTTGGTTGTGTTGTACGTGTTTTTTGATAGTTTTTTTTTTATCAAGCGCTAATGCCGAGGTGTCGCCGCCAGTTCAGAGGTTCTGAGCTACGGCATTCCAGAGTCAGCCAAACTTGCCTACGCTCTACTTGTGAATTTGTGTTGCCATCGCGTCAGTGAAGAACGCTCATAATCTTCTGAAGAAGACAAAAACCCAACAGTTTGGAGTGTTAAAGTTGTCCACTGAGGAACTCCATCGTTTACGAGAGCCGGGTAAGGGACTGTTTGACAAAATAATGTAGTTTCTGGTGCTTATACTTTAGTGACGCAGCATCGGTTACACGTCAAATTTCCGATAAGGCAACCATTTTGCTACAGTATCCTATAAAAACAACTGGCGATATTCACCAAACTGTGAGTCGATAATATAGTCACGTTTCCGAAAACAAAAGCAATTGTTTTTATTTATTCTGATTATGTTCTTGATTGTGCCTGTATCGAATCAGTGACTCGAAAGAACTTATTTTTTAATGGATCAGTAAATCAAAGGCATTTCTATTTCACAACATTGATGTTTAGGACTGTAGTACGGTTTTAGACTCGACTTCAAAAAAAAGTTCCAGACCATATCCGGGTGTGTACAACATTGGTAAGACAAAAAATACAAATGTTCACAGATTTTCACATAACTTACATGGTATGAAGATGGTCATGGTGGAAATCTTCCCTTGTAATATTTTTGCCTGAAATGACATAGTTTTTGAGAAATTAGTAAAACAATTAGTTTTGATCACGGTGATAAAATCCGATGTTTGAAAACAGTGAAAACATATAAAGAGATCTTTTACTGTTTTCTTGTGACTCTGATGACCGATTGAGCTTAAAGTTTCACAGGTTTGTTATTTCAAGGATATGTTGGGTTACACAATCACAAAGTGTGGATACTGGTATTGACAATTGCCAATGTTGTACACATGCTTTAAATCTATCGTAATTCATGAATTGGACTCATGCTCTTTAGCCAGCGATGGCATTTTCTAGAGATGAACAGGTTTCATGTTGAAGGTTTCGTTTGGAAGGCTTCCTACAAGTTTCCCATAAAAAGTTTGATACTAAAGAAAAATACATCTTCTCCCCTAAAGTACATGAACAAAAGGGCCATACAAATCCATGCAAAGTCAGCACTAATAGAGCCTTGTTTTCAATCGCTGTCCGAGGCTGGTGTTAGGGGAGGGAACTGCTTGGAAGGTGATGACATTTTGTAATTTCAGTGATTGTTTTCCGTATTTCGTCAAATAGCAAAAATTTCCCGTACAAATATTTTGTAATAAAAATAAAACTCATGGGGGAAAACCCTTTCATTGTCGGACCTGTTGTTGTAAGGTGGGTATAACAATCATGTCAATGACCTATTCGTTTTGTTTATGCATCAGTGGGTCTTACCATGCATTTTGAAGGCAGTGAAGTACATTTTTACTTCCCACAGTACAACTCAAGAAGCATTCTTCAAAGAGAATGCCGAAGTTAAAAGCCTTTAACGAAAAACAGAGCCAAACTGTGAAAACATACCTTCCAAAGTACGGCATGCTGATTATGAACTATCCTTTAAAGGCAGTGGATACTTTTAACAATTACTCAAGAAATGCATTACCATAAAAACTGGTAAGGAGCACCTGAGAGCTGCCGATAGTATAAAACATTGTGAGAAACGGCTCCCGCTGAAGTAATGCGTTTTTTGAGAAAGAGGCAATTTCTCACTAAAATATTTGAATCTGAGAAAGGCTTCAAACCTTTTCAGGTATTTTGGAAGCACACAATTCTATGCAAGAAGGGTGTATGTTTTTGCAACTTCGATTACCACCTGAGCCAAAATTTTCACAGGTTTGTTATTTTATGTATATGCTGGGATACACCAAGTAAGCATACAAGTCTTTAACAATTACTACCAAAAGTATATCCTGTCTTTAAACGTGCATAGTCACCTTTGTTTAATTTCACGATCCACTGACAAAATAAAGTCATACCAAAATGAGTTGATCATTAAAGGAACATTACAGAATTGGTAAGAACAAAACTTGTAAAATGTACTTTTTGATCACAGATTTACATAAAACTTACACGGTCTAATGTTGATGATAGTAGAAAACATCCCTTGAAATATTCATGTCTGAAATGCCATATTTGATGAGAAATGAATAAACTAATTTTCCGATTGGAGTTTAACGCTCAGTGAGCGTTTTATTCATTTGTTGAATCTATATGATTTCATGCAAATGTGTAATCGGTTTTTTCACTATTTTCTCGTGACCCAGATGGCCGATCGATCTCAAACTTCTACAGGTTTGTCAGTTTATGCAATGGTGGATTACATAAAGTGCTTACACTGCAAGCAACTGTTTTGTTAGCAAAAACCAATTCTGTAATGTTCCTTTAATAAACTCCGTCAGCTTCGAATTATCATCACTGCAGCCACCTTTGTCAGATTCCCTGACGTTCATGTACACACAATGCAGTGACACTGTTTGAATTCTCAATTTATAAAAAAAAAAGGAGTCGGGCTATCTTCCCCTACTAGCCTCAGTCTGGTAACATTGGTTTGAATGAAAGAAAAACGAGATGGCGCTTCATGATAAAAGTCTGTTGAACTTTGAGGTTACAGCTTCTCTCAACGCCGTTTAGTAGTGTGATCAACACACTCATTATGGTAAAACACCATGTTGCAAATCAGGAGAGAGAGAGAGGGGGGGGGAGAGAGGGGGAAGGGAGGGGGGAGGGGAAGGGGAGGGGAAAGGGGAAGGGGAGGGGAAAGGGGAGGGGGTGGAGTAGAATAAGGAAAGACAAAAACTGTTCCATACAAAATAACTTAAAGTGAGGAATATATTATTATTTTGTTTTACTGAAAAAGCACCTACACCGTGAATGGTAAATGTAGTGTAAAAAAAGTCTCTGGGAAATCTGAAGAGAAAGCACTCTACAACTTTTTGAACTCCAATCCGTCCATGCTTCTCATTACAGTTTCGCTCATCTACTGCGATTTGGTTGTTCCATGTCCACCGTTGTCTGACCAGCGACGCACAGGCTTCTGGGATGGGATTCGAACCCATGACCTTCATCGGCAAAACCCAAATCGCTGTTTGAAAAAAAAAAATCCCATGCAATGTTTCAAATTGGTTCAATATACATTTTCCCGGTAGGTGTCAGCAGCCATCACCATGACAATGGGCAAGTTTACCCTGATGGACGGCAGTATACTCAACTTGTTGTTTACCATTTCTATCGCATTGGTGATGGCCACAAGTGCAGGTTAGTTGAGTAATCACTGTTTATTATGATATTTGTATTGTTTTTATAAGAGTTTATATACTTGTCAACGGTCCTATCAGCAAACAGGACCTAGTTTAATTCACCTAGCTTTAGAAAATTGTTCGTTGCAAAGTTATTAAAAAGCTACACGAAAAGTATTGTACACTTTTGGGAACAGCTCAAAATCAGTGTCCACTTTTTGTGTGATTCAACACATGCACGCAAAACACAACAAAACAACACACAAAACAAACCTGTGAAAGTTTGAGCTCAATTGGTCACCGAGGTCACGAGAAAATAATGAAAATAGACCTTATGTGTTTTCTGTTTTTTCAAACATCGAGCTTTTATCACGCGTGATAAAAACTATCGTTTTACTCATTTTTTTATAGAAACGATAGCGTTTTAGGCAGAAATATTTAAAGGAACCCTTTCTACCATTACTTACTTTAAATCAAGTAAGTTATGTGTGAATCTGTGAACATTTGTGTTTTTCGACCTTACCAATAGTGTAGAGGGCCTTTAAAACCTAAAAAGCTACATGCCATGTTCGCAAACTATTCCGTGCAGTAACTAGTGGTCCGTTTAATATAATTATGGGTATGTTCTGGATTGTGGTGGTGGTGGTGGTGGGGGGGGGGGGGGAGTACATCCTCATCTATCCCATAAAGAACGTATAGGGATTCGAACCTTGACTGCTCCCCTTCTTTAAATTATAATTTTTATTTTATCACTGTTCCAGAGAGCGACTGTCCGATAAACTTCTATGTCGGCACGGGCCCGGACGATAAGGTTACCGTGGAGGTTACATTCGACATACCTATAAATCAAACATGCATCCCTGAACCTGGCGGCATGTAAGTTTTTTGGGGGTTAAAAGATGATAAGTACTGGTCAATTTATCTTTATATTTTATACGACAACTTTTTTTCATCCATTTCATGAAGTATTTCGGGCTGATGAGATATGTGACAAAATAAAACAAACAAACACCCCAACACCCCATCAAACAAACAACAAACAAACAAACAAACAAACAAACAAACAAACAAAACAAACAAACAAACAAACAAACAAAAACAAACAAACAAACAAACAAACAAACAAACAAACAAACAAACAAACAAACAAACAAACAAACAAACAAACAAACAAACAAACAAACAAACAAACAAACAAACAAACAAACAAACAAACAAACAAACAAACAAACAAACAAACAAACAAACAAACAAACAAACAAACACCTCAACAAACAAACGAACAAACAAACAAACAAACGAACAAACAAACAAACAAACAAACAAACAAACAAACAAACAAACAAACAAACAAACAAACAAACAAACAAACAAACAAACACCCCAACAAACAAACAAACAAACAAACAAACACCCCAATAAATAAACAAACAAAAACCCCAACAAACACCGTACACAACCAAACACTCCAGCAAGCAAGCAATTATAAGCAAGGAAACAAACGCACAAACCCACGGACTCATACCCTTTTGGCCCAAAATAACATTTAGTATTTACAAACAAAAAGACATAACCTTATTTTGGTCTGTTCAAACTATTGTCCTTAGTATGCATTTCAAAATGGTATCATCCCCACGACGAGCCTCGTTAAAAATGAAGGAAACGCGTACACTGGTAATGGTGTCACTAAGTCATTGAAATAATATCATACCTTTGTCATTATTTCAGATTTCCAATCGGCAGTCACCCTGTAATGTGCACGGGCGATGGCGTCCCATGTTCGTTCACGTTCGTCGTAGTTGGTAATGTCTGAAATCCCCTTCTACTGAACCTACTGAACATGCTTTGTTAATTAGCTATTTTTTTTATCAATGATTGTCTCCACATAAAATTGTACTGTACGACAGTGTTAAAATTCCTTCAAAGCCCCTGTATTCTACTGGCTCCAGTTGTAGATACATAATTTTCTTTTTGAGGAGAATTTTACCTTAAAGACAGGGTATACTTTTGGTAATATTACTCTATAACTTAATGACTATAAAAACTTGCTTGGTAAGGAGCACTGAAGAGCTGTTGATAGTATAAAACATCGTGAGAAACGACTCCCTTTGAAGTAGTGCAGTTTTAGCGAAAGAGGTAATTTTCACCCCAAAATGTGAATCTGAGCAGAGAAAGGCTTCAGGCATGCAAGCACACAATTCTTTATGCAACAATTAGGGTGTTTTTTGTCATTATTTTTGTGCAACTTCGATTACCAGTTGAGCCCAAATTTTCACACGTATTTTATGCATAATGTTGGGATACACCCAGTTAGGATACTTGCTTTTGACAACTACCAAAAGTGTATGTACTCTGCCTTAAAATTTTCGATATAAAAGGTATAAGGGAAGACTTCAAATAAAACTTTTTTTTTTGGAAAAATTATATTGTTTATAATACATTCACTTTTTTTATTTTTTATTATTCATTAGCAATGAACATCAACAAAGATGTTGAATTTTTGTTTGTAGAGCCAATGAAAGAGAAATAGTCACCGGTTATCGGTGGTACCCTTTCGTACTAATATCTCAAGTTTTGTGTACTTAAACCAGACACATCGCCCCCTGTATTCATTACGAGCTGCGAGCACACAGTACAGAAACACATCAGCTATGACCCCTCGCAGCCACCGACGTCAACCACTGCAGTCACTTGGGACGAGCCACAAGTCAGTGACAACGCCGCAGACCCGCCAACTCTGACGTCAACAAATGAGCCTGGTGACGAGTTTTCTATTGGGTCGACTGAGGTAATGTACACGGCAACCGACTTGGCTGGTAACATGGAGACGTGCAACTTTACGGTTCAAGTGCTGACGAGTTGTAAGTGGCGAGTAATTGATGATTATGCCCTTTTCGAAACCACGTTAGGCTCCGGCTTGGCCTCCGTACGACGGTGCCTAAGCTGAAGCCTCAGCCTATGTCCTGGTTTCGAAAACGGCCTTTATTTCAAATTAAACATTACTTTTATTACCGACATTTCATGTTTGCTGAGTGGATTATTTCCTTGCTCTCCAATTCTTTGGATGCCGGTTTGAATCCTGCCTCAGACCGGAGCCTTGCGTGCGCGTGTGGATTGGGGTTTTCAGCCTCTACTTACGTGTGTTTTCTTTTGTTGTTGTTTCCTCCAGCATAAAAAAACTTAACTTGTCTTATTGTCTTCTCTACACAAGTACACGGCCTTGGTTTCATGACCAAAAAGATTATTAGTTTTTATTCATAAAAAAGATAAATTTGACCGGAATCCGATTACTGCAAAAATAGCACAGCAACAGTGCACAGCAATAAAAGATAACACGCGAAACGTCACACCATGCCTACATGCATGGGTGGTACTCCCTTCATGTATTGTATAGGGAACACTACTCAAACACAAGGTGGCAGCATACTCATTTTATTCTTTTTTATGTTTGTCTTCCCCAAGATACACCGCCGAAGGACAGAATCTTCGTAAAAAACCATCCAGTCAATCAAATAAGTTGCCTTTCTGTCACATGGCCGGAGGATAGTGCAACAACAAGCTACTCGATTTATGTTTATAAAGAGGCAAGATGGGTTTGATATTATTTTGTCTTTAAAGAATCGATTTTGTTATAAAGCAATTTTCAACAGAAGTTCCAAGAAAGTTTTAGAAGTAACCCGGAGATCTAAGGGACAAGTATACATTAGTAAATCAATTGTACATACAGATTTGTAATCCACCGGGGTGGCATAAATAAAAAGAATTTACCAAAATAATGATAAGTGAGGGCTGGTAACACCACTTCATGGCACACGTTAATTAGCAAATAAATTACTCTAAATATTTGTTTGCTACACTCATACCTAGACCCTCTGAAAGGTGTTGGGCTTGAACAAAAAATTGGAAATAGCTTAATTTACCCATCAGGCTTATTAAGATTTCGCTGAGAGCAGTAAACTAAAGTGGGTCTCGTGGGGGAGATTTTTGTTTTGTTTTAACGCATGGAAGGGTTTTAATCATTCACTGTTTTCTCCAAAGTGCAATGCCCCGGGGAGTCAAAGGCCTCGATATCATAGACTGGACTATTCCACGTATCTAAAAGTGGGTCAAGTCCAAGAGTTGTGTTGCTTTGTTTTGGAGGGGCTGAATTTTGTGTCACTCATATTCTTCGTGCACAAAATTGTACAGACATTACAGACCTACCCAGATCTAACCCTCTGATAAAGTTGAGCAAACAGTTTTTGAATGTAGCAGGCTTACATGATGCCTTGTTGACAGCCTCTGCTAGGTTCAGGTCCCCCCGTCCCCGCCAATCAAACTTTTCTTGGGTCACTCCCTCATCCAAAGGTTAGTAACTTCGTATAAATGCCTGTAAAACAGCGATGGTGAATGAGGCAAGATTGTCTTCAGGAAAGTAGAAAGTGACTGGTACTACGTTGAAATAACAAAATAGCATGCATGATTGTGTTAGTGATGTGCTTACCTTGTTTTGATAACATTATGATTTTAAAACCCATGTTTTGTTCAGGGTGAGGGAAAACCAAATTCGAAAGGACGCATTGTCGCACGCAGGGGGTCGAGCACGTATATGTACACGGAGTTGTGTAAACTCGAAGCTGGTCAGTTGTATGTGGTCGAGGTTGAGAGCGTCGTCAACGGAAAGGTTCGCACTGCGTCAGCACGTGAATACACGG
Source organism: Pycnopodia helianthoides (assembly GCA_032158295.1). NCBI lineage: Eukaryota > Metazoa > Echinodermata > Asteroidea > Forcipulatida > Asteriidae > Pycnopodia > Pycnopodia helianthoides. Next base: position 8,843,518 of record CM063250.1, on the reverse strand, counting down.
GTAAGTTCACCCTGTTGACGTCATGAAAAGTTGGCTCTGAATTTTAACTTCACAGGAAAGTAACGTGTTTCCTACCGTTGTGTATGACTTTCAATTCCTTATTGCTTTCTTTTAAAGCTTAAAAGTTATGTACAGGATAGGTAGAGCTGACAGTGTTCTTGTTTTGTGTGATCAACCAGAAACATGAAATAACAATTTGGCTTCATCTGTGGTGTGAGTCAGGAGAAAATAGTGAAAAACCGAACACACTAGGTTTTCATTATACAGTTCTCTCGGATATGACTTCATTTCAGAGGAAAATATTTCACAGAAAAAAAAGAGTTCTATAATGAACTATAACCAGTAAGCTTTCAGACTAAAATTAAATATATATTTTTTTATGCTTACCAATTCTGTATTTAAGAAAATACATAGGCCCTTTAAAAAAAGTAACGACAGAAAGAAACATAATTATACGTTATAACAAATTTTCGGAAATAATATGGTTCGGGTGTTTTACAGCGCCGTTGCCTCCTACAGCATTGAGGGCGCTACCGGGCACACTGTCACCATCTTCAATGGTACTTTCTTGGACTCGAAGTCAACAGAACGTGGATCAGTACGAGGTCAGCACGGAAACCAGGGTGCAATATGTTTCCAAGACCACGGACAGGGTTGAGATAGACAGTTTGTTACCGGGGGTCAATTACGAAATGACCGTCAAGTCTGTTGTTGGTTCGGGAAAAAGACGTAGTTTCAGCAATAGGTTATTCGTTGGAATAGACACGGGTAAGTGCTACATTGTTATTGAAATTTATATTAAAGTGTGTTTTAGGGGGGGGGGGAGTTGTGAAACAATTTGTGCAGCAAATTTCCCCGAATCCACAATCCAAAACACACACGCACACAAGACTTGTGTACACCCCTGCAATCGGAGACGTCCCATTGTCCCTCTTTTGTTTGTACTTAAACTTTTTGGCAACAGCTCTCGTTGGTTTTGTACACTTTTTCCAACTGGGGACCGGGGACCTTTCCCCGAACGGGGACCCTGTTGTTCTCTTTTGTATAGGTCCCCGGTTTGAATGTGTATACCTATCCCACAATTACGCACGCGCAACTATTCTTTTTTTTTTTTGGTGCATCCCTAGCCCTTTGGAGACATCTTTTGTTCTTTCCTTTGTCCCTTTAGTTGAGAACCTTCCATAGACTCTGTACACAAAATTCCTTGTGGAGCAACCTACTCTTTAGAATTTCCTTATGAAGACTCTTTGTTATCCCTTTTCTGTTTTGTTCTCGGTCTCCATAAGGTAGTGAAAATTAAATCACACATACAGCTATATGTGTTGCAGTCACTCTATTGACTTTTGTTCTGTATACACTTAAAGGCAGTGGACACTATTGGTAATTACTCAAAATAATTATTAGCATAAAACCTTACTTGGTAACGAGTAACGGGGAGAGGTTGGCGGTATAAAACATTGTGAGAAACGGCTCCCTTCTGAAGTGACATATTTTTCGAGAAAGAAGTAATTTTCCACGAATTTGATTTCGAGACCTCAGAATTAGATTTTGAGGGCTCGAAAGCTTCGTGTGACAAGGGTGTTTTTTCTTTCATAGTTATCTCGCAACTTCGACGACCAATTGAGCTCAAGTTTTTACAGGTTTGTTATTTTATCCATAATATGTTGAGATACACCAAGTGAGAAGACTGGTCTTTGACAATTACCAATAGTGTCCAGTGTCTTTAAGAAAAATCATACACGTTGGATAAACTTTTACACTTAATTAGTGAATCTAATCAGTCAACTCAGCATTACTCGTCAATTAGTAAAGTTAGAAAGCTTTAAGATATTAACCGTCAATAAATACAATGTACATTAGTCTTGAATAATTTTTACGTTGAACCAACCCGTTGCAGCTGATGCTCGGGAGTCTGAGCTCATCGCCGTTAGTTACACCGAGTCGACCATCGCGGTAAGGTGGAAAGCCGTCATTGGAAACAGCGATGAACTAAACCCATACATGCTGATGATCGAGCCACAAGATGCCTTCGAAAACTTCCTAAGAGGCTCTAACTCTGGAGCTCAGTTTCAGGGACTCAAGCCCAACACCAACTACCACATCCAACTGCTGAGCAATCTCGGGTTCCATCTTGAAACCACTCAGAAGACCAGTAAGCAGAACGTTTTCATTGTGCGAATGTATTGTTTAAATGTAAATGTATATAGGGAATTTCAGAATTTGGATGTCAGCCAAATGGATTTGTTTGTGTTGCTGTTAGCAGTGAACACTTCCAAACAGTATTGGATTTTGTGGAGTAATTCTGAAAGCGTAAAAAAAAAAAAAAAAGTAAACGGGAAGGTAGAAATATGTGTAAAAAATATAAGAAATAATGTGTATGTTTTTCAAAGTAGCCACAATTAATTCATTATTTCTTTTCCGAGACCGAATTTTTAATTGTTTAAACAATTCATAAGTTAATGGTATCCTTGTTGATTATAAATTTCAGGGCCAGGAAGGGTGGGAAATCTAAGAGCAGTCAAAGTACTGGATGATTTCATCACACTAACATGGGATTCGCCAACAGAGGGCGACGTAGACTCCTATGACGTTTCGATATCGCCTGGTAACCGGTCCGAACCTACCAATGTAATGGGAAACAGGTACGAACCTCGAGAAAATCTACTGGAAGAAGTATAATAGGGGTTTAACCCTGCGTGACACCATAAAAAAAATAAAAACTCACAGTCTTGCACCATCGCTCACTTCTTGAGTGTCAGTTTGATATTAGCGTGTAATACATTTTTTTGTGGAGAACCCAATCACTTTTACATTTCCCAAAGCATTAGATATAGACCCTTAATCCTTGTGACTAAACAAAATCTATTCAGGCAAAATGCTAAATGCTGTGATCCTTATTCCTTACACGTGCAGCGGTGACACACTGAGCACGTCCTGGTCGGTCTAGGTCGCAATCCTCTTGGGCACATTTTGAAAACTCATGGATATTCCGGGAAAGCTGGTCATTGATGTATTTTGTGTGTGAAAACAAAACCCTCGATGGTAATAAGACAATTGGTATGATATTTGGCTATTGTGTACTTGTGGAACTTGGAAACAAAAAATAAAAAATACAAAATTGGCTAAGTATCGATTTTTAAATTAAAAACTGACACTCAATAAGTAGTGAGCAATGGCGTCACGCAGGGTGGATCGCCCAATGTGTGCTTTATCAAAAGGAGTTCTTTGTGACCATTTTACCACTGTCTTTCATTTTGTATAAAAGCCAAAATACTTACGAAAATACTGTGGTCTGACCAGACATCAGCAAAGAGTGGCAGAATGTCTTGAAATGGCTACAAAGCATTGGAATATTTACCATTTGTCCATTGTAATCGATGATATAATCTGTCGAAAAGGTTATCCTGCAGAGCGAATAGCAAATTTACTATATAAGAAAGAAAGACAAATCAGAAAACCACACGAACTCGACAACGACCACGACGATGACAATAACATTCTCTTCTTTGTTTCCATATCAGTTTTGATTTTAGCAGTCTTGCTAACGAGACCGAGTACTTCATTTCCGTGGTATCCGTCTACAAAAGTATGAAGAGCAACCCCCAGACTACACTGGTTACCACGGGAGTCACTAAACCTGTTCCAAATTCACGTGAGCTACTTATCATGTTCTTCACTAATGTAACGTACTCAATCAAGTTATGGTGGCTATACGTCATCAGTATGTGGGCTCGAATCCAGGTCATGACACTTGTGTCCTTGAGCAAGACACTTAATTCATTATTTTATTCTCTTCTCGGGTAAATCAGCATACCTACAGAGGGCAGAGATGGTTCTTGTGATTGATTTAGCTCAGTCTGTGTACTACGCATTTGGCAGCACAGCCTGTATACTGTGATGTATGGAATAAAATAATGGCCCTGTGACCAAGGTTGTAATGTTCGAGTGCCATTAGCGTAACTGCGTTACTGATTTGAGTGCTATAAAGAGAAGCCACCATTTTAATTTTATTGTAAAAAAAAAATTGATCGGCGGATGATATGTTTCTGTTAAACACTAATGCGTTTGTATTATTTGCAGTTGAATATGTCGCATTGGCAGTTGGGTGTGTGCTTGGTGCACTGGTTGTGACACAGTTGATTGTCATCGTCATTATATGTCTGAAGTGCCGAAGAATCAAGGTAAGGTTCGAGCAATACAGTTGCAACTTTAGAAACATACCTGTTTTCGAAAGTGCCCCATCCTTGCAGAATATTTCACCTAAATACATTATACATAACGTATTTAAAACAATTGAGTGGAACGAATATGGTAATTCACAACACTGCAGTATCCTTTATATAATGTGTGATACCCTTTTTCATTGCGACCCTCAACTTTCAACGTGCATTTTAGTTTGCGCACGTCGATTGACCTTTTTGAAAACGACCCCTGTAACAAACTCTTGGTGGCGCACTATTTACTTGTGAATTTCCCGAATTGGAGACATGCATGGCATTGGTTGGTCAGCCTACCCAACGGGACAGACTCAGTAAACAGAAATTGATTACGAGGGCTGATATGGACCTCGGGGTATATTGCACATTTTCAACGCCACATTTATTCGATCCAAAAAATCCATTTTGACAACCTCAAATTTATTATCAGACGGACTTTGCAACTTCATCAATGAAAACTATCAACTAATTTTGTGTCTCCACAGACAAATGCCTTGAATTCCCACTTTCCACAGCAAAATGCCCACGTATATGATGATACTGAAAACGTACAAGGACAAGACAGTCTATACGAAACTACAGCGATTGGTCCAGTACACTGACTTTCAAGCAGCCCACCATTAGCAACCAGCTGTGGACAAGATCACTGTTGGACTGCAATTCTTTTATACCCGTACCAAAAGTACGTCACTTAATTCCTACATTGGAGAATGTTATACGTATAGTGTAAATACTTTATATGTGACTTGCAGTGACAATAGCTGTGCTTTGGGCTTGTAAAGCAAGAGTAGGCCGGTGATCTTCTAACTGTTTTAAAAATAAGATTGTGCCACATCTGAAAAGCTATTTTAACCCTGAAAAAGTAAGAGAAAAAAATGCCCCCCACCCCCAAAAATAGAAAAATAAATAAAACCTGTGCAGATGGAAAGCACTTTGGTTTACGAACCCTTAAATCAAAATCTCTCCAAATTAACAGTTTTAATACGGCCACGGTTCATTGTTGATGACACCCCTCTTAGTTTACAACAAGTCTGCCCATTCGCACTTGGGCAAGGGAGAACCTATGTACGAATCATGTGGCGAGTATCTTAATTGTTCTCATAATTGTAACCACTGGCTAAGGTACCCAATAAAAGAGCTTGATTAAGCAAACAAAATTATATAACTTTAGATAGAGAGCAAAACCATCGTTGAGCAGTATAAACGAAATCACTTCATAATTACAACATTACTACAATATTGACGATTAGGAACTTGGTGGAAGTAAAAGTTTGTTTGGTACATGTGCTTGTAGAAATAACTAATGATTAATGAAAAATAATTGATGAGCAATGCCAATATGCTATTCGTATTTCTTTCTTCCGAGTGTTTACAAAATAATAATTGTTGTGATATTATTGAGCCATCATAGATTTTGTTTTCCATTCGTATAAAGCTTGAGTCGTTTTTCTTCATTAAAAATCAACCGACTTGGGTTATTGGAAATCTGCTTCTATGATAGTTTAGAGGCACTGGACACGTTTGGTAATTACTCAAAACAAATACATGTATTAGCTTAAAAAATTACTCACTAAAATTATAAAAGACTTCTGGCCAGAAGTCTTTTATTATGCTCCTGAAAGCATCACAAATTTGTGCAACGAGGGTGTTTTTCCTTTCATTATTTTCTTGCAACTGCGATGACCAATTGAGTCAAAATTTTCACAGATTTGTTATTTCATGCAAATGATGGGATACACCGAGTGAGAATACTAGTTTTTGACAATTACCAAAGGGGTCCAGTGCGTTTAAAAAAGAATAGTTATATACAGCTTTTATATTGACATGTTTCGTTGTTGAATGGTTGGTGAGCATTTTGCATAACGAAGGAACTACTAGAGATGTGAAATAAAAAACAAGGTAAACTTGTACAACTCTTTAATAAATAGGTTGTGGAATAATATCATTTGTTAATGTTTGTATGTGAAAGGATGTACAAGCCGTTCAAAAACAATATCCCATTGAGTGCATTTCCAATTAAACCCTGCCTTGTAAAATGCCAAGTTCCATGCAGCAACGTATGGTGGAACGGTCGGAGACCGTCCGGTTGCAAAAATGCGTGTAAAATGATTTTGGCTGTTCACAAACTGTTTTCCAACAGTATATATTTGACTCAGGATTGCCCAGTGTATATTTAGAAAGAAAAAAATTCCACAAAAAATTTCAAGGGGTGACACATAGACGGTTTCATGAATTTTTTTTTTACAAAAATCCAACTGTGTATCAAATGTCAGTGAGTTATCAATGGGGCTTCAAAGTTAAAGGTGATTGTAGGTCGACACTGACCCCCAAGCTAAATTTGCTGGTAATGGTGTTATCCGGCTATGCTCCATTAGGGATCTTGTGAAATTTCACGATTTTTGACCGCACCGTTAATGAGTAACAACAATTTGTTTACAACTGGACGGTCACGGACCGCACCATGCCACAAGCAAGGGTTTTAAAGTTCAACAAACATACCATGTGATAAACAAAGGTCTCTGAAGATTAACAAAGTTACTAGGGAGTAGATGGTGTAGCTAATGTCACGTCATAAAAATATAAAAAGAGCGAATTGTGAATTCAAAGGCATATTCTGTCAGGCAAGATACATAACTGTTTGAAAAACCAAGAATTGTAAACATGAAAAAGCTCATAAAAAAATCCTTCAGTGCAACCTCCTTAAAAGGATAAGTAAACATAAACAGTAAAGTTGCTTTTAAATACTAGTGTAAATAGTAAACCTGCGTATAAATAGTACTATAGATAGCAAACTTTCGCCTGGAGACGTACTGTTTAAAACTTCGAGACCACAGCGGGTCTTCTCAGAGCCAACACCCCTCCAAAAAAGATAGATACATGGTTGTACCAGAATTTGTTTTTTATCCATACCTTGTAAAGCTTCAAAATTTCCGCCATCAAATGTTTAGATTAGTAAATTGTTGTTAACAATTTAATGTTAACTCAACTAAAGGTGGTCATTTTACCCGTCGAATTATTTCCCACAACTTCTTGACTGTTGATGGCCATGAATGGCCTAATCTCATAAAGCTAGTAGGCTCGACAATATTGTTGAGCTTATCAGAAACTGGTTACCAGCCAAAATCCAATAAAGGTTACAATATTTCGACTGGTGCCCCATAAAATTTGTGGCTCTGCTTAGCGCGGAAAACGGGTCTTGATTTACTGCGGACAGCCCTCCGTCTTCAGCCCAGCTTGACCTTTCGGTTGATTCAACATAATTTTTTTAGAAATTATGTCTGATATTACCAAACGATTAACCAATTCAAGATTATGGTTTGATTCGTTGAGCTGTGTACAAATTAAGTGCCTGCAGGAAGTACATGCCCTGTTTTTCTCTTGTAAACGTGTGACTCATAGATGGCACATTACCAATGAACTATTAACAACTTAAAACAAATGAAATAAAAACTATATAAAATTCAGTTTTTGTGAAATGAATTGAGTTTTATTTTACATGACCTCATGTTTTATGTCTCTTGATTCAAGATTCAAGACTTAAGCATCATAATCTATATGGTTGAAGATGGTGCTGTAAGCCTGTTAAGTATGATTATGTCATAAATTTGATAGTTTTCACTACCTGTCTTCGAGGTAAATGTTTATTAAATAGTGATCGTTTCTATTGTTTTGTTTCTATCAGTAGTTTTGATTTTATAAAACGAAAACCTTTGAAATAATGTCACCAGAGGGCGCTGTGTATATATTGATGGGTAACGTCATGATAAAAATTACCTGAAAAGGCCAAGAATCATTAGTCATTTCATAACATAAACCATGCTCCAATTTCCTTTGATGTTGGCTACAGAGCTGAATTTATGTTTTTAAAATATTATTATACACTTCAACTTCCGGTTTCGACCGGAAGACAAGGTCAAACTGGTTTCACGTCTGTTTCACTGGTATTTAGTTTTCAACGACATTTCCAAAGATGTATTTATTTTCAAAATTCATTGTATGGTGCAGGAGTTGATTTTCTTCAGATATTAAACTTCGAATTAAGGTAATGCGACGTTTGATTTATGACGTCATTTTTCAGGTTCTATCTTGATGCTGAGATTCGATATTGTTTTGTGAGTTTCAAGGTTCAGTTTAGTTTCATTTTTGATTTATGCTGTAGAAAGGACTTGGAAGGTTTAAAACAGTGACAGCGTAACAAAATGGTCTTTCTGATGACACCTTCTTTTTACAATAACTTTCTTGTGCAATGGTTGATTTTGTTCACATTTTTAATTGGGCTTTTATTGATAGTATCTGCCAGTAAAGCAATTAATGATGACATTTGGTCCTAGAAAGTTTGAAAATTAAAATTAATACAATTTTAAACTAGAAGTCTTAGAAAACTGCGAAATTGATGACGTTTCCATTGTTACATTTAATAAGGTCTCGAACAAATTTCATTTCATCTTGACTGCAGAGCTGAAATTATGGCTTTTAAAAGGTTTGTTGCTTCAACTTCCGGTATAACCGGAAGAAAAGGTCAAATTGGGTCACACTTGTGCAACGATTGGTAAGGTTTTGAACACCTTTCCGATGATTTTTTTTAAATATTAAAAACCTTTGATTTAATCTGATCCGACACCCGATGACGTAATGGAAAATTTGCCGTCTCAATGTTGAGGTTCACTTGTATGATGAGTTTCAATGCGCAAATCTGTTTAAGATGTTGAGTTATTTTGTAGAGAAGAGTTTATGGGAAGAAGAAGCAGCAGCAGAAGATGATATTAGTGCGTAAAAAACGAGAAGGATGGCATTGGTGGATCGTGCTGAATGAAAAGGACTACTTCGCAAATACAACTTATGCGAGGGTTGCCGTAAATTAGATGCATGCTGGTCTAGTTAATGACAAAGGTGCATGCTGGTCTTAATAATGACAAAGGTGCATGCTGGTCTTAATATTATCAAAGTTGCATGCTGGTCTTAATAATGAAAAAGGTGCATGCTGGTCTAGATAGTTTGTCATTATTGAGACCAGAATGCACCGCATGGGCTATCCCAAATAAGAGAAAACAGAGCGTCGAGCTCATTAATTTTTTGTAGGCCCTCAAAAATTCTATATTAGACAGATTTGAGAGCCCACAGAAAGTGTTTCAGTGTAAAAATGTTGCCCAATTGTGACCTGGGGGTTGTTGACTTCCAACTTGAGGTAGTTTGGATGACGGACCTGAAATAAATGATCCCGTATGCTGAGAGGTGTAGGGACATTTTTCAATATTGATGCTCGGACGTTTTGAAAATTACATCTGTGTAGGGGTGTTTTTATTTGGAGGGAGAATAACTCAACTGACCCAAGGACTCTCCATATAAAATTTAGCAGAGAATAAAAGTTCAAGAGTCAATTAATAATTTTCCATTTACTGTTTAAAAGCTGTGAGACTTCTAAGTATTGTTCGTGTATTTTTGAATAATTAGCATTTTGCACTGTATGCTATGGGAGATTATTTAGTGGGGTGCACCCGTACGTAAAATGTATTTGCGAAGTAGTCTATTTCGATCGTTTGATCTTATGATTATAGCGCCCTCTCTATACTATTCGTAAATTGATTTCACGATGACGCTTTGCGGTTAAAGGTACACGTTGCCTTGGATCGGTCGAGTTGGTCTATAAAAAGCGTTTGTAACCGTTTGTTATAAAATGCATATGGATAGAAAGATGTTTTAAAAGTACAATACAAAGATCCACACAGATATGCCTCTAAATTGCGTGGTTTTCCGTGAACTTTGCGAACTAACACGGTCGGCCATTTTGTGGAGTCAAAAGTTTGACTCCATAAAATGGCCGACTGGGTTAGTTCACGATGTAGAAGGAAAACCACGCAATTCCGAAGCATATTTGTGTGTATCATTGTATTCTACTTTTAAAACATCTCTCTAACCATATGCATTTTATAGCAAACGGTTTACAATACTCTTTTTTATAGACCAACTCGGCCGATTCAAGGCAACGTGTACCTTTAAAATTCTGTATAAATAAAATTGATTTTTTTTTCAATAAATGGAGCAACTATCTGCATTCGTAGCCCGAAAGCGCCTAATTTAGACACCTGGTCGACCGTTCTCGTACTCACGCCTGCAATAGACTACTTTGACGTATTTACATTGTCTACTTCGAGCGACTTTCGTACACCATGCGATGCCATTTACTAGTTGTTCTTCGGACTCCCTGGAAAACGTGTATACCTCCTTTGCAATGTTGATTTAATATTAAAAAAGAAGCTAATAACCTTTCCAGACATTGTAGAGATAGTTTGGAAGATATTTTGTGTACACTATACCCTATACAGAAGGTGTTTAATAACTGGGGCTTCGGAGTCCATGAGTCATACTGCTTTAGGGTCATGTCAATAGGGCCTGTCTAATGATAGAACTTAAAGAGTTTCACCTGTTTTTGCAAAAAAATGAACATCGGAGGTTTTTACGAACATACTTTCCAGACAACAAAGTGACCCTCAAGGTCAACTACATGTTTTTCCACAAGCACTATGAAAACAACCCAGTAGTTTTTGTAATGAAAGGAGGAAGTGCTAAACAGGTTTATTGAACTGCATCAGCTCCAGTCACATAATAACATTGACGGTGTGTTGTACGGATCAACTCAACCGTGACCAGTCCAAGTACAGGGTGAACAAGGAAACGGGAGTGTTCCGTATGAGTTTGTCAGTGAGCTTTCATAAATTAGTTTCACTGTGGACAATATCTATCTGGACGCCATTTTTCCGGGAGTTGCTGACACTTTCTTGCAATATGAAGATTTTTCCCGAAGCAGCTGGTAAGTTTCTTGTCATTTCCTGTCACTCGATGTACCCCTTTTTTTTAAACTTTAACTTGTATGTTTCATGTTACCGTTTTCTTTTAATTCCCACTTTGTTTGCGCCATTGGTATCTCTCCAAAACTGCCTGTCTTTCCCTTAGGTTGTGCCCCTATCTTTGTGCGTAGTCATGTAGGCCTAACCCTCAGTGTATAAGTCATTTTACAGTTACTTCAGTTGAAACACATGTGATGTGTTTTTTAATGCCGTAGTTTCATTTTTGTATATTATACAAGGGGAAGTCGATGTTCATAATTTTGCATTGTGGCAATAGTATATAAAAACACATTTGATTCTTTGCGTAGTGTTGAAGAGTTCATGCACCGAGAATGATTGCGTACAATTTTCTGTGAGTTGTAAAAAACAATTCGGGGAAAAGCCAAGAAAGATCTCGCTTTTCGTTTCTGCATTGATTTAGACATATATCCGGTCATTTACGCCTTATGTCTAATTATAGACTACATTGGTACAGCTGGAAAAAAAGCCCAATGTTCACAATTTTATCATAACTTACATGGAAAGTTCATGGTGGTTTAACTTTCTTTGAAATATGTTTGCCTGAAATGCTAGGCTTTCAATATACGTTCTTCAGAGACTTCGCAGAACTAAAAGTGTCTGTCATAAGAAATTTATATGGACGATGAAATGGATGATTTTTGGTTAAAATGTACACCAACGTAAAAATGCCAGCTTTGGAGCCGGATGTTCCAACCAAAAACTTCGGGCACCCTGTTGATACGGTTACAGCTCGATAGTCCGAAGGTTCGATGGTCCGAAGGTTCGTTTGTCCGAAGGTTTGTTAGTCCGAAGGTTCGTTAGTCCGAAGATTCAATAGTCCGAAGGTTCGATAGTCCGAAGGTTCGATAGTCCGAATTGACAATAAGGTTCGATCGTCGATTCGGACTATCGGACCTTATCGTCCATTTGGACTACCGAACCTTCGGACCAGTGAACCTTCGGACTAAGGGGTCTTGTCAAAATTAATCCCGGACAGACCGTTGGACAAGGTTCATCCGATGTCAAATTTTTGTTGGACGGGCCATCGGATGGGAGTTCCAAGGACACGATGCTTCACACGCTGAACAGTATCCTCCCGTCCGATGCACAATACCCAAGGCACCCCACCGAGTGCTTTGCGGTTTCACTGGCTGCTTAATCACTAATATAAACAAACTTTGGGGTGTGGAGTGAGTCTGGTCTGGTTTGACCGTTTGGGGGTCACTGTAGTGTGGTGGAGTTTTAACCCATTGCTGTTTGCATTAGACAACATTACTAGCCATGTAAAATAAAAACAATCCCAGACTGATTTAAACATAGTAATGAACTGAGTTTTCATAAGGTGATGCCATACAAATACACCCGAGTGCCTCCATTTAGGTTGACCGTTTGATAAAAGATACAAGAATCAGATCTGCCTCAAGGTATTCCAATTGTTTAAAAACCTTTCTTGGTAATACTTTGGTAATGATTTCTTATGATCTTAAATAATCCAATAATCCTTTTATGAAGTAGAATTACAACATAGAAAATAATGACAATCGCAAGTGACCACAGACTCAAATAAAAACGTTGAAACACACCCTTTTAAAAAGTTACAACTTCACGATATGCACAGAGAGCTCAATCATTTATGATACGACCACTTTGTCTTAAGTAAATACTCAGGGTCATTGAGGCCTAACCGTGAAACCGAAACCTGCCCTTGGGAGACCCCCTGGGAGACCCCATGCTTGTTTGATCAACTCAACCGTGACTAGTCCAAGTACAGGGTGAACAAGGAAACGGGAGTGTTCCGTATGAGTTTGTCAGTGAGCTTTCATAAATGATTTTTCACTGTGCACACTATCTATCTGGACGCCATTTTTCCGGGAGTTGCTGACACTTTCTTGCAAAATGAAGAGTTTTCCCGAAGCAGCTGGTAAGTTACTTGTCATTTCCTGTCACTCGATGTACCCCTTTTTTTTTAACTTTAACTTGTATGTTTCATGTTACCGTTTTCTTTTAATTCCCACTTTGTTTGCGCCATTGGTATCTCTTCAAAACTGCCCGTCTTTCCCTTAGGTTGTTCCCCTATCTTTGTGCGTAGTCATGTAGGCCTAACCCTCAGTGTATAAGTCATTTTACAGTTACTTCAGTTGAAACACATGTGATGTGTTTTTTAATGCCGTAGTTTCATTTTTGTATATTATACAAGGGAAAGTCGATGTTCATAATTTTGCATTGTGGCAATAGTATATAAAAACACATTTGATTCTTTGCGTAGTGTTGAAGAGTTTATGCACCGAGAATGATTGCGTACAATTTTCTGTGAGTTGTAAAAAACAATTCGGGAAAAAGCCAAGAAAGATCTCGCTTTTCGTTTCTGCATTGATTTAGACATATATCCGGTCATTTACGCCTTATGTCTAATTATAGACTACATTGGTACAGCTGGAAAAAAGCCCAATGTTCACAATTTTATCATAACTTACATGGAAAGTTCATGGTGGTTTAACTTTCTTTGAAATATGTTTGCCTGAAATGCTAGAGTTTTTGAGAAACGGGTAAAACAAATAGTATCAGGACTTGGCTTTCAATATACGTTCGTCAGAGAGTTCGCAGAACTAAAAGTGTCTGTCATAAGAAATTTATATGGACGATGAAATGGATGATTTTTGGTTAAAATGTACACCAACGTAAAAATGCCAGCTTTGGAGCCGGATGTTCAAAAAAAACACCAAAAACTTCGGGCACCCTGTTGATACGGTTACAGCTCGATAGTCCGAAGGTTCGATGGTCCGAAGGTTCGTTTGTCCGAAGGTTTGTTAGTCCGAAGGTTCGTTAGTCCGAAGATTCAATAGTCCGAAGGTTTGATAGTCCGAAGGTTCGATAGTCCGAATTGACAATAAGGTTCGATCGTCGATTCGGACTATCGGACCTATCGTCCTTCGGACCAGTGAACCTTCGGACTATTATGAACCTTCGGACTATCGCATCAAATGTTCGGATTAACGAACCCTATTTCATTTCGGACTAATGAACCCCCCTGTTATGGGAAATTTGTGCGTTCGGACTATCGAACCTTCGGACTATTGAACCTTCGGACTAACGGACCTTCGGACTATCGGGCGGACACCGTTGATACAAGCGCGTGTGGCGTAAGGACATACCAACAGGCCAAACGCCTAATTGTGTTGTCAACCGATAGTGTATAATTATGTATACGAGTATAAAATGTGATATTCAACTGAATGGATATGAATTGAATTGAAATGCGATTTATTTGTTGTCTTTATTTCCATAATATCACAACTAGACAAACTGTTAATACATGAATTAGAATGGTGAAAGCAGGGCACCAGGAAAAAGCCAAATCTTATACAGGCCCTAGTCCCTTTAGTTAATAAGTGGATTAATAGCACCAGTTTAGGAATAAGAATAACTATCGAAAAAAAACAAACAAACAAACAAACAAACAACAAACACCCAACACCCCAACAAACAAACAAACCAACAAAACAACAACAACAACGACAACAACAAACAACAAACAAAACAAGTTGAAAAACTGTACACAGTTCAACAACAGTTTTGGGGTAAGCTGAGTCGAGAGCAGGGTATAATAACATGCTTGGGTTTCGGGGGGGGGGGGGCGGTTGAGTGGGCAATACATTCTTCAGTAAGATCAACATAGCCACAGTCACGTCTATTAAACCATAAACATCGTGACGTGATTTCATAATGCTTGCCAAAGAAAGCAGTCATCCTTGACGAACAGTTTGGGAACTTTTGGGAGTTTCCCGACGAGATGTTGCAACGTCGTTCTATGAATGGATTGCAATAGACGTCATCGGCCGCCATCTTTGATGAATTTTGCACGCGTGAAGAGCTATCATTGGCTGAGAGTCGTGCGTAGCGCGCATGCACTTTTCCATTTTTTTTTACATCAAAGATGGTGGTCTATGACGCGTATTGCAATCCATCTATTGAGTGCAGCAAAAACGAGGTTATTTTCGACGTCACAACCCAACCACACATCAGATCACGTGAACTGGTGATCTCCTGAGGTTATTTTTAGAGCCTGATACGGCATCAGTATTGAAAACAGACGGAAGTGTGATATCCATGGGTTTCCGATACTTGGTGCCGCAAGTTAATATAGAAACACTCTGAAGTTATGAAACCTTAGAAAGTCGCGCATTCCAGTATCCTGTTATTTTTGATCGATCAAGAAATAAACCAGAAGCGAAACTGACTGGCTAAATTTCACATATTTTCGGATTTAAAAAAGAAAAAAAATGTTATTCTATCATTACATAACAGGTGCGAGCACCTGCTGTTATAAAACGTTTGAGTATAGTCTCACAAAAAAAAGAACTAAACCACTCATAGAAAAGGATAACTCTGTGAAGACCTTGCGCTTTTGCAAAACATTTGTAATGTAAAAAACTTTTTTTCCTGCTCATAAATCATCAACGGAAAAACTATAACTCGACGCATTTCCTATTTTGGCCATTGTTGGATCCTGTTTTTGTAAACTGAGTGTGGCTTTAAACGGAAGCACGTCACACTTTAGGACCCTTATCTCATTTTGTAGCATGCAGAACATCACATTTCAACCATAATGACTATTCAATAACTTTTAAAGTTAATTGTACTGTGAAATGAAACTCAATAACTTGGCAAAGCTTTAGGAAGGCTTAATAAGTGAACGCAGAGGAACCTTGCACATACTAAGAAGAAGACTTCATGGCTTAATACTTTAAAAATCCTCTTTTCTCTCAATGTATTCAGAAGCCGCCACGGTGAGAGAGATTTGGGTAGCACACCCAACGAGAGGGGTTTCAACGTGGTTGCTTGCCTCGTTTGTTGTATTACTGGCTGTGACGTGTGTCAGTAAGTATGATTTGTACACCTTCAATCTTTGTATGAACTGTTTTGTATTAGGTTACGCTGGATTCGATAGTAGGGAAACCGTGGACGAAGACACGGTATCCGTATAGACCTTATGCATTGACGTCATCAAGCCGCCATCTTAGAGTTTAACCGATGATGAACCAATGGGAGCGCAGAGATTTGTACGCACGGCGCACAGGATTGGCCAATGAACATCTTCCTTTCGACCTTGAGGCGAGGGCGCCCTACTCAAATGACGTCAGGTGCATACGGTCTATTGCTGTGTGTTTATCTTTTTGAGCGCAGTTCTTGCGCGCTGCCGTTTTAGCTGCGGGGTAAATTTCTGGTTAACTTTGCGAGAAGGGAATGTCGCATGGTATTGACCCGGTCATCACAATAATCTCGGTTGCTCCATTTTGGAAGTCAGTGTCCCCGAATACAGCATTGCTACCGTGGGCAGCGCGTCGATCGATACCACTCGTCACTTAACTCGTACAACCTTGAGTGGGACCATCATCCTGGTACGCTGTTTTCTCTAAAGCGTGACCAATGATCTGATAACACCCTATACCCCCCCCCAAAAAAAAAAAATAATAAATAAATAAAAATCCACCCCAAAACAAACCAAGCAAAAATAAAACAAACAAACAAATACCCCAACACCCCAACAAACAAACAAACCAATTGTTATTTTTATAATGTGTTTAAAACAGGAGGATTGACTAATTGTAATAATAATGATGTACCATACCTTGATTTTAGACTCGAGCCCTACCATTGAATGTCCACTTGATGTAGAAGACGACACCGACATCGGTGCCAGTACAACATCAGTGAGTTTACCATTACCTACAGCAGAAGGTACTGGCGTCATCATCCAGTGTGATTCGGAGGGCCAATCCACTTTCAGTATTGGTACAACGGCCATAACGTGTACGGCTACATACGGGGATGGAAACAAGGCTACATGCGTATACTACGTGATCATTACTGGTAGGTAAAACCATATTATTGGGCAACTATGACGTGTTGCACCTTATCATGACTCAAATATAGTTAACCGAATCGTAGCAACTTTATAACAAATGTGTGAATTCTCTGTAAACACAGACGACGAGAAGCCCACTATCACCAACGTCCCCGCAGATGTACGAGTGACCATTTCCCTGGCGGACTTGGAATTTTCGAACGCCAGAGCCGTAGCTACCTGGCAAGCCCCGGCGACCGTCGACAATTCGAACCTGGTAACTCTTTCATCGTCACACCAGTCTGGTGAAACGTTCCCCGTCGGTGACACCACTGTGACGTACACAGCAACAGACAGGGCGGGTAACACTGTCGACGAGTCTTTCCATGTTAAAGTCTTTGGTGAGCCTTTTCCCATATAGAATAAATAAGAATAACTTACCGCCAAATTACCGAAGGATCTTGCAAAAAAGACAGACAATGGGAACAACCTGCTATGTTTAGTGGGAAAAGTGAGTCTTTAGACCCTTTTAGAAGGACAGAATAATAGTCTTGGGGTTTCATGGGGAGGGGGGAAGACCGTTCCATAAGCGGGAGGCTGCGATTGTAAAAGCTCTATCACCAGCTTATTTGCATGACTTGCTCGCCACAAAGGATACAGCATTATCAAGTCAGATGGTATAAAAACCATATACAACATTGTAGCCAAGAATGTCGACATTTTAGCTGTCGTTTAAAAGGGCTTTATACCAAACTGCAGTGTTTCAATTTCGTGATAACCAACTTTCTTGACTTCCCACTAAAAGTTAAACCACCGGATGATGACCTATTTGTCGAAAGACTCAGAATCGAAAACAACGAGGCTTGTTTGACATTGGTCTGGCCTGAGACTGGGGACCAAGAGACCGACAGCTACGGGTTATTCTTTTGGAAGGAGGTAGGCAATAGGCATATATTTCGATTACTTTAATTTATTGAAAATGCACCCTGCTCAGTTCATAAACTTGGCACTCGGCGTAAACATCGAGACGGAGAACAGAGACCAAAATATCAAAACACCCAAACACAAAAAAATCATGTTTACTTTTCTTGAATCCCCCGTATATAAGTGCTTTACAACCTTTTGAGAAAAAGCACCTTTGTTTAAAGCACTCCGGGCACTCGATTAGCCTTTTGTAGATATGATGGACACCATAGGAGTGCACTGTTTGGTTTGGGTGTGACAGACAGATTTACCCAAACCAAATAGTAATAACAGCACCATATCTCAACATAGCTTATGTTCAATTTTGAAGGACGAAAGTGGAATGCCCATCTCCGGAGAACTATAATATATCTTGATACCTTGTCTCACCCAACCATATCTAAATCAAGATGAGATATTTTTTACACAAAACACACTGAAAAACAAATCTTGAAAATTCGAGTACGTGTCTCCTTTTTGACCGGAGAATTATGAAAGGATGAATCTTAATGCGATACAAAGGTATCCCAGAGTGTATTAAACATACCAGAGTGTATTCACAGAGTGAATCCACTAGTGTTCCTAGTGTGATAATACAACAAATTTGAGAGCCGGACCACGGTGTCATGTTTGTCACAGTGTGTCAAAGTCATGGTTCTTATTTGCTGTTTTATTTAGACAGGGTACCCTGCCTGGTTAGTATTACAACTGCTATCTATAACGCCTAGTATACAAACGGAAAAAAAGAAGTATAACACAGAGCAAAATAATACGAAGAGCCATAAGTCAAAGACAGAAAACTGATTAGTGCAAAACCAAAAAATAAAATCAAAGTTAAAGGAACATTACAGAATTGGTTTTTGCTAACAAAACAGTTGCTGGCAGTGTAATCACTTTATGTAATCCACCATATACATAAACTGACAAACCTGTAGAAGTTTGAAATCGATCGGCCATCTGGGTCACGAGAACATAGTGAAAAACCGATTACACATTTGCATGAAATCATATAGATTCAACAAATGAATAAAACGCTCACTGAGCGATAAACTCCAATCGGAAAATTAGTTTATTCATTTCTCATCAAATATGGCATTTCGGACAGAAATATTTCAAGGGATGTTTTCTACTATCATCATCATTAGACCGTGTAAGTTTTATGTAAATCTGTGATCAAAAAGTATACTTTACAAGTTTTTTTCTTACTAATTCTGTCATGTTCCTTTAATGGAGGAAAATACTCAAGATAAAAACACAGCACTAACTAAGGTGCATGTTAAAATATAAACATAAACTACAACCTCAACCGTACATGCACAGTACGTAATCAAGAGAAACACACAGCGCCGTAATATGTGACTTTTTTGCAGGGAGTCTTTGGACAGATTCTGCATCGTCATCCATCTCTATATAACAATTAAAGTCATAGAGTTTTCCTTAGACGAGATTGAACAAAAAGTTTAATCTGATTTATGGAGAGCGTGTCGAACAGTTTGAGCTAGTGTGGATGAAGAGTCACACACCAAGCTGGCTTATTGTTCACTTACATTCAGGGCACAGGTGTACCCTAATTAGGGGTTAATTATATAACTAGCTAGGGTTAAAGTGCCAGCCTGGGCAGCACAGAAAGGCTTTAATAGACTTCTTTTGTGAGGGCTTTACAATCAAATAAGAAAGCAGCAAAAACACAAAGGTATTGGCTGAAACCAAAGTCTTCAACCCAGGAACGGCTAGAGTACTGGGCATTCTAGTCTTGGCTACAGCAGAGGCAACAGCGCCCAAGTTTTCCTTATATTATTATTGATGAATTCACAGAGAGAAATTTGCCCGTTGTGTTTAACCAATACAGGGGGACCCTCGGCCGCCGAGTGAGCAACGGAAAACACAAGATGCAGATAGGGACGAAACATACGTTAAGTATGACCAATGTGGTCTACTTCCTGGTGAGTTGTACAACGTGGCTGTACAGAAGGAGCCGGCTTCGATGGATGTTGGGAGATTGCAGTTCTGGACAAGTGAGTTACTTCTGTTGATTATCGTTTATAGGCATGTCTCTGATTGAACATTCAAAAACATCCGCACGGTTTTGAATGATGTTATAACATTATTCAAAAAATATGCATTTAATGTCTTCCCATTTTGCACCGAGGGTGTACAAAACACCATGGACCATGTCACAGCAGGCAACAATTGTTTTGTCATACCTCTGTCTTGAATTCTTAGTAATATTTTCCTCATCTGAAGGACTCCAATTTCATCGAAACTATGATAATCTCGATCATTTGCTGCACAGAAAGTTGTACGACGCGCGCGCGCGTGAGAGGAGAGTGGTACGTGGATATTTGTTGCCCGCTCATGTGATCATTCTGCGCCAAATGCAAATACAGCATTCAAGACAGAGGTATAACAAACACATTTGGTGCTCGATATGTGCAGAGTGTATCCCTTCCTATTGTGTCTTTATGTCTTCATTGTTTTCTGGGTAGCCTATTTCAGGAATTCTTTAGAGGAGTTTTTTGGGTACTTCAATATGAGAGGAAAAGAGTGGGCTAAAGTTCGGGAACTTTTTTGTTGGTTGGGGGGGGGGGGGAGGGACACACCATCTGCCACATATCAGGCATGGTATATGCATACACAGTACAAAGCTAATTCTGTGCGTGGTTACTCCAATGCACAGAACCCGTGCAGTTAACATGGTTCCGAATGGTCGGCCAACTTATACTGCAGTTACAAGCATCTCCAAAGGTGCGGTTGGTACCCGCTGTCACCTCGCTTAGCGTTGAATGGTTCGACGTTCTTGTGAAAATACCATTACATTTTTGGGGGGCTGTTGTCTCAGCAAGTAGACACTCTATTCAGCTGAATCTTTCAGACCTTTTATTGTATCTTTCTTTAAAATGTTGCCCATAAATCAGCTTTACGGTGAAGGAAGTTGACCAGTAACTATTTTGGCCCTCATTAAAACAAAACATTCCGTTAGAAAAGAACACTGCAACACAAATAAATTAAAACCATTACATTTGCTATCATTTGTATTTTCTTCAGAGCCCAATCAGGTTCAGTTTTTGACTCCAGAGGCATCGGTTAATGCATCCTTTGATGTGTCCTGGGAACTGAGTTCTGATAACGTGGATCAATACCTTTTAGACAAAAACATCGGCAATGAGCGTTCGTATGAGTACTTAACTAAGACGACTGATCACGCACGCATAGAGGGGTGTCAGCCCGGCAAACTGAATGTGTTCCATATATCAGCTCTGGTTGGTTCCAGTCATATGCGTCAAGGGGGGGCTGTCAGCTCCCTTACGTTACAGACAGGTACAGTCAAACGTATCTTAATTCACCATCAGAATCTACGGGCAAAATTTCACTTACACACAAGCGGACAGTTTCGAACAGTACGTTTTTTTACGCGTGTAATAGCTCTTTGTGTGGACACAATCCATTTCAAACGGTCTAAACCATTGGACTCAATACGACAAATTTCAAGCCGTCAGACCACTATGGAAGCCAATGGGGAAACATGGTTTCATCCATGGAGTAGCTTTGGTATTAGCCATGGGCTAAGAGATTGGTTTTACAATTCTTATATAGTTGTTGTTTAGTCAAAGAATCGATCCAGGGTAATTTGACACTTTCCATGCTATTTGGCTGGGGTTTCAATACAAAACTTTGAATTTTTGAGACTTTTGACCGAATTTGTTGGCATGGTAGTATAGTACAAAACATTTGTTTACAAACTATTCAGAACAGTCCTCTGTCACTATATGCAGGGGTAGAACTGATGATGAATTAGCCCTGCGTCAAGCTAGGGGGCAGTAGCGGAAGACACATTTGTGTTTGAGATAGTGTAGTCATCCATGGTGTTGAGTTCATTAACAGATCACCATGACGTACTTGATTTCCCTTTAATTGGGAGCCTCGGCTTGCAAGGTGTTAATATACACTCTGCCAAACAGTCATAAATTAATGTCTTCTTTAAAAAAAATTCAAAAAAAAAAAAACCACTAATAATTGTAAAAGTAATGATAATAAAATGGTCATAATATAAACTTTATTCACGCATGAAGGCATAGCAGTGACGATCACCTGTTACATCTTCACGTGGAAATGCTCCGGAAAAACTGATTGCAAAACTGAGAAGGGAGGTTTGTTAACCGTTTGTACAATGTTTTTTTTGTGTGTACAGCATCACCTAGAGTGGACGAACTCATTGTGTACAACTACACGGAATCCACCATAGCAGTAGCTTGGGAAGCTGCTGACGACAACAACCAGCAGCTGTTGAGTTCCTCTGAACCTTTTATGGTATTCATCTATCCCGAGGGAACCGATGAGAGCTTCCAAATCATCCCTGCCCGCCCTCTGGTGGCAGAGTTCACGGGGCTCAAGCCCAACACCAACTACGAGATAAAACTGATCCATAACATGATGCAGATGTCACTGACTACAACGCAGAAAACAAGTTAGTTGTCAGTCTTGCTGGAGTACACAATACAGTGGGAAAGAAGAGTTTTTGTGATTATCCCACTAAAAGTATCTTCTGTCATCAAATAATTATTTCGTCCACATTTTCCAAAGCATCGTTGTGGTGTTATAGATACTAGTTTAGGTTTTTGCCTTTTTGCACCTGTGCCTTTTGTCAACATAACCATAAGTTACACGCAACTTTGAGGCAACCGACTCCATAGCCTGCAAAAGGAACATGTCAGTTGCGCAAGCTAATTTTATTTCATAACAGTGTCTTTACTATCCCCCAAATTAATTTTAATCATCTTTCGTCTTGGCGAGTAACTGGAGCTGGTTGAATGGCCCTTATTATCGAACATTGAAAAACTTGTTTACTGATTTTCGTTGAATTTTGTTATCTCAGGACCGATGAGGGCAACCAATGTGCGACCGACTGACGTCCAGTCTAGTTCCATAACACTAGAATGGGAACAGTCGATAGAGGGCGTCACGTACGAGTTGTACATCTCTCCCGGGGATGAATCAGATCCTATTACAGTAACGCAGACAAGGTATGAGGTCATACTTGGCAAGCCACCATAGCAATCCCACAATCCACCGCAAATAGACACGTGTGTCTAGTACTCGTAGCACTTTCAGTATAACATTTGTAATTTCTGACGGCGAGCAGAGCACACGAGAAAAAGCGAGAAGAAACCAGTTCTAATTTTCAGAGGCAACACTCCTTCCATGAACGATTTTTATGTGGTTGTACTTCTTATTATCCACATCTTGCAAAGCTTCAAAAACCATGCACAGCACTGTATTATTTATGTTGTCATTTGTCCCCAGCCATACTTTCCCGCAGCTGAAAAATAACACCGAGTACTTCATAAAAATTGTGTCTGTCTACGGCGGTATGAAGAGTGTTCCTCAGACCCTGTTGGTGACCACTGGAGTGACGAAGCCTACTCATCCCCCCTCCGGTCAGTTGGTACAAAATTCATCTCTTGCTGCACATTTTTTCGAACAACCTGCTCCCAAAAGAACTTACAGAGGTCCCCGTCTCACTCTCAGACCTTTACTCTCAAATCTCAACTACAACCCTGATGTATCTGCACACATCGACGCTGAAAAGTATTAGCTGCATAATGGCCAAAAATGTACAACCTTGCTACGATTTTTAAGAGACAAATGCTTTGCTTCTTTCCCCCGAGAACCATTGTTTGCATGCAAGCAAGGAGTAAACCCATTTATAGTTTATTTGGTTCCAACTCTCAATTGTTCTTCAAAGTTGCTCTTATCATTTTACTATTGAGGGTTGGTCGTTTATTCTGTTTGGTTATAGTGCGGCATTATAATTTACTTCTTTGTTAATGTTGGCCCATAATGAAGACTTTTAAAAACTCCTCCTTCTTCTTCTTGGTCAACACTTCTTTTCAAACCGAAAATGCCAATCAATAGAAAAAAATATCTTTGAATTTTGTTGCAGATATTATCACGGTGGTTGTAGTTGCAACTGTCCTTGGTTGTATTGTTCTTGTGCTGGCCTTTGTCATTCTAATCGCGTGCATCAAGCTACGGAGACTGCAGGTATGTCATTATTATACACTCTAAAAACTCACGGGGTCAGAATTGACCTGGATTTTGGTACCATGGGGGTCTGACCAGGAAAGTGGTGAAAAAAGGGATTTTAACTTGGAGTCTGGGTAATTTAAACCCGTATCTGGGTTTTATTTTGACACAATTCCTGGTCAGTCCTGACCCGGAATCGGTCAGACCCCATTATGGCACCTGGATCAGGATAAACCCCCTACCCGGTAGTTTTTAGACTGTGGTATACACTTGTTGCTTTTGAATGTGATTAAATTAGCCCTTAAACGATTTACAAATATACAATTGTGGGACATGTCGTTGGTTCTGTACAGGTTAATGCTACAAGTACGAAGAATAATTGGTTTTACCGTTTAAGTTATGTTTACAGACGTCATACTTCTTGGCCCAACAACTGGGACCTCAAATGTGATACAAACCAACGAACAAGCAAACCATTAATCATTCTGGGCCTATATATTTGTTCGCAATGACTACATTTAACTGCGTTACTTTCCGTCGTGGCCTAGGCCACTTGAGCCATTTTCCTACGAGATAGGAACCACTGTTGCATTACTACGGAGGCAATACACCCATTTGATATTCAATTAATTTAAATCTAATCATTACTGCAACGAGACAGTCGTCACGTACGTTTGAGTAATTCAAAGTCAACTTTTACCAACCCAAATCCCGTGCGTTTTATCAAACCCACGTGAGAGGAACATTTCTATTGCACACGCTCTTAGTCTGTTTTCTGGAAGCACACACTGCTTTGCGCCCAACAACTTTACAAACTCTATCCCCATTATTACTAACGTAGAATGTTTGTCCGAACACAGAAAAATCCTTCACAACAAGGTGCTGCAAAAGCTGGTCACACAAACAAAGCCATAGACATGCATGGACCAAGGCCACGGGCCAACCGCGTAAGTTGTTTTAATTCTCTAGGAGGTATAGTGGGTGAACCGCAATTCCCAGATACCTGTTTATTCATTTATTCAGTTATCGTTTTATTTTATTTGCCTATTTATGGGTTTTCCTGGCCAATTTCAACAAAAATTTGTTCAATTTCGTTTGGAAGTAAAATGCTCTCGCTGTTGCCTCATTCAATTTCACAAAAGCCAATAGCAAGAGGCTGGTCAACCACTTAATTTCATCAATCGTAAACAGGTAACAGAAGTTCAACTGAAGAATGGCTACATTGTAGTCTTAAAATGCCCATAAATAAAACAGAATGACCGAAACGTATCTGGATGAGTGAATGAAATCAGCGAAATTGAATGCAATAGTACTATAGTAGCGAAAAAGAAACCCCAGTTTGAATGAATGGGAGACTTTTGAATGCTAGGTGGCAGCAGATATACCAGGTAAAATTCCATTGTTTACGTGGTTCTAAGCATGCACACATTGCCGAGAACAATGGATTTACCTAGTAAGTCTGCTGCCACCTAGCGTCCAAAAAAGTCCCCCATAAGGGGGACATTATTAACTATTATCAAATTTAAAAATTCTAATAGAACCGGGATATCAGTTGCAATGTTAAGAGTAATTCTTCTTCTGCCACCCCTTCCCGGTAGGGCAAGCAATATCAGGAGGATTACGGTGGTGAATATGCGGTCCCAGGAGACCCGGGAGTCGCTACAGACAAGAAACCCAGCCACGAGTACCAGAACGCCAAGGCCATCAAACTGCGCGCGAAGTGAAGCATCCGGAGTCCAAATTGCAACTGTAGAGATTCGCTCAGCCCCAGCGGCCTATCCAGTATCCAGGACCGCTGGGATGGGCTAATCAGCTTGCACAGATTCTTGTTCAGGAAGTACGTCATGCATGCAGTGCTTGCAGTGTGAGTGTGATGCATGATGGGACTGAGCATGGGACTGAGCATTAGCGTTAACGATACGTTTGCCCATCCCAGCGCCTTTGGTTTTAAGGCAAGGCGCTGGGGACGAGCGAACTGTAGAGAATGCCAATGAAATACTCGCAGACTAATGTATATTTTTTTAAAGCCGGAGAGTTGACATGTGTGTATTACTGTATTCTTCCCGAAACGATGATCGATACATTCAAGTGTATGACATTTGCAAATGGCATGGTACGGGAGACAAGTTAAATCGAGTGGAACAGCTTTTGTTCACGCTTGAGACGCGTGAGTGAACTTGTTGACAGTGCACTTATATAACTTGCGTACACGTTTACCCGAATCTATTAAAGGAACATTACAGAATTGGTAATTGTAAAATATACTTTTGATCACAGATTTACATAAAACTTACACGGTCTAATGATGATGATAGTAGAAAACATCCCTTGAAACATTTCTGTCTGAAATGCCATACTTGATGAGAAATGAATAAACTAATTTTCCGTTTGGAGTTTATCGCTCAGTGAGCGTTTTATTCATCTGTTGAACGGCTTGCAAATGTGTAGTCGGTTTTTCACTATTATCTCGTGATCAAGAGGGGCGATCGATCTCAAACTTCTACAGGTTTGTCAGTTTATGTATATGGTGGATTACATAAAGTGCTTACACTGCCAGCAACTGTTTTGTTAGCAAAAACCAATTCTGTAATGTTCCTTTAAGTAAAACTAAGACAACAACAAATATACGCCATTTCTATTCGTATTTCTGTTTCCTTAGTGAATATCTAGTGACTTTTTTGGCAGTGATATAGATCAAAAACACTTATCATTCTGAAACTGCACCATTTATTTTGAATTCATTTATTATATTGTTTCTAATGGTTTTAAACCAGGACAAAATAACGTGGCTATTGGTTTTGGGTTTTTGCGGATGAATTTTGCAGAAACTGTGTTTCGAGTCTAAGATAGCGTTACAGTTATTCATACCAACATACAGTTTTTGATGTAAATTGTAACTAATAAACATTTTAATACACGTAAGTTAAGACCATAATATAGCCAGTTTAATTAAAGAGGGCCCTTTTTGAAATTACGGTATTGGCTTTTGATGGGTCTTGGCTGTAGTTATTTTGAACATCTCGTACGATACGGGACCTCAAACAGGCGGACGAAGCCTAAGCCGGAGCCCAAAGCCCAAGCCGTGGTTGCGAAAGGGGCTTTCCTGCTGTAAAAAGGAAAGATGAAGCCATTCTGTTAATCTTATATATATTCGCCCCTGAGCACAACCAACAATTTGTTCTCACGCTCGTCTATGTTTAGCATGGTCAAAATAGCGAACACCCGGTCAATTTCAGCACAAAATATATTCAGTTTCATTAACACGCATTCAAATTCATGCATGTTTCCCAAATTCAATCCAACTACATGGTTCCTTTTTTTTTTTAGTTTCTATTCGTTTTCGTACATGCACGATTTCGTTCATCTCATTCAGGTCTATTTCCTTAAAAAAAAAAAAATTATTTAAATGAATTTCCAGGGGGAATTAGATCACCTCTATGCAAGATTGTCCTCGTGCTGGTTCTGTATACAAATACCATGAGATTTTAGTGTCAAACAAACATAGGATTGTCAGTCAGAGAGTAAATTTGTATTCTTCGTTGAGTTTATCAGTTTTTGTGTATAAATATATGATTTG
The DNA here is from genome assembly GCA_032158295.1 of Pycnopodia helianthoides. Taxonomy (NCBI): domain Eukaryota; kingdom Metazoa; phylum Echinodermata; class Asteroidea; order Forcipulatida; family Asteriidae; genus Pycnopodia; species Pycnopodia helianthoides. The sequence continues at coordinate 8,816,047 of CM063250.1, read as the reverse complement.
TCTTTGAAGATACCTTAAATATATACACTAGAAAATTAAATATAAAAAAAACCAATCTGACATAAATGCTTTTTTAAAGAATATTATATTTGTTGTTAAATTTTTCTGATATTGAAAACACGCAATTAATATTGGTATTTTCAAAGACCAGTAGACTTTTCCGTAGAACATCTTCAATTACGTCTATTATAGTCTTATTTTGTGCACAGAAATAAACAGAACATTAGATACGCATGAACTACTAGTTTAAACCTCGCGTAAAAACATCCACTGAGATTCCATTGCTCAGTTTTTCCACCGACCGGCCCATCATCATTTAGCCAGGGGTTTTCCTAGAACTTCACTATACTAGCCAAGAACCACATGGAAAACAAACATAAGAGGAAGTTGTTTCAGTTTTAGATGTGGGAGGAAAACCCCAGAGATTTATTCCAGGGTAAAACCCACGCAATCGGGTAGGGACTGAAAACCGTGTCCCCGGGGAACCGGGGTCACAGAGGAGGCGGGCGACAATTTCATTTTTTGTAAAACACACTTACGACAGGTCAACAGTGCAGGGATCCGGGGAGCAAATTTATGTTCTGCAGCACACGTCGGCTATGGAGTCAACAGTTAAGGGATAGGGAAGAACAGCCTATCCCTTTTAACTGTTGACTCCATAGCCGACGTGTGCTGCAGGAAAAAAAAAATCGCATCCGGGGAGGCGCCCATACCTTTTATGCGTGTTTACAATAGCCAGCGTGTGGTTTAAAAATCGCAGGCGGGCGAGGAAAGATAGGGCTTATTATAACACCCCCTCATTTGATTCTATCTGTTGATTGGCAAAGAGCGTGTCACATGGTGTTGTGTATTTTTACTCTTGTACATGTTCACCGACCAAACGAACTATTCAACGATAGCCTAGCAACCGATGTAGGCCTACTAGTGCATGGATACGCTGGTACCCTGACTACATTGACTTCAAACATTGATTTAAACGAGCTGCTTGACAACCTCGAACCCGGTGTAATGAACAAAATATGTGCATTTGAAATACTGTTTAGAGAACGAACGTAAAAGCAGTGGCCTGGTACCCTCTTATTTTGTCAAAACTCGGTATTTCAACGTAAGATTTTACAGTTCTTGTTTGACGATTGATTGCCACGTACGTGAGTGTGAATTAATTTTATTAAAGTATACATATAGAATCAAAGGAAGAGGTGTTATAAAACAAATATTGACTGCTTTGTCTCGTAGTTCGCCTCGGGAAGATAGGCTGCTCCGGGGATCACCCCGAGTGACTAGTTTTACTACGCCACTCGAAGCAGTCAATATTTGTATACCAGACCACTATACGCCAACCCGACCGCCCTAAAATCGTTAACGAAGAGTCAATAAGTTATGTGCAGTTGTATCAACCAATTTTACATTATTTCGGCTTCAATCCAAACCAGCGTGAATAAGTCCAGTTCGGTTCAGTTCAGTTAATACTTCATGGTATCAAAATACAATGACAACAAGCTGAAGAAAATTTCAAAATGGGATAACACACGCTTCACACATCATTGCATACGATTTGCGATCCATGCTTGCAGCTGCAGCTCAAGCATGATAGCGCGTGCCCGTGTTTATCTCGCTAGTTTGCGATCCAGTAGTTTAAAAATCATAATTTGTTTAAAAATGGAGTGTTTCAATTGTTCATGCCGTTTCGAGACAAACATTTAAAAAAAATTGTTATCCATGGGCTTCGGGGAAACTTGAAAATTGTTGTTTTTGGCTAATCTATGTTAACTTTTTAAAGCCATTTTGAAATTTCAAGGTTATGGCATCCACTTTTACTTTTAAAAGTTGCTTAGTTGAATTTGCCATGTCAGAAAACATATTATTAGACACTAAAATCATTAGAATCGGATGTTGGTGAACTTGACTGCCAGTCAAAAGTGCGTTGACATTTCAACGTTTTTGACCATAGTGCCTTCATTTAAGGTTGGAGGTATAACAAACTGTACATCTGTTGAAACCTCGAGTAGACTAGACGAGTAACTTGATATGCAAATCGACACGATTGGAATTTATTTGAATTTTGAACCCTGTAGGACCTTTGTTGACCCCTCCCGGAAATGCCTGACATTTTTAAGGGGCAGCCCAGGTCAAAATTGTTCGGTATTCATCAGGGAACACAAAAACACTTTCAAACCTTTGTTCCCAGAATTTGGTCACGGGACCTACAGGCTGGTCTCCTACTAGTAGGGATGGAAAATGAGTGATACTGCCGGTCTGTGGACGATGTGACCTGTGACATCACATGTTTACAAAAGAGCCACAGAGCCTGGACTTCAATGGAAGAATACAACACATCTTATGTTTTATGGAGATCGCACTGTCTGATTATCCTCAACTTTTGATATGAAGAAAGGGGGGACATCTCAAAAGCTGTACAGCTGTTGCTTTTGTAAATTTTGAATTTATGTGAAAATTATGACACAAAATATAAATTGTCCCATTGAGCCTGTGTAGTATCTTGCCCGTCAGGAATAGCATTATAATGTACGAGGTCACCACTCTGTAAACAAATGTAACATGGTCTATAAGGAAGCATATTACTTGTGAAAATGAGCTTATACTTGTGATTAATAAAAGTTAACGTGTCGACACTAGCATGGGCCCTGGAGGAACTACATGACAAGCGCTCGATTTCACATTCGTAAATTACGTCACAATAAATGAGTAGTTTGACGATAACGATGTGTTTTATTTATCGTGACAGTAATCTCTTCAGCAAAATAGTTGATTTTTAAATGCATTAAATTGGAAAAATCGTAGACAATGAAAATAATTTGTCAACAATTTGCTTAGTTATTATCGTCTACTCAACAAAACACATTGACTAACTATTTCGACTAGTCGATCAACTGGACACATTCGAGTGAACAAAAAACCAAAAAAAAACACCAACAACAACAGACCACGCATGCGTAATTATTTCGACAAAAAGGTCGGCATCGGAACTTGCTCAGTCTTGCACTTCTTGCAAATGTTTTTTTCTCGGTAGAGTATCGAGCCTCCCATAACAACTTCTTCACCCCACCTGCGCTGCAAAATGGAAATGCCACTGTTTTGGAAAATTGAATTTTTTTAATTTTTGTAAATCTAATTTCAAACTCTTCTGACGCAGACTGAAACCCAACGGGAGATGCCCTCGCCTTGTCAATCTAGTTTAGAGCGCCATTTGTTTGTCTAAAAACCAGCGTAAGTCCCAATGTGTTTTGAAATTACACGAAATGCGATGGCAGTACAAACAACACGGTGGCGTTTTCGCCCCAAGATATTGCTTAACAAGTTCACGACTATACAAGAGGGTTACATGGATTTAGAAATGGAAATGAAAAACAGATTCGTCAATTTTTATACGCCTACAGTGTAGGGGGAAATGCTATCGAGCTCTGTGATTGGGCGGTCCTTGGTCAGACCGCCCAATCACAGAATGTCAGACACGCGTGTCTAAGGGCCATCATCTCTAACGCGTTTCCTCATCAGTGCATAAAAGCTGACATGTTCAGACAAACTCGTAAAAAAAAAAAAAAAAAAAAATCGGTGAGGTTACTGGGTAGACCACTTGATTGATCCAAGCGTGCACGGCTACTCTTGACCAAGACTGGACCGATTTCAAACGCTTTATCAGAAGTTCAGAACACATGCGAAAAAAACATCGCCAAATCTCGCCCAAACTCTTCTCTTGAGAGAAACACTGTCAAGTTGAAATTTTGACAGAAGATGCCTGCCATGGAAAACGCTTCTTCATCATTGTACATGGACGAGGTATCACCAGTAGCTCCTGTCTTCGACAAAAATGCCAAATTCACGTTGAGAATGGTCGTCCAAGTCTTCATCATGGTATTGGGTGTGCCCGGTAACAGCTTGATCATCCTGGTGTACAAGAACAAGATACAGAAAACAAGCACACACGTCTTCATCATGACCCTGGCTATGGCGGATTTATCCGTTTGCTTGATGAGGGTTTTGGATATTGTTGACGAGCATTTCCGAGAGGCCGGTTACACAATTGGCGTTAAAGCTATAAACCTACTCCGGCCTTTAGAGTATACTGCAATCGGTACTACCACCATAATCACCGCTCTGATAGCTGCCGACCGCTACGACTGCGTGTGCCGTCCCCTAAGGCGTTTTTTCAGCCGAAAACGGGCTAAGATTGCAGCGCTGGCGTCACTGGTGGCATCGTTGGCTGTCAATAGCTCTGCATTAGTTGAAGAGATTATAGACTCAGATGTTCTACCATTGATAGTGTTTGTCCTTGCGTTTCAGCTTGTTGCCTACGTGACAGTTCTAGTCCTGATTATCACCTGCTACAGGTTAGTTTACATCACCATACGCAAACATGTACAGGTTGGTATTGAATCCTCAATGGCAGGAGCGAATTCCATAAATATTGCGTCAGTCTCAACCCTTCAACCGTCCATCAACAAGCCAGGTTCAAGTACATCCAGTTACACTGGTACCAGCAGGGGACAGAACGTCACATCCATATCAGGTCAGTGTGCTCAAGTTTCACCGTCCGAGGAAACCGCAAAATCTAAAAAACTTGGAAACAAACGGCATCCCCAGCAGTCTCATAACGGTCACGCGCCTGCCTCGGTACTGCAACGCAAGACAACAAAGATGCTCTTCATTGCGAGCGTGGTGTTTCTGCTAACGTGGCTGACCTATTGGATCTTCGTTGGCATGGAAGTGGCTAGACAGTTGGGGGTCAAAATCAATCCAGTGTTTGACGTTGTAGCAAGCGAGGCAAGGAGTTTCGTCTACATAAATAACATTGTCAACCCGCTGATATACGGGTTCTCCAGTTCACGGTTCAGGAAGGACTGCCAGGTCGTTCTTCGCAAGATTAGGCGTTTTTAAATAGGAGCCTCTCACTCGATTGGTTCACAGTTACTCATGCACAGTACGACCCCCCCCCGTCCCCTGCATTGCACAATGACATTATTACTGACTGCTACCCGTTCTCGCTTTGTACGTTTTTGTTCAGTGAGGTACGTTTTCATCACACAACAATTATATTTTGCCGTGAACTGTTCATTCTTATACAATCTAAATTCATTTTTTTTTATCCAACTGCCAAAGTGAAGGAGTCCAAGGGACTTTGACCAGTAGGCCCATTATTATAACCATTGCTTGTCACAGTGTCGGGCAGTCCAGTCTGTTCCAAGTCCAAACAGTTTGGTGTGGAGTGACATCAAAGAGAAGAGGAAAAGAGAGGATGTGGACCGCACTCTAGCCAAACTCTCCAGTCTGAAAGGGATATTGCTCTACATTTTGAAAGACTGGATGAACCCTGATGACCGATGTCCAAAATAACCCATGACGGTAGGCTGTTCAAGATCTGACCGGCTGCAGGCAAGAAAACACTGTCAAACTGTTCATACTGACTTTAAAAAACCAAGCTGTTTTTTATATACACTTTGTTAATCCACCAATTCGGTATAGCAAATAGTATCGAAGCCACAGTCTTCGATAAATTTCACAAAAAGTCGGGTTACATTATTTCAATCTCAATGGGAAACTTTGCGACGTCATGTGGGGGAGCACATTTGCTACAGGTATATCAATTGTCTTTGGAAATGTCCGCATGCTCAGAACTATACGTGCTTTTTTTAAGAGGAACTCTCCTAAAATGCTCCTTTCCCAGTCCATTACAACAAAAACGCACGTATAACACCAATCCTCAGAAGGCCTTTAATGGACTCTGAAAACTTAAAGAACTTTCGTCCAGTCTTTTATTTGAAATTTGTGTCTGAAGTTGTAGCGAATGTTAATGCGTACCGTCTCCTCATTCAATCTTGTAACAATCTAATACGAACAATTTCATTCTGCTTACAGAAAATGCCCCAGTACAGAAACAGCTTTGTTCATGATTCCAAATGATATTTCATGTAATCTAGACGATAAATTGAGTGTATTTTTTAATACTTCTTGATCTTTCTGCATGCAGCCTTTGGCACTATTGAGCATGACGTCCTTTATAGACGCCTTGTATCAGTTGGTGTCAGAGGATCCGGCTCTCAAGTGGCTACAGTTATAATTATTTGAGTGATAGCACCCAGGCGGTGAACATCACTGGTGTCCTGTCTGCTTTTGTACCACTACCTTTTGGCGTACCCTCAAGGAACGATCCTATGGCCATTGCTTTTGTACTGCGACCTTTTGGCGTACCCCGAGGATCGATCCTAGGGCCATTGCTTTTGTGCCGCTACCTTTTGGCGTACCCCGAGGATCGATCCTAGGGCCATTGCTTTTGTGCCGCTACCTTTTGGCGTACCCCAAGGCTCGATCCTAGGGCCATTGCTTTTGGACCGCTACCTTTTGGCGTATCCCAAGGATCGATCCTAGGGCCATTGCTTTACCCTCACAATTGTGCCTCTTTGATCTAGATGTTTCCCCAGTGTTTTCGGAATGGTGCCAAGTGCTCCAATCACCAAAAAGGGATTATACCCTGGCCAGGTCTTGGTTCTTTCGGATTTGTTCCATCTCCGTTGAAGCTATACCCTTGTATCACACAGCACGAAGATATGTCAATGAGATGACACATCTTTTTCGTCTTATCCGAACGCCTATGTTGTAACATGATCAGTCTGAATGTTAAAGTGCCAGAGGGACCTTCCAAGTTTCTACAACTTTATCTGGAATATAGTCGTACCAATTCGCAAGCACTTTATCACCATGCACAGATCCCAGTGAATCACATTGGCCAACTTGTGATGTCTACCTTTGTAGTCCGTCGGGCCATCATACTACATTCACTGACAATATGTAATACAGTATCTTCTGCCTTGTTTATACACATTCTGCACATAGGAGAGACGTTTGCCTTCATAACATATTTTGTCCTAAGAGATTGCGCCGCATTAAACAAGCCCTCGGTTCCCTTCCTCAGTTCCCCGCTCCTTGACCAATTCAATGACATACTGCTCGCCACTTCTTCGAGTTCATGAAGTGGTTTAATATTGTTCCTCAAATCTTGATGTCTTTGCTCTTTCCTTTCCCTCTTGTACTCCTTCGGCCCAACTTGGTCAACCCTTGGGTACTTTTGCGCAAATTTACATCGGAAGAACGTTTGCTTTTTCTATCCTTGCTTTCATGACACTCATTGTACTCATTATTATAATAGCACGGGCAAAGGGTGTTACAGTAACGTTCTATAAGACCACTCAGAAAATAGCTCGTGAATGTTAATTCTTTTCTTGAGTTGATTTTAAGGCCGGACTTTTAAATAAAAATTGTATTCAGTTAGGTACTCTGTCACATCAGCTCAAACAAATTTTGTTGTCACAATAAGACGTATCGTTGTATTGAACTTTTAAAGGATACTTAAAAAAACTGTCCTGAATTTGTTTTGCATCTGTACACAAAGAATATAAGGTTTATATTCGGATAAATCTTTACGAACTACATGTGTACACTAAAAATAAATCTGAATGGAACTTTTAAAGGGACATAGGTGAAACAGGTATTCGGAAAAAAATCTTCGTTCGAACGAAAACAATCTATGTCTGAACGAGGAACGAAAATGATCTTCGTTCGAACGAAACAAATCTTCGTACGAACGAAATTACTCTTCGTTCGAGAAAATTCTTCGTTTCTTTATACCAGTGTTGTAGGTCTCGAGACCGGTCTCGGTCTCGAGACCGGTCTCGAGACCACTTTTTGCTGGTCTCGGTCTCGGACCTCCAGGTCTCGGTCTCGGTCTCGGACTCCCAGGTCTCGACTACAACACTGCTATATACTAACAAACCCGCGGCGCGCGCACGGGCCTGCATAATCATTATAGAAACAGCCGCCACTGTTTACGACATTGCATGCTACTAGCGCCGGCTGTAAACCTGACTGCTAGCATGCATCAAGGCGTCGAACACGTGCGCGCGCACGTAAAAAAAAAACCGTAGTTCCTTCGGATGAAGATTAATCCTCGTTCGCGTGCGCACGAGTGCTGCTAGAGACACAGTATACAAATATTGACTGCTTCGAGTGCTATGGTTAAAACTACGATCCTGGAGGTGATCCCCGAGCGTTCTATTTTCACTTGGCCTCGGGAAAATAAAACGCTCCGAGGATCACCTCGGGAGTCGTAGTTTTAACCTTAGGCATAAAAAAAAACTTTTTATTGCCCCTTTCCGACCGACCCCAAAAATCAGAAATCCATGGTCGCGTGTTTTTTTTTAATATTTTTAAATGGCAATTTTTAAAATTTTTTGTTGAAGTATTTTATACTTTGAATGCCCAGTAAACGACATTATTTGGATATATCCTCTTATCCGAAGCTGAAATATTATTTTTGAGTACTGTCAGAAATCACGATGAACGATGAAGTGTCTGATATTGTAAACACGTGGCCATGGGCGTTTCGTGTACTAATTCAAAATAAATCCAATTTCACTTGCCTAAATCGTCATTATAAATCAAGAAACTGTTTAAAATCTCACTTAAATATTTATTATGTAGTATAATCTCAAAAAGTTGATCGACTCGGGGCACTATCGCCGTCAAAATCCAGCAATTTGGTAAATTAAAGAGAGGAAGAGAATGCAGCTTCTTGATCTACGAGATCCCACCCCGACCAAACCACGCTTGTGGAGACCAAACCACGCTCGTGGAGATCCTCCCACGTGTGGCCCACGATCGGGCCCGATTTATATCAAATGGCCACACTCTCGACCACTTTTCCATCGTAGTAGAATCGCTGAATATGTACTTGCGATGGCACTAATGGGCTTTCGTAAAATACCTCCGACAAAGTTGTGTTTGTTTGGTTGCTTGCCATAAATAGTACATTGTTTGCCATGTGATAGTACCGCGCGGTTTCTAGTAAAACTAAGACATATCATGTGACGCGCCCTAAACCAACCCAAAGGCAGAATATTTGTAAGGGGTGTTATAATAGCCCGGACGACATGGAGTCACGCTAGCAGTCACATCTACAGCCTGCACGCCCACTAGCTTGCAGCTAGCGTCGTCAACAGTGGCGGCTGTGGCTGTGTTCAACGAAGATTTTTTTCCCCCGGTTGTTCTTCTTCACCTAGGTCCCTTTGAAAGCTCCGTACTTCTCGTCCTGATTGACGTCAAGCTATTCTTACAGTTGCACGGGGAGACAAAGCCTATCTAATATTCCCCGGGTTTTAAGAGGAAAGACATGTTTCCCCGAAGGACCTACTATTTATAGGGTTACAATTCTTTATAAGGTTTTTATTATTCACCACTATAGTCTGTGAAAGTTACAGATGTTGTCCACGTGTTAAAGCAATTTGAACTGTATCACACACTTTCCATTAACAGCTGCTTTGTATATACACATGACGTTGTCTACCCGCTGACATACGGGTTCTCCAATTGGCAGTTCAGGTAGGACTGCAAAGGTTGTTTTCTGCAAGATTGGATTAAATAGGATTTTACTCGAATGGTTCACATAGTAACACATACACAACACGACCCCCAGCTCATGCTCTGCACCATAACCTTACTGCTAACTATATACTACCCGTCCTCGTGTTGTGCGTTTTTTGTTCCACGTGGCCGTAATTCATCCAAACTACCCACGTAACGAGAAAAAATACGCGTCCGGAAACATCGAATAAGAAATCAGGCCATAAAAAAGAATAACGTTATAATTTGCCAGCTTTACTATTGCAGACTGTAAGGCCTCGGTCATAATTAGCAGCTGCGGCCGTGGCTTAATCGTCACAACCCCCCCCCCCGACAGACGTAGCCGTTGCCGTAGAGACAGCCGCCAATTCGGACGCAGCCTTGTATTTCAATAGATCCGGACCACGAATTCCATGAGCCAGACCCAAGCTGCTAACAATATCCGGATGATGCTTGTGATGTTTGTGAAGTTTCTGGATGTTTTTTTCCTCTGGAAACAATTTTTCGATTTATCCCTCTTTTGGAATAGGGCCTACATTGTTTAAATATTTACTTGTATGTAGTCTGTGCTTTGTATTGCATTTTGTTGTTAGCAGTACAGCTTTAGAACACGTTCACTGTCCAACTGATTGTAGACCTATATTCACGGTGTGTTTTGTTAGAAGAAGACTTAAGCCCTAAGTTCAAGTCTATTTTGTCATTCCGATGAAGGAGACCCTTTTCGAAGCCACGGCTTTGGGCTCTGGCTGCGGCTTATAGCCTCCATCTGCCTGTTAGAAGCCCTGTACCGAAGGTACACGTTTTCAAAATATTCGACGGACCCTAAGCCGGAGCTAAAGCCGTGATTTTGAAAAAGGGCCCTAGTCATCCCAACTCTTTTTTTCCCCTGAAAACAAACGTTTCGTGCACGCGTAATGCTCAATATAGGTTATATCATCAGGCTATTTTGTTTGTTTGAAAAGAAAGAAAAATGTATCGCCTTCAATTGTCAACTTTTGTACGTACATAAATTTAAAGGCACTGGACACTATTAGTAATTACTCAAAATAATTGTTAGCATAAAAACTTACTTGGTAACGAGCAATGGAGAGCTGTTGATAGTATAAAACATTGTGAGTAACGGCTCCCTCTGAAGTAAGTAACGTAGTTTTGAGAAAGAAGTAATTTCTCAGTAAAATATTTGAATCGATTTTGAGATCTCATGCGTGAGGTCTCGAAATCGAAATCAAGCATCTGAAACCACACAACTTCGTGTGACAACATGGACAAGGGTGTTTTTTCTTCCATTATTATCTCGCAACTTCGACGAACAATTGAGCTCAAATTTTCAGAGGTTTGTTATTTTGTGCATATGTTGAGATACACCAAGTGAGAAGACTGGCCTTTGACAATTACCAAAGGTATCTAGTGTCTTTAAGTGGTAGCGGCAATTCTGTAGTCCTTGTGTGTGAAATGAAAGTGTTTTCCCTTCATGCTGTTGCGTGCGAAAAGTTAGTTATAGAGGGCGTGGTTGTAAGGATAGAGCACCACCCATTGCTGCATTTACCAATCCAAGGTTCAGACAATCGCAACTGATGGCCAAACCTTAAGTCGGGCAAAATCCTGACCGCCATCGGGATACCCAGAATATCCCAGGGGTTACTGGACTATGCATCATTACAAAAAATATGAATGAAAGACCATGACCATTAACACCACGCATTAATCATGTTTTGCCGTAAACTTCTGTTTTTTTTTCTTGTGGAACTTGATTACTATAGAGACCTAGATTTGTAAGACTGGATGCTTCTGGTTATTTATGTCCAAAATAACACTCGACGGAAGGCTATTCAAAGTTGAACAGCAGCATGGGGGAAAAAGCACTGTCAAAACTATTTATGTTGACTTTTTTGAAGTTGAACATACCGAGCTGTTTATACACATGTTGATCCACCACTTCGGACCCCTTGCATGTGCAAAACGCACCTCCACAAAATGCGCATTTCCACCATTTCGGGGTCCTTTTTTAACTACCAAAATGGGGGAACCGGACAGGCCCGGTGTAGGTGCGCTGCGCGTTCGTGCAAGGGGTCAGTACCAAGCATTAGTAAACACGGTTTTCATTTAAAGCTCAGCAGTGGATTTCAATGCCAGAGTTTTAGTTAGAAATAAGCACAGTACTGTAACTGTCGTTATGTTATTTTCGTATAAAATGTGTTACACCTAAATATCCTGTAGTATTGAATTTTGAAAGGAATTAATAAAGAAGGAGAAAACACCTGTTTTTACGTCTGTTCGTGGAGGTTAAAGGTTTATATGAGAAAAAATGTTACCACATTATTCGAAATACAAAAAGAAAACAACAATTCTGAATTAAAAAGCTGTTCTTGGACTTCAAAAGATATGAGGTACATTTAAGCGACTCAGGTTATTTTTTGTCATTCTATTTTATTTTGAAGGCAGCCAAGACAATATATTCACCATTCTTCAGTTAAAATTCTACTTTTTATTTACAACTAATGAAACACATGCTTAAAGGGATTGTTATGAATATTAAAATTATAATCTTTAGCTGCCCACAGATTTGTACAAATATCGCTGTGGTTTAACAAGCCGGGGGCGTGATTAAGATGGTTAACGATCACAACTCATGTCACAGCCTTGCATTATGTTGTAAGTTCATGATTAAATAATAAACGTCTGAGTTCGATGAAACTTGTAGAATACAAAGCTCTTAAAGGATAATGAAACACATGCTTAGGGATCGTTATGAATATTAAAATATATATTCTTTAGCTGCTCACAGAAAACACATGAAGGGAGGCAGCATTGAAGTACGCATGTGTCTGTCTTTATACCTGTAACAACTATTGGTGGGCCAAACGAACTCTAAGTGTGTTTAGTCACCATTTACCTAAAAAAGGTCACAATTGGTAAAGTATTGATATTAAAGCGTATTGACAGATTTAAAAAGTCACATTTTTGGTCCTGCCTGCAGAAGGAATTGATTGAGTCATGCATTTGGAGATAATGTTAAAACGTTACGGGGCATTAGCTCTGATCACCAACAAAAAAGAACACTCCGCAGATTCAACAGACAAAGGTAAAAACGTTAAAAAGGTCATTGCATACACACAGGACAAGCAACATTTGGGCGAAGAGAACAGGAGTGTACATTGGCGACGGAAGATTCACGTGGTTTGGCGGGAAGGCAGAGTAAGCGAGCTTTTACTTCAAAAGACAAGATAGAGAATGTGACACCACGGGCGAGGGGAACTTATTCCAGGCGTTTGATTATAATTTTGTATTCACCCTGCGGATTGTCCTCCATGTCTTCACCATGTTGTTGGGTGTGCCCGGTAACAGCCTGATCATCCTGGTGTACAAGAACAAGAGACAGAAAACAAGTAGGCCTACACCATCTTCATCATGACTCTTGCATTGACCGATTTATCAATTTGCATATAATGAGGGTTTTGGACATTGCCGCAGATAGTCTCAGCATTGCTCCAGACATGATTAAAATCAGCTACGGCCGCTTGAGTATACGGCATTCGCTACATACATCGTAGTGACAGCTTTGATTTCAGCAGATCGTTACGATTGCGTGTGCCGCCCTAGCAGCCGGATTTTTGCCAAGAAACACAGCATTGGCTTCCGGTGGTTTAGGTCGTGTTTAATGTAGCATTTCTGATCGAAAAGTTAGAAAACCTTTTTTGTTATCATATCTGAGGGCTTTTATTCTTTCATGTCAAATGTTGCTCTACGTGACTAATCTATAACTGATCGTTGTCTGTTGCAGACTGGTTTATACTAAACCATTCGGCCTCAAGTAAAAGTTGGCATTAAATCATATATGAAGCGAGACAGGGTTGCTTCAAATCGCTCTTCAAATACAGCAGTCCCTGGCAACGGTACGACGTCGCTTGACATTTTAACCCAGTTCCAGCCAATCGGCTGGTCTTGACAAGATCAGCATGGACGCTGCAGTTGCAGAATCCCAAGTTAAACCAGTTCCACCCACAGTGAGTGAGAAATCTGAAAATCCTGGGGGCGAAATCAATTCCAAGGAACTTCCGCGAAGGAACCAAACCCGAGCCTTCCGGGCATACGGAAATCTTCTCCCATGCGACAGAAGCTGCACACGGTAATCGAGTCTTGGCAAAAGACAACGCCTCTACATTAGCACTTCAGCGTAAGACAACCAACGGGCTCTTCCCATCCGGTGTGGTGTTTCTGCTAGCATTGCTGCCATACTGGGTCTACGTGGCAAGTGATTTGTTACGCTACTGCAATTGATCGAACAGTATATTTCATATTGCAGGAGGGCCGAATCATTGTTTATGTTAACAACGTGACCAACCTGATGATCTACGGGTTTGCTAATTCACATTTCAGGGAAGACTGCAAGGACGTTCTGAAGAAAATGAGATTGTTCTAAAGGTCGCTCCAATACCAATAATCCGTAAGCGTGTAATACGCAAATCTCTGCATAGATGAAATCACCACATATTGCAGGCTGGCATAGTTTAAACCAACAAACACAAGAAGTGTGTATACACCTGCAATTGGGTACCTCGTTGTCCCTCTTTTGTTTGTACATTTTGGCAACAGCTCTTTCGGGTTTTGTGCACACTTTCCAACTGGGACCTTCTGGGGACCTTTTTTCCCAATCGGAGAACCCAATCGTTATACGTTCCCGGCATGAATGTGTTTACCTACCTTCAACAACACATTGGTTGATGTTGGATGGTCAGACAGTTCAGGGGACGATTAGACGAAACGCACACACAATGATTGTTACCGCCCATACTAACTCTCCCTACCATTTGTATTATAACATACGCCTCTTATATGATAAGTGCTTTCAACCTCGTTCTTATGGGCAGAACGCCACATCGTCCCCTCCATTTACTATCGAACAAGGCATCATTTCACTTTGATTTTGCCCTTAAAAGTTGTTTTGTTCTTTACAATACCTGTTTCTGGATCCTGTTTCGTGTTAAAAACAATTTCTGTCGAAAGGATGTATTTCCACCTCTTAAACTTAAAATATTGTACGGCGACAAAATAAGGACAGAGAAATTTGCCGTGCAGCGCCCTTAATTCTCCAATAGACCTTATTTTAATGAAGTATGAATTTGAGTAGGGCGCCCTCGGCTAGAGGTCAAAAGAAGATTGCTCATTAGACCATCCTGTGCGCCGCGCGTACGAGATGTGCGTTTTCCATTGTTTCGTCATCGTTTTACCTTTAAGATGGCGGCATGATGACGTCAACGCATAAGGTCAGTATAATGGAGATCAATGATAAGGCCCATACCCTTGCATTGGCCGCCATCCTTTATGAAAAGTGCACACTTGAAAGGCTTCATCATTGGCTGAGAGTTGTGGGCAGTGCGTACACGCGTGAACGTTTCCATTGTTTTTCATCAAGATGCTGGTCAATGACGTCATGTGCAATCCATCTATGCAGTCGGGTTGTGACGGAAATGCTGATGAGGTAAAATTATTGAATTTCTTGGGAATTTAGGATCACATTTGCTTAAGGTTAACTATTTTCATAGTGCCAATTGATTTAGCTCCTGCTGCAGAGGAAGTGATCTACAGGCTAGGGACAAAAAATCATTTCCACTTCAGTGAGAAACACCTCCGATTTTACACCGTGCGCATACGCATAATTTATCCGGAGATATCGTAGTTACTGTATTCAAACCATCAATAGTAGAGTGAAAAGCAATACTTCAACAAAATCAATAACTAGACACTTCAAAATGGTGGAGATTGAAAAATGTGCTTCGTGCAACGCGACCGTATTGTACAATGCTGTCACTCCGATGGAAGGTCAAATCTTTACGCTTCACTCATTGCACATTATTACCTACCTCGCGAAGAGCGGCACAAACATCAATTAAGTAACGCCTTTTGTCAGGGCAGCTCAGATCAGGGCCCAATTTCACAGTGCTGCTGAATGGTAAGCAAATGTTTTTGCTTACTGTAGCAGAAAAATTTGCTTAAGCGTAAACGTATTTCACCAGCGGTTGCTAACTTAAGCACGTACACAAACAAATTCACGACAAAATTGCAGCCGAAGTAATACAAAGAAATCTTCACCTTTTTCAATCGAAATGGACCTTGCTTTGACAACCAGGGCCCAATTTCATAGAGCTGCTTAAGCACAAAAAATAGTTAAGCAAAACAAAATTATGCTTACCAGAATAAGGTTACCGGCCAAACTACCATGTTAATGTACAATTTATGACTGGTATCGTGCTGATTTCTGCTTAGCAGAACATTGTTAAGCAATGTTTTCTGCCTTAAACAGCTCTATGAAATTGGGCCCAGGTGAAAAGGGAGATTTATAACATTTTATTCTTTATAGCCGTTCGAGCAAAACGACTATACATCGCTATTACAAAGAAAGGCGTAACACGCGTGTAGCCAACACGCACCATTAAATTAACAAGGGAATACAAGAGTGGTGACGAGGTCTTGACCGGCCGTTTAAAACCGGCAGGGTTGTGGCCGTGCTATAAAGGACATACTCTTGACCAATCAGAATTGATAAACTGTCCAAGGTATTTATGAATGAAAAATCATAAATACTCGGGACAGTTTATCCATTCTGATTGGTCGAGAGGAGATCACATTGTTTAAACGTGCAATATAAACACGGCTAGACAGTGTTTAATCATAAGCCTTGGCAATCGCAACCAATACACCGATTCAGTAGGCCACGCCCACCATAGCAACGACCAAGCGTGTCGCGTGTCCCCCCGTCCGCCGTGCACGTTGTTTTTGTCGGACAAAATGGCAGTATAGTGTCGGACCTTAAATCCCGCATTGTGATTGGTCAATTTGTCATGGGGCGTGGCCTACTGGATCGGTGTATACACACAGGGCCCAATTTCATAAAGCTGCTTACGAGCGATTTTGTGCTTACTGTGCGAGTTCCATTTCTCAGCGCTGCTAACCGTAAGTGAACGAAAAGGCATGCTAACCTTCCACATGAAAATGAATGACGCAACAATGCAAATCCATGATGAACGCTCAAGCTTGCCATCTAAATTTCTTGTTAACCTATGAAATACGCTAACAAGTAAACATTTTTGCTACAGTAAGCACTAAAACTTGCTTACCGTTAAGCAGCGCTATAAAATTGGGCCCTCAATCTAAAATATGTTAGTTCGCGCGTACGCGTAACAACCGTTGAGCGTGGCATGCATAGTGACTCTTTCGCAAAACGATCGAGGGCCGAGTACGTGGCATGAAACGAAAATTAACAGAAAAGCTGTACTGATTTTCCAACAACATTACGCTTTTTATTAAAAAAAAAAGGCATTTAAAAGGGAATAAAAGTGTATTGACTCGTTCTTAACCAGCCATTTAAAACCTTGCAGGGTCGTGGCGTGCGATAAAGAAACTCGCCTTCGGCTCGGTCCTTTGTGGCCATGCGATAAAGGACCTCGCCTTCGGTTCAATCTTTTATCGCTCGGCCACGACCCTGCCGATTTGAAACGGCCGGTTAAGACCGAGTCACTACACTTTTTTATTCCCTTATTTACACACGTATCCGTGACGTAACGTGGGCGTTACACATGCGAAGCTTAGCCTCCCTAAATATAGGAACCCATACTGCATGACTTTTCAGCTTGTGAGGGGAAACTGCGTACTCTTTAATACGAGTTCTAGCGGGCGAATACTCGCGATGAGACCTGCACAGTCCTTTGCGCCTTATAAAGCTCACTCCCTATTTTTTTGCAAGCCCGAGAAGGCTTGGCCAAGAGCCAAAAGACCTGTGTTCATGACGTCATTTTAGTAGGGCGCCCTCTGTCAGAGGTCAAAAGAAAGTTGCTCATGGTCCCATCCTATGTGCCACGCGATTATTATATAGATGTGCGTTTAGGTTCCGTTGTTCCATCATCTTTTTGCCTCTACGATAGTGATGAGGTCAATGCATGAGGTAGTTAGACGGTAATTAGGCAAACCCATGTACATGCTTGACTAGTGAATAGTTCAATCCTGTCAGCACATTGAAATGTCAATAAGTTTGCTCAATTAGGTTTGACGTGATGTGGAGAAAACATAATCCCGTAGGTTTTTTTTTTTTTTTTTTTTTTTTTAACATAGGACGTATAGCCTCTTCCTTCATGTTCACAAACAGATCTAACACTTACATGTTTATCACCAAACAGCATACAGGGGGAATTTTGAGAAGCTGGTAATTCAACGTTTTGTTTTCTACAACCTAGTCTAACTAGCTGACTTTTAACTTGCAAATCATCTCAGAGAGAAGCTTTACACAGCGGTTAAGAATTTGGGTCGAAAACTACCGGCCCCACACTGCGGAATGTTACCGTAGTTCGTAAAGAAAAATCGAGATAATACGCAGAGTTCTCATGAAAATGTGAATGCAAGTTAAGTTGGATTTTTGTCTACCTGGAGCCTAGTTTGGTTTGCTAATGTAACGTATGATACTATTACGATCCACTCACAATGATGGAGAACGGGTCATCGTTCCAGTACATGGATGAAATATCACAATCTTCAGCTCAACCAAATCTGAAATATACGTTGAGGATTATTGTACACATTCTATTGTTTCTCGTGGGTGTGCCCGGTAACAGCCTGATCCTTCTCGTGTACACGAACAAGAGACAGAAAACAAGTACACACGTCTTCATCATGACTCTGGCTGCGGCCGATTTATCCGTTTGCTTGTTACGAGTTCTGGACATTGCGGCCGAAGCCTTTCACCTGACAGGGTACTCTACCCCACGAACTATCCATCTACTGCGGCCGGTAGAGTACACGGCGATGTGCACAACCGTGACAATCACCACTCTTATTTCAGCGGATCGCTACGACTGTGTTTGCCGTTCACAGAGGCGGTTTCTTAACCCAAAACGCGGCAAGATAGCAGCCCTGGCTTCGCTCGTGGTATCACTCGCCATTAACGTTCCTGCGATCGTTGAAAAGATCGATGGTTCAGCGGGGGTATTCTTAATATGTCTCACACTCGCTTGTCAGATTTTGGCCTACCTGATAAATCTCATTATGATCGTCGTGTGCTACAGACTAGTTTACGTAACCATCCGTCAACATATTCAGGTAGGTATTGAATCTACATTACACGGATCGAATGGCGGAAACCGTTCCCTGATATCAACTACACCTGCCTCACATACTGACCGAGCCACAGTGTCAGTCATTAGCCACAAAGATTCAAGCAAAGCCACAGGTGCCGGATGCACCGATAGAGGGAAATACCATGCATCTACATCTAGCCAGAGTATACCTCTTCCATCCATTGACACCACAAAGAGAAAGCGACTTGGCATCCAAACGAGTGCCCGGCAATTTAAAAGAGTTTGCCACTCCCTGCAGGGTAACATAGGTGCATCACCTAGCGGTACTTCCAACCAAGTGGCTGAAGCTGTAGACGGTAATCGAGTCACGCCAAGAGGCCTGCACGCTCCTGCCTCGGTACTGCAACGTAAGACAACAAAGATGCTCTTCATTACTAGCGTGGTGTTTCTGCTGACGTGGCTGCCATATTGGATCTACGTCAGCGCGGTGATAGCTCAAAATAGTGGGCCGTTGATTGATCCAACAATTCATTCTATTTTGGCAGAGAGTAGAATCTTGGTATATGTGAACAATGTTGTCAACCCTTTCATATATGGGTTTGCCAATTCGCGGTTTAGGAAAGATTGCAGCGGTGTGCTCAGAAAGTTAAACCTCCGTTAAAGGAACATTACAGAATTGGTAAGAAAAAACTTGTAAAATATACTTTTTGATCACAGATTTACAAAAAACTTACACGGTCTAATGATGATATAGTAGAAAACATCTCTTGAAATATTTCTGTCTGAAATGCAATATTTGATGAGAAATGAATAAACTAGTTTCCCGAATGGAGTTTATCGTCAGTGAGCGTTTTATTCATTTGTTGAATCTATATGATTTCATGCAAATGTGTTATCGGTTTTTCACTATTTTCTCGTGACCCAGATGGCCGATCGATCTAAAACTTCTTCAGGTTTGTCAGTTTATGTATATGGTGGATTACATAAAGTACTTACACTGCCAGTAACTGTTTTGTTAGCAAAAAACAATTCTGTAATGTTCCTTTAAGCGTCACTTTTCATTGGCAGGTTAAGAAACCTGCAAATGTTGCTTTCCTCACCCTGTATCAGGAAATATACACGGTTTTTTTCACTTATCCTTAAACGGTGACCAACAATGGTAATTGCCAAAGACAAATATCCGCAACATATCTCACCAAACAAATGAAATAACAAACCTGTGAGAGTTTAAGCTCAATCGGTTATCGGAGTCACGAGAAAATAAAGCAAAACCCCCAACATTGTTTTTCCTTTTTTTTGGACATCTGAGTTTTGGACTGGCGAGATCAGAACTGATTGTTTAGCTCATTTCTCAAAAAACAACAGCCTTTCAGGCAAGGCTATTTCAAGGTAGATTTTCCACCAGGACATGTATAGGTTATGTGTAAAACTGCGAACACCTTTTCTTACAAATGCTACGCACACCCTTTTAAAATAATGCCACTTGTTTTAGTTTGCAGAGAACTTGGGAAGAACCAATCATAAGGCTAGATTTGGCCGAAGCTGCACTTTTTTACCATCGTATATCTCCCACGACTCTTGAGTGTTATAATTTTGTGTGTGCCCAACAAATTATTTAGACAAAGAAAATTGTTTACAACATTTAAAAGAACTTGGAGTGTCAAGTTGATTTTCCTTCCAGAGGTTCATACAACCGATCAAGAATTGCACTTATAAATTGCAGCCGTTGTTATAGAATGTGTTCCTCCCCAAAAGGCAGAAAAGAACAGTCTCGGCTATTTTGGTAGTTAAACCCGAAAAGAGCGACCAAAATGCGAAGGGAAAATTCGCCACGCCTCGGGACACCACCGCAAGTTACCTCACAATTAATGAGTTGTTTTTTTGTTCAAACGACTATAGTTTTCTTTGTAGTAAGGTAATTCATTAATTACTGTACTTATTGACTAAACTTGACTAGTCGATATAATTATTTCGAGAGAAAAAAACAAACCACGTTATTTACATTGCAAATTGACGAGAGGTCATCACCCGAACTTGCCTTGTGTTGTGGATAATAACAAAACCCTACGTGCATTTTGTAAAGCCTGAAATATGCAAATTTTATGAACACAAAATAAGAAGAAATCCGCCACAATTTTGAGAAAACGTAACCATTCAAAGCATGTGGATACTGCCGGTGAATACAAATAATAGACACCATTTGATTGTGTCCACCTTGCTATCGGAGGTAGATAGCAGCACTGAAGTCATCCACAATGCTTTCAGTCCATTCAGCCAAGAGTTAAGGATCAAATTGATGTACAAACGAGGAGTGAGCAAATTCTGTTGGCGTTGATCAGTGTCAGCCACATTTTACTTTGCTTGGACGCACTGTTACAATACCGCCGATGATTCGTACTTGAGTCACTTTCAGTGTTAAGTCACTACGATGAACTTACAAGTTCGATTTTGTTTAAAAGTAAAAAATCTTGTTTGATTGATTTTATTGCGTATGTTATGTAGAACTGCAGTCAATCTTGTTATACTTTACAGTACTCATTACAGCTATGGAAAACGTGTCGACACTATACGACACAAATGAGTTCGTGTCAGCCTCTCTACCGGTCTCAGATATTGTGAAATACACGTGGAGGGTTGTGTTTCATTTACTGACTATGATTTTGGGTGTGCCCGGTAACAGTGTGATCCTCTTGGTGTACAAGAACAAGAGACAGAAAACAAGCACACACGTCTTCATCATGACCCTGGCTATGGCGGATTTATCCGTTTGCTTGATGAGGGTTTTGGATGTTGCGGATGATTCGTTTCGCATTGCAGGCTATGAGAGAACAAAGGCAATAGATTTACTCCGGCCGATTGAGTACACGGCAGTGGGTACAACCATTATAGCCACCGCGTTGATTGCAGCGGACCGTTATGACTGCGTGTGCCGTCCGTTAAGGCGATTCTTCAGCCGAGCTCGCTCTGAAAAGGCCGCGTGGGCTTCACTTCTGCTGTCCATTGCCGTCAACATACCGTCAGTCATCGACGAGATCATGGATTCCGACAGTGACTTTCTCATAGCGTTTTTACTATCGTTTCAAATAATTGCCTACTTGATCAACCTCTTTATGATTATCATCTGCTACAGACTAGTTTACATGACAATTCGCAAACACGTTCAGGTGGGTATCGAATCCACAATGCGAGGGAAGAATACATCGGTTGTACAGTCTGAAAACAAGACTAATCTTCCATCGGTTTCCGGCACATCTAGTAATGTCGACCAGGAAAGCAACGGCGCATGCACACGGAATAAGATTTTGAGCACAGACGTAAGTGAGAGCGTGGATTCAAATTGGAGCTCACAGGAAGAGAACGTCCGCCGGTCGAGGACAACGATGAAGGTACCGTGCAATATGTTACCTCCAAACTGGGGAAAGGCGATGCAAGCAGTAAAGGCATAGTTCAGGCAGGCAAAGCTGGCTCATCGTCGCTACAGAGCAAGACGACAAAGATGCTCTTCATAACTAGCGTGGTGTTTCTGCTGACATGGACGCCGTATTGGATCTTCGTTGGCAAGACACTCGCTAAAGAAATGGGAGTCAGAGTCAATCCAGTAGTCCACCAGATAATAGACGAGGCAAGATGTTTCGTCTACATAAATAACATTGTCAACCCGCTGATATACGGGTTCTCCAATTCACGGTTCAGGAAGGACTGCAAGGTCGTTCTTAGTAGAATCAGATTTTTTTAGATGGGATCATCATCATCAGTTGGCAGACGTCTGTCGTGGACGACAATGTCAATGTTAGATGGGAGAGTGTTGCATGTCTCTTTTCCCCCGACATGGAAGGTGACAATGTCTCACGGTCGGACTTTACGGTTTGTCGGACACTTTGGGTCGGACGTAATGGTGTGTGAGACACAAAAGTGTAGTTTTCGGACACAATGGATCGGACTTAAAATGGTTTAGCAAACACGAAGGATCAAACATAGCGGTGTATGTCGAACTTAATTGTCCGTGTCGGACAAAAATGGCCCATGTCGGACATAATGGTCTTGTTGTTGAAGGATGTTTGACCCAGTGTTCGAAATGGATCGTCCCTAATATGTCGACAAACAAACAGCTGCTACTTTAAAATATCTCTCTCTTGTGGGTGGAAGATAAATGAATAGTGGATCATGCTACACTGTCATTCCGAATACTTTCTCAATACTATCACCTGTTATCAGTACAAAACAGTCAGACCTAAAAAAAAAAAAAAAAAAAAAAAAACCGTACTCCCACAGAGAAATTAATGTAGTAAAAAACCAAAACAATGTAAAAAGGACCAATACTAAGTACCGCTGTACTAGCACTGTAAAAAAAACCCCACATAATATAAACCATTCAGACTTGCATAGGTTTAACTTCCTCCAATTGATGTTTTGCTTTACCGCCGAAACAAACAACCTGCCGTGTAAAGTGCGCTGACACGGCCTTAAAGTTGAGATGAACCCCTAACACGAAACCACCACATGCACGAACCGTAAAGGGACAGCGTCACGTGAAGTGATGTGGGGTCAATGCAATTTTGCGAACACCGTAGATCACAAAGACCCTTGCCAGTTTTTTTTTCTTCAATTATTGTTCTTATCCCGTCGCCAGAAATTCTAGCAGACGACATGATTACGCGGAAATGAGAAATTCAAATCCCTGAACACAACTCGGATTATTTTTCACTCGATGCCCAATAACAGACTCTGGCGTTGAGGCAATTTCGACTAAGAATTGGTTGAGAAGTTTTCAGACGTTTTTGTGTTTTTCTGTAATGAACTAGACGGTTAGTTAAAATTCTGCGGCATACAACCTGGAAATTTTACGACTTTCGCCTTGATGATATTACTAATTGGATATAGCCGCATGCCCCACGTGTATTACGTTTGATCCATGGACCTACTGTTAGTTGACAGCTACCTCCAAACAAATGAGTGCAACATGACGTATTAACGTCTGAGGGTTTTAACCAATGAGATAACACATTAATGTAAATTAGCATAAAGAATCTCCGCCCTAACACCGACGTTTGGTTACGGTAGTTAAACATGCAGTTGAACAGACTCCGCGTATTGGACACTCCGCCCATAAACCGACATTTGAACAGAGTAACAGCATAAGAAGCCCCGCCTTGAAACTGGGTTTAAAAAAAAAAAAAAAAATTGACAATAGGTACAATACAGTTGAAAGTCCTCCGCGTGCAGACGTTCATGTGCATGTACATTTACGGCGCAACCGCACAATATGAGCCTGGGGAGCTGTACCACCTGATTGGATACAAACATGTGCATCAATTGCTTTAAGCTCCATATCTGTTTGTTCTATAATTCATACTTTATATAAGTTCAACACAAACGGTCACCTGGTACTAAACGGTTTCATACGAGCATACCTTCACCAAGCGTGAACGAGTCAATGGTAGGTGTCTAGCTCAATCATTGGTGCGTGAGGAAACTCAGAGACTACACTCCGAGGGCGTTCGTTATCGAAGACACTTTTAACAGAAATCCGGCACTTCCCGATTAAAACTTTCTTACATTTTATCACTACTCTGGTGTGAATGTTCTTTCCGTAAGATAATTTTGACCGAGAAGGCCAACCGGCGCCATGGAGAATGGGTCATCATACCGTACCAATGCATCCCCTACAGTGGACATTGATTATCTCAAATACTCGTTGAGAACCGTTGTACACGTTCTCGTAATGCTCTTAGGCGTGCCCGGTAACAGCTTGATCATCCTGGTGTACAAGAACAAGAGACAGAAAACCAGTACACACGTCTTTATCATGACTCTTGCCATGACCGATCTATCACTTTGCATCATGAGGGTTCTGGACATTACGGCCGAAGGTTTCCATTTAGCTGGTTACATAAAGGATCCACTGGTAATCCATCTGCTACGGCCGATCGAGTACACGGCAATGGGTACAACCATTATAGTCACGGCCTTGATATCAGTAGATCGCTACGACTGCATCTGCCGACCTCTGAATCGGTTCTTGAATGCGAGACGAGCTAAGATAGCAGCTCTTACCTCATTGATGGTATCGCTAATCATCAACGCCCCGGCGCTGTTTGAGAAGCTTTACCCTAACCAAGGAGGGCCATTTTGGACAGCGTTTGTGCTCTCGCTGCAAATATTCGGCTACCTGGTCAATGTTGCACTGCTCATTGTCTGCTACAGACGGGTTTACGTCACCGTAATGGCACACGTTAAAGTCGGTATCGACTCCTCGTTACGAGGAAATATTAGCAAACCCTCTGCGTCCGGGTCAACCATTGCCAAAGATGCTGGTGGTAGTACCAGTGAAGCAGCGTTGACAAGGAAACCTAGCCCCGTTCCGTCCACAGGGGCTGGTGATGTCGACCAGCAAAACAACGATGCATCAGACCAAAACGTACAAAAAACCGCCAAAGATTCGCCCGCCAAAAATGCAAATTGTGGACAACCCGAAGGAGCGGATCTCAAAGGGCTGCAGGGAGAGACTCGTCCCTCGGCGAATGACTCTGTTGCCGCGGGGAGCAGCGTCTCCAACCAGGGTGCTGACAGAGTAAACGATAAGGCCACTGCCCCGAAGAAAAATGCACCTGTAACATCATTGCAGCGGAAAACAACCAAGATGCTCTTCATCACAAGCTTTGTGTTTTTACTCTCCTGGCTGCCATATTGGGTCTTCGTTGGTATGTGGTTGGCTTATGATAACAAGATACCCATTGATCCACTGTTTTTTCTTATCGCAGAGGAGGGGAGGATCTTCGTTTACCTGAACAATGTTGTCAACCCCTTGATATACGGCTTCGCCAATTCACGGTTCAGGAAAGATTGCAAGGAAGTCCTCCGCAAGATGAAACCATTTTAATCATTCAATACCCTTCTGTCGGCCGTAATGTACATAGTGTCAACATTTCATAGTGTCAAGTCGACCCAATTTAAATTTATTTTGAAGTAATCTTTAGACATGGATTCGTACTTTGAAGTTGTGGTTGAAACCAAATTTGCAAAAAAAAAAAAAAAAAAAAAACAATTAGAAAATCGGTAGCATCAACAATTAACGTAAACATAGTTTGAGATGTGTTTATTCAATAAAACGACTGCTGGTGACATGTGTTTATGTCCATCCAGTCGTTCGGTTGCCCAACAGAAAGATATGAGGTTTATATTGACTTTCTGCCGTGCACACGGATTGCGGATTCGCCATACCGTCTCCAGAGGGATATCAAAATAAAGAACTTGTTCGTTTTATCTTCAGAACTTTGTGGTTTTTTCTTTAAAGCAACCTTGCTGATTTGTTGCAGCCCGGCATCACCGTCAGAGAACTGTTGGTAAGGTATTAAGGTATGTGCAACACAATCACAAAGTGTTAGTATACCAATTGCTTCTTATGAATATTGTTGCACCCCTTGGGACTTATTGCACGTAGTATGATCTCCAGCTTATCTCCATGGTTTGCGTGTAAACACATTATGCTTTGCAAAATCTTTTAAAATTTATGATCAAAGATGAGAAAGATGAGACGGATAAGTACCTTCAGATTTGTGTAACCCGCACACATAAGCTATATCTTTCCATATTTAGGCCTACTGTAAGCATACAAACTTGCATTGAATAAATGTTATTATATCATGAAATTGTAGAAGTAGAGACAAGCTCAAAAAGTTGTATACACCGAAATGCAGTCATAATCTAAATGTAGCACATACCTGTACTGAAAATAATATGTAGCCCCTACCCTAAAGTCCTACTATAACATATGTAGCACCTACCCCGATTTATTATATAGCTCCATATAAAATGGCTTGATTTCGCAAAACACATAAGATTCATCTTAAGATGAGTTGTTCATGTTGCCATAGTGATTTGTATTGTGAAATCATTCGTTGTTTAGCAGTTAAGATAGGTAAGATCAATCTGAGCTATTTTGTGAAAGCGAGCCCTGATGGGCTACATGTTTCATACTAGTTATAGTACCGAGTGTTTATGTTGGATTTAAACTTATCAAATGGGTTCTTGATAAAAGTGAATGAAATATATCTAATCTACTTATAATCATACAGCCTAATCAATATATTTACTAAAAAAACAATATAAGTATTTATGTATAGTATCATTTATATCTACTTAGATACATCCACATTTCATTAGATACATTGATACACAATATTTGTATCGTAGTCCGAACCTCACTTTAGCCATAACCCGAGTCAAATATAGCTCGAGATTAAATTTAGGGTTTGGCCTACACTTAAAGAAACACTACAAAATTGTTTTTTGCTAACAAAACAGTTGCTGGGCAGTGTAAGCACTTTATGAAATCCACCATATACATACACTGACAAACCTGTAGAAGTTTGAGATCGATCGGCCATCTGGGTCACGAGAAAATAGTGAAAAACTGATTACACATTTGCATGAAATCATATGATTCAACAAATGTATAAAACGCTCACTGAGCGATAAACTCCAATCGGAAAATAAATTTAATCATTTCTCAACAAATATTGCATTTCAGACAGAAATATTTCAAGGGATGTTTCCTACTATCCTCATCATTAGACCGTGTAAGTTTTATGTAAATCTGTGATCAAAAAGTATATTTTACAAGTTTTGTTCTTACCAATTCTGTAATGTTCCTTTAAGGTCCCATCGCTTGATTTCGCCAAAACACGTTAGATTAATCTTAAGATGAGTTGCTAATGTTGCCATGGGAATGTGTACTGTGGTATCATTCGTTGCTTAGCGAATGCGATTGATACATATCCTAAGATCACTCTGAGCTCTTTGTGAAAACGAGCCCTTGGCTTTACATGTGCCATGCTCGTTGGACATGTATACTTAACTTTTAAAAATGTGTTCTTGATTAACTGGTTGAAATATATTTATCTATTTATCTATTTATTCATTTAGCCCATTCAATGTACCTATAATAAAAGAAATAAATAATATCATCTATATTGGAAATACTTTATTGAAATACATGAACCAGATCAATAGCATTCAAGTAGAACATTTATATTGCTATTTTACGAGGACTATTTCATCATCGTGTGGTTACGTTGGACATTTATATTTAACTTTAAAAAATGTGTTCTTGATTAACTGGTTGAAATATATTTATCTATTTATCTATTTATTCATTGACCCATTTAAACTACCTAATAAAAGAAATATATATAATATCATCTATATTGGAAATATTTTATTGAAATACATGAAGCAGATAAATAGCATTCAAGTAGAACATGTATATTGCTATTTTACGAGGACTAATTCATCATCGTGTGTTTACGTTGGACTTGTATATTTGACTTTAAAAAACGTGTTCTTGATTAACTGGTTGAAATATATTTATCTATTTATCTTTTTATTCATTTAACCCATTCAATCCACCTAATAAAATAAATATAATATTATCTATATTAGAAATATTTTATTGACATACATGAACCAGATAAATAGCAATCAAGTAGAACATGTACATTGCTATTTTACGAGGACTATTTCATCATCGTGTGTTTACGTTTGACTTGTATATTTAACTTTGAAAAAATGTCTTCTTGATTAACTGGTTGAAATATATTTATCTATTTACTTATTTATTCGTTTAGCCCATTCAATGTACCTAATAAAAGAAATATATATAATATCATCTATATTGGAAATAAATTGTATTGAAGTACATGGGCCTGATGAACAGTTTTCAAATATTGTGCATGTATATTGCTATTTTAAGAGGCTTATTTCATTATGCTAATATAATTCAAAATAATGAAAAGCGCTATATGCACAGTGATGGCCCTTTATTTATTTGAGGTCACTTAAGTGATCTCAGAAGGAAAAATGAGGTTGCAATACTAATAGAAATACTAAAATATTGTCATCTAAATTCGCAACAAATTATGGAGTGAATCAGATCTATATTAATCTCAGAGTACGAGTTATGTTGCGTTCTTTGAAGTTGTTGACATCACCAAAATAATCAACTCGTGATTTGCGTATTATTTATTAAAGATTCATCGAATCTTCCGTAAATCTGTATTCGATATATCAAAAAACAACCACGGTAGCGTCAACATGCGCTATCTGATGGTATTCTTGCAGTTGGATATCTAACAGAACACGTGAAAGACAAATTCCACTCGCCCGTATGTTCGTGTGTATAACCCCTCAATGATTTGCGGGACTTTTTTTCATTCCAATTGCCTCAATACATCATGATGTAAACATGGATTGATAGAAACTTAAATTATTTTAGTTAATTTTTTGTTCAGGGCATAATAGATATGATAATATTTCTGTCCATAGCACCAAATAATGTACGAATCTTATGACACGGCGTTATTTGCACACTGTCCGAATGGTGGACAAGATTCAACGGCAAATTTGAGAAGACGGTGCATTATATTATGGTTTCATACTAACAATTACATAAATTACAATAAAATTACAATATTAATTACCATCTAATTAATTGATAAAATCCACCATTTGTTTAAAGGTATACATCATTAGTATGTAGGTAGGTAGTTTCACATTAATAAAAAGAAAAAGAAAATTGGAACTGCTATAATCAAGACAACAACAATTAAAGGCAGAAATGTGTATTTTCCTTAGCAAAAATAGGTTGCCAGCCGAAATACAAAGTCAAATGTACCATTTTTGACTGGTTTTTGTAATTAATTGTGCTAATTTTTTCAGTAATAATTATGTGGAATTTGGCCGGTGTCGTAGGTAGATCTTTCCCCGTAGATTCTAAAGGGCTGAAGAAGGTTGATTCAAAAGAGGATGCGATCAGAAGAAATTTGAACGCAGTTCGCCGTTCGCCGTGAATCTTTGGGGGACAGAATCTCCTGCAACACCAGTCAATGTGTTCAGAAATATTTATGAGTGCAGCACGTTTAAAATGTGATTGTTCATATTTAGTTTAAATTGTAGCTGATATTGGTCGAGATCAATTAAGCCAAAACATTTAATAGACGGGTTCATTGAGCACCGCTAATCAAGAGCAACTCATCACGTGATAAAAGGGCGTGTCCATGTGGTCATTACATCCACCAGCGCAACACACGCAAAAAGCACCAAACTGTTATCCAATAAATTGTTCGGACTTTTGCGGCGCATGGTTTGATTGGTCAATGCGTTGAGGGCGGAACTTAATGGATCGTTCTTTCGTAAGAACAGAGCAGTATTCAGTGCTTAAGCACTGAATATTGTTTTAAAAACTGCTGCTAAGCAAAAAAAAAGTCACAGATGGTACATATTTTGCATGTTAACCGTATTCTGGTAAAGATACTAGGTTGTGCTTAGCTACTTTTTATGCTTTTTAAAAGCATCTTCTTGAAGTTTGGCTCATTATTCTATGGGAATTTGTGATTCCTTTTATCAAGTCTCAAAATTAAGTAAATATCGTTGCATTCGTTTAGAAGTTATTCACTGGAATCAATGGTGGGGGTAAAATACCTTTTTATAATTGAAATCTGTGACGTAAGCTCCCTTTTATCGAGGATCAACTAATGTTATCTCAAGTGAATTCAAAGGAAACGCAAACGTACATTTTACTGTGTGATGGGAAGAAATAACACTTCTCCGTGTCAGACAGGCAAAACAAATAAACGGTGTTATCTGTGCACAATGTCCAGCTTGGTGGGTTTGTTCGCATTCTTTTGTTACCCCAAATTCCCGAATTTCATTACAAAATCTACGAGGCAATCGACATTATCGCCACGTATTAGTGACGTCTTTACTTGAAAAGACGTATAAACACAATTCAGTGGACAATAGGCCACTATTCTGCGAGTTTGATTTACATTTAACACTGTGCTTGGCTTAAAACTGAAAATCTGTAATACTAAAGCCACGGTTTGCAGTTTAAGACCGCTCACATGATTTTGTAAAAGTTTAACCTCTCAATTGCCTATGACATTCCTTTAAATATATTTGCTAATTGCCGTAGTAATTAGTCAAAGATCGTGAAACCTAAAAAGTGAGATGGCCTACTTAATCACCCAATTGAATAAAGTATTCATAAGTACCTGGGACAGTTTATCAATTCTGATTGGTCGAGAGGACATCACATGTTCACGTTTAAACGTGTGATATAAACACAGTCAGAAGTGTTTAATCATAGACTGGCAACTTTTGTCAAAGAGGGCGCTATCAGGTTTTGGTAGGTCGCATATTTTATTTTAGCGCAGGTTTGAAACTTGCGTGCGATAGTTTGAAACTTGCGCGACACGGTTTTTCTATACACATAGAAATTCAACGCCGAGTCGAGGTGAGCTGAGGCTAAACTGTCAGATTTTACATGGTTTTTGGATATTTTTAAGGGATATTCATGAATGGGAATCAAAGTGTAATGAATCGGTTTTAAACTTCGTCTCGGTAATATTATCAAGAACCAGGCCTTTGGTGGGTTTAAACCACTAGTTTAAAACCTCTTCACCACACATTGATTCCCTTATTTTTTTACATAGGAAAGGGGCGCGCATGTCAGTGATCACCCGCACACTGATATTAGTGGCTCTTCACTGCCTTCACGCTGCATATCACACTGGGCAGCCGTGAACAAAAGGGGCTTTTGGCTCTTTAATTCTATCGACAGTCATTCTCCATTGACGACAACATTAGTACAAAGACGAGCAGAATATATGCCATTCAACTCGTCGAGATCATCCACTCATAACGGTGGTGGCCCCCCTAATGCACAATCATTTGCACAATCATTTTGTTACACTCCTTTACAAAATAAAACAACAACCATATCGTTGATATGTGCTCTCATCAGCACTACAAACATATCAGTATAGGTTTTACGAGCATTTTCTCATGGTTGGTTTAGTTTTAGATAAAAATGCGTACAACTTTGACCGAGCATCTTTCGTTTGTTTATCGCAGCGGCTAAAGTGTGTGTATTTATATAAATATACATTCTGAGGCAACATACTCATCTGTGTAATAAATATCCTATTTTGAGACAACGTTCACAACATCTTTATAATAAATATCGTTTACACCAAATAAATGATTGTCATTAAAATATTAAGAATACTGAAGCAGTCAGCAACGCAAACAAATTATATAATTTACGAATGTTCTTTAGTGTAAAGATTTAGTGTTAACTTCATTTGAAGATATCACCCCCCTCAGATAAGTTAGACTCGTCCCAGCAGTCTCAACGGTCGCCAGGATAAAAACACTTGCATTTGAATCTTGTACGAGTACGCAAGCGTGATAAGGTACAAAGGTAATATTTAGGGAAGCTCGTGGTTTGACGTCGAAAATGAATCGTTCATTTGCTTCCCATCCTGTGTTGTCTTCAACAGGTCTGACAAAAATATTTACATATTCATGATCTGCATACCAGCATATCCGAGCCCCCCCCCCCCCATATTCATCAAAAACTGTACGAAAAAGAAACACATTAAACCCGGAAGTTACAGAGCCGACAAGGCGATCGGCCATACGGCTTCCTTCTTATCCGTAGAGTAAAACGAGTGCGGATGACCTACGCACACTAGTAGTGATAGTAGTACCGTCGAGGGCGCCGTGCTCAGTGTGATACATAGTGTGTACACACATTACGCACAGTGCTATAGTGTACAGTACATGTATACGGATGGGTTTTACGGAGTCTTTTCGACCGCCTATAATAAGAGCAAGGCTACGGTGTTTCTGATTCACATAGCAATCACCCCTGTTTACAGGTTTCCTCAGGTGTGCAACCCACATTTCTACCTCAACGGATTCACTAATCGTTCCTGTTTTCATTAACAGAAAAACAAATCTCATTGTAAAGTTTATAATATTGATATATATTAGCTGCCTCCGATTTCGTTATGTCTAAATATAATCTCTCGACAACGCGATTGATCCGTTATCAAGTTTCTGCCATCTTCGTCGTACTTCAACTGGTGCTATATCCGTACTTGGGTGCCAGCAATCGAAGTCAACACGCATCACTGGTTTTGGACGAAAAGTCAACAGAGCCCTACGCACCTCAGTGAAAGTCAAAACAAACTTTCAATATAAATCTTTCCTTGGGGTACACCCGTGCCACATAGTGAACCCTGTCATTGCACTGTGATTTCAATATCCACTATATACACCATGTACACATCTAAAAAGGGTGCTGTAGCTCAGCAAGAAAAACGCCCTTTATGATATGAATATCTCGTGATCGAGTGTCATTGGATCCGAGGTTGTTGTACGTTGTACAGACAACTGCCATGAAGGAGCGAAACGGTAAGACGATAGAGCTGTTAACATCTGTGAGCGGAGCAGAAACCCCTTAAGTTGGGGCTGACCTGGTGGATAGCTGCAAACTCAAAGTGAGTAATTATTTAAATGTATATATGTATATATATCCGGTCAAGACAGCTTGGATGAGTTTATCGACCATATAAACTCATTCCACCCACCATAAAGTTCACTACTAAATGCTCTCTCACAAGTGAGTAGGTTGGCATAAGAGGGCGCCATTTTAGTACCCATGGAGGTACCCTGTACCTGTATAAAATGCCGGTCAGTAAATGAAAAGTTGTTCTTAGTGAGAATGTGGCTGATGAGTTCTTTAATTTGTCTCACTGAGGGGTAGGATTGTCTATTGACCCTGAGAGCAGAGACACAGGCACTCATGCCTTCACTATGGGGTATGGACAATGATGAAACATCTAGAGTAACCAGAATAGCAGAGTCAGGTATTTGATGTTTGACTTCCTCTAGTTTATGGAGGAAGTCTGTGGTATCCTTTTTGAAGGAAGGGATGCGGGAGAATAAGGGGTTAAGGAAACTATCGACAAACTCAGAAATACGCTCTGTGGGGCTACCATTACCAAATACAATGGGTCGACCCGGGCTGTTGGGCTTGTGTATCTTGGATAAAAGGTAGAAGCATGCTGTACGGGGGTCCTTTGGGAGGAGATAGTTAAACGTATCTTTCTCAATACCGTTGGCATTGTGATTTAACCAGAGTGTCACTGATTTGGCTAAGCGGCTATATTTAATATCAGTTCTTATATTTAAAGCACTTAGCCACAGAGCGTCTCAAAGATCTTGTTATTTTCACGACAAGTTTGCACAGCTATGATTGACAATACATGTACACAGGAGCTACATCTTTACGTCCTATCAAGTACAGTGAATTAACATGGACGCAAGGAAATGGAGTCAAAAGAGGGCGCTATCGGTCGAAATTTTCACACATTTTGCCGTTGCCGCACATAATTTAAACCGGTTCCGTGGCGGCATACGTTTGTGTGTAATTTTACCAAAATTTCGTTGGTCAAAGGAATTTCTTATGACAGAAACTTTGAATTCTGATAAGATTTTAGTCTTTGAAGAACTTATGTAATACTAATAGCCGAGTCCAGTTATTAAACTTTTCTTGATTAATAGAAAAACTACAGTTCAGTGCAACTCCTATGGGCCTCTGGTAATCGGTGGAGCCAGTTTGTGTGAAGTAGGCGTGGCTTACAGTGGAAGTTTGTCACTCTTACGAATAGGCTATACTGAGCCTTGACTCAACGTTTGTAACAAATTGATATTGCCTCTTCTTCCTACAGGTTGGTATGGCTTTATATAGTCCTTTTCCTTTGTTTCGTGGCGTCAGCTTTAACAGGAGTCCTCCTGGTAAGGTCGTGGCTAGTACTGATGCGGTGGTTCCCTGACAAGTACAATTACGAGATCAATAGACACCCGTACCCTTCAGTCAGTTATGTGGCATTTGGGGATGCTGGAAGGTGAGTTTAAGCAGGGGGAGGGGCTCTTTCAAAATTCAACTAAAACTTACCCAATTTGTTTTAGGAAAAATTAGTGAGTAGGCCTTTTGAATAATTGCACCCTCAAAAATAAATACATGAATATATAGTTTTCAAAAGTCAACAATTTTTCAACGGTGCAAACATCAATGAATGAAACTGTTAGTAGTGCAAGATGAACCTTGTATTGACCCGTTTTGATATCCCAAAAGACGAGTGACGGTCATTTTGATCGGCACCTACAGCTTTGGGTTTACACGTTCCATGTACACGTTTCTATGTGCTCCTGGATTGCTGTTGCTGTTCTTTCCTCAGCTCCCATGCTTTGGCTTGGATCGCCCAAGGATATGATGTGAGTTTAGTCTAGACCTAACCTAATATGATAAAAGGATCTTCTCTTTATTATAAGAAGATTTAAACCTATAAAAAAGATTTAAAAAAATAATAATATTAAAATCTAAACAACATAAACAAACTTGGTGCCTATCCCGTGGCTCTACCGGTCAAACCCAAGTTATTCTCAGTATTTGGATCTACTGGCCTCACTATGACGGCATTTAGTGGACAGTTTGTTCTACCTACAATCCAACACGACATGAAGAATCCGGAGGACATGCAGATATCAGCAGTCATTGGGTACTTAGGTGAGTTGCACGAAGAATGATTTGAGAGAACTGTTTAAGTTCGTATATATTGGAATGGTTAATAATGCTTTGCTTGTCAACTCTCTGCCTTCAAAGTGAACCCTTGTCTGAGCAGGACCGATGCTGAGACCTGCAGGTCTAGGGAAATGGTCAAGACCGAGACCTGAAGGTTCGAATAGGGAAAAATCAAGGCCCGAGGAGGTCGAGGTAAAAGGGAAAATCTAGACAGAGAGGTCAAAGGAAAGGGGAAAACTGAGACGAGGGGAGCAAAATGGAGGCAAACCTAGAGGGGGGGGGTCCAACGTACAGGGAAAACTATTAGATGAAGAGGTCTGAAGAAGAAGAAAAACCAAGACCGAGAGGTCCAAAGTTGATGGGAAACTTAGATGAAGAGGTCCAATTAAAGGGAAAAACCCAGACCAAGAGGTCCAAAGGCAAAGGGTGTAAAAAGGGAGTAAAAGACGGAGACATAGAGGTGTGAAAAAAAGCAAAGCTGAGACGGGGGAGGTCGACGGGTTTTTGCACCAAGACCAAGTCCGACAGATCCAACAGGATGAACAAAATCGAGATCGAGATTTATAGCAAGGCCTTAAAAACAGTTCAATTGTCATGGAATATCAACGGTATGTGCACGCGTTTGTGAATGAATACTGCTCGGAAAATTAAAATTCTGTAACATAAAATCAGTAATTCCTTATTTTGTTGGACCGCTACAGGTATAGGTTTAATCTATGCAACAATCGGACTCATTAGCTTTCTAGTTTACGGGAATCTATTCGCAGTCGTCGGTTCAAATAGCATCACTGACCTGATCACAACAGAGACCTTTCAGATCGCAGCAATCGCCTTCATCTCTGTTCATGTGCTCATTGCAACCGTCCTTTTAACACAACCCTCTATTTCAAGATATAGAAAACTACTTTGATATTCCTTTCAGTGAGTATAAATTTTTTTCAATAGATAGTTTTCTTGTGGTTATTATTTTTTTAAAGGGTATTTGCTATACTTAATAATACTATAGATTTGTTCAGTTTTTGCCACGTGGAATTTTTAAACATAGTTGCGGTTGTATTATTATTTAAATGTTTTTGACAATATTGGAGGCTTTTGTGGGACTCTAGGTGGTGGCACACTTTCCAGGTAAACTTCCACCGTTCTCAGACTTAATGTGCATACTCGAGGAACTTTCATCATTAGAAAATTTACTGGTATGTCTGCTGCCACCTAGCGTTCCAAAGTCTCCCATGGATTGTTTTTTTGTTGTCCTCCAGCCATCACATGGAAACGGGTTTTGCTGAGATCAGTCTTCCCAATTCTGGTACTTTGTGTTGCCTTTTCTGTCCCGAGCTTCTCTACCTATCTCGCTGTTATTGGGGGCGCCATTGCGGCAGTGGTTAACGGCATTCTACCCAGTATTATCTATTTAAAGCTCGCATGCATGGAGCCACCAGCTGGCAAAAAACCAGAGTAAGTCACGCTGACTTCGTTTTACAAACAAAACAAATCGAAAAATTCCTCTCTTTTGCTAGCCATCGAGTATAAAGTGTATGACTTAAAAAAAATTTTTTTTTTTTTACTAAAAATCAAAATTCGATAGAGATCAGATCATACTGAAGCCACAAATCATTAGTCTCTAGACGGTAAGTGGCAGAAAGCCATACCGGGCAAATAATTCTTTATGCTTTGGGGTATCAGAACAAATTCGAGAACAATGGATTTTACCGAAGTCTGTTGCCGTCTTGCCTTTGAAAAGTTTGTAGTTCAAAAGAAGAACTGTTAATCGGCAGGATTTAATTGACTAATTTAGATCTAATGAAATAATGTTCCTTTTTTTTGCTTTACACTGCAGAGGTCCTTTGAAATGGTACTCCACCCTAGCTATTCTCTCGGTCATTGTTTTGTCTGCGGTTGGTGGTCCGATGTCTACCGTCTCAGGCATCCACAACCTGATCAACAATGAGAACAACTCAACGCTGCCTTGCTATATCCAGTTTCTCTAAGCCGGTCCCGTCCTTTTGGGGGATTCCCGGATACTACCAAAACGAGGCTCGTCTGGTTCCCTGTACATTCTTTAAATTACCACGTCACCTACAGGGTCAAAATGACAATGGTCACATTGTGAACTAAGGAGTAGTCAGTGCACATATATCAGACTTCTGTCTAAAATGCAACTCCATACAGTCTAAAAAAAATATACAAAAAGGCTGAGTTCGAAAAACCACATTCACTGTTTCGGACAAAAATAAATTCCCTAAAATTATGCTATCAATTTAAACAGTTCACACAACTAGAAGCATCTTCGGTCAGATGGAACAAATAACACCAAGCGCAGCTAGTTTTAGAAAGTTACCACCAGGAACTATTGTTACCTCAACGGAGCAAAAGTCAGCTCCTCCGTATACCTGAAAAGAAGGTTCCCACGACTCAGTAGGGGATATCATCAAAGCTTTTGATGAAGAATGACATCGTGGCGACATAGATCAGACTAACCCTCACTTCGTTG
Source organism: Pycnopodia helianthoides (assembly GCA_032158295.1). Classification (NCBI taxonomy): domain Eukaryota; kingdom Metazoa; phylum Echinodermata; class Asteroidea; order Forcipulatida; family Asteriidae; genus Pycnopodia; species Pycnopodia helianthoides. The sequence continues at coordinate 8,778,651 of CM063250.1, read as the reverse complement.
CCTTCATTACACGGACCATTAAAACCGCACAATGTACGTAAACAAACCTCGTGTGCAGAACCTCACTATGCATCGCCTACACTCTATAGAAACTGCCCGGTCAGAATTGATCCAAAATCCGAGTATTGTGGGGCCTGAGTCAGTATGACCGGGGGTCTGTGTCGAAATGACCATTACATTGATCAAACTGACGCAGAATCACATGTATTCCATTTTAACCAGTTTCTGAGTCAACCCAACCTCGTCCCCAGGGTGTGTCGAGCAGTACCAGGTTGACCGCTCTCTCACCCTGGTATTGGATCATTTGCATATCCAGAAATTTTGGATACGCATGCAAATTAGAATAGGCTGCTTTTCGAAATTCAGATCTTCGTCATGGTCTCGTGGTCCGGTACCAAATTTAATAGCCTGTTTGTACATTGGTTGCCGGCCGGCTGTTTTGACAAAGGTTAACATTTGGTTTTGTCCAATCAGGGTCCAAGTAAGGAGTTTCCCTCCCAGGGTTTACTATTGTAAACATGGTTGGAAATAAAGTTAACCACGGGGACGAGGTTGGAGTCAACCTTACCCGCAAATTAGTCAGGTCCCCTGGGACCCGGAATCCGGGTCATCTCTGACCCGGGCATTGTGCACCTCACAACCCGCCGTCTTCCACACCCGCTCTTCGACACGAAAAGCGATACCCTTCAATGCACCACAATGACCAAGACATGCGAATATCTTTGGCAGGACTGTGTTTTGAGCATTCGAGCCTTGTCTGTACTCCACACGTCAACTCCTCGGTCTTGTCTCAAGTTCCATTGATGGTGTCAAAATGGTCGTCATCAACAGAATAACCTTATCTTACATTTTGTTTGAGAAAAAATAAAGTGTTACATATTCCATAAGTAAGTACTCTATATGGGTGTTTTTGTTTAAATACTGAAATACATCGAATTGGTTCCGGTTCTACATATGAAACTGGCTCGTAATATATTCACAAATTAGTTCTTCCATTTTAAATTTATATTCTTTTTTCGTTTTAATTGTTGTGGTACGCAGTATGTGGTGTGTCGTGGCCGAGGGGGGTCTACTGCATCGGACTCGAGTTCTAATGGTTGAATCATCAGAGTGTGGGTTCGATTCCCGGTCATGACACTTGTGTCCTTGAGCAAGGCACTTAACCATAATTGCTTCTCTTAATCCAGGTGTATAAATTGGAACCTGCGAGGGCTGAGAAAGTACTGTGTTTGATTAACCGCATAGTTGAGGCAGTTATTGATGAACAGGGATAATAATGTAAAAGCGCCTTGATCTAGCTACTAGGATTAAGAACAAAATATTTATTACTATTATTATTGAAAATGGTCAGACCTTCACAAAATGTTTTGTTTGTCATTTTCATTAATTCAGTTTTCATAATTACTAAAGTCTGAGAATAATTCTTTTTTTTATCCGTGTGATTCCTTGGTGGTCTGCCCATATTTTAAAGAAACATTTGGCGGCGTGATGACGTACATGCATAAAGTCCAAAGGTGTAACAACTGCAATTGAATGGTATTGTCTTAAGGGGGTATACTCTTACACTGATGTGCTTTAAACACCTTGCTTTTTGAGTCCTGCGGAAAACACTTCAAAGGTTATGCCATCGGGTTGGATTCGGACCCACGACCACCGACTTCTATTACGCTCGGTCAGGCACTATCAAAACATTCGGACAGTAAAACCTTTGTCATGACATCCACGTTCTAAACCCTCACGCATTCTATTTTTAAATCAAGACCTTGTTAGGCCCAACCCACGAGTCCTTACAAAGACGATTCCCACGGCAACTAGTCACACGACAATATTGCAATATAACTGACAGTTATAATTATTGGCCAATCAAACTGAAACCACGCCTACTTTCTTGTTAAACTTTATAGTCCGTAAAATTGAGTTCACTGATACCCTGGAACAACAATAGTTGTATCCAGATCCTATAAAAGTAGCATTATTTAAATATCTGATATGGCAGTCCGTTACTGTAGGTTTTCCAGGCCAATTTCTACAAAAAGTTTCTTTTGAAAATGAATGCTCCGTTGCATCAGCATTCAACAGTCAAAAGGAGTAATTCAAATTCACCATCTGAGCATTCACTGGTCAAATGCAACCTTTCAAATTTCATTAGGTCGCAAAGATCATTCAAATTCGTAAAAGACAGCAACAAGAGGCTGGTCAACCGTTCAATTTCATCAACGAGCAAAACAATGTTTTAAATACAAATTGTCGTGTCTGTGTCATGTGCTCTCTGATTCGTAGTTGCCTATATAAAGGTAAATAATCTGAAGATAATTTATTTATACACTCAAAGTAATGAAATTTTGTACGAAAAGATGGCTGCCCGTAGTCAGTTCAGAAGAGCGAATGATTTAGATGGAGGAGGCTGATTGAAGCATTCGAGAGTAACCACAGTGACTACCTACGATTAGCAAACACTCTTGGCATCAAGAGATCTGCTGCAAATTTTAGCAAAAATAAACAAATCAACCGCAAACTAGAGCAACAAATTCATGTTCGCTTCGGTTACATCAATAGTAAAATAGGTTATAGAAATTCAACTTTAGAATGGTTAAAGTGTAGTCTTAAAGGCACAGTTACACGTTTGGTAATTGGAGCCTACTGATTGTGTTAATCCTATATAAATGTAGGTACATACAATAAAACTAACCTGTGCAAATTTCACTTCAAAAGGTGGTCGCCTTTTTGAGATATCACCGAAAAACCGGAGCGAATATTTCCACTCAGGAAAAATATTCCCCTTAGGAATACACAGTCTGAGAAGCGTTTCTGACAGAAACGCTTCTCAGATTAAAAATTTGGGGAACAAAAAGTGATATATTTTCCATAACCGTAGTACTTCAAAGTAAACAGTTTCTCAAAATTCATTATACTACCCAACGCTCCTGTACTTCTTACCAAGTAAGTTTTGATTGCCATTAATGTTCAGAGTCATTACCAAACGTGTACTGTGCCTATAAATACAAATGAAATAGACTGAGAAGAACGTAATCATATGAATGAAAACGAAATTAAATGCGTAGGACTATAAGAAGGAACCCTAATTGGAGTGGAATTGGGGACAGTGCGCGATTTTATTGAATGAACTTTTGCTGAAATTGGCCGGAAAACCTATTTTAAAGAAACAACGTTGCCAGCTGTTTAAAAATTTTACAAATTTTTTTCCCAACACACAGAATTAAAAAAAGATTATGTTTGTTGATACGGCGAGTCGTGGTCATCACACGTTATTTGTAGTTGGTAGGGAAAAAAATACCACACTTTGTACCGTACCCAGTAGGTGACATTGGCACATGCGCAATAAAAGAAGCGAAATACTGATAAAATTTCCCCTACAATTTTGTTAGTGTAGTATCCGAGTTGAAGTTGTCCATGGCACTTCATTAGTATAAAACAGTTACCAGAATAGGCGTTGACATCATAAGTCAAGTTTCTTACATGATGGCTCCTACTACTATTTGGGATGTGCTGAACTGAACCGAATAGCAACGACTGCTCGAAGGTAAGTTTTACTTTATTAAATCCACGGGAAATCATTCTGTTGAATACCGCAGTGATTTTCCTTTTGACATCGTAAACATTTATCTTTTTCCTGAGGTATTGCATCGAAATCAGGTAATTTGTTTGTTAAAAATGTTCAGTTTATGTTATTGAAGCCTCAATTGGTTTATAGCATGAAATTATTTTAATCGAATCATGCTCATTGTTCATGACTATCAACAGAGCGTGCAGTTATTTAAGAACACTTACAAAAGCATCCCTTGATACAATTACTGCTTGAAATGCACTCAACACATTTAACTTAGTGATGATTATATGAATAATAATTTATAACAATAATAGAAAAACGAAATGTCTACCCGTATCGGATTTATAATTGTTTAAGTAAACTAATAACTCCATCTTGGTCCGAAGACCTTCATGGTCTGAGTATTTTCGACCCCATCCCCCTAACGCTCGAGTGTGCTGAGAAGTTGTTTAGGCCTATTTTTCAAGACTTTTGCAGTAGATTACTAGAATCGTGCTTCAAATTTCAGAAGATACCCAAGGCTTGTTATTTACGTACAATATTGTCCTTCTCGTTAACATTGTCATTGAAAACAGATTCTTTCAGGTTCAGAAGTGATAAGTCCCTGTAGGGAACGATAAGTGCCTCTCATTAACGGCTACCGGTAATTTTCATGGCGATTATGTTGTAGAAGGATGAACACATCTAGTTTGTAAAGGCTTTTACCTGGCATCAAATGCTCCTACTGGTTAATTGCTAAGTCATTAATATTTGACATTATTATGATGATGAAAAAAAGTTACATTAAAGCTAAATAATTTCATCGTCATTAACATTTTACAAGTCAACTGTGAAGAGAGAAAATAAAAATGATCCTTCAAAGCCTTTAAAAATATTGTGTTCATCCTTATTAAAAAATGATCGCCATAAAAATACCGGTAGCCGTTAACGAGAGGCAGTTATTGTTCCCTTTGGAATTATCCCTTCGGAACCTGAAATAATTTGTTATTTGATGACAATATTAACGAAAATGACGATATTGACATTCTTGCTCTGCATTGTAAAAGCAATTTCATATATCATTTTTTGTTATTACTATTTTTTATAATTTTTATACGGAGCATTATTATTATTGTTTTCTAACTGTAAATTACGAGCTTATCTTTGAGTTAGGCCTTACTTATATCTATCGTCTACATTCATTCATTGGCTTGTTTTCATTTTATTTTATATAGACCTAGAATTGGAAAACAGTTTTTGTTTGTATCTATGTATTTCATATTTATTTTTTAATATTATTTTTTACAATTTTGTTTATTTTTGTTTTATTTATTTTTATTTATTTATTTATTTATTTATTTGTTTGGGGGGGGGGGTCGTACACTTTATTGCAGCCTTTTCCTTTTATGGGAAATTCAACTTTTCAAAATTATTTAAACACTGCATGCAAGTTGGAGTTACTTTTGAATGATTCTTGAAAGTGTAATAAAGTTGACAATTGTTTATTCGAATACCTTTGGCTTAAGTGGAAATTGTATATTGGGATTACTCGTGATAAACACTGTAAAGAAATGTCATACCACCGAGTCTGAAACATAATATTAGTGCAGTGGTCATTCGAATGAGATAACTATCTTACTAACTAGTGTGAATTTGATTTTGGCGGGAAAATATCGGCCATCTTTAAAAATGGCAGCCGTCTTGGACTTTTTCTTGCCCATATGTGTTTGGAGAATAGGCAGTGACTATATCTATGAAAATATTGTTTGGAAAAAATAAGATTTATATTATATAATTACTGAAAATAGAGGCAAAAGCGGCAATTTTTAATTTATGAAAATTAGGCATATTTCCCCTACTTTTTACGCAGTACCAATGTTTATGCTCTCTTCTAAGCAATCTAGTTCATAATTGGTACTGCTTTGTTGCTCACTGGAAAGTAATCTTGGTTCATTTGACAATGTAAATTTTAAAATAAACCAAGATTACTTTCCAGTAAGCAACAAAGCAGTAGCAATGTTTACATTATCTTCTAAGCAATCTTTGTTGCTTACTGGAAAGTAATCTTGGTTCATTTGACAATGTAAATTTTAAAATAAACCAAGATTACTTTCCAGTAAGCAACAAAGCAGTAGCAATGTTTACATTATCTTCTAAGCAATCTTTGTTGCTTACTGGAAAGTAATCTTGGTTCCTTAGAAAATTTACGTTGTGACACACCACTGTAAATTTTCAAACGAACCATTGTTACTTTCCAGTATGCAACGTCCTTCTTTGGGCAGACAAGTGAATGTTATATCGTCTCAGTCAATGAACTATTTATAATAGAAGACTTTTGAATGTGCTTCTTGGGTCAACACAAACAGTAGACCCCTTGCAATAGCCGCCATCGTTGATGAAACGTACACGCGTGAAAGGCTACCATTGGCCTTTCGTCAAGGCCTTCGTGGCTTTGACAACGCTGTGTCGCCGCGAAGCGTCGGGAAGGCCCATGCGCTAGCGCGATTGGCGAAGCCACAAGGCCTTTTCCAACTTGGTTTTGCAAAACATTTTTTGATGAATTATTTATAAAGGTTCATACATACATTATTCATAATTTACGCAAGGTCGTAAAATGTTAACCAATCACAATGCATAACAGGTTAATGTATGCTGACCCCATCGCTTATAATTGGTTTGGAGTGTCGCAACCCTGGGAGGGTCGCAAAAATCAAGAAATAAAGAAAAACATTCGAAATTCCTGACAAGTTGGAAAAGGCCCTCGTGGCTCGCACTAATTGGTCTCCGGTTCCGATCGCTTCGCGGCTATACGCAGCTTTCAAAGCCACGAAAGCCTTGACGAAAGGCTAGGCTATAATTGGCTGAGAGTTGTGCGCAGTTGTGTTTCATTGTTTTTTTATCAAAGATAAGTGGTCAATGACGTCATGTGCAATCCATCTGTAGCAACAACAAACAACAACCAAGGAGTCTTTAAAGTCATACTTTTCTCCCCCTCCCGACCTAGACGCAAGTCTACTCATAGTCCTTCTATAATAGTCCTTCTATAGGCAAGAGTTGGGACAAAAATGAACCGAATTAAAGTTAAGAGCATAATGCTCTTAACTTTATTTCCTGGCCAGTTTTCATAGAAATAGTGAGAGGGGTACAAAACAATGTCAGCTTCATCATAATCGGATTAAATAAAAATCCTTTTGCCTTTTGTAACAGCGCCCGACTGATGGCTTCCTCCTTCCTGTCGACTGAGAAAAGTACTCTTTATAATCTACAGTTTTCAGTATCAGCCTACAGACAGTCTTTGTCTGCGCTCATTGTGAAAATGAAAGCTTAAGACTAAAACGCCCGATCAGTTGAAACCATAGAAATTGTAGCTATATTGTCCAAGGACTGTCAAAAAAGGTGCATTTAAGTTCACGAGAAAAACTACTCTAGTTGTTTATTAAAGTTGAGTGTACACTGTAAAAGAAATACGAATCTTTATTATGTTATAGACAACGGGCCTGTGAAAATCGTAGGGGCTAAAGTTAAAAGCAGATGTATTTTCTAGTATTAAGTTTCTTTGTTCATAGCCATGTTCTGCGATCGGCTGGTTGTACAAGAGATGAATAGTGTAACTATTGTGTACGATGCAGCTTTTATCACGATATAGATTTCAACAAGTCACGGGCTACACTTCTTCGCGGGTTCGGATGTCCGAGTGCGATATACGTTATTATACAAATATTGACTGCTTCGAGTGGCGTAGTAAAACAAGTCACTCGAGGTGATCCCCGGAGCAGCCTCTCTTCCCGAGGCGAAGCCAAGCTCCGGTGATCACCGAGAGTGACTAGTTTTACTACGCCACGAGACAATGCAGTCAATATTTGTTTTATAACACCTCTTCCTTTGATTCTATCTGCATACTTTAATAAAATTAATTCACACTTACGTACGTGGCAATCAATTGTCAAACAAGACCTGTAAACTCTTACGTTGAAATACCGAGTTTTGACAAAATAAGAGGGTACCAGACTACTGCTGTTACGTTCGTCCTCTAAATCGTATTTCAAATGCACATCTTTTGTTCATTACACCGGGTTCGAGGTTGTCAAGCAGCTCGTTTAAATCAATGGTAGTCAATGTAGTCAGGGTACCAGGGGTATCCATGCAATAGTACATCGGTTGCTAGGCTATCGTTGAATAGTTCGTTTGGTCGGTGAACATGTACAAGAGTAAAAATACACAACACCATGTGACACGCTCTCGGCCAATCAACAGATAGAATCAAAGGAATGGGTGTAATAATATGTGTTGTCAAGCAACCGTCAAAATGTCTTACAACATTTTCAACCTAACGTTCATTTTGTCGAGAGTGCCAACCGTTCGCCATACAAGGTGTTTATTATAATTTTTCGATCATACGACGGAAGTTTGTACACAGAATTTGTGTAATGTTTAGTTACCACATTGTTTGTATTTTGTGCCGGCTTAACAAGACAAAAAAACACATCAGTTGTTATCACGCTAGACAAGAAATGTGATTCCACTGCCTACGTCATGTTTCCTTATTCAAGGAGCATTACTTTTCATAATGTATGGTGCTGACCATTTTTCTCTTCCGTTTGGTTTACACCGATTCAGAGAGTTACCACGTGGTTACTAATTAAATGAATGGTTCCATTGTCTCCCAATTTATTCCATCCAAACTGCGTTTATACCTACACTCTAAACCGAATCAAATCTTGCGCTATAAACAAATTGTGTTCGTTGCCAAAGGGTACCGTGACCGTTTGATTTGATTATTCTCGCAGTGTGTTTATTTTTTTCAAGACGAGGAAACTCTCCAATTGCTCAATTTAGTACTAAGGATCTTAAGGAATGAATTCACTGAAGAGTAGTGTTGGTGAAAACATTCTTCTTATAGGCTGTCCAAATATTCAATTGACATGGCCGATGACTTTCTCCTGAATTAAATGCTTTAAAAGTGCGTGAAATATAAACATGGGGTGGTCGAGGGAGTTGAACGCACCATTTATCTCCGTGGTTTCTTTCCCGTAACGACGTTCTCGTTTAAAGGAACATTGCAGAATTGGTTTTTGCTAACAAAACAGTTGCTGGCAGTGTAAGCACTTTATGTGATCCACCATATACATAAACTGACAAACCTGTAGAAGTTTGAGATCGATCGGCCATCTGGGTCACGAGAAAATAGTGAAAAACCAATTACACATTTGCATGAAATCATAAACTCAACAAATGAATAAAACGCTCACTGAGCGATAAACTCCAATCGGAAAATTAGTTTATTCATTTCTCATCAAATATGGCATTTCAGACAGAAATATTTAATGTTTTCTACTATCATCATCATTAGACCGTGTAAGTTTTATGTAAATCTGTGATCAAAAGGTATATTTTACAAGTTTTTTTCTTACCAATTCTGTAATGTTCCTTTAACGGGGCCATGTTTGGCTTCAAATCTCTCAAATTTTGCTGTTTGGAATTTCCCCTTATCCTTTTTAAAGAGTTGTTCGTGCACGAAAACATCTTAAGCGTTTTGTAATTAGTGAGTAGTGATTAAAAAAACATAAAATTTGCCTCTGGAACTACAACCAGCCGAAAATACGGTCCTCCATTCATTTGTCTTTGAGTGGTTCTACAAAATAGCGGACCGTATTGTGTCGCGAAATTACACAGAAACCACATAATTTCTAGGGAAATTTATGGGAATCATTATATTCTACTTTTAAAATACCTTTCCAAACATAGTTCAAAGCAAACGCCCAATCATAAGGCAACGTACCCTTTTAAAATTGAGCACAATTTAAGTCAAGGTCTTATCTTTAAATAGAAAAAGTGCTTAAATTTACACAAAACCTCTGACTTTAATAATTTAACATCCAATTCCACAGTATCAATGGTTAAATACGACAACGAGAGGATAATATAAATACAATTTAACAAGGGAGCTAAAAGCTCAAACATGTTTTCTAAGCCGTACTTTATATCAATTCAAAGAAAGTAAGTACACCAACGGCAGTGATTTCTCTATTGTATTTTAGCTGTACAATTTTACAAGGGACCTAAAAGCTCAAACATGTTTTCCAACCGTACTTTATATTGATTCAAAGAAAGTAAGTACACCAACGGCAGTGATTTCTCAAACATTGTACCTTAGGTGTTACGTTATCTTGATTCATTGAGAGTAATTAGCATATTAAAACACCGTTCGAGTGAGTGTCGCTGCAACTCAGCGAGGATAGTCTTCGCAGGGAACTAATTTCATTTTACGTTTTTTTTTGTAAAAACACAAGAATTTATTTATAGGTCGTTCGTCTTGATTTTGTGCACAATTTCACTGGTTTACTGAGGCTTCTTTTGTGTGTGTGTGTGTGGGGGGGTGTAGTGGGTAATCCCAATCCCGCCCCACTTCTCAAGGCTGCTTCAATTTACATTTCGCAGACAATTTCACCATGCGCATTATGTCGATATGTACTCCTTGCTAATTTTATGAAAAATTCAATGCAAAATGCCAAAAGGTTGTGTGTCTTTTTTTTCTCCGTTTTTTCCAGAGCGTACGTTCACTGAATCAATGCGAAGGTCTCAATTGACTTGAGGGAGACGTTGGCTAACTGAAAATCGATTACACATCATTGCTGTTGTATAGAACCCGTTCGCATTACATTTTTTCTTTTATCGTGGACTACAAAAGAGAAATCTGATCTCAAAGGAGAATTTGAACTATGGCTGCAAAGCGACTGAGATGTATGCGAGCGGCAACGCTAATCGCGGTCGTCATTTCTATCGCAGCCCCCACGGTTCCAGCCACGGTCAACCAATTCTCCCTCCCGACACACTGCCTTGTTTACCGGCAACCTGGAGACATCATCTTAGGAGGGATGTTCACAATAGCTCGAAAGTCTCCTACGAATTGTGATTTCACCGATGATGAGATTTCTCTCGGTATGCTCCTCCCGGAGGCGATGGCATTCGCGATCCAGTCAGTGAACGCCAGAAATGATCTGCTCCCGAACGTCACTCTTGGATTTGAAATATGGGACTCGGGGTGGCAGGAAGATATAGCAGTCGGAGTTGCTTTATCATTTGTGAGTGACTCACCACTTGGTATTTCACAGGCTGGGGGAAGAGCAAACAGAAGCAAGGTGGTTGGTATTGTCGGACCAGAATCGAGTGCAACGACCGTTGTGGTGAGTAAGATAACCCAGCCTTACCAACTACCAATCGTGTCCCATTGGGCCACAAGCAACGAGCTCTCCAACAAAGCCCGCTTTCCGTTCTCCCTCCGTACCGTCCCGCCTGATCAGTTCCAGGCTGGAGCCATCGTGGACTTGTTGTCACATTTCAGCTGGGAGTACGTCGCTGTGATCTACTCGGTGGACAGCTACGGGATCCACGGAGCACGGGAGCTGATCTCGCAGGCGGAAGAACGCGGTGTGTGCATCGCCATGTCGGCTCCACTTTCAGAGCTGGACACAGAACAGGATTTACAAGAAATCGTGCTGGCACTTAAAAGACTTAGCTTCGTCCGCGTTGTGATTGTATTTGCAGCTGGAACGTTGCCGTACAATTTTCTCCAGCAGGTCTCAAAGACAGACTTCCCGTACAAGATCACCTGGATTGGTAGTGACGGCTGGGGATACGAACTACCTCACTACGGTCTGGAAGAACTCGTAAGTGGCGGAATATTCACCCGATTGAACAATCCAATACAGCCGGCATATGAAGAATACCTGAATTCAGTTGATCCACGCCTGGTAAACGCCGCTGGTCCGTGGTTCACTCGCTACTGGAAGCGATACCTTGACCAGAACTGTACAGATCAAACTCCATTGCGAGCATGCTCTACTCAACTGTCTAAGGGATACTCAGCTACCTACAACATTGCTGGGCCTATTGATGCCGTCCATGTATTTGCTCATGGCCTCCACTCACTTCTATTGGAGACATGCTCATCTGGTTCAGACAACAATTGCGCAACAACATTAGACCACGTTGATGGTCAGGAGTTCTTAAAACACCTTCTTCATGTTAATTTCACTGGCACCACGGGACCATTTAATCTGAATGAAAATGGCGATCCTGAAGGCATGTATCTCTTGACTCATCTAAAGCAGGCTCATGGCCAATATGATTTCGTAAACATCGGGAAGTGGGACTCCAGAAAGGGTCGCAATCGGCTTCAGTTAGAAATCGATTTGATCCAGTGGTCAGGTGTGGAAAAGCCGGATAGCAAACCTCCTAGATCGTCCTGTCGACAGACATGTTCAGCAGGATACATTTTGGTACCTTTGGAACGGAAGTGCTGTTGGGGTTGTCAGCCCTGTAGTGACAATGCAATTATACTAAACGGTACTGAGTGCGTGACCTGCAACTTAACCTTCTGGCCGAATAACAACTATAACACATGCATCCCAATCCAACCTACGACCGTCGACCTTGCAGACCCTCTAATTACCAGTATCTTGGCTATGGCAGGTGCCGGGCTTCTGCTGTCATGTTTGACAGGGTTTGGTATGATGCACTATCGGCACAGCAGGCTTGTAAAGGCTACGAGCCGCGAGCTCAGCAGCTTGAACCTTCTTGGATTAGGAATAGCCTTCCTTGTGGTGATCCCACTTCTGCAACCACCTTCTACCGTAACATGCTGGGCTTCGGAAGGTCTCATCTCAATATGCTTCACATTGACCTACGCACCTACTCTCCTCAAGGTTAATAGGATCTACCGAATATTCAGGGCTGGAAAGAGATCTGTCAGCCCCCCTCGCTTTGTGGGTCCCCGTCATCAGCTTGCAATGGCTGGCGCACTTATTCTAGTACAGGTTAGTATTGAGATTTTTAAAAAGAACTCCAGATAAAGGCCATGTTAGGAAGTTCCAACGTTCTAAGGTCCGAGATGTATGACAGTTATGATCACTTTGTATAACAGGTGCAAACATGCATAAAAAACAACGTTAATTTTCTAAGTATTTCCCGTACGCATGATAAAACATTTTCATACAGGACTTAATTTTTTTGGTTTTTTTCCCAGATTGTTGCCGTGATTTTAGCGGGTCTTTTACAACCGGCTGGTCCCGCTCTTCTACTTACGTCACCACCGAGTAACCACATTGAGCTGTACTGCGTCTTCAGCCCAGCCTTCCCGGGATTCTGCGCTTACAACCTCCTGATCGTTCTACTGTGCTGCTACTTCGCTTTGCGTGCCCGTAAAGTACCCGATAACTACAACGAGTCCAAGTTCATTGGCGTTAGCGTTTACTCCTCGCTGGTGTTAGGTCTTGCTACCGTACCTGTATACTCAACGGCCGTTCAGGCATCCCAGAAAGTTGCCTTCCTTGCCATTGCCGTTGTAGCCAATTCGTTCCTCACGATTTTCTTTGTTTATTTCCCGAAGCTGTTCGCCGTTAGGTTCCAGGCCCAGGTCCATAACCAAGATGGCGAAGCCAGAACCATAGCATCAACACTGGGAGCATTCAACGTCCGTCAACAACCGTCCACTCTGTCTTAGGGTTAAACAGTTAGCCATTGATATTATAAAACTGACAGGTAAGATTGGCGCAAAAACACAAGATCTCTTCATGATGTTTCATATTGTTTGTATTCATTGTATTTAGTATACGGCACAATATTGCTTATTTTAAGGTTCGCATCACAATTTCACGGTAACGGCGTTGTTCGCGGTAGTGTTATCCATGTGATTTATGTTTAGTACTATAGCGTTAGTATTTTTCAGTGTTTACCGGTCGTCAATATTATCAAACTATGAAAAACTGTGCAAACTTTGGAGTACACTCACACCTCAGTGTTAACAATACAATGTCGATGTGGTCCTTACTAATAGCAGTCACACGTCACCGTAACAATGTTTTAAAATGAAAACTCTTTTTAAAGTTCTAGGTTTCGAGGCACTGTATGGTGAAGTATCAATGGTTTACGTTAAACCGTGTGATTGCATCTATGGTAACACCATATGATTGTATCTGCATTGTTGTGTTTCTGGCGAGAACGCTTTGGTGCTTTTGCAGTCTCCTAGTTTGTAAGAACTTGCCTTGCTGTTATTCTACTACCATGGAGTAAATTTCAGACGTCGGGGAGGGGATTTCTTTTTTTCTAAAAAGAACTGCTCTACTTCGGCCTGGACAAACTACTTTAGCTTAGTAGATCGAGGGAACTCCTAGTGATTAATTTTACTGCTGCGGAGTCAATATTGGTCTCAACGTTCTGGTAAACATATTTCTAACAGGGAAAAACAAAGAAAAGGAAAGACAAAAGACAAAAGGGAAAGCCAGTTTCAGCTGAACTTTTATTACACTTTTGATGTAAACTCAGCATTTCTCTGGAACGTATATATGCATAAATTATCTCGTTAGTTTTCAGCCCAATCATAATGTTTTGTTTCTAAACATTCGTAGATATTAAAGTGTTTATCAATTTGTAGGCAGCATCCAGCGCTTGAACTGTTGTATAAGGCAAACATCTTGCACTGTTTATCCACGATTGAGGCACACAGCCAATAACAATTATCTCCATGAACAAAAACTGTCAAATTCTGCTACTTCTGCTTTCGACACAATCAAGTAATTCCTATTTAAAGGATGTGCTTTCACGTACACCTTTACTAGACATGAATTTCTTGCACTTTCCAACATGTTTTATAAAGGAAGTAATCTCAGAAGGTGTGTTATTGCTGACAACGGGAACTCTTCGTTTGAACAACATTGACACTGACTGACTGGGACAACACCAATTCCTTTTAGCTTCATCACTGTGGTGCCCACTATGTGGAAATGCATTGTACTCTGGCTATTTTGTGAAAGAATGGTCTTCCTGCAACAGCGCAGTACTATACTGGGCTTGCTCTGAGTTCAAGGTTTACATGCTATAAAATACTATGACAATCTTCTTTGAGTCGGTGCTACGTCATATGAAATGGCAAAGTTCAAACATTACAAAAATAGTGAAGCTCGTTTGGGAGGGAACATTATCCCATCACTCGGGGATTTGATTGCCAACCGATTAGAGAGCGGATTCATTTTAAACTAACCTTGCTCTTTTTTGTTGTAAATGATTGAACAAAACTACTCCTATAAAGTATAGTTTGCTGTCATACTTCACTCCTCCACGTTTTCTTCGACCCACACTAAACATCAAGCAAAGTTCTGGGTGAAAAAGCTTTCAGTCCATGGACTAATTATTTGGAACAACCTTCCTCCTGGCTTTATATTAGGGAATCTGTTGGTTCATCTCAATTTCGCAAAGCTCTTAAGACTCACCTCTATCCATGTTAGTCTAAACTACGTGCGCTATGATATTGATGGAATAGCGCCATAAGAGGCAACATTTCAAAGAGGTATATATTACTATTTGGCCCAAAACGGGCCAGCTATGGTTGGAAACCGCTGGCAAAGCGCTCTAGAACCTAAACAATAAAAACACACCGGCTATTATTGAATCAAGTAACATCGAAAAACTCGAAAAACTCACACAAATTATGCATTGCTTGATTTGATTAAAGAAAATATAAGTCTAGAATATAAAATGAACTCTTTACAACGCATTACCTCCTGAAACACTGATGAGACTCTTGCTAAATAATCATAGGTTTTTAAGTCGTGTTAACCAATCACATTAGCCGCCTCATTAGCTGCATTCTGGTATAGCTTTTAAGTCATCGATAATTATTAGCAGTACACGATTAATCAAAAGTTCACATTACCGAGACACATGACAATTGACAAAATAAATAAGCCACATCGCTTTGTTTTATAAATTACTTTATTAATGTAAGCTGAGAAGAAGTCTATGATTACCCATTATGTTTTGTGTGCAGAGCTTTAAAACATGTACTGGCAAAATGGTAGATATTACATCATGGGTGTATATTAGATAAACAGACTAATGGAAATCAAGCTAAGCGTTCAGTTGGAGCATGAAAAAAGGGATGGGTCCTCAGGAGCTACGACTCTCAGCCACTGTGATATTACTCAAGATATACTGGGAACCATTGGAGTCTTGATTTCAATCTGGTCTGCCTGCCACGCACCCGAGTGCAGAAATCAATCCTTTGTAGACCCACCTCACGCCAGGAAAACCGAACTGTTGTTTTCTGCAATCGCTTTCTGCTTCGTTTGATACTGTGATTTACAGAAACAGACAATTCCTCACACTTTTCTCTCTCGAAAGATTCTCATCTGATAACAACATGGGCTCATCTCCATCATCTGTTGACTGTTCTTTCTACCATAACGTCACTGTGGAAGAATTAGACTCTTTAACCCTCGAAGACCAAACCAAATTCATGTTCAGCATTTTAATTTTGGTTGCTGTTGCTACCGGTGTTTTCTCCAATTTGACTTTTATCTTTGTTTTGTTCCGCAACCCGAACTTGAGATCTGAAACTGATGTGTACTTAGCCCATTTATCGCTAGCCGATCTCATGTACTTGCTAACGTCGGCTGTTCAATTTCTGCACTTGTCATCGAGCACGTTTTTCCAGACCCAGCTCACAAATTTGGCTCAGTGCATAGCTTTTGGTCTACTTTCGCAAACTTCATTTTATGCATCGATTGCTCTAGTCACCACGGTGTCAATTGAAAGGTTTCTTGCTCTGTGTCATCCCTTAAAGCATCTCAAGATCCGCGGTAAACGACGAACTTATAAACTGGTCGCCTCGTGCTGGCTCTTTGGACTGCTTTGGGGCTCTTCCATTATTCCTACCAACATAGAGTACCGAGTGGTGTGTTTCATCTGGCCAGACAGTGACAAGTATCAAGACTACCCATCTGATTCATCTTTCTGTACGTCGACTGAACTATCGCTGTATAGCATCTTACTACTAGCGCAGTTGATCCCGTGGAGTATTTCAATGTCATCAACGGTTTACATGTACACCCGAATCATCATCAGCCTTCACAAACGCCGAGGATCAAATGGTTCAACAACATCCAAAGCTCAACAGGCGCAACAGGTTCGAAACCAAGTTGCCAAAATGCTGATGGTTAACGGCGTGGTGTTCTTCCTCTGCCAGGCACCTCTCACAGCTGTGAACCTGATCTCTCTGATTCCTATTTTACCACAGAATTTCAACGAAACCATCAATAAATATGGATTTTATATTAAACTGGTGCCTCAGCTTGTCAACGCCTTTATTAACCCTTTCATATATGGAGCGATGAATTCTCAGTACAGAGCAGCATTTCTTCGTGCATTCAACTGTAATGTCAGCCTCCGAATGCCACCTTCGTCTACCAAAGTCATTTCAACCCTTAATCCTCATGCTCCCAAAACGAGTACTGAAACAATGGAACCCCATCTTTGAGTAATATATTGCTATATTAGAGGGCAGTTCATGGGGGTACTAAGTCAATGTTCTCTTTGCATATTTAGAACTAAATGTGAGGGAAGTTCCATTAGTAGCAGCTCTGCGGGTAAGTTGTGTGAAGTAACTTCACCCTTTTTGTTTTATTTTATTAATAATTAAATAATATTAGGCATTTATTAGGCGCTTTCAAACATTGTATCAAAAGCACCTTACACTGTAACTCTGTTCATTGGGCATTAAGCATTCCTGAAATTATCTCAACTCATACGTTAGGCAGCACCTTCGGAGTCTATGTAGCACCGGCAACCAATTGGTCGCACAACAGATTGCTAAAATATTCACACCAACAATCTTTACCCTTGCAGGTATAGTTATTCACTCCTGGGTGGTGAGAAGCAATCATAGTTAAGTGTATTGCCCAACAACACAAGTGTCACGACTGGGATTCGAACCTACACTTCTATGGCTTTTTAAGCCATCTAATCTTGAGTCCGATGCTCTACTGTAGACCATTAATGGCGACGACATAAAAAGGGAAAACTTGTGCAGAAAATATTCTCAACACAGAGCTGTATGGGGTAAAGGGTGTCATTGGGAAAGCTCTTGAATTTCGTCTCTACATAGCATTCACTTTTTACCCAATTCCATTTAACAGCACCAATACTTGTTCATCTATAAGAACCAAAGAGAATAAGAATCTGCAATTTCCGATATTAAAGTTTACCCAATCTGTAAAACAATGTGCAGTCGTACTCGTAACAAAACCCGGATTGCTGGTAACCGCGTTGGTATTCACAAGACGATGTTACGAAAACTAATCATTTAAAACAATTCAACGTATTACAAAAAGGAAGAGGCGTGCGCTTTGTACAGACCAGTGTTTTCATTAAACCATATAAGAAGTAAAAACTGTGTTTTTCCTTTCAGTAGAGTGTTTGTTGATTGGGATGGCTTAATTTGGGACGGCTTAAGACTGGGTTGCTGTAAAAATCAATTTTGGCAATACTCCTTGTATGAGTTGGTATGGGTACATGTAACACAAAAATCGAAAAAAAATTGATATCAGATGTTGGTTGCCATGGTAACGGCCAAAATAAGATTTCCAACCAATTTTCCAAGTTTTTACCTAATTTAAGTAATGAAATATAGGTAAACTGGAAGCACTGGTACATCTAAAGGGGAAAGTTAGAAGTTTTTCTTTAACACATATTGCACAACCATGTTTACTCTTTCAGAAAATGTTTTTTGAAATTAAGTGTGGGATCCACTTTGGACCAAACCATTATTTCAAATAGGGGTGTTTTTGTCAGATTTTCTCATAGCGAAAAATGGGGGTATTGAATTGGGCCATAAATCCGAAAGTGGCACTTTGTTGATAATACCACTTTGATAGTTGGAAGGTAAGATACCAACCTACATAAAAATGCAATAAAATGTTTTGGTATTTCAAGTGGGCGAAAACAGTGTTGCCGGAAAGTTAGCACTTTGGCGGGGAAAAAACGCAATGAATGGCCAAAACTTATACATTAAAGTCTTAATTGACAAAATTTACAACAAATTGGTCACATTAGGATAGAACATGTAAATGAATGTTAATATGAAGAGAAAACAAATTCTTAAATGGCATTAAAGACAGTCAGTGTTGCCAGAGACATGATTTTTAAATGTGAACCTTGATATGTACGCCTAGAATAGTTAAAGATACATGGAATTGCTAAGTGACTTTTTTCATTAAACATTTTTCTTAGGACCTTGACTACACTGTACAGTATTTAACAGTAAAAATGGATACAAAATAAAACAGAGTTGCAACACAATTGCCTGTAACCTGTCCTTTTAAGCCTAGTTTGGTGGTAACATCCAGTGTAATCCACATTATAGCCCTTTATTCCATCAAAAAGTTGCCATTATATCAATAATGTATTGTGAAACGTTCAAATTTCAGGAATGAAACCCTTTTTTTTTTTATGTATGTCATATTTTATTGTTTACATTGTTTAACAATCCTTACACAGGGCTAGGTGGTTCAAATGTAGTAGTTTATGTTATTTGAACTAAAAACAATTGCTGAATGAATTGACCATCTGCTCAAAGAAGCTGACCACTGACACAGAAGAGAGTATGTTTACATTATTATCCCCTGGCCAGACATTTGTTTACATTTTATCCCTGGGCCCAGACATCTGTTTATAATAGATCCCCAGTAATTAGGCTTGCCCTTTGGGCTATAGTGATCATCCCTCATTGTCCTCAACACATGCAGACTGGTAATAACCAGCTTGCCACTACTGCAAGAACTTGGAAGTGGTACCAGTTTACCCTGTACAATGTAGATCAAGTTCAACTGCTAGGAACATTGGACTTTCTAGTCAATGTTGGAGAATGCTGAAAATGTGTAACTAAGGTCTGTCTTTGAATATGGTTGAACATCCAATTAAACTGGCCTCAACACTCGCTGTAGACGCTGAGCCTATGCTCACCTGTAAAATGTATGAACTATTACTGTTTCATGTTTTTTTTTAGTCGAAAGATAAGAATTGTGTTATCAAATGTAGTGATTTGCCTCAGTTTATAAGTATATACATTTTTTTTTACAGAATGTTTACTTGGCCTAGGTCAAATTTTATTATCCCTAAGCTTCAAAAACCATTATGTGGCAGGGCTCGAATTTGACACTGGACCGCAGGCCCGAGGCCAGTGATTTTAGTACTGGGCCAGTAAACTCATGACCGGACAAGTCCGGCGGTCTTGTGTTTTCAATTCAATAACAATTTATGTAACTCACTCTATAGTATCTTGGGAACTGAAACAAATTATGTTCAAATGTTGACTTTGAGTAATGATTAGAAATATAGTAAGGCCTAATACCCTAAAAGACAAATAGGTAAATCTTCTCTTGTATGTCTTAGTGCTTGTTCAATTAAATGCAAGTTAAACTGTGCAAGGAAGTCTTTTCTCAGATTGAATCTGGTCTTGTAAAATTATTTATGGTCCAGTAAACATTTTGAGATACAAGTCCTGTGGTCTTGTGGATCCCCCCCCCCCAAATTCGAGCCCTGTGTGGTGTACAGATCACTATTATGTACTCAACTTAAATGAACTATACCTTACAGGCCTACTGGTTTATTTGTGAGTTGTGATTTGTGTTTACATTGTGGACTCAAAATGGCCGACCGTGTTAGTTCGCAAAGTTAAAAGAAATCACGCAATTTCGAGGTATATTTGTGTGGATAATTGTATTTTATTTTTAAAACATCTTTCTAACCACATGCATTATATAACAAAGGGTTTTCAAACGCTTTGTATAGACCAACTCGCCTGATCCATGGCAACGTGTACCTTTATGTACGTGTACATACCTCAACATAGACATTTCGGATATTCCAACGAAGGGCCGTAAACGTCCATTTGTCAAGAAAATTGAACGTTTTGTTGAAGATTGCATATAGCTGCTATAGCCAAATGTAAATATGACCACAAACATACGACATAATTTTCCATGCAGGTTTTCCATGGGCATAATGATTCTATATTCCCTAAAACTTGCTGTGGTGTTTTCAGAGTTTATGTATTTTAATGCTACTTTTCTGGCAACACTGTCTTTGTGATGCATGTTTATACAAATGAGAGTCATGTTTTTATACTTGTAGGTTGCTTTACTATATGTTGTCCTGGTATTTTGTCAATCAACATCATTGTTCAGCATGTAGAAAGTCATTAAAGAGCATTATTTTCCATATATGAAATTTGAAAATATACATTTTTTTCAAAAAAAGGATGAAGTTTCTGGCAACACTGCTCCCCGGTACAAACAATACCAAAACTTTTGTATTTAATTTCTTACAGACCAGCATCTTATCTTTCAATCTTGGAAGCATAACTTTCCTAAATATGCTACTTTCGGACTTCTGACAATTTTAGTGACCACCTCTATTTCCCTTTATGAAATAATGGAATCTTCCATTCACAATTAACTGTACTTGTGTCAAGTGCATTTTTGGAAAGGTTAATGATGTATATTCACCATATTCAGCTGAGAGGTAGGTCAACTATTTGGTCTTTACATAGTGCAGCTCACAACCTTAGATCATTTTAACTTATGAAAAGAGCTAAATTAGGTGAAATATGGTAATTTTCTATTTTTAACCGTTGCCATGGCAACGTAAGTGTGAATGCAAAAAAATGCTTTCTTTTTACACTTTGGTTGAAGGCCTTCACATGTGCAAAGTATAAACGAAATCCATTTTTAAAAATCTGCCACCACTTCTTTGATTTTTAGAGCAACCCAGTCTTAATTTCTAAGCAAACGAACGGAAGACAGCGCCATTAACAGAGAAAATAAGTCAAAGTGCTATCAATTTGTTTTATAGATTAGTTAAGTAAAACAGGAAACAGAAACATTAACCAAATAAACACTGATTGTAAAATATTTGTTGAGTGTACCGGGATTTAACGGTTTATTACAAAAAAAAATCTATATCAAAGTTGGGCTGACCACTTTGCAACATTATACTAAATTTACGTTTAAAAACTTAGAAGGTAAATTAAAATGTATGATTTCTTCTTTAAAAACTAGTTAATGTTCAACCAAAACTCACGTACTCGGAGTATTTTATGTGGAAATGTATTGAAACGATGTATCTAAAAGCAAAGTTCAAACGCTCCGCTCTTCGTGACGTCATTTTCTTAGTCATTCAGCAGGCGCCCTCTTCCGGTAGCGCCTGTATAGAACGCCCTTTATAATCAGAATGAGTGGACAGATGTCTGTCACGGCTCCCAGTACAATAAACACGTTATATCATAACTACCGGTGCTGTCATTAATCCAACCTGTAAACACTTTTGGATAAATAATAAGTACGCCTTATAAATATGATCATGTTTGCAAGTCTTCAAACGCTAATGAAAACTCAGGATTTATTTATTTTTTTTAGAAAAAAATAGGTTGAAAAGCATTGAAACTATAGAGTAATTATATAAATCAGATCGAATTCAGACGTCGGAGGGGGATTTCTTTTTTCTAAAAAAGAATTGCTCTAATTCGGTCTTGACAAACTACTTAAGCTGAGTAGATTGAGGGAACTCCTAGCGATTCATTTTACTACTGTAGAGTCAATAATTATTGGTCTCAACGTTTCCACTATAGCCTAATCTCTTTTAAAAGTTGTAAACATATGTTTAATAGGGAAATACAAAGAAAAGGAAACAAAAAAGACAGAGGGGAAAGTAAGTTTCAGCTATACTTTTAAACTTTTGATATAAACTCAGCATTTCTCTGGAAGGGGTTGACAGCTCGAAGTATGGGCGTCTTTTAAGACCAACGAGTCATTACACTTCACTCCCTTCGTGACACGTCAATCGTCGTAAACAAGACACCAGTATGCACAAACTATCTCGTTAAGTTTTCAGCCCAATCATAATGTTTTGTTTCTAAACACTCGTAGTTATCAAAGTGTTTATCAATTTAAGTTAGGCAGCATCCAGCGCTTGAACTGTTGTATAAGGCAAACATCTTGCACTGTTTATCCACGATTGATGCCGGAACTAATAATAATTATCTCCACGAACAAAAGCTGTCAGATTTTGCTACTTCTGCTTTCGACACATTCAAGTAATTCCTATTTAAAGGATGTGCTTTCACGTACACCTTTAATAGACGTTAATTTCTTGCATTTTCCAACATGTTTTATAAAGGAAGTAGTCTTAGAAGGTGTGTTATTGCTGACAACGGGAACTCTTCGTTTGAACAACATTGACACTGACTGACTGGGACAACACCAATTCCTTTTAGCTTCATCACTGTGGTGCCCACTATGTGGAAATGCATCGTACTCTGGCTATTGTGAAAGAATGGTCTTCCTGCAACAGCGCAGTACTATACTGGGCTTGTTCTGAGTTCAAGGTTTACATACTATACAATACTATGACAATCTTCTTTGAGTCGGTGCTACGTCATATGAATTGGCAAAATTCAAAGATTACAAAAATAGTGAAGCTCGTTCCCTTCAGGTACTCAGGGAACTTGATTGCCTATACCGAGAAGAGAGCGGATTCATTTTAAAACCTTGCGTGATGCCATCGCACTGCAATCAACAGTCCGTTTTTAAATAAATAATCAGTACTCCGCCATTTTTTATTTTTTTTAATCTAAAAATATTACAGGTTCCCCATCTACACCTAGCCAAATAGCATGGTAAATGTCTTGTTACTATCCGGGGTCTTTTTTTACCCCAAAACATCCACCATTGACCAGCTCTCCCGGAATTCCCTGAGGAATTGTCGGCCATTTTTCATCATTTTTCATCTGTTGTATCATAAGGCAAACATCTCGCACTATTTATCCACGATTGAGGCACACAATATATCTCCACGAACAAAACAATTCAAATTTTGCTACTTAAATTGAACCATGTGGTATAAAGTATACACAGAGACAAATGTGGGTTCATTTAAAAAATAATTTGTGCTTTTATTTGTTTTATTTAGTCAAAAGGGTCTATAATTAAAGGTTTTGGGCCATTTGAAAGTGATTGGGTTCTCAAGAAAAAATTAATTATACGCAAATACAAACGGACTGTGGATTGCAGTACAATGGCGTAAGCGTGTGAGTTTTTTTATGGTGTCACGCAAGGTTTTTAAACTAACCTTGCTCTTTTTGGTTTGTAAATGATTTAACAAAACTACCACTTTAAAGTATTTTTACTGTCATGTTACACTCCTCCACGTTTTCTTCGACCCGCAATTAACCTCACTTGAATGTTCCCAATGTTCTGGGTGAAAAAGCTTTCAGTCCATGGACTAATGATTTGGAACAACCTTCATCCTGGCTTTATATTAGGGAATCTGTTAGCACATCTCAATTTCGCAAAGCTCTTAAGACTCACCTCTATCCATGTTAATCTAAACTACGTGCGCTATATGATATTGATGGAATAGCGCCATATATTTCAAAGAGGCAACATTTCAAAGAGGCATGACCCCAAACTGGCCAGCTATGGTTGGAAACCGCTGGCAAAGCGCTCTAGAACCTAAACAATAAAAACACACCGGCCATTATTGAATCATGAAACATCTAACTCGAAAAACTCACACAAATTATGCACTGCTTGATTTGATTGGAGAAAATATAAGTCTAGAATAAAAACTGAACTCTTTACAACGCATTACCTCCTGAAACATTGATGAGACTCTTGCTAAATAATCATAGGTTTTTAAGTCGTGTTAACCGATCACATTAGCCGCCTCATTAGCTGCATTCTGGTAAAGCTTTTAAGTCATCGATAGTTATTACCAGTACACTATAAACGGAAAATTGACATTACTGAGACACATCATAATTGACAAAATAAATAAGCCACATCGCTATTTTATAAATTACTTTAAAAGTGTAAGCTGAATCTATGTTTGCCCATTATGTTTTGTGGTGCAGAGGTTTACAACATGTACTGGCAAAATGGTAGATATTACGTCATGGGTGTATATTAGATAAACAGACTGATAGAAATCAAGCTTAGCGTTCAGTTGGAGCAGAGTAAAAAGGGCTTGGTCCTCACAAGAGCAACGCCTCTCAGCCACTGTGATATTACTCAAGATATACTGGGAACCATTTTAGCTTTGATTTCAATCTGGTCTGCCCGCCACGCACCCGAGTGCAGAAATCAATCCTTTGTAGACCCACCTCACAGTAGGAAAACCGAACTGTTGTTTTCCTGCAATCGCTTTCTGCTTCGTTTGATATTGTGATTTACAGAAACAGACAATTTCTCACATTTTTCTCTCTCGAAAGATACTCATCTGATAACAACATGGGCTTATCTCCATCATCTGTTGATTGTTCTTTCTACTATAACGTCACTGTGGAAGCAATAGACTCTTTTTCCCTCGAGGACCAATCCACATTCATGTTCAGCATTTTAATTTTGGTTGCTGTTGCTATCGGTGTTTTCTCCAATTTGACTTTTATCTTTGTCTTGTTCCGCAACCCAAACTTAAGATCGGAAACCGATGTGTACTTGACTCATTTATCGATAGCCGATCTCATGTACTTGATAACGTCGGCTGTTCGATCTCTGCACTTGTCATCAAGCACGCTTTTCCAGACCCTGCTCACAAATTCGGCTCAGTGCATAGCTTTTGGTCTGCTTTCGGAAACTTCATTTAATGCATCGATTGCTCTAGTCACCATGGTGTCAATTGAAAGGTTTCTTGCTCTGTGTCATCCCTTAAAGCATCTCAAGATCCGCGGTAAACGACGAACTTATAAACTGGTCGCCTCGTGCTGGCTCTTTGGACTGCTCTGGGGCTCTATCATTGTTCCAAGCGTCTTAGAGTACCGAGTGGTGTGTTTCATCTGGCCAGACGGTAACAAGTATCAAGACTACCCATCTTATTTATCTTCATGTACGTCGAATGAAGAAGCGGTGTATAGCATCCTACTTCTAGCGCAGTTGATCCCGTGGAGTATTTCAATGTCAGCAACGGTTTACATGTACACCCGAATCATCATCAGACTTCACAAACGCCGGGGATCAATTAATGGTTCAACAACATCCAAAGCTCAACAGGCGCAACAGATTCGTAACCAAGTTGCCAAAATGCTGATGGTTAACGGCGTGGTGTTCTTCCTCTGTCAGGCACCTGTCACAGCTGTGAACCTGATCTCTCTGATTCCTATTTTAACACAGAATTTCAACGGAAACGTCAACAAATATACATTTTATATAAAACTGGTGCCTCAGCTTGTCAACGCCTTTATTAACCCTTTCATATATGGAGCGATGAATTCTCAGTACAGAGCAGCATTTCTTCGTGCATTCAACTGTAATGTCAGCCACCGAATGCCATCTTCGTCTACCAAAGTCATTTCAACCCGTAATCCTCATGCTCCCAAAACGAGTACTGAAACAATGGAATCTCATCTCTAAGTAATACATTACTATAATTAGAGGGCAGTTCACGGCGCACTCTGACTCAATGTTCTGCGGGGTAAGTTGTGTGAAGGATATCCTCACTTGTTGTATTAATAATTAAATAATACTAGGCATTTATTAGGTGCTTTCAAATATCGTATCAAAAGCACCTTACACTGTAACTCTGTTCATTGGGCATTAAGCATTCCTGAAATCATCTCAACTCATTCAGAGTACGTTATACAGCACCTTCGGAATCTATGAAGCACCAGCAACCAGTTGGGCGCACAACAGATTGCTAAATATTCACACCAACAATCTTTACCCTTGCAGGTATAGCCGTTCACTCCTGGGCGGTGAGGAGCAATCATAGCTGGTGTATTTCCCATTTACACAATTGTCGTGACTGTGATTCGAACCTACACTCCCATGACTTTTTAAGCCATCTGATCTTGAGTCCGATGCTCTACTGTAGACCATTTTAGCCACGACATAATAAGGGGAAACTTGTACAGAGCTGTATGGGGTAAAGGGTGTCATTGGAAAAGCTCTTGAATTTCGTCTCTACATAGCATTCACTTTTTAACCAATTCCATTACAGCACCAAGACTTTTTCATCTATAAGAACCAAAGAAAATAAGAATCTGCAATTGCCAATATTAAAATTTACCCAATCTGTAAAACAATGTGCGGTCGTACTCGTAACAAAACCCGGATTGATGGTAACCGCGTTGGTATTCACAATACGATGTTACGAAAACTGACGATTTAAAACAATTCAACGTATTACAAACAGGAAGAGGCGTGCGCTTTGTACAGACCAGTGTTTTCATTAAACCGTAATTATAAGAAGTAAAAATTGTGTTTATGGTTTTTGAGGCATTGCATGGTGAGGTATCAATATATATTCGGTTTGCGGTAACACCATGTGTATAAATATCTACTTTGCTGTGTAGATTTTCGGAACTCGGGAGACTTCTCAGTTCTGAAAAGAACTGTTCTGCTATTAAACTACCTGTGCGGGAGGTAGGAAATCGGCATGGACTACTACTCTAGCTTTGTGGGTCGGGGGACTTTTCGTAATTACTGCACCGCCGCGGAGCGAGCTCTTTTGTGCTCTTCCTTTCAGTAGAGTGTTCGTTAATTGGGATGGCTTAATTGGGACGGCCTAATTAGTGAACCAAACGAACGGAAGACAGCGCCATTAACAGAGTAAATAAGTCAAAGTGCTATCAATTTGTTTAATAGATGTGTCAAGGAAAACAGGAAACAGACAGACATTTCAACATTAACTGAGTAAACACTGACATCTTGTAAAATATTATTTCAGTGTACATCGGAATTTAACGGTTTATTAAATTTTAGACAAATACAATCTATATCAAGGTCGGGCTAACCACATTTGCAGCATTATACTACATTTACGTTTTATAAACTCCGAAGGTTAATCAAAAGGTAAAATTTGTTCTTTTAAAAACTAGTTAATGTTCAACCAAAACTCACGTACTCGGCGTATTTTATGTGAGAAGGTAGTGTGTAATTATGAAGTAGTTTTTCAAATCGATATATCTTTTGTTTGTAACTATGTTAAATGCAAATTTATAACAAACCTATAATAAACATAGACTATACCGCAATAAAACTTTTTGTGTTGCACAGTTTTGAAAATAAACGATAGGAATATTAGCACAAAGAAAAAACAAGGTTCTAACGCTCCTCTCTTCCTGACGTCATTTTCTTAGTCATTCAGCAGGCGCCCTCTTCCGATAGCGCCTGTATAGAACGCCCTCTATAATCAGAATGAGTGGACAGATGGCTGTCACGGCTCCCAGTACAAAGAACACGTTATCATAGCTACCGGTGCTGTCATAAATCCAACCTGTAAACAGTTATGGATAAATAATAAGTACTACTTATAAATATGATCCTGTTTGCAAGTCTTCAAACGCTTATGAAAACTCAGGAATTATTTTAGAAAAGATAAGATTGAAAAGCATTGAAACTATAGGGTAAATAATTAAATCTGTCTGGGATTAGAAATAGGAGCTCTGAGAGAAAAATTTTAAACATGAGAAAAACAATCAGAAAGAAGATGAAATACGCCGTTTTGCTTCCATCCACTGGCTTTATTTTCAGGCAATACGGTACAGCACTTGGCCGATACCCAAGTGTAGCCCGGGTCTAAACTTAGCCCCCAACCTCGAACCTAAATGTAACCCGGCTACTAAGTTACTTACTGAAACTCGTTGTGCATGGCCCGGGATACCCTGAGTTACATGAATGGGGCTAGATTTAGATCCAAACCTATTGTGCAGGTATTGGGTGCATTTAAAGTGAAGAAACCATAAGAAGTTTTAGATCCCCGGCTGCAATTATATACAAGGTCAGTGTGACATTAGGTCCCGGGCTACATTTAGTTTATGGGATAAACGTAGGTGCCGCATAAACATTTAACTTTCGCATGTTTGGGGTGGAAAAAAGTTTGTAAACAAGACTTAAATAAGTGCACTCTTCCCAAAACTTACCAGGAAAGAATCCAGCTGGCAATCTAAGTAACCCAGATACAACACTCTTCCACGCTATGCTATTAGCTAACCTGTCGAGTCCAACAACCTCCCGGTTCACCACAACAAACATACTGTTCGCTATGCCAATGTTCACACCAAGCAGTAACATCCCTACCACCATAGTGGCAACGGTGGTCATCAATGTGTCCAGGAAGAGCAAGATGGACGTCAGGGCAGTGGTTATGAACAACATTTGTCGGCTCGTAATTATCCCCCTGTCCACAACGGGACCGCTGAAGATCTTCCCCAGAAGATTCCCGATGCCGTAAACTGTGACGAAGAGGGAAGCCTCGTACTTTCCGAAGCCCATATCGAGAGCATGGGGCACAAAGTAAATGTACCAAGCAGTCAGCTCAAATCTTAGAATACATACTATACAGAGGATTGTCACGAAGGAAAACTTCCTGAAGAGCGAAATATCTGACGAGTGAGCAAATATTTTGACACCGGAGTTGATGGCGTCTACGGGGTGGTGGAGAATTCTCCGAACGGGAGACCGCTCCCGGCTGCTGTCCTGCCGTAAGTTATCTAGTTCTTCAAAGCAATTGTCATTTTGGGATTGGGTCGCGTCGCTACTTTCATATGCTGCAGTGGCGAGTGGTTCACGAGCGCTTCCTTTCCGGGACACAAGCGGCCTGACCAGCCCGCCAAGGGCGACAAGGTTCAATGATATCCCTCCAATGACCAGCAGCGTCCCTCTCCAGCCATACTCGTCCATCAAGAGCTGCGTGAATGGCGCCGTAGCAATCGTACTCAGTGATACCCCGGCAGTAGAAAGCCCAGTTGCGAAGGCATACCTCTTTTCGAAGTAGAAACCAAGTGTGGTCTGCAGAAGAGGGATGCTAAAACCAAACCCAATTCCTATCGGAGAGTTGTAGGTGGGAACAAAAACCATAACAGCCTCAAAGATTGCAATAGAGAGAAACACGTCTAGTGTCCAACATACAAAAAGTCAACATCTATTTTGATTACCTTTATATTGACTGGGACATACTGTCCTGAAGTCTTGATTTTGTTCAAATAGGGCCCAACTTCATGGCTCTGTCTTACGGTCACAAAAAGAGGAATTTGTGCTTGTGTGTGTGTGTGTAGTTCTTAGTTTTACTTTTACTTTTTTCAGAAGCACTCTTTACCTACACAGCCCGCTTGACAAGAATATTATAATTAGAGTAATTGGTTTGCAAATCTGACGAAAATAAGGACATTTCCGAAATAGCGGCTACGGCTGGATCACAATGATAAACGAGCGGGTTGAAGCATACCCTTAACAACAGCCGCAGCCGCAGCCACCAAATTTGGACATCAGCCTGAGATTATTATAGGAAACTGTGATCAAGTGTGTCGACCTACACGAACCTGTAAAGACGGAGACAAAAATGGCGAACATTGTGACCGATCGTGTCATCGATGCAAAAATCATCCCACATGAAATGATGAAACCACTGGCCATTATAATCCAGCGAGTTGGTACTCTCCGAGCGAGAAGCACTGATGGAATGGCTTCATAAAGTACAAAGAAAAATACAAAAGTTTAAATGTCAGTTATCATCAAATACATATGTACCAGTGTTTTAGTCAAGTACTTTTCAGTCGAGTAGCACTAGGGTGGCCGAGCAGTACTCGAGTACTTGGGCCATCAAATACAAGTAGAGTGACCGAGTAATGAGTCCAACAGCCGAGTACCAAGTAATGGACCTCTGAGTACGAGTACAAGTACGAATACTTTATAAACAAAATACTGCAAATTTGGGAGTAAAAACATTGTACCTTGGACCCAGAACAACCGGGTCAAGTCGAACACAGGCGTCTTTAGATTGTATTAAACAGGGATTGGATTAAACTCACAGTGTGGCAGACGCCCCACTTCCACACCCTTTTCCCCACCCATCCACACCCGGTCTGCCATAACAGTACAAATCACACCTAAAGTTAACAATCAAAGGAAGCTACAGCACATCGATATCAGGAAAATTACAATTGGTTTTCTTGGATAATGTTGGCGTATAAATGGCAATAACTCTAGGGTCATCTCATCAGATCAATTTAAAAAGTACCTAATTAGTTGATAATGTGACTCTGCTCTGTAATTAAAGGCAATACCTGTAAAGTCTTTAATGGCTGACCTCAGCGAGATGATTGAACCAAGGAGCCATGTTTGGGTGTCAAACTGTTCCTTTAAGGTCGGCAGCATCACGCCCAGACTCTTTCCGATTCCAACGAAGAGGAAATAAAACCCATGAGTGGCGATAATTATAAGGTACGCCCATCCCCCGTCCACGTTCTTATCGCGTCTCGTTGAGGGCGTGTTGGCCATTTTGAATCCAGGAATGGTGCAAACAATTTGGAGTATTACACCACAAACATTGATGTCCAAGCTGTACGTGTATACACAAAACACATGTTACCGGTAAGAAAGGGGAAAAATGTGTTTCATTTAGCTATGGTTTTTAAAAAGAGATCAAACACTAGTTGTGTGCAGGTATTTCATTATTTGGTTTGAAAACAAGCTTGTTCTAACCAACGAACGACCTTTCCCATTCTAGAGCAGGGCTAGTTGGTAAGACATCTGCTCTAGAACGGCAAAGGTCGTTGGTTTGAATCCCACCCGAGTAATATGCCTGTGGATTTGTTTTCACAGAAATCGGGGAAGTACTGAGTATACAGTGCTTTACACACATCGGTGAAAGGGTAAAACCAAATAATATTCGTTATCCCCGGTGCAAATCTAACATCTACTAAAGCTTGTTCTACTTACCAAACAGTTGAAAATTGGTCGCAACCAAGTTAAATTCGCCAATTGTTCATGTGTATCAATATATCAAGTAGGCTACTGAATGATTATCCAGTGAATAACTGAGATTGAACCATGTAACCATATATTTCTCTATGATGTAACCATGGAGTGCTGACGACTACTACCCGGCACAGCGAGTGAGTTAAACTGTCACATGGCACAATCGAGTTGCAATGTTTACCTCACGCTAGGTCAACTTGTTATCAATTGCCATTGTCTAATGTCGGTCAGGGTTCAATGAATTTTGTTATAGGGACATTATAGGTTTAAATGTCACTACAAGTACACACCCACCCGCCCACACAGCTCTGTGTTGCAGTCACTCTGTGGACATTCCTTTTATTCTGTACGCCAGAAAAAATCCTATTCTTCAACACTGTAAACAAAAACACTGTGTGAGGACCTGTGTAAGTCCACATAGTGTTTCAAGTCCCTATAATAATTATGTGTGGACCTATTTTGTTCTCAGGTCCACACTTCGTATGCAGCGAAAACACACGGCTCCGTGTTACATAATATGATATTATGTTGACATTTCTTTTTTTCTCTGTGTCAACACCCTGCTATTGGGTACCCCCTATTGTCCCATCTTTGGTTTGTACTTTTCGGTAACAGTTGTCGCTGGTATTGTACACACTCTCCAACCGAGGACCTTCACCCATTGTCAAATTTTTGTTATAGGTTGCCGACTTGAAAGACAAACATGTCTTGCGATGACCTTTTTCAGTTTAGTATATGTTGAGCAGCGAGGGACACACAACATAAGTCACATAACTGCGACGGCCCTTTTCAACTCAGTATGTGTTGAGCAGCAAGCCTATACAGACTATGGGTAAGATGCATAGACATTAAAAACAGTGTCCATAGCCAAGCTTTTATCTTGTTGTCTTAACAGCTTATCAAGAGATTAGCCCATTCATTATTTTTGGAAGAGTAGATTAAATTCCCACCCCATGGTTTGCAATAAACACACTGTTTAGCCAGCCAGTGACAATTTCATTCGTTTTTTTGTGAAATAAACGAAAAACGATTCATAGCATTGTCAGGAATGTTGTTCAGCGTTCGTATTTCAATTGCGACCGGCATAAGGCAATCCACAGTGAGTTTGGGGTCTTCAAATGCCATGCACTTCCTTGATTAAAAACATTTTTTCAGAAGGAAAATTCCTTGGGTCTAATTGTTTTTCTCGGCAATTACTAAATTTGTACTTCATCTTTAAAGTACACACGCGCGGTCCGTTTTCATAAAATTTATTGGGGAAAAGGGCGCCCTCTAAATAGGTGGGATGAAGCTAGCCCGAACATCTGACGTCACACTTCGAGGCTCGTGAATAACAGGGGACCAGTCTAGGATGAAGCCAGGATGTGGTGACAGCGCTCAGTCCGTCGAGAGAGGGCCTACAAGGTATTGACACTATACATGAAGTATTTTACCTCAATGGTTTGGCAACCCAGCAACAAAATGAACAATCTGCTAAAGGCCTTCAATCTGAAAACAGACTGACCCCGACCCCAGGCTATATGTTGTACAGACAATTTTCCCCTTCCTAATTCTTATAGCCCCCCCCCAAGCCAACAACCACAGAAACCACGTATATTGTTCTTAGTTTTGTACTAGATCATAATGCACTCCATCCTTACAAAACAAAACTCATTAAACATCTGAAATAAAACACAAGAAAAACCAATCGTGATTTTTAAAATTTTGTATTTACAAATTCCAGAACTATTCACGGAACACCAGAGTGTCAGCATTTAATTTAAATAAAATCAAACACATTAATTACTCTTAGTCAAATGCACTTTGTCACCAATTGAACTAGCTCAAGATATGCATTTAACAATTAATGAACTGACAAAAGAGCCCCTTGCGCAAGACCCTCACAAGCTCAAACAGCGCCCTCACTAAGATCAAAGAAAGACCTTTTCAAAAGCCTTTAAGCGTGACGTCAGATGTTCGGGCTAAGGACGATGTGCGTGGCGCGTACACAAAGACACGCAACAGAGACCAATGCAAGAGGTTACAGCTTTATGACATAGCACTCTTTTGATCAAACTTTGAAAAAATTCTGTATGTGAAACAATGATCTCAGCATTAATCTCTGTTTCTTTCAAACATTCAGGATAAATAACAATTTGAGGGTAAACATAAAGAGCATGCTTGACTCTACCCAAAAAAGGAAGAAGCCGGTAACAAAGAAACAAGCGTTTAAATATAAAGTGGAACTGTTTCAAGGGATTCATGATCGAATCATAAAGCTTAGTAGAGTTTTCCAACTTATTTGTTTCAAACCAAGTTTGTATTGATGAAGAAGAATTCCATTAAGCTAAAAAAGTAGCTTCAACGAAGCTCCCTTAAGCTCCGGTAAAAAATGTTGCAAAAACAACACCTTTAAGCTGAGAGGTCTTTATCAAACAGGCCCGCTTAAGATCCAGTAGTGTGTTTTTCTATTCTTATTCTGTTCTTTACTTGCTCAATTTTACAGACTTATTTTTTGGGGGGTAGCTGAGGGTAAACCTACCCCGCCTCACTTCAAACACCTATCTAGATACCATTTATTTTCTCCCTTGGTGGGAGCTAAATATCTCCAACACACACTTGGGCCCTATTTTATGACTCTGCTTACAAAAAAACGGTGAGCATTCTTCGCTTACACAGCAAGCACAGAAATTCCATGCTAATGCTGTAGAGCAGAGAATGATTACCATTTAAGCACAGAATGCTGCGATAAAGCAAAGTCATGTAATTAGGCTCAGTGCTCATCTTGCCGCTTTTCATCCATGGGTTTCTTATGACTAGCAGTGACTGTAACAACCATACGGAGTGTGCTCACTAGAAGCTATAATGTTTCCTTTGCTCGGGTGCTTTGCTGGGGTCGTTACCATTCTCTACCCAAAGATCATTGTACGGCAGCTGTTTGGGCATCTAAATAAGGAAAGAAGGAGACAAAATATATTTAAAAATAGTTACTTTCATAATCACCAGAATCGACTTTCAAAATGACCAGAAAAGAGAAACATTCAAATACTAGTGTGGAGTCATCCAATACCATAACTGATGTTTCTTGGGCTTTATAATAATAATAATAATAATAATAATGATTTATTACATTTCTAGTGAACCCTCTCCATCTGAAGATGTTCGAAGGCGCAAATTACAATAAAAATTCAATTAAAAATTACAATAAAATACAAGAAAATAAAAATTACATAAAAATACATACAATATTGCCTAAAAGTACTTGTTTGAGCAAAAGACACAACCGGCGACCGTAGTCACGTGACTCATAGTGGGTATAAAATGTAAACATACCAAGCAGGCGACGAACAGTGTGCACAGAAAAGCATGGCTGCACCCGAGTGCTTCTGCCGTAAGGTAGGAAGCAGTCATGCTTTTCCATGCACACTGCATGTTGCTTGCTTTGTTTGTTAACATTTTATACTCACTATGAGTCACGTGACTACGGTCTCCGATTGTGTCTTTTGAGGTTAGGCATTCAGGATGAGAATTGACGAAATTTAAAATTTCCTGAAAATGGCCCTGAGTTACCCCTTGGCTTGACCCAGAACCTCCTAGACATTATGATTCAGGAGGTTTACGAACTCTGTGCATCACCAGCAATAGAAGACTACAAGTTTGGACACAATGTGGACTTTTTCTTTTTCCTTTTGATGATTGCCTTACCTCTTTCAAGAAAACTTAATTGCTCAAGGAGATTAAAAAAAATCCTAAAATCAGGAAAAATCAGGATAAATCACATGCCTGTCTGATGGGAACCCGTTTTAATTCCCGAAATGGAGCCTTGCATGTGGATCAGGTTTTTCAGTCCCTACCTGATGGCATGGGTATTTAGGTTTTGAGTTCTCGAATCTAAAACTGACATTTCTTCATCACCTTCTCTACACATGTATCTTTAGACCCAACAGGTCACAGTGCTAGACACCTTAAAGGTCTTGTTTTCATAAACAAAAAGATACACTAACCCTAACTATAATAAACATTCTGATGAATGATGGATGAACTTACCACTGGCTGAAAGCTCTTGTATTTCGCTCCAACCCAGAATAGACCAGCCATGGACGCTAGCACTGACCCAAGAAACATCATCTGATGTTTTCTGTTCAAATAACAAGATAGATTCTCTTTTTTACTCTTTTGGCTTCAGGGAGATTAGCATAAGTAAGGGAGACAAGTGTCTTTAAAATTTGATCGTTCTTGTTCATATGGGATAGACCTAAGAGGGATATTCAGAAAGGGAATGCAATTATCCTTATCAGGTAGTAAGTCTGCTCCCTCCTATGAGCAATTCCAGAGTTAGTTGTGTAACAATAACTAGCACATTTTACTAATCATTTCAATAATCTATCAGTGTGCTTTACGTTAGTACCCTGGTCACTGGGCCGATAAAATCCCTGTAATCTTTCTGAGCTCCCTGGGGCGTAACCAGCCCCAGGCTAAGCTTACCCCAGGCTGCCCGGATAGCAACCTCTACCCTCGCAGGTACTCATTTACACCCAGGGTGCAGAGAAGCAATTACAGTAAAGCATCTTGCTCAAGGAAACAAGTGTCATTACTGACAATCAAGTGGGGTTTGGACAGACTCCATGTAATAAAATGCTCTGAGAGGAACCAGTGGTTTAACAACGTTAAGACTTGTTGGAGAGCTTAAGAGTTGTTAAACCACTGGTTCTTCTCAGAACCACCACAGCTCATAAAGAGATTTATTACATGGTGTCTCCGCAAACCTCATTTGAATTGGGACTGATTACTTACAGCGGAATTCGTTCAAATACATTTTTAACTGGTTTTGAACGAGACAGGGCATCTTGCTCAATGTGCACCTGCAAAAAATCAAAACAAAAATGAAATGGTTACTGTCTCAGTTTGAAAGCTAATGAAGAGAGAAAGACTCTTCTAGAGTCAATATGTGAGGCCAGTAAAAATGTTTTGCATTAAACCATATTTTCTTAAAAACACAGAAGATTTTAAAAATTGTTAGATAATAAAAAGGTATATATTTTGGGGTTGAACAAAGAAAAATTGACTAGAGCAGGATTTGAACCAACGACCTCCGAATTAATCTGCCGGTGCTCTACCAACTGAGCTATCTAGCCCTATGTTGTCAATACCTTTGTTGGGGGATGCCAGTCAGAAGCCATTTAATTGTTACAAGTTTAAGTGTCTTTAGCCAAAGACTCATAGGGTTTTGAGTTAACATAGTTGAATAATGATTGACAAACCGTTAAATTGTCACTACTTATGCCCAGTTTCTCTGACTTCACAATATCAAACACATAATGAAAGCAATACGTTAGTTATTGACAGTCGTAGACCGGAGGGCTACCAAGAACAACAGGGAAAAAGTTTGATAATATTTTGAAATTTTGTGCCCACAAAATTTCAAATGTAGTGTACCAGACTGGAGAAACTTTAATTGTGGAAAAAAGGAATTAAACAAAAATTTGCAAAACGTCAGCACATTGATTCGTCATACAAACGTATTTCTTCCAATGTAGGTATAACGACCAAGAGCTAGAATTATCACAGTTAGGGTCACATTACACTTACAAGGTCCCCAAAGTTTCTTCTCTCCTCAGGAAAATCCCAGTCTTCATGGGCATCTTTGTCGTCGTCATGGATCTTCTGTTTCTGGGGGTAATCCCCCCAACCTAAGCCGTCATCTGGGTATGGCTCGTAGTCCTCAACACGCATGCCGTACTTCTTAGCGGCAGCTGCCCGTTCTTTAGGAGTTTTTGGATAGAGGCCAGGCAAATCATCTTCAGCTTTTTGGGGGAGAAAAAGTGATGATTTTTAATAATTGATTTGAAATAAGTGGTTTCATTCAAAACTCCAACGCAAATTTATATGTTTTCAAAAAGCAAAGCATTTCATCTGTTCATGTTATGTTGGGTTTCAATAAGCATACATTACATTTTAAATCAAAATACATGATGCCGATGGTTTTTTCAACCAACAATACAATAGGAATGATATTCAGTTGGGATTCAGTTGTACCTAATTTTTGCTAGGACTAAAAACCTGTTGTAGGCCTACTTCTACTTTTATTCTACAACAAAATTGTGAAGTGTATATATAAGGCCATGAGAATGAAAGTTATAGATTTGCGTCCACCGCCCGCATGCTCTGAAAGCTACCGCCGAAAAATGTCATTATTTTCACAAAATTTCATTATTTCCACAAAAAAGACTCTGCATCACCAATTTTCAAGTTTCAATTCTGGCCAAACAATAAAAGGGTTCTGTTTCGATTATATGTCATTAAAATTGGGTCGGTAGGTCGGAAAGTTTTTTTTATTTCGCGTTATTTTTTTATTCCGACACGATTGACGAATACGTCCACGATCGTTCATGTGTTGAGCGCAATTGACGGATTTGCACAACGAATTAGGCAAAATTGCGCGCAAACTGCAGACTGCGCTCTGCAGATTTGGCAGTTAATCTGCCCAACCTTGCAAATTGTGCGCAATCTTCAGTTTGCGCTCTTTATACTGGCAGTTCAAGCGGCCGATTTTGCAAAAGTGTGCGCAATATGCAGATTGCGCAAACCCGTGGAATGCGCTTCACACAGCGCCGTGTACACACGTGCGCGCATTGAATTGTGGGTCGTTGAAGAAGCTTCTTATACTACGAAAAAATAATGAATAATGAAAAATGAAAAAAAGCCTCATGTCATTTCAAAAATGCCCGGACGCAAATCTAAAACTTTCATTCTCGTGGCCTAAACAAACCTTTTTAGAAAAAATGTCCATATCCAACTCACCAACTGCCATTTCCTACAAGATTTTTAAAAATTCTGAATAGCCTGTTGGACTTACTTTTATACCTCTATAAAATATTTGTCTTGAGGAATTGGTAGCTAAAATGCCAGTACTACTAAAAATAAAAGTGTAGCATGTCAAGACTACCATAATTCTAGACCCAGAAGTGGCTTACTTTTTATGATATTGACACTTACAAAAGTAGTAACTAATAATAATTTAAATCAAAATCAACATTTCTGGACAAATTGAATTAATAAAAGATTAAATTTGACTAGTTGCGATAATCGTAACCCTCCATCCTCCTGACGGTCGGAGACCGGAGGGTTACGAGTCATGCAGTGCAAAAAAGTGGCGAAATTGCAATTTTGACTATTTTTGTCAGACTAGTCACCAGATTTGCCCAATTTTTACCACTTTCAAAAAACATGACACACATTCTAAGAACATGGATTTGATCTTCAATGTGTAATGAATCCATTCATAACACTCTAAACATCGTTGAAAAATTATTTGACAAAAAAACGAACAAAAACTTACCAGAAACTGACCGAAATGTCCACGGACCGCACTTCCCCTAAATCAACCAATCAGCGTAAACCAAACCGTTGTGTAGGCGTGGCGATCATCTCGTGTGCGACTGTGCGTGCACGCAGTTAATGTATTTAACGGATTTGCGCCATTTGCAGTTTGTGCTGATTAATTGCAGGAACAGCTTTCCAGAATGCGCGCTCAATCTGTAAATTTTTCCTCATAATATCCTGTGATTGTGCAACTCAACAAAATGCGCTCAACGACGAGTTCGCTTACGCTGATTGGTCGAGATGTTGCTAGGTCACGAATCGCGAGGTTCGAAAACCGGACCTGAGATTGTCTACGCATCATGAGAATTTCGCTCAGTCTCTGGTAAGTTTTTGTCTTTTTTTCTTAAAATATTTTCTCAATGACAATGATGTTTTGAGTAATACGAATGGATTCATGACACATTGATGATCACATCCATGTTTTTAGAATGTGTGTCATGTTTTTTGAAAGTGGTAAAAATTGGGAAAATCTGGTGACTAGTCTGACCAAAATAGTCGAAATTGCAATTTCGCCACTTTTTTGCACTGCATGACTCGTAACCCTCCGGTCTCCGACCGTCGGGAGGATGGAGGGTTACGATTATCGCAACTAAAATTTGACCTAATTTGGGAGACAAGTAATAATTGTGGCAGTTGGATACTTAGTTGCGATAATCGTAACCCTCCATCCTCCCGACGGTCGGAGACCGGAGGGTTACGAGTCATGCAGTGCAAAAAAGTGGCGAAATTAAAATTTCGACTATTTTGGTCAGACTAGTCACCAGATTTACCAAATTTTTACCACTTTCAAAAAACATGACACACATTCTAAAGACATGGATGTGATCATCAATGTGTCATGAATCCATTCGTATTAGTTAAAACATCATTGAGAAAATATTTTAAGAAAAAAAGACAAAAACTTACCAGAGACTGAGCGAAATTCTCATGAAGCGTAGACAATCTCAGGTCCGGTTTTCGAACCTCGCGATTCGTGACCTAGCAACATCTCGACCAATCAGCGTAAGCGGACTCGTCATTGTGCGCATTTTGTTGAGTTGCACAATCACAGGATATTTATGAGGAAAAGTTTCCAGATTGAGCGCGCATTCTGGAATGCTGTTCCTGCAATCAATCAGCGCAAACTGCAGATTGCCCAAATCCGTTAAATACATTAACTGCGTGCACGCACAGTCGCACACGAGACGATCGCCACGCCTACACAACGGTTTGGTTTACGCTGATTGGTTGATGTAGGGGAAGTGCGGTCCATGGACATTTCGGTCAGTTTCTGGTAAGTTTTTGTTCGTTTTTTCTTCAAATAATTTTTCATCGATGTTTAGAGTGTTATGAATGGATTCATTATACCTTGAAGATCAAATCCATGTTCTTAGAATGTGTGTCACGTTTTTTGAAAGGGGTAAAAATTGGGCAAATCTGGTGACTAGTCTGACCAAAATAGTCGAAATTTTTATTTCGCCACTTTTTTGCACTGCATGACTCGTAACCCTCCGGTCTCCGACCGTCGGGAGGATGGAGGGTTACGATTATCGCAACTATTGGATACTTCGTTTATTCTAAAAGTAATTAGCCAAAAACTAAACTAAAACTGTGAATATTTGGGTCAGACCATGGACTAGAGGTACGTACCACCTCCATGGCATGGTCAGACTCGCATATTTTAGATCAAGATTTAGAGCCTATAAGTATAACGAGTAACGCGATAGCTTTACAAAATAAATCCTGGAGATAATTCGACCACCCGGCAAACACATAATCTTAGCAAAAGGCATCTAATTTCAGTTGATTCGATACACATAATATACAACTACAATTCCCTCTTTAAATATATACTTACAAAAAGTTGCATATCGGGCTGAAATAACCCTGGCAACTGATGAAATATTCGCTGCTTTTCGACAGCAAAGCCTGCAAAGCGCCGCCATGTTGGATATCAACTTGGCCAGGGAATGTCAACAGAGGGGGCTGTTTAACATAATCCGCGCAATTAATGTTGTCGTAGTAGTAACTCCGTATCGCACGGACGTCAAGCTCCGGGGATTGAACTGAAATAACTGCTTGATTGGTGTAATCCTACATTTTACTCACACACACACTGCAGGCCTAGTCTTTAATTTTCTTTTAATCAATTAAATGTTATCTGGGGAAGCTTTTTTCCTATAAGTAGGTCCCGATTAATTTGGAGAATTGATTTATCTCAATTTTATCAAATATTGAGTTGTTGTCTTTTCTGGGTAAAGTGGGGGCGCAGTTTTCATGTGTTCAGTTGTATAGCTTTATACTGTTTGGAATCCCCCCCCCCCGGTAACCGTCACAAATCTGACGGCCAACTCACAACACCCACGGACAACTCACAACTCAGACGGACAATGTATTCGTCTCATAAGGTTGTGACGCGGCAGACGCCTAGAGTAGTGTGAGGTGCCCCGCAAGCAAGAAGAGCTGAATACGAGCGTTGATTGCTTGGCTGCTGAGCGGGTTGTCTCCTTCTTGTCCTATAGCGTCTGTTGCGCTTCTTGTTTTATCTCCGTCGGATCTTGACTTTACCCAAGCATACGCTATTTTAATGCCCATGTCAACAGCTGATCAACACTATTCAGATTTTGTTTAATCCGTGCATCATGATGGCGACTAGAGCTGCAGCTGATCGGCTCAAATAACGCTCAATGAGGGACACGTTGCCTTCGGATTGGGCGCTTGGGGCTATAAAATGAATGTAAAATGTTGTAAAATGAAAAAGGTTGGAAAGATGTTTGAAAAGAAGAATAAAATCACAATGAATCACACAAAATATATCTCGAAATTTATGTGTGGTTTTCCTTTTACTTCTCTAACTAACACGGTCTGCCAGTTTGTGGAGTCAAAAAATTAGTTCTATAAAATAGCGGACCGTGTGTTAGTTCACGAAGTAAAAGGGAAAACCGCACAATTTCGAGGCATATACTTGTGTGGATCATTGTAATTTACTTTGACAACACATCTCCGACCATATTATGCATTTCATAACAAACACTTTTTATAGCTCAAAGTGCCCAATCGTACTCCTATGGACTGAGATGGCATGGTAAACAGTAAACAGAAAACTAAAAAAAAATCACAAATAAAACAAAACTAACCGGTCAAAGAAAGTTCATTTTAACACATTCACAGTTCCCTCCTCTAAGATTATTTTATCACCTAAGTCGATGGACTCGTGGCTTACACTTCAGCAAGATAGATGATTGAACACCTTCCCATGTACTTGCATACCCGAACCGCCAAACTGGCAAATACCCCAAAATGCACCGAAACGGGAGTTTCACCTGGTACGGAAACGTGCTATTTGACTAAGCCCGCGAGCATATTTTCCCAAGGTGTCAATTTGAAGTCTAGGGATGGTTTAAGCTACGTTTTACATCCGTACCTAGCCGGAGCCATCGCGTCTCACTTCCCCTTGTGGGGTGACCGGGAGTGGTTTGCCACACCACCGCGTGCCCTGACCAATTCTTTCATGGGGGCAGATATTCAATAGAATCACCTGGGACGGATGTCCGTCCCCAATGTTCATTTCGGCATTTTCAAGGCGATAAACCGGGAGATTGCAAGTAAAAACTCAGTGGTAGAAAGTTGCGGTTGCTAAGCTGCAGCAGTCGTGTTTACATAACAGTATCTAAAGACACCTGCCCCAAGGCATCCCGATCTAGAAAGAGTCAAGGTGGGTGTAAACACGGGAAAGGGTGTGTTTCTTTATAAACAATTTCAATTATTGGTTGGTACACCGTGTTTGTTTCGTGTAGGCCCTCTCGTGGATACAATGGAACAACACTCGAGTAAAGGCCGACTTCGGCAACGGCTATGGCCGTTGGCTACAACGACAATGTTGAAGAATGCACTATTTCAGCGATCTGGCCATAGCCACTGCCGAAGCCGTCAATTTAGACACGGTCCTAACCTTCCAGCACTTCACGTATAAGTGATCATTCGGGGTTTATTGCTTGGTGGGTTTGCAAAATTTAAAAGAGAGTGTTGACATGAAAATAATGTATATAAATAGCTATTTATAGTACATATTTTCTTGCAAGCCTTCGTATACGGTTAACACTCATTGCTTGGGGTGTGGGTTTTGCAAAAGACCAATTAAAACGATGAGTTTGGTGTTGCTTTCACTTTTTTATTTGATGACGTTGGCAGAGTATAACTCTAGTGTAAAGTATACAAAATCTATTCTATCATACATTCAATAAATTTACTTCGGTCCAATCAAAATGAGTAAAGCATCTGTGACAAACAAAGGAGGAATCCCGGAAATAGGCCGCTAAAAATGAACCCGACGTATAGTGACGTTTCATCGTGACGTTTCGTCTCCTAGATCTGGCAAGGCGCCCTCACACGTCGACACTATCGAGAGGACCTTTATAACGACGTACGTGCCGGGCTGCTCATTGTATACAAGTTAGGTCGATAGCGATACGTCATTTCTGCCACCATCGCAGATTGCCATAGCAAGGCATTGTGTTTGGTTTATCAAATCTCTCGCGGAATAACATTACTGTCT
Source organism: Pycnopodia helianthoides (assembly GCA_032158295.1). Taxonomy (NCBI): domain Eukaryota; kingdom Metazoa; phylum Echinodermata; class Asteroidea; order Forcipulatida; family Asteriidae; genus Pycnopodia; species Pycnopodia helianthoides. Next base: position 8,735,624 of record CM063250.1, on the reverse strand, counting down.
CTTACTTCCAATTAATCTTCATTCTGCCTAAAACACAACCAGAGATGGCAGTCAGTGCCACAAGTAGTGTCATTTTCTAATGGACTTTTAGCGCACGACGCACAAACTGACATGGTTTGTTAAGTCTCGCGTAACTTCTTGATCGTGTGTATAAAATTAAGGTAACTTGAGACAACGTATACCGTTGACTTATGGTTTCTATATGGCAGGGGCATTACATCGAAGTTACCATGTGCAAAAAACTCTGAAGCGCCTTTGAACCACGTCACCAGTTGATGTTGTACAAGAGAAGACATTACCGTTGTGAAGATAAAGCGATTGTGACTGAGAGAGTCGGCACTCCAGACCACATTTCCGACTCCAGTATTAGTGCAGGTTATTGTTCACATACTTCAGAAGCACCTTCTCTGGAGTGCTTTTGGTGGGATTTTGTTCTTAATTAGAACCTTCGTCTAAGAGGTAAGTCAAAATCGGTAATTTTTGCATTAAGATACCTCGTTGCCTGCGCCAAACAAAGATACAGTGGTTCTATTTATACACAAAAGAATGTTAGATACGATGTTATCAGTTGGTAGATTCCAAAGTGGCTGTACATGTTAATTTTAGAACGGTTGTTTACGTGGAAATATCCAAGAAAGAAGAGGGACACTATCAAACTATATACAAAAGTTGTTTCAAGTTTACAAAATCTTGTTAATTCTAAAAGTTCCTCTCTTTTTCACAAATTGTTCCGTTAAAAACTCGAAAAATAGAGCAACAAAAGAGTGGGAATATTGTTACTTCCTACCTCCCGACAAACAAATTGTGGTGACTAGACCGTCCTATAACATTTTCTTCTCACTGAAGCTTATGTGTTGTACTTATCAAATCATACTTCAGAACAAAAACCTAAAAGTTTTCTAATTGCTGTCGTCCCCCATTAACCGTTACTTTTAAAATAGTCACAAAACGGCGTGTCGTGGCCGAGCGGTAAAGAACACCAGACTCAAGCTCTGGTGTTTCTGTTCAGTAGAGTGTGGGTTCGAGTCCAGGTCGTGACACTTGTGTCCTTAAGCAAGACACTAATAACCATTATTGCTGCGCCCTTTGGATGAGACGTAAAGCCTTAAGTCCCGTGTGTTGTGGAATGCGCGTAAAAGAACCCAGTTACACCTATCGTAAAGAGACGGGGTTCGCCCCGGTGTTCGTGGTTTGATCGACAGCATATTGCGCCAAAGCACCTTGTAAACCATTACATTGTGGTATGTAAAGGAACAGGTCTCATACTTCAAAAACGAGCTCCTTATAACTTGCAGGAAAAATACTGAGCGCTTTGAGACGCCAATTTTTGTGATAAAGCGCTATGTAAGAACTCAGGATTGTTAACAAAAAAATTAAACTACCGTTTAATCGAGCCAATCCATCTGCACGCTATAAGTTAATGATCAGCACGAATGTACAGTGTCGGCGTCTTACTTCCCTCTTTTTCAACAGTGCCGTGGTAACCGACAATGTGTCTTCCTCGTTCCTTGAAATGGGAACTTTGATACCCTCAACGGCCAAAACTTCAACCATTGTATAATTGCACCAATGATTAATGGGGTCGTTGTTTAAAGGGACGTTGAAGGTTTTGAAATCCAAGCCATGGAGACAAACTAGTTTAAGCAATAAAATTACTGTACTTTGTTTTAACAATAATTATGTCCAGGCGTGGAGGTAGAATTAATTCTAATTCTACCTCCATGGTCCAGGTGACAAGATTACCAGTAATTTATGCTGTTCTATTCCTCATTTAGATTTACTACACGGACAAATGGATTCCCAAGAAAGGATCAAACTTCCCAACTTGGTTCTTTCAAAACAAAATTGTGCACAAACCTTCTATGGGAGAGAGAGAGAGATATCTTATATCATATTCGTCGTTACATTGCTGTTACACGCATACAACTAAAATTTCACTCCAACATTCTGCACACTAACACTCTGCACGCCAACATGTTGTACACTAAAATTTTGGACACTCATTTTACGACGATCTTCCGCAAGGTGTTGTTTTATGTCCTTTTGCCGGACACTCGGCGCCACAGTTATCGTTTGGCAAAACAAAACAAAAATAGGAAAAAAAACAAAAAAACACATAATTGCTTTGTTATTAATGTTATTAAACAATCCTCGAGAAATACTTTACGGTCGCGGGTTAGACTCCCACCCGAGTAACCTGGGGATGTTTTCCCCCACACGACTCGGAAAGCACATCCGATGTAATGGTAACATATAAGTTATAATATTTATCCCCGATATAATTACCACATCAGTTAAATTGTTTTAGGCATCCGTTGATAACCACAGGATTCGAATTCGACTCTCGACACCGAGCACGCTCGGTGGTCAAGACATCAGCTGCTCTAGAATGCAGCAGCTGGGGTCGTGGCGGGGGTTCGAATCCCACCCATGTAAATCTCTGGAATGTTTCCATACTGGTTGATGACTCGGAAAGCACTATTATACAGCGCTTATCAGTGTAGGCCTGAGGGTCGGTCATCATTATATTCAGAAGAGTAGTTTATATTAGTTTTACTCTTCACCAATGTACCGTTACTGGATATCTGTAAAGGGCAATAAAAAATAAACATTCAATATTGCCGGTGCGAGAATGTAATTATAGCATTTTAATCGATTTGAAACTTCAGCTGTGTCCGAATTTGCCGCTATGGATACGGCTGCAGCTGTTTCCAAGGGTGTTGTTAAGGACAGCCCGTGGTTCAACGCATGTTAACGTGGCCATCAAGCCATAGCCGTAGCTGCAGCCCAAAATATCGGTCATTATAATATAGGTTACGATGCTTTATACTTTCAGCAACTCTCAGGTGCTCCTTACCAAGTAAGTTTTTATGGCAATTTATTTCTTTAGTAATTACCAAAAGTATCCATTGTCTTTAAAGTAGAAAAACAAATCCAAACACTTTCATAAAGAAACGAATAGAGGAAACATAATTATATAAACAGAAAAAGAAACAAAGAAACGGACCCGTGAAATACAAAATCTACAGGAAACCAGCAACAAAGAAAACAGCAAAAAAGATTTGTTTGGTTTAATTTCAAAACAACCCTACAAAAAAAATCACTTTCTAACTTTTAATTTGACATGTTCGAAAGTTAGCAGAAGTAGGCCTAGAAAACATAAAGACCAGTATTATTGCAATTCAGAACAAAACCACAGGATTTACTGGAATGCAAACGACACGGAAACGCATCGTACAAAGAACAAACTCGAGTACCACTAATAGACGTTAATGTCAGCTTCTTCGAATAAGCCATAACTCATTTGAAATGTGAACGCACATAAGTTAAAATTCAATGCCCATTCAAAAAAATAATAAAACGAAAACAAAAAACTAGCAAGAAATGTCTGTGCACTTCGATGAGTCATAATTTGATTTCAACAGTTGTAAATATAGGTAGCAGAAATTCAGTTTAAGAATGGTGAAAATGCAGTCTTGAACGCCTTTAAATGACACAGAAGGACTGAAACGAACCCGAATGAGAAGAACGCAGTCATGGGTGTACGGAAACGAAATTGAGTGCATTAGTAAAGCTAAAACGAAATTAGTTTGAATGAATTAAGGGAGTAATGCCTAAATTTGACTGCGTGTCCATAAAATTGAATTACCCTTTACCGGAAAACCTTTTCAAAAACGTAGAATGTGAGTACAGATTTGTTTAACCTAATAATTTGTATGAATATGTTAATAATAATTCATAAAAAGTATTTTGCAAAATGTCTGGTAAATCGTTACTCATCTCACCGGTTTTTAATTTATGTTCACAGCCTGTTTTAAGCATTATCAAAGATACCATGGGTCGTTACTTGAAACCCCAATACTGGTCGTCATCGCTTTAAGCATCTGGTAGATAATTATCTAAACACAATTTGATTATACAAAATCATGCCAATCTTCCGTACAAAGTATTTCCGTCTGAAATAATTCATCATCATCATCGAGAGGGAAAAATACATTCAAAGACCCCCCCCCCCCAACAATCACCGTTGCTTGTTTTGATTGACGCAGTCAAAATAACCACGTACATGCACATAAAGATGGACGTGCACAAAATCCCTCAGGAAGCTTAAACCGCTTTCTATTTATTTATCATGATTAAATTTTAGTGTTTTCTTTAAAAAAAGTGACCAACAGTTTTGATGATTTTTATCACAGGTTGGTTGTGTAGTTTGTTTTTTGACAAACTAGAAGATCGTAGTGAGTTTTACTCTTCCAAAAACGAGAGTGATGTACCATCCCTTTAAGTGTACGTTCAAAGTAGCTATAGTTTCATCATAGCGTGCCATTCCCTGTGGATTGACAAGAGCGTAAAAATTGTGACAAGACCCACCGTTCCAAAACTGATGAAGCAAGAGAGACTAATGTAACAACGCTGTAATGGTAATCGGCGATATCAAGCGTTTACATGTAGACGTCTTCATACGCCAGGCTAGGGGCTTAATATGCGTGTTGCGTGTCTACGACAGCTTCAACCAAAATGATATTTCAAAGAAATGACATACAGGACAAAATATGTTAATGCAAAAACCGTCACTTGTGACGATGCCTTGAAACACTATCGACTGTTAGTACCCGTCAGGTGAACTCTACACAATAAGGAGGATACTTGGTTAACTTAGACATGGTCCCTGTGCCGCAGTATAACAATTAAGAACCAATACACAAAAGGAGGCCATACTATTTTTGTTCTCACTTGCAGACTCGTTTTGGTTGGTTCTTGTGCAACCTTGCATGTAGGAGAAAACGCCCGAATATTGACAACCGAACGACGACACCCACTAAAAATAAAACGCACTACAGCCGAAACTTTGTTTTGATTTAAATAACGGTGTCTACTTCAATTACTTCGGTCGTCATATCTTCCGTATATTGATTTCCATTACGTCCGCATGTGGATGTTGGCAGAGTTAAGTTTTATCATATTATTACAGGAGCTTTTTACAGTTGGGAAAAGTTAATTAAAAGTTGTTCCTAGGTGTCGGGTGTTGTGAGAAAGTGCTGGCAAGAATTAGGTTAAAAATGCTTACCAGTTGTTAAATTCTAAATGTTACATTTGTCTTCTTTATATATAGGCCTTCACAAGAAGGCTGTTTCTAAAAGCAGGCGTCCCGCACAGGGTTAATGCAATTGTTGAAAATGAATTATATATCTTTGGTGTGCAGTTCGACTCAATAATTAAAGGTGTTTCTCGCAAACCAAAGAGCTTCGCGCCTGATTTCTCTCTCTCTTTTTTGGCGGGAAAACACCTGGACTCGATGCATTATATATCAGCGATGTCGGAATCTGATAAATATTTGAGCTTTTTCCCACGAAAAGGTTTTAGTTTTGTAATGGCATCTCTTTCGGTGCAATCCTTGGAAGCTATAAGCTGTGACTCGTCCATTAATGCAAGGCCGTGCACCTGGGCCGGCTCGCACCAGGACCCAATTTCATAGAGCTACTTAATAAGCAGACAATTTTGCTGAACAATTTCATGGTAAGCAAACACAGGCTCGAAACCAGTCACCGACTGTACATGTTACATGGTATTTTGGTTGGTAACCTTATTCTGATGAGCAGAATTGTTTGGTGCTTACTTACTTTTTGTGATTTGTGAAAGTGGGCCAAGGTGCGACCGCACTCCCGTATTTAACACGCGACTTGTAACACCTCAATATTTTGCGACTGCGGCGTCCTTTCAATTGGTGCGGCACTAAACAAAACTTTGAGCTACCTGTATGAAAGTATTTTTCAGCAACACACCCAATCTCCTTAAAAGTAAAGGTGTTCACGGTCATCTAACCTGACCAGGTGTGTTTCATTGTAAATCCTGTTTGTTTTATTTACCAACGAAAACGCAAGCATTACACCATGGGGGCATTTTTGAAATCCTGAAGAAACACGCGGTCAATATCAGTGCCTCATGAGATGGTCTCTTACAACGTTTGCTACTGTATTGTTGGTGCAACTTTTTGCTTATATAAACACAGCTTCTAATGGATGGATTGCACATGACGTCATTGACCACCATCTTTGATGAAAAACAATAGAAACGTGCACGCGTGTACGCACTGCGCACAACTCTTTATAGCATTTTTCACTCGATTTAGTGATGCAGACCCTCCGTACAAACTATTATACCTCTTAATTTCTTTTGATGTACGGTTACCACATTTTTACCAAGTGTAACATGTTAAAATGACAGGACTGTTTATGTTTTACTATAAATTGTTTATCCAATCAGCAGCAAGCGTCGTGGGATTGAACTGGGTCATATTATCACTAATTTGAAGCCGTACGGTTTGAGACTGTGGAGGTAGAAGCGAGTATCATTAAACGCTATTTTATGACCCGCTTCCCGTCCACTGCGATCTTCGATCTGTCCTGGATACATCGGCGGTATTAGAACACTTATCACAGGCCAGGCCACTGATGTTGGGATGGGGGGGGGGTGCTTGGGCTTGATTTAATAAGAGGTTAATCCTACGGGAGGTAATCAGGGAAGCACTGGTCTACTTAGCACTTCTTTCGGCCGTGGGTCGTGACCATCAGACGGTTTGTATATACATGTATGCGGGTAACTCGAACCCATAGGACTGGGGCCAGACATGACGTGAGAATTTACCCGTAAAAAAGGCTCTTTTGAATGTCAGAAATGGGAGAGTTCTAAATTCGAAGATGGCGGTTGGCAGAAGCCCTTTCGTTGTCAGATAGTCAGCATGAAATTGATTGTCTGTATATTTCTGTCGCGTTATGGAATTGTAGAGGACATGTCCAGTGACAAACTCTGGATTGTTCACCAATCATTTAGGCCTATACTAATAATAGACAGTTTAAAATGCTTGCAATTTTGAAAACCACCAACATTTTGGACTATTCAATTCCTGAAGAAGGAAGACTACGAGCATTGCAAATCCTGTGGATTGTTCACCAATAGGCCTATACTTTATAGACAGTTTAAATGCTTCAATTAAGAAAACCACCAACATTTCTGACTATTCAAATCCTAGAGAAGGAACGAACATTGCAAATCCTGTGGATTGTTAACCAAGCATATAGGCCTATACTTTATAGACATTTTAAATGCTTCAATTTAGAAAACCACCAACATTTAGGACTGTTCAAATCCTAGAGAAGGGACTAACATTGCAAATCCTGTGGATTGTTAACCAATCATATAGGCCTATACTTTATAGACAGTTTAAATGCTTCAATTTAGAAAACCACCAACATTTAGGACTGTTCAAATCCTAGAGAAGGGACTAACATTGCAAATCCTGTGGATTGTTCACCAATCATATAGGCCTATACTTTATAGATAGTTTAAATGCTTCAATTTAGAAAACCACCAACATTTTGGACTGTTCAAATCCTAGAGAAGGAACGAACAATGCAAATCCTGTGGATTGTCCACCAATCATATAGGCCTATACTTTATAGACAGTTTAAATGCTTCAATTTAGAAAACCACCAACATTTAGGACTGTTCAAATCCTAGAGAAGGAACTAACATTGCAAATCCTGTGGATTGTTAACCAATCAGATACGCCTATACTTTATAGACAGTTTAAATGCTTCAATTTAGAATACCACCAACATTTTGGACTGCTAAAATCCTAGAGAAGGAACTAACATTGCAAATACTGTGGATTGTTCACCAATCATATAGGCCTATACTTTATAGACAGTTTAAATGCTTCAATTTAGAATACCACCAACATTTTGGACTGTTCAAATCCTGGAGAGAGAAGCCTCCGAACATTGCAAATCCATTGAAACCTTAGCCAGTCTGTGCTCCCGCCTCTAAAAATGTATAGCATCCTCAAACCACACTGAGAAAGTTGATTTTGTGTGTGTGTTTTTCTTTCCATCAGTGTGTGGACGTGCTTGCATCATCATCTTAATCTTTGAAAGCAAAATCTAATTATTAAAAATTTTAATAAGTTGGCTCTTCTAACTTCTGGCACAGAGTGCGGTGAATCTAATGGCTTGGGGGACATTGGGTTAAAAGGATTCTTGCCTCTGAAGTCAAATCAGTATAGGAAACATGATCGATGGCCTTTATGTGACACACTACTTGAACACTGACGAGCACATACTTGACTGGTAACATTATATCGAAATGTATACCGCGGGCCAGCCGAGGTCACACCCATGATGCTGCATGCGTGTGTTGTCACTCTATTATTATTTTATCATAATTGATTGTACTTTTCAACTGGTTGACTGTGTGATGCAAATCTGGGAAAAGAGGTGGGACAGCACCAGCGACAATTTCCATCATTTTTCATAATCAACAAACGCCTCATCATTTGAAAATATTTTCGTACAACGTTTTGATTCCAGCTATCAATTTTTGACAAAAGCTCCTTCTCAAACCTCGAAAAGCAAAACCAGTCAACAGTTAATCTCAAATTCATATAATTTAAAGCTATAAAGATAAAACGGTATACAGAATCAACTTCCCTTTAAAGACTTCTCTTTAACAATTCTCACCAGCTTCAAATTAAAACAAACAGGATTTACGCAACCCTGAAAGGTTAAACCAAATCTCCGGGCCAAATTTCATATAGTGCAGCTTAAAACAAAAGTGTTTAACCACTTTCTGCTAAGCAAAACAAAAACACACACTGATATCAGGATACACTAGTCACAGCTGGTGCATATGACATAGTACTTTGGCTGGTAACCTTATTCTGGTAAGCATCATTTTGTTGTGCTTAGCTACTTGTTGTGCTTAAGCAGCTTGATAAAACTGGGCCCGGCTCTCAGACCCAGAAAACCTTGCTCTTGCCGTTTCCTGGCGAGGATCAATCATTTTATCCAACAAGTTTCTATTTTCTCGGGCCGTGTCTCCAATCCCATCTCAGTATCCATCTTACTTTAAAATCCTGTAAATTCTCCTTGAGAAGGAAAATGATGCTAACCGAATTAGGCTATTTTCTGTCACTTTTAGGTTTGACGGTTACGCGTCAGAAGGAATTTTGTCAAGGGCCCGAGGGGGGTTGAAATCGTTCAAAAGCCATTGGGGACACACGCGCGGGAACTATCAATAATCTTGGTGATCACAGTTGTTTTATGTTAGTAGGTTTACCAAGGGGCGAGGTTGTGTGTACATTCGTTGTGTGTATAATTGTGATCTGCACTTGAGAAAAAGGGAGATGGAAAATGTTACGAGCCGGGCACGGGACATTGGGGGCGTTTTCTCATAAGGATCAATCATATAGCTTGTAACTAAATTAGGTTTTGTAGCTGATGGTCGATACATGAAAGGTATACAAGGGGAATTTATTTAAAGTTAAAATAATATACTACGTCATGAAGGTCAAAATTTTTATAAATATTTCTGCTGATTGTTGTAAAGATAAATTACCGACACGGAAATGGCTTTTAAATACCGTTATCTTTAACTTAATAAGTTTAATGATCTCGAAAATAATTTTAAAAATAAGCACACACACACAAAAAAATGAAATGATATAAGTTAAACTCCAAACCCTTTGTTTTATCACGTAAAGATTGGTTCAAACACCGGGAGTCATCAGTGGTCTACAAAATACGAAAAAAAACTTAAATTTATAATGTTGTCTAACTGCTGGTGTGTATTATTAGCAATTGAATACTGATCATCGTTCGCATCCAAACGGTGTCAGAATATTTTCTGTTTACCTTGCAGTCTCGGTTTGGTTACATTGGGTTTGATTGGAACAACACAAGAGTTGACCAAATTAAATGGACACGTTGCCTTGGATTGGGCAACCTCGTCCCCAGGGTGTGTCGAGCAGTACCAGGTTGACCGCTCTCTCACCCTGGTGTTGGATCATTTGCATATCCAAAATTTTTTGGATACGTATGCAAATTAGAATAGTCTGGCTGCTTTTCGAAATTCACATCTTCGTCATGGTCTCGTGGTCCGGTACCACATTTAATAGATGTACATTGGTTACCAGCCGGCTGTTTTGACAAAGGTTAACTTTTGGTTTTGTCCAATCAGGGTCCAAGTGAGGAGTTTCGCTCCCAGGGTGTACTGTTGTAAGCGTGGTTGGAAATAAAGTAAACCATGGGACGAGGTTGTGGATTGGGCGCTTTGGGCTATACAAAGCGTTTGAAAGTGTTTGTTATAAAAATGAATATAGTTGGAAAGATAAAGTAGAATATTCCTCTAAATTGCGTGGTTTTCCTTTTTCTTCATAAACTTAACACGGTTCGCTATTTTGTAGAACCATTTTGACTTCACAAAATGGCAGACCGTGTTATAGTTCACGCAGTAAAAGGAAAACCACGCAATTTCGACGCATATTTGTGTGGATCATTATATTCTATACTTTTAAAACGTCTTTCCAACCCCGTTAATTTCATAACAAACGCTTTCAAACAATGTTTATATCCCAAAGCGTCCAACCCAAGCAAGGCAACGTGTCCCTTAAAAGTGATAGTTTCGAGAAGGTGGCCTGTCCGTGTGGGATTCAGGGTAGTCTAATCGGCTTCATTAATAACTCCGCATGTAATCTCGAATCGGAGACAAGGGGTCAAGTGTGGTCAAAACACAACGTGGAGAAATGCGGGGCATGTTCTGGGTCCGGGGTTGATTTAGTTCTACCTCAGCAGTGTGGCGTTTCCCTATCAATTATTATGTACAAAATGCGATTGCAACTTTTAGCGACTAACGTTGACTGATTGTTTTTAGTTACACCCGTGTCACGATGCTGTCTTAAAGAGTTGCACTTCGTCGTTGTTTTGGAAGGAGTGCATTCATTCGCATATTTAATGTCATCCAGGCAATCTGGGACTATTTCATCAAACTTTAAAAACTCCCGGGTCACAACTGACCCGGATTCCGGGTCCAAGGGGGCCTGACCCCTGACCCGGAAAGTGCTTTTAGAATGGGATTTTAACTCTGAATCTGAGTAAATTTGACTTTTGACACAGATTTCGGGTCAATCTTACCCAGGAATGGGCCACAGGGGACCCGAAGTCTGGGTTAACTGACGCGGGAGTTTTAGAGTGTGGGTGATCCCGGTTAATGTGAAAACAAGGGAAAAAGGGGTTGGCCTATATTTTTGTGATTAAGCAATGTTGATTTGTTTTTGTTTTATTGTTTTGTTTTTTATTTTTTATTTGGTTTTATTCTTCTTCTTTTTTTTCTTCTTTTTTTTTTTTGGGGGGGGGGGTCTTTAGCTGATATTTATTTTTTCAATTTTGACACTGTCTCATCAGCGGGACTGGTGAACTCTATAATTAGCTTTGGGTTGAAACTAAGCGATTTCTTGTTGACAATCACAAATGTTTCAAACTTATCTTTGCAACAATTTAAGGCAATGTGCCGGGCTGGCTATGTTCTTATAAGGGAGACACTTAACTGTAATTGCTTCTTATCACCAATGAGTGAATGGGAACTTGCGAGGGTAGAGATTGTTGATGTTATATTGCCGTAATCAGGTTCGGGGCCATTAAATTATTATTGACTGTGCTTTCAAAATGGCTCTAATGTGTATGACTTTCCTCGAGTAAAGATACAATAATAATATGCATTTATTACGCGTTTTTAAACATTGTATCAAAGCACCACACAGTGTTACTACGTTTGTTTACTTGAGCCTTAAGTATTCCTGAAACCATCTCAACTCATTTGGAGTATGCAGCACCGACAACCAAGTTCGCACACTGAGGTTGACAATCATAACTTCGGGTTTAGAAAATCGATTCACACGAAGATTCGCACCCGACCCTAACGAGCCGAATCTGAGTTTGATTCACGTGTCTTTTTCGGCAATCGAGAGGGGAAAATCACTTTTCAGCTTTATATTGGGTCAACATTTACTAAAAATAATCCAAGGACCCATACTTGCCGAAGTATTAACTATTTATTTAACATAATATGTAGGTTTTTTTTACAGAAAAACTACCTGTAAATTAAAGATATTCAGCCCGTTTTCTGTCTAACGTATAGCCCAACTACTCTAGTAAAGTATAACATGTCATAAGTTTGCCCACGACACCGACTGTGCACACAATTCGAGTGAGTTTGACAAAACACATGCATCAAAATAATGAAGTCTGGCTCCGTTATACTCTACATGAACATAAGCCAGTTCAAATTTTAGAACATAAGCCAACACACAGTCTATACACAGACGCAATGCACATTGTACAGCTGTACGGTCTACAGAGTCTGGCTCCTTGGTTTTTCTAATGTTTTACTAATGTGTAATGCGGCAGCAAACTATTGTACGCTTTGAAACTTTTCTGCACGCATGGAAATATCGCTAAACCACTTTTTATATTTTGTTGCATATTTCTAATGAACAGTCATTCAAAAAGTGGACGGGACATCTGATACGCTGTCCCCCTAGTCCAAATTGTGCAAATTGTAAGCATTGATCTTTATTATCTATAATATTTATATTTTAAAAATGAGACAGAAACAAAAGCATCTTGTTCAAATTATTTGGAAAAAATTCCAATGTTAAGTGATTTCACCAAAATACTGAGAGTAAAATAAATTGCATTCAAATTGCATCAAAATTGTTTTGAATTTATAACCACAATAACAAAATCAGACAATGCCCCTGGACCCAAGGGATGGCCCCTGGGCCCAAGGGGATGGCCCCTGGGCCCAGGGGATGGCCCCTGGGCCCGTTTTTGTTATACACACGGGGGCTAGTATGTCAGGTGTCTATTTCTACCCCAGTTTTACTGAATGGAAACGGACTGAAACACTGGAGTACTGCAATGTTGTTATGTCTATTCATAATTGCTTGATTTTCAAGCATTACAATTTGCAAACACACTCACACATTTTGCAAAGAATTTTTTTTTTAACCTGCAAGAAACTATTCCACGAAAATTGCTCTCTTGAAATTCTTCAGCGAATTTAGATTCTCGCGGAGTCTTGCGAACTATTAGGCCTGTTTAAAGTTCTCTATCCTCGCAGGTACACCAATTTACTCCAGGGTGGGGAGAAGTAATTACTTAAGTGTCCCCCTAAGGCTGGAAATTCGTGTGTCCGTCATGCGTTGTGCGTAACGCGTGTATAGTGCATCTTTAAAATAAAAATACACGCAAAGCAGTGGACATATTTTACTGATAACTAAGTCACAGCCTGGCTTCCATAACTCCTGGCTTCACTAACCCCTGGGGTGCGTTTTCGCGGTCGTAACCATTTATATCCATTATACTGGAGATCAATGGTCGTAACCCGTAACTGTTTCGGTTGACTTGGCCATTGGTTAATCACTAGACAATGACCGAAACAGTTATTGGTTACGGCCGGAAAAACGCACCCCTCTAGGGATGTACTGAAAAACAACGCTGATTGGCTCATGGCACATAGGGCGCTTGTATGGCGCTCATAGGACACTTAGTACGCGCGTGTGAAAATGCAAGTATTTTGACGCGATTCCATTCATGTTTTTACACTGTCACCCTAAACTCATTGCTCTTGACTTAGGCCTTTTTTGCGGGTTTCCATACTCGAGCGGGCGCGTAGAGTGGATTGGCCACAGGCCTAATAAAAATGTGCACATTTTAATGATTAAATTTCAGGGGTTATGAGCGGCGAGATCGATCACCCCTGGGAACGCTGCGCACTATAACGCATGTATACGCACAACGCAAGACGGACACATGGATTTTCTGCCTTAGGAACACAATGTGCCATAACAGGGATTCGAACCCACACTTTGATGATTCAGCCATTAGAACTTGATTTCGATGATCTAGACCGCTCGGCCACGACACGCTGTAAATTCACATTATAAGATCAAATTTCTAACACCCCCCCCCAACAAAATAAATAAATAAATAAATAAAAACTAAAATGGTGTCAGTGAAAAGGGTTTGCTTACAATATCAGTGGATACTTTCCTGACAGGCAATCTGCTCATAAAACGGCAACCCGATTTATCTTTCGAAACACCCTGAAACAACAAGGATGCCAACGTCTAATACCAAAGCGGCGTTTAAAAGCTATAGACACTAAGCAAACTTGACGTTTTATTGCAATTTTGCGAAACTAATCTGGCGCCTTGCAATCGACCATGCAATTCAACTGGTACATTCTGATTGCCCTTTGCAGAGATCCACTAATACTAATATCAACGCATTTGATTTGATTATGTCAATTCACATATAGCCTGTTGTTGTTTTAAAAAAAATCCTTATTCAGTTTTAGAGCCATTAAAGTATTAGCGATATTACAATGCGTGGTACTGCGTTTATGAATATAATAAAAATTAATGATTCTATTTTATTTCTGTACCCCCCCCCCCCATCTGAAGACACACTCTAGAGAATCGTGCATGGATGCCGCTTACTATTGCATGGCAATGTGAGTTAAATGGAAATAAAATTTGAACGCTTTCCTATGGAATTTTCTATGGTTAGTTTTGGGACATCATAAAAAAGACAAGTTTTGAATAAATCTCTTCTGAAACCAAAACTCTACACTTTACGAAAAGAAATAGGGCTCCGAAGACCCTCCTTATCCCGGTTTATAGTCTAATTTTTACACTTACATGGATTGTTGGAGCCACTGAAAGCTAGGGCGCGGCCAGCAGCAGGAATGAAATGTTGTCTTTTTTAGAGTTTGTTTTAAAAATAATTTGGATTGAATTCATTTTCTTATTTTATTGAAAATTATGGAGAAAAAAAATCAAATAAAAAGATATTAAAATATACTTTGAACATAATTATACAGTCATTTTTAAGCAGGTCATTTCCAGTTTAAATCCATCTTAAGATGACTCTGAATTTTGTGCTAAGAAATATTGATGACGTAGCTTTTAGAAAATTATTGCACGGGAAAATGGGTTACAGTGGGTTACCAGTCAAACAACTTTGTAGTGTAGAATAGTCGTTGCTGGTCCCTTGCTTGGCGGTTACATTTGTTTCGCAATATTATCTGCCAGCTCGGACCCAGGTGTATAAACTTCGTTTCAGAAAGAAGAAAACATCCTAGCCCACAGTCCTCGTTCGTAATGAAATTTATCCCAAACGTCAATGAACGTTTGTGGAACAACACATGGCGATTTTGCAGCACCGGTGTTTATTGACTTTGAAAAATGAAGTGCGTATACACGAGCCAGATTGAATAACTCTGTAATTTAATTGCAAGCGCCCAGAGTTGATGAAATCCCGCAGTGATTGCTATAATCACCGGCAAGGTGAAGTGGTGGGTCACCATCGATGCCATTGTCAAGCAAATGCAATTATTGTTGTTCGATTAATATTTACACGTCGAAAAAGCCATATTTTATATATTATTATTTGGAGGGGGGGATATTAACTTGACATATTGTTTCTGGTATGAGAACACAAACGTATGGTTTTTTTTGTATTAGGTTTTGTTTCTGGTTTCTGTTGTTGTAATTTTTTTGTTTTTCTATATGGATATACTACTTTCAAGCAATCACGTTGCAGTGGAGTACATTCCACGAGCTGAACGCACTGCAAAGGAGAAAAACGGCTCCCTCAAAACGGGGTTTTCTTTCCTTGTCTCTGTTCTGTGTTCTTAGCAACATAATAATAGCTGAATATTTGACGGAATTTCCATATGCAGAAGAGATTGCACACAGCAAAGTCACAAGGAATAATCTGCAAGCTATTGCCAAAGTTACACGGCCTCTTTTTATCAAATCAAACACTGTCATGTTATTCACATCACGTTTGTACACGGGAATTTGCACTGCTGAAGAGGAGCGAGCGATCATCACGGATTCATGTGCAGCAGCGTGCACATTCCCCTTCTCCTGCCCTGCACATCGAGCTAGCGGCCTGTGTCAACTTACCCCTGCCAAATTTGTCCATCAAGGGACTCCCCGCCCCGGAGAAAAATCAACAAAATTTGCATAACTAACATCGTTTTGGGGCAGCCTGGTTGCGGCATTCTTTTCATTTTGTTGTTAAAGTAGGCCTGGATAAGATTTTCGAGACTTAAGTGAATTGACAGAGACAGGGAGAGAGAGAGAAGAGAAGAAAAAAAAAACTATGATGGAAACGCTAAGAGTTAATACTGATTGTTAAAAGAAATATTTACGTACGAAATAGAGTTTTAAGGCATTTGAGAAAAGAGTCATCTCTATCCTTGCATACAAACTGAAGGCAAACACTCTTTTGAAATATTCAAGGTTAAGAATATAGACTCTTCACAAAGTCAATGACGTGGCCTTGAAATTGTGGGGCAAGAAATGAGCTCAGTCTTCGTGAATTGAAGGGGCACGTTTGTAGAACCCATTTGACTCTACAAAGTAAATTGAGAACCACACAATTTCGAGGGATATCTCTGTGAATCATTATATTCTACTTTTAAAACACCTTTCCAATCATATTCATTTCATAACAAACGCTTTTATAGCCCAAAGCACCCCATCCAAAGTCACGGTGTCCATTTAGCAATCAATAACTTGTTTGTATTTGTCAAAGGAACAGGTTAGATCCGTATCTTCTATTTAAAAAAAAACCAACAGTTTCACACACAAAGTTTCCTTGAACATTGAACAGTCATTGACAAAAGATAATAAATTGATGGTACACTTGTTTGGAATTCTTAGTTGCAAACCATTTTAGACTTCAGTCGCGTGAAATAGGAATGTAATAGCTTGTCCAATGATTTATCACCCCTCAGCGCGTAATTCCGAGGCAGACAGATGGGCGGGTAGATCGTCTGTCTTGAAGATTTCCTTAGCAACGTGTCGATGATTTTAAGAAATCGGGCCCATTTCCAATCCTGACAGAAAGTCAGTCACATTTTGTAGCTGCGAGCTCCGGATGTTTCATTTCCGAACGGAACCATGACAAGATTCAACCCGTTATTATAGCCGGTTATTATAGCTCAGTTGCTCAGAATAAGCGAACCACTCTAGTTTGCCGATGTTTTGATCTAGCCTGGATTTGAAAGATCCCTTGGCTTAGAACGGTGTGGGACATAATGGTGAAAACAGGGAGGGGCCCAAGCTTCAAGAATGTTGCATCACAGAGAGCGGTATCCTGCTGCTTAAAACTTCAAGAACAGTTACTGATCACAAATGGTAACATACTGTTTATTTATTTATTTATTTATTTTATCACACATCCAACCAACAGCACAATTAGCGCCAATTACAGGATGAATGGGAAACGAGAAGAAATGTTCAGTTTTAGATGTGGGAGGAAACCTCAAAATGGGGAAAACCCATGCGTTCAGGGACTGAAAACTAAATTCCCATGCAAGGCCTCGGTCTGATGTGGGATTCGAACCAGGGTTAACTTCACAGCGGTAAGCGGCAGGGAAGAAACCACTGAGCCAACCTGAGTCCCTCGAATACCCAAGTAATCCTTGCCTCCAATACAAAGGAATACATTTCTATGGATTGAATGAACTGGATTTGAATCATAACAGGTCCAGGACACAATATTGTTCCTCTAGTGTATACACCGTGGCCTACTTAGCGCTAATTGTTAGCCTTGCAACAGTTTGTGAAACCCAAAGTGTGTGATAATGAAATTTAGGCGACCGAATGCGGCAAAATTAATCAGTAAATGGCTCTTAACGTAGTCTAGATTATATATTTACAAACCCATTCCGCATTGGCCGTCATCTCGAGCTGGTTCAAATAGTAAACGTGTGCTTGGTGAGAACACGTCACTTCAAACTGCTTGCCGGTGTACGCACGGTGTGAAGGGCGTATTGTTTCTGAGGGATCGGGTTGCATCTATTTATCACCGTAGTGGGCCATGCAGCAGTAATGAAACTCACGAGGAGAAACCGTCGAGTTCAAGCCCGACGTTGAAGAAACAAAACTAGCTTTGACTACCAACAATTTGAATGATTCCTCGAGATTGCAGGAAGCTGTGGACGAATATTAATTGAAAATCGTTATCCAAGAGAGCTGATGTAATCCGTTCCCTTTAGTTTGCTTGTTGTTCACAATGAATTTTGTGTGTGCATCAATCGTTTAGTTTGTTAGCAACTTTAAACAAATCCATTAACTTCTTGCCTTTTAAATGAAGCTGGTGACCTGTCATCGTAGTGTGTGCTCTCGTTTTGTGTGCGTGTGGGTGTGGGTAGGTATACACATTCAAACCGGGAACATATAACAAAAGAGGACAATAGGGTCCCGTTTGGGGAAAGGTCCCCAGTTGGAAAACGTGTACAAAACCAATGAGAGCTGTTGCCAAAAAGTACAAACAAAAGAGGGACAATATGAGGTCCCCGATTACAGGTGTTTACACACTTGTGTGTGTGGGTAGGTATACACATTCAAACCGGGAACGTAAAATAAAAGAGGACAATAAGGTCCCCGGTTGGGTATAGGCCCCCAGTCGGAATGGGCGTACAAAAGCAGTGAACCCGATTGCAGGTGTTTACACCATTGTGTTTGTGTAAATGCCGTGTGCTCATTTTCGGTACCTTGTGGAGACCAAGGACAAAACAAAAAGGGGGAAAGAGGGTCTCCATAGGGGAATTCTAAAGACTGGGGTGCTCCACAATGAAAATTTGCGTACAAAGTCTATGGACAAAGGAAAGAACAAAAGACTGCTCCACATGCAGGGATGCCTTTTTGAGAAGGTGTGATTCTGTTATTCACTTGAAGACAAAATGTGGATTGAAACGTTGGATTATCTTATGAATATACCTTGCATACTGTCTCTGTCTATCTTGTTTTTGTGTAATTTTTTCCATGATGTTATGTGCCTATATTAAAAAAAAATTATGTATCAGAAGCTGAAATGTATAACGCATTTTACAATTTGTATGTATTTATAACTTATTGATGTGACGGCAGAAATGAATTTCCCGTTGGGGATAACAAAGTCAAGTGAATTAAATTGACAATTATCAAAACGTACGATTCTACCACAACCCTCCGTAAGTTGCCCTTGTCAAACGAAAATTGGTGAAACGCAAAACTGTTTTTGCATAAAATTGTAAGCCACACCTCTTTCTGATGTATCTTTTGATTTCTTTTTTTCATAGATTGTGCACGTGTCTCCAGGTGCAACTGGAGGTCTGTGTCTGCCGGGGACGGTAGTGAACTGTATGTAAAGAACTCCATCGTCCATTTACTGTTGGAATTTCACGATGAAACCATTTGTGTGCTGCAGAGCCGTGCTCTTGACAAACAGGTTTGACTGAGTACGTGCAGGCAACAACACGAATGTTGTGTATATTATTCGACACGTACCTGTTTGGGCTGAGGCGAGCCGCAAGAGCTTGCAAAGTTTATCAACAGAGAGGTAGTTTGTTTGTCAGATGCTGTGAATTGATGGTGTAGTCCTAATGTGATTTTGTAAGAAATTCTCCGGCACAAATTCCCTGAAGTTGCTGTATTAGCGATACTAATGTACGCCTGTCACAACGATTTGGCGGCGATCTAAGCCGTTGTCTAATAAACAGCTGCTTTGCTCAGGTTGCAGTGAAAATAACACGAAGCTTACGTTCACAGTGTTAGGAGATGCAGAGTGTGAACACGATTTCCATGTCAAAAAACAGCATAGTTTCGGTTTAGATTGATTACAGAGCGCATCGGCTGGAATCATTGTTTCATTTCATTCGGACGAGCATCTCATTCTATACAACCATGGAAAACAGCACAACGTCAGCACAATCTACCGGAGACGAATGGATTTATGCCTTAGAGGTAACCTTCGGCATTGTTGGGACGGTTGGTAACTCGTTGGTGTGCCTCATCATCATCCGCGCTAAGTTTCTACACAACATGACAAATTATCTTATACTGAGTTTGGCCGTGGCTGACTTTGCCGCATCCTTGAGTCTCATCTTCAACGTCTTCCTCGTGGATGGTTTAATTACGTCGGCCCCCAAGATGCCCTACTCAGTTGGAGGGGAGCTGTATTGTAGACTCTACGGAAATCTCTTCTTCTTTTGGGTGTGCGTCACAGCGTCCGTCTTCAACCTAATTGTCGTAACTCTGGAACGATTCTTTGCAATCGTCTTCCCACTTCACTACAATAGTTACTTCACAAACAAACGGATCGTCGTCCTCGTTGTTTTGACTTGGGTTCTCGCTCTTCTGCAAGAGTTTTTCGCCTTGCTTATAAACTCGTACAGTGCTGAGAAGGAAGAGTGCGTTTACGGCTTCCCAAACATTGAAACCCAAGTTGCTACTGGTTTGTTCATTTTCTTAACTTCTTACTTCTGTCCACTTGTGGTGATGATTTGGGCGTATTACAAAATCATGCGGAACCTGCAGAAGTCTGCGCGTACTTTACTGAACCAACAGACTGAAGACCCGGCATACGCACTCCTCCGCGCCCGAAAGAAAGTAGTCCAGGTCCTATTCACCGTTGTCATGGCATTTGTAGTTTTGTGGACTCCGAACCAAGTGGTGTACCTGTTCGCAAATTTAACGTTTCCGATCCTAAAAACAGATAACATTTTGTACGCACTGTTCCGACTGATGGCGTTCTCAAATTCCGTCGTGAATCCGTTTATTTACGGATTCAAATACAAGCAGTTCCGGAAAGGGTTCCGGGTGGTAGTGTGTGGCCAATGCATGGTAAATAACGTAGGACACAACAATGAATTATCCACCACGTAGTCAACCGTTAACATGAATAGTGTCCAGATATATTCTGATCATCCCTGTTGTCTCACCACCATTAGTCTCACAATATTTTGTAAGCATTGTCACCAATTTGATTTTGTTTCTGTCCACCGTCATAATTTGTTATTAACTGTACGTAGATATCACCATCTTGCATACTCTTCACTGACGTACACGTGATCGAATTGAGAGTGCGGCGGACAAAATAACAATCCGTTGTTATTATTATTACAATATTAATTTTAAACGATGTTTGCAACAATTCTAAGCGTTTTATATTTATATGAACTCGTTTAATTTTCATTGTTTTTCGGTATATGTGAGGTGAATAATATAATTGTAACTAATATTTGTAAAGCAATACATTTTCATTGCTTCATCTCGTAACAATGACATTATATTTTCTTTTAAATATTGCACTTTTGATCCCCCCAACAAAACTTGGTTGATACACTCAAGCCGCTTGAAATATACCATACAAGGCTCTTGCGTACTCTAAAGGTAGGCTCCAATAGCGTTTCCAATCTTGCTTATTCTAAAGGTAGGCTCCAATAGCGTTTCCCATCTTGCTTGTACTAATGGTAGGCTCCAATAGCGTTTCCAGTCTTGCTTATTCTAAAGGTAGGCTCCAATAGCGTTTCACACCTTGCTTATTCTAAAGGTAGGCTCCAATAGCGTTTCCAATCTTGCTTTTTCTGAAGGTAGGCTCCAATAGCGTTTCACACCTTGCTTATTCTAAAGGTAGGCTCCAATAGCGTTTCTAATCTTGCTTATTCTGAAGGTAGGCTCCAATAGCGTTTCTCACATTGCATACTTAAAAGGTAGGCTCCAATAGCATTTCCAATCTTGCGTATTCTATTTCTAAAGGTAGGCTCCAATAGCATTTCTCCCCTTGCGTATTCTAAAGGTAGGCTGCGATAGCGCTTCCAATCTTACAATAAAGCAATTCATGTTGGAGCAAAATTTGTAAAAAATGTTCGAATATGCGCGAGGTTTGCTCAGTCTACTCGTAGGGCGTGTCCTAATTCTTGACGCAGGGTGTGGTCTTTAAAAAAACACCACCTTTAATTTGAGGCTGTACTTTTCACAACTCTCTGTATCGTACACACACGTCGCATGCATCATCGAAAATGGGCAATAGTTTGATACTTAAATGGCAATATACATTTTAAGACCGTGTCCGACTTAACGGCTTCGGAAGTGCACGTCCGGAACTCCGAAAAAGTAAAACTCTTCAATGTTGTCGTTGCAGGCCATTGCCGTATAGACGAAGTCGCTTGACTCTGACGCAGCATTTGTAGATGCAACTCGCTCGTTAATCATTTCAGCCAAAACAGTAAAACTTGAAGGCGAGCAGGCAAACATAGGGGGATGGTTACCGTAATGATAATGCTTACGTACAAGCCTCAGGTAGTAAGACATAATATGGCTAATAAGGCGATATTTCCACATTACTACTTTAGTCTACATCACAGTTGTTTTGAGACGAAACAAGCAGCTTGTGCTACCGCACTAAACTACGTAATACGTCACATTGAATAGGCCTCATCAACGTTAAACTCGGTCACATAACTACGGAAATCAGATGTTAACACACGAGCGTCTGTTTTCAATTTCCTATCGGACACTGTTGTGTGTCACGTTCATTGTTTTGGTACATTGCCTAAAACTGTTAACATGAGATAAAGGATTATCAGCGAAACCTAAGCTAAGAGTCAAGTTTGTAATGAGATACTTGTGTGATGTAAATACACACAGGTGTGCTGTGCGACACCTTAATGTAGCCCGGGCCTAAACGAAGCCAGGGCCTAAATGTAACCAGAGCCTAAATGTAGCCAGTGTCTAAATTTAGCCCCAGCCATGTACACATGTTGCTCACCAGGCCTAAATGTAGTCTCTTTGTGCACGTAAATGAAGCCCGGACTACATTTAGGTACGGGCTTGGGACTACATTTAGGCCCTGGCTTCAGTGTAGGGCTGGATCTACATTTAGGCCCTGGCTACATTAAGTTACATGGCCGGGGCTACATTTAGGCCCTGGCTACATTAAGGTACAGGGCTGGGGTTACATTTAGGCACTGGCTACATTAAGGTGCATGGTTGGGCTACATTGTGATTAAATTTACTACAAGAGGTAAACGGTTGGAGATACATTGATGCCCTGACTACATTGTTGGTACAGAGTTGGAGCTACGTTTAGGTTTCGGGCTAGGTTGTTTTGCTACCTTTAAGTGCCGCGCCCACGTGTATCAAACATTGTGGCGAGTTTGACTGCTCTCCGGGGAAGGTCGTTTAGTTCTGAGTACTGTTTTGGCTAAGTATTCCTTCCAAAATTACATTACATGTATAGGCCTAGATAATGTTTAAATAAAAAATATGCACACAGCCTGCCATCGGTAAACGGTCGGGCAAAGGATTTATCTGCACATCATCTGTCTTGAGTAACTTGTCTGAGAAAATGTGAATCATTTTGGCTCTGAAATGTGTAATTTAAATGTACCAACAAATTCACACACTGACAATAATATCAAGTTGCTGTTTTCATCAAGCAAATCATGTATTCTTTGATGTGTATGAGGTTGGATTCATTTTTTATGTTGCAATGACCCACACTAGTCAAACTTTTGCACATGGCGATGACATACACCTAGATGGGTAATAACAATTTGCGTTGACGGTCATTTAAAGGGATTGAATGACCCGTAGTACACATTACAGTGCACTTTGAAAACATAATGCTCATCTCCCCAGGCGATACCATTACCCTAGAAATGAACTTTCAGCACTTGTCTTCCCAAGCATTTGTTAAATGCAAATTGGGGGCAACTAAAATAAATCTGCATGCAATACACATTTTTTTCTAACAGTATTCGTTTCTACTCCCAAGCATATATGAGAACAGAAACATTAATGGCTTGTCCTTTTAGAGATCGTCTGAACTGGATGTTTTTAAATTGCCTCTAAAAAACATGGCCATTACTATAATTTCGTTTAGAGATTCTGGCACCCCGTTACAGAAATGAGAGATTTCGTTTCATCAGTACATGTCTCGAAAATGAGGAGTCGATTAACAAACAGCTGACTCCCTCGAATATATATTATTCGAAAACACCGCCAATTTAACGGGAACATTATAAACCAAAATTTGCAAAGATACGTTTTTGAGTCACACGGCATCTCACTCGTGGCTCAATTTTGAAATTGGACTTTAACATCGGGCTCCTCTTTCCGGTTTTACGGTCACCATCTTGCGATATTACAAAATGCAAAGTGAAGAGTACAAACATATTATTTCCCGTATTATTGTCGTTCTCTCGGTGAATAAACATCGGGTACAGACATACTCAAACAATCAACGCTTAACCAAAGGGATCCGCATCGATGTTGAGCAGTTAACATTGGGGATGCTATCCAAATACATACACTGCCGTAGAGACTATGTAAACATGGAAACGATTGCCAGTTTCTATTGCTCTGCGGATGAAGTTGCGCACAAAAATGCACAGTTTTATGGTAAACCTAAGACTTGGTATGCTGCCGATTGAACAAGTCAAGCGGGAATTAAAACCAGGGTCGCAGCAATTAAGAAGAGATTACATCAAGCTTTCATTATCACGGAGGTCCACTTTACCTTTCATGGGCTTGCCTCTTTTGAATAAAACAAATCTGACCAGACATAAGAGAAAAGTCGATTAGAAGACAGGTCTCATTTGAATGGCTTAAATTGTACAACTTCCATATCTCATTATTTTAAATAATGATAGCAAGCACCTCGGTCATGAAACAACACAGAAAAATACATTTTTATGATGATTGCTTTTAACAAAAGAGCAGTAACCCTCAAGTAACTGGAGAATGCAGTGTTAAGTTTTTCGTGTTAATTAAACAAATGGATGACGGCAGTTCAACTTCGTTAATTTATAATGCATAATGCACGCTGAACTAGTTGAGTTCATTCCAGACCTCCAGACGAACGTCATCAAGCAAGATGCAATTAGTTGAAAATGAACAGGTGGTTATGCCAATTAAATATTTCATACTGTTCCTTGTTCGGGGAAAAAATGCTTAGTTCATCGGTTTTTTCCCCACACTATTCCGTCTATTGATACTCTACAAGCAGAAACTATCAGACTAACAATTCCCGGCTCATAATTGATCTTGTATTCCGGGTCCCAGGGGGCCTGGCCCATTTCTGGGTCAGGCTAACCCACAAGAAAGTAGTTAAAAAATGGGTCACTTTGACCCATCTCTTTGTGATTTTGACACAGATTGCAGGTCAAACGGACCCAGAAATGTGTCAGGCACTACGGGATCTGGATCAATTCTGACCCGAAAGTATTCAGAGTGTATAACATATTGTTTGTTTCAAACCCAGTCCTTATTAATGGGAAAGATATGACTTATTTTAAATGATGTAATTAGTTTAATTGATGTAATAATATCGGGGATAAATAATACTTAATGGCGACTATGTTTGTACAAAACGCTTGCAAGATCACCTTGGTGTCGGGGTACCGTTAATAAGTGTCTTCATAAATTTCTTCATAAAGTTCTTGTCAATTTAGTGGCGTATTTGTTTAGAGGCTGAATGCTGTACAAATCTTAATTCAGACATAAAGCGATACTTTCAAAATAACTTATGTGTGCAATGTGAAATAAGGAATAAAAATAAAGTGTACAATAAATTCAAAGTAATGTCCTTGTGCTACCTTGTGAATAACACTTTTGTCTCTATTGGCCTTTTAGAAATACATTGATAATATTGGTCACCCAAATATTCAATAAATTAGAGTATCTGTTTCACACGATTGAAACAACAGTTTTTCAAATGATGGGTATTTTCGAAGTGGCAATAATCATGTTATAGGAAGGTTTTTTTAAAAAAGCTTATCATAGATAAGTATTACAAGTATTTTCCTCAAATAGCTGCCAGCGAGGCAGCTAGATCTATATAGTAGATATATACCCAACGTGGAGCAGCAGATCTGTACCCACGTTACCCTATATCCTTTCATTTATTATTTTTTACCAAGCTCTATCTCTCTCTCCTTTTTTTCCGTTGACTCGTTCGATTTTTCTGCGCTCAAACGGGCACGATAATCAATTACACTCTATTTGGTTGGCGGGGAATTAATTTCATAAACAAATTATGCTATGTATATTTTTAACGCTTTATATTAAGAAACAGACGGCTGTTTGATTTTAGCAGATATCTTTCTCAAAGGTGTTGTTCAGGATTGGTAGAGCTGACGAAATAGTCGCAGACACCGTTCATATTACGCGTGATCAACATACATAAAGAAAAAATGCTTGCAAATTTGGGCATAATCCTATGTGTAAGTCGGGAGAAAATAGTGAAAACCATGCACAATTTTCAGTATGGAAACACATTGTCGCTAATTTTGGTTGTAACAACCGAAATCAATGTTGACTTGAATTGAATTGGATTGAAACCAGCTGTTGCGTTTTCTTTGGGTTCTCATCAATACAGTTTTCTCGAACACAACTTCATTACAGAGGGAAATATTTTAGAGAAAAATATGGCTCCCGTATGAACTTCATAAGCAGTAAGCTTTCAGACTAAAATTAAACAATGACATTTTATCATTAATCCTGTATAATACCTTTACGTTGAAACATGTAAGTAAAAATACTTGGAGGTATTCTGGGTAAGGGTGTATCAAAAGCGCGCTGCGCACAACTCTCAGCGAATGATAGCCTTTCACGCGTGCAAGTTTAATCAAAGATGGCGGCCAATGCAAGGGGTCTATAGACATTTCCATTGTTGATAAACAAACTGCGCTGGTTGGCATGGAAGGCCGAATGTTAGCAAAACACTCAATCCTGTTAACAGATGTTTCAACACAATTCAACATTTTCTGCAAACTTTCAATTAAGTAAAGATCTTCTCATGATTGGTTGCTTTGTTTCCAACAAATTCAACACCATTTTTGAATATTTGTGTAACATTGTTAAAAACTGTGGCTATCCGTTTTTGTTTTGCATTTATGTCTTTCTATAGTTTTCCGATCTCGGTTGGCAAAAACTTGGGCTGTGACGTTGCAATAGAAAGGTCTATACATTGACCTACGTTATAATGGAGATCAATGGGTCTATAGGCTGGGGGCAACCTCGAACTCGACGCGCCATTTTCTCCCAGCATGTTTTGCTCACTGACGAGAGGTATCGATACTGCCCAACGAGGCTAAGGCTGGGGGTACATCGGGAATTCTATTGGAAAAAGTATGCGCGTGAGTACACAGCTGATGGGAGGCTGCAATATTTGCTGCCCGAGGAGCCTACACGTGATTGCATTATTATTCCTTCATTGACAATTATAGCAGTGAGTAGATTTATGAATTAATGGACTTCTTTCATCAATGTAAGACTTCTACATTAATGGGCAAATGGATAAAGCGAATTGCTTTGTGAGCTGTCACGCGTCGGTATCATATTTCTGGTCTAGGCCTATGGGTAGCAATTCAGATAACACTTGAGAACCATTTCAGCATGGTTTCAGCATTAGTCGCATGACATCATTATCATCATCCCAAGATACCACAACAACCACTGCTGGATATCAGCCACTTGGAACTAGACGAGAACCGGGGCTACATTAAAAGCCATCACTGAATATGCACCACGCAACGGGTTTTACCTCGTTGGCCACAATTCAAATGTATAGTCTGAGTTGTATAATAAAAAAAAAATGCTGTTGACGTTGTAAGACTTCCAATTTGCTTGTGACCACAATCTTCATTTAGCCATTTTGAACAAACCAATATATCTGATGATGATTTCCTCCCCCTTTCAGGTTATCTATGCGTTCAATTTACAAAGAGGCCCAATTCTGAGGTCGTCGTGCCGGGACGAAATGAGTGGGTCGTCTGTAAATATTATCTTTTGCATTGGAGTAGTTCAATTATATATGGGTGCTGGTGAGCAGTATAGCCATACTCAAGATATTGCCGGTCGAGTCGTGGGGTTCGATATTTGCACCGCAAACTAAAGAGCGAGTGCGTAATCTACAAAATTGAATTAACAAGGCTGAGAACGAGGTAAAATAATCTATAAGAAATGATGAAAGTCGTTTAGTATGGCTCAAAATACCTGCAGCAGTTCGGAGCTGAAAGATAAATAGTCAGAATTAATTATTTCACATTCTTCAGGTGTGATGATAAAGGGACCACCTTCAAGGCCGGTACAGAATAACAAACAGAACATTTTGCTAAACATATTTCTGCTAAGCAGTAAGTAAGAAACCATACACATACGGTACATTGTGATACGGTATGTTGGCTGGTGAGCAAAATTGTGTTGTGCTTGGTTAGTTTTTGTTATTAGCTCTATGAAATTGAGCCTTAGTCATTTGGTCTGGGTTACGTAAAAAGGTCGGTTTAAAATAAAGGTACGTTGTATTGTGGACTGCTATACGACAACAATCTAATAAGCTTTGTGGTAACACCATTTATAGTACATGGGGAAAGTCTCTCTATATGTTGTGGTGGTTCTCGACAGAGCCGGTGGTGAACAACTCGAAATTTCCATCAATATGCGTGATCGTCTTCAGGAGAAAGATGATGATTGCTCTGAGGCAAGAATGATGTGTCTTTTCAAAATGATGCAAGGCCGACTCGGCCGAGTCTAAACTGACGGCTTTCCCGCAGTGCAAGCTACGGACGGAAAGCCGAAAGTCTCATTCTCCAACATTATCGCTGCAGCCAAAAGCCATAGCCGTAGCCGCTTGATTTGAAAGCGGCTTAATCCAAAATTGAACTTTGAAGAATTAGAAACAGTCTGGTTCTATTCTTGTGTGGTGAGAAACAATAATCGTGTCTGACTACGGCAGGGAACATGTTCAGATAGCAAAGGTCTGCATAGGCCATTATTATGCACGTTCATTTCAGCAAAGCTTGCCCCGAGTGGTCAAGAGTGATCGTGGGTAAGCAGACCAACGGGATTCTGCCTCTCAGCCCCTCCAGTCCCAAGACCTCCCCGGGTCTGATGGACACGCTGGAATAACACTGTAGTCCACAACGAGCACCCAATCGAACCGGTAGCGTACAAGTGCATCGCAGACTACAAAAAGAAATACCTTGGGAACTTAGATAACCAAACATTGCGGTTGATAAACTTTGTAGAGGAGTTAATGAAAACATAAGATCGCGAGTAGACCTAGGCATATTATAATATTTCTCTCTCAATTTTTGTGTGAAATAATTTACAGTTAAGATGTACCCGTGTGGGTATCATGCAAAAATAGAATGATTTGAGAATATCAATAAATTGTGAATTATCTTAAACAAAATGATACAAATTTTGGCAATAATTGTTATTCTAACAAAACTCCACAGTCCGATTACTAAAATGAATATAGCCAAATAGGCATCAACTGGTAACATGTATTCCAAACAGAAGCTGACTGCAACTATTTTTTACATTGAGCATGCACTAGTCAAAGACTTCAATTGCTTAATTACTAAATTGTTAAAGTAGTAGTTAAGTTTGATTTAAAAGTACCATATAATAATTGTTAATAATCGTGGCCATTTTTTTTAAAGGGTTTACAATCAATGAGGGTAAAGTGCCGTTTCATACAAAGTCGTCACAATAAAACAAGCAACCTTGCGCAACTCCAAGTAAGGGTCATGAGGTATGAGGTACTCGCATAATGCACCTAAAAAGAAAAAAACCTTTGAAAATAAGGTTGCCATTACTTTGCAAAAGAGCGAAATACAAATGGAAACTTACGAGAAGGCAACACGTTCAGATCACCCTCATGTACGTCACTCGTCACGTACTAATATTGTAAACGCTTGATTGGATCTTTGCTTTATGGATTGGTTATGTTGCCATTCTGAATCCCGGGGGTGCACCACGGATACTAGTAACGCATCGGTGCAACGCTATCCTGTATTATCATGAGCTTCGTGCTTGAATTGTCAAACCGTGAAAATGCCACTCAGAGCTGTCCATAAAGTATAATCGTCCATGTCAGTTTTCTTATCATTAAAACCGTTTCATATCTATGGGGAATGGTTGCTTTCAGAAACATGACTTCCTGCAACTTGTAAGTCGGAGGAAACTGTAATCTTTTTATCAAACCCTGCTTAAAAGTACCTCTTCCCTTCTGAGCCAATTTTCTGCTTGGGTTGTTGCCGACGGATACGAGTTTCTCCCCAAGCCCTGCATGCGGCAATTCACGAAAAGGAAGTTGGCGATAAGAGCCAATCCAACTTGCAGCCATCTACCTGACAATCGACACACACACAAGGCCCTGCTATGATTTGCAGTTTCAAATTAAATTTGGCGCCAGACAAAAAGAGCGATGCTTTCAATATATGATATGATTAATGAAAGCCAAACTTGTTCCATCTTCAAATAATCTTGAAACGTGTCGTATACTCTTGGAGGAATTTGACTTCATTTTGTTTGTAAAGAATATCAATTTTAGCTATCCTCTTTTTTTCTTTTATTTTTTGATTTAATGTTTATTTTTCACAAGACATCCAGCAGTTCAACCGCCAATAACGGGATGAATTGGAGAGAATGAAGAAATGTTCAGTTTCGGATGTGGGAGGAAACACTCAGGCAAGGAAAACCCACGTAATTAGGTAGAGACAGAAATCCCAATCCACTTACAAGAATCCGGCCTGAGGCGGGATTCGAACCGGGGTCCAAAAATGAACGGCAGGAAAGAAACCTCCAAGCCAACCGGATCCCCACACGGTTAAGGTTAGTGAGTCTGAAGAAGGGCTTGTGGCGTTTCAATGCCTCGTGACACATGGCCCAACATGCTTGATACAAGTTTAGTGTGTTCTTAATGACCTCCTACAAAAATAAGGAACAATAATCAAAATCAAGATTATCTCAATTCCTATGAATTACACCCAATCTTCCAAGAAATCTCACGATATATCAAACTAGAAATATCCATTCACTTTGTCTTTTTTTTCATTAATGATGTCAACCATTAAATTAAAGGTACAATTTATTTAAATTATAATTTAGTTATTGAACCGTCTGCAGCTGTCACACATATCCGCTGTACTTCAAGTTCAACATAAACAGATGCTTCCTTCAGTGTATAAAAAATAATGTCACGTATCAGGAGATTGGATTACAGAGATTTGAAAAAAATTATACTCGTTGTCAAGAAAGTGACAAATTATCACCACTCGAGCGGAATAGCTCACATTGACAAGGCACATGACTTGTCATTGTGAGAAATCGTGGGCAATATTTGGCTCGGTGGAATCCGCTTGCGTGTAGAGGTTTTACAGTCACGTGATGTTATCACGTGACTGTGTGTTTGAGACGCCATATTGCCGGTCAATGACCAGAGGCAAGATCACAGTTCATTACCGTAACCATGACCGGCAAGATGGCTGCCGTTGCGGTAGTCGGGGCCAGTGACGTCAGCTGAAAAACCTCTATAGTGGCAGCGTTAAATCGTGGGCTGTAGAATGTTAAACCAGAGTGTTTTGAGTTGGACAAACAAGCTTTGTAGGGGGATCGAGTAATCTCCACTCAGTAAGTTTGCTTGATTTGTAAACTTGGCATGGTAGTGGATATCGTTGACAATATTTATGACATGGTTTAATTTGAATACCAACACGACAGCTGCAAATGGCCGA
Source organism: Pycnopodia helianthoides (assembly GCA_032158295.1). Lineage (NCBI taxonomy): Eukaryota > Metazoa > Echinodermata > Asteroidea > Forcipulatida > Asteriidae > Pycnopodia > Pycnopodia helianthoides. Next base: position 8,704,421 of record CM063250.1, on the reverse strand, counting down.
GCCAACTCGTCCACCCAGCACTGTGTAAATGTTTGTAGTACAATAACAAACATTTTGGTTTGAGTGAAAGTAAATTATTTTTGTCTCATGTAGAAGACAAAATGTGACAAATAGATAACAGGTGCTTTACACTATACTTAAGGTAGACGTGTTTTAATATTCACCACCTTATGGAGACCAAATACAATATAAACAATAGGTCTCCGCATGAGACTTCCATACAGAGGGATGTTCTGAACAAAAAAGGGACAATAGGCGGTCCCGATTGCAGGTGTTTACCAAAGAAGGGACCTACAACAAAAGGGACATGTAGGATCATTTGTTGGGTGAAGGTTCCCAGTCGGAAAGTGTGTACAAAACCAATAGGAGCCGTTACCAAAAAGTTAAGTACAAACAAAAGAGGGGCACAGGGGTTCCCATATTGCAGTTATTTACACACTGGTGTGTGTATGGGTGTTTAACTGCTACGTACGAAGTGTAGAACTGATAACAAATGAGGTCCAAACAGTGTAGGGACTTGAAACACTATGTGGACTTACACACGTCCACACAGTGCTTTGACAGTGTTAAAGAATATGATTGTCCTTAAGTGTACAGAACAAAAGAATGTCCACAGAGTGAATGCAGGGTGGGGTTCTTATAGGTGAAATACAAAATGTGTCAAAAACTACTTTCCAGTTCGGGGAACAACCGTGGGAATTTTCGGAATACGTTTCAAAATGTACATGATTAAGTAGTCTAGTACACTAAATCAAACGAGAATATTATATTCAGCAACACAAGTGTCCAAAGGAGGTACTTGTGCTGCCAGTTGTATCAGCATTATCCTAAAATGACAGTGACCGGAACGCTTGGTAACTATAGCATTATGGGTTGTTGTCAGTCTGGGACGATTTCCAATAAAGAAGGCATCAATACTGCAGAGTCGGCAAGAGCACCGGAGGCAAAACCTGTAAGCTCGCACGAATCCATGAAAATGTGATGAGCACGGCCCAGTAAGCTCTCTGGCTTCGAGAAAACCTATGCAGGTTTGTCAGCAATTTCACGGCACTTTTTTCCTTGAATTTCACACTTGATCTATATAAAAGGTCTATATATACTTCAGTCGGTTATGACTGGTCCTCTATTGGGTAAAGTCGGATATCGGTTGGCAAAACTCTTCTCATTCAAGGAAAGTGGTTCACACGGTTAACTCATTGATTCACAGTGGACTCATCAATAATTTGATTTGATTTGATTTCATATTTCCTTTGCCGCTTTATTGTGCTTGGTCACGTTGATAAATGCTGCATGAGTGGAACCTTTTAAAACATTCACAATCTAACTGCATATTTTGTTTGACCCTGTTGGACTGGGGACTGTACTAGTAACCCAATTATGCTTTACTTGGGTATCAAGGTAGTCATACAGTTCGGGTGCCGAGTTACCATCATGGTGATGGATATTGTTAAAGTGATGACAAGTTCCCAGACGGATCCCTAGTCTGGCCCGTTTGTTTCAAGTGAAGAACAATGTTCGTTATGACTAAAATAATTAGTAAATATGCAAACAAGGACTGATTACCGTCTTAAATCTCGATGGCATTATTATGCATATGTAGAGGTCTGGCTTAAGATGTGCTCGTGTAGAGTATAACACAAATTCCTCAGTTTCAGAGCTGAACAAAAATTCACGGGAAAGGAATCGACTTTATTAATCATGTTATTACGGCACTTATGTCAATCTTAAGTATCGTGGTCTCTAATTTATTCAGAAATTTACTTTCTGTTATCGCTCAACCGTTGCTCGGTTCAACTAGGTTGAAATGGAACCAGTCCAGCCCAACTGGACTCCTGGTGAGTGTTCGATGGAGCCGGTCATTGAGAGTGTCAGCGTGGCTTATTTCGACTCGGAGACAACGTCACATCCACTGTAACTGTAACTTGAGTTCATACTAGGCCTATACGTGAGGTTTTTTTTGTTACTTGGACGAATTATTTTTATTCGGCATTATTATTAGAAAAAAAATTGAAAGCATTTCGTTTGTTCTTTTATGTACGTCTGAATCATAATATACCGTTTATTATTATTTTTTTCAACCCGTTGTTGTGTTTTTCTTTCGATTCCCCTGCGGGATTAAACTTTTTTTTCCCTGATCGGAATGTGCTGCTTTCGCATGTTTTCCATGGATAACTTCATTATATTTTCGGATCAGTTCTATTTACGGGATATTAAACAGAATGTGCGCTGACTTAATTGAATCTCAAAAATGCCCCCGATCCGAAATAAGTGCGCCTGGCACTGAAGTGGCCTGCCTGTGACGTCACCCGTCACCCGTCACCCGCTATTGAAGGCGTGAATGAGATGCTATGGAAAACCACTGTAGTTCAAGTTTATTAATGTTATCATACCAGTACATTTTATTCACATAACTGCAAACGTAAAAGCTACTACAAGGTTTTTTTGCTAATAGTGTCTAGTCACGGAAAGGTTTGTCTTTAAGGCCAATTTTAAACAGGTAATCAGCATAGCTAGCGGCTGTTGTGGTTGCGGTATATTTTGCAAGGCCCAGGATAATTTTGTGCGGGCTTTTGCTGAGAAATACTCTATCTCTCTCTCTTTCTCTTGACAGTTTATCATTAGGCATAGCGTGAGTCTCTTGAGAGACACTCTATCTTTGATAAAGATTCCTGAAATAACACACTGTTAAAACATAGGATACCATGGCTTGATCGCTGAGTAATGATATAGGCGCGGATGTCGTGCTGCAAGAAACCGCATCCAAACTTCTTGAACCAAGAATACGAGTTCCACCAAAGGAGTTATCTATTGGTAGATAAAATTGTCAAAGTAAGTTGGCAATTATCAAGGTCTTGGAAATTCTTTCAAGGAGTAAAGATAGAATAATCTTTTTGGTAAAAACGGTCGATGTATCAATAAAGTCTGTTGAATCATGGAGGTTGTATTCCTCCATGGTTGAATCTACCCACGTTAACAGACGCGGTACGAATTTTCGTCGAATGTATTCCAAAGCCCAGCAGAGAAAGAAATCCCTTTGTATTTTAAAGCGACGGTTACGAGATCCCGCAATTTGCAGGGAAGGACGGTGACTGTACAATCTACAGTCACTTCAATTTGGCTCCAGTCCAACCATGTGGAAATAGGACCATCTCCTACGACCCTCATCAGATTCTTTTAATTGGAAAATCTCAGTCTGTAATTAGAAGTCAGGCAACCGTTATGGTGTGCCTGGCTTCTGAACCTATGACACGGACAGGACAGTGATTTTTAAAGGGCAGCATAAACACTCTTGGTATATCTCTTAAATTAGGCGAGAAAAAACTCATTTTGAACGCTAACTCTGATGATTATGTTTAAAATGGTACTAAGTACCACGTGGCGTGTTAACATGAACCGTGTGAATAAAACTCTACGGATTGGTCGATTTCCAAAATGTAAAAGTCGCTACGTCTAAAAACTAGGCCTCTTCTCTGAAAATGTATAATGGCAATTTGTCAAAACGTTGCACGTTTGCTTATACATTTCTGCGATTATCAATGTGGTGTAATGTGGTGACTAGCCGCATGTGCCCCTTCAATAGGAATTGAGAGTCAACTCCCTCAACTGTTTTAACAGGTGTAGCGCTTGGAGATCAGACTCGCTGTCAAACCGAAACACGTGCTGTATTTTGAAACTTTATTGAGTGAATAAGATATGGACATTTTTTTTAATATACTAATTTTGTTTAAAATAAAATAAATGCATCTTATACAATAATATGCAAACTGATGATGACGATTTAGGGTGGTACCGGTAGTGTTCTGCGAAGGAGTCCACTACAGCTTTATGGTGGGTATTTTCCCCAGAGGTGATAATGAAATAGGATGGAGATTTCTCCCGCGTGACTTGACGCAATAATCATCTGCTCCCTCCAGTCACTCTTTGTCTCAGGGGGATCTTACGATGCGTTGCCAGGACAACGAGTATAAGACGTCAAATTAATTGGTTCTTTTAGTTCCTTTTACTAAAAGTCATCTTTCTTTCTTTTCGAATCAGGGCGCTAAGTTAATTTGTAATGAAAACGCAAATTACAGAAGCGTTGAAGTGAGATTTGAAGCTTTGCAAGGTGGGTGGAGTGATTAGCTTTATGGGTGACAACCACGCGCAAGTAATCTCTTTTCTGAAGAAGCAGTGGTTCTGAGAAGCACCGGGGTGTGAGATAGGTCTCGACGTTTCGTCCAGTTCACTCTGATTGTCTTCACGGGAAAGTTAGTTTTTGTATAACAATCAAGTCTGTACAATCAAGCTTGATTTGTATCACTTATTTCCAGAATTAAAACAACGGTTTCTAGTTTTCCACACAATAGACCCTATTCTTGATAGCAAAATTCTGAAAATTACCGTTCGAACAACTCGTGGTAAAAGTAATGCAAACGTAAGTATTCAACTTATGTATGGATCTGTTCGAGTCAGCTTTCTCAGCCTCAAAACATTTATTTCTTAATATACAACAGACCTTTTGGAAACTAAGGCTTGGGGTTTGGACTCTGGCTTAGGCTTCATCAGTTATTTAGGAGACGTGCACTTTCCATGCGGGATTTCAAACATGCAGACGGAGCCCAAGCCGGAGCCCAAGCCGGAGCCCAAGCCGGAGCCCAAGCCGGAGCCCAAGCCGGAGCCATGGTTTCAAAAAAGGGCATAATACACCTTGAAGTTTCTATACTTCTGATAAACAAACCAGGCTGGTTGGCATGGAAGGTCGAATGTTAGCAAAAAATTCAATCGTGTTAGCGGTTGTTGTGACCGAATTCAACATTTCTTCAAACTTTCATTAAAAATAATGCATTCCATTATTGGTTTTCAACACTATTTTTAAATATTTGTGTAACATTGTTAAAAACTGTGGCTATCTGTTCTTGCTTTGCATTTATGACTTCCCATAGTTTTTCCAAATTGGTTGTTAAAAACTCGGGCTGTGACGATTCAATAGAAAGAGGTCTGTATATCTATAAGCATTAACAATGGCCTTGAACGGCCATCTTTATTAATTTTACAGGATCCTTAAAAAAAAAACTTAATAGCAATATTAATACTGCCTCTGTAACCGAATTGCCACCCTCTGTCCTGCAGTGCTGAACAGTCAAAGTGAAATGTAATTACAGCCTTTATTACGAAATTAATATTTATAAATATTTTAAAATAAAAGTCGACGTGAAAACCTGGCGGCGGTTTGAAATAGCCATAATCACGGAAACGAAAACCCTACGGCAATTTGAAAAACAACCACACAAAACAGTTTTATCAACCCGACGGCAGTTTGATAAAATAACCACACGTTTGTGCGAGGTGTATAATAATTATAATGGTCATTTGAATCTGTGGGAAAATATTTTCATCGATTTCAATATGTGGAAAATCTAATATTTGAACAGCTCAGCAAAATTAAGAGAACACTTTCTGGAAAAAAATGTTCGTGTTAAAGGAACATTACAGAATTGGTTTTTGCTAACAAAACAGTTGCTGGCAGTGTAAGCACTTGATGTAATCCACCATATACATAAACTGACAAACCTGTAGAAGTTTGAGATCGATCGGCCATCTGGATCACGAGAAAATAGTGAAAAGCCGATTACACATTTGCATGAAATCATATAGATTCAACAAATGAATCAAACGCTCACTGAGCGATAAACTCCAATCGGAAAATTAGTTTATTCATTTTTTCATCAAATATGGCATTTCAGACAGAAATATTTCAAGGGATGTTTTCTACTATCATGATCATTAGAATGTGTAAGTTTTATGTAAATCTGTGATCAAAAAGTATATTTTACAAGTTTGTTCTTACAAATTCTGTAATGTTCCTTTTTAAAAGCTACGTGAGTGTTTGTGCCACCGGAACCAAAAGGATTGCGTAGTATGGACGTCAAGGTGATGTTTATATGTTTCTAGCCAGTTTAATTTATGCAATATGCTGCTTCACATTGAACATGATTTCTACTAATTGAACTTCAATAGAAACTATTAAGTTTCTGAACCATTAAATAAATTTCACAAATATTTATAAAAAACAAAAAAGACATTGGAAAATTACTTAAATTGTCATTGAGAACTGTTATTTATGAAAGTCAAACTGATTACTCCTCAGAGAACAGAAACGATGATCGTAGTATTTAAATTAATGGTAAATAGAAAAACATGATTCAAATTAATCGAGGCTATTAATGCTTAGCATGTGAATGTACTTTGCTAATAAAGTTTTTAAAAAAGTGTTTCTAGCCAGTTAGCCTATTAATTTTTACAGATTTACAGGTGGCGAATTGGTTTTTCCCCAGACGATGTTGGTTTAGCTATACGGAACGTGCAGCGAATTAATTTTCAACAATGTCAAAGAAAAAAATGATAAATTCTGACAGACTGCACGCTAGACTTTGTCCAGGTCTAGGTGTTTAGATTTGTGATTTAATTAGTATCGCCTCGGTGTGTTGGCAGGTGCGAAACGACCGCGGACCAACGTCGCGTCGGGCTGGGGGAGCTATCCGGCTGTATTTCCGTCTGTACAGACGAGGGGTAAAACATGACAAGCAGTATTTGACTAAATCGTTCTGCGGGTGTCGATCCCACCCCAAAGGACTGTCGCATTTTTTTTGACAATAGTATCGATTGTGTGTTTGTTCCAGAGTCAACTTATAACGCACAAGCGATTCGTCCGTATGAGTAGGATGTCGATGAAAAAACACCTTGAGAGGGAAACAAACTGTCCGGGGAATGACCTCGATAAGTGACGCTACGTTGGAGGCTGGCAGCTAGATATCACAACCTGTCCCTGTCCCGTGTTAAAATTGCCATCAAGTATAGACCTTCGGATGGTTATGGTTATGCCAGTCACTCCGTGCAAGCAAAGACCCGTATGACCTCATCAGACTCTTCTATGATGCCCTAAATCATGAATTTTCCACTCGTCCAAACTGATAAAATATACATTGGGGATGTAGTATTTTTTCTTAACTAAATAGTGCTTAATTTTATGAATCTTTCTCTTAGACAGTGTGTAAACCCATCTTATTAATATGTATTTAGTTATAATTTTTTATTATTGGCAGGTGTCTGGTTTCACACATCTTTTGATGACAGTTTTCAAACTTTTGTATTTCCTTGAAAGCCCCTGTTCTGCTTTCATTCTTTGTAATGTATAAATAATTAAAAGTAAAAATAATAATAAAATAATTTACATCTGGTGAGAATTGCTCTCATCAGGGCCCGTTCACTACAATTTGCAACCCTGTGATGCTATGTATATGGCCGCTGGCCTTTATAACTCTCTCAACAAAACTGAGAATCCTAATATCAGATGACCTGTAGGACAATCAAAGCACGTGAACATATCTGATTGTGTTATCTTCTCTATACTCCAATGTATTGCATCCCTAATCTCAAGTTTTATCTACTTGGTTGTTAGCCGATGAATAATAAGACAAAGTATGATTCGAAACATCCTTTACTCTAAATAGACCTTATGCATTGACGTCATCCATCCGCCATATTAGAGGTAAACCGATGAGGAAACAATGAAAACGCTCAGATTTGTACGCGCGGCGCACATGATAGGCCAATGAACAGCCTCCTTTTGACGTCTAGGCGAGGACGCCCTACTCAAATGATGTCACGTGCATAAGGTATATTACGTCACTTATTGCAAGATCACGGGATTAATCACTGATCAGCTCCAGTTCAACACTTACATTGGGTCTCCATCACTTCAGGTCTAATATCATACGGCCATATCTTCTCATATATTAAAACTAAAATATTGCGGATGCCCGGTAACTTATTTGGTCATAGACTGTCTGGGGCTTCCTCGTTCATCCATCATAACATATTACCCGGAGAAAACCAAAGCTCAATTCGACTTGCACAGTCACCGGTCCTCGTTTACGAACTATTCATCGTGTTAAAGGGACACGCTGCCTTCGGAGTGGAAGCTTTGCTGCCTTCGGAGTGGAAGCTTTGGGCTATAAAAGCGTTTGTTATGAAATTAATATCGTTGGAAAGATGTTTTAAAAGTAGAATATAATGATTCACACAATATCCCTTGAAAATGTGTGTATTTTCCTTTTGTTTCGTGAACTAACACAGTCAGCCAATTCGTAGAGTCAAACATTTGGTTCTACAAATTGGCGGACCGTGTTAGATCACGAAATTAAAAGAAAAACACACAATTTCGAGATAAAAATGTGTGAATCGTTATATATTCTACTTTTAAAATATCTGTCGAACCACATTCAATTCATAACAAACGTTTGTTGTAGTCCAAAGCGTCCAATCCGAAAGCAACAGGTCACTTTAATGCGCGTACTTGAACATTTTCTGGAAACCATAGTTAAGATTGCCCACGTAGATTGCGAAAGCAACAAAATCACAAACTTTTACAGGATCCAACGTTCAGATCAGGTACCCACTACACTTGCATTTGCAGGAAGCCATACAGTGCAATCGGGACCTTACATAAAACCATTGATGTCTAAATCGAAAAGACCGCGTTTACCACCAATGCGAGAAACTACTTTTATACTCTTTGTTGCCCGTCTCTGAATTGTAAACGAAAGAATGAAGTAATGCACTTAGCACACATTAATCATCATCTGTGGCTGGTGTACACTCTGCTTGGGTGTGTTTTACGTTATTTTATATTAATGTAAGCATGTCATACGGATATGGCCCTGTGCTGCTACTGACCATGTAATGCTTATACCAAAATGACTAAATAAAAGAATAGTCGATTGATTGAAATTATTAGTTTAACAGATGATTCCACGTAAAGCTAGGTCTATGGCTAGATAGCTCAGTTGGCTTGTTAACCCAGAGATCATTGGTTCAAATCAGCTTTTCTTTGTTCAACCCCAAATTATTAAAATTTCACCCTGTCACTTTCCCCTGTGGTTTATCACCTAATGCTCGGAGCTTACTATTTCGAAATCAGTATAAAGTTCTGTGTAAATTTAGAAGCACTGCCAGAAGAATCTGCAAGTATAATAACCAGTATGCGCAGGTTCATAATTAACCTCAATCTAATGAAAGTCAATCGTTGCATTTATTTTTACATAGAAAAGGGTAACATCTGCATGATTGAGCAGTATTAAATCAGAAGTATCTGTGATATTGGGTCAAAGCGCTCTTTAAATCACCCCGTCGGTCTCGCCAGTTTCCTCTAGAGATGTGCTCGTCCGATTGGAGACTAACAATTTCTTAATGAACGAGTATTCTCTTCTAGTCTTGGATTACAATGATTAATGTGAGGAAATGTCAACCAATTGAAAAAATTTCATAATTCACTAATGGGTTGATTTGATTGCACATAATATGCCCTCGGTGAATTATGAAACTCGTGATGCTATGAGGATTTTTCAAACAAATTGATAGACTTAATATTCAATACACCATATTGAGTATTTGCTCAATGTATAGTTTGTCCAAAAGATTCTTTATATTATTTTCATTAAAACCCAATTCCTCCAGAATCATCTTCAGGAAGTTGTCTGGTTGTGGTGGATTGTGGACTTTGGGCCCAATTGTTCATCACTCGGCGAGACATCTCTAGTTCCAAATTGTTGGTGTTGATTTGGGCGGGGAACTATTAGCGCCATGGGTTGAGTGACCGTATAGAGTGGAGGGTTGTGGAGAAATGACGTTGCCTGTAGTAGGCAAGTGGGCCTGATAATTAGGGGAGACTCCTGCTGCCTAACCATTCAATAATCAACTGCGGTTTTGAATAATAAAAATTTATTAGGCAAGCCTACAATATGATATCATGTGATGGATGCATCTACAAAGTGCAAAGCTAACCTTCTTACTGTCTTGCCATTCAATGCCGTACGCAATCTGTACTTGTAGTGGATTCATCTGCACATTATGTACATAGGTTTGTATGAAGTTCTTTGCACATAATTGTACACAGTTTTTGTGCAGTTTCGTGCACAGTTGTGCCACCATAGAAATTCCGTGCGTTTGAATGGTTTCAAATGTATGGTCAACTTACTGGAAAATGCAACAAAGCGAAGTAAATGATAAAACATTTGTTGTTTCCATTCGGGAAACTATAATGTATGAAGATTTGAACTGAATATAGCCGGCCGCCAACGTTTCCCTATCCCGTTGCTAAGTCAGTGCGTCACACGCATGCGTATCTGTTGCACACACAGTTCGCACTCTGGCTCCAAACCGGGCATACGTTTTTGGTGTCATTTTACAAAAAAAATCATCCATTTCATCGTTTGAAAATATTTCTAGTGAAAGAAACGTATAACTCTTAAAAGAACTAGCGAGTCTTTAAATTATCTAACTTTTCTTGCATAAATCATCACAGAAAAACTAAAGCAGATCCCTTAGTGGAGCCAGGTTGTGTTAAGTGGACGTGGCTTACAGAGGAAGTACGTCACACTTACGAACAGGATAGAGGTTCAGACAGATAACCAGTAAGAGCCAAAATCGATGTAGCATTGCGCTTAGCTATAAGTATTAGAATTTCAGTATTTAGAATTTAATAAATTAGCTATCGTCGCATTTTTACGGAAAATTATTTCATGTAAGAAACTGCACTACAAATTTTGTTTCTGTTTCAAGAACTTTGCTTTCAAGTGCAATGTTTTCATCTGTGAAAGTTAGACTGATTAAAATATTTTCTGTATAGTGTACATCAACTGCAAGATTGAATCTGTATACCAATACGACGTCAGGTAGTTTCATTTCCACCTCCAACTGTAAAAAAAATTGTATATAAAAAAACAAATTATTGCATCAAGTGAAGTAACCTACTTTGTCTTAGAGCGTGAGCATTCTTGTTTTCGTCTAACCTTTGTAAACAAGCCAAATGACGTACTTAGGAAGTAGCGTTCTTATTGGCTTAATCTAATTTTGAGTTTTTGTTGAAATAACTCCACTGTCTCTTGATCTATTTAGAGATACCGCCATCGTGCGAACACCCCGTACCTTTAATTGAGCCGAACATCATGCTGAGCATCTGTATACATAATGCTAAGGGAGAAAAAGCGACCCGCAACACGGCCGAGCGTTCGCGTGGGAATACTGCTGGTCCCACCTAAAACGCCGTGTGTAAATACCGGGACGGCGCTCTGACGTGATTAAAAGCGAAGACAGCAGATCCAGGCGGAACCGAAACGCCAGACCCGATTCTCTCTAAGTGGAAACCACTTTAGATAAATTATATACGATAATGCCACCTAATGGGTGAACACTTCAGGAACCGTTGAGGATGTTTTGACTCTCCAACATAGGCAGCGGTGGGGGGGGGGGGGAGTCCGACTGAAGTGCAAACACTGACAGAGACGATCTGGAGGTGAGGGCCAGAGAGCCGCCGGAATACCCTCTGAGTAACCTCTGGGCGTGAGATGAATGAGGATGGAGAGCCTTTAAGACGCAGAAGATGAAAGACTGTTTCAAATTGATGTTCGCTGTGTCATGCTCAAAATCAAGATCGCTGTCCTCAAATCCAGTTTTAATTTGGGAAAAGGAGACGCAAGTTACAACCCATCAATTCCCATTAATCATTCACTCCGTGTATACACTCTACTTTATTCATAATGATTTTCGGTGAACATGTTTAAAAAGGATGAACAAAAAAGTAAAAGCTTTTGCAAATTGGTGGTAGAAATGGGAGGGGATGATATAATGGTCTCACGTTTCGATCCTATAGCAGAGTCTTTCGCATATACTTAAAAAATGATAGAGACTTTTTAATATGGTAATCAAGTTGCTGTGTCGAGGCCATTAGCACTTTTGGATAAATAAAAATAACACCACCACATTTATTTTTCCCCATATCAGAATTTATTCAGCTGGCCAGATGACAAGTTGAAGTATGATACTCTATCACTTTGGGAGTTGTGACAGCATCGTGGTCTCCCCCTGAGTACTACACACCTTCTGCATTCTCAAGTACACTAACGCAGGAAATCAACGAGTGCCCAATCGGGAAAATCCTCATTAATCTATGCACGAGAACAGGCAATCTGTAATAAATCCACGTCCTTAACGGTGCATCAAAAAGGTTTATAGCGACACGGAACGATTTGTAAAGAAACAAACGGCCGCGTCCGAAGTGACAGCAACGGCAACGGCTAGGGCTATTTGCTGGATCACCATGTCAACATGCAATGAAGCCCGGAAAGCCCTTAGCAACACCCTTAGCAACAGCCACAGTCGCAGTCGCAACTTTGGACACGGCCTAGTTTGTTTCAGCTCATTTCATTGCACCGTTTTGGAGAAGACAAAAATACATTGCGGATGTACGACTTAGTGTCTTAAATGGATCGTTAACGGTTTTAGCCTAGATATCAAAAGTACGCAGACCTTTTAATAACCAATAGGCTATGAGTTGTAGTCACTTTGACACTTGAGTAAACTGTATATAAAACAGTGTTTTACAACCATCATATTCCGATGCTTCAATGTTGAAGTACTTTGGATGTAAACTATTGGGACGGTAAATTACCTACTTTGACAAAATGATGGCGATGAGGAAGCTAAGAACGGCGAGCTAAAACCTCCCATAAATATTATTTTGGCTTAATGCAACCCCACTTTCAATACCACTGTGGAACATCTCAAAGACGCAATTACGGTTGTTCAAATGAGCTATGAGTGACGATGAGGCAAATGTATTTTATTATTCTCATTCCTTATACGTTCATAACAGCGGGGAATATTAAAATTGGTTCTCTCAGTTTTGTTTTCGAGTTCCCAAATCCTGGAGTCAGACTGAACAGTGTCGAGTCTAAGTCCCAAATCATTTGAGTATGGCTCGAGTTGAGTCACGAGACACGATTCACGAGTCACATGGTTTTATCATGTTTTTGAAAAAAAAACTTTAAAAAACATGACAGATATATACAACAATGTTTAAATTAAATTAAGAAAAAATACTACATGAATTATTTTGGCTTTACTTCTCATCAAAATAACTCATTAAAAAAACATTATAAAAACACAAACAATGTAGAGGCAACGTTTCTATTATTATTTTATTATTTTTACTTCCACGTTTTTGTTTTTGTTTTTCATTTATTTATATATTTTGTTAAAGTAGTAATCTTCTAATGAAGGCAGCATGACGCTAGTTGAAATATTAGTCAAACTCTTAGGCTCAAAAATTTTCGAACAGAAGAAATACACTCTCGACAAAATCCCGGTCAGGATGCACCCGGATTTTGGATCGCAGGGGGCCTATAGTCCACTGCTGGGTCAGTACGACCCAGAATTTGTGTCAAACTGACCCCTAAACTGTGTCAAACTGACGAAAAAATCAAAGTAAAAAAAAAATAATTTTAAACCAGTTTCCTGGTCAGACTGACCAAGAAATGGGTCAGGTCCGGAGATCCGGAATCCGGATCAATTCTGACCGGGAGGTTTTTAGAGTAAAGCTCTTCAAAAGAAAGAAAAATCACCATTCCCTGATACTGTTGTTAAAATTATTAGCGATCGAGTGGTGAGTCACAAACGTTGAGTCTGTTTCTCAATTCCTAGTCCAGTCCGAGTCTGAGTCCGAGTCATTGACAACCGTGACTCGAGGGGGAGTCCGGGTTTGAGTCGTCAAAAATGTGACTCGAGTCAGATTCGGGTCCGAGTGTGAGTCACGTATCCTACGTAAGAGGTATAGGCGTGTCAGAATTGACAGCTGTGGCTGTGGCTGTGGCTACGGCTTTGGCTACGGCTTAGGCTGCTTCAAAAGGCCTCCTATGCTTCAAAGCAATGCAAACTTGGTGATCAAGCCCCAGTCACAGCCACTACTTCGTGAGGGCCTATAGTTACACAAAAAGGTAGCAGACTATTTTCCACAGCAGACTCGTTTTATTGCATTAATATGAATACAAATTGCTAGGTGTGGGTTCACATCCAATCAAGGGTATTTTCTGCTTTTAAAGATTTATTTCCCCTCTATTTTGCGGTCTTTAATCTTTAAAGTGATACCACTCGTCGAAAGTGTCGTCCTTACAATAATTGCCTGTAACGGACTCGAAATTCACAACCGTCGATGATGTGGAGCTCAAATTGATAGCTTACATATTAATAAGAGATCCCTACAAAATGAACCATAATGTTCAATGTACGGTAAGTGGAGTAATATCAATAATATTTAACCCATGGATATTTCTGCATTTAAAATCACCAAAAATTAAATAATGAGTTAACCTATTACGTCTTTAAAATAGCGCCAATTTCGTTTGGCTTTAGTTAATGTATGTACTTTCTTTTTAAAGTAAATCCACTCTAAATAAATTAAACGTTCATCGGGAAGACTAAAAACAGAAACATTTTTTTTTTTTAAGTACTTTGAACTTTGATATCTTCACATACTCCTCATTTTAAAACGAGCCATGGCAATTTAACAGTCTAACGACTTGTTTCTACAATCAATCATTGTTCTGTTTCCATCCAGCATAGGCTGGGTGGCTTCATTAAGTTAGCTTTGATTGCATTCTTTCTCCGCAATAATAATAACTCAAAATCTTGGAATCGACTATTCGCTACAAAAGCAACACCGACCCTTCTGAAGTAAACAATATTCTCCGTTAGAATGGGGCAAAAAACTTACTGATACACAAACACAAGCATTGACCTGTAGTGCAGACTGCGGACATACGCCAAAGAGGTGAGCATAATCACAATAAAGCAAAATGCAAAGTGATTTAATATTGGACTCGATTAAAATGGATCAAAAGAACCGCTTCGCTCTCTCCTATCACGAGCATTTCGCAACAAAATCAGCAACACTGTTGATTTACTTCGGCATATCAGTCTCGTTTTAATGGGTCTGTAATTCGACTGCATGATTTGGACACTTTTCACTCGATCCGTTAAGCTCCGCCCCCTTACGTGTTGACCAATCACAACCTTGGCTACGCCACCGAAAGTAGAAAAGTAAACATGCGTGCTGCTTGCGTATGCTTTTAAAGCGCGCACGTTCATGCCGTGAGTGTGGCGTTAGAGATGTGTTGCCCACGTGTGCAGTGGTGAAGCAGCCAATGCTGCGATCGGTCAATATTTTAAAGGGGTGTGGCTTAATGGATCGGTCTATTGTCACCCGGGGTCGACTTATCGTGACCGTATAACAAAAACAACGCTGGAAAGTCTTCTGACCAGAGGTGCGTTGCAACCAATGAAGAGAATATATCGACTTGTAAACTAAACCTGAAACGGATTTCTTAACAACCATTTCACTACTTATAATCAAGCACTGACTAGGCCCTTTTCGAAACTACAACTTCAGTTGGGCTCCGTCAGTAATTTTGAAAACGTACTGGTACAATGTCGGTAACCTAGCCGAAGCCTTAACCGAAGCCTTAACCGAAGCCTAAGGCAGGGTTTTGAAAACGGTCAATTATTGCTGTTTAATGCCCCATGTGCGCAAACCATGATGACTGACCTTTATGAAAGTGGTAAACTATGCTTTTCTAATTTTCAGCTTTGATTTGGTTTCACTATCATCGTTGAGTTTGCAGAAAAGCAAAAGAGGGTTGCATTTTGATGGAATCGCTTAGTTTAATGGCATTGATCCGACAAAATAATCGTGTCAACTCAACATTTTACTTGATGTATTTTTTGTGTGGGCATGTAACAGAAATCAAACGAACGTTTACTGACATATCCGAATTCACTTAACTCACCAGCGGTTTCTTACGTGCCAGTTTATACGCCACTGGTTTACTTACACGATTAAATCATTCGATAACGTGTCCTGGAAATGGATCCACGTGCCCCGTGCCATTCTCAAGGTTCCATGATTTAACACGTCGGGTTCCCCTTCCGTTTTGCAATTTCCAATTGAGGTGTATTTTAGGGGTTGGGTGTTTGGGGCGAGCGTACTTTTATGACGAGATGTTGCACTATTGACTGACCATACAAATCCATTTTGTGCAGGCAAAGTTTACCATACATGGAACTTTGGCAGTTGGTCAGGACGATTTCACTACTTACCCCGCAAGGTTTTTCGTCTACATCTTGTAAGCCAAGAACACCGGGGCGAACCCCTTCTCTTTACGATACGTGTAACTGGGTTCTTTTACGTGCATTACACAACACACGGGACCTACGGATTTACGTCCCATCCGAAGGACGCAGCAATAATGGTTAAGTGTCTTGCTTAAGGACACAAGTGTCACAACCGGGACTCAAACCCACACTCTGCCGATGAGAAACACCAAAGCTTGAGTCCGGTGTTCTTATCCGCTCGGCCACGACACGCCATAAACTTTCAAACGGATCATTAGCATTAGGAATGTTATACCACTGCATAGATTTCTCTATATTCTATAACTGTGGGTTCCATTATTTTACAACGTGAATCCATATTCCCAGACCTACGCATGAGACGATATGTAACTACACGGTTCTTTATGCGATCCCTATTATTTAAAGTTAATATTAACCCAACCCAACCCCCATTATCAACATAGCACGAAATCTCTGTGTTGAAACCGCTACTATCCTGATATACTAGTACTGTCGCCATCACTTCTTCATTACGGGGCATTATGGCTGGGATAATTAATGGGCTATGTCCTGGATACATTAAGGTACAGGGTTGTGACGTCATTAATGCTCGAAATACTTCCATGTACAAGTTTGTGGCTTCATTGGTGCTCGAGATACATTCATGTACAAGGTTGTGACTTCATAGTGCTCGAGATACAGTCAGGTACCGTAGGTGGTGCACACTATGACAAGCTTGTCATCCCTCTCCACAATATACACACAGTTGCAATAACTAACGGGGATATGGGGGCACTAAGGGCAAGACCGCGGGCTACAATTAAGGTCGGGCTACAATACGGGTCGGTCTGCATGATCGACGCCAAGATATCACATTATAGGTTAGAACAATGAGAAGCATATTATACACATATATTTATAGCGCGAAATTACTTAACACACTCCCCATCTACCGCGTTAGCCATTTTACTGTTAATTTTAACCGCTTGAAATCTTTTCAATACCACATAAATCATAACAGGTCACTTGGATATCCTTATTCAGTGAAATCATATCCACGTGCGGATCGATTTATGGTGGTTCTGTGCAGCTGTAAAATAGACAGGCCTAAAACAGTCGTGCCAGATGTTGTACGGTTGCAGCGAACAGTTTGAAATATTTTTTGAGAGGTAAAACCACAAATCCATACACTGAAAAGTGCAATCGAAGTCGATCTGTTCATGTGATTTAAAGGCAGTGGATACTTTGGGAAATTACTCAATAAATACATGACCATAAAAACTTACTTGTAGGGAGAACCTAGGAGCTGCCGATAGTATAAAAACATTGTGAGAAACGACTCCATCTGAAGTAATGTAGTTTTTGAGAAAGAGGATAATTTCTCGCTGAAATATTTGAATCTAAGAAAGGCTTCAGGCATGAAGCCACTCTAGGTATTGAATTTAACATTTCTCACGTCACATTTTGAGGTGAAGGTTCAATAAGATTCTTTTGAATCACCTCACAGTAAATGATTAGCGCTTTCCAATGCATGTTTGAGCTGAATTTCATTTACGAAATATTACCTCAGTCTACAAAACTGCAAAGACAGTAAATATTTGTTCTTCCTCAAGTCTCATGTATCTTTCATTCATAATGATTACAAAACATGTATCCTGGCGCCGACATAATGCAATATGAGCGTTGCAAATTTCTATATGCGTTAAGGTACATCATCCGAATAAGACTTGTAGAACAGACGGTCGATTACAAACCACGCATACGTTTTTGATTGTTTGCCATTTGTTTGTACGATCAACTATGTATGTTTTCTCTACTTACAATTAAATGTTACATTTCCCCTGCCTATTGACCCCGTCACATTATTATTTATGTATGTTTATATAAACAAGTAATATAGTATTAAAACGCGAGGAACTTTGTTAATATGTCTCGATTAATTTTGTATAACAAAAAATTACGACGCTACAGTGAGAACTAGGTTTATGGGTAAAAACCCATGGTGAACAAACTCTCTTATGGAAGAATTGTTGGTTCCGAGAGGAAATGGGGTCGAGATATTGTTAATCCCGACGTTTCGAGCAGTGTGCTCTGCTCGTCTTCAGGAGGATGCTGGACTGCTGGTGAAGACTTAGTGTGATCAATACCCATAAACAATTGCGTAACTATATATGGGGACATGGGCACTCGTCCCTCCCCGATTAACGTCCGTGCTCCCCACATCCCCCACCACCTGTTGGCCACCTTGAAATCTGGACATCAACTTGAGATTAACAATTACCAGAACAAAATGTATAACTCAAAGTTTAACTGTTTTTCTACTTAACACGCAGACCGTGCATTTCTTTTACATCCACGTCAGATCATCTTTCAAAAACAGCAAATTGCATAACAAGAGCACTTGAAAGGACTCGTTTTAAGAAAAAGCAAAAAACAGAAACTTTATTTTACAATTGGCCAGAATCGCTCCCTTGATCAAACGGTGCAACCCCTTGTCCCCCAAATAATTTACCGTATTCTCGCCACTACCCGTAAATCTACTCAGTTATTACTTCTTATACCAAGCCTCAAACCTGTCTGGAACATAAGGTAATAGTAAGCAACAACCATGACTGAATAACGAGCATTCGGTAATCAAGACAGCAGCAGCCCCGAATCAAAACTATAAACAATTCTCCCGAAGGATAAGCAAGATATCATCACAGAGTGATTCTCTCCAAACTGTTGAGTATAGCAACAAACAATCGTCTCTTTAAACCATAGTCTCCCATCGGAATCTTCATCAGCCACACAGCCTAATTCTTCTCTCTACGTGGCCTGGACACCCTAATTGATGTTTTAGATTCAACAGCTTACTGTCCGGTAGTGAGCATCCCCGGATCGTAGACATGGATCAGTGCAAAGTCTAACTATGTACCGGGACTATTTTAATAACGACCCATCTTTACGGTAAAACACCGAGGTAGAGATGGAATCGTGTCCTCGGTACCATCATTTTCGTCTTACCCTCGTAATGTTTCCAAGAACTAAATCTTAATCATGCTGCAAGAGCAATCAAGAACACTGTACAAAACGAAACGGGGCAGCCCCGCGTCCAGCCTCAGTATGGTTACAACAGTATGAATGGGTAGACAATCAAGATGGCACCATGATTAAATGATGTATTTCATATAGGGCGCCTCCTTCGAGGGTAAAAATATACATATGAAATGTTTTGGAAGAGTGCATTACATTGCAACAACTTGGTAAGAACAACCAAACCGTTGACATTGCATATGGCATAAGGTGACACATGTTCTGGTATCGGACTGTTTGTACGAAGAGCAATGAACGAAGAGCAAAGACGACGCAATGTGAATACCCGTATACAAAACATAAGGCAAAATAATGTAAACTCTAATGATAACACATTAGTGACTTCCCGCTGTTACAATGTATACGATTATAATATTAAGTAAGCCTTCATCATCACAAAAAGGTCATCAGGTTTTTATTCTCTCCAACCACCCACAATGACAGACTGAGGTAGCAAAATTGAATCAATATCTATTACCAGCAGGTGGGGTCCTATAGTATACCACATGGCCAACTTCCTTAGCAAATCTACATCTTTGATATTTCTCTTCGTACAGGAGGGGGAAAAAATTGTCGATATCCAGTCTCCCGTTGACTGAGTGGATGGTCAATTTCCGATTGCCAAAGATGAAGTAATTATTCATCAGCCGTAGGTTTCACTTGATTCGTTTGTGGATAGTGATCTGGAGGCATTGTAGTGTACAGGTGGTGGGGCTTCGTGGAAGTGGGTACAGGGTTTTTTGTTGCAAGGGCGGGCCGACCAGGGGCCAGCAGGGGTCATCGGGTGTGTACGTGCACCCCTCACACAACTCGACTTGTAGCCGTCCTCTTCTGGTCCCTATACAAATAATCTATGAAGGATTGTCACAGGGATATGGGGTAGTGAGAGGAAAGAGTGGATAGTAGGGATAGGTAAGCCCTTGATGAGTTCCCTTTCCTATTTATCCACTCCTCGTCGAACAATTACTTCTAGCCTATATATAATCTATAAAGAATGACCCCGGAGCAAAGCACATAACCCGGGGCCTATGGTAGTGAGAGGAGATGGTTGTAGGGGTAGGTAAAACACAAATGTGTTTCCTTTCCCTATCTATCCACTCATCGTCAAACAAACACTTCCAGCCTATAATATCCACCTCTATATGCAGTGGTGGTTTGAACTGGATCTCAATATCATTGAATGAGACTGCCAAAAACGTTTAATCTTTAATATGTAATCATCAAATTTACATTCGGGGTCGTATGAAGTCTCAAACTTCTCAGTGAGTGGGTTTACTTTTTGCTCTGCGTTTAAATGTGATTTTGTTATAAATGAGTCTGAAGTGTTACGTATATAGAACTGTAATCATTTTGCATCAGACCCCAGGATACGGGCTTTAAACAACTTCTACACCGGACACCTTTTTATTTTCATTTTAATAAGTCAAGTTCATATTACAATGGAGGAGGGGGAGGGGCTCAGCAGACTGACCTGTCCAAAACTGTTCCTCCTTTATGGAAAAAGGCTGGGAATGTTTTAGAGATTGCCGTTCAACGTCTTTACGTCATTATATCGCGGTAAGCTTTAAAAGCTTCAAAGGACCAGGCCGTCAGCTGCCGGGAACACATTGCACGACAGACACGGTGATGTTATCACCAGCGGGGCCCGTGAACGGACTTCCCCTACGGCTGCCGTCGGTCATACGCGGCAGGAGATTGGGGGAGAAAAGGTGTCGCAAGCACAGTCGCTTTGGCTGTGTCAGGCATGCCGAGACAGAGCTCTTGATGTATACATCCCTTGCCAGTTCTCGGATTTATCCATAAAATTTTCTTTTTTTCAAACTTTATTCTCTCTCCAAAGACCGAACACCCACTTAAAGGCCCTGTACATTATTGGTAAGATCGAAAAACACAATGTTCACAGATTCACACATAACTTACATGATTTAAAGTAAGTAATGGTAGAAAGGGTTCCTTAAAATATTTTTGCCTAAAATGCTATCGTTTCTGAGAAACGAGTAAAACAATAGTAATTATCGCGCGCGATAATTTGAAAAAACAGAAAACACATAAGATCTCTTTTCACTATTTTCTCGTGACCTCGATGACCAATTGAGCTCAAACTTTCACAGGTTCGTTTGTTCATGCATATGTTTAGTCACACAAAATGTGGACACTGATTTTGAGCTGTTACCAAAAGTGTACAATACCTTTAACATCCGTGAAATAGTCTTTTGCTGAAGCCGCCGTACATCGTATCCATTGCAAGTGATGGCCGTACCATGGGTGTGTATGTGAACAACACTCTAATGATTATTTTTTAATATTAGCCTATTATTATTTATATTGTCTTAATATCTCCCTAATAGGGGGCTTCGCGTGGTGCTGTTAGCTTTTTCAGAAAGATATATTATCGGAATAGTATGAATAGCTGTATGTATAAGTATATGGTTTTGATGTTCAAAGGGGACCAAGGCTTGCTTTATGGGTAAAGGTTTTCATTATCCGCTTCTTTTTGAGTTTTCTACACGGGCATAGTACTACCTTTTAGTCCTGCGGGAAACTAGAGACAGTGCTTAATCACGCCGGTCGTGTAAGGACGCAAGAGGAGGGCTATTTTAAAAGAATCGCCGTTACTGATGTGGCTATTCGTGACTTTGACATCAAATCGCACATTTCTACGTCAATATTCAAATCAATAGTCGAATCAATTTTTTTTAAAAGCAAGTTGTGTGTACGGCAATGTTAATTCAGAGTGGACGTTGAAATTGTTCGGTGGTACACGACACCGATGCCGGGCACAGCGCAGAAACGGTTCTACTTCACACGAACAATCGTCAAGCCGGTGTCCAAAAATAGAAAAAGTGCAAAAGCCGGGTTTTTTATTTCCATCGCGGTAGCGTCATCGCCTCGGGTGCGTCGCAGTTGTGAGCTAGTGACCACAGTGGTCAAATATTGTCCAACCCTTGGGTGTAATCATAGAGCAAGGGTGTAATCCATCACCATGTGCAGTTCCCATGGGAATCTACAAAGATCTGTCAATTGAGCGTTAAGTGGGTTTAGGCCAACTTAATTTCAAAACGTGTCGTAGATCTAGAACAAGCTGTTTTATGTGTACGTCGTTCACGGCAAATGGTACATTTTCATTTGGTAGGAAGACATGTTCACTTTTGTTTTTGTTTCTGTACTTATAATAGGGATAAGATTTGATGAATGTAAACGTTCCTGAAAATGGGCAGACACAGAAGCTCTTAGATGTTTAATACATTTCAGCAGGTTGAGACACTTTGCATCACAAGAAATACAAAACTACAGGTTTGGACGCAGTGCGTGGACTATTTCTGTGTCCGTTTGGTGACTGCTCTATATACTTCTTTTGAGAAGGCTCACGGAGGTTTTGAGAAAATCCTTAAATCAGGAACCACAGGAGAACTCAGACGCCTGATTATAAATGCTTTCATGTTCACCTTCCCAGTACAATACTAATAATAAACTAAACAGAAATGAGTCAATGGATTTAAGCTTATTTGTGAAATCTCACCTTTTTTTATTTAGCAAACGACGTTTTCATGCGTAGAAATTAGATTGATACATTTTTTTGCAAGTGAATTAATGCGGAATCTTGCAAGTTGAATTTCCTGCTTTAAAGATAACGTATACCTTTGGTTTTTGCACCGTTTGATTGTTTTAATCCTATATAAATGTAGCTAATACAATAAAATTAATCTGTGAAAATTTCTTTTCAAAAGGTAGTCGCGTTTTTGAAAGATCGCCAAAATCCGCGGCGAATATGTCCACGCATAAAGAATAATCCCTAATAGGAATACACGATCTTAGAAACGTTTAGAAACGTTTCTCAGATTCAAATTTTGGGGGATAAAACTGACATATTTTTCCATATCCACATTATTTTGAATTTAAATATTTCTCAAAATGCTTTATACTATCGAAAGTTGCTGTATATACACTTCTAACCAAGTCAGTTTTTATTGCCATTAATATTTAGAGTGATTACCAATCGTACATTGCCTTTAAAAGAGAAAATTGCGTTGATCTTTGTGACCGCTAATGGTAGTATATGTTTTACGCATTCATACTGTATTCAATAACAAGAATTATGGACCATAACCTTTATCGTTATATTAAATATTAAATGACGTTGCCGAACTGTGCGAGCTTAATTCTGCAGCAAACGAAGGGTTTTTTTAATTCAGCGATATTGTTTTGCGCTGTCTTCGTTTAATGCGTTATCGAGCAGGACAGTTTGGGGTGATAAGCTGCGGGGTGCTTGGAATGAAATGGAGGGTAGGGTTACGGATTGTGTCGATAGAAACGTCAACCAGGGTGTGCCAATCAGTGGTTCGGGTCGCCGGCCATCGAGTCCAGTTATCTTCCCCCAACTCCATTCGGACACATTTCCAGTTCATCAAAAAAACCGTTTTTTTTTTTTAATTTGCAAAAAAATATTAAAGATGTATCGACCCTGGCAAAGTCTTTCTAAATTTGATTAAACAGGGAGTTTCAAGTTAGTCTTTCTTTTGTGAAAAGGGTTTCGATTGAATAGCAAGAATAATGTGAGCAGTTTTGGTTATAGATGCCTACTTCTTTATAATGCTATATTTTACGGTTAATCATGTTTTTAAATTTATATTTATGTATTTATTTGCCTTTTTCCATGTAAAAAAGATATGGTATACAATATGCCCACATTATGGCAATACATACAAAAAATACAAGAGTCTGTAGTCCGAATGAATACTGCTTTGGGTCCTGGACTTAAAACGTATACCTGATAACAATGCAAAGATAAACCTGGGGATAAAAAGCTTCCAACCGCAGGCGGGAAGCGAAAGAGAAAATCCTTCCACGGAGCCAAGTTTCAAATCCCTAGTGATGAGAGTCAAACAATCTTGACTCGTATATTCCACACGCCAATGTCTTTAGATCTCAGTCCCTCAAAAAAAATAATAATAAAGGAGAAGAAAAAAAATAAATTAAATCATTCGTAATTACAGCAAGGATTTCGCCGCGGGGTTCAAACGCAAGCGTTCGTGTCAGATGCTGCTATCGCAATTACCACAATGGTCGTTTATGGTCTTTTTAAAGAGTAAAGAACGCGGGAAGAAAGATTGTTTTTTTTATCGCCCGAAGTTGTTGACAGGGGGCTGTATACGTAGAAGAGGGACCCGAACTAAGGCTGAAATTTAATATCAAGTCAACGGGTCAGAGGCGAACGTAGCTAAGACGACGGAGCCGTTTCGAGTGATAACAATCAAACTGGTTTAATGAATGGAGAGTGAAAAGAAACTTGGCATAAACTGTGGGGGTAGAGAGATTTTTAGATAGATTTACGATGGAATGTTTATGATGAAAACTATGATGTCGGGTTCACTCTGAGTAAAACGAACCATCGGCTTTATAAACCATTTGAATAGTTAAACAATAAATAACCACGTGGATTCATGTATTGTTATGCGTAATAAGGATGGTCAAACAATTAATTTGTTTCGAGTGCTTGTGTAAAGGTGTAGAACTGTACGCACATTTTTGGTAAAACAATCGTAAATGCATTCATAAGTGTCATTAAAAAAACCCAGTTCTATACCGGTTTGTGAAAAGACTGGAAACTTGGGAAATAAACAACTGTCGTGTTTGGAGCTGTGTAATGTACGACGGGATATGTATTGGGCGATTGTGAAGACAAGACCGCCAGGGGAAACTTGCGACAAAATGCTCCTTTGCAATCAACTCGGTAGGACTGATTTTGTTCAGTCAGTGATAGGGGCACAAATCCTTCATTAACTAGACGGTGCGACAATGCTTTGTGGAGAAGTATGAAACTTAACCCCACAAGGATTACGAGAATAATATCGGTTTCAAATTACTTGTAGTTTCTTTGCACAAATATTGTTGCAGCTAGAGCTTGGCGTGAACCACTGGCGCAGTTCGGGGAAAAGGCGGGATACTTTGGCGGACACCCCTGCAGCTTTGCCACGGAACAATATTGGTTTAGAAAAAAATCTAATCGAAATAAATGTCATACTTTTCTTTAATGAGATACTATGTTAAGAATTGATGTGGTAAATTACCTAAATGTGTATAGCTGAAATGGGTGAAACTGTTCCTCATAAATTCACAACGGGCCCCAGGGGAAATATACACTGGAGTGCGTGCTTACGTTAACAAGATATGGCGTTAAAAATACGTGTTCTGAATTTCAAATAATTTGGCCATCGGGTCTTATGCGGTACTCACTCCACATCTTCTGAAACGCTGTGAATATTAAATTTCTTCAGCCTACCCCCCCCCCTCCCACCTCGAGCCTTTTTAAGGTGAACACCGACACCTGAATAATTCACTGACAGTTGCGAATCGTGTTTGCTTAACGCCGATCATGTTTAGACAAACCGTGATTTGTCATCGCTTACAGACCTTTGTCAGAGTACATGTACAGTCATCTTGTTTTTGCATCTAAAGGTCAACGTTATCAGACCGAGGCTAGAATGCCAAAATAGTCTCAACTCTTATTGGAATAATAAAAAGCGGAATTCACTATTGCTTCTGAACACAACAAAGACGTGACAGACTAAATACTAATCATCAATGAAGGCATGGATCATTAGTCATGGCACGTTGCGTTTATTTCGCCAGTTTCTCAAAAGTGCAATGACCTCAGGGATCCAAAGTCCTTGATATCCTAGACTGGACCATTCATCATAACTAATATGGGGAGGTCCCAGAGTTGTGTGTTGTTGTTTTTCTTTTGGGGGAGGAACAAGTTTTGCAGTCATATGATTTAGAGCAATATCCCATACAGACCTATCCAGATCAAACCCTCTAAAAAGTGGAGCCATCTGTTCTTGTCACTTATTAAAACATGATAAATTAAACAGATAAAAATAAGGCTCAATCGTCTTAGACAATAGCTGGGCATGTAAAGAAGTCACTTGGATGTTAAAAATCATTGGGAAATGCACAGAAAACGCTTAAAATATATTTTGGATGGTGTGCCAGTAAAAAATGGAACCGTCCAGCATTGGGATAAAGACTGGGGCTGACACGCCTACTTCAATAATGTCTGTAAATGCCACCATCAGATAAATGAGTTTGAAGAATGAAATATCTGAGTTGCTAAACATCAGAACTGTGGTGGTTATTCTGACAGGCTCCAGAAACCCTAGAAACTCCGATCGATACCGTTTCGCGGCTGAATCGGAGACTACGCATACACGTTTCCAATAACCCAAGACACACTAGATGGAGGAATCAGCAAACATCAACAATAACGGAGTCTTGAATGTCGCGGCTTGAGCCAAAGGCTATCCATTTGTTTATCCTGAACGAGTGCAGCCATTGGACACAAAACATCACAGTTCACACACAAGACAATCGGGTCAATGTTCTTTTCGTGAAGTTAAAATGTTGATTCGGTTATTTTCTTGTAAAAACGCGTTTTCAAATGTCCCATGAGATACGGACTTGTTCTAACATTTTTCATCTCTCATAAATCACAATACCAGTAACCATTTGGAAGAAAAAGCTTGTTCAATATATCTTCAATTTCACCAGTTTCTATGTAAGTGTAGTATGTAACACGGACCAAAGTTAAATTTCAGGAGTCAGAATTCGTACAAGTATTGCATATTGTATTCTTAATTTTTTATTTACATAAATATTTTTTCTTAAAAATGACACCAGCACAAAAAGTAACATACATGTATTTATATTTGAAATGAAATTCATGGCAATGGGTTTACAATAAATTGTAAGATTTTTTAATGGATACTACACACCTCAGATAAACAACCAGCGTTACCTTTCTTTATCTTACTAACATGTGTTCATAATTATTTCTTTTACAGTCCTTAAGATTCACAGATGTATCATGAGCAATAGAGGGCGCTCTGTTAAACCAAAGGCCAGATCATTTTTATACATATTTTTAACCTAAATCGAATGTACTAAAACCAAAATGAATTGTTCGCTTTCAAGAAAGTTTAGTGTGTTAACAACAACCCCTACTTTCCCCCACCTGGCCGTCAACTCGATAAGATACTGATGAGAGGTTTTACATCAGAAATACACATTAGGGATTGTGCCCTAGTACAGGATTCATCATCCAAAATGTCTCTTCAGACGTGACAAGACATCTCTCTTCCGCCACAAAACTGGAACCTTTTATTGTTGTGAGACCACTTGTCCGAGGTTCTACTCCACCTCTGGTAGATTCCAACAGGCCGGACCCTGGGGGGGTAAATCCGATGGCTTGAGAAGCTTTCAGCCCACCCATGATAGTCTTCACGAGTCAGGTTTAGACCCGGTCAGACTGTGGATCATCTCGGTGATCTTGGCATGCTTCTTAACATCTTCCTTTAACTGTTTGATGAAGGCTTCTTTTTTCCTGAGGTCGGACTCATGCTGACGACACAGAACCTCTAATGAGGACACCTGTAAGGTACCAATGAAGAAAACAAACCAGTTAGACAGGTGTAAAGGCATTTTAGGAATACGCACAGCTACGACTTTGGATAGACCAATGCTGAAGCCAACCGATAGAATCACAGCTAAGATACTCCATTCCAATACAGTATCTTATTCCGACAGTAATTTTAACCCCTAGCAGTCTTATTGGCTTTGTTGTGACCTTAATAATTATAGGAACTCAACTTTCATTATGTGTATGCATCGACAGCAGCCATTAAAAAATGTTTATAAAAATGTTATTAATTTGTGATTTCAATTTTTTTTATTAGTAAATTGTAGCTTAAAATTAATTGTATTACACATAATTAATACAGGCTTGTTTAAGTGGGAGGGAAATTTTAACACTAGAGCATGTATTAAAGTTTCAAACTTGACTGTTCAGCTTTGCCTGCTGTGAACCCAAGAACAACCTACCTGTAAAGTCAGCTCTTTTTCTTGCCTTCCATCTTCTGCAACTCAATGCCGAGGTTGTCCAAGGCTTTCTCAAACTCGTCCCGTTCCTTCTCAATCTTGGCTAGCCTCTCCCTCTTCTCTTCCAGGGAGTGGGTGGTGTCGGCCAGCCGCGTCTCCTTGTCCTTCAGACTGCGCTGGAGATTGTTGCGCTCATCTTCCAGCTCATCCAGCCTCATTGTGGCCCTTTATTTGAAACAAAGGGTGGTAATGTTGCCAGTCTAGCTCACTATGATCTTGTTATGGGGTATGTTTGTTAATTGTAAGAGGGTCATTGTTACTCGATATTTTAATTATTAAAATACATAAGGAATCTGGTGATAAGTCATTACGTCACACAAGCACACATCATGTTTTGGCTACTTCCAGTTCCAAAGCTGGTACACGTTTGTGTATAATTTTAACCCCCACCCCCCCCCCACATCCCCAAAAACAAAAACCTCACTAATCGTTCAAAGGTATTTCTTATGACAGACAGTTATAATTCTTAGACAGCCAGAGCATGGTTTAAGATGAAATTACGTTGCAGTCTTAGGGTGCTAAACATTTAATTGCGTCACAGTCTTTAGTGGTCTAAGCAGTGTATACTCAAAATCAACAGGCAAACTGCAACATTACACCTCCTGAACATCCACAAGGCCAGTGCTTAAGTCGTTCTCCAAATCAACGTCATGGTCAATTCTAGTTGACCATTCCAATTTATGATCCTTTCCTTTTAGAATATTAAAGTAACAAACCACAAGGAAAACTGACAGGGTCATTTTAAAATAATTTTGGGTTGACCAAAGAAAAATTGACTGGAGCGAGACTTGAACCTGCGACCTCCTGATTAAAACGTGTAAGACTTTGAGTTTCAGATTTTAGGAATTCATATTTGAGTGGACATGTTCCTACTCTTTACTTACTAAAGAAGTAACTATAACTGTAAATAGTAGTAAACTTGCGGGTACAACCATGTGTAAAATTCTTTTGTGAGGAGTGTTGGCTCTGAAAAGAGCCGGTTTGGTCTCGACGTTTCGAACAGTATACTCTTCCTGTCTTCAGGAGAAGAGCAGAGTATACTGTTCGAAACATAAGACCAAACCGGCTCTTTTCAGAGCCAACACTCCTCACAAAAGAGATTTTACACATGGTTGTACCCGCAAGTTTACTACTATTTACAGTTATAGTTACTTCTTACTTTCAACACCATGCAAAGCTTCAAACACCACTTTCTTTACTTACTTCTCATGCTGCCCTCTGAGTGTTTCGTTGTGTCTTGAGAGCACTTCATGCATCTCCTTCAATGCCTGATGCTCAGACCTTTGAGCTGTTAATGCACGCTGTATGGTCTCCAAACTGTGGGTAAGAAAAACAATAACAATTCAAGATGAAACTTAGTTCCTACGATGTTATGGGTCCCAACTCCTACCCTAATAGGACTAAGAAATAGGACCTAGAGAATGATAGGTGATCAACGTCTGTGTCTGCTATAATTGCTCTCAGCGTTGGCAATAAATAAAACAAATACAGGTAGCAACAATAAGTGACTAAGTGTAAAGCAAAATCTTGAGTTACAATTAATTGGACTGACCATTGGGATAGCCATGTGACCAAAATGGCTTTGTGCATAAATTTGCCTCACAGCAAACTTGTGCATATATAAAACGCGTAAGTCTTGCGTGTTGGGAATCTTTGGTTCCTGTGTACAATGCTTTAAAGTGTGACAAAAAAAAATTGTGCACTTAACAATGGAACACGCACAAGACTTGCAGTCTATTCATGCACTCCCTCAAGGTTCTACATCTACGGTAAGGAACCAAAATAAAAATAAATAGACAGATATTTCTAAATGCTTTAAATAGGCTATTTGCCAAAATTTAAAGTTTCTTGACCGAGATTAAACCATGTATTTCATCAACTACAAATCCACTCAGCCAAACTGAGGGAGGAAGCCATACTAGTCTGGCCCCCCTTCATATCAAACAGTGCTGCAATCAATGCAGGCTACAGGCAATCAGACTTACTTGCGGCCTGCTCTGCATGGGCACCTCAAGCAGTTCCAGTTTCTCCTGCAGCTGCTCGTTTCGAGCACTCAGTTTCTCAATCTCTGCGGACATCTTCTGCTCTCGGGTTTTGGTGTCAAAGAGCTGCTCCCTGTATTCCTCGCTCCTCTTCTCAGACTCTTGGAGCATCGAGCGCAACTTTCTGGCCTTTATTATTATCATAAAACGGATTATTACAAAAATTGCATATATCGGAGCATCTTGATGAATTTTAATGGTAATATTGTAAAAATAAAATTGATTTAGAAATACACAAGCTACACTTAAGTATAAAGTAAGACTTATAATACAAAAAATTAAAATAAATAACTACAATTTAATTTGTAACATTAAAATTAAAATGCAAGGGAAATTCCCATTGTTCTTCAAGTTGTTTTCATGCCATTGGGATTTGTATTACTTTTGTTTGTCTTTGCAATACATCATACAAATATATAGAGAAATTCTAACAAACTTTCTGGTTTATGTAAAAAACATTTATTAAAAGCAAACTTAAAGGGACATTACAGAATTGGTAAGAAAAAAACTTGTAAAATATACTTTTTGATCACAGATTTACATAAAACTTACACGGTCTAATGATGATGATAGTAGAAAACATCCCTTGAAATATTTCTGTCTGAAATGCCATATTTGGTGAGAAATTAATAAACTAATTTTCCGATTGGAGTTTATCGCTCAGTGAGCGTTTTATTCATTTGTTGAATCTATATGATTTCAAGCAAATGTGTAATCGTTTTTTCACTATTTTCTCGTGACTCAGATGGCCCGTCGATCTCAAACTTCTACAAGTTTGTCAGTTTATGTATATGGTGGATTACATAAAGTGCTTACACTGCCAGCAACTGTTTTGTTAGCAAAAACCAATTCTGTAATGTTCCCTTAACCGCAGTAGATTAGGAGTCTGATAAGCAAATAACTCTTGCTCCTTCAGTAATATGTAGTCGACCAACTTTGTATTCCATTAAAATTAAGAAGAAACAGTTGGGGGCAGGTTAAAATGTACAAGAAGACTGGGGGTCACAAAAGTAAGACACATGTAGTTATTCATGAGGTTTCCTTATAAAAGATTTTTGTGAATGGGTCAATCAATGGTCTCATTAACAGTGAGGTCGAGATGAAATTGAGATATAATTTACCTCTGCTTCAGACTGTGCTCGTCTACATCGATACTGAGCAATTAGCCGATCAGCCTGGGCAAGGGCCAGCCTCTTGGCCTCTAGAAGATCCTGAAGATGACTCTCTTTTGTCTGAAACAATTCAAATTATTCCAGAAATCAAGTCCAAATTAATTCGAGAGTGACAGACGAAAATCGGCTAATTTGATAATTGGCAGACATGACTTACGGCCAGTGATGTCAGCTTGTGTTCATAGACGTCCATGATCTCTGAGGCTCTCATGTCCTTCAGCTGCAAGCAAAGTGTCAGAAGAGAAATGATGTCAATCTGTTACCATTTTTGGGAAATCCATGCAACCTTTGGAAAAAAATCACGATGCCAACATGTGGCTAATGGAGACTTATTTGAATGCCAAGGATATTGGCCTTCCCTATGAAAACACATAATGACTATAAACACCTGGGCCCAAATACACGGCACTGGCACTACTTACCATGGGCCAGAAGCACAGTATTTTGTGGCAAGCAGTGCCATGAAATTGGGCCAGGACAGTTTCACTTGAGTTTTTTAGCTTTCACTAATTCCATTAGTGAATTGTCTTATTAAATAATGTGACGTTACTTTTTGCTTAAAGGGGCACTGTCGACATGATCATTGCAGGTCGGTGGCTGTACATGGAATTATAAACTCTAATCCACTTACTGCACACACACGCGCTAGCCGTCACACCACAATAGAATAATGACGACGCCTTTTGTGATGTGGCAGCCAGTGCACATGTGTGTGTAGTAACTGGGTTAAAGTTAATAATTCCATGTACAGCCACAGACCTGCTACGATTATGACGATAATGCGCCTTTATGAGCATTTAAGCGATTCATCCAAACAGTTCTAGTTGTGAAACCAGATTTCAAGTAAGAGACATCCTTTTCGCAAGGACAAAAAGGATAACAGCAAGTTAAAATCGGGCCTAATTCCATAAAGCTGCCAACAACAAAAATGCTTAGCACAGAAATATATTGCTTAGCAGAAACAGGCTACCAGCCAAAATACCATGCAATGTACTTTGTTTGTAACTGGTTCCAAGTTTATTTTTGCTCAGCAGAAGAATTTGCTAAGCACCATTTTATGCTTAACAGCTTTATGAAACTGGTAATGAGTCTAAGTATTTGTACGCTGTTCATGAGAGAACTTACATCCAATCCCGACTGCATCTTATCAATAAGGCTTTGAACGTTGGTCTCCATCTGCTTCCCGACCTTGGCGTTGTTTACTTGCACACTCCTCCTCTCAGTTTGGTAGACTGGCTTGGGTCGCCTTGGAGACAAGACTACATTGAAGCCAGGGTGATCCGTGTTCAGGGGCCTCCTCAGCGTCTCCAACTCCTCGGACTTCTGGGCATTGTTGGCTGCGATGCTCTCTCCCAAACTACAAGATAAGACACGCATTTTGATGCAAGACATTATAACTTTCTAAAGCTCACATTAACATTGGGCGTTTTTGATGGTGATGTCTCTGGTGCAAGGTTAAGTTTCATTAGCCTTTTTGAAGCATGACCTTAGGTGTGAAACCTCAAATTTTTAGAGTGACCTCTTTCAAGGGAGTCTGTACTTTGGTTTTTGGCCACTGTGAATGAAGATACATGTAAAAAAATTACCTGTAGAAGTTTTATCCTCATTAGTCTTCAGGTTTTCAAAAAAATAGTGAAAGTTAAAGACCCATTTTTCCAATAAGGCCATGTAAATCCATTGTAGATTGCATTGGTTGACATAGCACCCCCTTGCGGCAAGAGACACATGATTCAAGAATCGGCGATTCTCACTTGGTGTTTGAAATAGAAGGTAGACGGCGCTGAGGTCTAAAAATAAAGATCGGGTTGATGGTCTTGACAGGTCTGCTAACAAACTGCTAACATGTATTAGTGCATAATGTACAGCATATGTGCATTTGTGTACCGTGTATTTAATATAAATATGTGAATTTTTGTTTTTTCTGTCTTATCAGAAGTAGACATACTTTAAGTGACCTTTTAAAGTCCCGACATGAAAGTCTAATAATAACCACAATGCTTGGTGTCTATGATCATGCCACTAGCTCTTTGTTTAAAGGCAGGATATACTTTTGGTAATTGTCAAAGACTAGTATCCCCACATGGTGTATCCAACATATACATAAAATAACAAACCTTTGAAAATTTGGGCTCAATTGGTCATAGAAGTTGCAAGAAAATAATGAAAGAAAAAAATGCCCTTGTTGCATAGAATTGTGTGCTTTCAATTGCCTGAGCTGAAGCCTTTCTCAGATTCAAATATTTTAGTGAAAAAATACCTCTTTCTCAAAACTACATTTCTTCAAAAGGGAGTCGTTTCTCACAATGTTTTATACTATCAGCAGCTCTCAGGTGCCCCTTACCAAGTAAGTTTTTATGGTAATGTAGTTCTTGAGTAATTACCAAAAGTATCCACTGCCTTTAAGCTGATTATCTTTTTGAATGACAATGAGAAACTTACACAATAGTAGGGAACTCAGGTAGAGTTGTTGCAGTGCTGATGAGCCTCAGTGCTGTCTGTACACTAACTCGCTGATCTGTAGTGATAGCATGAGCCAGAAATGGGACCAGACGCTGATCCTGTAGTAGTGAAAATGAAGACAATTATTGTCAACCCTCGTTGTAAAGAGGTTCTGCTTAATATAAAGAGTACATTCTGAAGTCCCAAATCTCATTTCTGCTTAGTGTTTCTTTGTTTTGCTGTCCTCTAAATACAACGTTCCTGTTATAAAGAGGTAATTTGGCCAGTTCCAGCGATCTTGTATAACGAGAGTCGTCTGTATTGAAAAACCTCACTCGGAAAACAGAAATCTAAAGTATATTGGCATAATGTTCAAGTGCGAGTGCTGTTACCTCAAAAATGAAACTATTAACACAAGTATACTGTGTCTAACTAGTTTGTAAAATGGAATTCATTATTCGCCATGTTTAATCATTGCACATGTATTGCCGTAGCACCATAATTAATGTCAAATAGAATCTGCACTTTATGAATCCATATATAATTATTATTATTATTATTATAGGATAATTTTTATCAAAAAGGGCTTGTTTTGGGGTTTTTTATTTTTTTATTTTGTTTTTTTTTTAATCCAGGCTAAATGGTTAAATGGGACA
Source organism: Pycnopodia helianthoides (assembly GCA_032158295.1). Classification (NCBI taxonomy): domain Eukaryota; kingdom Metazoa; phylum Echinodermata; class Asteroidea; order Forcipulatida; family Asteriidae; genus Pycnopodia; species Pycnopodia helianthoides. The sequence continues at coordinate 8,670,119 of CM063250.1, read as the reverse complement.
AACAAGGTAAGCAGTGTTTGATAACAAATGGCAAACTGCTTCCATAAAACTAAAAACATGACGTTGACTCCTACCTGCATGACTTTGACCAGAGGATGGTCCAACTGAGGCAGGTCTCTTCTTAACTTGAGCAGTAGGTCCAGCAGGTGTAGAACTGTGCTCACACCAGCCTCACTACACAGGACAATTACAAACAAATTCCAATATAAGTAAGAGCAATAATGCTGGGCTGAAAAATCTACTGAAAGAAAAACATCAGAATGTGAACGAACAAATAAAGTCCAATAGCTACACATAATGGGGTTGTTGCTGGATGTGAAATGTTTCAGAAGACGAAGAAAGAGTTTTATGTTTTCCAGACACTGACATTACTTAACTAATGTATTTGTGCGAGAGCTTCATAGAGTAAATTATGAGCCTGAAATTCAAAACGGGAATCATATTTTACACTGGACCACAGGCCCGAGGCCAGTTGTTTTTATAGCGCTGGGCCAGTAAACTCACGACCGCACAAATCTGTCGGTCTTGTGTTTTTCAATTGAACAGTAATACCTCACTGTGTAATATCTTAAACAAACACAAATTATGTTCAAATGTTGACTTTGAGTCTGATAAAATATCTTTCGATTCTATGGAGTAATGAAGTATACTTAGGACCCAGAAAGAAAAATGTTGTAGTGCTTGTTCAAATAAAAAACACTTAAATAGTTGATAAATTGTGTAAGGATGTGTTGTTCTCATTTTGATTCTGGCCTAGTAAACATTTTGTGCTACAAGCCCCTTTGGTCTTGTGGATTTTTCCAAAAATTCAAGCCCTGTACAAGGTGAGGTAAATATGCATGAGGTCAATCAGATAAAGCCTCATGAATGAGGTTTACCTCCAGTCAGAGTCCACAGTCATCCTACTGAGGGTCAGGCCAATCCTGTTGTGGTTGAATTGATGTTCGAGGATTTGGAAGCAGGCCTGGACGTTGAGGATATTGGCGACCTCTGACCTCACATTACCGTCGCCACAGAGAAGTGAGAAAAGAGTTAAGGATAACAAGCACCTTAACAATCATGCAAGAATAAAAAGACAAAACAGCTCCTCAACTATTTTCAAGTTTGACCTATTTGATTGTTGAACTTTGACCTGACTAAGAAATAAAGGATATCCATCAGGAGGTTGATGACTTTTGTCAGCTTGTTGCATCTGTACTTCATCAGTGGTCCATCCAGCTCAGTGGGCGGAGTCAACTGTTCAGATGCCATGGGCAGTACCACGTCAACTCGGGGGGAGAGCTTGCTGATGAGACCAGAGTCTATCATCTCCTGCAAGGTGAGAAGGTGAGCGGGAAATGGAAACATTGCGTCATCACCCAAAGTGTTGATGATTTTCCACTTTATGAAAGCCATTGATAGACCAACACACCCAGAAATGTGTGCTTAGACAAACTGTGACATTTATGTTTTCAAGATTTAAGCTGTTCAAAGAGATACCATCTTTTTTATTTTCAAACAGTGTTCTGATAAATCTCTCAGAGGTCTGTTGGTATTACTGTTTCTTTAATTCTTGTAAAACATGGAGCATCTTCACACAAAATGGAGAAAACTTCTACATTAATTGACTGTATTTTTGACCGCATGGGGGCGCTTTCAACAGCGAATTTCCTTGCATCACAGATACAGTTCTATCTTATTTTGACTGCCTGTATGTTGTTTTCTTGCATCAATAGCCAAATAGATAACAGTAATAATAACAATGGAAACAAACTCTTCGTTTTACTTGTTTACATTGCGTAAATTTGTTTCACACACGCCCTCACATGGTGAAAAAACTGCAAGTTTCAAACATAAAAACAAGGTCCCTGGTATTAGTCAAAGCTTGTAGCAGCCTAAAGTAAAAAGAAAAAAAACTTGATCTTCAACAAACCTCATAAACCTCTTTCAAGAGTTCTATGGCCAAAAGGGACACACTTTCATGTAGGTCCACAGGCTGAGAGGCCCAGGTGACGATGACCAGGAATGGTTCCGAGGCAGACAGACTACTGGACCCCTGGTGGTGGGAGTCCACCTTCTGAAGGGTGGGTGTGGCCATCAGGTTCTTACAGACTGTGGGTCGAAGGTCACTCACATCACAGAACGCTAGAATAAGCTCAAAGATCTAATAAGAATAACAATAATAATCCAGTGTTGTTATAAAGCGCTTTATCTACTGGCGTCTCAAGCGTTCATTACTTTAATGACAGGTATGCAGAGCTATGTTTGAATTATGAGACCCATTTATAACATATGATAGCGCCTCGTCAGGGTTTACAAGGTGATGCAACCCAATCTCCAGCCATACTGGGAGCAAAATTCCCTTCTCTAAACAGTTGGGCTAAATGCTCACAAAGAATATTATTATACTTTGCTGGCAATGTAAAAAAAAATTCAATAAATACATACCCTTGCTTGATAGGTCTGCTTTCAACTAATTTTGAAAGGTTCAAACAACAGACAGCTACAATGTGGCAAAAGTGTGAGGGGATAAAAACAGTAACTCACCTTGCTGACTGTTTCTGCTTCTTGAGTGGTTATTAATTTCAGTACTTGCTGCAGACACATCGCAAAATGTTCATACCTGAATATAGAATATAAACACATAAATTTAACAAAACTTGAAAATCTATCGAGAATGGATTGAAAAGACCTTCAGCACATTGTACAATTATGCATGATAACAACTTTTTTTAAAGGGACACTAGGGGAATAGAGCAATAAGCTGGTGCCCTGGACAATACCAAAAACTTTTACTGTCAATATTTGCTGGGAAGAATATCGCTGATTTGACAATATATCATAAAGATTTTTCAATTAGAAACTACCTTAAAGAAATGATTGATAATGACTCAAACAAGCCGTGGAAAAAATGTATCCCACGATAGGTGTCAACTGTGAATTCTTTTTTATGATTGATGCTGCTATTGGTCAGGTTTAGTTGTCAAGTCATGACGAAATCCAGATCTGCATGATGTCTTAAACTTACACAATCAAAAAACGTTGAATCTTAGGGCTCTTGAGTAGATCTACGAATACATCCACAGCATAACGCCTCGTCAAGATTCCCTCACCGTTCAGTAGAATGTTGAAAACTAGCTGGAATGTCTGATTTATATTCTTGGCGCTGAAAAGCTAGAGGCAGAAAGAAAGGTGAGCTGAGGCTAGACTGTCAACTTTGTTCTTAACCTTTTAAAAGTTTTTGGATGTTTGTAATTGAAAGTTATTTATGATTCGGCGAGGTGCTTTATCGCACGGCAACGACCCTCCAAAGTTTTAAACGGCAGTTTAAGACTGAGTCGCCACTCTTTTATTCCATTATTCAAAAAGAAGTGGATGATATTGAACAGTCAGACAGTAGGGAAGGCTAAACTTCTAGAAATTATAAAGCCAATGCATGTTTCATCAAGAAATTAGCACCCAGAGTTTCTGCAATCCTTCTAGACAAGACGCTCAAGGTACAAGCGTGGCATCCACGATCGATCCAAGATGACAGCTGACAATAGGGACATACCTTTTCTCCAAGTTCTTCATTGAGACACAGATTGGAGAGGATGGAGAGGGAGAAGACGATGACTGTAAGGCTGCTATGTGATAGGTATTGAATCAACGTTCTGTATAATGTCTTCAGATTATCCTGTACGGAGATTCAAGATTGTCAATCAATACAAATTTGTAAACAAAATTACAACAGCTTGATTGTGATTATCTGAAGAAAAAAATTATCCCATAAAATGTTATATCAATTTTATTTTTGAGCAGGCAAATTCACAAAAACCAAAACTTTCAAAGAGCAAGACTTGTTTGAAATAATAGTTTTGGGTTGAACAAAGAAAGAAATGACTAGAGCGGGACTTGAACTTGTGACCTCTGAATGAATGTGCCACCACTCTACCAACTGAGTTATCTAGCCCTAGTATTTGCAGTCGCCCTTTTATGACATAATAGGGAGACCGCCAACATTAGGGCTAAATGGCTAGTTGGTAGGGCACAGGTTCAAATTCGGAGGTCGCATGTTCAAATCCCGCTATAGTAAATTGTTCTTTGTTCAACTCTAAACTATTTAAAATTGACCCAGTCAGTTACCCTTAAGATACATTCTTAAAAATGAAACGTATATTGGATCATACCATTGCCTTGATGTGTGTTTGAATTGCCACATTATGACGACATAGGTTGGCTAGCAGACCCAGACACGGCATTGTCAACTCATTCTCACCAGCTTGACTGAAAAGAAGAAGAAAACAAGTTTGTCTGTTTAATGGACAGTATTTCACTTCATAGAACATCAAATAAAATGGAAAAACAAAAAGAACTCATGGCTGTCAATTTGGCATAGTGGTTTCTTTCATTACCTTCCACCTCTAGGACCCCAGTTCGAATCACGCCGGGGGCAGTATGTGGATTGGGTTTTCAGTCCCTACCTAGTTGCCTGGATTTCCCCTGGAATAATTCCTTCCACATGTAAAATCTGAAATTTCATTCTTTGTCTTCTTTCCATGGGGTTCTTGGCTAGTATATTAATTAAGTTGGCTTTTCTGAAAATCCTTGGCTTCATAACCAAAATTAATAAATATATGAAACTAAAGGCTTTGAGTTTTGTGCAACATGTTCAGAGCACATTCTTCAAGAGTGGGCACCAAATAGTTCCAACTTATTTAGTGACAATCTAAGTACCAACCTACCTAAGTATATTTTTCAAACTTTGATTGAAGTGAAAGTAACACGGACGACTTCCTTATGTGTAGGATTTGAAACTTTGCTTGGTGGAGATACACTCTAGAAAGGCTTGTGGTAACACCTGAACACCATGTATATGAAATCTCACTTTAGGTTGTGGCAATTTGGATCAATATATGCTCTGATCCTCTTCAAGAGAAAGCAGACAAGGAAAACAAAGATGATCGAAGCATACTGCTTCAAACTTTGAGTTGTTACACCACTTGTTCTTTTCAGAACTACCACAACTCATAGAGAGATGTACACGGTGTTACCACAAACCTTTTCAGATTTCCTTGGCCACAAATTTTGGATCATCACTACTCAGGGCAGGTTAAAATGATGGGATTAAGAATAGCCTTAATCCTTTTGATCCCGGTCAGATTAAACTTACACATTTGAGATCAGGAATCTCACTAGATCCTCCATGGTGCTATTAAGGTATGGGATACGGTAGTTATAAGTGATGCGTTGTAGAAGCTGCACACACTAAAAAATCAACAAGAATTAAAATATATTGTTTTGGAATGTTGAAGGAAATTATTAACCCTAACCTTTCAAAATACAAAGGCAAGTTTTGTTAGAGTGACGAATGCACTAGTAAACTTATTATGCTTTTACGTACTGAGATCAGGCATACCACCATAATCAGAGTCCAACCGTGTGGTGTTGACTAATTGAATGGTGTTGGAGTCAGGAAGGATCCTAGCTAACCACTCTGCAGAATAGCACAGAAACAGGGACTGTGAAACAGCGTACAAAAAGGGGCAATACTTTAACAGCTTTGTTCCTCTTTTTGCTCCCCTCTCCCCTTATTTTTAGCCAATACCTTGAGCCCTCCTTTTTACATCCTTGTGATGGCTGACTTTCAAATAAATGTGTTTATTTCCAATATTGATCTGATTTTTAACAATAGTGATATGAGCCACCAAAAGGACATGGCTGTAGTCGACCAGTGAAGAAATACAACAGATTTACAAGGCCAAAGGCTGATTAAATGTGCAAAAATAAAGAAGTTGTTATGATTTTTCAAAAAATGTCCGGTCAAATGAAAGTTCTGAACTGCAAAACTTGTTGAGGCAATTCAAGTCCTGAATTATTCGGTAGGGCCCTCATTATGAACAAAATCATTGAGAAATAATGTGACCTTTAGGGTGAAAATCAAAACACACAATGGTTCTAAATAAATCGAGCAAACTTTGTTGCTTTTTAGGGGAAACTCAACTGACCTGTAGAATGACCTGCTCCGCCGTTGAGTCAATATTAATCCTGAGGTAGGCAGCAAGGGATGCTGGGAGATTGTAGGTAGTTTGTAGCGTCTCACGTATCTCACTATCTGATGCTGTATTGGAACAACGAAGGAAACAAGACCATTGTTCTTTGGGAACTGTGATTCTCATTCTCTAAATTTTAAGTTTACATATCTTTAAACAACATCAAAAGTTTTATCACACTGATCAAAAGAGGTCCTAATCTTTTTGAAAAAGGAGCACAAAATATCATGTTTTCTCTCTATACATGTATGTTTTCACCAGATAGTTTTTAACAATAGACAAATTATTTGTCTTTTTTTACCTAAAGATAGAAACCCTTCCAGAGGAAATATTGCAGCACAGGATAAGAACATTTGGGTAAAAAGAAATCCTCCCATTAGACCAGCAAGGTATAAACTCACCAAGGTTGAATAGCAGGACCATTGTTCGCTGAGCCAACTCGATGGGCATCGTCGGCTCATTCAAGATGTCTACCAGGCAGGTCAGGCATTCCGTAGGAAGAAGTTGCTTGGTTGAGAAGAAGACAAGCGGCTTTCCCCTGGCCGACACACCAATCAAGGTCTGTGTGGGTGTTTGAATATAAAAGGGGAACAAATTATGTTAACAGATGAACGAGTGTCTTTGTTACAATACAAGAATCAAGTGTGCAAAAAAAAAAACAGTTTTCAAAACTTATTTTGTTACCGGGAGTTTTCTTCATTCTATCACAATCCTGTTGCACATTACTATACTCAACATCCATGCACATTTCCATGAAGGGGTTGTTTCATTGGCAAACATGCAATATAATGTGAGATAGGAATCCATCAGAAATCAAGTGAAATCCGTAGTAGGATTTAGATCTAAAGTGGTTGTTCGTCTTTCAATATAACAATAAAAGTGAATGGAAACAGATTCTAAGGTTGAACTCAACCCACACCCAAGTTAGCACTAAACAAAGCTTTTTAGAAGGAGGTAAGTTTTTAGCCATGATGTGTCCTGAGTAAAGATGGACTCTCATTTGTGTATAAAAATCTTGGTGCATTGTAATTGGTAGATATTACCCTCATATTTTCCTGAGGAGGCCTGGGAAATGTGAAACGACATTAAATTCTTCGCATTGCGCTTTGGAGCATCACTGATATACAGTGGAAGTTGCATTTCCAAACAGTTCTAGGTATGGATGGTTGCAGAAAAGTGTCTTTCCAGACAGTTTGTTCAATGAGGTTTCCATATTGGAATCTACTCGACCTGGCTGGTTTTGAGGCTACATCACTGGACAGTCTCATAAAGTAAACACTTTCACGGATTTATAGCGCCATCTTGTTCAAGGGACAACCATATCTGTCTGCGACTCAGCACTCAAATTTTAACGCACCATCCCAATGCATATGTAAAGTTTGAGCGCCAAGTGGCAGAGGGCAAGGAGTGTTCAAAATAAACAAATCTGTTCCTTCATTATACAAGTAGTAGGGCCTAATCGATCGATTTTACGCCGTGTACTCACATCTAGCTGTCTCTGTAGCTGCACCAAGTTACTATCGCTTTGATTATTATGATACTGATTAGCTGCAAGGACCACAGCTTTCACCACCGCTGTCGCCTCCATGTCTGCTTGTATGTCAAGAACTTGTATTGACAAAAATAAACCTGGTATTGACAAAAAAAGTAAATTATTTAACATTGTCACAGAATATTCTCTTTTGGAAAGGTATTCAATTTCATGCCGCTGATGAGGTAGTTTGCATTGATCAAAACCATCCAGAAATACTTCAAATAAGTTCATTAAGTCAGTGCTTTGTATTTGTTGGAGCAACTTATTTAGCCTATAGTTTTATTGCAATTTATTATATAGGCCTAACATTTTTCTTTCGAGGCCTAGCCTATTAGTTTATTAAAATCCCTGTAACAAATTTGGCTCATATTACAACTAATGTAAAACCTAACTTCATAACTTTTCCTAGTTGCAAAGATTATAACCCTATCGTTGAGTAACTATTTATTACCACACCATGCCCAGTTCAAATGTAGTCTGTTTTTCAAAAATTTGCAACCACTCCTAGTCCTATGCTATTCCTCACTTCTAAGTCCTAACCAATTCTGTATCATGAGTTGGTATGGTTGCAGATTGAGGATTTAAGATTTAAACATTTCATTCTGAAAACCGGTTAACCGCCGGCCGGTAAACTAAAAAATATCCATTGTCTTTTTTTTTTAAATCTAAAATTAATGATATTGATTGTGAACAAAAACACACACAGACATATGACAGATGTACTTCCTCAGTTTAATTTTAATGTCTTTGGATTTAAGGTTTAGGGTTATCTTTTCCTGAACATGGTATAAATATTTGGTTACACTCAGATGACAGTAACATTAACAGTAAACACCATGTGACATATCTATGCAGGTAATCTATTTGTATTTTCCTGAACAATAACAAACTGTCAGTGTCAGTGTCAAACAAAAACCTTTCTCAGAGTCAGACGACAAACTGACAAACAGAAAAAGACAGCTGAGTCAAAGACACATTTGATTCTAAGATGACCAATCACATATGAACGTACATAATGAACAGGTTTATCAGGATAAGACACATTAAACATACAATGACAATGAAGAAGAGATGTTTAATCAATTACCGGAAGAAAATAGAGAGCAATCTTAAGCCAGTTTGAATACACCGCTCCTGCGATCGTGCGTTTCGAAATGATTGCCATCAAAATAGTCAGGTTCTCTTACATTGATTACACAATGGCTTATGGAGTGAACAGGATTTCAGACGTTACAGTCATAAAATCCCGGCATGCAACAGTCCTCTGAAAAACAGAATCCATGCAGCACAGGGAGGTAGGCTGAGTCGGTGGACCTACTTATTCGAAGACTCAAACCTAACATACGAGTAGGCCTACATACAAGTATTTATTAACACTAATTCCTTTTCCTAAGCCTACGCTGAACCTTTTATCCTAAGCCTTTCTTTCTATTCTTACAATTGATATATACCGACCTTAGGAACATTCATCCCGTGTCTGATCTTTTGGAATCATCATCGGCCAAGGTGCACTGGTATTTTCGTTGGACGGTCACCTTTTGTGTTTATGTTATATCCGAAATGAGATTACTGTCACAGCGCTCATCTGAGTGAAATCTTGCTCCGCAGTCTGGGAAAGCTCTTTACGGCAATTTTGTTTTATCAAATAACGACAAGCGCCACTATGAATTACAAAAGCGTCCTTGATATAATTTTTACAAAGTGACCACTAGAAACTATCAGAACTCTATGAAGCATTTACCAACAAAGCGCACTTATGGGGCGAGCTTGAGGTGTGATGGTGCTCAGTTCCATAGGTTGTCTCAATCAAACTGCCATTGCATTCGCGCGAGCTTACATTCCTATAGGAATCTTGATCAAAGATATTGATCAAATTGGATCATATGTAAATGCTTAGTAAGAAGACATATAACTCAGCTTAATTTTACCAACATAATTGAGCTTGAAAAATGTGTATTACAAAAATGTCTGGTGATTGTTTACTCGCATTTGAGAAAAACAAAATGAATTATTTTATACTTTAATTTCATTTATTTATTTATTTATTTATTTTAGGGGCAGCAGTTGGATTCTGAACCACTGTGAATATTTGTTTTAAAATGTCCCATGTAATATGTTTACTTTGGCCCTAAGAACAAAATAGTTACTTAATTTGAATAATTATAATCATGTCAACTTTAATTTATTATGACAACTGATGACTTCAAGTTGAACAACCTTCTGAAAATTTCCAGGGAATTAAAGAAATACTGCATCATTGGCCACGACCAATATGCATGCCGATGAAAACCAGGAAAATAAATCGGCTTGTGCGACCTTGAACACTATACAAGTGTCGACAACATCAACAATTGTTTGTCGAACATCCTATTTAAAAAGGGAGGAAAATTTGCTACTTATTTGGAAGGAAACTGGGTTAGCTGTCTTACCATTCGATGTCCTAAGCTTGTCCTTTACCTTTGTAGATCTCCTATTCGTCAGAAACCCATACCACACATTCCAAAGAAACCTTCAACCTCCTCGTCGACATCCATAGAAACCTCCAACATGCTTGTCGACATCCTCCAACCTGCTCGTCGACCTCCAAAGACACCTCCAACGTGCTCGTCGCCATTCTCCAACCTGCTCTTCGACATCATCCAGCCTGCTCGTCAACATCCGATAGAAACCTCCAACTCACTCGCTTCATCTTCCTCACGGTCGTTTCAACACGCTGATGAGTCGGGACAACCGACTGCAAAGTGTTCTCCTCGGAACTATACCCGTTGGCTGTGGTTGTAAAGACCGCTGAAACTCACCGTGTGCCGAATTTGGTCCATCCATCCATCCATACCGAGAAAAACTTCAAGGCTAGTCTACCGCTTACTTCGCCTTCCCTTGCTTGTCAAGGTCATGCCATCGATGTGGTCAATGGTTGCTAATTTTCATTAGTTATTTCGCTGTGAAGTTCTGCCTCATTTTGGTTATCAAAGTATGGAGATAAACTGTGTAATTTCTCTGGAACTCTCTCCTCGGGACACTCCACAAGCTCAACATCAAAATGTAGCCAGAAAATGTGCTTCAATGTTCAGTTTTTAGTCGGAGTTTGCCGCTATAGTGCTAACTTTGTGGAACTCACGAAATATCCAGAGGGCTCAACAGTGAAAGTGGTCGTTTTCATGAGAAGAATGTTCAGGTGTAGAAAATCTTCACGTCAACTTCTGGACCGGCGTGGAGAGGCCAAAAAGGGTCACACAAAAATGAGTATACTGATCCCAAATGGCTACTTGAGTCTTAAAAGTGATCTCCAAAATCTCCCTAGTTGTTTAAATCCAAAACTACATGCAGATAAATTGACATAAATGTATATACAGTTCATCAGTAACGTCCAAATCCCTTGTGAAATCCTGTGCTGCTCTAGTGCCGCCATGATGCTGTCCGCTGTCGTCCGTACATAAATGAGCAGGCGGTCGTGTAACTTTCTCAGCAAAAGAGCATTATTGGGGGAAAAGCGCAAAGCGTGTCTCATTTGCATAACAATGCAAACCATTCCCTGAGTATTGGCATTAAAGCCCGCTGATTGGGTAAATGTCACTCGCAAGAATGTAAAGAATCTCGTCCGCGCCAGTTGTCACGCCCATTGTTGCTCTTTGCCAGAATTAGTTGCTCGCTATAATCGGATGTTTAAGAATTGGGGCACTGAATGTTTCGCCACACAATGGTAATGGAAATCTGCACGTGGAAGAAAAACTATTCATAAATAGGCCTAGAGTAAATTAGAGGCAGTAATTAGATCATCGTCTGCGCACTACGCAATGATTTTTTACTTCTTTTCAACACTTGATAAATTGTGTTGTTGTTAGTTGTTTTGGGAGGGCGTAATATTCGTTCGTTTGTTTGGTTTCTAATTTGTTTGTTTGTTTGTTTGTTTGTTTGGGTGTGTGGGGGGTTTGGGGGTGCTTGTTTGTTAGGTTGGATTTTGGTTTGCTGGTCAGTTATAGGCCTATGTTTATAGTTTTACTTTTGGGGGTCATCGGATGTTTGCATTAAGACGTTGCAGTAGCCTGCATGAGGGGTATGTGTAACAATAAATATTTTTCTGAATCCGAAGTAAATGTAAACAAATGTACATAAGAAAACTTCACACCAACAGCTGCCTTTCACAGAACCACACCCCTGCGATTGGCCTCCCCGTACCGCATTGCTTTTATGTTCTTAAATCCGATAGAGCAACCACGTTCTCACGGGTTTACGGAACTTTTGTCCTTATAAGTGATGTATTTGACGTGGGGATCGACGGTACGGTGCTCTACCCGTGAGAACGAGGATGACATCTGTTTCAACATGGCTGCGCCCATGGAGAAGAACACGAGTGGTACAGGGTCGCTAGTTATGACGACCGAAGTGAACAGTGAAAACCTTCAAAAGATCCAGAAAACACTTGAACAATTCACTCTATTCCTAGAGCGACATCATCGGATAGCAAAGATGAACATCGTTGGGTTTTTCACCGATAGAATGTGGGAGGAGATTATCGTCCCCCATTTCTCTGAAGACGTTGCCAACGAGATCGTACTCCTCTCGGAAGAAGACATGGCAGGGCTGCCAGCAGGGAGATGGCAGAGCCAGGAAACATGTCAAAACAAAGAAGAGTCGGGTTTGCACAAGTTTGTAAATGAGTGCTTACGTAACCGGTTAGAAAATACTGATGTATTGTGCAAACGAGAAGACGTTTTGGATGAAATTGAGGAGGCAAATGTCGAGATGGAGAGGTTAGCATCGTCGTCAGGCATGTCGGGTGCAGACGAAACGTTATTAGTGCGTACTAGAGCACTGATGAACATGAAGAAGTGTCATGAGGTTGAAAAGATGTCAAGTTTCACTGCAAGATTGGCCAAGATGCATCATCTGCAACAGGTCAGGAGAACGTCAAGCCTAACTCAACTGCCACTTTCTCTTTCTCAAATGAGAATCTTATTTTATTCTCTTTCTCTTTCTCAGGACATTTTTTATCTTATATTTTAAATCTCCCTGTTGATGGTAATGAAACCAAGGATGGCTAGTAAGTGAACTTAATCACTGTAACTCACAAGCCTGAGGAAACTTGTTAAAACAAGGGTGCTTGCTTTGTTAGCCAGAAACACTGGTACATGGAGTTAACCCCTACTCTTCCATGATAAGTGTTCTTGTGTCCGGTGTTCTGAACCGTTCGGCACAAAAATTGCACAAGGGTCATCAATGGAAATAAGTCTCAGACTTAATTGTGATTTTTTAAATATTGGTTATTCTAACAATGTACAATGTAAAGATCGTGGCTACACTGATGTCGTAAGTTACACCAGTGTAGTGGTGATGATCATTACCCTCCTGATGATAGTTCAGGGTCATCGGGACAATCAAGAATAGGGTTACGATCATCGGACATCGCAAGACGCATTTATATTTATTTATCACTTGTCTGATTGTCTTCTTCACAGTGGAAATCACCATAAAAACCATTACTTTTGTGGTACACCTTAAAACAATGAGCTATTTTGTCTAACCTTTGTGTACTGTTATTTCCACAGATGGTTGATATCGGCAGTGGCAAAGGCTACCTTGGAAACTATCTAACTCTTCAGTATGGTCTAGATGTTATCGGCATCGACTCATCTGACTCAAACACTCATGGCGCCAGAGAAAGAAGCCATAAGCTACTTGAGAAGTGGGAGGGGCTATCAAAGCACAGCATGAATATTAAACAGGGGTTTGTCCAACCAGACACCAGGAAGGAAACTTTCAAGGATATTTACACCAAGAGGGCACTCAAGTTGAAGAAAAAGCAAGACTTTGATGGTCCTGCAGCTGCAACGGGGCAGGCATCACTTGATTCTGGGTTAAATGAGAACATAAATATGCATGAGGGAAATGACCAATCAGAAGTCAACTTTGAAATATCAACTGCAGTCGGAACAGAAAATCTTAAAGGGAACATCCAAGCCTCAGATGTCCAGAGCATCCTCGGCCAATCAGACGGACTTTCAAATGAGTGTAACTGTGAAGTCATGAATACTCAACATGTAGTTGACCAATCACCTGACACTGTAAGTGAGATGAGAAACACCAATTCTGAAGACGATATGATTAAAGATCTTCATAAGATTGATCTAAACAACGACGAAAAACAAGATACCTCATCTGAAAGACAAGACATTGATCACAACACCGATTCCCAGCCTCTAAACTGCATATCAACAGATATTTTTAGAACTGAGTCACAAGATTCACACAGTTCAAATCAATCAAGACGTAATTGTAACTCAAAAAAGCAAGTATCCACTGAGTATGATAATATGCGTAAATGCAGGGAAGGAAAGTTGAAAAAGCGCAGTAAAAAGACGCCATCTGAGAGCAGTGCAAGTTTCTGCCCCGTCACAGCGTTTGTCAAACCAACTACCAGCCTGAATGGTATGATGGCTGAAAAGTCTCAGGAGTTTGGAAAACAGCCACCAAGCTCGGAAAGTGAAGTTGTAAGTAGCTGCAAAGGAAATAAGCCGCAGTTGTTTGCTTTTTTTGGTTATCCTGGGATGAATTGAGTTGAGGTTCTTGTGTTCTGTTCTTGTACTTGCATTAACTTCTGTTACATGTTTGCTAATGTATGTACATATGTAAATGTACAGTTGTGACTATTGATAATTTGATTGTACTTTTCTTCAACAGCCATTCATGCTGATTGGTCTTCATACGTGTGGTGATCTTGCGCCCTCGATGTTGAGGCTCTTTGTTCGCAACGACAATGCCATGGTTCTCTTGAATGTCGGTTGCTGCTACCACCAAATCACGGAGAGGTTTGAGACTGAGGGGTGGCATGTTGAAGGTCTGCGACCAGAGGTGTTTGGATTTCCCATGAGCCAATTCTTGAGGTCGAAGGGCACTCTGATCGCCAGACCAGCCCGAATATTGGCATGTATGGTGAGTGAAAATCTTGATAAAAATAAATATCGCTCAAGGAGGGGATATGCTACAGCGAACACAGCCTTAAGCTAATGCATTCATTTGAATAGCAGAGTTAACAGAATGGAATTTAAAAATTGGTGACTGATGTCAAAAATTCAATCATTTGAGTCTTTGTCACAGAGGGTGACTGAGCAAATGTTCTGTTTCCAGACATTGACTTTATTCAACATGGGCGAGAAGTGCAATCTGTCCACCACCTCTAGCTCTCTAGCTCCTCTTACCCAATGACCAAAGATCATTCATTGACTATGAATTAAATGTTTGTTTCAATTTTGCCTCCTGCGTTTATTCTTTAGGCAGCAGATAGGATTGCAACTACTCGGGTTGTACCGGCGATGGGTCTGTTCTATCGAAGCGTACTTCAAGTGTTACTCCGAGATCACTTCAGAATTCCTCAAAGGTTTGTCATGATATTCATTATTAGCCAGCATTCTTCCTGTGGACAGTGGTCCGCCGGAAAAATGCCAGTTAAAACTTCAGAGGACCAGTTCAGTTGGGATTCATGCTGGCTAGTTCATTGCTTTCCAAAGCTATGTGTAAACTACTGCCTGCACAGGTTGTTCATATGTTTTACAATTCTGGGCTCAGAAAGCTGACAGTGTTGGGGGAAAAAAAAACTTAAGATATGAACCAGTGATAAAGCTGGCAACCAATGAAAAAAGTCACAGGAAAAGTTACTGAAAAGGCAAAGGCAAACTCTGGTTCAGCCAACCAAACGGTGTTTCAAATTAATGATCATGATTGATGTTTATCTTTTATAGTGAACCGTCATTTATTTTCTTGTGTTAAATTTGTTCATTTGTCAGAGCCGAAAATGTTGGAAAACTTGCCCCAAAGTGTCACTCGTTCCTCGAGTATGCAAGAAAAGCTCTCAAGAAACTCAAGTTTGATGACTCAAAGGTAAACTGTCACTTCCAATTTTGGGGGGTAACTTTACAGCCCCTCATCCCTACCCCCAAACACACTCAGTCACACACACACAAGTGTGTAAAAACCTGAAATTGTGGACCTCCCATTGTCCCTGTGTTGTTTGTACCCTAACTTTTAGCAACAGCTCCCATTAGTTTTGTAAACACTTTCCAACTGGGGACCTTCACCCAATCGGGGACCCTATTGTCTTCTTTCCTTTAGACTTGATTCTTTTAGCAACGTCCCAATTGGTTTTGTACACAAAATTGAACTGAGAATTTTGCCAAGTCTGCCAAACCATCCCTTTTGTTAAAGGCCTTGGTGCCAACGGGTAGACACATACTGTTGCCACACACTACGGCCATATCCAAATTGGCGGTTACGGCTACGACTGTTGCTAAGGACATCCTAATAGCTCAATAATAGCTCAAGCTCCAATATTTGAGTTACAAATAGGTGAGAGTTCAGAAGTTGATGCCTGAATTATTTAGAGAAGGGGCAAGGTTTCCTATCCAGCAACTTCCTTGTAATCCAAGAAAAGTGCGAGGCGTTTGTGAATAAAAGTTTTTAATTAGTTATTTGATGTCCACTTTTCGTTGAATCAGCTTTCTGATGCAGACATCAGCGCTTATTCTGATCGCTTCCAGCCGTATTTTTGCCGTTTGCAAGCTCTAAATCAACTCAGGGTTGCACTATCTCCAACGATAGAGGGCCTCATCATGTTGGACAGACTTTGCTACCTACAAGAGCAGGTAACAGGACTTTGTTTTCATTTCCCTTCTTTGTTGAAAAGAAAAGGAAAAAAGAGACATAATGTCTTTTAAATTTTATGGAAATGTGATAGATATGAGAAGAGACGATTGCCATTTTCTTTCAAATTTACCTTTAATTTGATTAATTGTTGAAATTTTTTGCTTTGAAGATAAGTTTGAGTTTTTTTTAATTAATGTGTCCTTTCAAATCCTCCAAAAGGCCAATGTTCGAAGGGCAGCATTAATCCAACTATTTGACCGTGTGACATCACCAAGATGCTATGCTATCCTGGCAACCAGCTAACCCAGCAGGCTACCAGTCAACCTCCAGCTACCAGACACCAATCGTTTGATGCAGTTCTTCTTTTAGTACTTTCTAACTTACTTGTTGAACTTGTTTTACTCATGTAAATACTTTGTCCATTGTTGACTCAGTTTGTTTAGTTTTTAACAACCCTCAGCTAAAGAAATAGGATATGAATGTGAGAATTTTCTCATCAAAATGTCATGAAAACTAGAGAAAATGAAATTGTCAAAACTCTAGTGTGTAGTTTGAAAGCTTTTGTCGGTGGCCTGTTTAAAATAGTTTGTGTTTTACGCAAAATACTTTGCAGCAGTCCGCAGAGTTTTTTATCAATCTTTTTAACATAACACCACGTCTCACCGATTTGGAGTATAAAATCCTTCTTAATATTTGAAAATAAAACTTTGTCAAGAATTAAAAACTATAAATCAGACAAACAAGGACACATAGTACATAGAAGTGACAGAGTACACCAAATGTTTACAATTTATGTACAAAAATTTATTTTATTGTAAAATGCATAACCCTGAGCAACATATTTTAAGCAAAACTGCCTCAAATCCCATCAAATGAGAAACTGTAAACGTACACATCTGTGACAGCCGATACAGGAGACAATGCAGCTTAATTTATAAGTATACTTTTAAAAATGAATTACTGTATATATAAGGTAACTGTGTTGGTGGGGGGGATGGGGTTAACAACCAAACTACCCCACTGTTGGGATATATTGACCCCTTGCGGATGCGGAACACACCTCCGCAAAATGCGCTTCTACCATTTCAACCATTTTGGGGGTCAATTCCTACATGTACAATTTGACTTCCATAATGGGGGACAGGATAGGTGCGTGTAAGTGTGATGCACGTCGTGCAAGGGTTCAATAGGGCCTTTTCCAAAGGTTTAGGCTCCGGCTAGGACTGTTTTCAATGTTGGAGCAGTGTGCATTAACATCCAAAGGAGTCCGTAGTCTCGGCCAAGGTTAGGAAAGAGCCCCTTGTTGTGTCTTGACTGGACTAATATATACTCCCATTGGGATAGCTGTGGTGGTAGCACCAGCACAGCTCAATGAGTGCCTCAAGGCCAAATTTCATATAGCTGCTTAAGCACAGAAACTACCACATCACAACAAAATTATGCTTACCAGAAAAAAAGATTACCAGCTAAAAAAACATTTTACATGTAGCATCTGTGACTGGTATCCTGCTTATTGCTGCTTAGCAGAAATTTTTTTAAGCAGCTCTATGAAATTGGGCCCCTTGATTGGGATATTACAAAGCACCCCAATTCAGTCTGTCAAGTCCAATCTAAAGGTAATTGTACTCCAATTGGTGGTAGGTTTTATATAAAAGAATTAAAAGATACATAAAATAATAAGTACATAGAAAAAATTAGTACAGTCCTGGCCTTGTATGAATAATAACAACTTGAACTTAAATCATGTTATCGTGACATCAGGTCTACAAATAGGCAGCCTATTACAATAACTTAAAATGATTATCATGTATCCTTTATCATAATTGGCAGTGATAGTAAAATTCTCTCAAATTTGTCCCTTATTCTAAAAAATGATTCAAGACTGTACATCTGCAAACATCCATTTTAAATCAACTCGTCCCACTCATACACTTTACCCTCCCTCTGCCTTTCTGTACAAACTATGCCAGCCTGTAATATAATAATCATCAGGTTTGCACAGTCAACCCTCCTACTGTCTGACCATTCAATATGAATGATAGATAAACTAATGCCAGCCTGCACTGTGTTTTCATGTGGTGAACGAATCTGCAAAGTACACACATATGTACACATGGTTAGGTTTGTGCTGTTTTGCCACCCAACACAGCTCACTACAGTTGAATTGTTTCTAACGGATGGTCAACTCACTGGAAAATCAGTAGAAAGGTTTAAGGGGCACTTCAATCACAGGTTTTTTAAGTCAACCTCAAGCCGCTGGCCAAATGCGGTGAAAATATGGAGACCTGAATCTGCACTCTGATTGGTTACAGGGAATTGTTTCCGCAGGTCCTTATTTTTGTATGTTATTCAAAAGACAGTTTACAGGTCGGACTCTTGTGGAAAATTTTGTTCTGGAAAAACTTATTGTGGCAGCATTTTTAAAAACAGGGTTGAAGGGTTGTACTTATACTGGTACTCATAACATTATTTACATGCGAGTATTTTTGTTACTTGTAACCAACACTTCTTTCTTTACTTAATTGACTGAAATGCCTCTAAATAAAAGTTCACAGTTCTACCTGTTAGATGTGAGAACAAAAAATCCTCCGGTACAACTGTTTCTAAAATGCCCTTTAATACCTTATCGACATGGCTGGCTGATTTGACTCAGTGAGTGGTTTCTTTCCCTGCCTTTCACCTCTGTGGACCCCAGTTCGAATCCCACCCCAGACCGGAGCTCGTATGAGGACTGGGTGTTCAGTCCCTACCCGAGTGTGTGGGTTTTTCTCCCAAGTCTAAAAACTGAAAAATTTGTACCGTCTCTTATTTGTCCTTATATCTGTGCTAATAAATAGTAACATACTATCTAGTAAATAGTAACATACTATCTAGTAAATAGCAACATACTATCTAGTAAATAGTAACATACTATCTAGTAAATAGTAACATACTATCTAGTTCCTGGTATGAAACAACACTGCCATCATGTTTCTGTCATTGGAATCTTGAATAAAAATGTATGTTTTAGGGAGTATGGTGACAACTCCGCAGGAAAGCATGATTCCCGAAGGTTAAATAAACGTTTACATAACATTGCTGGATCAAAAGTTAAAATCAAAACTATTCGTCACATCCACAGGATTTATGGCTATACTTTACTTTCATTTTACAATAGAAAATAAATTAAGCAGTAAAACCTTGAGGGCATTTGATATCGTTGATGTTTCGGTTGTCCAGATTATTCTTAGATTTACTCCCATCATATGAATCGAGACAAGAACAAGTCACCAACAAATGACTGTCAGCGTAATTTGTTGTGTCATTCACAAGAAACTATGAACTTATAAATTTGTATTTATATTTGTATAGAATAACAAAAGAAATGTTCCAATACATGATCAGGCATGTTAATCTTTCTTTAAAATTAGATTTTTTGATTTTGTTTTTCCTTCAGAAAATCACAAAGATAGTTGTTAATAAAGTCCCTAAAAGCCTCTACCATATGTAGGTATTCCTACCTGATTTTTCAAAGGTCAAATATTCTACCTGATTGATTAACATACCCTCAATGTGGAGCAGCCATGTTGGTTTTTAACAATTACACAATGTACCAAACGGAGGCTGGAAGGGCTATTTAGTCAGGCTCTTTTTGTATACAAGGATAATCAGTACTCAATGTTTTAGTGTAGCATACAGAGAACCCCAAAATTATGAAGATTGTAGCAGTGTGAAGAGGAGTATTAGGCAGTGTCCAAATTGGCCGCTGCGGCTGTTGCTAAGGGCAACCTATGCTTCACAGCATGATGATGCAGCAACCAAGGCACAGCCTTGGGCATTGTCCGAGTTGGCAATTAATGGCTATGGCTTAGGCTGGAACTCCACATCAACATGCACTGGAGCATTGGCTGCCCTGCCCTTAGCGTCAGCTGCAGCCCCAGCCATCCACAAAACAGCACCAGACTATTTACACTTCAAGCCTCACTCTGGATAAGTGCATTTGTTTATAGAGGGAAACAAATATATATATAAAGGTCAATATGGCAGGCCCAAAACGAACTCATTGACCTCAGCTACTGTGTTTGCCATAACAAACAAAAATTACATACATATAGCACCATTTTCTTCATCTTTGGCCAAATAAGGACACACTTTTAACATTTCAGGGCTCGATTTCACAAAAAGATAAGATTGATCTTTTTGTGTGTAGAAAGGAAGCCAGTCACCTTTATAACTAAGTTACATTTAACCCTCCTACTGAGTGACCATTCACCGTCTCCCACAGTTGTGTTGGATGATAGGTTTACTCTATACCATACTGCAATAGATAGTTCCCAGTAGACGCCATCTTTACGGGCAAAGTGCATTTTGGCTTGCAGATGCGTCAAGCGCTCAACTTATTAACGCAGCCGTGTTGTTCAATAACCAATCCTGCAGTGAGTTTTGTAAAATGTGCGCGAAACGCATGACTGTTTGTTCCAAACTGCCGGTAAAGATGGCCGATTTACGTCATACTGCAACCCATCTATATGATACCATGTGGTGAATGCAACTACACCCCGACACACGTTTACACAGTTGCTGGTTCTGTGCACAGCTGTGCCACGATACACAACCCGTGCAGTTGAGTGGTTTTAAATGGTTGGTCGACTCGCCGGAAGGTGTTACTAAGATGAGGGGATATTGACTGATAAAGACATCATTATTTAAGATAAACGTTTCACCAGTTGTTTTTTTAGTTTTTTTTTTAGTGTGATGGTTTTTATAAACCTAAAATGTTATCAATGTACATTTATATTTAAAAAAAAAACCTAGTTAAAAAACAAGGCATTTAACTATTGTCTAGACTTGCCTAACTGGCAATGAATTCCATAGAAGATTCTAATGAAATTCTATGCAAATAGTGAATGTTTATACGTGCAATGGTAAGAACATTTTCAAGAATTGAAAGATGGAATGAGTTCAATTGAATAGTCCATCTTTCAAGGAATGAAAATATGCTCTCTCCATGGCACAAATGCAAAACGTTCAATACTTGTTTCGTATAACGTCCCAGTAGATCTGTGTCATTTGATTGCAGGATAGACTATGAGAATAAAACAAACTGTACAAACATCCACAATGCGGGTTTTTTTGTACTACTTAGAGGCACCGGACACTATTGGTAATTACTCAAAATAACTGTAAGCATAAAAAACTTACTTGGTAACGAGCAATGGAGAGCTGTTGATAGTATAAAGCATTGTGAGAAACGGCTCCCTCTGCAGTAACGCAGTTTTTGAGAAGTAATTTCTCAGGAAAATATTTGAATTGATTTTGAGACCTCCCGCGTGAGGTCTCGAAATCAAGCATCTGAAAGCACACAGCTTCGTGTGACAAGGGTGTTTTTTCTTCCATTATTATCTTGCAACGTCGACGACCAATTGAGTTCAAATTTTCACAGGTTTGTTATTTTGTGCATATGTTGAGATGCACCAAGTGAGAAGACTGGTCTTTGACAATTACTAAAGGTGTCCAGTGTCTTTAAGGTAAAAGCATGGTGGTCTAGTGTGCAATAGTCACAATAGGATGGGACGACAATACACGGCGAATGGTAACAAAATGCAGTTTATGCAGAGGCCATGCAATGGTTTGATTAGCCCTTACTCCCAAGGTCCACTTGCTCACAGGTGACCTCTGTCCTCTTCTCTTGTCACTTAACACCACGATGCTTGAATAATCAGTTTTTACTTTGGCCTGTAGTCCTCAATCCTCCGAGATCAGAGAACTTCATGGAGAGAATTTGGGAAGATTTGCCACTTCCTAGGTTGTATCATAATCTTTTGGTCATCCCAAAATTTGGTTTTTAGTGAACTGCAAATCTTGCAATCAAACAACAAGGATCTATTTGGTTGTTGCCCAATATTTGTTATGTATTCTAAACGCCTAATCGTGAAAGACCAGGACAGAAATGATCTTTCAATCTTAACAATTGAGGTACGGTAAAACATGGGTTGGTGATAAATTTTTATGTACATCTTTTTTTTGTAAAAAAAAAAAGAAAGAAATTGATTTTTACAAAATTATTATTAATTTTTGTTTTAATACAAACACACACTTTTTTTTATGAATCAATCCATTTGGTACAAGACTCAAATGTAGATTGATTTCGGCAGAGGAAGAAAATAAAAATATTAAGATTTCTGGAAACAAAGAAACTACCAGCTACTTGTACACCTAATGATTAACCATCTACGTTAAGTGACCTCCATGAACTTCCACACATTCTATTCACAGTTAGTTACAATGGTATAAAAGCACTTCTGAAAGTTCACCGAGTCATCTAAATTAAGTAGTTGTCTAAATTAAGTAGTTGTCAGTCCAAAAAAATACTATATTATTTACATATACCTACAGAATAAGTTACTTAGTGTAAAAAAAGTTGTTGTTTTTCCCTTAAGAGATTGATTTGTACAGACAGCAGTTTATGCATGGCATGATGTTTATGGTTTTTCCCCCAGAACGTACTTTATTCTTTAAATCCTAAGGTGGGAGTAATCAGTGCATTCATGTATGCAAATATATGCAAATTTGATATGAATATTCCACTTTCTTGAATGATAACAGCCTCATTAATATTAGTACGTGTGACTGCTCAGAGAATCCCCGGTGTAGTCTGCCATTGTTTGGGTGGCAAGCTTAACCTTGGAAGGGGCATGTCTTTATCATCTCTGTTGGTAGGGAGACCCTGAAGGAAGTGTGCAAGGCCGATGCACTTGAAAGCAAGGCATAAAAACAGATGTCACCAATTCATTTGTATTTCCTTTTTCACCACTTCCAGTCAAAAGGGGTTGTGGCTGCTGAAAATACTCTTCACTGACACTGAAGTAAGAGCTTCTTTGAATTCGTTGGGGAGGGAAAACCCTTTTTTTCCTGTGTGAAATTGAAAAACTAGACATGATTGTTTTGTTTTCACATAATAGCCTGGCTCCCAGTGGATGATACCCATGCCTACATCCTTACGGACTGTGAAGGGGGTAACCCTGTTTCAGCCCCAGGGGTAGGTGGCAACGTGCCTCTGGTGTCAGTTGATTTGGGTCGACAGCCCAAATCAGTTAAGTGTAGCCCTCACCTTGAGTGGCCGTTCGGCCTTGTGAGTTAGGCGATATCTCATAAAAAACAATGATAAAAAAAATAACTGCAACCTGTCCAAACGGTAGTCCTTTCCTGTTTCAAAGTATGACTTTCAATTGAATTCGGTTTTATTTAACATCTAGTTTGTTACCTGGCTTTGAAAACACACATTTCAGTATTTTCCCCAATAAAACATTTCTACAACAAGCACAAATATCTCAACCAAAACCATGCACTGGACTACCAGACAAATTGTTTTTCAAACAGGTTAACCTAGAAATACAAAAAAAACACAACTCCAATCCAAATATTTCTATGAAGTTTAACTCCAATCCTAGACAAGACATTTTTTACATTGTGCTAAGCTTTGCTTCAGCATGTTGTACATTGCAATTTGCATAGTGGATTGGGTTGTGAGGGAGTGCACACTTGCACAAACTGTATTGGAACATAATAAACGCAGAGGGAGTGTTCTACGGGCGTGTCGGGAGTAGTTCTCCCCGAGTCCGTCCGAGTGCAACGACTCGGATCCGCATGAGTAGCTTTAGTACATGGTCTCATCATGGCCAGTCTTGAGCGACCTTTTCTGTCGATAGGTCACTCTCTCTGTTGGGTAGACCAGCGGCTAGTAAACTTTCCAAAAATCTTCAAAAACACTGCAGTTCGTCAATCTAGAGCGCAGTGATTTTGAAAGATTTCATAAAGATTTCTCACAAATTATTTATTTTATCAAAGATGAAAGCTGTTCCTGTCAGAATGTAAGGGGTACACCCAGGATGTACAACTACTCTGGGGGCAGGGGGGGGGGGTCGTCTACAGTCACCACTTTGACCTCCTGGAAGAGTGAGGGATCAAGGGAACTGTACAAACGTACCAGCTACATTACAAGGATGTCAAGAATGACATTTTCATCTCCCAGATGAATAACGCCGATGCATTCGGACTTCGGAAGAAATAAAACATAAAATTAATATGAAGAATTAGAATCACATAGAATTAGAATTAGAAGATCATTAAAAAATATATAAAGGTAACTCTTACAGGTATCTTTCTTTTCAGTGAGTACTATAAACTGCCCATGTCCGGGAATCGTTTTAATTTCTTTGGGATGTCGTCCTTGAAGAGCACGGGGTCGGCCCGGAACTGGACCGTCTTCAGCGGCATCATTCCGTACTCCTCGGCGAAGACGGAGACGCATTCCGAACGCTCCACCATGTGGGTGAGGTCGGCGGAGATTATGTTGGAGCACTCGGGGCACTTGAACTTCTTCCGAGGGGTGACTTTGAGCGGCGGCTTCCCCGTGACGTTGGAGATGAGGAAGTTCATGGCGAGGTCCTCGCAGTTCATGTGGTCGTCCACCCACGTCTTGATGTGGTTGGACATCTTGTGGGTGTAGAGGAAGCTGAAATACTATGGAGAGAAGTGAGACACAAGAATAAGGGCGTGAAAGGTGTTTTTTCATTTTCACCAAATCAGAGCTGCCAACATTAAAATCAGGAAGATTTTGTACAACAATCCGGGAGATATTTTAAAGTGTATTCAACATATAGTGAAATATTTTCCAGAATCAGGAGATTTTCATGTCTGTTCATCAGAAAATTGAAAGATTGGTTTATTTACAGGGAATTTTCTGCAAATTCAGGAAGGGTTGGCAGCTTTGCCGCATTATTACTGCTAATAAAGATAAACGATAGCATTTTTTTTAGGGGGGGGGAGCGCTGTAAACTATTAAACAATGGTAAATTTTATCCCCAACCATTATTTTTCATTTTATCTGTTGAATGGTCATTTTGTTTGCATTTGAACAAGAACTTCACATGCTCCTTTCATTAGTCTGCACCACACATTGGAGTTTCCTCCTGTTGAAAGCTTTTTTTCGAACAAAACTATTTTTCATCATCATCAACTGACCGTGTTCATCCAAGGTTTGATGAATCCCTCCTCATGAAATTTCCATTCTCTTCTCCTTTTTGCTATTCTAGCCCAAATTGTTGTGTTTATGTTTGTTTGGGTTGTGTCTCTCCATCTTCTCTTCTCTTGTCTTCCCGTTCTTGTTCCATTTCTAGGTTACTATTTCATTTGTATATTTACACTAAAACATATTTATCGGGACATAACAAACACTTTTCATATTCAGTGTCACGATGAAATGCTAATGTGCACAGCCACAATCGTGGGTACACTTTTTGTTACAAAGACACCGAATGAACATCACATAAATACTGAGTAACTCTTTGCAGATCTTGTATTGGACAAACTCAAGTACTTTCTACTCTTCATTCACACAGCGCTGGTTAATTAATTTACAAACAACATTGAAATAACTGTTACATCACTGGTTTTCAAACTGTTGTTCATAAACATGGACACGAAAAAAATGTGTACCCATGATTGTGGCTGTGCACTAATAAACTTCCTGAATTGATCTTTTTGTATTTGATACCTTGTGGTAGAATGCTGCACCAGTGAGTACCATGGACACATCGTTAGTCCACTCCGATTCGTACTTCCATTTGTTGAGCTTCTTGTCCCATAGATGCAACCTGGCTGGATATCCAACCAGACGATCTGGGAATTCCCTCCAGACCTTTCAACAACAACAAAAGGAAGATGATTCAAAAAAAGAGCGGCAAATACTGTGAGAGAAAAAAATCCGGACTGGAGCTCCAGTGGCTGACTCGCCGGACGATCTGAATCCTGGGCCCAATTTCAAAGAGCTGCTTAAGCACAAAAAGTAGCTAAGCACAACAAAAATTATGGTTACCAGAATAAGGTTACCAGCCAAAATACCATTTCACACGTACAATTTGTGACTGGTATCCTGCTGATTTCTGCTTAGCAGAAAATTGTTAAGCAATATTTTCTGCTTAAGCAGCTCTATGAAATTGGGCCCCTGGTCTAAGCATTTTTGTCATTGAGTGCATTACTTCACTATACTGGCGTAGTGATATCTTTCCTTTCCTTCCACCTCTAGGACCCCGGTTTGAATCCCACCGGGGGCGCTATGTGGATTGGGTTTTCAGAACCCACCAGATTGCGTAGGTTTTTTCCCTGGAATAATTCTCTGGGGGTGTTCCTCCCACATCTAAAACTGAAACTTCCTTCCTTTATCTTCTCTCCATTTGGTTCTTGGCTAGTATAGTGATTAAGTTCGCTTTTCTGAGAATCCTTGGCTTCACAACATGAATTATTAAATAAAATAAGATAACAAAATAAAAGTCCTCACACTTGCATCCGCTTAGATGTGCAATGTTTGGCTAAATTGTAAATCCCAATGATGGTCATAATTGTATGGTTTTAAATTCAAGCACCAAATGAAACATCCAAGGAAAATCCCAAGATATGGACCAGTGAAAAAGCTGGCTGCCAGAGAATAATACAGGCTAACTTGTCACTGCTGGCTAGTCACTGAAAAGCATTACGTTCAAAACCCTGAGAATCAATTATGGACTATTACCAACCAATTAAGACATGATAACTGTGTTAACAAGCCATTTTAAGATATGGCGGACTCAATATTATGACACTATTAGGTTTGGATAAATTTGTCTGTATACACCCAAACCAAGCAGTGGCGTGTCGGGGCCGAGCGGATAAGAGCACCGGACTCAAGCTCTGAAGTTTCTGTTCAGCAGAGTGTGGGTTCGAGTCCCAGTCGTGACACTTTGTCCTTAATAAGCAAGACACTTAACCATTATTGCTGCGTCCTTCAGATGGGACGTAAAGCCGTTGGTCCCGTTGTTGTGTAATGCACGTAAAAGAACCCAGTGCACTTTTCGAAAAGAGAAGGGGTTCGCCCCGGTGTTCCTGGTTTGATTGGCAGCATATTGCGCCACTGCACCTTGTAAACCATTACATTGTGGAAAGGAATAGGTCTTAAACTTCAAGAAGTAGTTCCACATACCTTGCGGGAAAATACTGACTGTTGAAGCGCCTTGAGCATCACTGAGTGACGGATATGAGCGCTATATAAGAAGCCACTATTATTATTATTATTACTCCTATAGTGTCCACCATATCTCAAAAAGGCTCATTACCACACGCTGCTGCATTCTAATGGATTCCAGACTGTCCCAAATCAAAACCGTCAAAAGAATTTAGGCCAACTCAAAACATTTGGTAAAGCGTCTAGGATTTGCTTGACTGTACCTCGTAGCCGAACTCTAACTCATCAGGCGTCAACATAAGAATGTCATCGTCGATGGCCAGCACACACTCCGTCTCGATTTCGTCATAGGGATAGAAACGGTTACTCAATTTGTTCGCCTTGGTTTGGACGACCTTCAGCGGCTTGTTAATCTTGGGCCACTTCTCGACTGAAACAAGAATCAAAGAAAAAGAAAAAACCCAGTTTAAATGGTTGTTTTTTTTTTTTCAATCATATTCCAGAAGTAATTGCACTGTTCATATCCAGGTACTTTTCTTGCGAGTTTGTTTGTCAAATTCATTTGAATCATCTTTTCTCAAAATGAATGGTAGAGACAGAGTACCACATCATCCGAGTACCAGTCAACAGCTCTGTACTTTCTGATGGGGACTTCTCCTGATTGGCAAATTTGTTAGTGTTTTTTTCCCCCTGTTGGTTTTCTTCCCTGTGGTTTTCTATGAGTAATAGATCCCTTGCATAACGCACCACCCTGCTGTACGCTGAGGTCCCGCAGCCGTGGTCCAATGACCTGCCTCCTTTTGCATTAGGGGGGGGGGCGCTGTTTGAGAGTGTGACATCATATGCAAGAGGTTTATTGTATTGTTTATTTCAAGGTATCTTTAATAAAAGATATCTTCAAATTCTTTCAAAACATAAATGATGGAGACAAGGTACCAGATTGTTTGAGTACCAGTCTGTAACTCCACCATCACTACGACATCTGATGGACCTTATCTAGGATTAACTTTCATAACTTTCTTGAGGGCCATAACCGAATCATGTCTGACCTTGTTTCCCCTCACGTAAAATAAAATCCTATCAAAGAGACAGGGTACCAGATTGACTGGGTACCAGTGTACCTGCTGGTGGGGACTTCTCCTGGTTGTTCCATACTACTAGCACCTTGTTCAGACTGGGGGTCAGCGATATCCGACGAATGACCTCAAACAAGCTTTCCTCTCGGTCGTAGGTCAGGACCACGGCGGTAAAGCCTTGCGATTTGGGTGGGATGAGGGGAAGATAAAGTGGACTAATTGCTCCGACCTGGGAAGAAAAAAAAATGAAATAAAAAATTTAAAAATCAATTAGCAATCATTCACAAGGTCTGGTATCTGGCATTATTAATTTAATTCTATAATCCCTTTAATCCCTTAGATGATGCTCAATGCATTTTTTCGCAAACAATCTAACGCATCAGATTCATTTTTTGAGGTCCATTTCTACCACAATGATTGAAGCCAACAAGTTGTTAGAGAGCACAAGTGCATCGAAACAGAGTACGATAATTTCCGAGACTCACCATTTGTTTAGCCTGTTCCTCAGCATTTCAAGGGTACACAGTTTATAAACTGTTCATGGAAAATAACTAACGCTACTGATGGGCAGAATGAGGGAACAACGCGTCTTTTTGTATGGGGCTGATGGTGGCGTGGCGCATAGATGCATTTCTGCGTCTGGGTTGGTGCACAAATCTATGGCGTTTGCCACCCAATAGTGTATGTAGGCAGGCGTGAATGTGATTAGCATATTACATTCACGCCTTTTGACAACTTTTGACTCACCCGTGGCCTCGGCTCGTTCCAGTAAATGTAATCTTTTGCCGTGTACGGATACATCCTATCATTTATAATCTGTAGCGTTGTCAAGGTGATATCTTTTATTGATTTGAAGTACTGTTGCCAATAGAAACGTCCCTGCCTCTGCAAGTCTTTGATGTGGGACGGAGAGATGGCGCTGAGAATCTCTGGTAGCTCGGAGAGCTGGTCCTCTGGGACGGTCACTGCAGCCCTGGATGGTGACAATTTTAAAAAGTTTCTCAGATGAAGCAGGAGATTTTTCTCTTTTACTGCATAAATTTTTGATTTCACACAGTGATCATCGCAATGAAATCAATTGACACCAGATAAGGCGCACCGTTTGATAATACGTAGTGATTTTTTTTTTTTTTTAAGTCAGATAAGCTGCGTCTTGTACACAGGAAAATACGGTAACTGTATGCAAGGTGTAAACTAATTGATTCAGAATTCGCAAAGGTTTCCTCGAGGTCTCAAGAGTCACCTATAAGAACTTGAACACGAGATAGAGAAGATGTAGCTATATACCTCTGCCAATCCAGAACCTCAGAGAACGGCATAACATAAGTGTCGATCATAACGACTGGGATACAGCCTGCCTGCAGGGCATCACTGAGGGCAGCCTGACCTAGGCGAGCTCGACGAAGAACCACGCAAAATGTGGCTTCCTGGAAAGAACAGAATGCCACACAAGAAAACACCAGTTAGAATCAACAATGAACTGAATTTTTTTCCTGGAATTATTTGTAATAAAAAGTTCAAAAAATACACAAGGATTATTATCATTATTTTTTGTTATTATATAAGTTCGTACGGAGTGGTAAGGGCTACAAGAGAGAGGAAAATATTATTAGATGAAATTAACTCAGGGGAGCTGAAGGTAAGAATTGATATTCCTTAGTATGCGTAAAATGTGAACAGTTAAACAATATCAAGTAATGAACCACAAGGGAAATGAAAGAAATCAACACTCAGGGAGTCCACCAACAAAGGGCTGGATACACGTACACGTGTAGCTCAGCTGGTAAAACTGGAGGTCACAGGTTGTAAATCTCGTTCTAGTAATTTGTTTATTTATTTATCACAAAATTGATTATTAAACAATGTCAAAAATTTCAGTAAATCAACTCATCACAGCTGCTGTGTACAACAAGAGAATTGAGAATTAAACGCACTTCAAAATTATGGTACATGTAA
The DNA here is from genome assembly GCA_032158295.1 of Pycnopodia helianthoides. NCBI lineage: Eukaryota > Metazoa > Echinodermata > Asteroidea > Forcipulatida > Asteriidae > Pycnopodia > Pycnopodia helianthoides. The sequence goes on along the minus strand of CM063250.1, from coordinate 8,639,927 downwards.
GCGTGCAGGGTTTGAAATTTACACTGGCCTGCAGGCCTGAGGCCAGTAATTTTAGAGTCGGGCCAGTAAACTCATAACCAAAGACTGTCTTGTATTTTTTCAATTGAATAATAAAATTTGTTTGCCAAGAGCTGCATTCTTAAATTTTTTTTTTTCTATCTCAAAGTCATTTGCAGTAAAACTGAACATGGACTTATCCAAATGACAAGTAACATCAATCTTCTCCAAATAGTGCTTGTTCAATTCAAAACAGTTGGTTTGTTAAAATGTACATGTAAAGAAAGTTGTTCTCATTGTGGTTTTGGTCTCATCAATAAAAAGTTGTGGTCCAGTAAACATTTTGAGCTTCAAGCCCTGCAGTCTTATTGAGTTTGCCCCCAATTCAAGGCCTGGCTTGAAAGCGCAGTGTCACTGCATGTAAATGCCCCGCTACACTACACACAGGGACAATAACTTCCAAAAAAGGGGCAAGGCGAATGCGTCAATGGCTCTTTTATGTTTTCTACAGAAATGGTTTTATATTAACTGGATAAACATTTTCAGTGTTACTTCTTTTCAAAACCACCTACAAGAACTCAGAGAGATATTTCATATACGTACATGTACATGGTTTTACCACAAATCTCACTAGATCATGTCTCTACCATGCAAAGTTTCAAATCCTACGTAACTTTATAGTTAAGAAAGACTCTCTGTTTAAAAGGAGGGTATACCTTTGGTAATTACTCAAAAAATGAATTACCATAAAAACTTACTTGGTAAGAAGCACTGCAGCTGTTGATAATGAATTAACATTTTGAGAACCGACTCCCTTCAAAGGAATAGGTTTAGAAAGAGGGATTCAAAACATTTTAATCTGAGAAACGTTTCTGCATGAATATTTCTCAGATTGTGTACTCTAATTACGGATTGTTCTTCCTGCATGGACATAACCACTCCAGATTTTCAGCGATATCTTAAAAACACTACTACCTTTTGAAATTAAATTTTCACATGTTAGTTTTATTGTAGGATCTAAATTTATGTAGGATTAACCCTCTTGCTGTCTGACCATTCAATACCATTCACTGTGGTTTTGAATGATAGATAAACTATTCAGCCTGCAATATGATATCACGAGGGAATGCATGTACACAGTACACAGTTAGTTCTGTGCACAGTTGTGCCACCGTACACAACCTTGGCAGTCGAACGGTTTCAAATGGTTGGTCAACTCACTGGAAAATGTTGCCAAGAGTCACTGACAGTAGGAGGGTTAATTTAAAACAATTGAAGGTATAAAAAGGTATACTTTGCCTTTAAAAAGAGATAGGCCTAAAAGAGTTCTTTATCCCCTTGATACAAAACAACTATTTCAGTACATACAATCACAACACTTGAACTGAACATGTATTTAAGGAGTACAAACTCTCCCTCGATAAGAAAATACAACAAAGGCAAATTTACAGCTAGATAGCTCAATTGATAGAGTGCCAACACGTTAATCCAGAGGTTGCCGGTTCAAATCCCGCTCAAGTAAAAAATTTCTTTGTCCAACCAAAAAGTATTTTAAATTTTATCCGGCCAGTTTCCCCCCGGGGGTTTACTACTTGATAAAGGAAAACTTTACACGCGATAATATTCATTAAATCCGGAAATATATTTACAAACTGTAACCTGATAGCTAGACAGTCACTTGAGAATATTATGAACACATGTTATATTACAGCTGACAATGTTTCACAAGTCAGAAACCTCCAGGGAAATTCTACTTCATCAGTGCTCAATGCATAAGGGTTCACCGTTCTGCAGGATTTTTTTTTGATTTTCAAGATTATCAACACAGACACATTGACATCCAGGTTTGATGGACTCTTTTCTTTATGCGTAATCCCAAGAAGAATGAAAAGCACGGCAGTGAATTATGGCACATCTGCATTTAGATGAAGTCATTGTGCATTTGTGTCGCGTCGGCGTTTTTTTCGCTCGCAGCATAAATCGTGGCCCTTCGGGCAGTTTTAACTTCTAAACTCAGCGAGGGGACATGAATTCAGGTTGGTGATATTTTTCAGCCGAGACCTAGCCACTTCCTTTAATCACAGGAAACCATTCAAAACCAGAATTACGCCCAAAGCGCTATCGAAACAAGCTCAACAGGAAATGAGAATTGCCTGTTTCAATGACGCTGGTATTTCATGTTTTTTGCTTTATTATGTCTCACACAAAAATCAACTTAGTAAGTTTCAGTACTCAAGTTGTGACTTGGCTAATCAAAATAGTGTGAACAGGTTTGTTGTTTTTTTCACAGCGGCCAACTTCAACAAGTTACAATACTTTTTATACTTGTTTTTGTTTGTTTATGAAAATGTAATATTTTAATTTCATAAAAAACAGCATTCTTTCCTTTATTTGTAACATGTAGGCCTATTAATAATAATAACTAGTTCTTATATAGCGCATTTTACAATAACGTATCAATGCGCTTTACATTAGTGCCCTGGTCATTGGGCCAATAGCATTCTTGTAATCTTTCTCAGCTCCCTGGGGAGTATACAGCCCTGGGCTGCCTTGGCGCTCCAAAGGCTTTTTCAATATCAACCTCTACCCTCGCAGGTACCCATTTATACCCCTGGGTGAAGAGAAGCAATTGTAGTAAAGCATCTTGCTCAAGGACACAAGTGTCATGACCGGGATTCAAACCCACACCCCGATGACTCAACCACTAGAACTTGAATCCGATGCTCTAAACCACTCGGCCATGACACCCTATTACAACTTAAAGAGAGCAAACTTTAAAGTGTGTATCATGGGAAATACAGTTTTGCACAGTTTCACTTCAAGTTCTACACATGTACGCACTTATGTATGAACATACAATGTATACTGTTGGCAATTCGCAGTATTTTTGACCGCATGAGGGCGTGTGTAAACCAAATTTATGTTATGTGAAACAAGCAAAACAAACTTGTTTTTTTTCACTGTTGCTATTGTTATTAGTGTTTATTTGGCCATTGATACAAGAAAAAAAAAACATACATGCAGTCAAAATAAGATAAAAACTGTAATTGTGAAGCAAGGAAATTGGCCGTTGAAAGCGCCACTATGCGGTCAGAAAATATGGTCAATTCCACAAGGATTTGCATTTATATTGTACATTCACCAGAGGTGACAGAAATTTGGTTTTCTGATACTGTTTGAATGATTGTAAAGACTGTTGAAAGCCGTGACTGTCAATGATATATTCAAACTTAATTTACGCCGAGAAAATCATTCTGGATTCGGCAAAAATCAGCTTTTCTGGTTGAATCTGAGGTCAATGAATCAATGAGTCACCGTGGAATGTCCCACACAGAATATGCCTGGTGTGTAGAGCTCAATGGAGATTATATTCATGATGTTTTTATAACACGTACTTCAAGGGGGAAAAACTTTCTTTCAGAACCTAACTGGCCCATCTGGCCTCATCTACATGTTCCGGCAAGATCATCCATCAAGTGGTTAGGCAGCTGCTGAGAACCACAGAGGGTAGTTTAATGTACTATGCAGGTTTTACTTCACATTATATTCTTCTGTGGAGTGTTTTTTTGTGACACACACAGAGCACCAGGTGCTTAACAAAATCACTAACGTGAAGAACCGGCGGTCGGGTTGGCGTAGTGGTATCTTTCCTCGCCTTCCACCTCTAGGACCCCGGTTCGAATCCCGCCGGGGGGGCAATATGTGGATTGGGTTTTCAGTCCCTACATGATTGCACGAGTTTTCTCTGGAATAATTATCCATGGTTTTTCTCCCACATCTAAAACTGAAACTTCCTTCCTTGTCATCTCTCCATTGGGATTCTTGGCTAGAATAGTGATTACACTAGCTTTACTGAGAGTCCTTGGCTCCACGACCAGAATAAATAAACAATTAAAAAAAGAACAGCATTTAAAAAAAAGAGTGTTTCAACCCATCTTACCTGTAAAATATATGGGTAACTAAACTGAGTTGCATCTCTGCACATCTTCGAGGTGGCAGGTATGTCTGGACATTTATCCAACACTAAGAAGTCTTTATGTTTGTCCGCAATCAAATTAAATTCATCTCTATAGTCCAAATGAATGCCGGCCTGCGCTGAAATAGCCAAGTACGGTTTCTTGTAACTGTAAAACAAGAATAAATGAAAATAGTAAGTTGAGATTTTTCCCCGTTTGTAGCGGAGGGTTATTTGGGAATATTTGTAATCCTGTTGGAGCAAAATATGTTGTATTATACCAAAAACACAAAAATCATTGTCATTTGATTGGTGGAACACAAGTCATGCATCATCCATTATTTTGCCGTGTGTTTACTGCCGCGTCGATCCACAATTTCATATTGGAGTCCAATATGGATAATTATTGGATGCTTTGCAGCGTCGTTCCCAAAGTAACAATTCTCCGCCCGTTTGTTCAAACGAGGCAAGGTCATGTCATGGCGGACAAGGTTGGTGTCTACATAAAGTCATCCAAGTTGTTCAGAAGGTGTATTCTATAGAATTTTCAGAGATTCTGTGTCTATTTTGTGTTTATTGAGAACAAATTTTTCAAATGACAAGGATCTATGTGTGAGTTAAATAAAACAAATACTGAATGCTCCGCTCATGCACATTGTCGCAGAATACAATCACTCGATGAAGTCTGGTTTTTCCAATGGAATACAGTCCAGATTTCACCCTACGAACATATTCTGAGACAATGCACTCATATGCATCCAATATTTGTATACATGTAGCACTGGTCGTATAGTGGTTGTAATTAATTTCACTAAATCTGCATATTGTAGTGCAATATCTTCCCACTCCACAGCTGGCAATCCTTTGGGTGCTGTCCTTTGAGATGGGCAAGGCCAATTTTGGGGTCTTCCATTAGGAAAATCTTAAAAGTCTATGAAAGACTTATGAAGGGGCACAGAGGGCCAAGACCAGGGCAAGAGAGGCCATTGCCTCTGTGGCCTCCATCTAGTGCCACACCTTCTGTATTCCTTGGTTTGACCAATCAAAGCAAATTTTAACACGATGACAGATGATGATGTACATGTATGAACAACTTATAAATAGATCACATTCTTCTTCCACGTATGCCAGGCAAAGTGCAGGAAACACTTGTAACATATAAATTGTTTGCACACGGATGCTGGGTAACGTGAAATAATGTCGTTCCCGACAAGAACTGAAAATGTATTTCTATCTTTAAACTACATGCACATGTACATGCTACGTAGGGCCATGTCACACCAGGTAATTTCACAGGCAACCAGTTCCGGGCAATCTCCAAGAAGGAAATTTAGTCACAGTTCAGTTTTCTCATTATTTTTTTCCTGGGGATAGTGAGTTTACAGATAGAAGAATGTCGCTTGTGTTGCCGAAGTGTTCCTTGTGTATGCAGTGCAGTTGGTTGCCTCCAAGTTGCCTGTAAAAATTGCCCTGTATGACATGACCCTAATACTAAACATTGTTACATGTACATGTAGGTCTGGGGTTTTTTTTTTTGGGGGGGGGGGGTTCAATGTGTTTATTGTGAACAAATTTCAAATGACAATGATCTATGTGTGTGTTAAATATAAAATAAATATTGAATGCATTTCGCTTATGCATCATCGCTGAATACAATCACTTAATGAAATCTGTTTCTTTCCCAACAGAATAGTCATAATTTCACCTTATGCTAACATTCTGTAACAAGGGTGTTATGTAAAACAAATGTCACATGTAATGCAATTTTATGACTTCCTTGACAAAAGAAAAATAACCACAAGTACAGGTAAAGCTCTAAGCTCCTGGTACCAGCCTGTGTAAACGGTTACGTTACAATTACACCTGCATGTACATGTACACGTACACGTACACGTACACCACATTCACCAACCGGATACCAAATAAATGCAAACAATTAGAGTAAGAACTCTGCATGGTTTTCATTTCACGGTTCATGTCCAAGGATAGGGATTGAAGTCGATCATGTCAAAGGTCAACGTGTACATATGTACCACTTCTTCAAATGTCACAATTCATTTGAATCAACGTTGCCATAATCCCCTCGTGTTGATGTTCCTTCAAATACAAAAGTACACAATTGCATCCTTGAAACCTATCACTGTGAAAACATAAAATTATGTGTAATGAACACAAATGTGTTTTTTGTCATTGCAAAGACGGCTGTGGGCAGTTATGAATACGGGAAGAAGAAAAAAAACATGCGTGTAATATCTCTACCAGGATACAAGTGTGAGGAAAAACATGCACTCTGTTTACATTGGACCACGCACATTACAAATATTGGATGCATGTGAGTGTAATGTCACAGAATAGAATCACAAAGTGGAATGGAAAAGCCAGATTCTAAAACCCCACGCTCTAAAAATCACTTTTAAAAAAACCTTAAAGGAACATTACAGAATTGGTAAGAAAAAAACTTTTTGACCACAGATTTAAATAAAACTTACAGTCTAATGATGATGATAGTAGAAACATCCCTTGAAATATTTCTGTCTGAAATGCCATACTTGATGAATCATTTGTTGAATCTATATGATTTCATGCAAATGTGTAATCGGTTTTTCACTATTTTCTCGTGACCCAGATGGCCGATCGATCTCAAACTTCTACAGGTTTGTCAGTTTATGTATATGGTGTATTACATAAAGTGCTTACACTGCCAGCAACTGTTTTGTTAGCAAAAACCAATTATGTAATGTTCCTTTTAATAAACAATGTGGGCCGAGTCCATGTAGACACCAACCTTGTCCGGTGTGCCGTGACACGACCTTGTTTCGTTGGAAGCGAACGGGCGGGAACAATTGTTTTTAGAAACGCCGCTGCGAAGCTTTGCTGCGAAGTGACCCCAGCATCCTATTTATCAATTTTTGACTCCTATATTAAATTTTGGGAGAGTCGCGCTTCGCGGCAGTGGCAAAATAAAGTGTGACACGCGACAAGTGTTCCGCCAACTAAATGACAAGGATCTACATGTATGTGTGGGGTATACAATACAACATCCATACGTGTATCAGATTGAATCCAATCGGCAGCCATCTTTGTTTTCCACTCATTCAAATCAATATCGAACCAAACTGAGGCTGGAAGTGAGAATAGTCTGATCCCATTTTGGTATGATGAGGATCTGTACTCATCAATTGGTAAAAAGGCCCCTTGCGTAGGCCGCCAGCACGGGGGGCCAAACAATGGAAACAGGCTCGTGTGTGTTCGCGCTATTACACAACTCTCAGCCAATGATAGGTCTTCCTCAGTGTGGGCGTTGCTTTTAAGCTTTTGACACCACACTGTACATGTAATGCCAGTAGAGTACATGTAATACAGGGAACGCACCACAAATGGAGGCAGCATGATGAAGGGGACCAGACCAGGGCTAGACTGTGACAAGTCTGCACAGTCATTCTCACGCTGCAGCACTCCGGTAACTAACAGACAAGTATGTAAGTTTCATTTCCAGTCTCAGAACTTTTGAAACCACATGTATATATATGGACCCTAGTTTATAAATAGAAAAAAACAAGATGGCTTATCAAGAGTGAGTAAACCACAATCTGGTGCATGTTCATGCATGTGTACAGTGTACTTCAACTGTACATTGTGTAGGCCACCATTTGGTGGGCCAAATGTGGCATGGTGTACCCCCCCCCCCCTTTCTATTGTGTCTTCTTTGTGTTCTAGGGTCCATATATACACAGGAATCTCAGGAATTCTTTAGACGATTTAGGGGAGTACTTCTGTACAAGAGGAACAGACTGTGTTAAAGTGTGGGAACATTTGGGTGGGGGAGAACACCCACTGCTACATATCGGGCATTTAAGCCACGCTCACTTCACACAAACTGGCGCGCACTCAGCAATTACCAGAAGCCCATATGAAATGCACAGCTAACTTTTCTTTGGTGGGACTTGACTTTTCTGTTCTGCAAATACATGTACCCAAGGTCATGTTAAAGATATCAGTTTCTGTCAGGACACATCAGAGATAAACCTTTCCGTGATAAATTGAGTAGTCCCCCCCCCCTCCCCGATCCACAAAGCTAAAGTAGTAGTCCAGGCCGATATCCTACCTCCCGCCCAGGTAGTAGATAATAAGCAGGACAGTTCTTTTCAGAACTGAGAAGTCACCAGAATTCTGAAAATCTACTCCGCGGTAGTAGAATAAATAGCAAGACAAGTTCTCTAAAGAACAAAATCTACACAGCAAAGTAGATATTTATACACATGGTGTTACCGCAAACCGAATATATATTGATACCTCACCATGCAATGCCTCAAAACCCATATATGAATTGAGTAATTGTGGGTAAAAATTACCCGCAAACGAGAGCCAGCTCTTGAGACGTAGGAAGTGGCAAAAACTTGCGCATGGAGGGTACGGCACTGATGCTCATGTGTGTGGCCTAGTGACTTTCACTTACAGTCGAGGGTCGGGGACTGAACAACTTACCCATCAGGTTTGGCCGGTAAACTAACTTTTGCTACGTCTGAGTTAAACACTGGAATACTGACGTCAAAACTCGGGCGGAAGGTCCATGTGGAGAACCCGCCCCCGGCTAGGAGGGACTTCCCTCGCTTGACACTGAGGGCAGTGTTGAAGTCAGGTGGTGTCCCCGGCAGCATATTGAATAATAGGTGATTGGTTCCTCCGTGCCATCTAAAGATTTAACAAATCCAAAGAGAAAAAAAATGTCAGAATTTTTTAATGCAACCCGGGTACATTATGAGCACATGTGGCGTGTCGTGGCCGAGCGGATAAGAGCACCGGATTCAAGCTCTGATGTTTCTGTTCAGCAGAGTGTGGGTTCGAGTCCCAGTCGTGACACTTGTGTCCTTAAGCAAGACACTTAACCATTATTGCTTTGTCCTTCAAATGGGACATAAAGCCGTTGGTCCCGTGTGTTGTGTAATGCACGTAAAAGAACCCAGTGCACTTATCGAAAAGAGAAGGGGTTCGCCCCGGTGTTCCTGGTTTGATTGGCAGCATATTGGGCCACAGCACCTTGTAAACCATTACATTGTGCTATGTAAAGGAATAGGTCTCAAACTTCAAAAAGTACCTCCACATATATACCTTGCAGGAAAATACTGACTGTTGAAGCGCCTTGAGCGTCACTGAGTGACGGATATGAGCGCTATATAAGAAGCCACTATTATTACATGACAAAATGGCATGACATAGTGGAATGTATACACATTATAAACACCCCCACTACATGTACGTACGTACATTACCCTAAGTTTAGAGACCATTCATTTCTGTACAATTATCCCCATACCACCAAGACATGGCAAATATTCTTGATTTTTTATTTTTTTTTATTTTTTTTTCCAGTAAATAATGTCTGGGAGAAAATAACTTCACAAAGAGAAATTTGGTTTTGCTTTTGTGGTTTTAGGCTACATGCACTTTGTATTTAAAGGCCATGTCACACGGGGCAATTTTTGTCAAGACAACTTCAGGCAACCAACTGCACTGCATGCAGAAGGAACACTTCAGCAGCACAACAGACAATTGTCTAGCTGTAACTCACTATCCCCCGAGAAAATAATGAGAAAACTGAAATGTGAATAAAAATTTCTTATCGAAGATTGCCTGGAACTGGTTGCCTGTAAATTGCCTCGTGTGAAAAGGCCTTTCGTTACAGCTAAGTTGGAAAACACTGGAAAAAGTCCACTCACAGGACATGACCTTTATTTCTTTGATCGTTTTTAGTTGAGTGGAAGTACAAGTAGGTCAAATCTTGCAGATGTTGTGGCCACTACGCTCATTAGAGTACAACCCCCTTGCAGCCGCTATGGTCTCCAGAGGGGATCAAGTATTGTTCTAATATTCTGGACATGTACATCTTACGTGTGCATTACTTCAGTCCAGGGCCCAGTTTTTTATTGAGTAAATAAAGAACAAAAAATAGTTTTAAAGCAAACGAGCATTTTTTCCTTACTGAAAAAATTGAAAAGGTTACCATCCAGAACACCATATACTTGTGGCTGGTTTCCCTTGTTGCTTCTCTTTAAAAGGAGGGTAGACCTTTGGTAAATACTCCATAAAATTTATGGCCACAAAATCTCACTCGGTAAGAAGCACAGCAGCTGTTGATAATGTAAAAACGATGAGAACCGATTCCCTTCTAAGGAACGTGGTTTTAGAGAGAGGGATTCAAAAACATTTCATTCACCATGAAATGTTTCTCAGACTATACTTTAATTACAGATAATTGATTCCCGCATGGACATAACCACCGCTCCAGATATTCGGTGATTATATCTCAAAAAAACGCCACACCTTTTGAAATCAAATTTTACACACGTTGGTTTTATTGCATTTACATGTGTACAGTCTACATTTATGTAGGGTTAAAACAATCAGCGGTTCCAAAAAAACCAAAGGTATACCCTCCCTTTAGGCATAAATTTGATGAGCAAAAATAACCTGCGTAAGAGGCTCTACGAAGTTCGCCACTTAGATTTCATACTCAGACATGTTTGGCGCACTGGCACTTTCCAAGAGTTGAAAGGTACATTAATGTAATTTCCCTAGGACTTCAGAATGTCCATGGTAACATCTTTAATGGGCACCGAGACCAGACATAGCAAATTGAGGCATTGGCCTCGGTGACCCTTGTCAAATTCAATTACAGGCTATTGCCCTATGAAACATTGTTAATGGACTACATTAATGTAAGTCCTGCCATTGGCTCATGCACATAAATGTACATGTACTGTACATGAACAGGGCCCAATTTCATGGCTCTGCTTACCGTAAGCAAAGAATCGGCGCTTGCGGAAGCAGGGAATTCCGCGCTTACGTCAAGCGTATTTCACAGGTTAGCGGGGAATTTCGGCTTGTGCGCGTGCATACTCCACGTTACTAGGCATTCTACGCTTACACAGCTAGCGCAGAAATTCGGCGCTTGAACAGTAAGCGGAGAATGGTCACCGCAAGCGCAGAATTCGGCGGTTAGCAGAGCCCTGAAATTGGGCCCTGCATTATAAGTGTGTGTTAGTAACTTCTCCTCCAACTCGATGTGTTCTGCTATCATGTCAAGAGAAAAAAACTTCTCAGTCATGAAAATTTAATTTAAAAGCGTGGACAATTTAAAGGACATGTAATCCTATTATAATTGGATTTGATAGGATATATTCGTTCAACTAAATCTTATCACAGTTTGTTGCTCAGTGAGCAGTTTCCTCTCAGGGCGATTCAGAGGCTCTAACACGTAACTGTAAAATTATTTATCTCTCAATGGTGCCACCATATTTGTCATGCTCCCTGTTTACCGTGCAGCAGTGAGTCCTGTTCATCTTCACTGTACAGAGAGGCCAGGGCTCAAATTTTACACTGGACCGCTGGCCCGAGGCCAGTGATTTTAGCATCGGGCCAGTAAACTCATGTCCGGACAAGTCCGGCGGTCTTGTGTTTGTGTTCAAATGTTGACTTTCAGTCTGATAATTACAATTCTGTTGATTATCGAAGACTACTTACGGTTACCCATAATATACAAATGAGATAAATCTTCTCTTAGTGCTTTTACAAATTCAAACAGTTCAATTATTAATCTGTGTAGGCTTTTTTTTCTTCTCACTTCAATTCCGGTCTCGTACTCAAAATTCCGGTCCAGTAAATATTTTGAGCTACAACAAGCCCTGCAGGATTTTCCCCCCAAATTCTAGCCCTGAGAGAGGGCACCTGACTACTTACCCTTCCAAGTCTCAGTTTGATTGAATTGGTTTAAAGGTATTGTACACTTTTGGTAACAGCTCAAAATCAGTGTGCACATTTTGTGTGGTTAAACATATGCATGAACAAACAAACCTGTGAAAGCTTGAGCTCAATTGGTAATCGAGGTCACAAGAAAACAGTGAAAAGAGATCTTATGTGTTTTCTGTTTTTTTCAAATTATCGCGCGTGATAATTACTATTGTTTTACTCGTTTCTCAGAAACGATAGCATTTTAGGCAGAAATATTTTAAGGAACCCTTTCTACCATTACTTACTTTAAATCATGTACAGTGTAAGTTATGTGTGAATCTGTGAACATTGTGTTTTTCGATCTTACCAATAGTGTACAGGGCCTTTAAAGGGAGATAAAAAAGCATACGACCGAATTACGGCTGTCAAATTGGGTGCAGTACCTCCTACTATTTACAAGGCTCATACTGGCTTCTCATCACCGCGCACACTGAGTGATATGGCACTGAATTTCTGAGCTCAACATCACGGCACCGCTTACCCCAGAATTCTGCACTTACAGCCCATAGAATTATTAGCACTTTACAGGGTTCATGTGTGCGCATAATCAGCAGTACCACCAAATCAAATCCAGCTCTAGAGTGTGGAGGTCTGGGGTTCGAATCCTACCCGAGTAGCCTGTGGATTTTTATTTCCCCACAGGATTCATACAGTCACTGAGTACACAGTGTGTATCACCTATCGGTGCGAGGTTAAAAACCAAGATAGTCCAAGAACGTTGATGTTAAACACCCCTGTCCCCATACATGTAGTTTAGCCAGAAGGGTGTCTGGGTGTCTTTTGGACACCCTGTCTTAAATTTGGACACCCTGTTTTATCTGTCATTTACATGCAAATGTATTGTAAGTGAACAATTTGCTCACCCAGTTTTTTAAATTTCCAGCAAATTTGGACACCCTTTTATCAAATCCTGGCTAAAACCTTGCCTGTCCCTAGTGCCCCTTAAAATGATTTTATAATGACATCGATTGTGCCCTTTTAGTTATGAACAAGAACGAAAGTCCAGACTGGGAAAGGACTTGAGCATACTTAATTATGGTAATTTAATACAGTACATTTGTAGAATATAAATGTACAAGTACATGTACATGACATTTGTACATGTACATAGCTCTGTTACGGACTAAATTTCACATTTTGTTTCAGACAAATAGACTTGATTTCAAGTCAAGCTACATGTAAAGTTGTTCAAAATTTGCTTGTGATTTTATCCACGGTGATAAAAAAAAATTCAATCACACCAGATCAACAATTTTGAAACAAATTAACTTGAAACATACATTCGTACAAACATACATTTAAAACAGGTTTCTTCTTTTTCCAATTGAATTAAAACATGACAATTTGACCAAATGCAACTCTGCGACTATTAATGTACATGTATGAATGATGTGAATTTTAAAAAATTTGACTTTATTGACACAAAAACCAAAAGAGAACCAAACAAGTTGTACGCAATAACCGTTATTCAATTTGTCTTTAAACATGGTGTGAAAGGAATGGATGGAAATAACTTTGAATTTTAACAATCTAAAGTTTTACTCATTCGTTATATTTGCCATTCTTTTAAAACGACATTAGCATCAGGTATGTTGTTCTAGTGTGCCGGCATCAGAAAATAAACTCCTCAGCAGGCGGGAATATTAAATTGTCTCCATGTTTTTCTTGCGAATGCAACTCGGCTTAATGGTGGGGAGGGCTGTTTATCGTGACGGAGGTTTTTGCAGAGAAGCGTGTCAGCATCACAGCCACGACGATTGTGGTGGGGTTCTTTATCCCTGAGCTAGACACTTTCCCTTAATTGGTTTTTTTTTTTCCCTTCTTCTTTTTTTACTTGTGTTCTTCTACACCCAGGGTAAATGGGGCCTGAAACAGCATTGCTACGGTTCTTGGGTTTTGACTTATCCAGGACTGACCGGGGGAAAGTGACAAACACGAAGCAGCTTGGAAATATGCCGTGTCCCCCCCCCCCCCCCCCCCTCTGGGAACTGAGATTGTTTGATTAATGCACGAAGGAATTTTTGTGTTATGAATTATTTTATTTTTTTAAATACGACTGATGACATACGTGAAATGTAAATATTATGAGTGAGGGCTGTACTGCCCATAGAAGAAGAGAGACCATGCAGTGAAGTAGCAGATGATGCCGAATGTATACATTAAAATTTAATAACACGCAGACATTCGCCCTGTGTGTATAAATCATCCACTGGGGGTCTCCAATGTTAGTCTGCCAGTCAGGAAATGCAATGTGGACATTCTGTCTACAGTACTTCTTATTCAATTAATTAAAACGAAATCAATTCATGACGGGCCCCCACAGTAAACAGAGCTCTCGCCAGGATTTATTTCGGGTGCCAAACTGGGAGGGGGGGGGGGCCTGGACCCCAAATTGTGCAAGTGTGGTCGAACATTGCTGAATTTAATCGAGGTCCCTGGAATGTTTTTTCCTTGATGTTTATGTTTGGGTTTTTTTAAAACTCTAGTATGCAAGCTGGAGCATTTTTAAAAACAGTTTTGTTTTATGATTGTTGTGGATTTGATCTTGAATCTAAACAATATTGAATTACTTTTCAGATACATTTTTTTTAGATACAAGTTTGTTTTTTAGCATCGGCCCAATACAGGCCCAATACACTAGCACGTGCATGGGGGAAAAACCCTGGTACTGTACATGTAGTCTACATGCCCAATTTAAAAGTGGCTCGCTCTGTTTGTAAATCAGAATGTACATGTAGGCCTACATGAAGTCAGCAAACCATAAAAGAAAATATCAGGCACAATGTACATGGGTTCCAGTGAAGTAATTTTATCCATTTTCTTTGTACAGAAAATAACAATACATGTGGAAAAACGAATTTCAGAACTGAACTTTTGCCTTGACAGTGACACACTTTTTTTGTACAAATCTAATGGCTTCTGGTACGAGCCAATTTTCAGAGCTGCTTTGAAGCACAAAAAGTAGTCAAGCACAACAAAGTTATGCTTACCAGCTAAATATACCAAACCACATGTACTATCTGGGACTGGTATCCTGCTCATTTTTCGCTCAGCAAAAATTGTTAAGCATTATTCTCTGCTCAAGCAGCTCTATGATATTTAGGTATCGCTGTCTAAATGGGCCACCCCCTACAGTGCAAAGTGTTCGCATGATTGCAGCCATACACACAATCACACCGTACACTATACACTGTAGTGTAAGTACTGCTCGAGGAAAACAAATTGTTAGGCAATAATTTCTGTTCAAGCAGCTCTATGAAATTGGGCCCTGCTGTCTAAACGGGGCCACCACCCCCTGCCATGCCTGCAAAGTGTTCCCATGATTGAGCCATACCAATAATTACACACTGTAAGTACGTATCATGTACAGTACATGTACACGCAAGTACTAATTAAAGACACTGTGCTGATGTAGCACACATGTGCACAACCTAAGGTGAACGTACTTATCAATGTTTATTATTACACATATGGCCAAATAAGAAAACAAACATGTTTAGGGTCCACGCCCACTTCCTTTTAAGAGGCTGCCTCCTATTTTTTTTTCTTATCTTTTTTAAAGGATAAATTTTAATATTTTTTCAGTCTTTGGCACACCGAAAAAAACACACTGAAAAAAGCTGGTGACAATCTTGAAAAATAGCCTGGCCGGTTGTCTTGAAAAATGTCTCAGGCGGCAATTTAAAAAAAATAAAAATAAATAAAAAAAACCCTCCTTCCTTTTTTTCAAAAAGGCAGGACGGTAAACATGTTTTTTTAAAATATATTTTGCCTAATACAGGACGGACATTTTGTTTTGGTTTACCATACAATACAAATCAAGACTTACTTTGGCAGCTGAGCAAGAACTTGCCCCGTTCTTTCGACCCCTATTTTACTCTGATCCAGTAGATCGATGGCGGGTACAAATAAACACGCCTTCTCAGGATCCGATGTGTAGTACGAGCTCTCCGCAATAGTCGTCAAAATTTCGTAAAACTCTTTTGAAATCGGTTCCGTGATCGGCTCCCCGTGTTCATCGACATACTTCCTCAACGGATATATATACACACTGATACGATTTAAGTTGTACCCACAACGATAGACGTCAAAGCAGTTGTAGTAATGGCATTTCAGGTTTCCCTTTTCGGGCGTGCGTTCCTTCTCCGAGATACGCACCACGGGGAGGGACGTCAGATCGGGGATGAGGTATCTGAGGTGGTCACCATTATCCCCCTCTATTAAGAAATGCGGCCAGAACTGGAGCAGACCGGTCGTGACCAATCCAAACAGGATAATCGAAAAAAGGATGATGTAGTATCGGCGGTAGCGGAGTTTTAACTTGGGGCCCCTGGCTTTCTTCATGGCGTTGACAAGGGGACGAGTTTGAATCCCACCGTAGAAGGAGGACCACTCATTAGTTGCTTTCAGTCAAACAAACACCCAGCGCTACTTGAGATTGAAATCCATTTTCTATTTCCAGTCAGCACAATACAGTACTAATCATGGCTTACAGCTCAACTACCACTGAACCCGGTCATGATGTGTGCAGCTGCAAACCACGGTCTCGTGTATCGATTTCAAAATCTCTGAATGTGATCTCAGTTCCCATGAAAATAAAAAAAAATTCAAAAACCATGGCATCCGTACTGCTCAATCTGAAACTAGCTCGTAACTCCACCAACACCAGTCGCTCAGCTTCACAAGTCACGATACGTTTCTCCGACCGATTCCAGCTTCATTAGTCATAACCTGCATCACGAAAAAAAAAAAAAACAGGAAACACAGCAGTCAGTAGAAATATAAAGTAGAAATGAATGAAAGCAAAAATACTCTGAAAAGGTAGTAAAGAAGAAATGAATAAAAGCAAAATACTCTGAAAAGGTAGTATCATAATCAATTGCTATAGAATTGACGTACATGTATGAGAATGGCCGTTTTGAAAGCAAAAGGGACAAAAATACATCGATACATAGATGACTGGATAACTACAAAGGGCAGCATGGAAACCGGTACATTGAAACGTCTACGCGAGAATACAAGTAAATGTAAGAATGCATAGTATAACAACAACCAAATCACCTCGGGGAGTATTACACAGATGTGCATTCAAAGAATCACGGCGCATTAGAGCATCTTAGCCATATCAAAGGAGATTGGTAAGACCGATTTATTGTACACAAAGCCAATGGGTTTAACAGTAAAGGTCAAACAAGTCCAGTGGATTACCATCAGGGTCAATTTGCATTTAGGATGCGGCTGGTGTACATACATGTACAGGAGGGCCCAAATGTTCAACCTGTGTTACTAGACCTCCACCTAAAAAAAGAGAGATAAACAATGGTGCATCATGTCAAAGCATTTGTGCAGTGCTAACACTAATCTGGAGAATTTCCCAGGGTGTCATAAGGGCACCCTGTTTTGTAATTGGATGCCGGTGGTTTTTATTCATTTTTGTATCATGTTCTAGTCTTGCAAGTTTTAAACAACAAAAACGCATTCAAATGCACAGGTTGTGTATGTACAGTACATATGGTGGCACATCTGTGCACAGAAATAACTGCACACACACCATGTACAATTGCACTCTGATGTACGTACAGGGCTGAACGATACATGCACACCATTAATACAGTTCATCTATCAATGTGAGAATTTTCCTTTGTCCCTCTAACCATGGAGGTAGTGCTCTAACTTAACACTCTCCATAGACTAAGCGCTCGAAAAAAAAATGTGAGGTCACAAAAAATAAAAAAGGATTCCAATGTGAGGACAGCACTGTTCCTTTTGTGTTCCTTTGTTCTGCTGTCCCCACTCCACAGACGGTTTTTTTAAAAGTACATTTATTTGGAGTGAACAACTTCCACACCCTGCTTTTAAATATTCAATGAATTAGGACCCTCTATCAAGACCAAGGCTAACACCTTTCAACATGCTTAGCTGATATGAGTGTGTCATACAAAGTTATGCATAATTAAGTAAGTAAGAATGTACACACACACTTACATTGGAAATGTTTGTACATTATTATAAGTGCAAGCAGTTAAAGGAACATTACAGAATTGGTTTTTGCAAACAAAACAGTTGCTGGCAGTGTAAGCACTTTATGTAATCCACCATTTGCATAAACTGACAAACCTGTAGAAGTTTGAGATCGAACTGCCATCTGGGGCACAAGAAAATAGTGAAAAACCGATTACACATTTGCATGAAATCGTATAGATTCAACAAATGAATAAAACGCTCACTGAGCGATAAACTCCAATCGGAAAATTAGTTTATTCATTTCTCATCAAATATGGCATTTCAGACAGAAATATTTCAAGGGACGTTTTCTACTATCATCATCATTAGACCGTGTAAGTTTTATGTAAATCTGTGATCAAAAAGGATATTTTACAAGTTTTTTTCTTACCAATTCTGTAATGTTCCTTTAAGTCATGCAAAGTGCATACTTCTAATTTGTACAGTGTACATCAATCTTACTCTGAATAACCCTTTCAGTCCCAATGGTGACTCTTGTCCACTGTGCACTGTACCCTGCTTGAGCCCTAATGGCGACTTAAGTTGATTCTTGGAAGATAAACAAAAAAGCACTAAAGTCCGAGCACAAAGGCCATTTGTTATGAAGTTGTAGTTTTGTCCATGTTCATCCTCCGTACCCACGCTAACAACGGTTGGACAGGAAACGATCAGATCCACCCAATGATGGTATTAGTAAACTAAAATCAGGTTGCTATTATGCAATCTCTTTAAATTGGAGTGGAACGATCCAAAATGCCAAACAGTAACTGGCCAATCTCGATGACTGTTATATCGTATGAAAGGAAATTCAACAAGCAAGACAATCTTCATTACTTATTATGCTCTAAAATGAAAACTTCCCGGTAATAAGAGAGATTGTAAAATACAAAAAGGCCTTCGAACGAAAGTTTTCTGGTGTGCAAGAATATATTATATATGCTTCACACTTGGGTGGTCAAACAATGTGGTCACCAGCAGTTGTTTTATGTAAACCAATTCGGTATTGAACTTAGGGTTAATGAGCACGATGCATTCATTCGTAAATGCAAAAGTAATTGTGGTAATGCATTATTCACATGTTTAATTAAACAGAATGACATCTAAAAGCATATGACTCCATATGTTCATTTAGCACTCAAAATGAATAGTGCGATGAAGCCACCAGCCAGCCTACGGAACGCCGTTTACCTGCTGCTCCACATTGGTTTTACTCGCGCACAATTTTGTTGTACAGCACCGCTTTATGATTTTCGCCGCATTGGCCTTGAGCTCACGGTCAATCCCTCCTTGTATATACATACATGTACTATAGCTCCATAGAGCAAGGATTAGAGTCCGTGCACACTATGGTAGCTCATAGCATTTCTCTATGCTCACAGCAGCTGCCCAGGGGGTGTCTTTTGGACATCCTGTTTTAAATTTGGACACACTGTTTTTATCTGTCATTTACATGTAAATGAATTGTAAGTGAACAATTGTGGACACCCAGTTTTTAAGTTTCCAGCAAATTTGGACAACCTTTTACCAAATCTAGCTAAAACCTTGCTAGGGAAGAGACCACTCAAGACTGTACGTGACCATTAGTACATGTACACATGTTCATGTAGATAAGAACCCTTCACTTTTAGTTTTACAAGAATAAGAACTATCAAATAATAGACCAAACGAGAAACTAACTGGGTTTCCCTTATGGTTTAATACTTGACATTTGAAATTAAACAGTCGAAACCCTTTAAGGTGATCCCTCTGCTGCCGCTTCCCAGGTTGTATTGTAAACTTGGGTGGGATCCCTGGCTACATGTATGGCAGTTACATGTTGAATGGCTTCAGACTGGCACCCCAAGACAAAGATACTGACAAAACAGGACTCCAAACATAGGGATAGATAGCACAGTTGGTAGAGAGTCTGGAGGACACAGATTCAAATCCCGCTAGTCAAGTTTTCATTGTTCAACCCAAAGTTAAGAATGAGAACTACATAACATGATTAATTTCATATTAAATGCCAACCTGACACTGTTGCTACATACAATATTCGATTCCTCTTCACTCATAAACAATTGTTTGTCCCTTTTCTACATTTAAAAGGATAAAATGTCCATGCCTAGAACTTCATCTATGAGAGGGCAAGGCCATTTTATTTTGCCAAGGGCAGTTCTGTTGAAAAATCTTAAAGTCTATGGAAAACTATTGAAGGGGCACCTAGACCAAGACCATGGGCAACAGAGGCCATGGCCTCCACAGCCTACACATAATACAAGGCCTAATGTAGGATGCATTTGCAGGCAACCATAGATTTGTCCACGGTTTTAGCGACAATGTACAATTCAAAACCACACTGGGTGATACTGAATGGTCGGACAGGAATGTTCATTGGAGCTAAACGATAAATGGTTCAGATTTTTTTTATTTAAAGCGTAAATGCACATTACATGTGGCTGCTTCATTGTACATCATGAACTTAGTGAACTGAGACACAGTGCTCATAATCTAGAAACGAGCCATCTGAACCTGGCGATGAAGCTTGTCTCGACTCGGTACACAGAAGCATTCCTGAATGTTCACAGTACAGTGACTTTTCTTAGACTGTTGGTTGGTTAGCCACACGAGTAAAGGTTAAAAAACACATGCATGTACTTTTCTGTGAAATGCATGAATGTAAAATGCGTTACATGGCTTGTTACTCATGGGGGGGCATAGAGTCAAATAGTACAGCCCATTGTAAAAAAAAAAAAATATCACGATGGGGTCAGCCGTTCAATGCACTAGACTACTGTAAATGGTTCAGTGGGCAGAAATCAGTGGATGCATTGACACAAGGTTCTCACACAAGGTAGTAGACATTTAAATTGTTAAAAGTCTGTACTTACACACCCTAGGTGTGCGGACACACGTGTGTATATTTACTGGGCCCAATTTCATAGAGCTGCTTTTAAAAGCAGAAAATGTTGCTTAACAATTTTCTGCTAAGCATAAAACAGCAGGATACCAGTCACAAATTATACATGTGACATGGTAGTTTGGCCCGTAACCTTATTCTGGTAAGCATAGTTTTGTTGTGCTCCGCTACTTTTTGTGCTTAAGCAGCTCTATGAAATTGGGCCCTGATCTCCAGCATTTGCCTTTATTATTATTTTGTATTCAATCTGTAGTGGCTCGGCATATTGTGTTTGTATGTTGTACAAGCTGCCGACATTGACAAAAGGGTGGACATATAAATGTCCATATAATTGCACTTAACTTACACGCACATGGTAAAAAGATGGTCATGGTGTAAAACCTCTCTCGAAACATGCTTGAAATGCTACAGTTTTTGAGAAACGAGTAAAACAATTTGGGGGGGGGGAAAACAGTGATAACTTCAAAGTTTGCTTTCTTCTTCTTTTTCTTGTTTACTATTTCCTTGTGACTGATGACCAGTTGAGCTTAACCTGGACAGCAAGTCTTGCTTATAAGGATGATTGAGAATCAAGAATGCCCTACGTATGTCAGAAAACAACCATTAGTTAACCATCGGTCCCTTGCGTGAACTTGACCCAGGTACAAGCTCTGTGAAGTATCGCTTACATCAGTGACCTTAAACCTCATTCGCAAAGTGAACGTCCTGTATATATTGAAATGACTTTCATTCTGTTTATGGTGGCTTCCTGCCTCCAAAGATTGTAGCTTGATTGAACCTACAGTGTTAACGTTGTATTGTTTCCACAATGTATGTCAAATTCTAACCCTTCAAGGCTGACACTTTCAGGCCTGGAGTTTGATCTTGGAGAGAGCAAGGCCGTTTTCATTTTGTAAAGGGCACTTCCATTGGAAAATCTGAAAGTCTATGGGAAATTTTTGAAGGGGCACCAAGGCCACGCCTAGGGCAACGGAGGCCATGGCCTCTGTGGCCTCCTTGTAATTCCAGGCTTGCACTTTTATGTTGAGTTTGTTTGGAGAGGCAACATCAAAAATGTAAAGGGGAAACGGGCCTGGAATTACACGGAGGCCATGGCCTCTGTTGCCCTGGTCTTGGCCTTGGTGCCCCTTCAAAACTTTCCCATAGACTTTAAGATTTTCCAATGGAAGAGCCCTTTAGAAAATGGAAATGGCCTTGCCCTCTGCAAGATGAAATTCCAGGCCTGGGGAAAGGTTCACATGAAGAAGAACATTTTAATAAAAGCATCATTGTGCAAACATACATTGTACAATAACTCATTGAATTTCAAGAATAAGAATTTGAGATAAAAAGACTAAAAGAACAGATATCTTGACTGAAGTTGCCTCAATGCAGCTGGACTTGCATAGACACTTTGTTGAGTGTGTTTGGAGGCAACAACAAAAATGTGAAGGGGAAAGGTTCACATTGAAGAAAAACATTTTAATAAAAGCATCAATGTGCAAAACAACTCAATGTATTTCAAGAATTTGAGGTAAAAATAGTACAAGAACAGACATCTTGAGTTTGTTAACTGTGCTTGTAGACCTTAACCCTAACAGCACCAAATCCATCAAAATCAACCGGTGGAATATGGTTATTTTGTAAGATTTGGTACACCACCAGATTGATTGATTCTGATGGATTCAGTACTTATGCAAAAAATGCATTGGTTGATTATGATGGATTCAGTACAGTTGCATGTTTACTGTCTCTCAATTGATTGATTTTGGCGGATTTGGTATGGTTTCTAGCCAAAACACCTAGGGAGTTAGGGTTAAGTAAAGGGAGGGGGGAGCTGCCCCAATGCAGCCTGGACCTGTATTGACTTTAACTAGCTAGGCTCAAGAAGTACAACCTCAAAATTATCTTTTAAGTAAATAAATAAACACTACAGTGGATTCGTGCTGAGGAAATAATTATCTCCAATCTACGTAATTGTATCAAACTAATACATAAATAAACAAACACAAGTGGGTTTATAAGCTCAGGAAATCAGGTCTTGAATTTCATCTTTGAGAGGGCAAGGCCATTTCCATTTTGCAAAGGGCACAGTTTCCATTCAAAAAATCTTAAAGTGTATGGGGAATTTCTGAAGGGGCACCAAGGCCAAGACCATCCCCAGTATAAAGAATTGCATACAAATCTTGGTTTCATTATTCATGAGTTCTTGCTCTGGTGTATTACTGTGTTACACTGTATGCCCGTTTCAAAAATAATATGAGACTTGAGTCAGGCTGAAATTTCCCTTTAAAGGGACACACCGGCTTACTGTTTACCTACTTTAGTGATGTGGAATCACAGACAATATTTTTTAGATGGTTGTTGTAAAAAAAAAATCATCAAAATATCACGTAATTAACGAAAAATGTGAACAAAAACTAAACAAAGTCAGAGGTCAGCGCAGGCATCACGTAACGTGACAATAGTTATGGGATAACAGCTAGGGCTACAGACTAAAACCCTTGTAAAACAAAACGTAATTAATGGTCTGTCTCCCTACCCCTCCCACAAGCTCCGAGTTCATGCCCCCGTGGTTTGTCCCTCTGGCCCCACGAGACACGGCACCGGCTGTAAGGCCATGCCCCAAGGTTTACATTCCGCTAGCTCCCATGCTGCTGCGCAGTAAAAGATGCTTCCGTTGCACGGACTCTCTGAAAGCGAATCTTACGTTTGATTTTTCATCATTATTTACATCTTGTATCCATTATCTGAATACATAGTCTTTTTTGTCAAATACTCATGAAAAATTGGGAAAAAAAAGACAATTTACTTTTATACGGCTGGAAGTAAAACTAACTCTGAAGATCACATGACTTTCCCGAATCACATTTTGGTTCCGAAAAGTCCATAACCTTCGTTTTTTGAAAAATGCTCGAAAACGGCCAAATTTGATGGACCATTCTTTACCATTCCAGGAAGACCTTTTGAATCATGTTTTAGAGTATTTTGTAGCCCAAATAGCCCAACGAAGCCGGTGTGTCCCTTTAATCACAAGACAGATTGAACACTGCAAAAACAATTCAGGAAAGAAGATAGTGCGTGTGTTTCCTCTAAAGATGGGAAAGAAGAGAGGAAGGAAACTCCTGCCACATTAACCAGTTACTGAAACTACGCCACTTGCCAACAGGATACAAAACTTGAGCAATATCTCTGTCAATCATCTATTTTGTGGTTTTTGTGGGATCGACTGTCACCATTTCAGGATCCAGGACACACTACACAACTGTACTTATAGCCATTTCAGGCCTGAAATTTCATCTTTGAGATGGCAAGGCCATTTTCATTATGCGAAGGGCACATCCATTGGGAAAACCTTTGTAGTTTATAGGAAACTTTTGAAGAGGTACCAAGGCCAAGACCAGGGCAATCGAGGCCATGGCTTCAAATGTATACATATTATTCCAGGTCTGCCTTTTTTTAATGAGAAATATGATACATGAATGGTAAATGAATCAAAAAATTAATTATGAGAAGAACTTCGTACAACCCCAACTATTTTTTAGTAAGTTACTACATGAAGTATCCGTCCTGACTCAGTGTTCTCCAATTTTCAAAATTAAAGGTTGGCACAAGGGAGGGGGGATGCTATGCAAGCGCTGCGCATGAAGCCTCTACAACGTGGGGTTCGGGGCCCGCCTTAAGGAAATAATTTGATTGTACATGCTCTGTGATCATGGTGATGCACTCTGAGGTGACTCCTGATGGCCACTTCCTCCCGACTACTCTGAGCAAAGGTTTCAAATATTGCATTTGAACTCTGAAAGGCATGAACTTCAATAAAAAATTTGGCAGACGGATTTCAAAACCTTGGCAGCGACTTCCTAAAGAAAGCGTGCCACAGAAAGCGTGGTGGTGCGCCAACCCCCTTTTCACGTGGTTGGAGAACACTGGGACTCTTAAACAAAATCCACCACCCGATGATATAGATCTCAACGTTCAAACTGATGGACTGCGATTACAGTCCCTGATCTCATGTAATAACAATCAGTTTACTCGTGCAATCCTTGACAGTGACCCAACAGAACACGCAGCTGGTTTTTCAAGGGGTTTGGGAATGGTTTGGGTCATCTTGAAATCGCACATGAAGGATAGGATTAGTCACATCTGGCACATAACTTAGTTCACTTCTACATTAGCTACACATGTACATCTAGGTGACCTCTGCTTTCTTCATTGCACAGCTGGTTACAATGTATCTGTACGTGACTGGTTAATACAGTAGGAAATCTTAAAGCGGAAGATAAATTTGACTTTTTACATAAAAATCTACAGACATGTAATAATTTCTACTTTGAAGAAAAAGGTTGTTCTGAAACCATTGTTCTTTTCAAAACTACTCCTTCTTCGTGAGGAAATAAATCATACAGGAAGAATGCAAAGTCTCACCCTTTCCTTTTCACTTTATACTTTTTAACCAAAAATATCTAATCTCATCTAGGTTGGTAATTATGTAAGATAGTTATAAATGTTCACTATTATTATTTATTATTATTATTATTAAATAGTATTCCAGGGCTCAAATGTTACACTGGACCACAGACCCAAGGCCAGTGATTTTAGCGTTGGGCAAGTATTCTCAGGACCAGCAGTCTTATGTTTCTCAATTGAATAATAGAATAAATTTGCCCAATACAACATACAAAAGTTGACAAAATTATATTCAAATGTTGATTTTGAGTATGATCAATTTCTTTATATTCTGTTGATTATATTCAGATATTAATGAAGTAATACCCAGATATAAGACAAATGAAATAAATCTTCTCTTAGTGCTTGTTCAGTTCAACCGAAACAGTTTATATGTTAAACTTTGTAGTTATACTTCTTTCTCATCTAGATTCTGGTCTTGTAAAATATATTCTGGTACGGTGAAAATTTTGAGCTACAAGGCAAGCCCTTGCAGTCTTGTGGAATTTTACCAAAAATTTGAGCCCTGTATAAGTTTTCCAGTCACGCACTGTTTTATTTAAATCGGTGTTCCTGCAAATTAAATTCGGATCAGAATTTACTGACCTTGTCCACGGAAAAAAGAAATGCTTTTACCACAAATTAAATGATCACCAAATCTGTCAAGAGGACATTGGAGTGAATTGGATTGCATTACATAGGGGATAGGGTCTTACTCTACGACGTGGTGATGTTTAATCATGGTATTATCATGATGGTTTGGTTAGTTAACTACTGAAGACGTCTCTATCGCGTAGTCTGATACTAGCAGACCTTACGATGCAGTGATAGCTACATAATTGCAATAATCAGAAAAATTTGCAAAATTTGAATACATGGTTCATCATAACCCTCCGATGTCCAGTCTGCAACCATCGGGAGAATTGAGGGAACACCGGCCATTATCACAAATTAAGAACCGACCAATACAACATTTTTTGTCATGTTTGAAAAAAGTGGTGGTCGTATTTAGCATTTTTTTCCCCCTAGAAAGACAACATAATGCAAGTTGCATAAATTTTCCAGGAAAATATAACGAATCAGACCAACACTTTTTCAATCATTTATATCTGAACAAAACAATTCTTGGTTATTTACAAAGATATCAAATTATCAATTGGTCAATAAAAATGCCAAATTCAACCACCACTTTTTCAATCATTTGTATTCTAACCACAAATAGTATCTTTTCTCATTTTGTTTAAATCAGTCTACAAAGATATCCTGCTGTCACCCATTTTCGATCAACACATATTTCTTTTAGT
The DNA here is from genome assembly GCA_032158295.1 of Pycnopodia helianthoides. Lineage (NCBI taxonomy): Eukaryota > Metazoa > Echinodermata > Asteroidea > Forcipulatida > Asteriidae > Pycnopodia > Pycnopodia helianthoides. The sequence goes on along the minus strand of CM063250.1, from coordinate 8,613,553 downwards.
TACAGTGAGAAGGCGTGAGATCCACAGTGATCAGTACCTGTATTCTGAAATCCACACTATGTGCTATATCATCAGACTTCTACATGTTGAGTGTAAAGTTTCATGTCGATAGTGAGTGACACCCCAAAGTTTACAAAAAGTCTAAATTTTTGTATAAACCACAAATGCACTAACAAACAATCAAGTGTCAAAAAAATATAATCCATAGTCAAAAATTTCAAACTGAAGTTTCATCTGGTAGATCAAATTTCAATCTCCTCCAGTTGAAGGATATATCACGTGATGCTGTTTCAAGTTGGATTGCATGGCATACCAACAAACATTGCAAAAAAGTTAAGTTTATCTCAAGTGATTTGTTATCATTTTTTGTAAGATAAAAAATACTTCGAGGAAAAAAAGAAGAAGATTATATTCATAATGTCAGTAACGCATGAAATGTAAAGAAGAAATTTATTATTTCATGAACTCATTCGTGTCAATAGCCACCAGTGGCTGTAGTGGTAAGAATACTAACTATTTTTTGAGACATTTTGCGGTCCATACTTGTAATGTATCTATATGTTAAAAAGTTGCAAGAAGCTGCTGCTGGTCAATGAATTGAAAGGATCGAAAACCAGTGACGGTGTATACTATTACTAGGTAGTAGTAGTAGTACACGGCGATCTTTCAGAACAAACGACTGCAACTTCAAGTCAAGGATTTCAACAGATTATAAGCTGTAGTGAATGTGTCTAAAACTAGTGGGTCAGATGGATGGTTTTACAAAAAATTTGTTTAGTTAGTTTCTGTCTCTGAACAACTTTCCTGTTAATGTTTATTCGATCGGAATCAGTGACGCCACCACCAGGCAGGATATCGTTTGTTTTAGGCGGTCAGATTCGGCATATTTCAACCATTTTTACCAATTTTTTTAATACAGTCATTTGACCAGTTCGGGATTATTGACCAGTTCCGGATCACTTCAACTTTGCAATGACCAAACAATTAAATTACTTCTCTCATTACCAATTTCTGTTTATACATGTGAAGAATAACATCAAATAAACCAACAAACCCCCAAAAAGGTGCCAAATATCATCGACAAATAAATTATGGCAATTTTTCCCAACGTTTATGTGCGATATTGATCATCTATTTGAAAGGTAGAAAAATGCAGTTAAAACTTCTCACCTTTAACATTTGAATGCCAGGGCGAATAATGTTTATGTCAAATGCTAAGAATGTGTCCAAAATATTTCACGTAAATCCTCAGCATTCGTTTTTTTTTTTTTTAAAGAGATGAAATTACCGAAATCAACTCTTTGGAAGCATCGTACCCTTAACCAGTTCGGGATCACTCATCATCTCATTGCGTCAAATGCTTCAGTTCGGGATCACTCAACATCTCATTGCGTCAAATGTTGTCGCACTAAGTGAGGTGAAATCATATGGCTGCAGTAGAAAGTTTATTTATTGCTTTAAGATTACACATTACTTTGTGAACAACAAATTCTTGTAGTAATGTTGTTTTTTGTGAGAAAAAGAAATTCGGAGGGGGGTTTTTGACTGTAAAAGAATAGAAATTCAGGTCAATGTTGCTTTTATTAGGCGTGCTTCACTTTTTCATTTGCCTTTGCTGTTGTGTTGTGTTTTTGTCGCTGTGTTTTTGCACTGCTGCTGAAAACACTTACATTTACATTCACTGAAGAAAGGAAGTCCACCTCCATGCCAACACAATACTGAAGGTTGTGTCCTTGAGATACAGTTTTATGATAGGAGTATGGGTTTGCAATAGAGGTCACGCTACTGATTCAGAATAGAATCAACCGATCCCGATCTGGTCAAACAGGTGACGATACTTTTTTCAAAGCCTCTTCAAAAGTATTAATCTTTTTTGGTCAGTGGATACTTGGTGAGTTTTATGACATGTTTAGGTAAACTGATCAACTTTTTTTTGAAAGATGTTCGAAGAGATTGCAACAAAAAACAGTATGAGTTCAAAAAGTGATCCAGAACTGGTCAAACGACTGTACAAGTTAGTTACAACACTTCCATCATGATTACAACTGTACCCGACTTTGACAACAGTTAATGACATTGACACATTTGACACTGTCACTCATGTTGATGGAATAATTGATCAAAATGCCACTGACAGTGACAGTCATACCCTTGCTCTATAAAAATAAATGGTCCAACCATTTATATTTCCTTCCTCAATGGTCCAATGGTCCATGGAGGGAACCAAGGCCGTATCCGAATTGGCGGCTACGGCTACAGCTACGAATTTTGCTAAAGAGACGTCCTACCTACCTATGACTAACTATGCATGACGCGGCGATCCAGAAGCCGTAGCAGTAGCACAGCACAAGCATGTAGCAGTAACACTGCGAATTACACTTTACAGTTACACTCGTTGTCCAGTTCGTACCTACACTATACACCGTCACTGTCAGTAATGCAATTGCAATAACGAAATAAACAGACAAAGATTGACTGAAAAATACAAATGTAAAAGGAACCTACTTCTCAAAAGATAAGATGTCACCGTACACGGCAATGAGTGCGGATACAGCACACTCCATGGTTGTCGCGATGGCTCGATCAGATTTGGGTAAAATTACATTTTTCGGGATCAAGTGTCATGATGTTTTCACGAAGTCTGATAAAAGGTACAAGCCTGCCACATGGATCCCCGACGTCATCTAGGTAAATGTGCAGCGTACACTATATAGACGTCGGGTTCCAAAAAGTAACTGGGATCAAGATTGAGGGCGCCATACATACTACGGTTCACTGTTCACACAAAACAAAATTGATTGCATAGAAATTCCACTGAAGTAACAAAAGAATGTTTCCTCATGGTTTCCTGTTCTTGTTTAACTTAAAGTAATACTTTCAAGGGCAATGCTCTTAAAAAATTACGGAAAGAAAGCAAACACGTCAGACGTAGGGACTCGTGTCGGGTATAAGCGTAAATGATGAGGAGGGTAAAGCCAGCAACGATACCCCCCCCCGAGTGACTTGGGTGGGGCCGCTCTGTGCATGGGCCACGGGTTACCGGTTGGGTGGCGTCGGGGGACAAGTGAAGGGGGGGGGGGTAAATTACGGATGCTCGCTGCGCGGTAACGATATTACTTCCGCCCCTCATGATTGACAAGTGTTAATTGTAACGACGTTCACATGATAAGGTGTAATTTTCCCTGAAAAGACTCATGTCAAAGTTTAGCTTCCATTTGTAATCGGTCTGGTCCTTTTTGTACATGTTTTTGGCTGTTGTTTTTTGTTGTTGTAGAATGATCGATGATACAGCAGGCGCGGATCCAGGGGGGGGGGGGTCAGGGGCCCGTGCCCCCCGGGTAAATCTTTTTTTTTACTGCTTAAAAATTAGCCTCAAGTGTGTGTGGTGTCCGCTTTTCCCCCAGCGGCAGGATGGATTTCTTTTTCATTCTATGCCTATCAAATTTGTTTCTTTCTGCCAAAAAGAATCTTTCATGATATGTCACTTATAATAATATTGCTTAGATTTGCACGATAACATAAGCGTTTAAAACCTGACGTGCCAATTTGTCCTGGATAAAATATATTTCATGTCGTTCTGGCATTCATGTGTAAAGACTACACCTAGCTTGAACTATATTTTTTGGAATGAATGAATATGCATAAAACCAGATATTGCAGCGACCAGATCCAACGCGAGATTTGTGGGACTGAAATTTTCTTTGAGTAAAGTTAGAAGATTGGTATGAATCAGAAGTGCTTAAAAAGTGTGTCTTTTCTCGGTTTCAGGCACACAGAGGCTTGATTTCTTACCCCTCAAAATGCCCAAAGCTAAGAGCTTCCGGGGGCTTCGCCCCCTGGACCCCCAGCGGAGCCTCACCCCTGAACCCCAACATCGATGTTACAGAAATTTTCCCAGCAAACTTTGAAGATTTATATAGATCTGATTTCCAATAAGAGTGTGTCTATTTTTCTGTTTTAGGCATAAACGGTGCACTTGTTCCTAATTGAGAGGTACTTGGAATAGATTAACCACGTGCCTTTTTATAGCTCCACAATTCTTGAAGTCACTGCCATTAATAATTTGTATACACATCAAACAACAAAGACAAACTTGATAAGGAATGCACTAGCGAGCTTTATGGGTGCACCCCGCCAAATAATCTCCCATAGCACACAGTGCAAAATGCTGAATATTCAAAAATACACGAAAAATACATAAAAGTCTCACAGCTTTTAACCTGAAAGGGAAAATTATTAATTGACTCTTGAACTTTTATTTTCTGCTCAATTTTATATGGGGAGTCCCTGGGCCCGTCGAGTTATTCTCCCTCCAAGTAAAAACACCCCTACACAGGTGTCATTTTCAAAACGTCCGAGCATCAATCTTGAAAATGTCCCTACACTTCTCAGCAAATAGGACCATTTATTTCTGGGCCTATGTCATCCAAAATACCTCAAGCTGGAAGTCAACAACCCCCCAGGTCACAATGGGGCAACATTTTTAGACTGAAATGCTTTCTGGGGGCTCTCAAATAATGTCTAATATAGAATATTTTGAGGGCCTACAAAATTAATGAGCTCGACGTTCTGTTTTCTCTTATTTGGTGGGGTGCACCCACAGTTACTATTTTTGTTTCCTTCGCACGATTGCTTATCGTTCAGTTACGCGCAAGGCTTATGGTGGCCTTGGAAGGACATTGCTTATCGCAAAAAAAAGTTCGTAGACGTATGCGATGTCGTGCAACAAATAATATGTGCGCATAAATTATATGTGCGAATATATTTGCGATGTCATGAATTTTATTGCATACTTTGTCGCATACCTTGATATAAAATTTATACTGATCAGTTTCTTGCGTCCAGTTATTACACGACATCGCATACGTCTGAGCACATTTTCGATATGCGATGTCCTTTCAGGGCCACCATACTTATGCATGGTCATAGGGAAATCAGTCCCGTCGGCTACAGAGTCAACAGTTAAGGGATAGGAAGAACAGCCTATCCCTTAACTGTTGACTCCATAGCCGACGTTTGCTGCAGAAAAAAAAAATCGTGGAGAAGCTGTCCCCCATGGGGAAAATAATATGGGCTGACTGAAGGAGGTTGATTCAAAAGAGGGCGCTATCAGAAGAAACAGAAGAAACTTGTGCATAGTTCGTTGCAGGGGTTGGTGTGGGGGGGGCAGAATCTCCTGCCACCTGCACTAAAGGTCCCACTTTTGCCGTGTCAAACTCAAATGATTTCCGCACAGCAAAAGGGCGACCAATAAAACGAATCGATGAGAAATTTCGAATTTTGTGAAGTTGCGGTTTGCCGCACTTCAAAGTGGCGGACGCGGGAGAAAACTGCTACAAAAGAGTTTTGCTTCATGATGGCAAATCGAGCTGTGACACTCGAATATCAATGATACAATCATAATGACAACTATCCCCTCCTTCAATTTTGTCATAAACATATCTTTGAACTTCCTGCTTGTTGGTACCGTAGCTGGGAGTTTTCTCTCTCCCCCCCCCCCCTCTTTTTTGAGCACTATCGCCTTTTTCTTCTTTGGGGGGGGGGGCACTTTGGGGCATTGGAAATTTGTGGGGGACACGGGGCCCCAGCCCCCCCCCCCCCCCACCACGTGGCTACGCCGCTGCTGCTGCTAGTTGCGTCCTGAATAAAATTAGTCAGCTGTTCTCAGGACGGCCTCAAAATGAGATAACATCAAACGTTCCTCCCTGTAGAACAAAAGACGATGAAGCATCCTCTACCAAACATCTCCTTCTTTTTTAAAGTTAAGGCTTGGAGTAGCTCTTTCGATCTGGAACATTTTATGGCTAAAACTTCTCAGTTCAAAACATGTCATTCTAATTCTGAAATTGTTGGCTTTTGTGTTCTAAAAAAACCCAGACGTCACGGCCTCACATAGTTAATGGCAGAGGGAACGATGTTATATAAGGGGAAATATCTCTTTATACCCTTCATTCCCCTCAATATTATGTTGAGATATTCAAACCAACACTGGGTCACAGTGTCGCGAACAGCTCCCCCAATTCTTAAACGGGATTAGGGTTGACCCTCCCCCCCCCCTTGGCTACACACCTCCAGACAGGCAATTGCAAATACAGAGCTCCACAGGTGCGTTTCGAAAGAGGCTGCACCGTTAACCTTCAGGGTACCAGTAGAGAAGCATGTGGAACCAACACCATACTTTGCATCAATTATCTCATCCTACAGTTATTCAAATTTTGTTTTGTATCTGAGGGAGAATCGTGCTATTGTAACTTTTGTGTTATGGGATTTACCATGGCGATTAGACGCGTTTGACTGTGAATGTAAATTGCTGCATACAACAGTCAGTACACCCGGAGAGTGATGGCGTCACATTGTTTGAACGGTAAGAAACGTTATAAAAATCCTCTATTTTTCGATAGTTCAAGAATAAAAACACCACAAAATGTCCCTTCTGGCTGTGGAGGTCTAAGCGCAATGTTCAAAATAAACAAAATCATAAATATGACTCTTGTATTTCGACTCTGAAGACACCCAAACCATGTAAAGTGTCTTTGGCATTTTTGCCGCCTTGTTGTTGTGACAGCTCGCCAGACTGTTTCGCCCCCAAACCCGGTTGGCTCCTAGTGATTTCCAGCGACGGGATCATCGTTTCCGAATGAAAATTAAATCTGCGTAAAACTATATCAAAGCTCATTGATTAAACTGTCCAGATTCAAGAAGTGGATTTTCCTTTCAATAACCAAACGTTTAAAACAATTAAGTGCGGAAGTAGCCAAGGAATTACATAAATGAAGGAAGGTTCCACTAGTTAATGGCTCCGCAGTTGGCAAAAGGTTTGATGTTTCAGAAGGGTCGTATAGCGTAAGGGCCGGGTGCCTCTGGTGTAAGCACTATCAAAAAGAGATTGTTTAATTAAATTATTTGTGGTTATTTGTTTTTACTCCTTTGCTAAAAGAAGTAGATAATGTTTACATATATATTTTTGTCTTACAGTTCTGTTTGCTTTACTTTATTTGCTGAAATTATTCAAAAGCTTTATTTTTCACACATTTTCTTTAACCACTTTCTCCTCGGCAAGAGAACAATTAAGATGTACAAGATACTCAGTGATCTGCTCTAGTAGTCGTGGGTTCGAATTCCATCCAAGTAGTATGCCCTTGGATCTTTTCCACCAGGACTCGGGAAATTAGCTAGAGTGTTATAACGTGTATATCACACATCGATGGTAAACCAAAATATTGTTCTTTGTCCCCCATGCAATTATTACATCTACTACATAGGTATTCTTAGTTGTGATTGCCGTATCTTTATTTCAATGGCAAGAAACCATTGATGACTGTAAAGGGTATTACCTTCATTTGTCTTTTTATTCATCAGATGATCATTTAAGTTTCCAAGAAGCCACAATGAGGTCTTCAAGAATGCTATCCTGGTCTGGAAGATGCACAGAGTGAAAAGACAACAGCAGGCAGTGACGTAATGTAGGCGTGGGGAAAACATGGTCATCTGGTAACAATTATACTTGCTTGACAAACATGAATTTCCCCATTGTTGATCTGAGTATTTCAAAGTTTGATGATAAAATTATGAAAATCTTCGTTTCAACTGTTTTTAGACTATGTAGTAACAGTGAACACTCCACACAAATTTCCTCAAAAACACACAAAACAAGTATGTGTGTATGCAGTTATTTTTTACTTACTTGCGTCAAAAACCCCTAAATTTGTGTGTAACATAGCATCACAGATAAAACCCTGCGTACCGAATTTGCAAACATTGCCTTATTTCAGCATGTTGTTTTTTAATGCATGTATGCAATGATTTTTCCTTCATGGTATAGGACCATTAAACTTATTTGAATTGAATTGAAAACTAAAGTAATTATGATCAGCCTTTTAACGGATACAATGTCATTGTAACAATAGATGTTTGACCAATAATTATTGCATCTCTCAATATTGACAGGGACAAGTGCAATATTGGAAATTATTGAAATAATTGATAAGTTTCAATCTGAGAACTCAAAGTGATTATAATGTTATATGCCAATGCCAATCCTCCAAAGATTCGTTTTCTTCAGAAATACTGTCAAAGTCGAGGAAAAGCTTTTGAACACCCCACAAAATCACCCTTCAAAACGCGGCAATCTAAATGAGTCCGGTTGATGAATATGCATACAAACCATGACAAAACATCTAACCGCTCTTCGTTGTTTGCACTCAAACTTGACCGCGAACTTGAAAAGAAATTTGTACAGGTCTTTTGGCAACTAGAGATGGACATCTTTCCATAATGCGCCGTATATAGAACCAAATGTATTGGTTGTTGCTCGTCTTTGTGTCTGGATGCGGGTAAGTTTAACTTGCTTCATTATTTTGCTATAAATAATTAAAAAACAAAACAAAACAAAAACAGCAAATTCTAGTAGGCTTAATTGTAATCCAAATTTTGGCAAAAGTTTATGTGTTTGGCTGAAGGTTAATTTACAGAAAATTTAATTCAAATACTGGAATGTCTCTTTTCAGAAGAAAAAGTCAATTGAATATCATTCAAAATCGTTGTGGGCAAACTCTTGAAGTTTGATTTCAAATCACACCGTTTTGCTTCTTGTCAATTAAAATTGAGACAACTTGATTTACTCGTGGTTAATTTTAGAGTGATGCTGTCATATAACGACCCCCCCCCCACACCATGTAGATAACCAGCTGCATATCGGAGAAAACTACTGATGTAAAGATAGCTAGATGCAATAAATATTTCGTTCCTGACAACAATGATTAAGATATGAATGCATCTTTTTCAATTGATTCACCAAAGTAGTTGATATTTTGAGAGCGAGGTTACGATTCCCCTGCGAACAGACAGAAATCGTCTGGTTTGCAAAAGAAATTAAGAATAACCGAGTGTGACTATCTGCGAACTTCTCTTCAAAATTTGAGTTGTTGTACACAAGATAACGTGTGTATTAAGCAAACTTGACCAACTCGCTTGCATGCATTTTTAACTCGAGGATTAAGCATGATTTGGAACACAATGTTATGTGGGATGTGTTTCCTGGGCTGACCACACTATGCTAGCAAGATGAGCTGTAGATGGATTTAAAATATTTAGCTACCATGGGCAGACTTGTTTGACAACCCTTCGTGACGCGTATTCAATGGACTTTGACAGTATAGCACAAATGGCGCAGTTCGGCTTAGGCTACCAGTGATATTTAAAGTGAACTTTATGGTGAATTTGTTTTTAGAAAAATCAAACCTCATAAGTCTGTAAACATTTTCATTAGAGTAGAAATTTCAAAATTGTGCAATTAACAACAGTTGAAAGAGTTTTTGGCCACGCGAAACGGTTGTCGTGCCATGTTGGGTGTGCTAATCTTGCATTAATATTAACTTTCAAGTCTTGGGCGTGGGGTTCGGACTTTGGACCAATACGGACGATTCGGACTCGGACCTTTGACTGCTCGCACTTTGGACTTTAGGCTCGGGATGGAATTCAAGTTTGCCTCAGAGGTTTTGCTTCTGCTTATTGTCATAAACTATTACAGACGTTATCGTTTAATGATTTTAAAGTGGAAATAATATCAAATTTGCTCATACCATTTCTGTTTATTTTATTATTCAGTCTATCTGTGATTCCATTGAAAATAAATGGTACGGTACAACATGAACATTAATTTAGGTGTTCCTTGGTAAAGAGAAAAAACATAAACATAAAATAAAACACATTTCATTCGTTTAAATGAAAAACGATTAAACATTTTTAACAAATCTTTTTTTTGCAAACACAATGCTGTTTGTAACACAGACCTCCTTTTCACAGGCATTTTGCCCAGATAAGTTCTCATTGTTAGACCGTATCATTCAAACGAGGGCAAACATTCATAGCAATGTAGCCTCTCATTCAAAATGGCCATTCAATGTGGCATTATAATAATGTGACCATAACGAGGCTGGACAAAAAACTATAGTCTCTAGCATCTCATTCAACGAGGCCATTCAGTGTGGCATTCATAATAATGTGGCCATAACGAGGCTGAACAAAAAACTATAGTATGTACCTCTTATTCAACATGGCCATTCAATGTGGTATTCATAATAATGCATCCATAACGAGGCTGGGCAGAAAACTATAGTATGTAGCCTCTCATTCAACATGGCCATTCAGTGTGGCACTAATGCGGCCATAACGAGGCTGGACAGAAAACTGTAGTCTTATAGCTTCACATTTATTATGGCCATTTAATGTGGTATTCATAATAATGTGGCCATAACGAGGCTGGACAGAAAACTATAGTCTCTAGCTTCGCATCCATTAAGGCCATTCAATGTGGCATTCATAATAATGCGGCCATAACTAGGCTGGACAGAAAACTATAGTCTCTAGCTTCGCATTCATTATGGCCATTCAGCGTGGCATTCATAATAATGTGGCCATAACGAGGCTGGACAGAAAACTATAGTCTCTAGCTTCTCATTCAACGAGGCCATTCAGTGTGGCATTCATAATAATGTGGCCATAACGAGGCTTGACAGAAAACTATAGTCTCTAGCTTCGCATTCATTAAGACCATTCAATGTGGTATTCATAAAAAAATTAGGCCATAACGAGGCTGGACAGAAAACCATAGTCTCTAGCTTCTCATTATGGCCATACGATGTGGCATTCATAATAATGCGGCCATAACGAGGCTGGAAAGAAAATTATAGTCTGTCTCCTTTTTGTCCACGATAAGAACCAGTTGATATTCTCCCGGGGAGCAGAGATGGCTGTAATCTACAGTTGGGGCAAGCAAAATTGACGGGAAGTGTCACCATATGAGACGTTCAAGCTTTCAAGCGAACGTCGTTATAAATACCTTTCAAATGAATGAGAACAAAAATCATTGTTTTTTTTAATCAGAACTTTATATTTTGGGGGACAAAGGGGAAGATACTGGTTGCCTTTTGCAGACTATTGCAAAAGACTTACGAAAACGTTTAAACAATTACATGGCATTAGTTCATTTTAGTTAATAAACAAAGATCATCGTTCCGAATGGAGTGCTTTGAAAAAAAAGAGTTTGTTGCAGTATAACATGGTTCAATCTCGAATACTTTATTCGAAAGAATTAAGAATGTGTAAAACAAAATTAATTCAAATAATGAGTCCAGCTTTAACAGGACTTTTCAAATTTTTGGCCAGATCTTTGCTTATATTATGTGATCAGATTTGTAAAAAACAATATTGCTTCAAAGAGCCCTTGAAACCTTCTTGTAGTCTGCCATAGGCCGACAAATGTTGAGATCTGTTACCGACCTTGCCTAGTGGCTCGGTATCCTTATGAGTGTGTTCATGCTTCTCGAAGGCACTATTCATTGATAAGATTGTAAGCGGCTGGACTTAGATTCTTGTGGTGATGGCCATCAGAGTAAAGAGTCCAAAAGGCTTTGCTTCCCCCTGCTTCTCCCAAAGTCACTAAGCATTAGACTGGTAAAGGGCTGGACTTAGATTCTTGTGGCGATGGCCATCAGAGTAAAGAGTCCAAAAGGCTTTGCTTCCCCCTGCTTCTCCCAAAGGCACTAATCATTAGACTGGTAAACAGCCTGACTTAGATTCTTGTGGTGATGGCCATCAGAGTAAAGAGTCCAAAAGGCTTTGCCTCCCCTGCTTCTCCCAAAGGCACTATAATCATTAGACTGGTAAACGGTTGGACTTAGATTCTTGTGGCGATGGCCATCAGAGTAAAGAGTCCAAAAAGGCCGAGGACCTCAATAGACCATACAAAAGGTGCCCTTGTCTGCATGAACGATAAATTCTGTACTCCCGCAGGGAGATTTAATAAGTTATGAAGAAGTGTTAATTATTTCTTCTCAATTTCTTCACGAGAATGGCAGAGTATAAGACGGTTTCAGAGATGGCTCATAATGTTCCTAAATAGCGTATAAACAAACGTATATTTCAATAGATTCTACATATAGATTGAACCATGATGTCAGTGCGAAAAAGCTTATAAGTTCATTTTACTTACAATACAATGTAATGGCACTAGTGAATGTGTCTCAGTTATCATAGATGATAAAACACACTAAATAAACATGCCATGTTAGTACACTCTACAAACTCCCGGATTCCAGGTCCCGGGAGCCTGGCCCATTCCTGGGTATGGCTGACCCGGAAAGTGGTTTTAAAATGGTATTTTAACTCGGATTCTGCGTCAATTTGACCCATTTCTGTGACATTTTGCCACAGATTCCTGTTCATATACTGACCCAGAAATGGGTCTGGCCCATTCATGGGATCCGAATCAAATCTGTCACGGGAGTTTTTAGAGTGCAGTTTATTCATTTTCTTAGATTGAACGTTGGTTGGAAGCAACTCTAAAAAAGGTTGTGTATAGAGACCTTTTTTCATTTTCTAAATGCCGCGGGAAAAAAATAGTCCACGGCACTTAAAAGGAGAGAAAACAATTATTCGAAAATGATTTTTCCTATTATAAGGGAAACAAACTGTAGCAAAAAAAGATATAATGATATAATTATGATCCAACCCTGTAAAATTGTATATTGATGATTATTTCAGTCACATGCTGATTCACATGCAGTGGTTTCATTGTAAAACAATGTGTGTAGGAGTGGCGGTTTGCGTCATTTTATCATCGTTTGACATCCCCCGTTTCGAACGTGATGTCAGTATTGATAACTGTGGCTGTTTTGAGCGGAATGGAATGAAACAATGACTATAATGCAGATGAATATTAAACCCTGGTTCTAAAGGAGACGGTTTTCTAGACCAGCAATTGCATGCAACTAGCCGATTCTATGGACCGTAAGTCTTCATTAAGATGTAAAGACTACATGGACTTAATGTTCTTTGGAAAACATCAGTGAAAACAAAGCACTCAAACCACCGTGTATGAATCTGACTCTGACATCGCTGACATCTTCCAGTACTGCATCATCCCATCCATGTAAACCAACGTTCAAAGATAATTGATGATCGTTTAGAGGATAACGGTGTGATGGACCAAGTGATTGAGTCAGTTAAAATGCAGGTGAACATTGAACTTGAATGAACATCGAATTCATGCAACGCAAACAGTAAAACATGCAGTTAAACTTCATCTTGAACTTTATCTTGAACTTCATCTTGAACTTCAGAGTGTTCATGACTTGAAATAGATCATCGACAACAAAGAACTAAAATGATTGTATGGGATGTGAACATTGCATTTGAGTCTTCAACATTAGAGACATGAACTGCAACCTCTTAATCAGAACGTGAACCAAGGACTTAAGCTACTGTGATATTTATTCAAATCAATCGTGGACTGCTACCAATGAACACTGTGATTCGATTTGCATCAAAGAAAGGAATCACATTTGACAGTGCTATCAGCATTGAGCCTTTATCTGTAAAGAGACAATTAAAAGCACCAATAACCGATGCCATCAAGTCTTACTCCTATACGCCTAAAAAAGAAGATACATTGCATGTGACTGGAATAACCATTACTGTGATATCTTCGCAGTGCCCTTTGAATTAAATGAAAGGTTCTATACCGTAAAGGGAAAGGTACAATACTTCGGAAACGACATAATGGTTGATAAATTTGTACAACAATTCTCAGATTTATTGTTTGTACAACATCAAAGGACAAATCTTCAGGTTATTAAACCTGTATTATTTTAGTCTGGATAGCAAACACAACACGTTCGCCTACACTGTAACAGTGATTTACAAAATGGCTGCGTATTACCTAAGACACCGTTTTTAGTCTGAAGTATTTCAAATTTGGTATCGTACCTTTTCCTTTGTCTTATACTTTAAACTAAAAAAAAGTAATAATAATAGTGGATCCTGAAGATAGACTGAATAATTTAGTATTAGAAATAATAGGATGATTTTCTGAACTCCATTTTATTTGTTTAAACTATACACGTCTGTTAATTACAATAAGCAGAAATGTTGGTCAAAGTGCAACTTTGTTAATAGTTGCATTATTTGTGTTTGGGGGGGGGGGTGCAATTATACAGCTCAAAAGCATTTTGTGCCTGGCAGAAATGAGATTGGGAAATCTCATAGTTGAAAGGCTATCTTGTTATAGGTGTGTCAGCCCTCATTGTTGAATTCCGTATCATTTGAACGCGTGGCGTACTTTCCGTCTTTCGGTCTTGTTGAATGTAGTTCAAAGCCCCCGTGGATCCAAGCCAATTTGCGGACTAGATTGTGAAACAAAATCCTCATCAACTAATCACACAAGCTCGCCTTAGTTTTTACTTGCATGAAAGTATACCCGTAGCCTCGCTTTCCGTTCTGAAACACAGTATCTTGATGTGAGCAAGTTTTATTTTGCTCTTAATCCCATATTAACTAGGCAGCTGGTTACCCTTTCTTTTTTTTGGATTGTTGCCGCAACTTTACAATCAACTTAAGGGCCTAAATCAACTTAGAGATTAATGCTATAGTGATGTTATACCTTTGTATGTATGTTATTTGTATTGTTTGACTCGAATTGGGTCACGGCAGGGTACAGGATTTTACGGTCGTTTACAACCAAAACAATGTGTCTATTTGCATGTTCAAAAATATACATATAACGATATACATGTAGTCTCTTGGGACCTTTCCCCAAAAAGTTGAAAGGCTGCAATATTGTCAAAATATTTTTAAAGAAAAAAATATTCAACTTAAGATTTTACAATGCTTTTTGTAAAGCTATATATACAATCTTACCACAACGAAGAGATTTCTCCTTAAATACTTCTTTATAAATATTCGAACACAATGTTTGTTCTGAAACTTTGACGTGTGGTTAAAAGAAAATACTTCACAAACAATTCGAGACCATATCCTGTTACCCTGCCTTTTAAAAGTTCCTGCTAGTCGATGAATTAATGTTTTGTTTTATTTTGTTTACAGTGAGCCTTTAATGCGGTCCAGGGGCCAGACCCGAAGCAACTTCAAGAGTAACATTAAAATGATTGCCAGAATACGGGCCTGAAAATTCGGTTTGCCCTGCAACGGCCTGTCATCTCGTCCAACTCTGCATGCACTTCAGAAATAGCATCAAAATTGAAAACAAACATTGCTTAAAACAAAACAAAAATGTATTAAACGAATATTTTAATGTTTATAATTCATAAGAATTCTTTCTTTATGAAACGTTGATCTTCTAGTTAAAGCTCAAAGCTCCTTGATCTTGTTACACACAGGGCAATTTTTCAGACAACTTTGAGGCAACCACTTGCATTGAATGCAAAAGGAACTCTTTAATCGACATGACAAAAGACAACTTTTTAATACCATCCCAAGAAAATTGTGTGAAAACTCAAATGTGAATGATTTTTGTTTAGATTGCCTCAAGCCGGTTGCCTGTAAATTGCCTCATGTGCCTTCATATAGTTTATAATTAAAGTTGATCTTAATCTTACGATGTTAAAAGTAGTAAAAAGATAGATTGGTGTTTATTCTGTACACTGTCTACCGCTAATATAAATACAAGACACTAGATTACTGCTAGCGGTGCTTTGTTGTACCACTTTGCCTGCAATTTATGATCGTGCTGTGGCTAAAACATGGGTTCACCCCCCCCCCCACACACACACACCGCCCGGCAGAGTTGACAATTGAATCCAATCCATGCACTATTAAATATCAAAATGACTGGTTAGGTATTTGCTTGTAAGTCAAGTTTTAATAAAGATGAAAATTGTTACCGCTCGTTCACGAGTCCAAAGATTAAAACATTGGAATTGTTGGTACCTAGACTCCATTGTGCGCCACTGTGGATGATACAAGAAGACCAGTCATATTATGTCAACAATTAATAGTTGTTCCTCGTCCAAATACAAAAAAACTTTATGTGTATTTGTAATGATGTGCCAATGTATATTACTTATAAAAAGAAAAAAAGAAAAAAAAAGTGTGTTTAATAGTGTTGAAACGTTTGCTTTTTATTTCAATGGGTTTTAGCAGCAGAGGGATCGCCTTTATCACAAGTAATATATTTGCACAAATAGGCAATGCGACCAAACCGAGGCCAAAAGGGATTTTGTTTTTACATAAATCTTTTTATAGAAGGCAAAAACTGTCTCGTATGTTTGAACATTTATACGGGTTAAAAATAGTTATGACTGTGCCAGATGATGGGAATCGACAACGATACTAAATCCTACATAGTTAATTGTAGTTACGAAGTAAAACATAGATAGAATCGGGTAAACTGAATTGCAGAAGCTGTGTGATAAGGTTGATGGAAAATGGGGGGGGGGGGTTGACTTGTAGGGACTCAGTGAAAGGGTATTTCTGTGGGTTGGAAGGGAGGGCCTCAAATGGTGAGGGGGGGTACTTGTAGGAACTCAGTGAGGGGTGTTTCTGTGGGTTTGAAGGAGGGCTCAAACTTGGGGGGGGGGGGGTACTTGTAGGGAGTCAGCTGAAGGGGGTATCTCTGTGGGTTGGAAGAGAGGGCCTCAAACTTGGGGGGGGGGTACTTGTGGGGACTCAGCTGAGGGGGTATTTCTGTGGGTTGGAAGGGAGGGCCTCAAACTTGGGGGGGGGGGGTACTTGTAGGGACTCAGCTGAGGGGGTATTTCTGTGGGTTGGAAGGGAGGGCCTCAAACTTGGGGGGGGGGGGGTACTTGCAGGGACTCAGTGAAGGGTATTTCTGTGGGTTGGAAGAGAGGGCCTCAAACTTGGGGGGGGGGGTACTTGCAGGGACTCAGTTGAGGGGATATTTGTGGGTTGGAAGGGGAGGGCCTCAAACTTGGGGGGGGGGGTCTTGTAGGGACTCAGTGAAGGATTATTTCTGTGGGTTGGAAGGGAGGGCCTCAAACTTGGGGGGGGGGTCTTGAGGGACTCAGTTGAGGGGATATTTCTGTGGGTTGGAGGGGAGGGCCTCAAACTTGGGGGGGGGGGTCTTGTAGGGACTCAGTGAAGGATTATTTCTGTGTGTTGGAGGGGAGGGCCTCAAACTTGGGGGGGGGGTCTTGAAGGGACTCAGTGATGGGGTATTTCTGTGGGTTGGAAGAGGGGGGCCTTAAACTTGGGGGGGGGGGTTCTTGTAGGGACTCAGTGAAGGGGTATTTATGGGTTGGAAGGGGAGGGTCTCAAACTTGGGGCGTACTGGCAGGGACTCAGCTGAGGGGTATCTCTGTGGGTTGGAAGGGAGGGCCTCAAACTTGGGGGGGGGGGAGGTGGGGGTATTTGTAGGGACTCAGCTGAGGGTTTTTTCTGTGGGTTGGAAGGGAGGGCCTCAAACTTGGGGGGGGGGTACTTGCAGGGACTCAGCTGAGGGGGTATTTCTGTGGGTTGGAAGGGAGGGCCTCAAACTTGGGGGGGGGTCTTGAAGGGACTCAGTGATGGGGTATTTCTGTGGGTTGGAAGAGAGGGCCTAAAACTTGGGGGGGGGGTACTTGCAGGGACTCAGTTGAGGGGATATTTCTGTGGGTTGGAGGGGAGGGCCTCAAAACTTGGGGGGGGGGGTCTTGTAGGGACTCAGTGAAGGATTATTTCTGTGGGTTGGAAGGGAGGGCCTCAAACTTGGGGGGGGGGGTACTTGCAGGGACTCAGTTGAGGGATATTTCTGTGGGTTGGAGGGGAGGGCCTCAAACTTGGGGGGGGGGGTTCTTGTAGGGACTCAGTGAAGGGGTATTTTTGGGTTGGAAGGGAGGGTCTCAAACTTGGGGGTACTGGCAGGGACTCAGTGAGGGGTATCTCTGTGGGTTGGAAGGGAGGGCCTCAAACTTGGGGGGGGGTATTTGTAGGGACTCAGCTGAGGGGGTATTTCTGTGGGTTGGAAGGGAGGGCCTCAAACTTGGGGGGGGGGTACTTGCAGGGACTCAGCTGAGGGGGTATTTCTGTGGGTTGGAAGGGAGGGCCTCAAACTTGGGGGGGGGTCTTGAAGGGACTCAGTGATGGGGTATTTCTGTGG
This sequence comes from Pycnopodia helianthoides, assembly GCA_032158295.1. NCBI lineage: Eukaryota > Metazoa > Echinodermata > Asteroidea > Forcipulatida > Asteriidae > Pycnopodia > Pycnopodia helianthoides. The sequence continues at coordinate 8,595,660 of CM063250.1, read as the reverse complement.
GTTGGAAGAGAGGGCCTCAAACTTGGGGGGGGGGTACTTGCAGGGACTCAGTTGAGGGGATATTTCTGTGGGTTGGAGGGGAGGGCCTCAAACTTGGGGGGGGGGGTAGCTTGTAGGGACTCAGTGAAGGATTATTTCTGTGGGTTGGAAGGGAGGGCCTCAAACTTGGGGGGGGGGTACTTGCAGGGACTCAGTTGAGGGGATATTTCTGTGGGTTGGAGGGGAGGGCCTCAAACTTGGGGGGGGGTTCTTGTAGGGACTCAGTGAAGGGGTATTTTTGGGTTGGAAGGGAGGGTCTCAAACTTGGGGGTACTGGCAGGGACTCAGCTGAGGGGTATCTCTGTGGGTTGGAAGGGAGGGCCTGTAAATTGGGGGGGGGGTATTTGTAGGGACTCAGCTGAGGGGGTATTTCTGTGGGTTGGAAGGGAGGGCCTCAAACTTGGGGGGGGGTACTTGTAGGGACTTGTTGTGATCCAAATTTCAATTTTTTTTGCGCCCACAAATCTTGGTCGCCAAGAAATTTGAAAGCAGTTAAACATACCAAAAGACAATAACAAATATTTAAGGGGAATATCTCGTTATACCCGTCCTCTTCATATTATTGTGAGATGTTTAAATGAGAGCAACAATATGACTGGAAATTATACAGACACCAAAGAATAAATCTATTTTCAATCTATTTGTCCTACAATAAGGGAGACTGAACTGTCTTTGGTTTCTTTGGGCAAATGGTTCATTCTGGCGGTTTTTGAGCAAATTAATGATTCAACCTATTTTTAGGATTTAATATGTCAGTAAATAACTGATAACACAGTGAATTCCTATACGGGCTTTTTCGTTGAATAGACCCCAACAAGTTAGAATGATGTGAATGATTTTTGTTTAGATTGCCTAAAGCCGATTGCCTCTAAATTGCCTCGTGTGCCTTTATGCATATAGTTTATAATTGAAGTTTATCTTAATCTTACGATGTAAAAAGTAGTAAAAAGATAGATTGGTATTTATTCTGTACACTGGCACATTGTAAAATTACAAGACACTTGATTTCTGCTGGCGGTGCTTTTGTCGTACCACTTTTCCTGCAATTTATGATCGTGCTATGGCATGGGTTCGAGTTTTGTGAGTGTTATTCTTGTCATAGTAATGGTGCTATTTCTTCCAGAAGGGGAGTTCGTTGGTTTCAATACCTATAATCTTTCTATGCTATAATGAACGGCATAATTCTTTTTAAACGGTTAGTTATAAGACCTTGGAAATGATTTTATAATCGACATTGAGAAGGCTTTTTGCATGGCCTCCAATGTTTAAGGTTCCTTCTTTGTTTTTGTAAATAAGACGAATCAAACGATGTTCATAGTAGGAGGTGTATGGTAGGAGGCAGGATGGTGATTTACTGCTCAACACCACTCATGGCCCGCCCGTATTCCAAGAAAAAGCTGGGCCCTCCCGTCCCAGAATAAGTGCGACCTTTAACCTTCCCACCAGGCGCGGATTCAGGGGCCGGGCAGAGGGGTCATGTGCCCCCCCCGGGTAAAATTTGATCCCAAAAAATAAATAAATAAATAAAATAGAAGAAAAAAGGAAAAGGGGGAAAAGAGGGAGAGAGAGAGAGAGAAGACAGTTGGAATGATATATAGCAACATTCTGCAATAAACAATAATAATTGCTGTACAATTGCCCGTTTGTTATGGATATTGCGAAGCCTGTTCAACAACAGGCCGACGATTGTCTTCACTAGATATTTTCACCCCTCTGGAAATGTCCTAGATTGCACCAGAGAGCATTTAACTAAAAAAAAAAAAACCCGGGCCCTAAAGCGGGCCCGGACCCCACGCCGTAAAGGCTTCGCGTTTGCTAAGTTCTTCTCGTAAAATGCCTTACGCTATACACATACAATAAATCCTGGCTAGATTCATGTTTCTTAATTTTACATATATATTAGCCGAACAGTTTCCTCCCCCAAAAAATTACAAAACATTTATAAAAGGCAAATAAAGCAAATGTTCAACTGGGTAACAACTAATTTGTAAAACACCTCTGAAGTGCCATAGATTGCACCAAAGAACACCTAACGTTACCATTTCCCCCGGGGCCCTAAAGCGGGCCCCTGACCCTACGCTGTAAGGCTTTGCGCCTCGCTTGCTGGTGTTGGTTCTTTGCGCCTCGCTTGCTGGTGTTGGTTCTTTGCGCCTCGCTTGCTGGTGCTGGTTCTTTGCGCCTCGCTTGCTGGTGCTGGTTCGTCTTGTAGAAATGCCCCACAGAAAAAGGGGTTGTCACACGGTAACAATCATAAACGGATAATCTGTGTTACTGCACGCAGTTAACTTAAACATCGTTGTCCAGCCCAACAAGGATCAAGCTTGGTCATGTAGGCATTACGTACATAAACCAATAGTAGAGCATGGGGTCACGGCATGTACTAGATATGTTGGTGAACATTTGGAAACAATGTGGTGCCCCCGCTTAAAATAACCCTGGATCCGCGCCTGTACATAATCATCGTTGATGGCCTGTTACAACCTGGGACACAAATCTGTCTTCCCGAAGCTTCCTTTCTTCTTTAAACTCAACTTGAACGAAATTGACATTATTGTTTTCTTTGTTGTAGAAAGGTAAATGAGTGCATAATGATTAAAGGGGGCGGGAGCAACATCACCACTCAGTGTAAAATCAATTAGAATGTGGTTCAACTGAAAGATAGATCAATTCTGGTAGTTCGGACTGGGGTTAAAAGTATTTTGGAGGATATGGTCAAAGTCACTTTGACCATTTTAACAGTACTGTGAAATCTTTTGTGTACTTGTTTTACAACAATACTGTACTGGATATTACAATATTTATCAACAATCAAATATAATAAGTTTGTTCTGTCGGATTCAGGAATGTGCCAAAACAGTTGTTTTTTGTATAGGTACCTGTCCATTTACAGAATATCTTCATTGCACTTCAGAAACATCAACATGGACAGTATCTCTGCTGACAAACGTGCATTGTCAATGGGGGTTTTCTTGATCATAATGTAAAAACGTTACATTTTTCCACTTTCATGAATATCATATACAAAAGTGAAACTAAGATATGGCTTAATCAGTGTTATAATTGACATTCAATTTGCAGTTTACTGAGAATCATGAGCAATGAAATCAATTCGAATAATGTTAATTTGTGTTATTTACTTGGCCTTGGCTTTATGGGCCCGACTTAAAATGCATAGTGAATACTGAACTTGTCCCGATTATCCGTGATTCGATTTGTCATTGAGCAGAAAATGCAAACTGCAAAATGTTTCTTGTTACCTGCTTTGGCGTCCATGATCTGTTTATGATTCTTACAACCAACACAGCAGAATTACTGGACATCTTGTGATAATCATTTTTAAAAAAAAGTGAAAACTTTATTTTATTGTGCTACTCTAGCGAACTCGTACTGTAGTGTATGCACCTGTTTGCACCATGCGCAATGCACCTGTTTACCTTTCACAACGAGTAGTGCGTGTTTTGGTCATAGCTAGAAACTCGCTCCCAATTTTTATCGAACTCATGATGGGTAAAGCCGATGGCACAAGCACACACATGGCACTATATGTACATGTACAGTACATAGCTCGATGCGTGCAAGCTCACACAACCACAAGCGAGGTTGTCTGTACAAACTGCAAGTTTTCTTAAACTATTTGCTATCTGTTTATCGTGATAAATGATCGTGAAGGAATATGAATAAATCAAATAAATTTGCATATTTTGCTGGTCTCGAAGCGAGACCAGGCAAATATTCGAGACCAGAAGGGTCCGAGACCGAGACCAAGACCGAGACCACAGGGTATCGAGGGGGAGACCGAGACCGGTCTCGAGACCTACAACACTGTCAAAGTGTTATTTCCTCTTTTGTAAACAATTATTCCCCTTCCAAGTTGTTTAAAATTCATGTTGGTGTTTTCATTTTAATGTTGATTTCCTCTTGACTTGGTTTTTAATAACGAACATACCGTTCAGTGGAAGTCCTTCTCACAGAATAAAGAAATAAACAAAGAACAAGTCGTAAAAACGGCTCATTATTACGTGCAGCCCTCACTGGTCAAATTTGGCAGTGGCGTAACCCGGGTGTGTGTGGGGGGGGGGCGTGCCCCACGAATTTCCAGTGCCCCCCCCCCGTGTGCCCCACAATACAAAAAATCGTGATAGTGCTCACAAAAAAGGGGGGAAAGGGAAAAAGAGGAAAATGTGTGTTTGTTTAATTTATAATATGAACGATCGTGATCGCGATCACTACCAAGGCCACAAAATGCCAATTACATGAGAGGATGATGGCCCCCCTGCGGCATCCCCCTTCCAAAATAAAAGCATGACCCCACCACTGACCAACCCATCCCCCCTGGGACTCCACTTAAAAGCAATGGCACCCCTGTGCCACCCCTGTGCCACCCCCCCCCACACACACACACACCGAAAAAGTCCTGGCTACGCCGCTGCAATGTACGGTAGTTTGTTTGTACTCAGCTGCTGACAAAAACAAAACACCCCCAAAACACCAACAACAACAAACAAACAAATTAAAACAAAAAACAAACACCCCAACAAACAAACAAAGACAATCTACGTGAATGCCGTGCTACGTGGTGTTGTTTTCTAAATTTATTATGACATTTATGGCGATGACGTTTTCAGGATAATTATGTACAAGGTCTATGCAGCACTGCTGCATCTTGCGTACCTGCAAAGTTATCAATGTTCACGTGACTATGACATAGATAAAACAAACAAAACAGTGTCCTCAAAATAACTTGCCAACTGTTGTACTAATCGTTACAGCGGAAGGGGGCGGGTAGGATTGAAGCTGAACACTGTTAGACGTTTTACAAAGTCATTTTGCGTGGACCTGCACCTGCCACAGATTCCAAACCATCATGGATGCGACAAACTACAGTGAATTCCTTAAATTCTAGTTAACAAATTACGGTATTACAACCGTAAAAAGGTCCAAAATGCTATTTTAACTGTTTTTGTAAAGTTTAAGAGTAGAAATTATGTTTTTAGTTTGATAAAATTAGTGGCTCGATTTGGTAACATTTTTAAAACGACTTGTTTGAGAGTCTACGAAGTAGCTAACTCTATGGTCAAAGGTCACTAGACAGATGTGATCTTGCGCAGTTTGGGTTTCCCCTACTGGATGGACAACATGGCGGCTGCCGTACACATCAGAACGGAACCGAGTTTTTAACGTTAAAAAGTAGCAATCACGGGAGCAGTTAGTCACTGTCGGCAATTATTTGAATAACGTCTGAACTAAGACTTGATTGGTAAGTTGTTTTATTTCAAGTAGTTCTTTACCAATATGAATTTATATTGGCGTTTTTGTAATATCTGTTTGGTGTGGGTTCCCACCCCACTGGCACTGCCTGTAGAGCGTGAAGTGCAGGCGCCCCGGCTGCATCCTCTGCAACTAACTTGCAAGAGTCGTTTGCATTGTTGAAGAACTTGCAGATTTTACGAACGGCATGATGACCGTGAGTCACGCGGTTAACTATCAAAAATAAATGTACAGACAGATAATCCACTATCCATATTTATTATATTATAAATATTAGTAGTTTTTAATAACAAAAAAATTAGTTTTTTAATAAATCACTTGTCTTGTGACTGTGCAGTCACATGAGTCAGTCAGGATCCAAATTTTAGCATTCTTTATATTTCATTTAAGTGTGAAAATGTTATTGATTGCAATTTGTTAATTATTATTTTTATTCACTTTCCTCTGGCGGAGCCTCTCTCTTGACCATAATTTTAATAATCATAATATATTTGTCTTTCTTTGTTGTTTGAGTTTGACTGATAATCAAATATTTTTGTGAATATGATTATGAGTCGGTTGAGTTGGACATTTTTAATAATTTAGATCCATGGCATTTTTCTCTAGAATGTCAATGAGCTCTGAGGAAATGAAACCCATATTGGTAATTCCACCCAACTGGGACTCCATACCATGGCAGTGATTATTAATTGCAATCATTTCCTTTCTACCTGTGTATGCATGTAATTGTAAGCATGCTGCCTAGCCTCCAAATGACGTTTGTAATTGTAGCTAGTTGCGATAATCGAACGCCGGGAGGATGGAGGGTTACGATTATTGCAACTAGTTAGTAGCCTGCCTGTGGACACAAAGTTAAATTCTCAGTGTAAGGTGCACAGAAGGCTTATCCCATCGATGTAGTGAGGTTTACGGAGACACCACGGACATAAAACTCTCTCTCTGAGTTGAGGTGGTTCTAAAAAAGAACCAGTGGTTTATCAACTCGATGTTTCGATCAGTATGTTCTCATCGTCTTCAGGCTTATCACACTGAAGTCCTTCCCTGACCCTGGGGACTGTGCACCATTATGGGTTATCCAGTCTAACAATGCCCTTTGAATTATGATGAAGAAACAAAATAATGAAAAAGACCAGTTTTTACTAGCCTTAATTGCAAGGCTGTGTTTGCTTATTATAAAGCTAAAAATGTGCATAAGCACAGCCGCACGAATGCGATGCCCGAATGCAATGCAACTCCTGTTCAGGTCCCCCCGACTGTCTTTAAACAGCACACCACGCTCTCACACCCAAGGAAGCACACAAACACTCGTTTCCACAGTCCCCACACACACCGCTATTGTCCACACACCGCTATCGCCCACAATCCTAGCGCGTGAGCCGTCAGGCTCACAGCCTTGACGATCTTGTACACTTCCGGGTCTTGCAGTTATGGTAATAAGTGCGCTCTTTGCATATCCACTCACCTCCCCCCCCCCCCATTTTCCACGGATTTGCGAAGTAAAACAATGAAACACATAAGACCCGGAAGTGTACAAGATCGTCAAGGCTGTGAGCCTCACGGCTCACGGGCTAGGATTGTGGGCGATAGCGGTGTGTGGACAATAGCGGTGTGTGTGTGGGGCTGTGTACAGGCGCTGTGTGTGTGCATGGTGAGAGTGCGGTGTCCTATTTTTTTTAGAGTCAGTCGAGGGACTGGGGTTGTATGGCATTCGGGCGGCTGAGGTTTTAGTATCCTTGCTCTATGGTTTTAGCTAGAGTACTTGTCTACACAGCCTTGATATCAAGGCTAAGTTTTTACCGGTAGTTTCTGTATCCTATCACTGCAGATCAGCTGTATCTCCGATGATAAATATTGACTTACATGTATTTGTTCACATGAAAGTTGGTCAACTCAATACACATTTTACAAACACAGTTCAGATGATAACACTAACAGACGACATGTATCACCTTCAACTCCAAACCATATACATACAGTGAGAGTGAACAATTTCACTTTGTCGACGTAGCAAAATGCTAAAATGTATCAGTGCCTTCAGTGGCTACTCATCTTTTGCAGGCCTAATACTTCAAGTTGCCCCTGATCATTGCCTTGGTGCCCCTAGAAATGTTCCAATATAAATTTACAATTTCCTCATATTGAGGTGCCAGTAACCAAGGAGAACGCCTTGGTGCCCTTTCCATTAATACAAAATGAAGCCTCGGTCCTGCTTTTGCTATTCAATATAAACACACAGCATGTTCAGTCTAAATATTTTGCGAGGCAAAATTGCTGGATGAAATTATTCCCTTGACACTGAGCTACTTAACACTGTATTCGACTCGGCTGCTTTTCACAAATGCAATTAGCCTTTTTTTTTCTGAGTCCGGCATTTACAAGTGTATTTATTTTTTGCCAAACTCAAGGCAAAGCACTGAGCGTACAATAATTAACTTAGTGCGATACAAATAATTGCCAAATTTGTTGAGGCCATTTTAAAGTCATGCAACTAACCCCCTCGGAGAATGTATTTAAATATCTGGGCTTGAGTTTGGGGGGAAAATACAAAATACAGCTTGGCTTCTTGTATTAGCTCAAAGTTTTTAATGGACAAACAATTTTTTTAACAGGACAAGCACTAAGAGAAGATTAATCTTATATGTATTATGGGTAAAAGTACATTTTGATCATTGTATCTGTATCTGTATCTTTACACAACGTACAACCACCAATCAGGTTGTCACCGTACGTGGTCGTCATCAACACAGGGTTCTGCCCAGGATTTCTTTAGTGGTGGAATTTTTTGTCCCTGGAAACCAGGTAGACACAGTAGGTCATACAAATGGACTCAAACCAAAACAGTATTCAAAATTTATGGCTTTAGAGACCATTTTTTCACTGGTAAATACAAAATTTTACATTTTCATTTAAAACTTTTGAAAGGAAATTGCAAGGTTATTTAACAAATTTGGAAAATGTGTGGTGGTCGGAATTAGAGAAAATTCTGCCGGTGGTGGTTGGGGAATCCTGAGTGCTGGGCGGGTTTTCCGGCACCGACCACTGTGGGCAGAACCCTGTCAACAGAATTGAAACATTTGAACCTTATTTATTCATTTTAACTTTTTCATTAAAGACAATTAATACACAGTGAAGAATTGTTATTCAATTGAAAAACACAGGACCGTCCGACTTTTCCAGTCGTAAGTTTACTGGCCCAGCGCTATAAACATCACTGGCCTCAGGCCTGCGTTCCGGTGTTGTTCATTTCGAGCCCTGAATATTATCACTCCCTGCAGTCTTCATTCAAGCCAACGATGGCATGGGGGATATGCATTTAATTGACATTTAAAAAAAAGAATTGACTCATTTTAATTAACTTCATCTAGGGTATCCACCATGGCGCTGACGGTCGTAATGAAAGACAACAAAGATACTGCCAGTTACTACACTACAAAACATTCATGGAGAGGAAAGTGAGTGTGTCCGTTATTCCCTTTTTTTTCATGCCTTATCGTGATTTGTAGGGATTCGGCTTTTCGTTTTATAAGATCTCTTTTTCGCATCCACACTTCCCCCCAAAAACCAAGAAAGAACATGAAACTGTCATGGAAAGTGAAATTGACACCAGACACTTGGTGGAAGTCTTTCATCAAGGAATACCCGGGCATTTCATAGAGCTGCTATAAAACCACAAACATTATTGCTGAGGACAACACAATTGTGCTTACCAGAAAAAGGTTACCAGCCACAACACCATGTTATATGTACCATTTACAAATGGTATCCTGCATATTTTTGCTTAGCAGAAAAGTTGTCAGTCACCATTGTCTGCTTGTAAAGCAGCTCAATGATTTTGGGCCTAGGACACAGTTTCTTAGACCGGTTTTAAAAGATCAGGATTTGGTTATCACATAGAAATCTCACTTAGCAGGAACAGGTTCCATGCTTATTTTGTTTTGCTTATCAAATAAATTCCTTAAAGGCAGGATATACTTTTGGTAATTATGAAAGACTAGTATCCACACTTTGTGTATCCCAATTTGCATAAAAAACGAGCCTGTGAAAATTTGGGCTCAATTGGTCATCGAAGTTGCAAGAAAGTAATAAAAGAAAAAACACCCTTTTTGTATAGAATTGTGTGCTTGCAATTGCCTTAGAAAGGCTTTCAGATTCAAATATTTTATTGAGAAATAACCTATTTCTCAAAAACTACATTACTTCAGAGGGAGTCCTTTCTCGTAATGTTTTATACTAACAGCAGCTCTCAGGTGCTCCTTACCAAGTAAGATTTTAAGGTAGTGTAATTCTTGAGTACTAACCAAAATTATCCACTGCCTTTAAGTAACCTTTTTGTTTCTCTTTTGCACAAGGTACAAGCGTGTTTTCTCTGTTGGGGATAAGGGTATAACAACTTACAACCCAAGCACCCTGGAAGTTACAAATCAGGTAAAATTCATCAAAAATTCTTGTAGGAAACGTTTTCTAACGAATGCTTTTTCATTGGTTTTCTTGAATATTTTCAGTTTGTTGAATTAGAAAGTAATGAATTCCTATTGACCCATTTCACCTGCTTACCGTTAGCAAAGAATTGGTGCTTACGGAAGCAGGGAATTCTGTGCTTACGTCAAGCAGATTTCACAGGTTAGCATGAAATGATTGCACGTGCACATGCGTCATGTTACTGGGCATTCTTCACATACACAGCTAGTGCGAAATTTGTTGCTTGCCCTGTTAAGCGAGTATGGTGATCGCAAGCGCAGAATTTGGTGGTAAGCAGAGCCATGAAGTTGGGTCCAGACGTCATTACCAAAAAAAAAATCTTAGTTGTGCCATTTTGGGAGTCACATTTCCTATGTGTGTTACTGTGTAGTGAGCATTTTCGGCAACGCGGGCGTGTTAACTTGCTTACCAGAGCCCAATTTCATAGAGCTGCTTAAGCACAAAATTAAGCTAAGCACATAACTATTATGCTTACCAGATTAAGGTTACCAGCCAAAATGTCACATGTACCGTCCGTGACTGGTATCCTGCTGATTTTTCGCTGAGCATAAAATCGTTAAGCAGTATTTTCTGCTTTCAAGAAGCTCTATGAAATTTGGCCCAGATCTTTACATGCAATTTGACTTCCAAAATGTCAGACTGTGGACAGCCAGTAGCCGCATGTGAGGTCAGTGCAAAGGAATCAATAGACCTTTCTATTACAATGTCTCAGCCCGCTTTTTTGGCAACCAAGGTTGGAAAACTATGAGAAGCCAAAAATTCAAAGCAAATCCAGATAGCTACAGTTTGTAACAATGTTACACAAAATAATGTTCCAAAATAGTGTTGAATTTCTTGGAAACAAAACAACCAATCATGGGATGTATTTTTCTTTTATTATTTAAAGTTTGCAGTAGTGTTGAATTTGGTCACAGCATCTGTTAACACGAATGAATATTTTGCTTACATTCGGCCGTCCATGCCAACCAGTGGGGTTTGTTTATTAACAATAGAAAGGTCTATAGACCAATGTTTTATTTTGCTCCTCTTGACCTTTCTGTAAACCGCAGTGGGCTTACTCAGATTTCTTTGGCATCGCACCAAACACAAAGTCTCAGACCATCAATGAGTTTGTCATTAACATCCGCAAGGGCAGGAAGTCAGAGTCCATGAGGTTCTCCACAGAGTATCGGCCAGACGTCCTCACAGAAGCTTTGGTAAGTGATTGCAAATCGGAACAGGGTTATGACTTAAGGAGAACTTTATTTAACCCTCCTACTGTCTGACCAATCAATATCATCCACTGTGGTTTTTGAATTCAGGTCGGCTTAGTGGTTTCTTAACTGCCTTTCATTTCCCCTCTGTTGACTGTGGTTCGAATCTCGCCTTGTAGGTTTCACCCCTACCAGGTTTATTTATTTGTTACACATCCAACAGCACAATAACAGGACGAATAGGAAGCGAGAAGAAATGTTCAGTTTTAGATGTGGGAGGAAAACCCCAATGGGGAAAACCCACGCAATCAGGTAGGGACTGAAAACCCAATCCACATGCAAGGCTCCGGTCTGAGGAAGGATTCGAACCAAGGTCCACAGAGGTGAAAGGCAGGGAAAGAAACCACTGAGCCAACCTGATCCCCGGATTGCATGGGTTTGCCTCCCACATTTTAAACTGAGCTTTCTTGATCATTTTCTCTACGATTGTCTTCAGAGGGTTCCTTGGTTTTCTTTCCAGAAAAATATGACAATAATAAACTCAGCCAGCCTGAGTCTATCTTCTGTTGTTGTCCTCAGCAGTATGTGAAGAAGAATAGATTGAACATTTTACACCATTTGTTTACAATATATATGCATATTTTTTTCCTGGTGTTTTTTTCCACTTGATAATTTCTTTGACTCCATTTTTTATTTAACCCTTTTTAATGTATCACTGTACATATCGGTTGCCATTCTGCACATTCTTTCATGTTTTACTTGTATGAAATAAACCAAAATAATCATACAAGGCTGGACAGTCTTTCAAAAAAAATGACAACTGTCAGTATAAGCTTAAATATAAAAACACCGCTCCCAGTGTTATTGTTTGGCATAGTGTTTCAAAAGCTTTTGAAAAGAAAAGACCTGAAAATGAAACTGAATGTGATTTCTTGTTTTATTCAACAGAAATTTCGCAAGGATTTTGCAGGAGGAAATAAGTTTGATGAACCGGTAAGGGACTTCAATATTTCATGCAAGTTTTGGTTATGAGAGAAAACAGAACAGCTGTTGCAAACCGCTTACCAACCATAATGACCTATGGTATAAGTGCTAGAAATTGTTAATGGCCTCACGTTTCGATACTTGCAGGGTCTTTCTAAAAATCTAAAGGACAACACAATACACACATACAAGTATACTACTACTAGTGTAACAGAAGCAGTCAGATGGTCTGAACGTCCACGTGACTGCTTCTGTTACACTAGTATACTTGTATATGTATGTGTGTTGTGTTTTTCATGTAGCCTTTGGGAAAGACTCTGCTAAGGTCGAAACGTGAGGCCATGAACAACTTCTTGCAAGTTTGGTAATGCAGTTGACTGCTTTTGTTGCACCAGTATACCTGTTTGTGTGCGTTGTGTTGTCATTCAGCCTACGAGAAAGACTCTCCCTGGGTCGAAATGTCAGGCCACTAACTTCTTTTTGCATTTATACCATAGGTCCTTTTGGTTGTTCTATTTTCTCAAGTTTGGTAATGAGCGGACAGACAAATAGTCCGGTATTCTAAAGTTGACATTTTCAAAGTTGATACCACTACCACTTCCTGAGAAATATCTCTGAAATACTGAAACATTATATAGTGCTTTATCTCGAGGCATGTCTCAAAGCTATCATGTTATTTTAACAACAGGCAGGCAGAGCTATTTAAATTAGGATACCGATTTATATGATGGCACCTTGTAAGGGTTTACAAGGTGACGCTTACAATCTGCAGCCAACCAGGCCAGAAGCAACCCCTTGTCTTATCGATAAGTGTGTCGGGTTCTTTAACGTGCATTAACACAACGCACGGGACCTACAGCTTTACATCTCATCTAAAGGACTAAGCCATTTTGGCTAAGTGTCTTGCTCAAAGACACATGTGTCAAGACCGGGACTCGAACCCACACTCTGACGACACCAGAACTTGAGTCCAGTTTACTAGACCACTCAGACACGCACACTCCATCTTTTTGTAGTTGAATTTGATAAACACATGTAAAACTACATCTCTTTAGGAAAAATGCGCTGATTAAAACATACATTTCTTAATAGCTATGGCAATTGGAATCGGACAACACTTTTGAATGTATGACCTCAAACACAAAAAAATTAGAACACCAGAGGAGCTTGTAGATCTTAAACCATCCATTTCTTGATCTTAAACCATCCATTTCTTGATCTTAACCATCCATTTCTTGATCTTAAACCATCCATTTCTTGATCCTGACAGCGCTACAACGCCTACAAGCACCATTGGTCAGATAACCGTAAGCAGGTCGTCTTGGAGGTCAATGCGTGCGGCGTGGATCAGATCAACCCTGCTGACAGCCAAATCTTATGTTCGTACTACTACAGAGACATTGAGGGATTCACAGAGGTGAGCCGTGTGGAAAATGAAGCTGCAATACTTGCTTTTTGGAGGAACAATTTCGTTTCAAAAATTGTTGTTAATATGAAAGTCTTTTAGTTATTGGCCTATACTATGATCGTAAGTTCATTTCCCATATCAGTTATGCAAATTATAAGCATTTATGCAGTGGAGTTATGAATGATTCATATATTACGATCTTGAGTTCATTTCCCATATGATTTATGCAAATTGTAAACATTTATGCAGTGGAGTTATGAATGATTCATTTATATTATGATTTTGAGTTTGTTTCTTATATGAATTATGCAAATTGTAAACATTTATGCAGTGGAGTTATGAATGATTCATTAGTGGAGTGTAGTTAACGAGTCTTGAATTCCCTGGTTCCCTCAAGTATCTATGTTATTTTTCTATGCAGGTGTCCGGGTACCCAGGTGGTTTTGCCATTATCCATGGCGGTTTCAGCAGACTGGTGAGTTGTCTTAGACTATGTGTAAATCCATAGGGTACGCACAATGTATGTTCTTGACATACAATCAATTATCGCCAATACACTTGTCCTCTCAATCAGATTTTATTCAGATTTATTATTCAGTTTCAACAAGAAACATATCAGACAACTCCTCAAAAATAATTTTAACATCCAGTCTGGAGATTGTGGAGTTCTCTGTAAAGTCTTTGAGAAAGGCTCTGCTGTTTTTGAAACGTGAGGTCATAATTACTTTTTGCAACAGGTCATTTGGGTTTGCAAGCAGTTTCAGGCATGCAACATGTCATCAGGGCCCAATGTTAAGAGTCTGCTTAGCGCGGAATTCTGCGCTTACAGCGCTTAGGTTTGTGTGCTAAACAGGGTGCTGTAAGCACAGAATTCTACGGTAAGCAGTGCCATGAAATTGGGCCCTGGTCAGCAGATTTCATCATTTTTGGTTTCTCAGCTGTGCCATCGCGAATTGAAGAAAAACACAGCACAAAGTCTTTGCAAAGTTTTGTACATTCATATAATTCTCTTGTGGTTCATTACATGACATTTAAAATTTAAAAAGTTGCATCCCCTCATGGTGATCCCGTGGCTGCCGCTTCCCAGGTTGTATCGTAAACTTGGGTGTGATCCCTGGCTACACGGCAGTTAACAGTACGGTGGCATGGCTTCTGACTGGCACCCCCGAACAAAGACATTGACAAAATAGGGAGACCGCCAACATAAGGCTAGATAGCTCAGTTGGTAGAGCGCCAGTACGTTAATCCGAAGGTTGTTGGTTCAAATCCCGCTCGAGTCAATTTTTCTTTGTTCAACTCAAAACCATTTGAAATTTACCCAGTCAGTTTCCCTGTTTCAAGTTCATTACTTGACATTTAATATAATTCCCTGAGAATTTGTTTTCGTTCTTCTGTCTACGATTACAAACAGCACATCTTTGCCTGCGATCGTAAGGAAGACCTGATGAAGAAAGCCATTGAGTTTGCGGGGACGTACGTCGGTGTGACACTCAGGAAGAGGAAAGAGGCAATCAGCTTCGATCAGAGTATCATCAACAAGATGGGAAAGTACAGGTAATGATCTTAACCGGGGCTTGAATTTTTAAAGAAAGCTTCCACTAGACCATGGTTCTTGCAGCTCAGAACCTCCCCTGGGTCATGGCTATTTTGTACAAGATCTTAAATATGCCTTCTTTGATTTTTATTTGCTGAACCTTTTTAGGAGGCTTGGAAATGGGAAGCTTAATAATAATAATAATAATAATAATAACCATTCTAATATAGCGCATATCACCGTGAGGTCCCTATGCGCTTATATTAATCTGTCTTACTTTATATCAAAATTATTTGTATTGAAAAATGCTGAACAGCTGTACTTGTTTGGTTGTTGGGTTACTTGTGAAAATGCTAAAATAACTGGACTCTGCTCAGTGGCCCTGAGGGTATTCAGTACAGCCCCTCTGCTCAGTGGTCTAGTGGGTGTTGCAGTACAGCCCCTCTGCTCAGTGGTCCAGTATCTGTGTTCTGTGTAGATGCATTCACCATACGATATCATATCACAGGCTGGCCTCGTCTCATTCCAAGTCAAGTGGACGATATCATTAGACAGTAGGAGGATTAAATTTACATCAAGAGCAGATTCCAAAGGCTTCATTTTCTCTATATTGTTAATAGTAGTTATAAAACTCTTTAAAAACAATTTTTTTTTGTTAGCAATGATGAAAGCCTGACGTCTCTTGCCGAGTTCAACGTTCAGAAGTGGACTACACGGTACCCTGACCCAGCAAGAAGGGTGCTCTGTCTGACTGAAACGTGCATCGTAGAACGGGATCCCGCAAGCTACAGTGTAGTCACCGTTAAACCACTATGCAACGTAAGTACATAGAGGGAAGAAGCCGGCGGACAAATACAGGAATCAAAATAGTTAGGATTGTTAGTTTAGTTCAAAATTAACTTTGATACTCCCTCCCCCCCACCTTCAAACTACTACTACTACTAATAATATTTAGAGACATATATTTAGGGCATAATGCAGGAGTCTCTATGCGCAACACAGAACATAAAACAATGAAATATATGAAGCAATTTGTTACCAAAAGTGTAGATTCAAACAAGTGAGTCTTTAAAAGTCCCCCGAAAATCAGAGCAGAGTCAGCTTGGCGAATACGAGCCGGTAAGTCATTCCATAATGAAGGTGCAATGAATTTTGAAGGCTCTTTGATCATAGAATTTTGTGGAAACAGTAGTTTGCGTCAGTAAGGATAGGCCAGCAGATATATAGTCTGGAGATAGTCCATGAAGAGCTGTGAAAGTGAGGAGATCTAACTGATACACAAACGCATTCTAATCGGGGGCCAGTGGAGTTGCTGTAAGATGGGTGTTATATGTTGAGAACGAGGTGTGCGTGAGACGAGTTGAACCTGTTGAATATTAGAAAGTTCTCTATCTGACTACCCCCCCCAACCCCGGGCCAATGTTACCTAACAGCACTCCTGTTGACTGAGGATAGGCATACCATCTAAGCACTCTCACCAACTGTCACATACACATAGAGGGCTGAGTGAAATTTGTTTAACCTTTAAGACATAATTCTCATCATTTCTGTCTGCATCGGCAGGTGTTTGCCATGGTGCGCTGTGAGGGCCAACCCCAGATCTTCTACTTGGAGTCCATAAAAGGCACAGTAACTAAATACTCATCTACTGACAGGTAACTACAACTTATATGTGAAGTAGCAAATCTCTTGAGTTACCCCAATTTTCTTGAAAAGTTTCAAATATTCCTAGTTTAAAAAAATTCCAAGATTGAGAATTTTTGTTCAGAGTGGCGGGAGTTTTCTAAAACCTTATTCAAATCTTTGTATTACCAATGTTGTAGGCAAATGTCTTGACTTAC
This sequence comes from Pycnopodia helianthoides, assembly GCA_032158295.1. Taxonomy (NCBI): domain Eukaryota; kingdom Metazoa; phylum Echinodermata; class Asteroidea; order Forcipulatida; family Asteriidae; genus Pycnopodia; species Pycnopodia helianthoides. The sequence goes on along the minus strand of CM063250.1, from coordinate 8,578,914 downwards.
CCAAATTTTCTTGAAAAGTTTCAAGTATTCCTAGTTAAAAAAACTCAAAGATTGAGAATTTTTGTTCAGAAGTTTTCTAAAACTTTATTCAAACCTTTTTATTACCAATGTTGTAGGCCTTCTCTTAAGTTGTACATTTTTCTCTAAATCCAGAGATAATCTTATAGCGAGTGTGTTGGACGGCGTTCGGGCAAGCGGAAACCGCGACGTCTGTGTGAAGATGCTTCTGACGGATCGAGGGCAGAGGCAAGATCCGTTGTACGTTCCAGTGGAAGAAGAAGTGGAATCCAACTGTTTACGCTTTCTGGCCCAGCCCCCAAGTAAGCTAGAAGTCTTAGATCTGTAAATATAGGTACTCGGCAGAAAAGCTCTGTAGAATTTGTTCTAAACTTGTCTACTTTTGAGCATTCAATATCATCCGCTGCGGTTTTGATTGATAGATAAACTATGCTGGCCTGCAGTATGATATCATGTCGTGAATGAGTCTACATAGTACACAGTCAACCCTCCTACTGTCTGACCATTCAATATCATCCACTGTGGTTTTGAATGATAGATATACTTTGCCAGCCTGCGTTATGATATCATGTGGTGAATGCATCTACACAGTACACAGTCAACCCTCCTACTGTCTGACAATTCAATCTCATCCATTGTGGTTTTAAATGGTAGATAAACTTTGCCAGCCTGCAGTATGATATCATGTGGTGTATGTATCTACACAGTACATCCATTAACGGTAATAATTCTGTGCACAGTTGTGCCACCATACACAACCCGTGCAGTTGAATGGTTGCAAGTTAAAGTGGTCAACTCACTGGAAAATGCTACCAAGATTAGTAATGGTTAACTCGGACCAAGTGCAGCACCAGTCACAGACTATTAACATCTGAATGCATCTTGGCTGGTAACCTGCTGATGAAGCAGAATATGGCTTTACCTCGTTAGAATCATGAGACCTCTTTATTACTTCACGGGAAATTATGGGCAGCAGATTGCGCCACAGCACCTTGTAAACCATTACGTGGTGCTATGTAAAGGTGAAAAGGTCTCATACTTCAAAGTTAAGCTCCACATACCTTGCAGGAAAAATACTGAGCACTTTGAGACGCCCATTGGGTTCGATGAAGCACTATATAAGAACTGGGTATGATTCCCTGTTGTGTCATGGGGTGTTGTGGCCGAGCGGTTAAGAACACCAAACTCAAGCTCTGGTGTTTGTGTTCAGCAGAGTGTGGGTTCGAGTCCCGGTCGTGACACTTGTGTCCCTGAGCAAGACACTTTACTATAATTGCTTCTCTTCACCCAGGGGTAAAATGGGTACCTGTGAGGGCAGAGATGGTTCTTGTGATTGATTTAGCTTAGTAGCGCATTATTTGTTGCACAGGCTGTATACTCCCCAGGGAGCTGAGATGGTTTAAGGAATGAAACTAATGGCCCAGTGACCAGGGGTAATAAGTGTGAAGCGCTTTGAGACGCCCTTCGGGTGTGTCAAGCGCTATAAAAAAACCGAACATTATTATTATTATTATTAGAAAAACTGACAGAAGATCCAAACAAAGTTACCCAAGAGGCAAAAATAGAGATGATTCTATTAACAGCGTACAAATCAATAATATTTTCTGATGGTTTTGATTCAGACAATAACTTCCACCAAGCTGTTGTGCGATTTAACAACAATGTATCGTACAGTGGGTTACTTCATGCAGTCACGCAGGATGTGAGTAGAGTTTGTTTGATAACTTGTCAGGCGGAGAACAAGAATGCAACTTTCATGTTGGTCATGAACAATGAAATGAAATGATTTTAATTGAAGTTATACCCAAAGTCAATAGACCTTTCCCATGAAATATGCTAATTACATTCTCACATGCGTATTGGTTGGCAAACGCTGTAGAGTCGTGCACTAGGCAGATGCACAAATGCGTCAAGTCCCATACAAAAAGGCACGATATTCACTCAATTTGCCAACCGAGAGGGAGAGTGCGCACGAGCGATGTGCAATTTACATATTTCATGGGAAGGGCCTATTGTTTTCAGGCCTTGAATTACCTGGAGGCAATGCCTGTGTTGCCCCTGATCCCAGTTCCATGGAGCTGCTTAAGCAGAAAATTGTTGCTTAAAATTGTTCTGCTGAGCAAAACTAAGCAGGAAACCAGTCGAAAACGGTACATGTGATACAGTGTTTTGGCTGGTAACCTTACCCTGTTAATAGCAAAATTGTTTTGATCTTAGCAACTGTTTGTCTTTTAGCAGCTCCATGAAATTAGGCCCTGGTTTCGTCCTTGGTGCCCTTTCAAAAGTTTCCTGTGGACTTTTAAAGATTATTCAATGAGGTGCCCACTCCAAAATGAAGACGACCTTGCCCGCTCCAAGATGAAATTCCAGGAGTTAATCACACACGACGATTGGAAGAATTTAAATGAGGGATTTTATTTTTTGTTTGTTGCAGAGTTTCTTTGCCGAGAACAAAGAGAAGCTGATCAGGGGAGCAATCACAGCCATCTTAGCAAGAGAGGGTAAATATTGCTCCATTTGCCTTTAGGTGTTAGGGTGAGGAGTTAGAGATAACACATGCGGTTTGTTTTTTAGTGGACATTGATGACAGTCCTATGAGTAATTTCATACAAGAACTTTATTGTACATTTTGCGGAACGGATTTTGGTGGTGCTTCAAGTTCTGAATTAAAGCTTGGGATTCATGACTTTTTGTAAGGAGCGTTTTAAAGTCATGCACGTTCTAGCCCATTGGACCGCCAGAATGTTCCGCTAGCAACAGTTTTATTCCGCGACTGCATCTCTTTGACTCCTTACCTGGTGCATGTTTCCCTCCATCCTACAATCTAGACTGTTCTAAGAGGAATATCAACCAATTTTTCTTCTTGTAGCCCTTACCAAGAGTGGCTTTTAGCCTTGTTTGGGCGACTTGCATAAATTTAAAAAAAATCATTGTGCCGAAGTACGGAAGCAATCCTACGCGTTCCAATGGAATATTCCGCTGTCACTTGAATGGTCCATGTGCACACGCTTGAATACTTATCCGATCCAATAAGAAGTTAGAACGTTCCTACCATTCCGACTTTTGAGATGCTCCCTATGGCGTAGCGTGATTTATAAGCAAATTTTTCAATTTTTTCTTTTTCTTTGATTTGCAGACGATCCTGTGACGATGCCTGTGGTTGAAATTGAGGCAATATTCCAAGCATTGCGTCGATTAGTTGCATCCAAGGCTGGCTTCATGGCTTTCACAGCATTGCCAAAGTATGCAAATGTATTCATGTATTCATATATTCCTGTTCTAATGTAACCAATGTTGAATAGTCTCATAACAGTTACTACCAAGAGCAGGAGGGTTGATATTGTTGGACTAAGTTGTAGGTTGTGCATTTTTCAGTTGTTCCCTATGCAGCAAAAATCCCCAAGGCTTTTATTTCACTCATACACTGTATGTTAAGAACTAATATGGCCACACTTTCCTTATGTGGAAAGATTTTGTTTGTGTTCATACTCGGGTCTGATGCTTTGTTTTCTAAAGGACAAGGGCACCAAGGCGTTTCCTCCTTTGTAGAGGGCACTTCTATGAGCAGATTGTAAATTTCTAATGGAACATTTCAAGGGACATCAATGCAATGACCAGGGGCAATGAAGGCAATAAGCCATTTGCGTGTTAGATTTGAATATTGTCTGGTACAATGACGTACTTAATCACAAGTTGCCGCTTAAATTTGAACTCCTCAGACTATAGAGACAGTTGCTATGTCACATGATTCGGGGCGAGCTTTTGCGTAGTTACGTAAGAGACGGCGAACACCCGTACACAATTCTGAATGGATGTGTATGGCACAATGGTACCAGGGTTTGCTCATCTGGAGGTTGCTATACAAAAGCTTGCCCCGAACCATTTGACATAGCAACTGTGTCTATAGTCTGAGGAATTTAGATTTAACCAGTAACTTGTGACTAAGCAAGTCATCGTACCAGACATTATTCAAATCCAACTCGCATTTGTTGCCTCCATGGAGTATTGGGCCTGCACACTTGCTTTTGTATGTTCACTTCAACTCTGACTGTTTTAACTGTTTTTGTATTTACACCAAGGTTCCGTGAGCGAGTCGGTTTGAAAGTGATCAAAGTGATGAAGAGACAGGATGACTTGGCCATTCACGCTGCCATCGATACGCTGTGTGCATTGATGCAGGTATGATAGACTCTCTCTGACAGCCTTTTACCCTAACCGCTTGGTACTCTGGCCAGGAACCAATCCTGAGCATTCAAGATCTTCTGTTTGTATATTTATTTATTTATTCACCAAACCAACAGCGGACGAGCTGCCAATTACTGGGAAGGCGGGTTAAATACAAAAATATTCATATAGCCTATATATTTAGCCTTCGAGAAAGACTCGGCTAGGATCGAAACGTCAGGCCACTAACTAATTTTTGCATTTATACTACAGTCCTTTTGGTTAGTAAGCAGTTTGCAACAGCAATTCTATTTTCTCAGCCTATATATGTATGTAAATATGTATAATAATTTTATTTTTTTAATTATTTATGAATACTGAATATTGTTTATGAATACTTATACCTCGTCTTATTTTTTATTGTATTTTATTTTTGTAAAGCCCATGCACGATGACTACGACCTGAGACAAGAACAACTCAACAAATCATCTCTCCTCTCCTCCAAGAAGTTCTTGGAAAGTCTTCTAGAACTCTTCAGCTTGCATGTGGTACGTTGAGAATAGACCCCTTTCTTAGGGCAGTCGTCGCTGAGGTCAAACGTGCGCGAGTGTTCACGCTACGCATAACTCTGAGTCTGAGCCAATGATAGGTGTTTCTTTGGCCTCAGTGAGGGCGCTGTTTAAGCTCATGATTCAATAATAATTTATTCACATCCAGGATTATATTCTTTTTTCGAAAAAATCTTTAGTTTTTATTTTGCTTGGTGATTGTTCAGTTTTTGGTTTGTTTTTGATACTAATAATTTCTTGTTTAAATGATAAGGGGGTTTATGTGGGGGTGAGCAGTGAGTAATTTGTAAATGACATAAAGCAGAAGTACATCATAAGGTACCAATGTTTTTTTTGGATTATATTTGCAACAGAGAAATTTTAACAACATTTGTTTTTTTCTTTCAGAACCGAGGGACGGGTGCACTTGTTATTACTTCCTTGCTGGATTTCTTGACCTTTGCACTCTGCGCCCCGTACAGCGAGACCACGGACGGTACCCTGTTTGACTCACTGCTAGAACTGGTCGCCAGTCAGGGTCGAGTTCTGTTCAGGTTATTCCAGGTACGTAGAATCCATCCGGTGTCCTGACTCCAAGGTGCGGATTGTTGTAAGAAAAAACACAGGCATCAGACTTTTTTAGACTAACTTTGGATTTCACAGACATTTATGTAGGAAACCAAATTAGCGATTACTAAAAATCATCGTACATGAAGTCTTGATAAAGACAAAATCTTAGTGCCACGTGTTTTCAAAAATTTAGGCAAATTAATGAATAACTTGATTGAAATTGACGGACAGAAATTTTGCGTTTCTCTGTCACAGCATCCTTCCATGACTGTAGTGAAAGGCGCAGGACTTGTCATGAAAGCTATCATCGAGGTAAGTAAGCTCTTCTATTGGACTAAACCATCCAAAATAAGTTTCTTCTTTTTGCTTGATTTTGACATTTGATTTGGACATCTCTGCACAGCCAGACAGCCCTTGGCAGCCAATCCTTTTTGAAGGGCCAGTGGTATTTGTTTTGCGTTAAAGCCCGGTTCATACTTTGGAAAGCACAATTCTTTTTGACACGAACAATAATCACATGCTGTAATGCCATTGTTTTCCGAGGAAATTCTGTCTTCACAGTTTGCTTGAGAATGAAGCAGACTTTGCTAAACATAATTTTACGGATTTTAGTGGAGTCTTTCTGTTCCTGATCTAGTAAACACAACTTAAAGTATGTGACAGTTCTTAAATTTGAGTAACAAACCACAAGGGAAACTGATTGGGTAAATTTGAAATAATTTTTGGTTATATAAAGAAAAATCTACTAGAGCGGGACTTGAACCTGCAACCTCCGAATTAACATGCCGGTGCTCTACTAACAGAGCTATCTAGCCCTAATGTTGGCGGTCTTCCTGTTTTGTCAATATCTTTGTTTGGGGGTGCCAGTCAGAAGCCATTCAACCTGTAACTGCCATATAGCCAGAGATCACACCCAAGTTTACGATACAACCTGGGAAGCGGCAGCAGAGGGATCACCTTTCAAATATCAAGTAATAAACCACAAGGGAGACTGACTGAAAATTTTAAATAGGGAGTCCGCCAACATTAAGGCTAGATAGCTCAGTTGGTAGAGCGCCAGCACATAAATCCGGATAAGGCAGGCTCTTGTAAATTTGTTCTTAGTTCAACCCAAAGTTTTCAAAGTCATGAACAATTCATCAGCGAGTGGCATTTTTTCATCTTCGGTCATTCGTGTAGGAGGGAGATATGGAAATCGCAGCCAAGATGCAGGAGCTAGCCCTGGCTGAGGGCGCTCTACCGAGGCATCTCCACGTTGCTATGTTCACGTCAAGCACGGACACACGGATGCTCACCAACAGGTATCGAACAGGGCCCAGGGGTCGATTTCACAAAGAGCTTCAGATTGATCTTAAAGCTGTGTAATCAAACTAAATTGCTCTGCTAAGTGTGATGTCACAATACAAATCACTATGGTGATATTGACAAACTCAACCTAAGATGAATCTTAGTGCTTTGTGAAATCGAGCCCTGAAATGTCATTTTGATTGTAAGGGGATTTCTCTTCGAGATAAGTGATTTAATTTGCTTTTGGGCAACCCCTAGGCTTGTTTTTGATTGTCTTTTTTTAGAGCCTGAAAGAATAAATTAACAACATTTCCTCCTCAAAAAAAAATGTCTAACCAATGTTTTGATTATCCTACCGAGGAGCCTTGCCACGCTCTCTAGCTTCACCTTTCTACAAACAAGCCAATCCTGATGAAGAACAAACATTACAAACAATCAGCTTTCTCCTGAAGACAATCGGACCATACTGATCGAAATGTTGAGTTGTTACACTGCTGGTCCTTTTTGGAACAACCACCACTAATTGAGAGGTTATTTTTCGTGTACATGGTGTAACCACAAATCTTACTAAAAAACTTCAGCACTCGTAACAAAAATAAAAAAAAATATTCTATCATTTGTTTTTTCTTGTGCATTATGTTAAATTGATAAATATATTGAAAAGATAATAACAATTTCTTGATCTCATCAGGCAACTGAGTCGTCACCTTGTTGCATTATGGGTAACAGGTAATCCGACTGCACTGGGACTCCTTAAACGCATTCTGGTAAGGACCTTGATAGCAATAGTGTTCAATAGTGCTCTTTGCTCATGAATTTACTTCCTGATTTTTCAATGAAAATAAGCCTCCACCCATCCACCAACCCCCCCCCCTCATGTAAATCAGGGACTTCTCTTTGTTCTCCCATTGTTTGGACTCAACTTTTGTTAGCAGCATCACCATTGGTTTTGTACAAGAAAGTGAGGGTGTCCTCGCTCTGTGAAAAGACCCGGATCCCTTCTGTTAAAGCTCTCGGGTGCAACAGGTAGACCCCCCTCCCCTTCCAACAAAGAAAAGAAACTCAAAACATGTCTCAATGCAAGGGATACAATTGTATCATGTGTCATTTAGTGTTTTTTTCTTTTTTTAACATACAGAATCTGTAAGTGTATCTCGATGGTTTTTCTATCTTGATGGTTTTCCACCGGCCCGACCCCCAAAAAACATGTCCACTTTTTGTCAATATTTTTCATTTGATATTAACAGTTCTAGATTATGACTCCAGCCTCCTGACGATGACTAGAGCAAGCTAGTCGAAACGTTGAGACCGAAAGAACTCACTCCGCAGCAGTGCAGTTAATTACGAGAAATCCCCCCCCCCCCGATCCACAAAGCTAAAGTAGTAGTCCAGGCCGATTTCCTACCTCCCGCCCAGGTAGTAGATAATAAGCAGGACAGTTCTTTTCGGAACTGAGAAGTCTCCCGAATTCCCCAAAAATCTACTCCGCGGTAGTAGAATAAATAGCAAGACAAGTTCTGTAAAGAACAAATCTACACAGCTAAGTAGATATTTATACACATGGTGTATATTACCGCAAACCGAATATATATAGATTATGACTGTTGAATAAAGTATATCAGGTAGATAGTGCTTAAAACTGTTTTTTAATACTTGACTCTTTGCGACAGCCTGCTGGCCTTCTGTGTTACCTGGACTCAGAGGAGAAAGTTCCCGATAAGGAGAGGGACTTAATTCATATGAGAGACAATGTCAAGATGGCCCAGGTATGGAACCGATTAGCGAGCATTCTTGTATACTCCAAACAATCTTACAACGGCCATGCAGGCCTTCCACTTAAAGGAACATTACAGAATTGGTTTTTGCTAACAAAACAGTTGCTGGCAGTGTAAGCACTTTATGTAATCTACCATATACATAAACTGACAAACTGACAAACCTGTAGAAGTTTGAGATCGACTGGCCATCTGGGTCACGAGAAAATAGTGAAAAACCGATTACACATTTGCATGAAATCATATAGGTTCAACAAAATGAATAAAACGCTCACTGAGCGATAAACTCAAATCGGAAAATTAGTTTATTCATTTCTCATCAAATATGGCATTTCATACAGAAATATTTCAAGGGAATATTTCTACCATCATCATTAGACCGTGTAAGTTTTGTGTAAATCTGTGATAAAAAAGTATATATTACAAGTTTTTTTCTTACCAATTCTGTAATGTTTCTTTAAGCATTTTTGTAAAGTAGCCCTCTGGGCCAGTAAACTGTGCATTTTACTGGCCCCAGAAAGTTTTAGTAGCCCAGATTTAAAATATGTTTTGTCATAAATATATCTTTCTGATCTATTACTGGTAGCGATCACAGCCAGTTTAATGGTCAAATGAAGTTATATTCACACTATTAAAAAAATAATTAAAACACTCTTAAAATGTGTTCTTCACATTTGAAAGGAAGAAATAGGAGCATTTTAAACAACTAGGTTTGCGCAGGATTGGAAAAGTGCTGGTGTTGTTGTTGTTTTTTTTTCTTCTTCTTTTGTTTCTGGAGAAGACTGCTCATGTTACAACTTTTGGTCCCCTTTTGGTTTACCCCCTACACTTCATTGCATTGATGTTCCTGTTCATTTAAACAAGGTCCACAGTGATTTGTGCTTAATAAACAGGGACAAGGTAGATATACAAATAGAAGAAGAAAAAAAAGACCCAAACTTTAAGCGGTGTGAAAATGTCGGCACTTGTTAATTTTATGGTGAGTTTGTGTGACGGCAGAAAAATGCAGTAGTTATTTCTGTTTTTACAGGATCAGTCAGGCAAGTCCAACCGCAATCTTCAATGGCATCAGATTGAGACCACGTTACTACATTGGAAACAGCGCATCGGCAAGGAGAAGAAGAAACAAGATGTGAGTTACCATGGCAACGTTTTTTTTTTATAATCGAAAGAAGCTTGGGAGATTAAAACAAGAATTGCTAAGAGATAAAAAGTTTAGTTGCATTTGTTTATGCTGATTAATGACAACAATGTACGCAGGGATCGCAGAGTTCCGTTGCTAACTTTAGTATAACCAAATGAGCAAACATTGCATAGTTTGCAAATTTTCTTTTGAGCACATTTCAAATGTGTACCCTGTTATGCACTTAAAGGCAGTGGATGCTTTTGGTAATTACTCAAGAAATACATTACCATAAAAACGTACTTGGTAAGGAGCACCTGAGAGCTGCTGATAGTATAAAACATTGTGAGAAACGACTCCCTCTGAAGTAATGTAGTTTTTGAGTAGAGTAATTTCGCACTAAAATATTTGAATCTGTCTCAGTATTTGAAAGCACACAATTCTATGCAACAAAGGTGTTTTTTCTGTCGTTATTTTCTTGCAACTTCGATGACCAATTGAGCCCAAAGTTTCACAGGTTGTTATTTTATGCATATGTCGGGATACACCAAGTGAGGATACCAGTCTACACAATTACCAAAAGTATATCCTGCCCTTAATAACGGAAGGCTCCTGTCTAAACGGTCTTTTTAACATTAGTAAGATTGAAAATACGAATATTCTTAGATTTGCACACACTGTACATGGTATAAAGATGGTCATGGTGCAAAACTTCCCTAGAAATACTGTTGCCTGAAATGCTATAGTTTTCCGAGAAATTTGTAAAACAATTAGTTTTGAGTCCAAAACCTTATGTTGGAAAACAAATATACAACAATTTTCACATATGCCATAAATTACATGTTACATGCGAAATTTCAAGCATTTAAACACATCGTCCTCAACAACCGAAATCAGCTGTTGCATTTTTTTTAGGTTTTCAGATACAGTTTTCTCAAATATGACTTCATTTCAGAGGGAAAATGTTTCACAGAAAAAGAAACGGTTCTCGTATGAACTTCATAATCAGTAAGCTTTCAGACTGAAATTAAACAATAATGTTTTTTATCCCAATACCAATCCTGTAAATACCTTTAAAAGGGCACAATGATTTAGCTTGAATTGAACACGGTTGCTGCGTCCTATGACAAACCTTGTGTATTGTGTACTGGTTGAAGTCATTGTGCCACTGTGGACGTTCAGGGTTCTTGCCCACAGTGGTCGGTGCCAGCAAACCCGCCCGGCACTCAGGATTCCCCAACCACCACCGGCAGAGTTTTCTCTGTGTCCGACCGCCACACATTTTCAAATTTTTTTAAATTACACTTTCAAAGGTTTTCAACAAAATGGAAAATTCAGTATTTACCGGAAAATTTTGAGTACTTCTTTGATTTGAGTCTATTTATGTGATCTATCGTGTAACTGATCCATCTCGCAATGGTTTCCAGGGAAACATTTTTCCCCCACTAAAGAAATCCTGGGCAGAACCCTGGACGTTTAAGACCAGAAACTTTTTCTCACATCTGAATTTTTGCACCTCGGCAGATTATCATCACAAACCTTACGCATGCGACACTAATTCTCATTATCATTCATCTATCCACCAATTATCTGACGGTATTTATCTACATCATTTTTATAATGTAATTCCATCGCTTGCTGGGCATCATTTGTTATCGAACTGAAACGATATCCCTCTCTTCCCCACCCCACTCCCCTTTTTTTCCCGAATCATCAACGACTCGTTCCTCTCTGCTTCTTCATCATCGCTTCCCTCTCTAAAGCCTATCCTGGTAAGTCTATTTTTTAAAAGAAGCATCATGGTGCAAGTTTGACTGAGAACTAAAGTCCTCTACTCGGTTTCCAATAATAACAGGGTTTTTTCTCCACATTTTTCTTATGAAGTCTTTATGCAAGAGTAAACAGTAGAATGAAAGGCCAGATAAGGCATGGTTTGAGTCTGCTTGGCTTCAACTCTATCTAGTTGCCTAGTCGTCGAGGATGGAAGTAGCCTCCGCATATGGGCACTTTGCTGGTGACCAACTGTTGTTTGGTCAACAAATAATTGCATCCAACACTCCTTTTGGCAGAGCAAACCTGAGCAGTACTGGTTATATTGGCCATTTGTTGTAGTAGCTGCTGCTTTACTTGCAATCAGTCATTAGTTGGCTGTCAAACTTGCCCATAGTTAACAAATAAATGCATCCAACACTCCTTTGATAGAGCAAACCTGGGCAGTACTGGTTATATCGGCCATTTGTTGTAGTAGCTGCTGCTTTACTTGCAGTCAGTCATTAGTTGGCTGTCAAACTTGCCCATGGTTCACATCCTGGTAGGGGCCTTTTACTACCTTAACCCTTTAGAGATCATAACAACTGCAAACGGCTTGTACCGAAATGCCCATAGTGGCCGCAAATGTTAACCTTGTTCTGTTCAACCGAACAGGTCATTGTAAAGCTCCCGTCCTGAATTTACCATTTAACATGTACTATCGATAATTTCTAAAACAAAGCAATGAGGTCTGTTTCATATTTTTTTCCCGCACATTTTTACTATAAAAGTGTATACAAAAACAGCACAAAATCATCAATGCCTGGGTGTATGGTAACAGCTGTACAGAAATACACGGTCTATAGAGGGTTAAGTAATGTGTGCCTATCACATCTTGGTCTGATTCCCTGTTTTACCCTGTGACAATTATAGTGTGGTTGTTTATATAAGAGAAAGAGACCAGACTGTTTTTCATTCCAGCCTCAATTTGGTTACATTGGTTTGTAGGGAAGAGAAGGGGGAAAAACATAGCTTCACCATGACGGAATTGCAAGATTGGAACATCAGTCTTGTATTAGCAATACCAATAAACCCCTTGCATAGGCCGCTGACAATGAGGTCAAACGATGGAAGCGTGTACGCATCACGCACAACGCTCGGCCAATGATAGATCTTCCTTTGGCCTCAGTGAGGGCGCTATTTAAGCTTGTGACGTCATATGCAAGGGGGGGGGGGTCTATGGTCCTGAACCCCTTTTAGAAAATCAGAGAGTCTGCAAGAGGGGCACGGAAGCCGAGCCCGGGGAAGTGGCCTCAATTTCTTTGTGAATTTTCAAGACCTAAAACCTTCACTAATCTTCATTACCCAACGATCAGTCCAAATTTGTTATTTTTTTGCATTAACCAAGCAGCAGGATAGACATGCTGAATGTCTAATCAAATCATTCTCCCAAAATTTTAATTTGCTCCGATTATTTTTTTTGAAAGTTTATTTTTGTTCCAATAAAAGGCAGTAGATAAAGGTAAAAACTACCTTTGTGAAACTTTGTTTTGCAGTGAGTATTTCTGTTTCATCATACAAAATGATAATGTCTTGCTTGACGGTTTTATGTTATCCGCAAATTATGGTGATTCCTAGAAATTCATGAAATTGATCATCCCGACGTCCATGTTTGAAGAAGTCAAGAATGTGTGATCAAAAACCAGACAGAAAAAGAAAGCTTGACCAAATTCTACATGAAATTCAACATACCATTGGCTTGGGAAAATATACTGTAATAGATACTTCTTGGATACAGCTTTTTGTAATTGCAAAAGTATATTTTCCTGTTTTTAGAAACCCATCGTCTTGAGGAAAAGGAGACAGAGAATAAAGAGTGAAGACAACTGGGATCTGTTCTACTACAAGTAAGGATTCTTGTTTCTAGCCACAAGTTTCTGGAGATATTGTTCATTTCTAAAGAAATCACCTCATTAAATACCTTTTCTTGGAAAAAAAATTGAAGGTATTTCTGCCATTGTATTCAGGGGAGTTAAATTTCTAAGTTTGGGCTGCTCAGTTTTTGTCTTTTTCCTAATATGATCAATCTTGATCTAGTTTGAATTTATTTCATGTATAAAAGATTAAATGATTGATGTATCCCTCAGGTTCAACATTGATTCTGCCCTTCCCAACCTCATCTGGAACTTCAAGGTACGTTTGGAATTTTTAAGTTTTAAGAAAGATGTTTTTTGAGAGTTTTCATTTTGTTTAACACATTTCTTGTAGATTGTTTAGGTGGAGACTCCTCATGCTCTAAGAGAAGTAATTTGATTTCAGGTGACAGCCACACAAAGAAATCTCATCTAGGACAGAGTGGTGGTTCTGAGAAGAACCAGGTGTTAAGTTGATCAGCTCGTCACCATTTTCACAAAGCGACGGGTTAAAAATAGCAAAATTTTGCAAATCGGTTTTTGTACAAATTATTGATTCAGAGTTCTGCCCTCAGTGGTCGGTGCCGGAAACCTGCCCGGCACTCGGGATTTCCCAACCACCACTGGCAGAATTTTCTCTGTTTCTGACCACCACACATTTTATAAATTTTGAAATCAAATTGCAATTTCCTCCAAAGGTTTTTCTACGAAATGTAAAAATTGCGTATTTATCAGTAAAAAATTGTATAGTTTTTGAGTTCTACTTTGGTTTGAGTAACTGATTCACCTCACGATGGTTTCCATGGAAATATTCACTAAAAAAATCCTGGCAGAACCCTGTTGATATATTTATATTGAGTGTTGGGGTTGAACAAAGAAACCAAAATTATTTGAAAATTTACCCAGTCAGTTTCCCTTGTAGATGACTTTTATCGTAATCAATCAATCTCCCACAGACCAGGGAAGAGCTCCGTCTAGCCTTCGAGAACGAGATGAGGGCATTCGGCACGGACCGCGAGCTGAGCAGCGGTCACATGATCTCCTGGAATCACGTCGAGTTTGAGGTGATGTACGAGTGTCTGTCGGAAGAGATCAAGATTGGAGATTACTACTTGAGGCTACTCCTGGAGGCAGATGAGAGCAACGAGGAGATCAGTGCTATTAAGAGATCGTAAGATGGCTCTCTTTTGTTTTGTAAATGAAATCTCTTAAAAGGGTGCACTCAAAATTGGTATGATTGAAAATGTAAATAAGTAGGATTTGAAGCTTTGCATTGTGGGAGTATAACTAAGAGAGGTTTGGGGTAACACCATGTTAAAATCCATGTTAAAATCTCTTTTAACATTCTCCTGAAGACGATCAGAGCATACTGATCGAAACGTTGAGTTGTTAACTACCGGTTCTTTTCAGAACCAACAGTTACTCAAAAGAGATTTCAACATGGTGTTACCACAAACCTCTCTTAGAAAATGTAAATGTTCACAATTTACACATAATTTACATGGTAGAAAGATGGTCATGGTGGAAAAATGTTCCCTAAGTTATTTTTGATACTGCGAGTCCAAAATCTGATGTTTGATAGCATCGAAAAACAAACAGTGGGGGTTTTCAAAATTTGTACCCATGTATGCTATTTGTAAACCTTGCAAAACTTGTTCACAAGGAATTCTTCTTTTTTCCTCCTTTTTGTTCACAGGTTTGAGTTCTTCAATGACTTATACCATAGATTCCTACTGACCAACAAGATGAGTATGAAGTGTATGTGTCTACATGCCTTGGCTATCGTGTACAGTCGCTGCAATGAAGAGATTGGACACTTCAATGATACACGCTACATTGTGCAGATGCTGGAACGGGTAAGAAAGTAATGGATAAAGAATCATTTATGGAGCTGTCGTATGCCCCGGTGGGTACCAATCGCCCCGGTGGGTACCATTCACCCGGTGGGTACCATTCGCCCGGTGGGTACCATTTGCCCCCACAGGTGCCACTTGCCACCTGAATGTGTATTTGTCCATACCTCATCTCGTACAAATTGCGCCCATGGGTGCCATTTTCCACACTTTGGACCCACTTGACCCTATGGGTGCCCGGTGGCCCCTGCATGTTCCACCCAATCCTATGGGTACCATACTCATCCACAGGTGTGTAAATTTCCCCCAGGGGTACCTTCATCTCCTGTTGGTGCCATTTGCCTCCGACAAGTTTAATTTGTCCCTACCTGGTACAAATTACCTCCACGGGTGCCATTTGTCCACACTTTGGATCCACTTGGCCCTATGGGTGCCTGGTGGCCCCTGCAATGTACAAACGAGGATTACAATAGATCAATAAGCTGCCACCATTGTTTATCATTGTATTCGGCATACTGGAGGTAAGTCTGTGATTCCAGTATACCGTAGCCGATTATTGGCCATCGCTTACGGCCAAGGTAGGTTTTGCCGATTCACGGTGAACACATTCCACATTTTCTCAAAAGAGAACAAAAAATCCTGAGTGCATTTTATGAGAGCGTTTGTCGACTTTACTTGGTTTAGTCAGGTTTTCACTGTGACAAAAATATTCTCAAAAATAAATTATTCCAAAATATGAATCCTGTGCATGAACAGGAATTTTTTTTAGGAAATCCCGGTGCTTAGTAGTTGATGAACTTACACATATCTAATTTTGACATTGAATTTAAGCTTCTCTTGCTCTATAACTCAACCTGGTTTGATTTTGATTTATTAGGCAGTGTTCCGACAGGCAAGAGAGGGACAGACTGGTTCTGTTCATCGACAAGCTTCTCTTTGTCAGACGGAACGTCAAAGAACTACTGGACGCCAACGGAATAAGAGTACTAGTTGACCTTTTGACCTTAGCTCATTTGCATACCACAAGGGCTACGGTTCCAACTCAGGTAACAAAAACTTTTTTTTTCTTTCTTTTTTTACGTAGACATTTTGCATTTTATAGATTAAGTTTTTAATTAGTGTGAGATGCAAATCTCTTTGGAGCATTTACAACTTGAAATGTTTCTAATGACACATTTTGTTTATGATTGTACCATTTTAAATTTAAATCAGATGTTTGGAAGTTTGTTTGCAATTCTTTTGTATTTGATGCCTTAATTAACCTCCCATTTGCAATAAATGTGAAACACAAACACAGCTTCCTTGAGTTTGATGTGAATTTTTGTTCGGGGATGAGAATTTTGTTACCTTTATCTGAACTCATACTTTTTTATGTCTGCCTGTTAAAACAAATGGCTGTTATTTTCTCCACATATAAAGATATTATGCTCTTTGATCTACTTCTCTTGTGCTGAGGATACTATTCCCAGAAGCTCCTTGCAATCTATACCTCCAGGGGTTACCAAAGGATGGAAATGCCATCATTTCAACATCCTGCTAACATTAGGATCCCAATTTCAGGCCTTTTTATCAGCAATGACTGTCGACCCCCCTGTATTTTGCACAATCCTAGCGACTGTGTTCTAAGGAGTCGTTGTTATTCTCTTTCAGTCTAACGTGATTGAAGCATCACCGGACATGGAGAGGAGCACAGAGAAGGAATGGTACTACGGAAACGTGGAGAGGGAGAGGCTCGGACCGTTCAGCTTTATTGAGGTCAGTAAACTAACGCTCTCCTGCAGGGCCTAATTCCATAGCTGTGTGACTACTTCGCTTTGACGGATACAGTAATGCACAAAACTCTAAGCAACACACAGCAATGGTCTTACCGCTGTGTGTGTTCGACCATTACACAACAGCTTTCTAAGAGTTTGATTGCGCTTCCGAAACATAACCGTAAACAAAAATATGAGCCATTAAAATCTGTAAGTGTCAATGAGAAAAATTTTTCCTATGGGGGTCCAAATTGAGTTTCATTCACAAAACAATTTGGCTCACCCAGAATAAGATTACCAGCCAAAGTACCGTTTGGCACAAACAAATTGAGACAGAATAGACCGTGCAAGTCTCGCGCATATTTGAACAGTTTTAGGACCACTTTGGTCCCATGTACATTACTACAATGAGTGAAGGAAAGAAACTCATGCACTTCAATGCATTTGGTGCTCGATATAGGGGCATGTGGTACCCCCTCTCTATTGTGTCTTCATTGTGTGCTTGGAATCTCAGGAATTCTTAAGAGGATTTTAGGAGGGGGGGGAAGGGGGTCGTAATTCTGTATAAGCGGAAAATAGTGTATTAAAGTATGTAAACATTAGAGGAGGGGGGGGGGGTACTCTCTACCTCCATATTGGGCGGGTATACTTCAACAGGTCCCAGTGTTGAATACATGAGACTTGCACAGTCTATAGACCTTATGCATTGACGTCATCAAGCCGAAATCTTAGAGGTAAACCAATGATGAAACAATGGAAACGCCAGATTTGTACAACCGGCGTACAGGATTGGGCAATGAGCATCTTCCTTTGACTTGGCGAGGGCGCCCGACTCAAATGACGCCATGTGCATAAGTCTATACAGAATATGGAAATGCTCATGAACACAGTCATAGTGTAGTGTCAAGAGAAGTTGATGGGAGTTCATTCCCTTCCCTCTCCTCTCTCTCTAACAGATGAAGGAACTTTGGGAGCAAGGTGTCATCAATGCCAAGACGCGATGCTGGGCTCAGGGACTGGAAGGGTGGAAGCCCCTCCACCAGATCCCTCAGCTGAAGTGGGTTCTCTTGGCGTCGGGGACCGCTGTCTTGAATGAAAGTGACCTGGCGACACTGATCCTCAATATGCTGGTCCGAATCTGCCGCTACTACCCAAGCAAGTGAGTACATCGCTGTCTCTTACTTTGGAAACTCCACAAGATGTTTGAAGATATTCGTTTAAGCACTTTCATGTCAAAGTTTTGTTGTAACTACCTGAGCTCAGCTAGGATTTTTGGAAACAAGAAAATAAGTTGTTTTTTCAAGTGCATATTTTAGCTCGTATGTCCTATTAAATTAAAACATAGTTAGTTCATATACACATTTAGTGACTGTATTCTAATATCGCCCTTAATTACAATTTGCAACATATGAAGCCATGCATTTGATTATAGCCTACTGTTGAAAACGATGAAACGCTTAGTGCTGAATCGTTTGGGACTAAAATCAATCACATGCTTACGTGGCAGTCGAGTGGATTCAAACCGAGGTCCACTGCAGTGATGAAGCAGGAAAGAAACCACTGGCCAACCTGATCCCTAAGTTAGGGGTTCGTCTGTAGCAAGGTTTTCTTGTCATAATCCCTTGTGTTTCATCTGTCATTGACTTTACAGAGATTCAGATGGTGCCATCATCCGCCCTTGCCTAAGCCTAAGAGACTTCTCTCAGAAGCAACCTGTTTGCCTCATATTGTTCAGGTCAGTACAACTCGATTCAATTCAATTCAATTAATTTTTATAACGTCAAGTTTAAAACCATGAAAATTATTTCCAGTGTGCATCTTACCAATAAAAACACAAATGGAGATAAATTGTAAAATAGAAAGGAGAACTATAAAAAGATAAGGGGCAAATTACTTGATTGTTGGTCAGAGATGAAAGAAGCCGACTTGGATAGCGTTGGGCCAACTCAGCTTGAATTCTTGAACTAACTTCTGATTTCACAACATAACTCTTTTACAACCATTCTTCTGTTTTACTTCAAGTTCTTTAACATTTAAATGATTAAGTTTGTACAACCCTCTGCTGTGTGACCATTCAATATCATCCACTGTGGTTTTGAATCTTAGATAAACTATGCCAACCTGCAGTATAATATCATTTGAAGAATGCATCTACGCAGTACACAGTCAACCCTCGTACTGACCATTCAGTATCATCCACTGTGGTTTTGAATCTTAGATAAACTATGCCAACCTGCAGTATAATATCATTTGAAGAATGCATCTACGCAGTACACAGTCAACCTCGTACTGACCATTCAGTATCATCCACTGTGGTTTTGAATGATAAATAAACTATGCAACCTGCAGTATAATATCATTTGAAGAATGCATCTACGCAGTACACAGTCAACCCTCGTACTGACCATTCAGTATCATCCACTGTGGCTTTGAAGGATAGATAAAATATTTCCGCCTTGCAAGTACCGGACACACATGTACACAGTTGGTTCTAAGCACAGTTGCTAATCATACATAATCTATGCAGTTGAATGGTTTCAAGTAAATGGTCAACTGGCGTGTAAGTGATACCAATAGTAGGAGGGTTAAGTTATCATATAATCAGTATTTATTTAGGGGGGGTTCTCAAACTTATCTGGAATTTCTATCCTGGTTGAAAGATTGATGGACATGGATACAACATCAGAGAGAACTGTCAAACGCGCGTAGGTTTGAGTTTTCGGTACAGTGTTCCAGGTGGCAGTTTCACTGGGTGCTATCTTCACTCGTCTCTCCGGCCTGTTTCACTCCACTGCAGGAGGAAAACCTCCTCACCAATTCTCCATTTCACTCGATCCTGAGCTGTCTGTTGCCAAGCAATGCCCCTATATTATGTTCTTAGTTCATTTTCCATCTTCTGTTTTGTCTCCCTCTTTTTCTTGTGCTATCTATCCAATCCGGTTTGCCATATTCCCACCACTCTGCCGCAGTCCTTGTCAGACAACTTTACCTAAGCTCATCGCCAATTAACAGAGTATTCCTTCCGTCCCTATTGGTCCTTTTAGCTCCTCTTGACCTTTGACCCCATCCTGGTTGAGAAGGTATCTGTCCTGGTGTATGACATCATTCAGGACAATCCAGGTCTTCAGAGACTGTACCTGACCGGTGTGTTCTTCTTCATCATGATGTACACAGGATCCAATGTGCTACCTCTTGCATGGTAAGGCCAAATAAATCAATGTTTACGTTTCACGTCCAAGCCTGCTCCCTTTTTCATGACAGCCCGCTTATTTTTGAAACTTTTTTTTAAAAACAATTTGTTTAATGTATAGAACTGAAACTCTAAACAGGAAAACTCAAAATGTCGGGAATTTAAAAAAAAAGACTCCTGCCATTGTGGGGGTAAAAATCTGCTATCTTGGAGGGGAGGGGTACCCCCTTTCTTAAAAAAGCCTGTACGACAAACTTTTTTCAATTGGACCAGTGACTAATGATGCGCAGTTGTTATATAGTGCTTTTTCTACACCCCCACAAGCATATCTGAGGGCTCTTTAACTTTACTGCCGGTATCCAGAGCTATGTTTGTATTATGAGACCTATTCATATAGATACAATAACAGTTTGTTGTGACTTTGAAGGTATTTTTGGTTGTAGAGGATATATGTCAGGACTAACACAGTAGTATTGTCTTCTTTTTAGTGACCTGCTATCTAAGACTGCTATCTCAACAACAACAATTCTTAAAAACTATTTCCTTTTTGCGGAATTCAGTTAAGACAAAAGCTTTCCAATGGAAACAAATGCTAGGGGCACCGAATGGTAGATTTGAAAACAAAATCGTCTGTTGACCTTTATGAATTTTTTTGGTGATTTCAGGTTCTTGAAGTATTCACACATGCGGCAAGCTTTCAGGTCGGATGACGTGAGTAACAATGTTTCCTAATCCAGAGCTGATAACTCTCTCTGATTCGGCAGAAAGTTTCCTGAAAATAAAACAATCGTTCAATGTTCTGATGAACAGATTTGAAAATCTCCCTGATTATGGAAACTTGTTCCCTATTATATTGAATGTAACTCTAAATATCTCCCTGATTGTTGTACAAATCTCCCTGATTGCAAGAACCCTGAAAATAAACCAATTTTTCTATACGATCTAATGAACCAATTTGAAAATCTCCCTGATTGTGGAAATTTTCCCTATTATATTGAATTTAATTCTAAACATCTCCCTGATTGTGGAAACTTTCTCCCTATTTTATTGAATGTGATTCTGAATATCTCCCTGATTGCTGTACAAAAACCTCCCTGATTGCAAGATGCAAATGATTGCGGCTCTGCCTAATCTCTCATGATGAAAATCCATACACAAAGTTGAAAGTTTACCCGCTTCAATTTACAAATTTACTCTGAGCATGATACCAACATTATTTCAAAACATCAAACACTATTTTCTATTTTCAATGCAAGAACCTGCGTCAATTGTGGGAACAAAATTAGGAGAATTTTAAAGAAAATGTGACCAGGAGAGGGACCCAAGTCACCAGCAGAAATACCATGAAAAATACAATGTTTTGACTGGTCCCCTCCCTCAGTCAGTTTTTTTTTCTTGCTTAGAAAATTAATATTCTGAGAAAGATATTCTGCTTAAGCAGTTCAATGAAATTGTATTCTGGGCCCACTTTCTTTGAGCTACTTAAGCACAAAAATTAGCTAAGCACAAAGCAATTATGGATACCAGAAAAAAAGGTTACCAGCTAAAATATCATGTGGTGTACTGTTTGCGACTGGTTATTTTTACTTAGCAAGAATTTGTTTAGCTTGCTTAAGCATCTCTATGAAAATTGGGCCCTGGATATAATTAGCCTTTCCCATGAAATATGCTTATTACATTCATGCATGCTTACAGACACTATTGGTTGGGAAACGCTGTAGAGTTTTGTGCTCTACGTAGACTCTCAAACACGTATTCGTCACACTACCATCAGCCCCATACAAAAGGGCGTAATGTTCCCTCATGTTGTGCACCAGTAGTGTTAGTGCGCACATGCATTGTGCAATGTACATGTTATTTCATTGGAAGCGTCTATTCCGTTTTTGCTTTTCCCAACGTCATGACAGCACAAGCAGTCTGACATCATGCATGGTAGTATACTGGGTCA
The DNA here is from genome assembly GCA_032158295.1 of Pycnopodia helianthoides. Lineage (NCBI taxonomy): Eukaryota > Metazoa > Echinodermata > Asteroidea > Forcipulatida > Asteriidae > Pycnopodia > Pycnopodia helianthoides. The sequence continues at coordinate 8,557,021 of CM063250.1, read as the reverse complement.
CATCTTACCCGAGGCCATGGTGCACTACCTGGAGAATCATAGCGCTGAGAAGTTTGCCGAAACATTCCTGGAGAGTTCGACACGCCGGAAGCAATCTGGAGTGCTGAGATGAGGTACAGGGTCATAGGTCATAGGTCAAAGTTTACAAAGGAGCTGTTTGTATAGACCTTTCCATTGTTGATAAACAAACTGCACTGTTTGCATGGACGGCCGAATGTTAGCAAAACAGTCAATCGTGTTAACAGATAATACGACCAAATTCAAAACTTCTACAAACTTTTATTGAAAACAAATACATCCCATGGTTAGTCGCTTTGTTTCCAACAAATTCAATAGTTTTGTATATTTGTGTAACATTGTTACAAACATTGTTAAAAACTGTGTCTGTTTTTGCTTTGCATTTATGGCTTCCTATAGTTTTCCGACTTTGGTTGGCAAAATCTCAGACTGTAACGTTGCAATAGAAAGGTCTATTAGTGGTGCGAAAGTCACAAAACTGCATTTTTAGATTCTTTAATTAATCCATATGAGAGTTAGATTTGAATGTCTAGTACAATGACATTCTTAGTCACAAGTGACTGCTTAAATTTGAATTCCACAGACTAGAGACGGTTGCTATGTCGCATGGTTGGGGGCAATTTTTTTGCATAATTACGTAAGAGATGGCAAACACCCATACCCAATTCTGAATGAATGTGTATGAACAAATAATGGTAGCAGGCTTTGCCCGTCTGGTTGCTGCAGAAAAGCTTGCCCCCAACCATGTGATGTAGCAATACTGTTTTTTATAGTCCGTTGAATCCAATTTTAGTGCTCATTTACGACTGCTCCTATCGTACAAAACATTTAAAATCTAACTTGCAAATTGCGTTTTGGCATTCAATCTGTGTACATGTATTGAAGGTCATAGTTCAAGGGTCATACAGTACGTTTAGTTAATGGATTAGTCTAATGGTTATAGTTCAAGGGTCAAAGGTCAGCGAGTCTAATCTACGTATTGCGATGGATTTACCACAGTAAGATTCTCCTGATGTTGGCAATATCTTTGTTTGGGGGTGCTAGTCAGAAACCATTCAACCTGTAACTGCAGTGTAGCCAGGGATCACACCCAAGTTTACAATGCAACCTGGGAAGCGGCAGCCAAGGGATTATCCTGAAAGGGATGCAACTTTTTCATTTCAAATACCAAGTAATAAAACAAATGGGAAACTGACCAGTCATGTTTCCCTTGTTGTTTATTACTTGATAACTTTATCAACCCTTGTTTTAATAATAATAATAATAATAATAATAATAATAATAATAATGGACATTTGTAGTGCGCCATATCTGTCAGAAAGACACTCCTGGCACATAGAAAAAGAACTCTGCTAATGACAGTACCTAAAGCTCAGACTGAACAAGTGAGTTTTCAAGTTAGTTTTGAAGCTGGAGAGAGTGACAATAAACCAGTCATTTTGGTAAAAATTATAAATTCTAATCTACTTTGCTTTCTCATTCTGTTCATTTTTTTATCTTTTTGACCCAGGCGTATGATGATTGAAAAGATTGCTGCTCATATAGGAGACTTCACCCCACGTCTTCAGAGCAACACGCGTTCCATCTATCAGTACTGTCCGATCCCTCTCATCAACTTCCCTCAGCTCGACGGGGAACTCTTCGTCAACATCTACTACCTGAGACATCTGTGTGATAAAGATAAATTTCCAGACTGGCCAATCAGGGAACCCGTAAGTAGTCTTGATATCTGGAGTCCTCTGTTTGAGAAACTTATTCGTTTATTTATTTATTTATTTATTTCGTCTTGTTTAACCAGGGTAGCCCCATCAGTTATCAAAGAACTGTTCTCCCAGAGTAAAATAGGTCTAAAACTAAACTAAAAAACAGCAAGCCCAAAAAGGACACCAAACCTAAAAATAACAAAAACCATAGTTTAAAATATTTAAAAGTAAAAGGGGAAAAAGATAAAATACACCAAAACAACCAGGATAAAAACGCCCCATGCAAGAAAGAGAAGGTTAAGCTGCAAATTTCGGTTTGACTCTGGGTTTTTAGCTGCATCTGCAACGAATGATCTAGTCAAAGCCGTATGTAGCCCCTACACTTGTGTCGTGTCGTGGCCGAGCGGTTAATAGCACCGGACTCAAGCTCTGGTGTTTCTGATCAGCAGAGGGTGGGTTCGAGTCCCAGTCACCGCACTTGTGTCCTAAAGCAAGACACTTAACCATTATTGCTGCGTCCTTCGGATGGGACGTAAAGCAGTTGGTCCCGTGTGTTGTGTAATGCACGTAAAAGAACCCAGTTACACTAATCGCTAAGAGAAGGGGTTTGCCCCGGTGTTTCTGGCAGCGGCTGCAGAGTGCGCTGCAGCACCTTTTAAACCCTTATAAGGTGCTACAATAAATCAGTCTCATAACTCACAAAAATTCAAAATCTGTCTGAAAATGTTTGTCTCTTCAAGCGCCTTAAATATCTTATAGGTAGATATATGCTCTATATAAGTCTAGATATTATTATTAGGCCTACTCGATTTCTGACTGACATGACATTTTGATGTGACCTTTGACACGACCCTTTGCAGGTCAAGCTGCTCAAGGACATCCTGGAGGAGTGGAAGAAGGAAGTTGAGAAGAAGCCGCCAACGATGTCGATAGAAGAGGCATACCAAGTCTTGAAGCTGAAGACGGCGGTGGGAGGGTAAGTCCTTTCGGGTGTCTCAATCCAGTCTCTTTACCCACCTCAGACTAAGCCAAGTTTTGTTGGGATCATAGCCTTTTTAAGGTTTAGTTTCTGTGGAATTCCCTCACACAGGAATCGGGTTGGCTCAGTGGTTTCTTTGCCTGCCTTTCACCTCTGTGGACCCCGGTTCGAATCCCACCCCAGACCAGCGCTTGTATGTGGAATGGGTTTTCAGTCCTTACCTGATTGCGTGGGTTTCCCCGGATTGGTGTTTTCCTCTTACATCTGAAACTGAACATTGTGTCTCACTTCCTATTCATCCTGTTATTGGCGCTGATCGTGCTGTTGGATGTTTTATAAATAATTAAAATACATAAACAAACAGCATTTAAAAATTTTCAGCAATGGAGACTCATAAATAATGGAGGGAACTGATAAAATGTTTCTTGCATTTCAGCCATGAAGAAGCTATTATCCGCAAAGCATACTTCCGCCTCGCTCAGAAGTACCATCCCGATAAGAATCCTGAAGGAAGAGTAAGTACAAGAAACTCTGTGACAAAGTTGATGTTCCTACAGGCCTGTAATTTCATACTTAAAAGGACCAGGGGTCGATTTCACAAATCACTAAGATTTATCTTAAGATGAGTTATCAGTATTACCATAGTGATTTGTATTGTGACATCACTCTTTGCTAAGCAACTGCGATGGATTTGCAGTTACGATCAATCTGAACTCTTTGTGAAATCGAGCCCAGGACATGGTCATGTCAAAAAGGGCAAACCCCCCCCCCCACTCATTCACTGTGGTTTTGAAATATTGTTGCACACCTTTTTTCTTTTATCTTATGTGTATTTTGTAGGTTTTTATGTAAGCTCGGATCCATGGGAGATCAGTGAGTTTTTACTTACTGAATGGATTACCCAGGATAAACAAGAAAGAAAGAAATAAATAAACACTGTAGCCTGCAATATGATATCATGTGGTGAATGCAATTACACTGTGCATAGTTGGTTGTGTCGCCATTAAGAGCATGCAGTTAAATGGTTTCAAAGTGTTGTCAACTCGCTTGAAATTGTTACGACGAGTAGGAGGGTCATTTTTACCTGCTCTTGATGTTTTTGTTGTTGTTTTTTTCTTCTTCTTTCCAGGAAATGTTTGAGAAAGTCAGCAGTGCCTATGAGTTCCTGTGTAGTAAATCATCGAAGCACACAGACGGTCCGAACCCAGACAACATCGTACTCATACTCAAATCTCAGAGTATACTGTTCGAGAGATACAAAGACGGTAAGAAACCTAACCACTGGATTACATGGCCCTGGTTACTGTAAGCGAAAAAATCAGTGCTTATGGTAACAGAAACAAATCTGCACTTGGTGTAACCTGTTTTGATAGGTTAGCAAAGAATTTCTGCTTGTGAGCATTCTTCGCTTACACACCAGGCCAAAATTTCATAGAGCTGCTTTAGCACAAAAAGATGCTAAGCTCAACAAAGTTATGCCCAGAATAGGTTACCCGCCAAACTACTATGTACCATTTGTGGGTGGCATCCTGCTCATTTCTGCTAACATAAAATTGTTTAGCAATGTTTTATGCTTAAGCAGCTCTATAAAATTGGACCAAGGTGCAGACATTTTGCATTGTACCTGTAAGTGGGAATCTGTGATTTTTAAATACAGAATTCCACGGTAAGTAGAGGAATAAAATGGGGACCAGAATCGAACAGCCTGCGAAACAAAATTGGTTTGGTTGTGTTGTAGTGATCTGATCAATATGAGGTCAATTTAAGATGTGGGTTTGATGGACTGGGGGTAGTGGAGTGTACAGAGGCTAACATAAATGTCAATATACTTGTGGAATTTGAAGTCTTTCAAAAGGTTTGTAGATGAAATATTTAGCGGAAGTAAGATTGTGGAATGATCAGTCTTTTTTTTCTGTGGACTTTCCACGAGTTATTTTCAGAGAGCTTGTAGCCAAAAGAAACTTGCAATATTTTCTTCTGTAGCCCCTTAAAATGAGTGGCTTTTAGCCTTGTTTGGGGCAAACTTGCGTAACAAATAAACAAATGAATAACAGTAAATATTTGCTGTTTTAAACCGACCGGAAGGCCCTTATTGTTCTTGCGTGGTGTGGCCATTTTATTTTGTACATCTCAATGGAGCTCAAATTGAGGCAGTGTACACATTTCTCTTGTAGTATTGGAGCCATACAAGTATGCGGGCTACCCGATGCTCATCAAGACGATTCAGATGGAGACTCATGACGATGCGCTCTTCTCCAAGTCAGCTCCTCTCCTGGTAGCCGCCAGTGAGCTGGCCTTCCATACTGTCAACTGCTCAGCTCTCAACGCTGAAGAACTGTGCAGAGAAAACGGCATCGAGGTAACAACCAATAATAATACACAATTTTTTGTTGCCAGTTCATATGCTGACAATTTTCAGGCCAGCCGTCGATTTCACAAAACTATAGCAACTGTGCAAGTCCACGTGGGCAACCTATATTGTGTAAGTGGTGCACCACTCAAACAATAAATGTTGCACAAGTGGACTTACGCCGTTGCGTATAGTATCGGCTGATGGAATTTTATCTTTGAGAGAGCAAGGCCATTTTTGTTTTTTGCAGGGGGCACTTTCATTGGAGAATCTTAGTCTGTAGGAAACTTTTGAAGGGGCACCAAGGCCAAGACCAGGGCAGGCCTCTGTGTAATTCCATGACTGAACTTTTATTAATCAAAACAACTATTTTCTACTGTTTTGCTATTATGTGAGCAGAAAAAAGAAAACAGTACCCCATCACAAGTTCCACAACATTGCTTGTTCTATGCAGTTCAGTTTTTTAGCCTAGAATGGAAGATTTGAAATGATTCCTCATGTTTCCTTAATTAAATTTCTACAAAAAGCCTGTGTCCACTACGCTACCCCAGCTGGGAAATTCCCACAACAGTGCTTGTTTGTTATGTAGTTTTTTTTAAAGCCCAGAATCAAAGATTGAAATTGCTCCCTCATTTTGGTTTTTAAATCAGGTACTCCAAGAAGCCTTTGTACGCTGTGTTACTGTGCTGAGTATGGCCAGCAAACCTGAAGATATAGCCGTTCAAGTGAGTTATTCTTAAGCAGGTCTTGTACCCCGTGTCATCAAATTTCACAGTTCCCCTCAACATTGCTAAATTGTAATCTTTGTAGTGTGGTGATTTTCGCCATCATTGAAACCATTGAATAATGATGCTTTAAACATAGAAGACCCAATCATCAAGGTGGCAGAAATTGGTTGCTCTTGCCCGCCTAAAGGCTTCGTTAACAAAAACCCCAAAGCTCTTGCTCAGGGAGTATTGGGTGTTAAATGTGACCTTTGTTGGTCTTTCTTGGTCATCTTAATCTGTTGTGCTTTTGAACTCCAGAGAGAAAATTGCAGCACACTTCGGCCAGATATGAAGTCAGACCTTCGCAATCATGCAAACAAAAGCAACAACATTATGCTGATTTTGGCCAACTTCTTTGTCGTGGGCACAATTCAATGACATTTGTTAGTCCACGTAAAAAAATACTACACTGCAATCTACTGTGCATGACTGTATTTTGTGTGTATTTATCACATCAGGTGTGTCTTAATGTGATCAAGTGTTACGCCGTAGCAGCTCAGTTTGAGATGTGTCGAGATCGCATCACCGAGATACCTACCATCATCAAGGACTTGTGTCGTACGCTCTACTTCAAGGTAAACTAGTCTGGTGTCCTGTCTTCATGCTGTAGTAACTTTTACATTAAAAATGTTGATATACCAGTCTAGCCGGTGCCACGTTTTCAGAAGCAGCTGCTGGTTGGTTGAAACCGAGAGGATCATTAGGATTTTATTATAACGGGATTTTGTAAGAATTAGCATTCGTGTAAGAACAGAACGAGGCTTCTGTGGAGAGCTATGGTTCTCAGAACTAGGTTTCTTCTTAGAACAAGGTTTCTTATAAGAACTAGGGGTCTTACGAGAACCACATCCAAAGATTTTTTTAAACAAGGTTTCTTATTAAAGACTAGGGGGTTTTAAAAGAACTAAGGATGTTACAAGAACCAAACCCGAAATCAATTGGAAATAGTGAGTTTACTGTTGTACCACAAATTTGACTGTCAGAAACTGTTCCGATTTAATTAATTACTTCTTTGGCATTGTCTGGCAGAAATATGCACCACCTCACCATGTATACCTTTCAAGGTGTTTTAGGATGGTTGCTTCTTCTCGTAAAATCATTTTTAACAACTTCCACCAGATCTGATAATCCACGCCAGGAGTGTCATTTATGTCATGGTGTGTTATAAAAGTTCACTCTCCATATCGTCGTTATTAATCTTGGATGATTTTCTTCCCTCCAGCAACTGACGCAGCTGTGCATAGAATCCTCCAAGTGTGTGAGTGCATTTGCCGTTGATAAGTATCTTCAGGATCATCTTCACCAAGCGGGAGTCATCTGGCATCTTCTCCTCTACCTCTTCAAGTATGACTTCACCCTGGATGAATCGGGCGTAGAGGTTGAGTCATCGAGTAACCAACAGGTCGGTTTGAACTAATGCTGTCTCAAAACTGAGAATGCTCTAAGGGCAAGCACTGTCTCAAAACTGGGAATGCTCTAAGCAAGCACTGTCTCAAAACTGAGAATGCTTTAAAGAGCAAGCACTGTCTCAAAACTGAGAATGCTTTAAAGAGCAAGCACTGTCTCAAAACTGAGAATGCTCTAAGGGCAAGCACTGTCTCAAAACTGAGAATGCTTTAAAGAGCAAGCACTGTCTCAAAACTGAGAATGCTCTAAGCAAGCACTGTCTCAAAACTGAGAATGCTCTAAGGGCAAGCACTGTCTCAAAACTGAGAATGCTTTAAAGAGCAAGCACTGTCTCAAAACTGAGAATGCTTTAAAGAGCAAGCACTGTCTCAAAACTGAGAATGCTCTAAGGGCAAGCGCTGTCTCAAAACTGAGAATGCTTTAAAGAGCAAGCACTGTCTCAAAACTGAGAATGCTCTAAGCAAGCACTGTCTCAAAACTGAGAATGCTCTAAGGGCAAGCACTGTCTCAAAACTGAGAATGCTTTAAAGAGCAAGCACTGTCTCAAAACTGAGAATGCTCTAAGCAAGCGCTGTCTCAAAACTGAGAATGCTTTAAAGAGCAAGCACTGTCTCAAAACTGAGAATGCTTTAAAGAGCAAGCACTGTCTCAAAACTGAGAATGCTCTAAGGGCAAGCACTGTCTCAAAACTGAGAATGCTTTAAAGAGCAAGCACTGTCTCAAAACTGAGAATGCTCTAAGCAAGCACTCTCAAAACTGAGAATGCTCTAAGGGCAAGCACTGTCTCAAAACTGAGAATGCTTTAAAGAGCAAGCACTGTCTCAAAACTGAGAATGCTTTAAAGAGCAAGCACTGTCTCAAAACTGAGAATGCTCTAAGGGCAAGCGCTGTCTCAAAACTGAGAATGCTTTAAAGAGCAAGCACTGTCTCAAAACTGAGAATGCTCTAAGCAAGCACTGTCTCAAAACTGAGAATGCTCTAAGGGCAAGCACTGTCTCAAAACTGAGAATGCTTTAAAGAGCAAGCACTGTCTCAAAACTGAGAATGCTCTAAGCAAGCGCTGTCTCAAAACTGAGAATGCTTTAAAGAGCAAGCACTGTCTCAAAACTGAGAATGCTTTAAAGAGCAAGCACTGTCTCAAAACTGAGAATGCTCTAAGGGCAAGCACTGTCTCAAAACTGAGAATGCTCTAAGGGCAAGAGCTGTCTCAAAACTGAGAATGCTTTAAAGAGCAAGCACTGTCTCAAAACTGAGAATGCTTTAAAGAGCAAGCACTGTCTCAAAACTGAGAATGCTTTAAAGAGCAAGCACTGTTTATTTCTGGACAGATTTTTTTTTTTACTTTTGAAGAGGAGGCTTCAAGGTCAGATTCGGTTATGTGATCCATCCATTTTCCAATAGATAGACTCCTTAATATGAAAATGGAAACAAACTATTACAATTTTCTAACCTTGGGTAAAAACGCTGTAAAATGCCACGGATTTTGATACCCTTCAAGTGCAATTTTCGTCAAAATCCAGAAACTTTTGATGATGTCACACTTCAAATATATAGTCTGTACATTTTTTTGTGCAGAAATTTTTCAGCTCATTCCTGAATTTTGATGAGATTCATGGAAAACAGTATTGGATTTGAGCTTTTGACTGGCGCAAAAATTCCTCTTTGGAATGTATAGACCCACTTGTTTTTGTTGTTTGGTCACAATTTCGGATCAAATAAAATGGCATTTTACACCATTTTACTGTGAGGTTAGAGACTTGTTATTTTGTTACCCACTTTCATACAGACTCTATCTATTGGAAAATGAGTGCATCACAAAACTCAATTTGGCCTTGCAGCCCCTCTTTAACTACACTTGAAGTCTCAAAAGAATCGTTTCATGGAAAAATTTCCATTTAAACCTGACAACACTCGCTTGGCAACATCAAACAAGGAAACCTCCCAAAACTTAACAAGCATCAAGCAAAAACATACATGGCATTTTTCCCCCGGCCTGTTAAACCAAAGGCTGCTTTTTTTTCCATCGTTTGGACCTTCAAAGACCTCCTCGTTGTTGTTTTTTTGTTTTGTTCACAAGATAAAATCAAGGATACGCAGATTACAGTAACTGTTTCATGTTCTTGATATTTCGACAGCAATTGGCCAACAATCTAGCTCGTCTGAGTCTGGTCGCCCTGACCAAGCTCGGTGGATACCAGTCGGGGGAAGAGAAGACTCCCGATAACCCTGCAATCAGGAAGTCCATGTCTGCTCTCCTGACTCCTTTCCTCGCCAAACAACTCTCTCTGCAAACTCTCAACCAGGTAAGCAAATCATATTGTACTCGAAGCCTCATTTCCAGTGGTGTACAATTTCGCCGCGCCATTTTATCCCCCGAATTCCTTGCTCGATCATAACCCCCTGGAAGCAGGCATGCAACTTTTCCTCTTTTTTATTCTCAGTTTTACCATTCAAAATTGAAAAATACTTTACAAAATCATTGAAACTTTGTAATTTCCTCTTTCTTGGTGAAGTTACAGTTGCATGCCTGTGGAAGTGTGACTTCGAAGTTATCTAGTATTGAAAAATATCTGTGGTTGATCCATTCTTTGTTAGAGACGTACGCAGAGCGCACTATCAAGACGTATCAAGTCATAGAGCAACTGGTCCCCTCTCATTCTTTTTTGATGTTGTGATATGTCTAACTGTACACAGTTTAGGATGACCATGTAAAAGCATGATTCATTTAAAGTGGACTGCATTTTGACACGCGCACACTAAGCATCCTACAAGCGTCCTACAAGCGCTTGAAAGTTTTTAGCAAGCATGCGTGAAGAGCAGTCACATTTGGTTAGCCAATCAGCGTTGTTTTTCAGCACTTCAAATCGTCTTATACTTCAGTGTCTGATATCGTCCAAATAGTCTGCGCTCTTTCTGTTAAAGTATCAATGGTAGCGTTGAGAGAGTTTTGTTTAGAACAGTTTGTTATAAAAACAAATGAAGCAAAGGAAGACAGTGAATTCAACACAATTTCCTCTTTTAAAAAATGTATTTGTTAATTTTGTCTGGTTTTTTTTTTGGGGGGGGGGGTGTCCAACTGGGGTGTGGGAAGAAAATGCCCCTTGCTTCCACCTCATAATGCTGCCACTATATGTTGCAAGGAGAGGCAAGTGGTTCCACAGGAGCAATAACAGAGGCAATATCTACTAACCATGGTAGATATCAATAGCTTGACAGCCCATATTCACAAATTCTAACACTTTGTTTGTTTGTTTGTTTTGGTCAAAATATATATCCCATTGTTATCATGCTATAATACTTCCCATTGCTTCTTTCAATGCCATGCTTGGTGTGGTTAGGTACCACTGTCGCTCAATGAGGTAAGCTATTGCATCATCGGTAACCGTAGTAACCCATCTTCTAACCCCAAAGCCAGTAACCATAGTTACCCGGTTCCCCTACCATAAACCTGTGGGTACTTGGCTTTTAACCCTAAGACCACATTTTGTTATTTTTTGTTCATAAGCGATTAACCCTCAAAAGGAAGCAAGACTTGTTTGATTTGTCGATTTAGCGGCGCAGGCTTCAGAATAAATGTTTGTCCGACAGTTTTTTTTTTTTGTTCTTTGCTTTGAAAACGTTTTGTTGTATTATTTCCCATGGTATCTGTATTTCTTTGTTTTATGAATAATTGCTGGTTCGCACTTGCTTTGTGTATGCACACAAATGCGGTGGTTGTATGCACACCAACTTGGTGGTGGTTGTGTTTATGTTCCTGGCGATGTTTTTTCTCTGGCCGATCAACTGAGCGAGGCTGTAAACAAATTCTGTAAACTGACAATAGACTGTGCAAGTCTTGTGCATATTCGAACTTCCGAGACCAAGTTGGTCCCAACCATATTGAGTTTTACGTGTGCGCGATTCTGTTTCTTCAAATACTTTAGTTTAATGTAGTTAAAAACAATTGATGGGAAAGTCAAATCTAGCCAGGAAATATAAGAAAGTACAATAAATGTTACATATCAACAAAGAAAACCAGAGAACAAAAATTCCAGAGGGTTTTTAACGTTTAATATTGGAGAATTTCATAATGATGTTGAGCAGAAAATTGTTTCTGAGTAAATTTATTTGCTAATCCAAAATATTTAAGGGGCACCAGATGTGAATACCAAAACTATTTTGGCTGGTGACCCATGTCTGCTAAGCAGTATTGTTCGTGCTAATCAAAATTTTGTGCTTATACCACCCCTGCCGGCATTACTGCTTGTGGCCATAATTCTCACCGTTGTTTGTGATGACCTCTTTGCATCCCACTAATCATTGACTTTGGCCTCGTCTAAATTCTTTTGTTCAGGTGTTGAAGATCTTGAACAGTAACACGGAGAATCCGTACCTGATTTGGGACAACTCGACGCGCGCGGAGCTGACAGAGTTTGTTGCCAGACAACAAGAGGAAAAAGTCAAAACAGTAAGTCTTCAAGATGGCTGTACCTCAACAAGTTCCGTCTGAAATAGAACTGAAACTAAACTGTTTCAAAGATTTCAATTTTTAGTTTATGGGATAAGATGTATTAAATTAAGTTGTAGATTTAGATGTTTAACCCCCCCCCCAAACTTTCTTGCCACCATCTACACTAAGGCTAATTCAAACCTTCTTGTGAAGCATGTAAGATCTCGGCAGCTCAAGTTCCTTGGGCACTTACTCCGAATGCCAGATGATGAACCTGTCAAGATATATGTCCTCTATACACCAACCTACGGGTAAAGGAGACCAGGAAGGCAATGCACATCATATCTAACAAACGCTCAACGCCTGTTTGGAGATCGTGAAGGCACGCTGCGAGCAGAACAAATCACAGCACTTGCCCAAGATCGCAGTAATTGGAAGAAATTTTGTAGTCGCCCTTCTCCGCAGCCGAAGGTTGATGATGATGATGATGGAGGACTTTTTTTCCCATTAATTTCGACCGATCTGTTTTTCTTGTAGGGACAGTGCGACGCAACGTTTGGTGCAGACTTCCTTTTCTCCGCTCATGAGAAAGAGCTGATAATTGGGGAAGTCTTCGTGCGGGTTTACAACGACCAACCAACTTTCCCTCTAGAGGTATTGTACTCAGTTTTGTTTTTTCTCCTTCAATCAATCAATCAATCAATCAATCAATCAATCAATCAATCAATCAATCAATCAATCAATCAATCAATCAATCAATCAATCAATCAATCAATCAATCAATCAATCAATCAATCAATCAATCAATCAATCAATCAATCAATCAATCAATCAATCAATCAATCAATCAATCAATCACGCCGCAGTGCACCGCTCAGTTCAGACTCTGATAATTGCACTTTACGCATAGTGTGAGAAACACGTGTGAAGTTACAAATGGTGTAAATAATTGCACAACTAAAAGACGTTCAGTACAATCATCTTCAACGTTGACCAACAAAATTACTTTATTTTGTATGTGGTTTTTTTTCACAGGATGCCAAGGGATTTACGATCAGCTTGCTAGACTTCCTAGGATCCCAAGCACAGGTAGGAAAACTAAATTATTTGTAAACTTGTGTCAGAAGCTGTATTGAAATTAAAGGAACATTACAGAATTGGTTTTTGCTAACAAAACAGTTGCTGGCAGTGTAAGCACTTTATGTAATCCACCGTATACATAAACTGACAAACCTGTAGAAGTTTGAGATCGATCGGCCATCTGGGTCACGAGAAAATAGTGAAAAACCGATTACACATTTGCATGAAATCATATAGATTCAACAAATGAATAAAACGCTCACTGAGCGATAAACTCCAATCGGAAAATTAGTTTATTAATTTCTCATCAAATATGGCATTTCAGACAGAAATATTTCAATTGATGTTTTCTACTATCATCATCATTAGACTGTAAGTTTTATGTAAATCTGTGATCAAAAGTATATTTTACAAGTTTTTTTCTTACCAATTCTGTAATGTTCCTTTAAGTGATCGTACATCCCATTAAAGGGGTGGTGTGGTTGACGCAGTGGTGTCTTTCCCCGGTTCGAAACCCTGCGAGGGCACTATGTGTATTGGGTTTTCAGTCTGTACCTGATTGCGTAGGTGTTCCCGGGAATAAATCTTGGGGTTTTCCTCCCACATCTAAAACTGAAACTTCCTTCCTTTGTCTTCTCTCCATGGGGTTCTTGGCTAGTTTAGTGATTAAGCTCACTTTTCTGAGAGTCCCTGCCTTCACAATCAGAACTCATAAATGAAATGAATGAAAGGTAAAGTCAAAAGAATATTCTTTATTCTCGGTGCAAGTATTACAATCAGTTAAATTGTTTGCAGGTCCTAGTTAAAGGCTTCAAACTAGCCTCTCAACACCGGACACCGGTGTTGTAGTTGTGACACCTGGCTTGGATTGTGGGGTCATGAATCCCTTCAGAATTTCCCATGCAAATTGTTGTAGCCTTTCTGCACCTACGAACACCCTAGTGTTACATCCTTGGATTGTGACACTTTTATGTTTTGGGTTGAACAATGACAAATTGACTAGAGCAGGACTTGAACCTGCAACCTCTGGATCTAGCCCTAATGTTGGCAGTCTCCCTATTTTGTCACTATCTTTGTTTGGGGGTGCCAGTCAGAAGCCATTCAACCTGTAACTGCTGTAGAGCCAGGCATCACACACAAGCTTACAGAACAACCTGGGAAGCGGCAGCAGGGGGATCACCTGAAGTGGATGCGACTTTTATGGTTTTTTGACAAACAAAGTTTTCTTTCTCGTTTTTTTTGTGGTCCGTCTAGTATCTGCATTCATTGATGGCAATCACATCTCAGGCAGTAGACACCAGTAAGAACAGCACTCAAGCCAAGCGGCTCAGCAACTGTGAAATGGCCCTGGAATCTCTAGGCAACGTCATCAAAAACAATCCAGGTTTGTCATTCTATCGGAGAAGTTCTTTCATTTACTTTTCTTGAGTTACTCTTTCATAGTGCATTGCAACATTTGGGGAAAATGTTCTTTATAAATAATTATGTTTTAAACTAGGATTTTGAAACTTTGCATGGTGAGAACAAGTCGTCAGGTCAGCAATATAAGGTCGTTAATTGTAATTTCAAATCCGTAATGTTCAAAACGTTGTTCAGTGAAAAATGCAAACAAGTTCGAAAAAATATACCCAAAACCACAGGACTTTTTTTAAGAAACTGAATGTTTCGTTTTGCCAAACTAATTTTTGAGACCACTCTTGATCAATAAACTCCTTTTAACAGGAGCTCCAAAATATGCAAGACCTTTTTTATGAAATCCATACAAACAGCACTAACGACCTTATAGTCCTGAGCCAACGAAATTACTAACCACAGCTTTCTGTAAACACCATGTCATTATTTCTCTATTAACAACTTGTGGTAATTCTGATCATCTTCAGTATGCTTTGATCATTTTTTAGGTTTACAACTGTGATATTAAGGCTCTTTATTGATTTCAAATGAATACAGGAACAGAGATCCAGTGCAACGGCCACTACAAGCTGCTGTTCTCTCTGCTCAAACTCACCGGAGCTACCAAGCTGCAGATGCTGGCACTGGAGGTAAAATAGAGAATTAAGTTATCAGGCATTCCCTAATAGTATTATGAAAATTATCTCGGTAAGGCCTCTCGTTTCTTTTGGCCGAGCGGTTAAGAGCACCGGACTCAAGCTCTGGTGTTTCTGATCAGCAGAAACACCGGACTCTAGCTCTGGTGTTTCTGATCAACAGATTGTGGGTTCGAGTCCCGGTCTTGGCACTTGTGTCCTTGAGTGAGATACTTTACCATAATTGCATTGTCCTTCGTCGGGACATTAAGCCGTAGGTGTCACGTACTAGGATCGGTAGCGCATGTTAAAAGAACCCAGAACACTTATCGTGGAAGAGTAAGGGTTAATTCTGGTTCACATGGCAAGCACCCTTGTTTACAGGTTTCCTCAGCCCTGTGAGCTACAGTGATTAAGTTCACTCATAAGGCATCCTTGGTTTCATAACCAGAAATATATTATAATAATAATAATACACCTTTGATGTACCTGGTAATGCAGATATTCTTACAGAAAAACTCTGTAAATTCAGCTACAATTAAATATAAAGAAATATGAACTTTGTGCATTATGACTAGGGCCCAATTTCATAGGGCTGCTTAAGCACAAAAAAGTAGCTAAACAAAATAGTATTATGCTCACCAGAATAAGATTACCAGCCAAAATACTATTTCATGTGTACCATCTGTGACTGGTATCCTGCTGATTTGTGCTGAGCAGAAAATTGTTCAGCATTATTTTTTCTCAAGCAGCACTATGATATTGAGCCCAGGTAATTGCTCCCTTTATGACGGATGTGTTGTTTTGAAGTACACTTTCATTGCTGCAAACACTATAGCTCCCTCGCCAGTTTTAAAACAATTCATTTGCATTGCCATCCTTACAAAAAAGTCCACGGGAATCCTATAGGAATCTTATTTTTTTATTTTTTGTTTAAATGTATATTCCAAAGATAGTTGGCCAGAGACTCGAGATGAATCTCACGCCGAACTAATAGAAAGTGACGAAAAACCTATAAGAATCCTATTTAAATCCTATAGGATTCTATCAGGATATTTTCCTTTTTAGGATTCCTATAGGACTTTTTTTGTAAGGGCACTACGACTGGTGTTCACTTTTGTTGTCACTGAATCTCCTTGCAGGTCGTTAAAAATGTGACAACTAACAGGGAGTGTGTAGCCAACATAGCCGACTCCAACGTCCTACCCTATCTGCTGCTGACGCTTCATTCCTTGCCTTCAGGTCGGTGAACAAAATACCTGTAATCCCCCCCCTCCCAAAGTATGGGCTGTGCGGGTGTTTTAATAGTCGCTACCTTATAAAGACTGAGGACAAAACAAAACAGGGAAAACAAAGGGGAATTCTGAAGACCATTAACAGTTATGGTGGATACTGGTACACTTTGAACAATGGAAGGCCGGTATGGAAAGGGGGAAGGACAGAGGGTGGAATGGGCTGTACGAGGGTGGGATGGGCTGTGCGAGGGTGGGATGGGCTGTGCGAGGGTGGGATGGGCTGTGCGAGGGTGGGATGGGCTGTGCGAGGGTGGGATGGGCTGTGCGAGGGTGGGATGGGCTGTGCGAGGGTGGGATGGGCTATGCAGGTGTTTTTAGATTCACTACCTTATGGAGACCGAGACCAAAAAAAACAAAAGGGAAAACAAAAGGATTTCCATATGGGAATTTATAAAAGACTGGGGTGCTTCACTAGGAATGTTGTGCACAAAGTATATTGGAGGATGTTATGGCTCGGTGGTTTCTTCCCTGCCGTTCACCTCTCTGTGACTCTGGTTTGAATCCTGGACCGGAGATGCACATGTGGATTGGGTTTTCTGTTCCTACCGGGTTGTATGGTTTTTTTTCCCCCTATTTGTGGGTTTTTCTCTAAAACTGACATTTCTTCATCATCTTCTCATCATGGGTAACGTTAAGGCCTACGAGTATACAGTGCTATTGTCGCTCTTTAGGTTTTATTACCAGAAAAAGATACTATAATAACAGTAAATGTAGATGGAACTCTTTAATCAGCTGGAGGCCTCTTGTCCCTTATGGCCCGTGGCAGGGGGTGTGGGGTGTGGGGTGTGGGGAGGGGGAGGGGTGTGGGGAGGATGGAAGAGTGTTTGTGGAAGAGAGGTAATACGTTTTTATGTTGAACTTTTCAGGTTGCTTGACTGTTATTGAAACGCTGAGTGCTCTATCTTCCAACACAAAGATCGTCAAAGAAGTTGTTGCAAAGGGTAGGCATTCTCTTCTTTCTCGTAGCTTTTTATTGTGTGTGTACCTCATTTCTTAGCATTTGTCTGAAGGTTGAATTTTTTCAAAGAGTGTAGTGTACACTTATTGATCTCAAAACGTACTTATACTGTGGAGTGTCGTGGCTGAGCTGTCTATACGTATTGAATATGACGTCACCATTCAAAAACCTGCCCTACAACATGGCGTCTGTGAGCGTGTGCGTGTACGTGTGCGTACGTGTGCCTTAGAAATCGAACCGGGATTGCTGCGCGCTGCGTGCTTCATTGATGTACGCGTTCAGACGCGCATACGGTTTGCCCTACAAGATGGCGACTTTCATAGCAACAAAGGGGTTATTCAATACGGTCTATTGCACATATTGTCTATTGTGTAATGCACATAACAGAACCCAGTACACTTACAGTAATAATATAATAATAATATGGAGGTTTTTATATAGCGCTTTACACACCCGAAGGGCATCTCAAAGCGCTTCACACTTATTACCCAGGTCACTGGGCCATTAGTTTCATTCCTTAAACCATCTCAGCTCTCTGGGGAGTATACAGCCTGTGCTACAAATATGCGCTACTAAGCTAAATCAATCACAAGAACCATCTCTGCCCTCACAGGTACCCATTTCACCCCTTGGTGGAGAGAAGCAGTTATAGTTAAGTGTCTTGCTCAGGGACACAAGTGTCACGACCGGGACTCGAACCCACACTCTGCTGAACAGAAGCACCAGAGCTTGAGTTCGGGTGTTCTTAACCGCTCGGCCACAACACCCTGCAGTGAAGAGGAGAAGTTTGCCCCAGTGTTTCTGGCATAGCTGGCTGCAGACTGGGTGGCTGCATACATGGTTCTTGTAATTCAAACATAGCTCTTCATGCCAGTTATTAAAGGAACATTACAGAATTGGTTTTTGCTAACAAAACAGTTGCTGGCAGTGTAAGCACTTTATGTAATCCACCATATACATAAACTGACAAACCTGTAGAAGTTTGAGATCGATCGGCCATCTGGGAAAATAGTGAAAAACCGATTACACATTTGCATGAAATCATATAGGTTCAACAAATGAATAAAACGCTTACTGAGCGATAAACTCCAAACGGAAAATTAGTTTATTCATTTCTCATCAAATATGGCATTTCAGACAGAAATATTTCAAGGGATGTTTTCTACTATCATCATCACTAGACCGTGTAAGTTTTATGTAAATCTGTGATCAAAAGTATATTTTACAATTACCAATTCTGTAATGTTCCTTTAAAATAACAAGGGCCCGCCTGGTGTGATGCAACTATATATAAGAATCGGTCTTGTCATCATCGATGTTATTATTTGCTTCCCAAGGTGGTCTTGTTTACGTCTTGGACCTGTTCTGCAACTCGCCCAACCCCAATGTCAGGGAGAAGTCGGCAGAGCTGTTTGCCAAGATGCAGTCGGACAAGCTGATGGGACCCAGAATCAGGATCATCCTGAATAAGTTCCTCCCAGCCATCTTCATGGATGCCATGAGAGACAGCGCCGAGGCTAGCATACACATGTTCGAAGGTAAGGGTAAGGCACAGTGGCCTAATCAGGAGGGGGGAGTCCCTCCTGATTAGTTACGCTACTTTCAAGGCAGAGGATTTGGTTTGAGTAACTCAGAGATTTTATTTGCGGTAACACCATGTGTGTATCTACTTTGCTGTGTAGATTTTGTTCTTCAGAGAATTTGTTCTACTACTGCGGAGTAGATTTTTCAGAATTAGGGAGACTTCTCAGTACTGAAAAGAACCGTCCTGCTTATTAACTACTACCCGGGTGGAAGGTAGGAAATCGGCCGGGACTAGTACTTTCACTTAGTGGATGGGGGGGGACTTCTCGTAATTAACTTCACTGCCACGGTGTGAGGTTTTTTTTGGGGTCTCAACGTTTCAACTAGCTTGCTCTAGTCATCGTCAGGAGTGAGAAGTCTCCCTAATCCCAAAAATCTACTCTGCGGTAGTAGAATAAATTCTCCAAAGAACAAAATTTACACAGCAAAGTAGATGTACACATGGTGTTACCGCAAACCGAATATACATTGATACCTCACCATGCGATGCCTCAAAAACCATATCAGAGATTTTATGAAGAATGGAGAAACTTGTCACAGGTATTATGTTATATTGATTATTAGTTATCAATAATCCATAACTTGTTTCAATGATCGGCAGGTGTTCATGAGAATCCAGAATTGATTTGGAACGACGACGCGAGAGAGAAAGTCTCTCAGACCATCATGAGGATGAAGGACGAGTAAGTGATGGAATCTTTTGTGAGGCCCGGTTCATACTTCGTGCTAATGCAATCGCATGCCAGCAATTCGCTCAGGTTGAAAAGTCCTCATGTCTTGCTGCGAATATAGAGTTGGGATTTGGCTTCGCATTCGCATTCGCAGGAAGTATGGATCGGGCTTAAGGAAGAGTTGGTACTTAGGCAATAATAGTGTGAGGAGCGGGTCGCTGTTAATGGTTGAGTTGGAGGCGAGGTCCATTAACAGCGGCCAGCCACTAACCACGTTAAGAATCATCAGAATTTGTGATTTTTCTTTTGCCGATACTTTTGGAATTGTTCTATGCATGTTCAAGGGCCATTCTTTGGGCTGTTCAATTTTTTGTGTGGAACTTAATTTCTAACACATTAACCAGACTATGAGAGCTTTGAAAATTAATAGCACCATAAATAGAAATACTTTGGTCAGTGTTTGGTTTTATGCTTTGCATTATGTTGGTTTCATGTGGGTACCTTAAATTGATACATTGTCTGTGCATTTACGCTTACTCGTGGTATGCGCTTCCACGCGGCACCAACTGTCCTTGCTAAAAATACAAAAACTAATGCGCACAAAAAAAACAGTTGATTTGATTATTCCCCGGACAATAAGCAAAGTGCATACAGAACTTTTACACAACAAAAAGCTTGTTTAGGGGCCATTTATTCGCTAGTTCACAGAGCCAGTCTTTATACCACATGTTAATGCCACCCCACATGACCAGTCTTTGACCAATCAGAGTGGATAAACTCTCCGAGGTATTTATTAATTCATACATACTACATGTTTATTGTTGAGTTGAGTGAATTTCCAAAGTGCTTTTGTATCAATAAATTTATTCTGAATTGAAATAGAAAAATTCATGATTGGTTTGCTCCTTTCCAGACATTATGCGAATCAGAACTCGGACATTGAAGCAAATTGGAAGGTAAGAAATATTTTACTGATTGCTGATTTGACTGCATTTTTGACCGCATTTTTTACCGCATGAGGGCGCTTTCAACAGAGAATTTCCTTGCATCACAATTACAGTTTTATCTCGTTTTGACTACCTGTAGGTTTTTTTCTCGTATCAACGGCCAAATAAATAACAATGATAACAGCAACAATTAAGCCCCTCTTTTTTGTCCTTTTCCCCCTTTTCTTTTCTCTTTATAGTAGATGTATTTTACAGTTTGTGATGTTTTGGTTTATTCACTTTTACTGAAGTAGCAAAATGCAAATGAGGCCATGATTTTATTGTGCTATCCTTGACGTTCTATATTCGTCTTTTTAAAAATAACACGTATATATTTTGTTGTTGTATTGCATTTTGTATTTTATTGTTGATGAATGCCAAGCTAATCTAATCTACCTCTGCCTCTCTCTTTTCACTTCTTTCCACCTGGCTGCTTCTGTCATACCAGTATACCTGTTTGTGTGGTGTGTTGTCATTTAGCCTTTGAGAAAGACTCTGCTAGGGTCGAAACGTCAGGCCATTAACATTTGTTTGTATTTCTACCATAGGTCCTTTTGGTTGGTAAGCTTTTTGCAATACCTTATTCTATTTCCTTACTAATCTAATCTAATCTAGTCTAATCTAAGTGCCCACATCTCCTCAATGACATCCAATCACGTATCTTTTAATCCCCTGTGTAGATTCCGGAAGATTTTGTGGTTGCCTACGCAGACTCTTCAGAAGAGGTTATCGTCGGGGGCGTATTCCTGCGCCTCTTCATCGCCCAGCCGACATGGGTCCTACGCAAACCCAGAGAGTTCATGGTCGCACTCCTGGAGAAGTTTACGGAGCTCATCAAGAGAAACAACCCCAACGTGAGTCAAGGAGGGCCAAGATTTCAGTCAATAATGACGGAAGTTTAGTTTTCCTCAATCGCTGCCAAGCGTAAAAATTTCATCTTGGGCTGCTCGTTATGCTTGTAAAATTGATGCTGTTTTATGGCTCTACTTACCGTAAGTAAAGAATCGGCGCTTACGGAAACAGGGAATTCTGCGCTTACGCCAAGCGTATTTCACGGGTAAGCAGGGAACTTTTGCTTGTGGGCGTGTGTACTCCACATTTCTAGGCATTCTTCGCTTACACAGCTGGCACACAAATTTGGTGAAGAGTGGTTATCGCAAGCGCAGAATTCGGTGGTAAGAAGAACAATGAAATTGGGCCCTGATTTGATGTAGTTTGGTAAAGTTATTTTGTGTACAATTTGTAAAAGTTATGGTGTTTGTTATATTTTTACTTAAATCAATGTAGTCAGGGGCCAGCTTGTAATTTCACTAGTCCACCAGCTTGTTCACTAGTCCGTAATGTACGAAATAAGGGATGCTTTGCAACACTGAACTAGCCAGCGGGACCACTTGGAGAGACTTTTGACTGGTCCTCAGGTGTTTGGACCGGCGTTTGGCCAGCTGACCACTGTTAAGGTAGAACGCTGGTAGTACCATCCTTCTGAATCTTAAAGACTACAGAAACATTGGGGTTCTTTTTTCATTTTGTATTCTTACAGGGTGACGAGTTGGAGACAGTCACGTCCGCCGTTGTGAATCTCTTCAAAGCGCAGCCTAATCTGGCATCCCAACTCCCACAGCTGGGTCATATACCAACCATCATCAGCGCCATGAAGTCGAAGAACAGCGCCATCCCGCGGGCGACGATCATCACTGTCAACAGCATCGTCGACGACGATGTTAGTATGAAATGCATTCTGAAGAGCGCCCTCGTTTAATCATCACTTAAAACAAACGTTTTGGTCCCCTGTTGTGTTTTTTTTTGGTTTTCTTTCATTAATTTGTTCAAACTATACCGTACATGTACATGCAGACTGCATGGGGGTCCAAGCTGTGCAGCTTCATCTGGACTCTGTAGAAAACCATCACATGTTGCCATGACTGATCATTGATCATTCTGACAAAACAAATCCCCGAAACGCCCTTGGACCGTGCCTCGAATCCCACCTCAAACCAGAGCTTGCTTGTGGATTGGGTTTTCAGTCCCTACCTGATTTGTGGTTTTTTCCTTAATAAATAGGGTTTTCTTCCCACGTCTTAAAAGTGAGCATTTCTTCACCGTCTTCTCTACACGGGTATCATTCCGGCCTGTGGATCACAGTGCTAGTTGCTTTTACGGATTCCTTGGTTGCATTAAAAAAAAAAAATAAGTACATTTGTACAGAATTTTTATAAAGATGTTTCGTTGGTTATACCCCTTTGTTCCGCCACCCCTACAAATGTATGTTCCTAATCTTAACCTTAACCCTTGCCTTAGTGTTAAAATCACGAGGGTAGTCAGAACATAGGGGTGTCAGAATGTAGGGGTGTCAGAACATAGGGGTGTCGGAACATATGGGTGTCGGAACATAGGGGTGTCGGAACATAGGGGTGTCAGAACATAGGGTGTCGGAACATAGGGGTGTCGGAACATAGGGGTGTCGGAACATAGGGGTGTCGGAACATAGGGGTGTCGGAACATAGGGGTGTCGGAACATAGGGGTGTCGGAACATAGGGGTGTCGGAATATAGGGGTGTCGGAACAGAGGGGTGTCGGAACATAGGGGTGTCGGAACATAGGGTGTCGGAACATAGGGGTGTCGGAACGTAGGGATGTCGGATTGTAGGGGTGTCGGAACATAGGGGTGTCGGAACATAGGGGTGTCGGGACATTGGGGTGTCTGAACATAGGGGTGTCAGAACATAGGGGTGTCGGAACGTAGGGGTGTCGGAACATAGGGGTGTCGGAACATAGGGGTGTCGGAACATAGGGGTGTCGGAACATAGGGGTGTCGGAACATAGGGGTGTCGGAACATAGGGGTGTCGGAACATTGCGGTGTCGGAACGTAGGGGTGTCGGAATGTAGGGGTGTCGGAACGTAGGGGTGTCGGAACGTAGGGGTGTCGGAACGTAGAGCATTCATCGTTTCATTATTTGGATCTGTGTAGATTTGTGTGCGTAGCATGGCTCAAGGGGAATGCATTGGACCCATGATAAAGGGAATGAAGTCCAGACCTGACATGACTGCCGTGGCATGTGACAGCCTTCATAAAATGTTCCAGAAAGACCAACCTGAGCTCGTCAAGCAGGTAGGTCTTTATATTGTTTTATATTTCAGCCATTGTCGATCCACTGCAGGATGAAGGCCTCGGCATGGTGTCTCCAAATGTCTCTTCTTTGTGCTCGTTGATACCAATTGATTATCCCCCAATATCATTGCAGCTCGTCTCTCCATCTTTTTCCCTGGTGCCCTCTTATTACGTCTGTTCATACATGGTGTCCAGTGATTGATTGCTAAGCTCCAATGGTTAATGTGGCTAATTTGTCCTGCCCAGTTCCATTTTCTTTTTTAACTGTTCCTAAGGTGTTCTGAACTTTGGTCTGTTCCCTTATCCATTTGTTTGTTTTTCTGTCCTTGTACGTGATCTTTAATATACTTCTTATTCCTGTTGTTTCACTTTTCAATAGGCCTTGGACAGTGACTTGGTTCAATTTCTGCTGAGTCTGCTGTCGGACGGATTGAATACGCTAGACAACCCAGCAGCTACCAAAGCCCAAATTGTGAAGTCACTCAAAGCTATGACGGTCTGCCTTGAATATGGTGAACAGGTAAGTTCTTAACCCATAGATGGCGCTCTTCATAATAAGAACAACAATATTTTGGTCTTATATAGCGCATGTATCCACCGATAAGGTGCTTGAACAAAGAGAAACACTCTATAAGACAGGTTTATGAATTATGAGACTCATTTATGTAGCATCTTATAAGGGTTTACAAGGTGCTGCGTTGCATTCAGCAGCCACTGCCAGAAACACCAGGGTAAACCCCCTTTTCTTAGCGATAAGGGTAACCGGTTTCTTGTACATGCATTACACAACACACGAAACCAACGGCCTTACATCCCATCTGAAGGACGAAGCAATAATGATTAAGTGTCTTGCTAAAGGACACGAGTTTCAAGACGGGGACTCGAACCCACACTCATCTGATCAGAAACACTAGAGCTGGAGTCCAGTGCCCTTGACCGCTCGACACCGATATGCCATATTATCAGCAGTAAATCACAAGGGACCTTAATTGTCACATGTGGCAACATTTACAGTTGACCTGGAGGCAACCACTTCCACTGCATTCAATAAAAATAATAATAAAATGACATTTTATATAGCGTCTATCCATGAAACATGCTCCTGGACGCTTAACAATTTAAAAAACATTAAAATCCATACAGTTATAAACCTAAGAGAAAATACAGTTAAAAGGTAATTATAGACAGAACCGGTATATACACTACAAATCTAATAACTAAAAACAGTTAGGATAAGCACTAATTCAAAAACCTGGCATTGCTAAACAAAATAGGTACATGTACTTAGTTGTTTAAAAAAGCACGTTTAAAAAGGTTTGTCTTCAGGCCAGCCTTGAATCTATCAACATTGTTGGCTTCCCTAAGTTGCCTAGGAAGCTGGTTCCACAGTTGAGGGCCAATTACAGAGAATATTCTATCACCTGCAGAAACCAGCCTCGCTCTGGGGTGGATCAGCAAAGTAACATCACTTGCAGAACGGGTAGATCTAACAATAGGCTTAGTGGCAAAATGAACACTCTGGTTCCACAGGAAATATTTTCTAATTGTATCTTGTCTCAAAACTTGGGCACATTCTTAGGCGATTAAGAACTTTCCCGTAGGCATTTGCCCGCAATCTGGTGGACCGCCAGAACGTTCTGCTGGACATTGTGTCAAACTACAGTAACATTCCTGCATTAGAGAATATGCACCAAACGATCCGGCCTATGAACACCCCCTGTTATACTTAACCAATCCAAGTATAACATTCTGACTGTTCTGACGCCCCCTTACTTTACCTGAGAGAATGATGCAAACATTGAATGTGACTGCTTCTTCTTTTTTGAGAATGCCAAGAACCGGTTGCGCTGTACATTGCCTCTTGTGGCATGCCCCACAAGACATTGGTTAAATCATTGCAAGCGAAGGTAGTTTAATAGGTAGATGATCCACCTGGCATGCGGTGTAAAGATGGCGCTCTTTCTACAGACTGCATTTTGTACAATGAGAGAAGTACAGTGCCATTTTGAAAAGCCTCATTTTCTTGGGTCAGAGATGTTGTCCAAACTTGATGTGTATTTTGTGTTGGGACAGCTTGTTCTTTCTTTAAGATTGTCTAATGTCTCTGTTTGTGTCAACAGGTGATTGCTCTTCTTGAGAAGTCTTCGGTTTGGACGTCGTATAAAGACCAGAAGCATGACTTGTTTTTGTCCAATACCAACGTCAGCGGCTACCTTACTGGTGGGTACTTCTTGTACTCTCATTGTCTGAAAAACATCTTGTTTCAAATATTTGTCTTTTAACATTCGGTCCCTGTATATTTGTTTTTAATTTACTTTTCCATTTCTGTGTTCACTCTTGAAAAAATTTACCAGCAATTTTCGTACTTAAAATAAAACCTGTCTACTCAGTGCTTTTCAAGTCGGAAAAAAATACAGGCTACTTGGATGGGATTCGAACCCACAACCTCCATATTCTAGAGCAGATGTCTATACCCTAGACCACTGAGCGTACTCAGTGACGAGAGGCCAGTTCAGATGCTATAATTTACATTTGGTGCTGGATACAAGTTTTTAAAAGGAAATGAGTAAAACAATTAGTCTTGATCACGGTGTAAAATCCGATGTTTGAAAACTGTGAAAATATATGAAAGGGTTTTTCACTGTTTTCTCATGACTCCGAAGACCGATTTAGCTTAAACTTTCACAGGTTTGTTATTTCATGTGCGGTATATGCTGGGTCTCATTAAGTGTGGATACTGGTCTTTGACAATTACAAATGTTGTACATTTGCTTTAAAGGCACATTACAGAATTGGTAATTGTAAAATATACTTTGATCACAGATTTACATAAAACTTACCGATCTAATGATGATGATAGTAGAAAACATCCCTAGAAATATTTCTGGCTGAAATACCATATTTGATGAGAAATAAATCAAACTAATTTCCGATTGGAGTTTATCGCTCATGAGCATTTTATTCATGCATTGTATAACACATGCAAATTTGTAATCGGTTTTGCACTATTTTCTCATGACCCAGATGGCCGATCGATCTCAAACTTCTACAGGTTTGTCAGTTTATGTATATGGTGGGTTACATAAAGTGCTTACACTGTCAGCAACTGTTTTGTTCCTTTAAGAAAATGATGATTTGACCGTATGGTTTATTTTGTTGGCTCTTTCAGGTCCAGGTGTGGCTGGTTACCTCACCCAGGGTACCACTTCAACGGTTCCAAGTGCCCCACCCCCCATCGATCACACCCAAGAGACCACAGAGGAATCTTAACCCACTCAACAACAACAAAAACCATCAAAGTTTCAAGCTTTGCCAATATACAGGGAAAACCAGAGAGACAAACCGTTCGACTTTTTAAACTGGGTAACGTTTTACGGACAGCAGAGTTTGTGATAAATCAATTTGAGAGTTAGTAAAGCGCGGAGAACATTTCCAGTCGCACTTTTTCAGAAACTTGCTGCTGAGCTGAAACATCTCAGTGCTTTGAAGACGACTTAGGAGCAGTTCACACAAAACGATGGGACTTCTTTCCCCATGTTTAAATCTAAATGTATACAAATATTTTATACCGAACTATGTTAAAAAATAAACTGCTAGAGTGAGGAGAAGAACTTGACAGAATAGATATTTGTTACTACCAATCAGTTCATATTATACACAAATTTGCTGTGGAGTAAGGAACCATAGTTTTTATTTTATGCTTGAACATTCATCAAACTTTTTAATCTTTCCAAAAAGAATTGAAACACCTTGCAATTATAAGAGATTGGAACTCGCTGTCTTCACAACATTTGTTGATTTCAGTTTACAAACTTAATTGTTTGTGTAGGCCAACAACAAATTTGATGGAAACTTTTATTTTAACTGATACGCTTACAATTTTGTATTATTTTTTTTATTTATCAAGCATCGCTAACTGATTGAGAATTATGTACGATATGAACAAAGTAACAACTTTGAAACAAAATTATTAAAATGAAAAACGAGCACTTTATGTAAATACATAATTATTTTCTTAGAAGATCATGCTAGGTTAAAATTATTTCCGCAGCTCGATGTGTCGATCGTTGACTTTGTGGTGGATGACGAAAAAAGTATTTTGTGAAAAAAAAGATTGAGCACCATGAGAGGAATAGGAAACTTTGATTTTAGCCACAGCGTTGAGCAAGTTTGAGTGCGCACATATAGTCAACCCGTGGTTGATCACTGACTAGCAACGCAAATGCGCAGTGACATACTCACTCGAAGGACTTGTTTCAGAAGTCTAGTCAACCATTGGTACGGTATTCAACACTTCCATTGCCTTCCGCCAATTCGCTATAAGTGTCACTGGTTCCCTTCTGCGCGGTACACGGGTAAGCATGAGACAAGGCTACCAGGGAAGAAACCCTTGTCCCGAGGCTGGTTCAAAATGGTTCGACCACAGTAGTCAACCGATGGTCGACCAGCCTGGGTTTGAGTCAAAATAGTTGTTCTTTAATTCGCCGTGGTGTGCACTTGAACTTGCTCGCTTTTGTTCAAAATAGCCGCAGACCATGTTCAGCACTGTCTTACCTTCAACCACTTTGCCTTACAGGGCCCAATTTCATGGCTCTGCTAACCGCCGAATTCTGCGCTTGCGGTGACCATTCTCCGCTACTGTTCAAGCGCCGAATTTCTGCGCTAGCTGTGTAAGCGTAGAATGCCTAGTAACGTGGAGTACGCACGCGCACAAGCCGAAAGTTCCCCGCTAACCCGTGAAATACGCTTGACGTAAGTGCGGAATTCCCTGCTTCCGCAAGCGCCGATTCTTTGCTTACAGTAAGCAGAGCCATGAAATTGGGCCCTGACATTTCTTATTATAATTAGCTATTAAAGAAAGTTACTCCCTAGAGTAAGAGTACAATGGCATTGTAGAAAAAACAGAGTTATATGCCACTGTGATCAAAAGAGAGATGCGAAGAGTAGTTCTTGAGTTTCAATTTTGAGCTGAAGGATAAATGACTGTTTGTGGGGAATTTATTTTTGCAAATGCTTCCAGACGTTAGGAATGGAAAAGTTGTGGAAAATGCTTTCATAGAAATATGAGAAAAGTTAAATAATGATATGAGGCAGAAATGACTTTATAGAAAGTCAAAAAAACATCACGTTGAAATAAGTTACATGTTAGAATAAGTGATGTATTGCAGACCTGGAGGGCAAGGCCATTTTCATTTTGCAATGGGCACTTCCATTGGAAAATTGGAAACTTTTGAAGGGGCACGAAGGCCGGTACCAGGGCTCGATTTCACAAAGCACTAAGATTCATCTTAAGATGAGTTGTCAATATCAATATTGAATTGTCACCAGTCAGAGGTCAATATTAGACCAGGAACAGTACAGAGAGTCGTTGGTGATCGTTTGTTTCTTTGCTCGTTTTTTTTTTTTCTTTTTCAATCCATCAGAAAGGTTCACAGTTTTTCATGTCACTTGCAGTTTGATTGACGCCACATTTCATTAGCTACATATGCAAAACTCCCACTGTATTATGCTCATTTTGAAACTGTTTATTTGTCTGTTTTGAGGGACTAAAATATGAATATGTATCTATCTTTTCAAATATTATAGCATTTTTTCACGGAACAATCTTTGCTTTTAGTATTTAAAAAATAAAGAATTCTGCTCTAACCAGCCCCATTTCAAAGAGCGGAGATGCTGATCATCAAAAAAGAAAAGGCTTGCTTTCCCAAAAAACAGGTTACTAATCAAGATGCCATGTGATTTTTATAATTTCAAACTAATGTTTTGCAAGGTGATTACAGAGATTGGGTGGCAGAATCTTCTGGCCTAGATTAATGGGTCTTTAAAAACTGACGGCTTCGGCCAAGCTTTAAATCCATCGTTTTGAATCTATTCCCCTCAACAAAGCACACTTCTTTGGAAGATTTAAATTTCCCAATCATAAAAATGCACTTTTTATACATGTATAGCCCTTGTACAGTGATCACAAAATACACCAGTATAATTGCAGCCACCTTTGTTCTCGGGTTGACCTTCACCACAAAATCACAAGACCAGGGCCCAGTTTCATAGAGCTGCTTAAGCCCAATAAGTATGCTTACCTGAATAAGGTTACTAGCCAAATTACTCTGTCACATGTACAATATGTGACTGGTACCCTGCTTATTTCTGCTTAGCAGAACATTTTTAAGCTACATTTTCTGCTTAAGCATCTCTATGAAATTGGGCCCTGGTAACCGTTGTTCTTATGACTTAGCACTACTTGGTCCCATTATTGAGGATATCTCATATTTTTTATTTGAGTTATTTCACTCCGCCATCATCTTGGCTTCATCACAGCTACTTTTGTACGTAACAAAATTGTGTTGAAACAAATTGTTGCAAGATACTCTGGTGTCAGTCTGGAATAAAAAGTAAAGCTTGATGCCAGCTGGATTGTCTCGGACGCCAATGGAGTGTTCAGTTGTTTGTTGACCGCACATGATGACAGATTCCTATACGGAAGCTTAACCCTCCTACTCTTGGTGTAATTTTCCAGCGAGTTGACCAACCATTTGAAACTTTTCAACTGGAAGGGATGTGTATGGTGGCACAACTGTGTATCAAACTAACTGTAGACACAATCACCACATGAAACTTGGCAGACAGGCATAGTTTATCCATCATTCAAAATCATAGTGGATGATATTGAGTGGTCAGACAGTAGGAGGGTTGACTGTGTTCTGTGTAGTTGCATTCACCACGTGATATCATTTTGTTGAGTGGCATAGTTGTTCTATCATTCAAAACCACAGTGGATGATATTGCGTGGTCAGACAGTAGGAGGGTTGACTGTGTACTGTGTAGTTGCATTCACCACGTGATATCATTTTGTAGAGTGGCATAGTTTATCTATCATTCAAAACCACAGTGGGTGATATTGAACGGTCAAACAGTAGGAGGGTTGACTGTGCACTTTGTAGATGAGTCAGGTTAAAAAAATTTAAGACATCGTTGCCCTTTTTATACTTTGGTTATACTTTCTGATGGAACAAAAAAGATTTGTTTTTAACCAAGAGTCTTCAGGAAAAGAAAACGCTTATTAATTTCCTATTTGATTCATCCTTAAAAAAAAAGTGGTACATGATTTGGTACAAAAAATAATTGAAAGTTTAAAAAGGGTCAAGATTGAATCACACGTCAGGTGTATAGTTAGTCTAAAGTACGGAATTCATTTAATCATTTGTTCAAGTTAATTTGAGGTCACCGTTAGTTTGCCACTTCTTGTTGCGGGACTAAACATTTTTTTAAAAATTGTTTTAGAGAAGAAAACAAATACTGCAGATTGTCTTTATTAATCAGTGACCTAATCTCCTGAAAATTTATTCTTTATATAAAATTGACAATTAAAAAAAAAACACAAGTAGATTTTACTGAAGCATCTTTAATTGGCAATGCAAACATTCCAGTGTATTTCTTTGCCTTATAAATTGCCTAGATATGCTGATGAAGAATTAGTTTTTTTTTTTTCCCTGCGACTTCAAATGGGACTAAACATGTATAAAACAAAGTAACGCTAAAAGATGTACCTAATTAATTATATGTATTGAAGCTCTTATAAATAACAGCAAATAAATAATTATATTGTACAATTCACAAGTAACTTCTTGTTTGCTTGTTAGATTTATTTCGTTTTGTCGTGCAGATAGTAAAGATGCATCATGTGATTTTTTTGCCGACGTGATGGTCAACAATTGGTGTAAATAGTAGATGGCTATTTTCCTTTAGTCAAAGATGTTATAACCTTTCATTTAAGACTATAAGTGACATAGTTAAATATTAAAGGTACACGTTGCCTTGGATCGGCCGAGTTGGTCTATAAAAAGCGTTTGTAACCGTTTGTTATCAGATGCATTATGGTTAGAAAGATGTTTTAAAAGTAGAATACAATGATCCACACAAATATGCCTCGAAATTGCATGGTTTTCCTTGATCTTTGCGAACTAATAGGTCGGCCATTTTGTGGAGTCAAAAATTTGACTCCATAAAATGGCCGACTGTGTTAGTTCACGATGTAAAAGGAAAACCACACAATTTCGAATCATATTTGTGTGGATCATTGTATTCTACTTTTAAAACATCTTTCAAACCATATGCATCTTATAACAAACGGTTTACAAACGCTTTTTTTAGACCAACTCGGCCAATGTGTACCTTTAATGGTTAATAAGAAACTAGCTTACTGGTGACAACCATGTGGACCAATTCTCTCTTTTGGGAGAAGTGGTGTGGTTCTGAGAGGAATTGGAAATGAGACAGTCTCAACGACAAGTTGAGTATACTGTTTTAGGGCTCTCATTTCTTATTCTTTTTTAAGCTTTAAATCTTACTTCATAATAGTTAGTTGGAAGATATAAGGGAGGTATTGTCTCTGACATGTTCAAGCCGCCATGTACAAAAAATGTGCACGTGGTTTACGCAAAAGTATTGTGTGGTTTTTTTTATTGTCAATACCTATCAACATTTGTTTATACACGTCCTTTTTAGTCGGTCCAATTTGAAATAAAAGGGACACCATTCAAATTTATGCCACTACTTTTGAAAAACTGGGAAAAGTGTTTACACAATTTCAGATTTATTTTGTTGAAACATTTTTTTATGTATTCATTAATATGCCATAAGCTGGGCCCAATTTCATAGAGCTGCTTAACAGCCGATTTTGTGCTTACTGTGCAAGTTTCCATTTCATAACACTGCTAACCTTCCAGTGCTTACTGTATGAAAATGAATGACGTAACAATGGAAATCTACAGTGAACGCACAAGCTGGCCGCCTATTTTTCTTGCTAACCTGTGAAATACGCTTATGCTTAAGCAAATTTTTCTGCTACAGTAAGCACGAAAATGGGCTTACCGTTAAGCAGCGCTATTAAAATGGGCCCAGGGTAGTTGGGTGAAAACAGAACAAAACTTGCCTAGCAGTGTTGACATTAAATGTTAAACAATACTTATTGAACAGCTACTTCGCCAAATTTGGCCCAGGTCGTAAAATATTGCTGATCGGGATCAGTGTGCATTGAGAAAAAAGAGAGTTCCTCAGTATGTGCAGTTGTTGTGGTAGTCCCAGTGGGGGACGTGAGGGGCTGGAAGGGCCAACTCGCCCACGGGGATCTGCTTGATGGGTAGGTTGATTCCGGTAAACTGTGGAAGGTTGCGGTAGTTATGAACGTCTCGTAGACCAGGATGGACTGTGACACAGAAGAAAAAAAAGTGAGAAAGAAAGTTAATTTTTTTGAAAAGACAACCAAATATGCTGACTTCAGGTTGGCTTTCCTGCCATTCACCTTGTGTGGACCCTGGTTAATATCTCCCCGAAGATCGGGTTTTTAGTCCTTACCTATAGAGGTTTTTAGTTTTCCCTATTTGTGGTTTTCCTCCAACACCTAAAACTGAAATTTCTTTGTCTCTTTTGAACATAGGTATCTTCTGGCCTATGGGTTACATAGCAAGTAGCACTGTGAACAGGAATACTACAATAGACCTTTATCATGTTGCCACCATCTTGTTCCCTATATCCAGTAACAGTAATGGATGCTAATATTCAGTGTACAAAAAGGAACCAAACTATTTTTCCTTCCAGCCTCGATTTGGTTACATTGAGTTGAATGGGAGAAAATCAAGATGGCCGCACCATGATAAAGGTCTTTAAGCAGCGGGAGTCCAGTATATTTGCATTAATTGCACTTTTGAAGGTTCTTTGGTTTCAATACCAGAAAGAAAAAATCAGAAATGTTCTGTCTCTAAAACCCAACTTACCTAGAGGAGGTCTTGTTCTGTCCATTACACGCTGTGGCACTTCCCGCTCCTTGGGCCAGTTCTCCAAATGTACGTCTTGGCGGGTCATATCTCGTATATGTTCGAAGGCTCCCGGTGTGCTGGGGTCTGCCGTCTCTGGACAGCTGCCTGCGGTCCACACCATGACCGGCTTGTCCAGACCCGGTGAAGCGAGACCAGCCCGTCCGGTGTAACTGTCGGACGATGGTCCGGTGTAACTGTCGGACGATGTCAGGGCGGCGGTGTTCTGCGGTGTCCGCCCATTACCGGTTGTTGGCAGGTCGTCGGCAAAAGTAACCCTCGAGTTGGCAGAGCGGGTTGGTTTGAGGCTCATCTTGCGCATGACGTCATCGTCCACAAACTGCGTGTTTTGACGGAAGACTGTGTGCTTGTAAAAGTCATTGAGTTCCTGTGGTTGAAGACAGAAAGTAGAAAATGTAATAATCAATAATAATAATCAAGTCAACAAAATAGCCTAATTAATGTAAAATCACTGGACAGATGTTTTTGTTTTTTCAACTTTGTAATCGAAAAAAAGAAGTTTTCTTACATCTAGGACTGATTTGATGTCTTGAAGATGCTGTACACTATGTTCCCTGCAGTATTCGATACCGTTTGTGGCTGCACTCTTCTCACTGCAAGTCCTTTTAATCTCCTGGATGACAGCTCTCCCCTTTGCAATGTGAGCCGATAAAACTGTAAGGAGAATAAAATAGGCCAGGTTTAAACAAAAGGTTTTTTTATGGCATGTTGAAAAGTTACTTTAACAACAAAAAACAGGACACTTCACAAAGGTCGTTGAATATTCTTTACTCTGATCTAGAAATGTGCCAAGTACCAGGTATTGAGGGGCACCCATCCTACTTTCTTAAACTTATCCAGTAATAATTACATCTGAAAAAAAACTAAAATAGAGATGGACAACACATATTTTTTGATGTACTCATATTTTTGAAGTATAATTTTAAGTTAAATAATAATACAATCCAAATATTGATTCTTTGCACTGCCTTCACACTAATCTAAAGTAAAGAAATAAAATCACAGTTAAAATGGGTACTACACTAATAAAGAAAATCATGAAAAGTTCTAAGTGTGGTGAAGGATTTTGTTTTTTTACTTCTGGTGAATTCACCAGATGTAAAAAAAAAATCCTTTACCACACTTGTGGGGGTACAGAGCTCCTCTGGCTCTAGTCTTAATTACTACTAACTACTCTAGTACTTGTTGTAGCAGTACTAGACAAGTACTACTTTTACTAGTACTACTAGTCTTAATGATGTTATCCCGTCTGCCCCTCCCCCCTTAAAAAACCAAGCTACACTCTACAGAGATTTCTCCCCAGCCGGCCTCCTGTTTTGTTTCACGACACACCTATGCCTTTGCCATGTTTACTTACATCTAACAAGCGGCCCATCAATGTAATACTCCTTGTTGTTATCAATCTCTGGCCGCAGCGTGTTGACGACTTGACCGAGCTCCTGCAACATCTCGGCGAGCTTGTCGTCGATGAGTGCCCGCTGCCTCCACAGGCACTCCAGTCCCTGCAGCACGCTAGTGCATGTATTCCTGAACTCGGCACGGATCAAAGGGGTGGCTGGATTCGCCGATGTCATCTTGTTTTCTTCGCTTTTTAGCAAAAATTTTCTGTGAAATCAAAATCGTCTAAGCTGTAATTTGTCCTTGTTTGTCAAAATATGCCTGACACTGTTTTGAAATTCAATTGAATAACAATGAAAACTGAACGCAAGATTATGCGTTCGTTTGGTGTTATCATGGGCATGGATGGGGGTAGAATTGGATAGGGCGCAGTGACCACACACTGTTATCTTGTTTACATCGGCGCTGCTATGCACATTGCGCATGAATATTGACCTTTTGGAGGACCTTTAAAGTAGTCTGGTTGTTTGATACTGTACGGTATATGGGTTGTTACGAGGCGGTACCGAGACAAAATCTGTAGCGTTGGCATAACAACAGTACACACTCCATGTGTGTGTGTGTGTGTGTGTACGTGTTGAACAGCTAGCAAAAAAGAAGACTTGATTGTCGAGCGCTCTCACTCTCAGCTCAATCAACCAGTTCATTGAAATTGTTCATAATAATAAAACAACAGCTCGATTGTCTTTCGATTGAGGTTTATCTGCATTTTACAGAGACAACTGAGTGTTGCATGTAACTATTCCCAGTCATCAGTGTGCTCGAATCGATTCCTCAACATCAAAAGTGGTTTACTGCGTAGTGCGTGTTGAGAAGAGAAAATCGCCAGTAATGCAGACCGACACAGCAGCCCTTCCCGCGGTGCGAATCCCCGTGGACAAGCCGGTTCGTCTTGTCGGCATCAGCCACAGTAACAACAGCGGTAGCTTAATCGACCATGCCTCGTCAGCAGAGACGATCCACGAAGCCACGGGAATTGTCAGCCAGAATCTGGCAGGAATTTTAGCAGATGCACAGGTAAAATCTTGGATTGAAAACATAGGGCCTAAATATTTGTAATGTTTGTTTGTTGTTATATTTTCTTTTAGAGGGCGGGGCCCCAGGGCCCATGAACTTTTCAGAGAAGGATAGACTATAGTATTGTTTTATTGGAGTAGAATCTATAGACTTTTAAAAGTGTTTGTATATAATTCTCACACTTATCAGCTTTTTTTTTTATCCCCCCCCCCTTTTAAAAATCTTTTCAATGAATAATAACAACAATTCAAATTTTCTTTGCATATTGCTGGTCAGAAAGTTGCAAAAATTGTCAACTCAATAGTCAAAGTATTACAAAGAATTAAGAAATATCATTTAAATGTCCCACTAGTAATCTTCAAGATTGTTGTCATACATTTTTTTTTGTACAAATAAAAATCATTTTAATGAGTGCAAAGTGGTTAATTTATTGTTTCTACATCTATTTCTATTTTAGTATTACAAAACTGGGCATCTACGAGAGGAGTTGGTAGCCTTGAGACGAGACGTTCAGGAGTTGTCCAGAGACAGAGCCTATGAAGAAACGCGTGACAACTATCACCATCACTTCTGGAGAGCAGACCACGAATCAGAAAATAAATGTAAATTTGAGAAAGTAATGTATTAAGATACTTTACTTGGTAAGGTGATTGTTAGTCTTCATTACACTGGAGACTGCTTAAGCCCTACAGCAGGGGCTTATCATGCCATGTATTTATAAGTTGGGCGCGATCAGTCGATCTGCGTCATTAGTCATTCGCATTGCGTGATGAGTTGATTCTGTAGAATATCTCAGACCTTACTTACCTTTAAAGGTATTGTACACTTTTGGTAAGCTCAAAATCAGTGTCCACATTTTGTGTGATTAAACATATGCATGAACAAACAAACCTGTGAAAGTTTGAGCTCAATTGGTCATCGAGGTCACGAGAAAATAGTGAAAAGAGATCTTATGTAATTTCTGTTTTTTCGAATTATCACGCGCGATAATTACTATTGTTTTACTCGTTTCTCAGAAACGATAGCATTTTAGGCAGAAATATTTTAAGGAACCCTTTCTACCATTACTTACTTTAAATCATGTAAGTTATGTGTGAATCTGTGAACATTGTGTTTTTCGATCTTACCAATAGTGTACAGGGCCTTTAAAAGCAAATCCTCCAGTTGTGAATTACAAAGGAAAGGTTTTCGACGAGTGGCAGCAAGATCGACCGATAGCACAACACAATCAGCTGATGGCTCAGATCAACCGAACACGCCCAACATTCAGACAGGGCATGAATAGCCCCTGGGCCCAATTTCATAGAGCTGCTAAGCACAAAAATTTGCTTAGCATGAAATTTCTTCCTTGATAAAAACAGGATTACCAACCAAATTTCCATGTGTTGCATATTACTTGTTACTGGTTTCAGATGTTGTTTGCTTATCCTGAAAATCACGTGGAAATTTGGTTGGTAGTCCTGTTTTTCTCAAGGAAGAAGTTTCATGCTAAGCAAATTTTTGTTCTTAGCAGCTCTATGAAATATTGGGCCCTGGTGAGGTGTCAGCAGTCTTCGGTGTAATGGAGACTAATATCCTACCAGGGGAAAAGACGAGATAAACTTCAAACTATAAATGCTTTCGCGTTATACGATAAAACAATCGAATGAATTATTCATTTTGTATTTTGAGATTGAGGTTTCGTGGGTGAGCTGAAACAATTGTTAACTCCAATGTAAGATATCTAATAGTTGAAACAGGGTTAATTTGACAAAAAATGAGTGTCTATTGATTTTGTTTTCTTTTGATTTGGCAGATTTGATTACCAAGTTATCTGAAATAGCACATGCCTTGATTGACTTCAAGGGAGACTGTTGCAATGTGAGTAGAGGACGACAGGCTCTGGACGAAGTCCACCTTGAGACAATGTGCACCAAACATCTGTATGAAATGAGGAACTTCAGGAGGGTAAGTTATACATGACTGAGAGCCAGCCTTCCTGCCCCCCTGTCAACCACCCCAACCTTCTCCCTTAAACCCAGAAATATAGTTGATTAACAAGACTCTGTATGTTGGGGGCGTTCGGTCACGCAGCCATTGGTCGATCTTGCAGTCATAGGGCGATCGCGCAAGGTTCTGTGCCATCAAATCACGTCATAAGTTCCATGCTGCTCGATTGATGGGCCACCAAATCAACCTAACACAAACCCTACCCTTATGCCTACCCTACCCTAACCCTAACCCCAACCCAACAGATCCACCAAATGTGCAAACCATTCCTGCACAATCAACTAATTGTGCAGCAACAGGTTTGCACGAACGGTAGATCGGGAAGGCGTGATCGCCCTGTGGCTGCACAATGACCGATGGCTGCAGCCGTCCGGCAAGCTGGTTGAATGCTAGATCACTGAACAGCTTAGAGCAATCGGGCTATCGAGTATCGTGCAAATCAACAGAATGCACCCAACATATAATTGATATCACTGATAATACACTGCTTGTCTGGCTGGATAGACCTCTTAATGCTGTAAGTTTGTCCATAAGAGGTGAAATTATTAGCTTTTGAATGTCTTGAATTTTAATTATTATTATGTAATAAATGTACACTCTTCTCCTCTTCCCTCAGGAAATAGCACCCTATGTGAACACAGGCATGGAGCGATCTCGTCTGATACCCCGCCTCGCCGCACCAATCACCACCGGCTTGGAATGGAATGAGTTCATGTCACCGCTGGATAACCCTGACCGCAGACGGCCGCTTCCAAATGAGTGCACAATCACAAGAAGAGAAACCATCCATCCACGGACAGATCCCCCAACCGTCAACGGTCACATATCGGGGGTTCACATCATCCCGAGTCAGTTCGCTGTCCCCGATTATTCTGGGAGACCCGGAGCTATGAACTCAGGTTTGTCTCTTTATAGTCATTATGTCCGACAGAAGGTTTTAGGCAAAAGAAACTCAAGGTTTTAACTTCAGAAAATTTAAAACAATCCAAAATCAGGTAATTTTGTCAATAAATGAAACAATGAGCCATGATATCAATGTGATCTGATGTCTTAAATATTCTATATGCTGGGAAAAAGTTACCCTTTTTGCCCTAGTTAGTTTTTCTTAAAGGTCTCCTTCTGATATACGTGATGAGCAAATAAGCCCAGTTTTAAGTTTGGGCTAGAAGTTCCCTGTTGCCAATATTTTCCTTGCACTGACACTTAAGTCTCTGTTAAAAACTCATTTGTTCGAAGCTGCTTATTTGTAATCTGCCTACTTGTAACGTATCTTTCACTCATTGAATATTTTATTGTTCTCTTTATGCGCTTAGAGGCTTTTGCATTAGGCGCTTTACAAATGTCTTTGTTATTATTAATAATATAAAATCGTATGTCTTTTTATCTGCGTATAGGTACGGATGCAACATTGTCGGTGATGGGACGCTACGGTGGGAGACAGATGTATGAGCAATCCATTAATGGCAGAAGACGCCCCCTGGATCAGGAAGTGCAGGCCGTGTCCAGCAGATACAAACACAAAGATGGATTCTGTGCATAATTCCAACGTCTAGCGGAAAATATTTACGATTGTGATTTGACAAGGAGGGAAAAAATAGGGTTTGGAGGCTTCATAATAGATTGGTTATTTTGAAAATATCTGTAGTTGGATTCCAAGTATCCAGATGGCATTGGTAGTTCTTATCTAAGTTCATACCAAGGTACCAGACTATTTCCCCTCCAAGCCTCAGTTTGGATACATTGGTTGGAAGTGTTTGCTCATCCTCAATTTGTCTCCTGTACATGTATTTGTTTAAAGGAACATTACAGAATTGGTAATTGTAAAATATACTTTTGATCACAGATTTACATAAAACTTACACGGTCTAATGATGATGATAGTAGAAAACATCCCTTGAAATATTTTTGTCTGAAATGCCATATTTGATGAGAAATGATTGGAGTTTATCGCTCAGTGAGCGTTTTATTCATTTGTTGAACCTATGATTTCATGGAAATGTGTAATCGGTTTTTCACTATTTTCTCGTGACCCAGATGGCCGATCGATCTCAAACTTCTACAGGTTTGTCAGTTTATGTATATGGTGGATTACATAAAGTGCTTACACTGCCAGCAACTGTTTTGTTAGAAAAAACCAATTCTGTAACGTTCCATGTTAACAGTCATGTGTTAAGCACAAGAACCACTGTGCTTGGCATAATTTGTCTAACTATAAACGCAAGGGGAAGAATAAATTTTCAAACAGTTTTTTGAAAAGCTTAAAATCATGTTGGTTTTTTAAAGGTTCTATAGCTCTTTTTCAATTCAACATGGATAAACCCAAATTTAATCATGTATTTGAAATAAGAAAAATTTAGAGTTGTACATTTTCATGATCATAATAGTCAACTGGGTTGTTTTCATTTGTTAAGCTGCTGTAAATGTATGCACAATTGATTTTTTTGTTCAAGTAATAAATAATTATTGCCCACAAAGGATCAAATCCCTTATAAGCATTTGCATTAAGCCAAACATATACTGTTACTGTCTGTATTATCAGTTATAACATGACATAAAATAAAAGATTGATTTTGTGAAGAATTTGTATCTTTTGATGTTGTTAACCTTATAAAAAAATATGGCTTAAAATTATGATAAAAAACATAATAAACAAACCCAAAATAGAATATAAAAAAGATGAAGTCGTATAATTAATAAATTGTAAAGTCTATTAATGCAGACACCACTTGTGTAAAACTAGGTCAAATTCTTTTGACCCAAAACTTTGACCTAAAGTTTAAATAGTCATTTTTATAGATTCAGGAAAGTTACAAGCTTTCATTTAAGGTGTTGCACAAAAATAAATGATTTGTGGTAGTTAGTCAGGATCCTGACACAAGCCAAGTCAAGCAGCCATGTAAAACAACTTCGCATGTTTATATGCTTTTTGTGTATTTTCATTTTTGTATGTTTTTCTTTAAAAAGTTAAATAAAAACAAATGAATAAAAAATAGCATCATCTATCAAAAAAATAAATAAATAAAATCAGCGAATTCGGGCCATACAACTGTAATTTTGTTTTGAAAGAAATTACATCAAAACTCATAACAGAAAGAGTGCAACACTTGATAATGTAAGATATATCATGGTTGGCTTATTATAACACACATAAATTACTCTTCAAACCTCCCTACATTGTAAACACTACCGACAACAGTTTGCGCATCAAAGAAACCACGTGCGTTTGTTTACAAGTACAGCGCCCTCAGCGTTATAGCATTAAACATGGCGGCGTTTGGCGGACAGTTCTGCTCCGAGAAATTTAGGATTTGTTTATGATTTTTCTCTCCATTGGAGCATGACAGTCATTGATTATTTTGGGGGTAAGTACGAAAGATCAAACGTAACATGTTAATTTATTGCTGATTGTACCGCAGGTATTGAGGGGAAATCGATGGAGTTCATTGAAATTTACTTGTGTTTGTCAACTTTGTGTTTGCATTTTTTTACTTAATTAAAAGGAACATTACAAAATTGGTAAGAAAAAAACTTGTAAAATATACTTTTTGATCACAGATTTACATAAAACTTACACGGTCTAATGATGATGATAGTAGAAAACATCCCTTGAAATATTTCTGTCTGAAATGCCACATTTGATCAGAAATGAATAAACTAATTTTCAGATTGGAGTTTATCGCTCAGTGAGCGTTTTATTCTTTTTGTTGAATCTATGATTTCATTCAAATGTGTAATCGGTTTTTCACTATTTTCTGTGACCCAGATGGCCGATCGATCTCAAACTTCTAAAGGTTTGTCAGTTTATGTATATGGTGGATTACATAAAGTGCTAACACTGCCAGCAACTGTTTTGTTAGCAAAAACCAATTCTGTAATGTTCCTTTAATCAATGTCATTGTTGAGCTTCAATCATATGTCTGTTTGGTTATACATGTATATCTCAATTTTTTTCACTCAAGGACTCTAACATAACATTAACAATTATCTATTGGAAAATGAGTGCATCACAAATCGAGCTCAACCTTGAGGCCCCTTTTAAAACTTTTTTTATTACAAAATAAATAGTTAAATTATGTGTAAATAAGGACTAGAAAGTTCAGAAATTGAACTTGATAAATATTAATGAGAGCAACTTTCATTATTGTAGAGTCTTCACAAAAACGAAGGGAAAAATTTCCATATTCGATTGCCAGGGATTTTGAAAGACTTTTTAAATGGATATTGGACTTTATTTCCTCCTTTAAAAAAAATTCTCTTGTTGAACTGATAGCTAATTAACGATAATTATTGACCCTAAAAAACAATACTTTAGGTCATAATATTGTTGAATGTCAACATCGAATGAATGTGAATATATTAACTGTTTTATAATTTTTCCTGTACAGTGGTAATTATGTAGACCAGAGCACTAGTCCCCAATTAAGATGTCAACCACGGGGATCATTTCAAGGTCGTCCTCATCATTTTTAAGATTCTGCTGCAACAAAAGGAGATATGCAAACTGCACAACGTGCATTAAACAGCTCTCGGTCAGTGCCAGAGCGTTCTCAACCTGCAGGGTTACCTCGTCGGACTTGCCGACCCGGAATAACCCTACAGGGGCAGAAAGACAGGAGAAGGCTGTCCTATCCTCCAGCGAGATCAGACAAATCTTCATTGACTATTATCGGGATGAGCATGAGCATGTGTTCGTTCCGTCATCCTCGGTTATTCCATACAGGGATCCGACGCTACTCTTCACCAATGCAGGGATGAATCAGGTAAACAAATTGATCAAGATTTCTTGCAGCTCAAAACCGTTATTGTCCGTAAAACAGAAATAATTTTTGTTTAATGATAGTGGGCATTTATCAGGTCCTTTCAAACAAAGTATCAAAGTGCCTTAAACTATTACTAACAAGTAGTTACCGTGGTTCGATGGGCCTAAAGCATGACTGAAACCATCTCAGCTCCTGTGGAGTATGCAGCACCGGCAGCCGTATTGGCGCACAGGTGGCTAATCATTCACACCAACAAGCTCTACCCTCGCAGGTACCCGCTTGCTCCAGGGTGGAGAGAAGCGATTATAGTGTTAAAGTGTCTTGCCCGAGAACACAGGTGTCATGACCGGGATTCGAACCAACTCTCTCACGACTCAGCAATCAGAACTTGAGTTCGATGCTCTAGACCACTCTGCCACACTGTTGTTGTTGTGTGCTAGAAAACAGGCCAACATCGATAAATTGAGAAAAACAAATTTGACTTGTACAAAATATTGAAACTCAAGCGTGAAGACTCTATTATTTGGTTTTGCCCTTTTACCGGTGAGTGTAAAGCACTGTATACTCAGTGGCCCAATGGTGAAAGGGCAAAACCAAATAATATTCTGTATCCCCTAAATTATTTGAAGGTTTTATAATGAATGAAGATGAATGTACTCCATACCTTCTAGTGTTTTTTTTTAAATTTTTTAAATTTTCAACAACCTGACAGATTTATTGTTTAAGTTTATGTCTTGCATTGTTGCCTGCAGTTCAAGGACATTTTTCAAGGTTCACCCAACCTCCAGGGGGAAGCGGCAATCTATCGGAGGGTCGTGAATGCCCAGAAGTGCATCCGGGCGGGAGGGAAGCACAATGACCTTGATGACGTCGGCAAGGATGTACACCACCACACCTTCTTTGAGATGCTCGGCAACTGGTCGTTCGGGGATTACTTCAAGGTATGTGCGAAGGAAGTCGTTGTTCCCAGTCATCTCGCTTGTCTTAACTAGGTGTATCCTTGGACCACACTTTGTATCCCACTCGGACCAATCTTGTCAGGTTGATTTGTACAGGCATGTGATTTGTCAGGATTTGTTGTGACTTCAAGATTTTTCACTGATCTCCCTGCACCTTCAGATTTTTTTTAAAGAGGCAAAATTTCCATCACCGAGATGAAAAGACTTGGCCCTTGTTATGACCAGACCTTCAGATAATGTTGTAGCGAGTCTGTAAACCTTTACAATGTAATAATCTGTGTATTCAGGGAGCTTTGTTTTCACACAAAGAGGAAATTTTAATCAAATTTTCAGGATTTTTCATTTTCAGACAATCTCATCCCTATTTGTATTTCAGTTTCTTCCTGATTATCTGGGCTTTCCCCATTCTTGCTTTTTTTTCTCTCCAACCTTTTAAACTGAACAATATTGTCAGTCTCCTTATTATATGACGAAAAGAGCATACTGTCTGAAACAGTGAGTCCACCAATTCCTTTGGAACCACACATACTCAAAAGAGAGATTATATCCACGAGGTGTTATTGCAAAACTCTACCTCATTACCGTTTTCCAATCACATGTGTTTTCAGATCACTTTGGAACAGCACTATAAGCATCTGTTTAGGATTGTTTTCCTTCTGTACCCACCCACCCCCCCCCCCGAAAAAAAAGAACAAATATTTTGCGATATATATAATCTCTCTTTTGTGCATGTGTGGTTCCAAAGGAACCGGGGGACTCAATTTTCAGACAGTATGCTCTGTTTGTCATAAGGTTTATTGGTGCTTCATCCTTGAAAGCATCCTCTTCAAATCTTGATCCTTGTTTGATTCCATTGTCGGACAGAGAGAGGCGTGCTCCATGGCGTGGGACCTACTCACCAGAGTGTACGGCCTCCCAAAGGATAAACTCTACATAACCTACTTCAAGGGAGATCCAGAGGCCGGCATACCGGCAGACACGGACTGCAGGGATATCTGGCTTGAACTTGGGTAAAATCAATCACTCTTTCCACAGCCGCTGCAAATTGTCAAAAGAGGAAGGGAAATGACCAATTCAATTTTGTGATGTTCTCATAATCCAATCAAGTGAGTGGGGAAAAAAATTACAAGTCTCTAACCTCACAATAAAGTGGAGTAAATTGCTATTGTATTTGATACCCTTCCAGTGCAAAATGTTTCAACATCCAAAACATCAGATGACATCATTCTGAGAAAAATGGGTCTCTACATTTTTGTACGGGGATGTTTTGTTTCATAACTGATTTTCGATAAAATTCAGTCAAAACAGCCTTGAATTTGACCTTCTGACTGACGAAAAATTCCTCCTTGGAATGTAAAGATGCATTAGTTTTTGAAAT
This sequence comes from Pycnopodia helianthoides, assembly GCA_032158295.1. Lineage (NCBI taxonomy): Eukaryota > Metazoa > Echinodermata > Asteroidea > Forcipulatida > Asteriidae > Pycnopodia > Pycnopodia helianthoides. The sequence goes on along the minus strand of CM063250.1, from coordinate 8,512,323 downwards.
CCAATGACGTCGTCTTTCAAACTTTGCCCCTATTTGAATATTTGGAACTTGGTTCAAGTGCAAGATTTTGTTTTTATCACTTTTTAAAGTAATGCATGTAGGAAACAAAAGTTCCCTAAAAATATTTGAATATGTGTTAGACGTGTACGATCTATAGACCTCATCCATGATGAAGCCATCTAGGGATCTCTCCAGAGTTTTTCAAAACTGGGAGAAAATTCTGAATCAAAACTTTGCAAGTTTTGCCAAAGCATGCACGCTGAATTGAAACGAGGTCCTGACTCCTCATAATTTTGTTCGCTTGTTCCATTGTCTGCTTAGCAGAAATGAGCAGGATACCAGTCACAAACAGTATGTGTGACATGGTGTTTAGGATGGTAACCTTATTGTGGTAAGCAAACTTTTCTTTGCTGCGTTTTGTGTGTGCGCAGCTCTATGAAATTGGGCCCAGAACCCAGATTGTCTGCCACATCTCTCATGTTTGCCATGTCTCTCCTGTCTGTGATGTTCCAATGTTAGGCCAAAAAAAACAAGTTTAGCGCCCTGCCTTTTTGAAAAAAGGAAGGAGGAGGGCCTTTTTTTTCTTCCAAAAATGGTCGCCCGACACATTTTGTAAGACAACCGGCCGGACTTTTTTTCAAGATGTTTGCCAGCTTTTTTCAGTGTGTTTTTCTGTGTGCTAAAGTCCCAAAATACAATCTTATTCATTTAAAAAAGAAACAATTTTGTCAGTGATCGTTGAAATTTATCCTTAAAAAAAGAAAAAAGGAGGCGGCCTCTTAAAAGGAGGCGGGCGGGGACACTAAACATGTTTTTTTTTGGGGGGGGGGGTCTTATCATCGGTTAATCTTATTTTGTTAGGCCGAGTAAAAAAGAAACATGTTTGGCGTCCGGGTTTTTTAAAAAAAGGAAGGAGGAGGAGCTTTTTATTTTTTATTTTTTATTTTTTATTTCAAGATGGCCGCCATTCTTTTTTAAATTTCAAATATCCATTGTTTTTTCTACTGTTCAAACACACAATACATAAACGGAACGTGCTGGACAAGACATTGAAACATGTCCAGACTTTTTCAAAAAGAAGAGGAGACAGGGTGCTACTATTTTACTATTTTTCCAAATTTTTGCTATTTTTTCCAAGATGGCCGCCATGCTAAATATGGCTGGAAAAGGTATATTTATTCACAGATTCTGTGCTATTTTAGTGTACTGATGCAATGTATGAGAAAACAAATGATTTGTATAATTTTAGTCAAATTTTACATTTTATTTATTTTTTTAAAATAAAATAGTAAAAAGTATTAAAAAAAGGGGGCGGCGGCCAAAAAGGAGGCGGGCGGGGACACTAAACATATTTGTTTTTTTACTCGGCCTTTACTATTTGTTCACTGGGCTCATTTTATGTTATATTTTTCAGCGTATCCCCAGAGAGAGTTCTTCCCTTTGGATCTGTTGATAATTTCTGGGAGATGGGCGGGGCCGGTCCGTGCGGTCCCTGTAGTGAGATTCACTATGATCGCCATGGCAACCGAGATGCTTCGCATCTAGTCAACAAGGCCGACCCCGATGTACTGGAGGCATGGAATCTTGTGTTTATGGAGTACAATCGGTAAATCTTATAGTACTAATTATTATTTTTGTATAAATACAGGCCTGTAATTCTTTTTTTTTTAGAGGGCAAGGCCGTTTTCATTATTCAAAGAGCTCTTCTATTGGAAAATCTTAAAGTCTGTGGGAAACTTTTGAATTTTATAGAGCTGCTAAGCACGAAAATATGCTTAGCATGAAATTTCTTCCTTGATAAAAACAGGATTACCAACCAAATTTCCATTTGTTGCATATTGCTTGTTAATGGTATTCAGCTGTTGTTTGCTTATCCTGAAAATCACGTGGAAATTTGGCTGATAATCCTGTTTTTATCGAGGCTAAAATTTCATGCTAAGCAAATTTTTGTGCTAAGCAGCTCTATGAAATTGGGCCCAGGGCAGCAGAGGCCATGGCTTCCATGGCCTCCGTGTATTTCCAGGCCTGATTGTTATAATTGTTATAATAGATTTGTAACAAATTTACTCATCAACCCTCGTGCTGTCTGACCATTCCATGTCATCCACTGTGGTTTGGAATGATAGATAAACAATGCCAGCCTGCAGTATGCATGCCGTGAATGCACATCTACATGTACACAGTACACAGTCAACCCTCCTACTGTTAGACCAATCAATCTCATCCACTGTGGTTTTGAATCACAGATAATCTATGCTATGCTTAAGGTGCATCTTGGTGACATACTGGTAGTTTACAAAAAATCGTTTACCTTTCAGAGAAGCCGACGGTAATCTGAAACGGTTGCCACAGCAACACGTCGATGCTGGGATGGGGTTTGAGAGGCTGGTAGCCATCCTTCAAGACGTGACGTCCAACTATGACACAGACTTGTTCGTTCCACTTCTTGATGCTATTCAGAAGGTAGGACAGTGTGTCAATAAGCTGCTGTAAACGAATCAAACTGGACCGTTCTCATATTCCAAAAAAGGTCCAGTAACGCTAGCAGTGCTTTGTAATACATTTTATCAGGCGGCTGTGCTAGATTTGTCAAGACGCTTATTTTAAACAAGATTCTTAGACTTGCCCAGTCCCTCTGAACCAGTCGATGTTGCGCCCTCTACCCGCGACTAATACAAAACTAGCGTCGCCAATCAAGAACACTAAAGTAGTAGTAGTAGTTGCCAGGTATAATGTTAATGTCTTTTTCTATTGAAGGGATCCGGCGCCCGGCCTTATGCTGGGCTAACTGGACCAGCAGATTCAGATTTAAAGGACACAGCCTACAGGGCGATAGCCGATCATGCCAGGATGCTGACGGTCGCCATTGCTGACGGGGGCCAGCCAGATTACTACAAACGAGGGTGAGTACGGTCATATGATAAAACCAGTTTCCACTCTCTGTAAGGTTTAGAGAGCGTCTCGAAAGTTCGAACGGTAGGAATGTTCTAATTGGATCTGATAAGTATCCCAGCTTGTATACACTTAGCGCTCCGTTGGACTGCCTGAACGTTCCTCTGGATTGTTCAAAGGATTGTTCTCGCAGTTCGACAAAATGTGGATGTCAAATTAACTGCAAAAAAAAAATAATAATTGGTAGTAGAATTTGTATCTTGCTCAAGTCATTTTGCCTCCCATCTCATACCAATGTTCTCCCCTGCCCGGCAAAACGGGAGGCTACTTCCAATGATCACCTCAATCATTTTGCCGCCAACATCACCGCCTCGCTGTGAAGATTTGCCACTAAGGAAATCATAGAAAAATAATCATTTTGTGTCATTTATTAGGTTTTTTTTTGACTTCTATGTATCAAGAACTCACAGTGTGGATGTGTAGTTGGAATCATGGCGAATTTTTGTGATTCTTGTCAGTTTGCTTACTGCGTCAATTTTGCTTTCATCTAATAATAATAATAATAATAATAATAATACTGAGTTCTTATGTAGCGCTTTATCACACCGCTTGGCATCCCAAATCGCTCAGTATTTTTTTCAGCAAGGTATGAGGAGCTTGTTTTTTTAAGTCTGAGACCTATTCCTTTACATAGCACCATGTAATGGTTTACAAGGTGCTTTGGCGCAATATGCTGTCGATCAAACCTCGAACACCGGGGCAAACCCCGTCTCTTTACGATAGGTGTAACTGAGTTCTTTTACGTGTATTACACAACACACGGGACCAACGGCTTTACGTCCCATCCGAAGGGCGCAGCAATAAGTATCATGCTTAAGGACACAAGTGTCACCACCGGGACTCGAACCCACACTCTGCCGATCAGAAACACCAGAGCTTGAGTCCGGCGTTCTTATCCGCTCGGCCACGACACGCCACAATCTCCCAATAGTTACCACCTTGCTCAGTTCATCATCCAGGGGGAAAACACTGTCTCATGCAAATCTTATTGGTAACAACAAATTCATCTTTGTTTTGGACTAGGTATGTTTTAAAGAGAGTGATTCGTAGAGCAATACGCTATGCCTCGGAGAAGCTGCATGCGCCGCCGGGACTGCTAGCCAGTCTAGTACCTGTAGTTGTGCAATCTTTAGTAAGTAAAATAGTTTTAAAAAAAAGTAATTTTGCTTTTTTGCCCCCGAAAACTAAAAATCCCTAATTCTCAGTCATTTCTCAAAAAAGTGTCTCTTGACTTCAGCAGTACCAGCATACACAAGTTCATCCATCAAATTTTCATATGAAATTTGTACGGCAGTATATTTATTGTATCGGCCACGCTGAGTTTTTTTAACAAAATTATGTAAAAGTTTAACAGATGTAATAATTTGCATCGGGCATACAAAATAATAATAATGTTCGTTTTACCCTACACCGATGTGTGATAAACACTGTATATTCAGTACTTTTCCTGCGAAAAAGAATCCCGCAGGCATACTACTCAGGTGGGATTAGAACCCGCGACCTTCGCATTCCAGAGCAGATATCTTATCAACAAGATCACTGAAAGTGCCCAGTGTGGAGAGGCCAATATTAAGTAACAGTTGTTGAACTTTGATGGATTTGCCAGGCTAGGGTAAAAGATGATTGACGATTGACGATTGACGATTGACGATTGGTTTAATTTTAACTCCATGTGAAACCTAACTTTGTTTTGATAGGGAGGTGTATATCCGGAGCTTCGTCGAGAGCCAGAGAGGATTATGGACATCATCAACGCAGAGGAGAATCAGTTCATCAGAACGCTCAAGAAGGGACAAAAATTCCTCTACAAAAGTATCTCCAAACTGCCAGCAGGCTCAAAGCTGCCAGGTACTAAACCAAATCTCACAAATATTCTTAAAATTCATATGCGGGCACAAACAAACTCGGAAAGAGAAACAATAACACAGAAACAGTTAATTCTTACTTTAACCTACCACCGTGCAAGGCTTCAAATCTTACTTTGGCATAAAACAGTGTAAATTCTGTATTGTTATGTTTAACAATTAGTAGGGGATTAAGATAAGACAGTTCCGCAGACAAAAGGGATGTCAATCATTCTCCCTGGATAGCATCTGAAGCTAACATTTTCAAAAAAGAGGAAGTTTTTATTATTATTTTCTTTACTGTCTCAACTTGGAAACTTTAAAAAAAAAAATAATAATTTTGCGGTTAAACAGTTAATCGTGTAAACTTCTCAACCCTAGAAGATTCTACAACTTCTTCACCCACAATCAAGTTAATTCTTTTACATCAATAATTCTTGAATATTTATGTCTTGCACCCTTCCCAGGTGAGGTAGCATGGAAGATGTATGATGGATACGGCTTCCCAGTCGATTTGACGTCCATGGTGGCTGAGGAAAAAGGGATCGAGGTTGACATAGAGGGATACGAAGCGGCGAGACAGAAAGCGTACCAGGTATGTCAGTGAAGTAATTATCGGCTTTGGTTAAAGGAGCATTACAGAATTGGTAAGAAAAAAATTGTCAAATATACTTTTTGATCACAGATTTACATAAAACTTACACTGTCTAATGATGATGACAGTAGAAAACATCCCTTGAAATATTTCTGTCTGAAATGCCATATTTGCTGAGAAATGAATAAACTAATTTTCCGAATGGAGTTAATCACTCAGTGAGCGTTTTATTCATTTGTTGAATCTATATGATTTCATGCAAATGGGTAATCGGTTTTTCACTATTTTCTCGTGACCCAGATGGCCGATCGATCTCAAACTTCTTCAGGTTTGTCAGTTTATGTATATGGTGGATTACATAAAGTGCTTACACTGCCAGCATCTGTTTTGTTAGCAAAAACCAATTCTGTAATGTTCCTTTAATAATGTAATAATTGTATCGGGGATAAAGAATAACAACTTTTGTTTTTTAGATTAAACAAACGGTTTTAAAATAGAGGTCGCTGCAACGCAGTGTGTCGCTGATGTGTGTTTTTTGTTATAGTCGAAGATTGACCTTGAGTTGGGCCAAAACGCCCAAACCAGCCCAAGTCCAAACAATGGACCTATGACCCTTGACGACAGAGAAGAGATTTTAGGCGGGAGAAGTTTTAGTTGTCCTCCTGGTGGTTCGGAGCCACAACTACCTTCCTTGGAGGATATTATGTTTACGGACAGCTATAAAGAGGCATCGGACAAGGCGGCTTACATACTAGAGGTGATTATTAGTTACCCTCTTTCATCCACATAAAAGGTTTATTTATTTATTTTTTATTTATTTATTTTTATTATTTTTTTATTTATTTATTTTTTTAATTTCAGATTTCAAATCCTGACTTCGGTCAATATTTGCGCACAGTAACTTTCTGTGAGATTTTATACCCCAAATTTTAAATATGTATGGCCTATATTAGGACTAAACCATTTGAAAAACCGGGGGAGGGGGTGGGGGTGTCAATAGCCATGGGATCCCAACCAAGGATCGGAAGATATTGGCCTACAATAATTTAACCCCATTTTCGTCCTGGAATTTCCAAACATACCTTGGTGTTTCCTGATTGTGATGAATTTTTCTGAAGTGTGGCCCCGAAGTTTCTTAAAGAAAAGGATCAAAGGTCTGGATTTGGTAACTTCCCCTTATTTAAATACAATTATTTGCGACCTATTAGTGACCTCCTTCCCTCCTCCCCCAACAAAAAAAATGCACCCCAAAAGACCAAGGTAGTCATCTTGTTGTACGATTTCTGTATGAAGAGGTTACTCAGCCTAGAAACCATCTTGTTTCAGTGGTATTATTTGGCAGTAAAGCTGGTCTAGGAGATGTTTTCAAAGCCAATCTTTGTCACTGTATCTCAATATTATCTTGCTTTTTTTTCCCCCAGAGATTTTCTCCAACTGCAGACCAGATCACTCAGGTGTCCAATCTCACCAAAGGACAGGATAAAAACATCTACTGGCATGAGTACAGGGAGGGTCGTCTGACAGCGAGCCAATTCGGGAAAGTCCTCCACCAAATTCACATCAACAGCTACCCACCATCTCTTTACAAAAGCCTCTTAGGGGAGTACAGTCCGGAAGCGTCGGAGAGTGTTCAGTTTGGTTGCAACCATGAGGGCGATGCTGTCAAACAGTGGGAGGAACTGACAGGGCGTGAGTCACTGGGGTGTGGTCTGTACCTCCATGGGAGTGGTGTGCTGGGCGCGACACCGGATCGACTCATCGGGGACGCCGAGCTACTGGAAGTGAAGTGTCTGTTCTCCATCGACAAGAAGAACTCGCCCACTGGGATCACTGATGCCATCGGCAAAGTCAGGGGCTTCCCCTTGATAGTCGGCGACAGTGGACTGCTGGAGCTGGAGGCTAGGCACAGCTACTACCACCAGGTTCAGGGACAGTTGCACCTGAGCGACAGGAAGGAGTGTACAGTGGTGTTTTGGACAACAATGCAGATAGTCTCCGCTCAAGTCACTCGCTGTGAGAAGTGGGGACAGGAGAATATTCCGAAGTTGTTGACATTCTATAAAGAGAGACTACTTCCAGTTATCATCGCAAAGGGAGTTTGAATACTTGACCGCTTTTGATGGTTTAAATTACCATCTTACTTGTATTTTCAGGATTGTATTCAGGAATATGAAATCAGGCAGAAACACAGTCAACAAATGTACTCTTTGCTAATCTGTTATACAGAGAGTGCCATGCAGGGAGTGGAATATACTGTACAATAGAGTCATGAATTTGGGGCCAAATTTCAGTTGAGCTGCTGTCTACCGTTCGACTTTCTTAACAGTACTAACAACTTTTTTATATTTTTGCAGGCACTGTTATATTGTTCACTTCGGTACTCTGGTATAAGGATTGAAATAAACAGGCTGTATGAGCCCTGATGACAAACTTATTCCATGTGTCCAAGTGCTTCATTTATGACCCCAGACTCATAGGAGAGTTTGTGCTGTTAAAGAAATTGAAGCCTTCATTGACAGATTCATTGTCAGATTCATTGTCTACCGTGTTTATGTACTGATCCCTCAAACACAACTTTGTACAGCTGCGGAGCACTCGGATTTGTTCAGCACGGATAAAGGTTTAAACTTTGACCCTAAGCCTATAGTTGGTAATTCATCCGCCTATTGTCGGTCACCGATCGGTTTGTCACGCGACTACACGTTACGGTGTCATGGTCGCCGAAGAAGTAGGCCACAATCGGGATAAAGTTATATCCAGTTTTGGATAGGTGCACAGCCACAATCATGGGTACACTTTTTGTTACAAAGACACCAAATGAACAACACATAAGTAGTGAGTAACTCTTTGCAGATCTTGTATTCGATAAACTCAAGTACTTTCTACTCTTCATTCACACAGTGCTGGTTAATTAATTTTACAAACAACATTGAAATAACTGTTATATCACTGGTTTTCAAAGTGTTGTTCATAACATGGACACAAAAAAATGTGTACCAATGATTGTGGCTGTGCACATAGGCATTTAGACGTGCAACTTTTCTGCCAATCAGCTCGTTTTGGGTTCCTCAGCTGGAACAATCAAAATTGAAAAACTCTACAAAGTCTTGCTGTGCCTGGCCCTTTTTTTTCTCTCCTTTTGACAAACTGCAGTTGCATACCTGGAGCATCTTTTAGCCTCCCGCCACCATCCGTTTCCTTCCTCTGTTCTCGGTCCAGAGAATCTTCCACACAGTTTGCTGATTTTTGTTTTCTCTTTCTTTAAGGTTACATCTCAAGGAGGAATAAAGAACCACACCAGTCTACCGAGAATCCGACTGGACGCTACAGATCTTAGCATCTTACAGAAGAGACGGATTCCTGTCACTGATGATGCCTTCAAGTATGACTACTCCTACATAGATGTTGGAAAATACGGTATGCGGTCAAAACGTGCCAGCCCTTTGTTTCTTGTTCCTATAGTCCTTTGTTTGTTCCTATGGCCCTTTTTTTCATATGGCCCTTTGTTACTTATTCCTTTAGCCCTTTGTTTGTTCCTCTGGCCCTTTGTTTGTTGTTCCTATGGCCCTTGTTGGTTGTTCCTCTGGCCCTTGTTTGTTCATATGGCCCTTTGTTACTTATTCCTTTAGCCCTTTGTTTGTTCCTCTGGCCCTTTGTTTGTTGTTCCTATGGCCCTTTGTTGGTTGTTCCTCTGGCCCTTTGTTTGTTCATATGGCCCTTTGTATGTTTGTTCCTCTGGCCCTTTGTTTTAGAAAGGTTTTTTTATTTTGGGTTGAACATACAAAAATTGACTAAAAAGGGGATTTGAACCACTGACTTCCTGATTAACGTGCCAGCGCTAAACCAACTGAGCTATCTAGCCCTAATATTGGTGGTCTCCCTATTTTGTCAATATCTTTTTTCAGAAGACAGTCTGACTGGCACCCCAATAAAGTTATTGACAAAACGGGGAGACCGCTAACATTAGGGCAAAATAGCTCGGTTGGTAGAGTGCCGGCACGTTAATCCGGAGGTTTGCAGGTTCAAATCCTGCTCTAGTAAATGCGTCTTTGTTCAATCCAAAATTACTTAAAATTTAACCAAGCAGCCAGTTTTCCCCGTGGTTTGTTACAAAAGCTTTTGTCTTTTTGTTTGTTTGTAGTTTTCTCACCAATTAGAGCTACTGTGTTGGCGCTGAAAACTGACAAAGGATTCACCAATGCAGTCAGCAGCGGAGAAGAGTGCGGCATCATTTTGGACTCTACCAATTTTTATGCGGAGCAGGGGGGTCAGGAGTGGGATGAGGGACAATTAAACTCGGTAGTTAGTGAGGTAAGAAATGTTAATACCTCATGCCTATTTACGAGGTATGTGTTGTTTCGTCAATGTTTTTTCTTCTTTAAACCGACAGTTTTTAAATAAATGCAGCAGTGTGGTCACTACTCTCACATTTGTAACAGCTGCATATATGGATTGTTATATCTGGGCATTCAGATTGGCTCGTGGTTTCTTCCATACCTGTCACTTCTCTGGACCCTGGTTGGAATCTTAGATGCCTCACACAGGCATAGTGTTCGTCCTACTTTAGTCTGATTTTCGATCTGTTTGCACCAAGCCAGTTCCATCTTCTTCTTTTGACCTACGCACTGATTCTTTGCACTTGTGTTGAATTATTGTGTTTTTTAATTGAGATGATGTTTTGCCAAAATATCTTCATACCCTCTTTAAGCATTGGAATTGAAATGAATCCAGTTTTGTATCGTTCTGTTTGTTCATTTTTTCCAGGTCTCACAGCCATAGAGGAGTACTGGTCTTACAATTGATCTGTAGAGCTTTCTTTTTGTTTCCCTTCCAATTTGTTCACTGTGTTCCATTACTGTAATGAAGTTTTTTTGTTGTACCACTATTGTTCCCAGACTGTTTTACCTTTCCAGCCTCGGTTAGTGTAAAATTGATAAGAGTAGGACAAAAACAAAGATGGCTGACCATGATGAAGTCCGGAGTGACCTTTCAGACAAATATTGTGTTGTGTTGTCATCTAGGCTTTGAGAAAGACTCCACCAGGAGCGAAACAAGAACTATTACTTCCTTTTTTTTGAAAAATTGTCAACAGGTCATTTTGGTTGGTAAGCAGTTTGCCATAGCTAATTCTTTCATTAGATTTCAGGCTTTGCAGGGTGGAGGAAGTAAGAGTTGAGAAGCTTTGTCGATTAACAACAATGTGATTAAAATATTTTCTGGGGATGTGTTTGTTCTTAGAACTTTTTTGGTTGTGAGCTATTTCTGTTTTTCAAAACATTTTCAAATATTTTTTATTTGTTCTCAGGAGGTAGCTTTCAAGTAGAGAATGTGCAAGCATACAGCGGCTACATACTCCATGTCGGCACTGTTGTGGAAACTATCAAACGTGGAGACAACTTAATACTCTATCTCAACAAGGTCAGCCAAGAAAAATTTGTAAATTTTTCACAACATTTCACTTTAACCCTCCTACTGTCAGTGATTCTTGGCAACATTTTCCAGTGAGTTGACCAACCATTTGAAACCATTCTACTGCCAAGTTGTTTACGGTGGCACAACTGTGCACAGAACTAACTGTGTACTTATGCATTCCCTCATGGTATCATATTGCAGGCTGGCATAGTTTATCTATCATTCAAAACCACAGTGAATTGTATTGAATGGTCAGACAGCAAGAGGGTTAATAAAGTATGCATTTTTTTCTCCATTTCCAAACTACTTCATTAATGTTCGTGTTTTTCTCTTCTTAGGTGCGCAGACAGAAGATTATGCGTAATCATACTGCCACTCACATCTTGAACTTTGCCCTCCGAGAGGTCATGGGAGAAGCTGATCAGAGGGGGTCACTGGTTTCTCAAGATCGCCTGCGCTTTGACTTTACCGAGAAGGTATGAAATTTAATCAGAGCGGTCCGGATGTAGACAGGGTTTAAGATACAACAAGGGATTGAAAAGAAGCCAAAACATTGATAAAAGCGGAAGAGGAAGTAATCCGCTACTTCTAGTGAAATAAAATTGAAAGTATTTCTTTGTGTCAAGTAGTAAACCACAAGGAAAACTGACTAGGTAAATTTAAATAACTTTTGGGGTTGAACAAAGAAAAAATTTACTAGGGCAGGAGTTGAACCAACGACCTCCGTGTTAACGTGCCGGCGCTCTACCAATTGAGCTATATCTAGACCTGTACTATTTCTTTGTTTTCTCGTCAGAGTGCACTGAACCAAAATCAACTGCAGCAAGTCACCACAATCGCAAACGAGATCATCAACATGAAGTATCCCGTCTATAGGGGGCAGGCCTCGTTGGCAACGGTGAAAGCTACGGACGGAGTGAGGGCAATCTTTGAAGAGGCTTACGGTGATCACGTGACAGTGGTGTCGGTGGGTGTTCCCGTGCCAGAGGCACTGGAGGAATCGGCAGCAGTGCAATACCCTGTGGAGCTCTGTGGAGGAATGTAAGTCTGAATTGAACTTTTTTGATCAAACCTCCAAAATAAATAGGCTAAGAGCCATTCTTGATCAATTGAAAACAATATATATGTTAACATCCAGCTCTGACAAGTTGTTATTTGAATTTTTTACCAGGCATTGATTATTCAGGATTTTTCAAGTTTTCTGAATTTTTCTCAAAATCTCCTTGAGCATTCATACTTTCTTGAAAGAAGTAACAGTCACCAAAGGGAGAAAGAAATACTCCAGATTGTGTCCAAACCAGTAGTTTTGTATTTCTGGTGAGGCACAGAGTCTGTAAACCTCCTGAATTGTAACATTTAGAAGTTTCCAGATCTAGAATAATGGGGAATCCAGACCCGCAATCCCTTTTCAGGAATTTTCACATTTGTCAAGTCTCATCCCATCACAAGTAGGCTTTCAGATAATTTTTTTGGTTCAGGTTATTAACAAAGTGTGACCCTAACTTTAAAGGAACATTACAGAAAATTTGTAAGAAAAAAACTTGTAAAAATATATTTTGATCACAGATTTACATAAAACTTACAGGTCTAATGATGATGATAGTAGAAAACATCCCTTGAAATATTTCTGTCTGAAATGCCATATTTCATGAGAAATTAATAAACCAATTTTCCGATGGAGTTTATCGCTCGGTGAGCGTTTTATTCATTTGTTGAATCAATATGATTTCATGCAAAATGTGTAATCGGTTTTTCACTATTTTCTGTGACCCAGATGGCCGATCGATCTCAAACTTCTACAGGTTCTGTCAGTTTATGTATATGGTGGATTACATAAAGTGCTTACACTGCCAGCAACTGTTTTGTTAGCAAAACCCAATTCTGTAATGTTCCTTTAAGTATACCTAATCACGGGTGTAGGATCTGAAGTGGGAAAACTATCCTGAACCCAGGTTTGCTTATATGTAGTCCTGAAAAGAAAAGATCAGCTCGCTCTGACCATCTTCAGAAGATGGTTTTGGTTTGGCTGAGCAGAATTGAATCCATCAAAGAGTTGAATCCATCAAACTCTGGCAAAGCTAGGGGAAGGTCTTTCATTTTGAGATAGATAGAGTTGAGTAATACACCTCTAGTAATACCGAGGGGATAGTTTTCGATCTCAGATTTCCGCCATTTTTGTGCTTTCCCCTAAAACTTGGTAAAATCATCAATGTGCACAGCCAACAATCATGGCTACATATTTTTTTGTGTCCATGTTTATGAACAGCAGTTTGAAACCAATGATGTAACAGTTATTTCAGTGTTGTTTGTAAATTCATTAACCAGTGCTGTGTGAATGAAGAGAAGAAAGTACTTGAGTTTGTCAAACACAAGATTTGCAAAGAGTTACTCAATATTTATGTGTTGTTCATTTGGTGTCTTTGTAACAAAGAGTGTACCCATGATTGTGGCTGTGCACCAATGCATTTAACTTGATAAGCAATGTTATTGACGTGGATGTATTTGTGTTTGTTTTCAACTGTTGCATCTTTTGTGTAGACATGTGTGCAATACTGGCCATATCAAGAAACTGCTCATCACGTCTCAGCGTCAGGTCAGCGCTGGAATCCGTAGAGTTACTGCCATCACGGGAAATGACGCCATGTCTGCCGACTACGTCGCTAATACTCTACAACAACAGATAACAGAACTAAGCAACCAGGTCAGTCATGATAACGGCTTTGCTGAAGTAGCTCTTCCCGTGGAGACAGTTTTTGTGTTGGCAATAGACCTCTTGCATATATGTCACCGCAAGCTCAAACAGCGCCCTCACTGAGGTCAATGATGACCTATCGTTGGCTGAGAGTTTAGCGTAGTACGTACACGTGGGCACGCTTCAGCGATGGCGGCCAATGCAAGGGGTCCACTTCATGGGGGTGGGTCTGTACGATAATTTCAGTTCTTTCCGGAGTGTCACACCCAGAGTCGTTCCCCGACTTTGTCGTCGGTTCAAATCCCGCTCTAGTAAATTTGTCTTTGTTCCAGCCCAAATTATTCAAATTAGTTGCTTATCTTCACCCAGGAGTAAATGAGTGCCTGTGAGGTTACAGATGGTTCATGCGACTGACTAAGCTTGGTGCGCTACATACTTGGCAGCACAGGCTGTAAACTCCCTCAGTGAGCTGGGATGGTTTAATAGAAGAAAATATATCGCAAAATGACTAGAGTAATAATGTTCATACACCGTGAGCGTCAAAACTGGCCGATATTGATGCTATAATTTTCTATTATTATTATTATTATTAAATACAAACTTTTGTACCAAATGGTACTTTGTAAGTCTAAAGGAGAAATTTGAAAAGATAACACGACTCTTAAACACTCTTCTCCACAGTTGGAGTCCTTGTTACGCAGCAACGCTTCCATGGACTTGTCGTTCTTCAAAAACTCTATTGAATCCTTTGCCAAGATGTTAGATTCCTCCAGACTAGAAATATGGAGGAGAGAGAAGGTCAGCCAAGAAATTCAGTCGATTCGGGAAAGGGTCAAGAAGGCTGAACAGAGCAGAGAGAGGTCAAAGATCAAAGCGGTAAATATAAACAACTAAGAACCTATTGACCTACTTCACCCAGAGTCATCACTACAGTAAATCTCGGTTGCACCATTTTGGGAGTCGGTTTCCCTTTGTGTTACTGTGTAGTGAGCATTTTAGGGGACGCTCTCTCGCCATGCACGCTCACCATACCTTTACATGCAATTTGACTCCAAATAATGGCAGACCATTGGCCGACAGTAGCCGCATGTGACATCACTGCCAGCAACGCAGCAACGCTTCCATGGAGCGTGCATGGCGAGAGAGCGTCCCCTAAAATGCTCACTACACAGTAACACAAAGGGAAACCGACTCCCAAAATGGTGCAACCGAGATTTACTGTAGTGATGACTCTGGGTGAAGTAGGTCAATAGGTTCTTAGCCGACAGTAGCCGCATGTGACATCACTGCCAGGGGTCTGTACGTGTTCAGGTCTGGTTTTTCTCTAATGAATTTGCTGGCTCTGATGAGAGCTGCTAGTTTGTGAGCAATACTTCCACATTGCTAAAACAAATTGTACGTTCATCGTTAGAAGTCAACAATCCAACCTTGCAAACTTTGCATAGTTCAGAGGCATGATAGTGGTTTGTAGAAACCTTTTGTCAGAATCTATGGAGGGTTATGAAGGCTTGTGGTGGCTCAGTTGAAGTGATTCGCTTACAGTCCTTCCATTTTACCCCCTTGATCCTAAAAGTTTATGAGTTACGCATTTCAAATTTTGTTGTCCAAAAAACACCGTTACTATAGATTATGTATTTAGTTGTTAGCATTTTCAGATGTAAAAATTTGACCTACTGATACATTTATGGTACTGCAGGATTTTTTTCTTCTTGAATTTTGTTGTAACATCATTGAAATGAGATTATATTTAAAACATGACTAAATTTTTCCTCCTGGTTGGATAGCCTTTTAACTTATGCATTTTAACCCCAACTGCTGCAAATCTTCCAAAATACGATTCAGGGCATTTTCTGATTCTGTAGGTTGGGGCTAACGAGGGCTACAATGTGGTGTGGTTTGTTTTAGATAAAAACTCTACTTGTGGGTTTTGTTCCTTAATGTTTTTAACAAGAAAGATTGAAGAAAAGGAACAGTAGAAAACCCAATGAGAAAAGCCCACCCTATCACTCTTTTAAAGATGAGTGTACTACAGGCCTAAAATAAGAATTACTGAATAATAATAACTAGTTTTTATATTTATAGTGCTTAATGTAGGGGCGTCTCAAAGCGCTTACTATTATTTTTTGTAAGACAGATTTTTGAAGTTTTTGAGTTATGAGACCCATTTATGTAGCACTTCATAAGAGTTTAAAAGGTGCTGCCAGAAAGACTGGTAAACCCCCCTTTTCTTAGCGATAAGTTTAATTGTTTATTTGAAATGTGTATAACACAACACATGGGACCTATGGCTTCATGTACTAGCTGAAGGATGAAGCATTTATGGTTAAGGACACAAGTGTCAAGACATAACATAACATAACAACAATATTTATATAGCGCTTAATACAGGCGTTTCTAAGCGCTGATATATATTTTTTCTGCCAGGTATGTGGAGCTACGTTTTTGAAGTATGAGGCCTAATCATTTATAGCACCATGTAATGGTTTACAAGGTGCTGTGGCGCAATATGCTGCCAATCAAACCAGGGGCGAACCCGTTCTCTTTTCGATAAGTGTACTGGGTTCTTTTACGTGCATTACACAACACACGGGACCTAAGGCTTAACGTCCCATCTGAAGGACGCAGCAATAATGGTTAAGTGTCTTGCTGTAGGACACAATTGTCACGACCAGGACTCGAACCCACACTCTGTTGATCAGAAACACCAGAGCTTGAGTCTAGTGTGCTTGACCGCTTGGCTACAAACACACCACTACTTAACATTGGACCAGGCATACCAATCTTATCTAACGTTTGGGTATTGCAAGGTGCCATAGAGTGACAGGTTTTTGGAGGTTAGGGGAGGGTCTCTAGCCAGTCAGGTAGTTATTTGATATTATTTGTTTTATTTCAGATCGTAACACAACTGTACATGGAATTTAAAGAAGGGCCGCCTGCAGACGAGAGTGAACCTTTCCTGGTTAAGAAGGTTGCAAATGAATCCAACTCAAAGGTAGGACTACTAACAACTTCCACTCTATACTTCATCCACTCCTCACCCCAAACATCCATCCCTTCAGTTTGATGCAAGCAATATTCTACAGTGTTCCCCAGCCAACAGGGCCCAATTTCATAGAGCTGCTTAAGCAGAAAAGAAACTGCTGAACAATTTTCTGCTAAGCAGAAAAGAGCAGGATACCAGTCACAAATTGTACATGAGACATGGTATTTTGGCCGGTAACCTTATACTGGTAAGCATAATTTTGTTGTGCTTAGCTACTTTTGGGGCTTAAGCAGCTCTACGAAATTGGGCTCAGAGCACAATATTAAGTCAGGTTTGTAGTTTTAATGTCCACTGTTTTTTGTATAGACCAATCTTGTTTAACCTGTACGTGCAAGTGCTGTGGCCACCATTGCTGTTAGTCTGGCAGTGGAAGGTTTTGTCACAAATACATAGAAAAACTGTCGCTTGCTTATCTTTCTATGAGAATTAGGTATCTTTCTCAATGATATACATAATATACTTATGGCAGGACAGCATGACAAAATGATGAAGAATATACTTACTGAATATTTGAAACTAAACAGAAAGTGAATACTGAAATTCTGTCCAAAAAAAAACCTTGCTAATGTAACACATTTTATACCAGACAGTGCAGTTTCCTTGTCTATCACCATTTTTAGTATTCAGTTTCTGTTTAGTTGCAAATATTTATGGTCAGTGCTCTACACGTCCTTATTTACATGCTGTCCTGTCAGGGAAATTCTATAAATCGTTGAGCAACAACACCTTATTGGTATACAAAGTTTGAAAAGACAACGGTTTTTTCCATGTCTTTGTGTACTAGCAGTGGCAGTGCGCGGGCTGGCAGCATCATGGACTGGTCTTTAGCATGTGGCATTCTGATGGATTCAAGAAGGTTTAAAGACTGAGATGAGCATCTCATCCTTTCTTGATTGATTAAGGGGGACATCAAATAAATCATAATTTGGTGTAAATTTTAACCATCCTGATCAATTTTTTTTTGCGTAAAAGAGAAAAATTACAGTCCTTCAAGCGGAAGTACCGAATGTTGCTGAATGTTGAGTCATAGTTGTGAACATCCGAACTATGGAAGTCTGAATAATTTTTATGTTACTTGACGTGTTGGCATTTGTGACCATCAGAGACACATTTCACCGTAACAAGCCAAGGAAGACTTTCAGAAAGTAATAGCTCTGTTATTTTTGGTCATTGTAGCGTGTTGTGATTGCCCATATGTTCATTTCTATAAATTTGACCTTTTTCCCAAACGCATATTTTGTTAATGTGGTTGCATTTTTGGGGGTATATTTATGGCTTGTTTCAAATTCACAAACCATACATACGTACATGGATTGATATTGCCTAAAGGTCAAGGTAAAGAGAAAATAATGATTTTTACAACAGTCGCCCCAGCCCCCCCCCCCCCCCCCCCCACCAAGTGTCTGATGGATTGACAGACATAGCTTCATATTACCTTGCAGGAAAATACTTCACTTTGCTAAGCGCCTCGGAATAGGCAACTAGAGCGAGGGCGCTCTACAAATGCCTGATGATTATGATTATTATGATTATGGATTGACGGACGATTGAAAGACTGGCCAGATGAGAATCACATTCTGGAAAAAAATGTATTCATGCAAAAACCTACCACAGAAAAATAAACATTTGGAAATGGTCTGTCTTCACACCACCCTCTTCTTCCTTATTTAAAGGCATTACACAAACACAAACCCATAAAATGGTTGAAACCACAATGAAACCTTGACCTAATACTAAGAATGTCTGACGTTTTGTTGTGACTTGATGTGTCGGAATTTGTGACCATCAGAGACACATTTCACCATAACAAGTCAAGGCAAACATTCAGAAGATAATATATCTCTGTTATTTTGTGGTCACTGCAGCGTGATGTAAGGGGTCAGACACTTTTGGGGATGGGGTGACTGTTGTAAAAAGTTATTATTTTCATCACCTTGAAGGAACCTTTCCCCAAGGAGATATTTGAAATACTTATGTGCCCCCTCCCCAATAAACAACAACAAACAAACAAACAAACAAACAAACAACAATAACCTTGCTTACGCAATTTGACAAGTATCTAACTACTAACATCATCATCCCCTCCAACCCCTAACATCCCCTCCTCAAAAAAAAATAAACTAATAATAAAAACAATAATAACAACAATGAGAGTGACATTGCAAAAATTGACCCAAAAAGAATTCGGGTCAAATGCTTACTTACGTCAGACCTCTTCCGAAGAAAACATTTACAAAACTAAATTCGCTCCCCTGGGAACAACAACAACAAAAAAAACAAACGTTTGCAGTCGAGACAAGAAAAATTAGGACAAATGTGTATCCAGAGGAGACCTTGGCCTGGTGTGCCCTCTGACTATTAACCCCGACTCTCTCTCGAGCGTGACCTTGTCGGCTCTCGTTGAATACCACTCTCTTCAGCTGCTAAACATCTTCAATCAAGACTGTCGATTTAGCTGGAGAAAAAAAAGGGGGCGAACTCTCCGTGATTTCCTGACCTGGTTTTGATTCGATTCCAATCTGTTAGGCCTGGCAAAGAACGATTTGAGGATGCTATCACTGAGGAAACCAGATGCACATCAAATTAAACATGTGTGTGTACTCGCGCTAAATCCCCGACAAGACATGAAGTGTTGCCACGGTGTTTTTTTCTGACATACTTGACCTTCTTTTTTGTTTGGATTAAATTTTTTTTCACAGGTTGTGAGGTTTGTTTCTCTCTGAAAACTTGATGACAAGGAATGAGTTTTCTCTTGGGGGAAAAACAAAAAACAATGATGTGTTTTTATACCTTAAACAATTGATTCATTCGTCAGATGTCAAAAAGATGCAATGTATAAGAAAAAGGGGGTTTGGTCACGTATCGGCTGCAGATCGTCTCTGTTGCTTGGAAACGTTTTAAATTGTTTTTATTTATTTAAAATGTTTCTGGTAATGAAATCAAGGAATCCCCATAAGTTACTAGCACTGTAACCCGTAGGCCTGAAGATACATGTGTAGAGAAGATGACGAAAAGTTCAGTGTTGGATGTGGGAGGGAAAACTCCAATGAAGGGATAACCCACATAGTCAGGCAGGGACTGAAACCCCACTCCACATGCCAGTCTCTGTCCAGGGTGGGATTCGAACCAGGGTTTACATAGGTGACAGGCAGGGCGAGCTACTACCAAGCCCCCCCCCCCATCCCTTGAGCACCCGATTAGTCTAAATCAATTTATCCAAACTACTTCAATCCCCAGGTGCTGTTTGAGATTGCCAAGGGTCTGAACAAGCTGTTACCAGAAACACCCATGATGCTTATCAGCGGTGAGAAGGACGACGTCAACTTCGTCTGCATGGTTCCCTCGGTGAGTCAGTCCACTGCTATAAAGTTTGCATTCAGATTTTAATTTGCGGACTTCTTCAAGTTAAGTGCAAAATAAAACACTCATACAGAATAGCAGGGTTTTTTTTCAGGGTGTGCCATTTTCCAGTCCCCCCAAAAGTTTGCCTTTCCTTTTTAATTCTTCTCACAAAAAAAATAGCAGGCTGGGAAAGGGGCTTAAGCGCCCCCCCCCCCTCTTTTGGTGGTCCTCTCTGCTTACCACAAAACTCTCTGCTTATGGCCCCCTGTGAAGCTTGTAATTGTAGGCAGTAAGCAAAGAATTGTGTTGTAAGCAGTGGCATGACAGTGGGACTTACTTAATCTCTGTGAAACTAGACGCTTAGATAATGTCAAAATGGCACCATCAAGCAACATACAGAGACATCGTGTGATATCCATGCCCAGGCCGTCACCTGCAATAAATCTGTAACACACTTCCAAAAAGCTGTTGTCACATCCTACCTCTTAAACGGACACTTCTTGAGTTAGACCGAAGATAAACATCTCACATGCACACGTAAAAGTGCACACATGTAAAATGTAGGACGCAAAGCAATTTAAAAACGTAACAAGAAACACATACAGCCAAAGCAGAGGAAAGCAATTGCAGGGCATCCTATTAGAAGCGTATTAGTCATTGACAGATACTTTGACTCGAGTTGTTCTTTTTCCAAGAATGACTAAGGAGCTTTGGATTTAGCACGTGATTGTGCAAAGCAAAGTTATTATAGAGCAGCACTAATTTACAAACCAAAAACTTCAAAAGAAACACTTCCTCTGAATAAGTTACAACTCAGCCCCCCCTCCTTTCTTCCGCCTACCCCACCCCCTCCAACTTGAGTTTGAGTCCTTGTGAAGCTTGATTGTCTTTGTAACATACCAAGCCAATCAACTGATTTACACTAAAATCAACCTCAAACTAATTTGAATCATAATGAATCATCTATAACAAGCCAGCCCAATTATTTCTTCCTGATGGAGAGATTTGATTTACTTAAAAAAAAAAAATTGTTTACTCTAATATTCACAGTGATCGTGTTTTCTGTTTTTTGTAAACGTCTTCCAGGGTACCACAGAGCAGGGGCTGAAGGCTGATGCATGGATCGATTCAGCCACCAAATCGGTTAAGGGCAGAGGTGGAGGTAATGCTTCTTTTGCGAGGTCACAGGGCAAAGGTCGCCACCGGGTCGATCAATGTCTCGCTGCAGCTAGAGAGTATGTGATGACGGTAGTGCACAGAGAATGAAGTCAAAAAATATCACACAAATTTTGCTCTTCAAGTTTGTAAGTCTGTATAAAATGGACACTCTTTGGTTTTTTTTCAGTATCTGTGTAGAAGTTATGTAATTATGATGTGTGAAGAAATAATATGCAATTAATCATAAATATTGAATACTGAGAGAACATTATCACAATGATGCTGCTTGAGATTTGGAGCGGAAGTTTTGAGACAAAAACCATGCCTTTTGAAAAGAACCACATCTCATAAAGTTAGTCAAAAGTTTAAAACCACAAATGGATTCGGGTTTTTTTTTTTAAGGATTTTTTGGTTTTCCCTGGTCTGGGAATTGCCAGATGGAGTCTGTATTGGTTTTTTTCGGAGTTTTTGGGAAAGGATACCGCGGAGTTCCTCTGGTCTCAAACTGGCTTATTCACTCCGAGTTTGGGACGGATGAAAGAATACCCCGATTCCTTGACCAGAATGAACTCCCGTTATGGTTGGGCATCAGTGGTAATACAGACAAACCCAAAACCAAACTCGAGGTTGTGGTAATAAACAAGGTTGTCATCTGGCTACCCGCAACAAAAAAATAATAATCTGTCTTGCAAATTTGCCCCCCAGATTTTTTCCCCATAACTTTTTATTGGTTTTCTTGCCCAAATCGGATTGTTTCTAATCCTATATTTTTTTTTTACAGAGGAAAGTTTTTTTTAATTTTGTATTCTGGCGTTTTCTACATCTTAGCTAATGTTAAGACCGAATAACATTAATTATCCAAAAATGAAAATTAATCATTTAAATTAAAAGGAAATATAATGAGATCAAATCTCCAGGGAACCCACCTTGCCAATTAATTGGAACACCTGAGCACAAGTGAATGATACATTACAGGGGAAATTACATCATTGGTGATTGTTGTATTTTTCGAGCAAATGTGGATTTTTGGGGGTGGATTTAATGTGAAATATCGTTCCACCGACCTGTTTACAATCATTTGTGCGTCCGTGACTGCCGGGTAAAACGAGAGCAAATGATGACGATAATAAGCTGTCAGACAGACCTTGTTGTGTAACAAACACACGTCCAAACGATGGTCGGCCGACCATCGCTCCAAAATGATACAAAAGTGCATTTTTTGTTCTTCTTTCAAATGGAATAACACCTTATTACTAAACGATTTTAATGGATACTTGGGAATGATATGTACTTTCGGTCAAGTAAGTTGTTTTGTAGTAACTTGGAAATACTTTTTTTCCCCCGTTGTCTGCAAATGATGTAATCTACCTGAAAGTTGACCTCTTCGGTATTGAGAAAGTTACTATTATTTTTTAAAAAGACAAGTAGGAGAATGGCTTAATAAATCAGTCTTTATAAATCAGTACTGTATATATTGAAGTCGAATTTATGGTGTGTTTGTTGTTTTTTTGAGAGAGGTAAGATTGAAAACTGCTTGTCTCGTTCAGACATGTTGATGTGGAAAAGGTACATTTTCGAATGTTTTTTTTTAAATATAAATTCTTTTCATTTGGGAACTTTACTTTTGAAGTGTCAAAATTGATAAGAAATTAGGTAGATGGCGAAAGCATGGCCCTTTTATCCCCATCGTTTAAAGACACTGGACACTATTGGTAAGTGTCAAAGACCGGTCTTCTCACTTGGTGTATCTCAACATATGGATAAATAACAAACCTGTAAAAACTTGAGCTCAATTGGTCGTCGAACTTGCGAGATAACTATAAAAGAAAAAACACCCTTGTCACACGAAGTTGTGTGCTTTCAGATGGTTGATTTCGAGACCTCAAATTCTAATTCTGAGGTCTCGAAATCAAATTCGTGGAAAATTACTTCTTTCTCGAAAAATATGTCACTTCAGAGGGAGCCGTTTCTCACAATGTTTTATACTGTCAGCCTCTCCCCATTACTCGTTACCAAGTAAGGTTTTATGCTAATAATTATTTTGAGTAATTACCAATAGTGTCCACTGCCTTTAAGCATAAAAGCACGTGGCCAACATTGGTAAATATCAAAGACCAATAATTCGCACTTTGTGAGACCCAACTTATACATGAAATTACAAACCAGGTGAAAGTTTATGCTCAATGGATCACCGGAGTCACGAGAAAACAGTGGGTAAACCCCATCACTGTTTTCATTGCTTTCAACATTGGATCAGACTCGCCAGATCAAAATTTAATTGTTTCACTCATTACTCGAAAAAAAAATTCAACAAAATACTTTAAGGGAGGTTTTCTATCGACCTTTTTTTATACCATGTAAGTTATGTGCAAATCTGTGGACATTCATATTTTCAATCTTACTAATGTTGTGCACACCACTTATTCATCCGAAGGTAGGGTACCAGACAGGGATGACAATTTCTCAATAAACGGATCGCTGACAGTGACAAACTTTTTCTCTCCTTTAAAAAAAATAATAATAATAATAAAAATGAGGGAAGCATTTAAGTGTTGTAAACAAAACTTGTTTTGGTTGTGGCTTAATGATTGGGTGTAACAAAACCAATAACTTACCTAATAATTTACAGTTATGGCCGCCAAAACGAACGCACCACTATCGCGTCATGTTTGGAAATATTTTGGATACCCGCCAGGCACAACCTATAAAATGGTAGATTAATAAACTAATAATTTTTTTCCGCTGGCTTTGATTTCGCTTAAGCCTTTCCGAGGTTTCGTAATTGAAAATTGGAAAAGTTATCATCCTTCGAGTTAATTGTGAATGGTTGTCCTTTAATTGAAGTTGACATGGATATAAATATTGCCCTCGAGAGGAATCCATCCTTGCGTCCGGAAACGGGACAATTCATCGCATAGTTGCCCTTCGCCGTCGCAATTACAGCTAGTCCAACTCTGAAGGCCGATATCAGTCTGACGATGATGTATGGTTGCTGTCAAGCCGGTTGAGCAGGACAACCTTGACGGAGTTACTGTATAATCCGTCCAGCTATCCCACACATTCCCGGGGAATCTCGTTAACAAAGTGTGTTCATCTCGTTTCGGACGCCTAGCTTCGTGCTCACTGGTAATAAGTTGAGAGGAGTTTACACTTTTATGCATCGTGGTCTCTCCCGTACGTGCTCTGTCACCTAAGGTTATCTTGTGCACGGGTTTTTGTAACTTAGCTAAAGTATAACATTATCCATCGTAGTATAACTAGCCCTATATAGGACTCTTCTTCTGTGCTGTAGTGTAATACGAATGTGAAAGGCCACCAGGGCTATAGTATAACCAAACATTTTCAATGGGGTGGGGGTGGGGTGGGGGTGGGTGGGTGGGTGGGGCAAGCGGGGGCAAATTCATACTTTGGGGCTACTTAATGTAGCGAACCATTCATTTGTGCATTGTTCGATCTCATGGGGTGCAATGGGGGCGGGGGCAAGGGTTCTGAGCGGAGGGGGGGGGGGTGAACACTGATACCTAGCCCCGTGGTGCATGAGACACACATGGCAGATGGTTTATTTTAGAGATTGAACACAGTGAGTCCCTGCCCCCACCCCACCCCCCTCTGGTTACGCTGCTGATCAATCGATATATTTTTTTTACTGCGATGACGCCAACATAAATGTTCTCGTCTCTTTCTTTCTAACCATAGGGCTGTGGTATCTAGAAAAAACACTTGAAAAAGCCCAAAACCAGGCCTAGTGAATAAAGTTACTAAACCGAAAGGGCATTCTATGACACATTTAAAACAATACCTATTTTAACGGATGTGTGGTCAGGTGTTTGTGGAAGAAAGTACTCCGAATGCGATTTCTTCAAACTGTAGGCGCATAATGATTGAATGTTTGCCGCTGTATCCGGTGCGGCTGCGCTTCTATTTTGTTTTCTGGTAGAGACATTACCAGTCCGTAAAAGTAATTCACTTTACGGAATGGTTGAGTTGTGTGTGGTGGTGTTGACTATGCAAGCTAAGACGCCATCAACTGAGATGTTTTGTTTTAAGAGAATGCTAGACACTGATTGATTCCATTTTTACGATCCGCCCATTTACTGTCACACTCCAAGCCCTGGATCCCCCCCCCCCCCTTCGTAGCAGGAGACTGCGCCTGTGTGGGTAGACGCACTTATAGCTTCATCAGACATTTTTTTATTTTATGTTGTTACTAATTGTTGTGTGTGATTAATGGCCAGACAAAGAATGAGAATCAAAATAATAAGAAGGAACCCGAGGGCACTTAAAAGCACCGATTCCTGAAACCAACGGGTCAATTATTATTCCACTCTCAATCCTCTTTTCTCATTTCCGCATTTTCGCATTTTTTTTTGAGAAGCTCAAAATGGATGCGTCGTGATGGAGGTCGCTATGTATCATCAGCCGAACTTGCCACAGCAGCCCTTCGGGCAGAAACTAATGTGAAAAGTAAGTTCATTGACCTTAATATTCTGACACGTCCCCGCCATCCACATTTTGTGTAGTGCGTGACCTCGCGTGAATACATGGGATACAATCAATTAACACCATACCAGCATGCACACAGGGCACAGAGGTTCCGGCTGGCACGCCCTCTGTTGACAGTTATTCTATGATCGTGGGGATGGGTAGCAAAGGCTAACAAGTTAGTCTCATCGGAGTACAAACAAAGTTCAAGCCTGGGCCGTAGGCTGGAGGTGGGTCTTGCCCCGCCCCCCTTTTGACGGAAAGCTACAGATCGAATTTCACCCTGTCTCGCCAGCACAGAGAAAGACAAGTTTTTAAAAATGGCGCGATGAACAGTGTTTCTGATTGTCGTATTTCCTAATTACCTATGGGACTGATACCTCACCCCGCATGGTGCATGCGACACATGGGTTATTAGCAAGGGGACATAGTGAATCATAATTTAAAGACTGTTAACTATACACAAAAATAACATTCAAGCCGTTTTGTTTTCTCCATGATCATACTTTGGTTAATAATATGCATATTATAATTATAAATACTGTTGAAACAATCTAAGGTTGAGTTCCATCAACGTTCATTGTTCTGTTGTGTGTTTTTATCACATCCAACAGCACCAATTAGCACCAACAGCAGGATGAAAAGGGGAAAATATACTTGGTTTTAGATGTGGAGGAAAACCCCAATGGGGAAAACTCGCAGGGACTGATAACCCAATCCACACACACGGCTCGGTTTGAGGGTGGGATTCGAACCGGGGTCCGCAGAGGTGAAAGGCAGATAAACCACTGAGCCAGCCTGTTAAGTTGTTTGTTTTTGAGGTGTTCGTGCAATAGCCCGAAAAACTCATTACTTTTGGTGTTACGCCATACGCACTGTAAACTCTGTGCTTTCTGAGTCGGCAGGAAATGAACAGGCTAAAGGCTTTACTCGGGTGGAATTCGAACCCACGACCCCGCATTCTAGAGCAGATATCGTACAACCATCTAGAGACCACCGAGCGCGTCCGGTATACGGTATCAAGAAACCAGTTCATTTTGCAGCTAGGACGGGCACGGCAGACCGTAGTTGTTTGATTGATTTGCATTTGTTGGTTTGTTGTTTTGTTTTCAATGATCTCCGTTCTTTTGTTTTCTTCTTTTTTTATGCGTTAAATGACTCGAGATTGTGTAAGCTGTATGTAAAGAATGTCTTCTACACAAAAATATGTTCTGTATAGGCACACGTGTCCATTGCTGCTTCTTTGTAAATGGTGAGTCGACATTTTTGGCGGCAGAAAATGATCGTCATTATGTCATCAGTCGTTGGTCTCGGGATTCACACAATTTTGTGTGACGATACCTGTTTTTCAAGTTTCTGTTGTTTCCTCCCCCCAGCGAATTGCATCATTTTATTTCGTAACAGCCGTGGAAAAGTGTGTTTACGTGGTGGGTGCAAAGAACCACCTCCGTGCATATAACAGAGAAGAGGGCGTCCAGTATAGATAGTTCCCAGTAGACGCCATCTTTACGGGCAAATTGCATTTTGGCTTGCAGTAGGTGCGTCAAGCGCTCAACTTATTAACGCAGCCGCGTTGTTCACTGACCAATCCTGCAACGAGTTTCGTGAAATGCGCGCGTGTTGCACGCCGTTCTCGCACGAAACGCACGACTGTTTGTTCTAAACTGCCCGTAAAGATGGCCGATTTACGTCACACTGCAACCTATCTATAGATGACAGTGCACTTTTATAGGACAATGTGCCGCCTTTTGCTCTCTGACCTTCTTACTCGTTGTTTTTTAAAAAGGGTAATGATCATTGCTAATTAGTCGGGCGTAAGGACTAAATGTCGAGTCTAAATCCATTAAGGTTAGGGTAACAGCTGGTGCATGACAGGAGATTCGATGGGTGTGAACACCAATGCGGAATCGTCCAAAAATGTGTAAAACCAAGTTATTCAAGACAGTCTCTCTGAGCAGCAGAGAGAGTTATCCAATAGTCCAACCCTGAGAAGCCTGAACAATCGTAAATATCTCCGAGGGTGAGGCTGCATTTTTGTGAATTCTGTAATTGATGGGGACCGGAGCATGGTGTGATGAGGGCTGTTGATTCACCGGGGTCTCATCATCAGTCGCCTTCCAGCTAGCTTCACCCTCCTCCCCCACATCAGCGAGCCAAAGAGATCGCCACCGGCGAGGCTAAACACCGTATTATCAATACCGGAACCAGGCCTGGTGGTCAGCTTTACTTAATGCTGAAACACCCGTCACTAGCCTTTTAATCCCTGTATTAACCATTTGTAGCAGTTTGCCCAAATAATGCGAAATGCTACACCGCCACTGTGTGTTTTGTATACACACTTATTATTCGGGTGCTGTTCACCGTAAAGGTAAAAGACAGTGACAAGATCTGCTTTATTTGTACACAGCGGGTCGCATTAGGGACCGCATGACCGCTCGCATTCACGTCGCACCGAACTCCCTTCAGACTCGCCTTCGCTAGAAGAAAAAAAAAACACAACAGATTCCTAAGGTGCTGAATAAATGCAGATTTTTGACTTGTTGTCTCTGTGCCAAGGCCATACCTGAGCCCCCATCACGGACGCCAGCCGTAGGCAGCAATTATGAGGCGGCAACAGTACCGGAGGAGTCCGGTCTTCAACCCCGTATGTTGACATTCGCAATCACCTGGCTTCCTTCGGGTAAAAAAAAAGACCCTATGGTTTTGCAAACTACCGGCAGCTTAGGTGGTATTAAACAGGTATACACATTAAACGAGCAGCCGCTGTCATATCGTGGGGCTGGTAGCTGGCTATTAAATGTAAACCACATCACTGGCACTTAAGCCGAGGGGGCAGGGTTTAACTTTTTTTTACGTGTCGAAGTTTCAGTTACTTTATAGAGCCTAACTAATAATGTGGCCGAGCTGCTTTCTTTTCGCATGAATACCAGCAATGTCAGTGACGATAAATGTACGATTGCAGCATTAGTTGGTTGTTAAAAAAATCATCAGTGATCGCTGTAGGCAACTTGGAACCAGGACAGGCCGGTATTTCTGAGCTTGGTCGTCGGTGCCAGTGGACAGAGCAGCAAGTTCGTGAGGAGACCAGGTGGTGCACATCAAACCCCTTGGGGACAACCAACACTGGTCTCGAGGGGGTGCTAGAACGTTTACTTTAACTTTAACTCAACGCACGAAATCATCAGTGGAAGGTGTTAACCTGAAAGCGCATTTCGGGCATACCAGAGAGCACACGGCGATTATCAAATTAAGAGCGGAGGTGCTTTTAACTCTCTGATCACAATATTGCCACCCCCGCTACTGAAGTGACACCCTTTTGGGCCCACGCCGATTTCAGTGTTTTGTCTTGAATCTTGGCTACACGCAGCCGGGCTTTGAGGATAGCGGGGTTTGCAATCAGTCCAGTGCATGTAGCCCTACGAAGTGTAGTCAATATACAACTTTATTTATTCGGCAGCTGTTGCAGAGTTCCTTACTCATTTCTGAGATATGAGCACAGTTAGAAACCTGATTTCTTTCGTGAGTGACTAGTGCCTATATAGCCATGCTAAAGCCATATGGCACACTAGGAAAGTCAAGTCCGACTCATACCCGGAGAGCGTGATGACTGTGACAACGTGGCTTTAAAACAGAACGGGGGAAAACTTGGCTACGGGAGAGTGTGCTTGGATTTTCTTCAAGGCAGTTGGGAACGGCGCACAGCAGCCGAAGAAAAGTTGACATAGTTGCGTCGTTGACTCAATCTCCGTGTAACAAGGACGTACCGTGACCTTTCTTGTCGTTGCAGTTGTATGCAACTTTACGTTATATGCCAAGCGAAGGGCTGACCCGAATTCCCTGACGACGAGACTTTTGTTTTGTTCGATCTAACTCCAGTTGTTGACCAAGGTAGAGACACCGAAGCACCTCGAAACAGAAAAATGTCTTGGATCTAACCAAACTCCTTCCTCACGTGGATTAACCGTGGAAGCCGTTGCATTTTATTTATGTACCCTGGTGTAACAATAGCCGGACTTCTTTTTGGGGGGTTTGTCACGTTGAATAGGGTTTACTTGAAGACGCGACGAGTGCCCCTGTACACAAGCTTTGTTGACCCAATGGACTGCTTAAAAAATTTCCACATAGGATGATCTGCATTAGAAGTAGCATGGGAACATGGCCCGAGTTTAACCCGTCAAATACAGGTCCCGCCACCGCAATATTTACACCGCGAGCGCTCAGCCCTGTCTTAATTTTGTAGGACACGGGATTTGATGAAGTGAACTCGGCCGTACGATTCGCCGTAAAAAAGACATCACACAAGACTACTCGCAGACTTTCCAGTGTGTCTTCTTCATTCAGCGGCGAGACCGGGGGGATCGAGCGAAGGGAAAGCCATCATCGATTGGTGACGTCGTTTTTACTTTACCGGCGTTTTAGTAGTGGAAATCTCCGTTATCTTGGAAACGGTCCAAAACCCCGTCAATCGAGGTTGGAAGTGGACACGACACTGAAGTTAAAGCTTACTCACTCGTGAGGGCGCGGATTGTTCACTGTTTACCCATACCTCGTACGTATACAAAATATACACACCCACACCTTACTGTTACGGATAACTTTCCAAAAGTGTTATATAAGTAGCCTGGGTCCTCGTCGCTTGCTCGTGTAATTCATCTGCTATTGCACTGTTCACTCCATCGTCTACGCTGAAGATAACTTCGGAGTTTCCCAAGGTTCTCGCACCACTGCAACTGCACCGAAGACATGGCTAGGGATGCTGCCGTCGTGCTGATGTTCCTCCTAGCGTATGTGTGCAGCACCACTGGAGAGCTTACGCAGGATCTCCCCTACCGTAAGTCAATTTCAAAATTTTCCCTACGATAATCATGCAATTTCGAGTAAAACACTAATAAGAGAAGTTAGTGTTTGTTTTTTGGGGTATGATTAGTGTTCAATGAAATATTTCACTTCTGGCTTTGAACATGCTCTGTATACCGCCGGGGCATGACCTCGTCTCAACTCTTCTTGCCCATTTTTTAAACTTCGAAATGTGGACACTTCTTAATTAATTTATCATCTTTAAGAAGTAAGCATTAATATGATACTGCATGCACAATTTTTGTTGTTGTTAGCATGGTGACTGCAATAATTGTCGCTGCATTAAATTTCACCAAACGTCACTTTCGGTACTAAGAAAAATCGTTCACGCCCGATGTTAAATTTGCATCTGAAATTGCTCCATCCTTATCTAGTATTTAAGGTAAGCTTCAACAAATTAAGAGTAGTATTGGTTTCGCATTGATGTTTTTTTTTTGTTATCCATCGATTCGATTATTGAGCCACAGACGGGTTGAACTTTTCAGTGTGAACAATTTCAATGTTGCATTTTTTGTTGTTGAAAGTGTTCCTTTTTCTTTTATGTGCACATAATGCGGTTTGAATGTTTGAAACAGATGTGACAGCACAGAAGACGGGGTCGTTTCCGAATGCCTCCGTTGATATCTTAATTGAGTGTGTGTCAATTTGGAGGTCATTTAATGTAGACTTCATCAAAATGGCAGCTGTTTTTCATTGAGAAAATTGTTTAGGCCTGCGGGGAGAAAATACAGTCGGTGTTTGGTTTTATCACTAGGCGTGGGATGCTTGTCAAAAAATTCCTATGCTGTATGCAGGAGGAGTGCCGTTGTTTTGTTGATTTTTCACAATATTTTTGTGAATTCGCTCTGTTGTTGATCTGTTTGTGGCTCCCGATTGTTTAATAATTGGGATGACGTGGCTGTTTTACCCTATACTGTATATCGCTACTGTTTGTTTTATACTGTTTGTGATGACTGGTTAATTCTACTGCTTACTCGGCACTTTCGCAACAATGTGTGGCGGTTTTGGTTTTGGTGTGGTTTGGGGATTCGAACGTGACCGTATAATCATTGAATGTATACATGTGTGATTATGTGTGGAAACATGATATGCCATGTACATGCATGATGCACACATTCTTCTCCGGATGAAGGTTGTACATAGCAGGACTGCCGTATCCTTAGTTTTATGTCAACATTAATGGGCCGGCTTGTGTGTGGTTACCACACGGTTATGTGGCGTTATTCAGCGCGCAGGGGTTACCGATTGGGGGGGCTCTTGTTATTTGGTTACGGCATTGTGCGCCCATGAACAATAGGTCCTTAAAAATTTGGGTGGTTTATTGGGGGAAGGGGTGCAGCGGGATGACGTCATCTGAAGCGGTGAGGTCACTGTCCTTTTCAGTGTTACAATAGTCTGGATGCTAGATGACCCTAACCTTAACCCCATTTCCCCCATACTCATGACTGACCTTCATCGTGTGTCTCAACAATAATAAAAGTGTGTCCCTCCCCCCCCCCCAATAATGATGCCGTGTCACTTGAGCTCCCGCCCTCCATCACTCTACGCAGCTTGTTTTGATTACCTATTCGTCCACCCCTCCATCCATGACCGTTCATGAACTGGAGGAGGAGACTGAGACGAAGAACGAGAAGAAGAAAATCGCTTCCTACTTTCAATTACTTCACTCGTGTTATGTTGGCCGACGAACGCGAATAATGCACGGTAGTGGTGGTGTTGCCGTGAAGGAGACCGAGTTTAATCCGTGGGATTTCCAGGTGTTCCGGGCAGGGGTGACTGAGCCCGTGAAGGCACCCAACCTGATATTAGACAGTCATCGAAATCTGACGTATCATCCACCTATATTTAGTCTCTCTTTTTTCTTCTTGCCAAACACGAACGTGAAAGACGCTGTAGCATGTGATAAATAAAGTCTTCAGATGTGGTACAACATTGTTTCAGTAATGTCATCGAAATCCAGACTCTGAACGCTTGTAGTAGTTACAGAAATCTCAACAAACAAGTTTATCTGCGACGTGTGTTCCAGTTATAAAAAAAAAAATTAAAAAAAGAAGCTAAAAGCCATCACACTAAAACAAGAATGTTTTTTCTTCATAATTCCACACTTAACATAGGCAAGAAAACTATTGAATTCCCGGGAAAATTCCTACAAAATAATGAGTATATTTCTTTTTGGGCTGAAACCCTCGCAGCTTGTACGCCACGATGTGCTAATTTATATCCGAAGAGTAGTCATAAACACGGCCCTTTTTGCTTTGTAACACGACTGTTTGTCTTGCGGTGCATAAATCTCTCATATGAAACACAAACTGTATTTTTTACATCGGTTTGTTTAAAGGTATTGTACACTTTTGGTAACAGCTCAAAATCAGTGTCCACATTTTGTGTGATTAAACATATGCATGAACAAACAAACCTGTGAAAGTTTGAGCTCAATTGGTCATCGAGGTGACGAGAAAATAGTGAAAAGAGATCTTATGTGTTTTCTGTTTTTTCAAATTTTCGCGCGCGATTGTCTTACTCGTTTCTCAGAAACGATAGCATTTTAGGCAGAAATATTTTAAGGAACCTTTCTACCATTACTTACTATAAATCATGTAAGTTATGTGTGAATCTGTGCACATTGTGTTTTTCGATCTTACCAATAGTGTACAGGGCCTTTAAAGGAACATTACAGAATTGTTTTTTGCTAACAAAACAGTTGCTTGCAGTGTAAGCACTTTATGTAATCCACCATATACATAAACAGACAAACCTGTAGAAGTTTGAGATCGATCGGCCATCTGGGTCACGAGAAAATAGTGTAAAACCGATTACACATTTTGCATGAAATCATATAGATTCAACAAATGAATAAAACGCTCACTGAGCGATAAACTCCAGTCGGAAAATTAGTTTATTCATTTCCAATCAAATATGGCATTTC
Source organism: Pycnopodia helianthoides (assembly GCA_032158295.1). NCBI lineage: Eukaryota > Metazoa > Echinodermata > Asteroidea > Forcipulatida > Asteriidae > Pycnopodia > Pycnopodia helianthoides. The sequence continues at coordinate 8,479,020 of CM063250.1, read as the reverse complement.
AGACAGAAATATTTCAAGGGATGTTTTCTACTACTATCACATCATTAGACCGTGTAAGTTTTATGTAAATCTGTGATCAAAAAGGTACATTTTACAATTTTTTTTCTTACCAGTTCTGTAATGTTCCTTTATAAAGCACTTTCCGGACAAGTTGGAATGCACTTTCATTTCTCCGTCTCGTAAATTCCACCTCGTAAAATTTATCCCACGCCAAACTGTAAGTTCAAATGAAAATATTTAATTGCTTTCCTTCCTGAGTTATCAATATTTGTACGAAGGTCGTGATATTATTAATAATGTGTACGTTTAAAAGTTGTCCCCTTCTAAACGTGTTTAATATTTAATGTGTCCCTTCCTACACTTATCGGCAGTGCGAACAAGGCCTGCATGAAGTAAGCTTGCATTTAAAGGAACATTACATAAGCGGTAAAAAAAAAACTTGTAAAAAATACTTTTTGATCACAAATTTACATAAAACTTACACGGTCTAATGATGATGACAGTAGAAAACATCCCTTGAAATATTTCTGTCTGAAATGCCATATTTGATGAGAAATTAATAAACTAATTTTCCGATTGGAGTTTATCGCTCAGTGAGCGTTTTATTCATTTGTTGAATCTACATGTATATGATTTCATGCAAATGTGTAATCGGTTTTTCACTATTTCTCGTGACCCAGATGGCCGATCGATCTCAAACTTCTACAGGTTTGTCAGTTTATGTATATGGTGGTATTACATAAAGTGCTTACACTGCCAGCAACTGTTTTGTTAACAAAAACCAATTCTGTAATGTTCCTTTAAAGGTATTTGACGGGATTGGTAAGGGATTAGAAAACATCATTGGTTTTAATAGTCTGAAAGCTTTTTGACTATTTATGAAGTTCAGACTAGAACATGTTTTTTTTTCCCTGCCCTGAAATATTTCCCTCTGAAATGAAGTCAAATTCGAGAATACTGTACCTGAAAACCTAAAAAAACAAAAACCAACACAAGAGCTTATTTTTACAACCAAAAGTAAGGACAATGGGAATACATGCTGAAAATTGTGCGTGATTTTTTTCACCATTTTCTCCTGACCCACTCAACGGGTAAGTCTGAATGATTTGTCAGCGACTACTTTGTCAGCTCTACCGATCCTGTGCAATACCTTTAGTGAAAAAAATTCCACTGAGTGGTATCCAATCCGCCTCACACCAGCTGAACTTGCCCCCTGTGCTGTCTCGTAGATCATTTTTTATTAATTACTCATGAAATCATTCATGTAACCATGTATGATTCAGTAGAACTGTGTTCATAGGACAGCATTAACAGTGTTCAAAGATGTTATATTTACAGATGTAGGACTATGAACAACATACGAGTGTAAAATCTGGGCAATTCCATTTAATGGAAGGGAAATGTTTTGAACACGTTTCGTTTTTGTTTAACGCGATGTCCATGGATTAATTTAAAAAAAGATAATTTGATCAAAGGAAAATTGTCTAGAGCGGGACTTGAACCTGCGATCTCCGGATTAAATTAAATATTAAATTAAAATTAATATTTTACCCGGGCAGTTTCCCCTGGGTTTATTTACTTGATATCGTTTTTTTTTCCCTCGGGAAGTCTTCGTTTTCTGCAGCACCAGCTCTTTTGCAGCGGCAGCTCCTTAGGCCGTATCCGAATTGGCGGCTACGATACGGTTACGACTGTTGCTAAGGGTGTGTTGCTAAGGATGTACTATACTTCCACGCATGATGACGCGGAAATGTAGCCGTAGCCATAGCCGTCAATTCGGACACGGCCATTAGAAGGTCCTCAGTTCCCGTCAAATGTAAGCATTTTTTGCGTCAGTGTCCCTTCTTTTCGGACACATCGTGGGGTCCTGGACCCGCCCTCCCTTGTTCTACACCATCAGCAATGCTGAGATGTAACTATAAAACACGCACATAAAAAAATACATCAAAGAATACCAATAATAACGTCAAAAACTAGAGAGCAGGTGGACTCTATGCCAGCCCTGATGATGATTGGTTTATTTGACGCGAGGGACTATAACATGTATGCGCTATTTTATATGAATCTTGATCAGTGATGAGGTTGACCTTAGATGACCCCTGCAGTCTGCGGGGAGGACCTTGTCATGATGGACGCTCGTGTTGATCCCAGTATACCGTCCATGAAATTATCTCTGAACCAGAATTGATTGATTATTAATCAAGATCACACTGCAGACCTCAGACTCGAGCTTTTCTCTTGAAGACGACCAGAGCGTACTAATCGAAACGTCGACTCGTTACGCTGGTCCCTGTCAGAACGTGGTCAGAACCACTACTACAACTCTTTAAAAAATATTTCCGTAGCGTTATAGGCACACTTTAGTTCCAAATTGTTTTTGCCCTCCATGCAAATTTGAATCGAAAATGACTTTGCGAACCGACGAAGGAATCAATGCGGCCTTCAGAAACTAATGTCAATTTCCGAGAACATCAGTGATACTATATATAAACACAGACATCAACAATTCGCAGCGCAACCGTTAGACAATGACTTGCACACAATCAAATGATATCTTCCCTGATCAGTTTTACGATTCGATTCATGAAAACTTGACGGTAATAAAATGGATATTTCTTGCCCGATTCACGTTCACGTCCCTTTGATGTTGTTTTGTAAATGATACGAAGAAACTAATTTCCCCGTGACTTGTTGTGGAGAGTTAGATCCAAATCTGGGGGGAAGCGATTTGGAACACGTAGGTCGGAGAGACGTAGACCTCCATCGGCACCTGTCAAAACTTTGAAGGTTTTTTTTCTTGGAATCTCAAATTGTCAATGGAAGAGTAATTTATCTCTGCTGTTATGTTTTCTACATAGCACGTAAATTTGCGTAATTATTGTGTTCCCCATTTTTACTCTTGCACCGTGATTTTGCAACCCCGTGTCTCGTTAGTCACTTTAGAAACGCCCCCTTTTAGTAAGCATTGAGAGAAAGAGGCTAAATCCCTGTTAAAAAACCCTGTTAAATTGTCAGTAATGAAGAAGCCAATTACCCCTTCTTTATGAGGCTAAAACCACTGGAGACTCCAGGTTGGTTCTTATTTCAGTACAAGTCTATGTTCCAACATTTTCAAATTTTACCCCAAATCAAGGCAATCAGATTATAGGTCTGAATGGTACACGGCATTGTCCCCTTGAAAGTTGGAACCAAATTTTGTTCAACTGAGATTTAGACCCAATTTATCCGTAATCACAAGCTTTGTTTAAAAAGGAGGACGTTGTAAACAGGCTCGCTTATAAAGAGTACACTCTGACGTCCAGAATCTTTTTCTCTGCTTTGTGTTTCTTTGTATAACTGTGTCTCATAAAACGTTTCCTGCTATATACAGAGGCAATTTGGCCAGTCCGAGTTCTTGTTATAACGACTGTACTCCACGTAGAGAATTTTACTTCAAAATTGACAACTTGAACAACTTTCCCGTACAGTCGCTTAAAGTAAGGGCCATTCTAACATCGACTGTTGAAAGCCTAGGTTTACCCTTACCGCACTGCATTCAGATTCTCTGTTTTTTCCTAGGTGGTACTTATCTAAGATTTGGTCCCAACTGTTGATCTTTCCTCGACGAAACATCGTTTATATAGCGGTCGTGTGCTTACTTTAGTTGTTTACTTGCAAACCCACAAATTGCTTTGCAGAAGAAAACAAGTTCAACATGTCAATATTCACTCAATAGCTTGCTCGAGACTCCGATATTTATTTTTGAAACAGTTGCAGTGTTTAATGTTTTTTATACAAAATTTCAAACATTCCATCATCCTAACGATGTTGCGCTTTAAGACGACATAAATGTGAACATTTTTTTTTATCGAGACTATATGGGTTCGAAGGTGAAACCGTTATTGCCAAAATAGGCACCCAGTGTCGCCTCAAGCAACCCCCACAGAAACTCGAGAAGGTCAGGTTGATGTTAGTTAGTAGATAAGTTGCGAACACGATAAGGGCCGTGGCTCCTTAGAGCACGCTGTGAATTTTTGTCTTTGACATTTATAAATTCTAAGTAAAAGAACAGGGGGCGTACAGTGGTCACGTTTTTGGATTGTATCAGGTATAGTTGAGGTAAGAGTGTCTTTTCCCGTACCCTCGTATAGCTTAAAGGTAACCTTCAAGTCGACGCCGGTTTGAGGAGAGCTTTATTCCTTGTGTGTTCGAGTGACTTTGAGATGGATGCTCTTTAATAAAGTGCCAGAGAAAAACATCGTCAAAGCATACAGCAATAACTATTCACAATCATGGCGCTGAGATGTAACCGTTGAACTGGTAGTTGGTCGTTTGGTCTGTACCCCCAACCCCCTAAGTCGTAAACCGTGCAGCTGAAATGTCCGCTGAGCGACAGCACACATTCCCTTGTTGTATTTATGAGGTCGTCAAATTTGTCAAGGTATACAGATAATGGCACGTTGGACATTAATACGAAGAGTTACTGCACCACCGGAATTGTTTTGGTTCAACCACCATTAAGCCGCCACAAAAGTCAGGATAAATGTGTAATTAATAACCACTTGTCACTGAAGTTAAATTGCTGGAACCTCAGCCTCCCGAAGTCGTTCGTGGCTGGAGAGAAACATTGAAAATCCGTTGTTGTTTTATATAAGAGTTGGGTCACAGGCTTGGTGTTTGACGTACATGTACAGTAACCAGAAAATGGGAACCGCACTTTAAAGAGACCCCCCCCCGTCCCACCTCCCGAAAAGAAATTTTCCGACAGGTTCAACCTACCTCCAAGGTTTACCATGGAGGAAGGTTCAACCTACCCCAGGGATTTCTAGACCTGCCCCTTCCCTCCTAGCCAGCCGGTAAGAGTTGAGAACGTTATTACCACGAGGGTCCACATCCACGGATATTCCGGCTATACCGGCTTTCAATTTAACTTTGGCTTCGGCTTTGTAACTTGCGTAATTTAATAAAGGCTGCTGATTTCCTTGGAACATTTTCCTAAAGTCGTGTAGCAAGCCGTGTTTTTGGAAGCGATTGGGATGATGATTCCGATCCGTATGGCAAAATCGCTGTCATCTTTTGGGGGTTATTTATACCAAGTGGTACACACTGTACACAACTGTCTTTCTTGGTAACCAAGTAAATGATTCAGTCTTCGCTGTAAGTGTAATGTGAATGCGGCCAGTTTTGACCCTCTTGTCTTTCGGTTGAACGAGGCACTCTCTACTGCTTCAGTTGCGTAATGAATAGCAACTTTTGTCTTGGGGATTTTGAAATAATAATACAAAAAAAAACAGTCGGGGGCGGGATTGAACATGTCGTTTTAAAAATGTACTTCTATAAAAAAAAAAAATACTGCGACCGAACATTTTCCAATAACAAATATGTAGCGTTAGAAGCAGCTAAATTGTTTGTTCACGTGTAAATTAAATTGATTATTGTGTGCGGTTCGTTCAGGTGTCTGTCTATCCATCTTCAGATCTTCTTGGTGCTTCATTAACCTCTTCATGAGTTATAACCCATGACATAAAAGTGTTACGCAAGATTGGCATAGTACTGAATTTCAGATAGCAGCATTTTGGGGGTTCCTTGTGGGTTATTTAGGGGGCTGACTTTTATTCAGATCCCCGGATGCTGTACACAAAGGGACCTTAATCACTTCGTTTCTTTCGGGTTTCTTTCTTTTTGTCAGGGCGAGGGTGATCTCTGTGCAGCGCGGTCAACCCCTAGAAAAGAGAGGGTATTGTACTGGGGGGACAGTGGGGGATAAAGGAAAGGGAATATAAAGGGGCACTCTTTTAAACGTCTTGCAACCATAAAGAAGGGGTAATTGGCCTCTTCATTACTGACAATTTAACAGGGTTTATTGTTCGCTACATAAATTTGAAGTGGCGGCCATAATGTTAAAAAAACTAGAGTGCTGTCTCACTTATTAAAGGGTGTGTTAAATTTGGACCAGTGAGCAAAACTAGCTGACCATGTAAAATGATGATTTAACTTGTCCCTCTGGCTAGTCACTGAAAAAAGTGAAAGGAAAAACCTGTATACCGGCATGATTGCCAAGCGGTATTGATGTGATGGTTCCCTCTGGAACTCACCCTGGATTCATGACACAGCCACGAAAACGAGGCACTGCCCCAGCCTCGTTTTCGTGGCTGTGTCTTGAAAGCTGTTTTGGGTTGAGGCATAAACACGCTAGCAAGAGTTCTACAGTGTAACAAAATCCCGTGTACGTTTTTGATGGTCATTGCAATATCACAGTTTGTGAGTGCAGTCAAATAAAAAAAGGAAAGTAGAAAAATAACATGCAGTGTGTTATCACCTCATTTCAGACCAATGGTTTTCTTTTTCCACAAGAAACTTCACATTTATTGGTTGTTATTACATTTACCAATGTTTTTCTTTAAGGCCAATACATCTAAAACCATGCTAAACTATTAGTTGAATCCTTGTTCTGTGGAAGAACGTCCGTCAAGGGAGACTGGACGGAGAAAATAATCTGCCCTCCTTGCCCTGTCGTTTGGTCTGACGATACATAGGTTTGACCACCACGTACCAATTCAAGTTTGTTTCACGCACTAATATAGAAACCGTTTTAAAGTTCCCACCCGCAAGATCACAATCTTGTCATACCAGTCCCGCAGTAGCAGAATTTAGGTGGACACAAATTGTTGACTCGTTACAAAGTTCAGACGTTTTATGCCCAACTCAAATGATTGTGTGATAGATTTCATAAGTGCCTGTGAGATTTACGATGTTTGGTTTGATTGTGTGCTCGCTGTAGTAACTACACTCAAATCTCCATGTTTTGCCTTTCTGCAGGTACATGTTGTGCGTTGGCCATTATTATGGCAAGTCCAGCAGCGTATGAAGTTAAAAATGAGCGAGTGTGTTTGAATTGTGTTTGTGGCTATTTTTAGGTGGTTGGACTCTGAAAAGCTAAGGGCGTGTCCGTCTGTTTTTTTTTTCACCAGTCGTCATTATGGCGGCAACCGTGTAATATCTACAAACATAAACCCCAAGTCATGTGTTATTATTGTGTGTAGCAGTCTGGGTGGACCCACTCGTTTACTGACAGCCAATCCCAAAGATGTCCCGCAAACAATGGACAACGTGGCCGGGTTGATTTGTAAGGGGGGGGGGAGAGGATGTGGACAGTGCGAATGGGGGTATATACATTTGTCATCTTCCTTTTATTCAACCACAACAAGGGGCTCGTTTTCATCTGAGGAAGACATCCCCCCTGGGGCATGCTGGTGTATTATCATTGTTTGCTTGACGGGTTCAAACAAGACACAAATATTCTCTCCCGCAACAGTTACCGCCAAAGTGGCAAGATAAACACGCCTCGCAATTGGAAGATTAAATAGACATCTACGAAAAAAAAAAGTATCCTTCGCGCTCTTTTTCATAAGGGCCCCCCAAAAACCATCGGAAACTGGCTGTTCATAAGCAATCAAGCGAAAGGAAGAGCCAACAATGCCAGCAAAAAAGAGGTCAGCGACTTCAATCCAAAAGCCCCTCCAGGCAACGCACCAATTTATAGGTCAAAAGTTTGCAAACTTTTTTTGAATGTTTAGCCTGCTGCATGGACGAGAGATTCCATTGTGTATTACAGGGCCATTTCAATGCAATTCATGGCAAATGATTAGCGCACAAATGATGCTTTAAATGGCAGCCAGACTAGGTGGTCGGGGTCGGGCCGAACCAAACCAATAGGCGATCTGGAAGCTGGACCTCCGGCAAGAAAGCAGAGACAAATTTGTGTGGGTTCTTCATCGAGGTTTTTGTTTTATTTACTGGAAAGTTTACGGGCACGTTTATTTCAGTGGCTCCACTGTGCATGTATCAGAAAGTTTCACACATTATACGCAGTTTTCATCGACTACACTCAAGCACGGTGAACTTTGCAAAACTTCCTTCCTTGTTGTTTATAAGGACTCAAGTTGACAATCATATTAAAATGGACGAATAAACATTTAAAGAACGCGATCGAGACCGTGAAGATGAACACAGCTTGAAAATTAATTTGAAAACAAAAACCCGTAATGATTGTTCAAATAAATAATCTAAATTCCGAAGTGGGCATTTTCAGTCTGTGTTGTATCGATAGAGCCAATAACTGAGGAAAGACTCAACAGTTGCAGTACATGTAGTACATGTACATGTGGGCCTACATTGTATTGATGCAAGGGCCTGGACTATATCTAGACAAGGACAATGTAACTTTTGAAAGACAGACAGCGGTGTAGACGACTAACAAGTTACAACAGGCAGACAGACTTCTTAAAATATAGCAAAAGACGTCAGGAACCGACAACCAATGCAGCTGCTCTGTTAGGGTCGAAAACTCTCCCAATTCCGACGTGCGTATTCGTGGAGGGCAACCTGTGTGTTCGCGGTGTAAAGCATAATACGCGCACAATGACTGTCGTCTTTTGACGGGCATAGTAGCTATAAGCACTTTTAAAATGTGGTTGCAAGAAATCCTGAAGCCTATTTCAATTGCTCCCGCGATAACGAATTTTCATCGAGTTCGGTTGCAACTAACCTTAAACTTTAATTAAGATACATTATACCATTTGTGCCCCCTTTCAAATGCCAACTATGGGGCTGTCAGTAAGTAAACTGTTTCCCTTTACTGCACATCAGTTTGTAGCCGTGGATGCGTTTTTGGATATAGGGAACACGACGAAAATCGTGTCACCGCGATAAAGACTTCCATTCGTCACAGTTTTGAAATCCTCTTTAAAAATGACCTGTCTACGCAACGACAATCGAAGTACCAGACTATGTCTTTTTTAGCTGGCCGTTTCGTGTGTTTGTGTCAAGAAACATACACATTTTCTGAATTGCGGAAGGCTGTCTCTCTGCACGAAAAGTGGAAAGTGTTTGGTTTTTCTCTCAGGGGTTGAGTTCACTTCGAGCCGAAGAAGGTTGACTCGGTTGATCTGGCTCGAGAGAGCTAGACAGGCACCCGACTTGTCTTTGCCGAAAACAAGGCTTTGACTTCAGAATGTAAGGAATGGGTTAAAAGTACACACTGATCTAAATGAGGGACACGTCGGGCGTATTGGTATACGAGTTTGTCCTTCACTGGTCTCGAATGTGCTTCTTATGTACCGTACTGTCAGTCTGTGGTGTGCCATGACGAGTCCTTGGGAACGGGGCTCTTTCCAGGCGGGTTGGCTTACGAAAATGACACAACCTCATGTAGCCAGTAAACAAGAATAGAGGCCCTTATTGTTTTGTTCAAATGGCCCGGTTTGTATTTGGCCTAAGGAGTAAAAAGAGCGCATTTGTTCCGTTGAGTTGGTGGGAACCATTGGCTGATTTTTAAGGCCCATTTGTAGTCGCCCGTGCACGCTTCAGCGTAAGTCCGTCCTTTCAAGTGTGGCTTTCCGAACTGATTAACGGATCTTTGCCAACTCAACTCAATTCTTCCCTCAAGTCCTTTTGGATGAATATAGCGAGGGAAGATGAGCCAGGATTGCGATTTTCCCCCATCATCTTCAAGATCCTTAAGTGCTTTATGCCCGTATCTTTTTTTTTGTACACTAGAATACGTACTTAAACCTTTAAACTAAAACGGTATTCACTGAATCTTTTTGTCACACACACTCTTAGTAAACTTGCGAGGGACGTTTCAAAGGGCATCGTTGTTCTTTTTGCCGGGGACGTTTTGTGCAGTGGAGTTGCTTTTATTTTGCAGCAAAGATACCGAAACCACTCTAACATTTTCTTCATCACTCTCTCCCAAAATCTCAGGTTTTTTTGTTACGGTTTTGAACAACGAAACACCCGGCCGATTTGGGTGATTTTAAACATCAGATTAATATGAAGAAAAAAAAACATGGAGGGGTGAACCACCTCTTTGTATGTAAATTTACGAGTACACAAACGCTGGGACACTCAGCACTCTTCAGTTTACCTTGGAAAGAATTTTAATTCTTCTCGAGTGTTTCGTAAATAGCACATCGCAGGGGCAAGAGAGAAAATAGCAACGAACGGGTGGCGCAAGAGGGACAAACCCTGTACACAGGAATCGGTGCTGAGTGCCGGGGGTGTACACGGAAAGACCAACAAATGCAACATTCTTATTGTTTTCAGGAATGCCTTATTGACGACGTGAACTTTGACATCGAATAGCTCCACCATGCCCACATCAATCAGGGCTGGCGAGCGGGGATATATTACAACAACTGTTTCTGCAAACTGTAACATCATGTTAAAGCGTCTATGTGGACCTAAAATAAGTTTGTCTTTTTTCACTGGCGAAAAATCACCAAAACACACATATTTTTGTTTGTCCGTTTAGAAAATGACAATTAAGTAACCAATCCGCTTGCATCACGAGAATGACGTTTTGTTTACTATCAGTCCGTTCGGGGAATGAATTAAATGCAGTTCCGGGTGTATTTATTAATACTAATACTTTGTCCATCATAATACATACAAGCATAGAGTGGTATAAATTATATAAGTATTATAAATGCCCGCAATACTACTGCAGGAACTGCAAGTATACTATGAAAAAAAATCACAAAAAACCCAAATACACGTCAAAGAAAAGTCACACTATAAAAAAGGAAGACAATTAATAGGATCACAACAAGGGCAGATACAATTTAGCAAACACGGAAAATACTAATAAGACAAGAAGACAATCGGACAAACAGATAACCAGAGAACAACAAAAGAAAAAAAAGCTGGGCTGCGTGTGAGAGAGACCAGAGTGAATTAAAAACGCTGTCACCGAAGGGAATTGCACTCTCACAAATTAAGGAGTTTTGACAATTTTTTACACTCTGTTTGTGACTTGTGCTCCTTCGGCAATGACATTGTTTTGCCTCAAAGTGACACCAAACATTGATGTAATTTCCCCCGGACCCGATTCCTTGACAAACTCAAGGACAGACATCCTGACTAACTGTATCCTTTTTTGGGGGGTTAAATCTTTCGTCTAATATCCGCGCGGTCAAACAATGTTTCAAAAATCTTTGTGGATTCTCGATGTATATTGCAGAGTAAAAAGCGATGTTGTGAGAAGCAAATGGGAGCGAATTACTGTACATTTGTCAAAGAGATACATTTTTTTTGGGGGGGGGGAAGCAAAATCATTTTCCTGTGAAATTTTCCAGTGATTCGGGAGTCACGTGTTAGTAAAAAAACAACGAAAAATGGTTTTGGTTTGTGAATGGATTGCTGTGAAACATGTTATTCATATTGGGCTGAAGTCGACATTGGCAATCGAATTAAGCAACAGCGGTTTGTGTGTTCTTATAAATGCAAGTTCCTCATCTTTGACAGTATTTCAGACGGCAATATTTTGCTTGAGGATCTGGGCCTAATTTCAAAGAGCTGCGTAAGCAGAAAATATTGCTTAACAAGTTTCTGCTAAGCAAAAATCAGCAGGATACCAGTCACAAATTGTTCATGTGACATGGTAGTTTGGCCGGTAACCTTATTCTGGTAATCAAAATTTCGTTTTGCTTAGCTTCTTTTTGTGCCTAAGCAGCTCTATGAAATTGGGCCCTGGTGATAACTATATAAGTGATATTTGAAGCTTAGCATGGCTGGATAATAAGTAACTATCACAAGGGAATATTGAGTGTAAACCTCCTTTGGAGAAGAGCCGTTCGAAGGTCTCGACGTTTCGAACAGTATACTCTGCTCGTCTTCAGGAGAAATCATGAACAGAGTATACTGTACATTGTTCGGAACGTACGGACCATTGTTACCAACGGCACTTCTCAGCGCCAACTCTCCGAGTCCAAAAGAGTTTTACACGTGGTTGTACGCAATATCTGCAAGGGTAATTTACGCAAGATTCGCTGGTATGATGTTTACGTCTGAAGAGCTTTATAATCTAATATTTAAGATCGCAAGTAATTCTTCGTCATCTTCTTGATGTAATTACCAATCTTTGTCAGAAAATGCAACACCACAACACAGAAGAAGTAAGCCAATTCTTGATGGGTTCAATTTCGAGTGACTCACATCAAAGATAAGAATTGACATTGGCCTGGAGTTCTGTTCCAATCCCGCCTTTAAAGGAAAGGAGACCGTCTTTTTTGGCTTAATGTTAATGTGATCCAAAATTGCCTACTTTTTCAATTTAAGAATTGCGTGACAACATTTCCCCGAGAATATTGTCCGAGTTCGTCATCACAGTGAGATTTAAAACCAGAGTAATGGTAACGCAATGATAGGTCGGCGTCAAACGTTTTTTTCACTGGGCTTTGCGATGAGAGACAGTGAAGAGTTTGTTTAAAAGCAATTCTGGAAGAAGACGGACATTTGTTCAGGGTGTTTTGGTAATTTGTACCATCTTGACACCGAGTAAGCTCTCCAATTGAAACGAGAACACGTGCTTCTGTAAAATTGCCGCAACTTAACCGTGTCTTTAACCTTGCTTCATGCCTCATCGCTTGGTCTCTTCGAGTCGTCAAACTTTTAGCGAAGTTGTTTACAACGACATGTGGGGGCATTACAGGAAAGTGATTCACCGCTATCAGAAAACATGGAACAGTCCTGCAAATACCAATTACCAACAAATCTTATCTAAGTGGAGTTTTTTTTCTAAAAGTTTTTTTCCCCCTTCTTCTCCAAAATAACATGGTATCCTTGTAAACCAACAGCGTTTAGTGTGCTCAATATTGTATGGTGTGTCCATGACTGATCGACGCATTATGTCGCGTATGACGCCGTAGTGGAAGTGAACATGGAAATGAGGAAATGAATGGTCGGTGTGACATGATATAATGCCCCATGAGAGAATAGTCTCCGGTGAGAGAATCTGCCGTGTTTACATTGCTCATTGGTGCCATCCCCCTTCAGATGTGTTCATATGTTTTAGAATGATTTGCACTGAGTGACTGCCAAGAGAGAAGAGAGAGAGAGGAGAAGAGGGAGAGGGAGAGAGAGGAGAGAGAGAGAGAGAGGAGAGAGAGAGAGAGAGGAGAGAGAGGAGAGGAGAGAGAGAGAGAGAGAGAGAGAGAGAGGAGAGAGAGAGAGGAGAGAGAGAGAGAGAGAGAGAGGAGAGAGAGAGAGGAGAGAGAGAGAGAGAGAGAGAGGAGAGAGGGGAGAGGAGAGAGAGAGGAGAGAGAGAGAGAGAGAGAGAGAGAGAGAGAGAGAGGAGAGAGAGAGAGAGAGGGGGGGAGGTGCAATATCTAGTTGAAACAGCCGTAATAAATTGTTAATTTTCAGTCAACAGTCCTTTTTTTATAGATCACGGCTCTCGCTCTGCGGTTTTAACTAATGTTCAAAATGGTAACCAACCAAGTCTGGAGAACTATTATAAGCGTTGGCGAGTGTTGATATCGAATGATGTATGTCGTTAATTTCCTTTGAAATCTGCGTTGGTACAGTATGGAAGATTTTTTCTGAATTTCATTGAGCACACAAGTTACTTTATCACAACGAATGCTTGCGTGCTACCGTGTGGAGTAAACAAAAAGGGATACCAGCCAGATTATCATTACGTGTGCAGTTTGGAACTGAATCCTGTGCTACCGTGTCAGCTTTTTTATCAGACGATGTTGTGACTTTTCGCAGGAATTTCTTGCATTCCTGAGGTCGTGTTTTCATGGTTGTTTTGAAGTGCATCGGTCGGAGACATTGGTAGAAATTTTCAATACGTATTCGACAATATTCTGGCTGACTTGGTAAACACATTGTTACATTTAACCACATGGCGTCCAACGAAATGCAATTCCCATGGAACGCATAGAGCACCATGTGACGCAACGGCGCTAGTGCCTGGCGACACAACGGTTACAGTGTATGTGGATGGTTTGCAGAAGTTCCGAGTTCAATTTGAGTCAGTCACCAGACGGAACTTGTGTCCCATGGGTTCTAGGGTCAGGGTGATAAAACTCAGAGATATACGGGTTAAAGTCACGGCATGGGGAAATTATCGAAGACAATTCGCAAGAAACTATATGCAACGATTCATGGTCAGTGTCCACTCGGTTGTTTGTTGCTGGAGGGGAAAAAATAGACCTAAATTCCTGGCGATTTTTTTCTGCCGACAGCTAAATTTTCCCACTTCATCCTAAAACTCTGCACAGTACTGTTTATTTTATACATACTTAAGTGGAAAAGGTTGCCAACCATTTCGTCCGCATGCATATTCATAGCAGTCATTAGTTTTTCGTATTTTATTTATGCTTTCGTCCCAAACACCCCTGTTTACCTGGCAGTAAATCTTTCGATTATCGAACCCTCTGAGTATGTATTTTCTGCTTTGCATGGACCCATCAGCCACGACCTCATTGTTGACGTACAAACCTACAAGGCCAATGTCTTCAAATGTGTTGTTGTTATTATTCAGTTTTCATTGAAAACCATTTTTTCTGATTGTAAAATTCTCTTCATTCATTTCGTCTTACAATATCAAAGTTTCGCCACATTTACCCTGCTAGTGATAAGGTTGGTTCTTTTTGTGTGTGTACAACGGTTGTTACAATAACCCTACTTAATTCACTGCCTACACAATGCAAACCTTCAAATTTTATACTTATCCAAAAATGTCTTTTCGTATACATCTATCCTATACTGATAATATATTTTGTCCTATCATCCAGCCGCTAGCCGTCTTTAAAAGGGTTGTTATTTAGGCCCAATATGGTTTCAGTTTAGCATATCCGAAAACGTTTTGTCACAAAGGCTCAGAAAACGTTTACCAGGGTCAGTCCAAACGACGAGGTCTTCAGGTCATTGTTGTTGCGAGACGTTTAGATCGACTGTTCACTATAATGCGCAGACCGCGGTGGGATTGGGAAGAAGTTCAGCTTTTTAAAAAGAAAAAAGTCACGGGGCACAACAAAAAAAAATGCATTTCATGGCATATTGGCAGGTAGCCTGTTCCTGCTAAGATCTAGGTATGGTGCTAAGAAAAGTTGTGATCTGAACTAGGTTTGATGTCGTTTAGGGCAAGTGTCTATAAAACAAACAAATTGTTGTCACTCCTTGAAAACAAGAGAAAACAATCACACACAAATCGACAACAACATAGAGCACACCAAAACATAAAGTTCTTTAAATTATGTTTGCCTGAACATTTATAAAAAATGATATCACTCATGAAAAATAAATTGAATCAATAACAAAAAACATGACAAAAAGTTATCAGTTGATGCAAATAAAAGACACACTGTTGATTTTGTTTTGAAACTGACGATGAGAAAAGAAAAAAAATCACCACGAGTTTTCTTGTTGTCTGATCGGTCATAGAGAAAACCGGGAGTAGTTAATTTTACGTCTCACCGTGGTCTCATATGGAGCCTTACTGCCGCAAGGGTGAACCCCCCGTATAATTACAAAATTATTCCATACTGGAGAGGCCCCTGGATGTGTTCTAGTTCTTGTTTTTTCACATCCTGTCTCTGCCACGGACTAAAGCATACTCGAGAAAGTTTCAAAGTTGCAAGTTTTCAGGTTGACTGTCTCTGCTGTTTATAGTGGTCCCTTTTTTTAGGTAGACTCCTGTGATCACAAACACCATGCACGACGAATGATGTGCCCATTTTCAGCAGATCATTTCCGTTATAAAGGTTTCAGGAAATGGTTTCCTGAGAAACTGCAAAGCGTAACACACAGGATTTTTTTTTCTTCCAAAATTTATACAACCTTGCAAACTTTGTGTTTACAAACAAGATTTTGAACAAGTTTCTTGTAGTTTCACTGTTTACCTTTGTAGTTGTCCGTAGTAGTAGTAGTAGTAGTAGTAATAGTAGTAGTAGTAGTAGTATAGTAGTAGTAAGAAAAACCTTCGATTGAAGGACCACATTGATAAAGTGGGGGTGGGGGTGGTGAAGATCCTTGTAGGATTTTGCGTTTACCGAAGCTGAAGTTGCCTTCTGAGAAATTGATGTAAACATTCGCTTCGTGCTGAGAGTAAAAAGAAAAGAGGAGATCACGCCCGAGTAGATAACGGATGTTTTGCCGCATATCCATCTGCGACTCTAAATTGGATTCTGATCGAATTTATGAATGAACGAACCCGCTAAACCGCCGGCTTGCTCGGATCCGATTGGAGGAATTCTACCGTTGGCAAAGTTAATTGGATCTCGGAAATTTATGAATGAACGGAGACGCGCTGCGACCACGCCACTCGCTCTGATTGGACGAGCGCGGCTCGGCGAGATTTAATTATTGACCAATTTGTGAATGACGGAGAATCGCGCCATGTCGCGCGGCGCCTCTGATTGGTCGCCGGTCGTCAGCTCATGGCTACGTCACACTTGCGTGTTGAGTTTACAACCCTGTAATTGCAGACACATTAAAATCTCATTTTGAGGCCGGTGATATGTCAGGCTTTGTTAGCAAACGATGTGTTAACATCACTCACAACGTGATAATACGGGAACATGTAAATTGTCGCCCTTGAAGCCACCTCGTCCCTAATTGACAAGGGTACAACAGAACAAGCAATCAGACATCGGCGCTCCCTCTTTCAGACGCAACACACGGGGGAGGTCATGGAAGGGACAAGGCGAGTACGGAACTGGAACAGAATTGTTTACATCGCGCCACGCTGTAATTAAATGTACAGTGACGATCGTTTCTTACAGTTTCTCCATTGAGGTGTTCAGATATTATAATATGATGACTAAGATGGATTTGAAAACATAAAATCAACATGAATTCAAAACAATTATTGCCAACCACCAGTTTGCAGAATGATACAAAAACAGGTTCCCCCAAAACACGCCACCAAACATCGTGCACGGACTGGATGCAGTCAGGTACCTTTAGAATGTTTTGGGCTGCACTATCACGCAGTCTTCAGTATAAAAAAAACATATGTATGCCTATACAAGTACAAAAACATGTATACATTTATGGGGTTATTTATGCAGAGTCTGAAAGAGATAGCATTTTGGGATCCGGGCCAATTTCATAGAGACTGCTTAATTAGCAGAAAATATTGCTTAAAATTTCCCGCTAAGAAAATGAGCAGGACACCAGTCACAACTGGTACACGAGTAATGGTATTTTGGCCTGGTAGCCTAATTCTGCAAGCATAATCTTGTGGTGTTAAGCTATTTGTTGTGCTAAAGCAGCTCTATAAAGTTGGGAGTGTATAAGCATACTCACTCTTCCAACTTCGAAACCCCACTCCGACCTTGATGTCATGGTAAACTTCACTATGGTCAACGCTGGGCTAACAACTCTGATCATTACGAACTCCCCTCCCCATCGCGTCTTTACCCTCTTCGTCTGGTTCCTTCAACACTGTTTTGATCTTGGCATTGATGCATAAAAAGGGCTTAGACTATTCTTCGCTTCCATTAGCCTCAGCATTGTGACCGGCTTTATGTTTACCAAATAGAAAAGAATTTAGATAACAGCACCGTGATCTTGATCAATCATACTCCCTCCCAGACGTCTATCCCCCCCGTTAACCCTCCACTGATGTCTCAGAGTGGTTGGAACTGCTCAGGAGGTACAGGAAATGAGGTTAAATCACCAGGGATTGCAGTTTAATCTCAGCATTGGTTTGACTGACAAGATCCGTAATACAGCGAGACACATTCAGCTCACATTCGGTCATTGTGATCTTGCACGACCCGTCTGTTGTAAACGTTTCTATTCGTGGGTCTGTATACGAAATAATGAAAAAATGATTTATTTTGACAATTCTTGTCGACTACCCCAGGTTTAAGGTCGCGGTCATCGTGCCCCCGTGTGTGTTTCAGTTGAATCCCCTGCTACGTGAATCATTTTTTAAACATCCCCCTTCCCCGGTGGAGTTCAACCTGTCAGAGCCTCGGTCAATCAAGGCGAGGCGATAGAGCAAGTCAAGTCTCGTGATTTCACGTGTATCTTCATAATGCGCTGTCGGACTCTATTATCACTGCGCAGTGTAGAGCAAGTGAAAGTCTAGTGATTTCACGTGTAAGTCTAGTGATTTTCACGCGTATCTTCCTAATGCGCTGCCGGACTCTATTATCACTGCGCAGTTTAGAGCAAGTGAAAGTCTAGCGATTTCACACGTGTATCTTCATAATGCGCCGCCGGACATGATTGTCACTGCGCGGTCTCACTCCAGACGCACGCCTACAGACTTATCTTCAGTCAAAAAAGGTTTTTTATCTTCATTTGAAAAAATGGTCAAATCTTATATAAAGACATTGAATGTTGACAAGCTGTCTCAAAATGAGCTTGTTTCATTTTCTGATACGGCACGTGATACCAACTTTTAACCAATCAGATCGGTTCTAACTTATCTGTCCAAACTTTAACCCCAGTCTTTTAGAATAATAATTGTTATTTCCTAATAGCCAAATCAAAAATGTATTTTTCATAATAGTCTACGTGTTTTATTGTAAAGTGTCTTTTTTTAAGGGGTGATTTGGCTAGTTTTTGAAGTCATTACATACAAGAAACCGATCTAGTTGGTCACGTTGAATGCCTTTGTATGATCATGGGGGTCCCTTTGGGAACATACCCCTCCTTCCCGCTAATACTTGCCGTCTGCGATCAGCTTATTCCGACCTTACATTGATCTATCAATGTCAAACTCATTGCTCTAAAACATCTGCACTATTTCCTTTGAATCGTTTTACTTGAACACTATCTCCAACATTATCTTAGGGTGCTAAGTGTGCCATTTCTTGACAGTTGGACATACTACAATAAAGGGTCGGTGCTGGCGTACATTGACTGCATCTTTTTACACAGCCTCGCTACCATGGGCAGCGTGCCGTATCGATACCTCTCGTCGAGCAGGGCATGCTGGCGCAAAATGGCGCGGCGAGATCGATCACCCCTGGGGACGAGGTTGCGTTTAGGGTTGCCATACTTGAGCGTGCGCGTGGAGTGGATCGGCCACAGGCCTAATTAAAATGTGCAGTATATGAGCACATTTTAATGAAGCAATTCCAGGGGGTTATGAGCGAGCAAGGCATGCTGGACAAAATGGCGCGGCGAGATCGATCACCCCTGGGAACGAGGTTGCTCTTTACCCTTTTCATGTCGCCCACTCATCACCTGATATTAGCATGCTTACATTTACCCGAAGAACAGTTCCAGGGTTGGGGGTTGGACAACTTTCATCATCAGTTATACAACTCCCAGGTTAACATTGCCGCGGAATTTAAGTCTGCTTTGAACTTAAGTGGCGCCACGATGAGGTGCCGTGGAAAGCTTACCGTGATAAATAGACAGGGGGGGGGGGAACTATGCCAGTGGTTTTCAAGATCACTCAGAAATGTGACTCTTAAGTGATTGACTTTACTCTCTGTATATAAGCTGAGCTGGTGGACAGTTGAGATCGGGATATCAACTGAGATTACGGTAATGAAATACATCCGTTAATCTGTGACATAGATCCCATTGTGTCTATTGTTTAGCAAGGTAAGAAAAGTACAAAAGGCCTAACAAAAAGTGACCTCGTGTCAAGCCGTCATTCACGTGAGCAACACATGTTATGCAAATTTCGTACTGGGGAAATTCTTTGAAATGTCTTGTGATGTGAGACGCATCGTTTCAAATGAGCCTATTATATACTCCTCCGTGTTGTAACATTACTTTAAATTGATTTGATATGACACTCGTGTGTTTAAAGGTATAGGTTTTTCCCCGCTGTGTTGTTTACCGAATCAGTGAGGTTTCTCCTTCGACGAGAGAGACTCCAGACATCAAAGAGGACGTTCAGACATAATAAACAACGCTCACCTGTGAGTTCCCCTTGTTTTTAAGGAATTATGACAAGGATAATAGCTACGGGTTAGATGTGCACTTAGGTTCCTGGTGGTGCCTCCGGGTGTCGATCCGGGTGACGAAACCACCCGGATCCACCCTCGGTGGGTGCGAGGAGCCCGACTATATCACGGCAGGATCTGTGATATCAGTGGCGATATTGTAACAGTTGGAAATGTAATGTTTTCGAACAGTCTCCAACCTCGACTCGGTTTTTTTTTTTAGGCGGCCAATAATGTGTTTGAAAAATCTGGATGAACCGACAACAGTGTCGATTGGAGTCAGATGTCAATTGACTCGAAGTTTGATCAAAAAAGACTCGCAATTCACGTCAAACCGGTATGGAATCTGATTTTCTAAAGATAGAAATCATGGGGTTTTGGATCCTCAATAACTGTAGATTCTGCAGACTATACTGCTCCCGCGGATTTTCGGTAAAAATTTCAACACTTTCCGAGTCACCTTTGACCAAAGTTGGATCGACTGTCGTATTTGTACAGTTTCAATTTTTGGTTAAACCTGTTAAAGTTATCATAATAACACGACATCTGGTGTGAGCAGTAGTTTATTATTTTTATTTTAAATAAAAAATAATGCCCGAATACCCCGCAGAGCAATTTTGCCCACTTGTACAACGAGGTTTAGATCCCACTCCCCGTGTCTAAGAACTTGTCCTCGATTTGAACCCCAGACTAAGCTCTTGTTTTCTTGCCGACTTCGCAGCGATACGAAACATTACAAGAGCAATCTGCGAGCTACCCACGCACTTTTTTGCCCATGTTGATAAACATTGCGTTTTCTGTGAAAGAAAAAAAAAGGCGAGCGGCAAGAGAAGCGAACCTAATTCATTCTATAAAGAGAGAGATAGATAGAGAGTCTTTGCTCGTTGCGGGTGAGCGGTATTGACTTTGTAGTAGCCGCACGTGAAGCGAGTAACTACAGTGTCAATATAAGCCCGTCTCGTTGTATTTTCTCAGACGGTATAATTTCCGCTTCCGTGAGCACCTTGCGACCTCGCACGAGACCCAAGTCGATGATTTTTTTTTTTCGGATAAGGGCATGAGATGGAAATGAATCGTCTCGGGCAAAATGGATGTGTTGTGGATGTGGTTTGTGTACAAACAGAATGATGCGAACTACGGTGTTATTTAAGCCCACGCTCTCAATTGCGGACGGAAGTCGATATAAAACAGTATCAATGATATAGGTCCGGTGGGTGTGCGGGGTTAGGTCGAAGTGGGGCATCTGTGCGTCTTACGTACGGCACCGATACTCCGTCTCACCTTGTCAGGGTTATCGTGTGCCGATTGTTTGACGTATTTGATACTCTGAATTGTGATTGGTTCAATGATTTGGCCTATGTAAATGAGTGCGGTGACGCAGAAACCAAACTAGCCAATTGCGCGTGTATATCATTCATACGTAAAAGGAAATATAATGAGATTATGATATGCAGCCTCGCTACCATGGGCACCGCGCCGTATCGATATCTCTCGTAACCTGTTCCGGGGGTAAATTGGCGCGGCGAGATCGTACACCACTGGGGACGAGGTTGGATTATAAGATATTAAATGACAAGATGGCGCAACCAAAATAATGGCGAAATTGGGTCCAACCTGTAATTGACTTCCTAGTGCACTGCAGGCCCAATATTTCAATATTACGGCACAAGGTTCCATTCTAATAATTATACCAATGTAACTGACGTCTGGATACCATACAAGCCCCATTTTATGTATTATAAAATCGGTCGCGTGACTGTTTGGTTTAAGCGAGGAAAATATGAAAAGGGGGATGTCCCTTGTGAATGTCACGTGCCCCAAAACCTAAGACCTACGGGCAGTTTAGGGAGTTGATTTCCCCCTTCTCTGTGTATATGCTTGTTTATTACAATCACCAAAAGGTTGGCCTATTTTATGAGATATAATCGTTGCTGTTTTAATAATCCAGGAGGGGGGAGAAATGGGACGAGGACTCGACAGACATTTTGTCGTAATGTCAAGACAAATACAGGTGTACGCCCCAAGGCCAGGGCCCAATTTCATAGAGCTGCTAAGCACAACAATTTGCTTAGCATGAAATTTCTTCCTCGATAAAAAACAGGGTTACCAACCAAATTTCCACGTGTTGCATATTGCTTGTTACTGGTACTTCAGCTGTTGTTTGCTTACCCTGAAAATCACGTGGAAATTTGGCTGGTAATCCTGTTTTTATCAATGAAGAAATTTCATGCTAAGCAAATTGTTGTGCTTAGCAGCTCTAACTGGGCCCTGGGCTCAAAAGAGCCTGGACCAATCCCTGTGTGCCTTCACTATCACAGCCAACTCGTTCCGCTCCCCCTCTTCGTTTATCGGACAGAGGAAACAGCATTCTGCATTTTCTAGTCTTTGCCTCGGAGCAGTGTTGTGTGAAAGATTCTTGTTTTGTTTCCCCCGTAACCTGCATTCCCCTTGTGTACTGGCTCAGAATGAGGTCAAGAGCATGTAGGCGATCCGAGAGGGAGACGACGAGCCAGTCCCTTCTTGACACCGGCCTACTTATTTTGAAACAACATCACTGTGTTAGGCCTACTACTTGTCTTATTATGATTATCGGTTAAAGAGGTAGGGAAGTGACCAATTCAAGTTTGTGATGTTCCAATTTTAGAGTCTTTATGTGAGTTTGGGAAAAATTACAAGTCTCTAACCTCACGTTAAAATGGTGTAAATTGCCATTGTTTTTGATACCCTTCCAGTGCAAAATTTGTCAACATCCAAAACATATGATTGCATCATTCTGAGGAAAAAATGGGTCTCGCATGAGGACTCTACCTCTTGGAAAATGAGAACATCACAACATTGAAATTGGTCACTTCCCTTCCTCTTTTAATCTTAATTGTTTGCTCTTAAAGCTTTGCTTATAATTATTACAAATGTATACGTCTCCAACTATTCTGAGAAATATTTTTGCCTGAACTGCTGGCATGCTCCAGTATATAAAAAAAAATGTTGTGGTAGGCTTAATTACTTCCATTATCATTTACGTCATCTACAACTACACCGATGTGACATTTCCACCAGATGACAGCTTGTATAACGATTGCCCCGCCCTGATTGGGCCTCTGCCCACTAAACATGTTTCATCAAAGGAATTCACACAGACCTACAAATGAAATTAGAATATGCAACATGAGTAGAGACGCTAATATATAAGTTGTTTCCGAAAACATGAATCACGTTTTCCCGGTGGTTACGAGATAAGACGGTCGGGATGCGTTCACTCTTCCCACACCAATGTCGTGGAATTCTCTTTGACAAGGTGTGAATTGACTGTCGGTATTCAGAAGAAAGGCCTATGTGAGGCAGATATACAGACACGCACGCAGCAGTCTTTCAAACTATAGTAGTTTTAGAAAATTGCACTCAGTACGAAGAAAGTTTTCGTTTAATTTCAAGGTAAACCCAAGGATGAGAAAGTTCAAACTGTATCTAAATTCGGACTTTTCAAGTCAGCCTTGTGAAGAAATTCAGCCATTATTTTTTTCTCGAAATGTAAAGAAATCCTGCTCTTTGATCTACTTCTCTATAGTGCTGAGGACACTTTTTCGGAAAACTCTGTGAAATATGTTTATATGTTTATAACTAGGAGTTACCAAAAGGTGGAAATGCCATCATTTAGACACACCTCCTACTCTGGATCCTACAAGCCCGGCCATATCTCGTTGTGCCCCCCCTGCCCCCTTTCAATGTTGAATCACATTGTTGTACTGCCTTCCGCGTTCCAGTCAACATTGAGCGGGGGGGGGGGGGGACGGGGGACGGGGGAGAGAATGTTTATTGTGAGACAGGGAAGGGTTATTTTATGGTTATTGTAACGTTAGGAACGGGCGGCCCAAGCATTTTGGCCGGGTTGCAGTTTCAACCTTTTTTTTCGCCAGCAATGACTCTAACCCCTGTAAACCGTAATGCACAAACTGTGAAATCGTCGTTCGTATTCCTAAATGTTCGGTAACATTGACCAGGTGCAAAATATTTGGACCGTCCAATTTGACCGAGAAGGTGTTTTCGGGCTTTTGAGACATAAAACTTCAGACGGTTTAGGTCGGACAGTTGCCCCGGGGACTTCCAGGGGTCACAGGATATGGCAGTCCATCTGAAACGTGTTAAGAGGCCGTCCGAACGGCACTTTTTTAAATTCGATCCGTGATCGTATAGGGTAATTTATTGAGACATTCGAAAGATTTAGGACTCGGTAAGTCGTGGCACTGTTTTTCAGTGTGCCATGTTTTTGTTTTTAAGTAGGGCTGTTTTTTGACATAAAGTTTTTGTAATGTAAAGATGCAGTATTGATATGTGAGCAAAACCTTACAGGCATACTGAATTATTTCCCTCAGTCTATGAATCAAGATAATGTATATCATTAGTAATGACTGCTAGACTGCCGCTTCATTGAACCTTGGTTAAAACTGGTATAGAAGACCAAATTAAG
This sequence comes from Pycnopodia helianthoides, assembly GCA_032158295.1. Taxonomy (NCBI): domain Eukaryota; kingdom Metazoa; phylum Echinodermata; class Asteroidea; order Forcipulatida; family Asteriidae; genus Pycnopodia; species Pycnopodia helianthoides. The sequence continues at coordinate 8,454,867 of CM063250.1, read as the reverse complement.
TCACCTAGTTATACCAGGAAGGGTGACCTTGTACATTGCGGTGCTTTTCTAGGCAGGCAAGATACGGCACTACACAGGTCATTACAAAAGGTTTGCAGTTTGTATCACAAAGGTTACCACAGTAAATCAAAAATGTTAAAATAACAGATTGGTTGTATTTTAAGATTCTCTGTTTTTCTTCCTTGATCTGTGTGCAAATGGTGGTGTCTGCTTGGAAGTTCGGGCTCTGTGGCTCTTTCAATTCACAAACGTTATGATGTACAGGGTACACGGTCTTTACGCTCTTTGAAGCAAGATAAGGTACAGCATTGGTAATGGATGTATACATTGCTGTTGTTTTGAATCGAATGAAAAACAAGGTACCGGTACGGTACTGGGAAATGCATGAATTTCAATTTACGCTGTAACCAATCGGGGCACTGGTATGCAGGTTAAGTGATTGCCCCCGTATAAACCCCAGACTAGTAGGCCAGGGATGGCATGTCCCAGACATCCAATGACCCGTGGTTATGGGTTGGTATCCTAATCAGCCACAATCAATCAAAAAAGTGCCATATCTTCAACAGGGTTTTAATTGTGTCTTCCTCGTCCCCAGATGTACTCACATCTAATTTCCCGGCGTAATTCTGCACTCGCTTGCATGGTACCGTATACACGGGGCGACACACCTCGGGGACGGGGTTTCAAATTGTTAGTTGCGTTTGCAGAGTCCTCTTTCCTTTTTTTTACCAAAATAAAATCAAAGAATATCTGTCATAAGAAACAGAAAACGTCACTTGGGAGACGCGTACTGAAGAAAATTAATGTCACTCCCAAAACGGAAGTCTTATGTCTTGATGGATAATGACCCGAGGCAAAGACGCATTAAAGGTTTTCCGCATCCTTGTAAAAATGGGATTAACTCATTATCCGTAGTTTGTACAATACCGGGGACTGTTATAATTGACCGTGAACGTCGTGCATGTCGTGTGTACGGTCTGTCGTCACCGAAGCTTGGAAAGGAGAGTCGCAAGTGTCGATTCCATATATATTAAGCTTAAGGTCGAGTCTCGTGTATCGATTCCAAGTCCAAGGTCGGATTTCATTTTTAAGGTCAAGCCGAGATCGAGTCTCAAATAGCGATTCCGAGTCCAAGGTCAAGTCGAGTTTTAAGTATCAAGTTTTGAGTGTATAGTTAGCACTTTTTTCCAGTCCGGGGTCAAGGTGGGTGTATGTTTCAAAAATCGACTTTCGGCAATCCGAACTTAAGAATTTTGCTTGATATCAGAAATTGATTCCATGTTTAAAATCAGGACAAGTTGAAACAATTCAAATCAATTTTAAATTTGAGGTCAAAACAAGTTCAAGTCTCAAAAATTGATCAGTCCAATGTGTCAGTTAAAGTGTGAGTCACAAAAACCAATGCCCATTTCAAGGTCCAATTCTTTTTCTCGAATAAAAACCAAGTTTTCTCAAGGACTTTAAGCTCAATTAAAACTCCTGCATCCGACAGGTTTATCTGTGTGTTGGCTATGTTTGTTGTAAAGACTCGAATTATGTCGACGTTGAGATGAAATTGTGAAAGAATAATCTTCCAGAAGTTTGGATCCCTGCTCCATGATCTGAATTCAGTCAGGGCAGTTCCCAGTCAGTCTTTGCTCCAGAAATCTGCAGCCTCCACACCCCTTCCTCGGCCCGAGCTCCGGAACATGCTCATGACCTCGGAACACGGCGCCCCCTGTCACTTCCAATCTATTATTATAAAAGGAAACATCGTTGTGGGGACGTGCGGGTCGCGAGGGCCCAGTCGATGCCCATATCCCGTAATTTTGGCTGATTGCAGCTAGCATCTTTCCAAAATCATTCCACCGGACGGTGGGGCTCGTTGCCCGGTACTGTCGGAGCCACGCTCTGGTGATCAGCCAGGGTTCTCGCAGTGGACTCCCGGCAATGAGGCAGTTTGGGGAGACTTTAAAAAGATTGCCCGTTTCATTGAGCTGACTTCAGGTAGTAATAATACAAAAATCTATTTATTTTCTTTTCAACAAATCTAGCAGCGACAACGAGAAGTTTTTGTTTCAGTAAATTTGTGGAACCCTCTTGTCGATGACGTCATTGTTGATGGGTAGCGCATGTGTGTATAGGGAATTATTACATTTGTGAAGGCAATGATAATGTGTGCATTTTAAAACGTGAAAGCACGATACATCGTTTTTGTGTGCTCTCCTGTCCCCAGTTTCTTTGTGCACATTTTGACTCCAAATCCCGTCCCCCATTTTGGGTGTCGAAATATACACAAAGATATAGACCCCTTTAAATGGTGAAAATGGTACAGACGCGCATTAGCAACACGTAGTCGTAAATCTGGTTCGTCATTTTTTCATAGGGCCTAGTTCAAAAATAATTTTAAAAATTGCCATTTTAAAAATAAAACAGGCAAGCATGCAATCAGACGAGTGAAACTCAGTGAATTGTGAGTATTGCTAAATTGTCCTCATAAATTTCCAAGATGGGTGGCCCAGAAACTAACAATCAATTTTCTACAAACTGAATTAAAAATCTATAGTTTCGGCATATTTGGAAGCCAGTTCCACAAGGTGCTCTCGCACTGGAGAAACTACATTTGTTTTTTCGTATGATCAACCCACGCAGCCCCCTTAAAAAAATGCCCAGTAGAAATCTGGCTGTACCAGACAGACACCATTGCTGTAGGCCTTTTACCTTCAAATCACAGTGTTACAAAAAAAACCTCAAAAAAGATTCTGAAGTCAACGAGGAAGCATGTGCTGCCAGCACCCGTTAGATTGAGCTTTATTGGGGGTAGTTGGACGTGAGTCACTGAATGTCATATCGTGAATCATTTAACAGTGGCATTATTCACTGCAGTCGGTTAGGTTAAAAATAAAGTGTAGGCCAGCCCCTCGGTGAAACACCGGGAGCAACAACCTTGACTAGTTGAAATGAACAATTTTGCGGGATAGGCCTACGTGCTTGACATTGGGTTTGCTCAGTGCGAACATCTGCGATGTGTTGGTTCGTGGATGTAGAGCTTGGTTGCTCTGTGTTTGTACTTGTAATGTTATTTGGAGAATAACTATTCTCAATCAGAGCGCTTACTGTATATTAACTTAAATAGGGGCCTACTTGGTGCCAATTGCACTGGGAAATTTTTTTCCATCAGAAATCTGCAGTGCTCGGTCGGGAGCAAATTGTCTCATTTCCTCAACGTCGTGTGTTGTTTAAGCTGTGGCTTAGGTTTCGGCTGACCAGACTAAAACGTGCACAAATATCCCTGACAAACGTAAAGCCTTCATTCGTCTTCCTTTCAGAAAACGAGACCATCTAAATTAAAAGGAAAGTTACACAGCTTGGTCAGAATGATATGTTTATTGTAACTGGGTGATCATACAATTGTAAATGGACCTTTCCCAAACCAATGATGTAACACCTTACGGTTATAGACTGAAGCCTATAGACGACAGCCGTTTTGGTGTGTCTTTTTTTCGTAACAAGAGTCCCTTGATGAACAATTGGACATGTCAGCTCTTTAAGGTTTAAGGTTTAATGTTAAAGGATGAACTCTTTCAGCGTAGCGTGAAGATAATGCACATGCGCATCCGTAGCACTTTGGGCAAACCTTGAACTACATGAATGTGCGTGGGCATGTAGGTTTGGGCCCCGTTTTACGAAACCACGGTTGGGGTATTGATTCTCTCACCACAAGAGAATACAAAATGGCTGCCTTTATATAGCTATATACTGATGTTACTTGGATCCCAGGCCTTTCTTGAACCATAGCTTGGGCTTGGGCCCCGGCTATGCTGCGGTTTAAGGTGTGGCTTAGGTTCCGGCTGACGGGCTCCGTTAAATTTGAAAACATGCGCTTTTGGTACGGGGTTTCAAACAGGCGGACGGAGCTATTAAAGACACTGGACACCTTTGGTAATTGTCAAAGACCAGTCTTCTCACTTGGTGTATCTCAACATATGCACAAAATAACAAACCTGTGAAAATTTGAACTCAATTGGTCGTCGAAGTTGCGAGATAATAATGGAAGAAAAAACACCCTTGTCACACGAAGTTGTGTGATTTCAGAATATGCTTGATTTCGAGACCTCACGCGTGAGGTCTCAAAATCAATTCAAATATTTTACTGAGAAATTACTTTTTTTCTCAAAAACTACGTTACTTCAGAGGGAGCCGTTTCTCACAATGTTTTATACTATCAACAGCTCTCCATTGCTCGTTACCAAGTAAGTTTTTATGCCAACAATTTTTTCAGTAATTGCCAATAGCGAACCACCAACCGTAGTTTAGAAAAGGGCCTGGGATCCATGTTATGTCAAATTGCTAACACAGCCGTTTTGGAGCCGTTTTGGTTCTCTGGTGTGTGGAAGTAAAGCCTGCGCTAAACGTCGCACTTTTGCCGTGTCGAACTCAAATGATTTTTTGCACGGCAAAAGTGCGGCAAAAGCGCAACGTTTGGCCACCAGTCCTGCAACTGCGTGTAGTGGGTGTACACGGCAGTGCGAATTTAAATCAAAAGTTTGCGCTAAACGTCGCTCTTTCATCGTATTTAATTCATCATTTTTCTAATTATTTGAGTTCGACACAGCAAAAGTGCGACGTTTAGCGCTGCGGGCCTTAGTTTCCAAAGCGAGGCTCGAAGGCCACCGTTAGAACAGCTAATTACTGATGTAATCATTACATTCACATTATTACGCAAGTATGAGTGTGACATGACCACAGGGGCGACTTGTATACCTAGCCTCAACTTCATGGTTGTTTTTGTGAGTCACAGAGAAGGGCGGCCGCCGATTCACTGCACCCACAGATATAAAACAAAATCCCTCGCTCCCAGGACCAGATAATTCATCTATCCAAAGCACTTTGCGAAAACCTTGAACCCCGCTCTGTGTTATAAATATTGTGAATTTTTGGCGGGGCATTTTTTGTTCACTAATAGATTGAAACTGGAAGGTGTTGACGACAACTCACCTTCGCAGCTCCTTAACAAGGGTGGAATGATTTGCGGTGCCAGTAATAGAAATCTGATCCAAACGAACCCTCCCTTAAATCACTTGAGCTGAATTAAAGACCACCCGTTGTTCTCTATTAATCTTGCGGTAACCTTCAACTTCTGATTTGTGTGAGCTTACTTAAAGTTAGTACGCTGTCAGGAGGGATAAATTATTAACTTAATGTCGTACATCATTGGGTGGTGACATGCTGCATGCTTGTTAAACAACTGCAGGTCTCACTCAGTATGCGCTGCAATTTCTCCTATCGAAAATTTTTAATTTCCCGCAATCTATGAGAATGTCATTTGGTTCTATTGATAATTCGTTCAATAAATAAGTGATAGACATGTCATATTTTTAGTCTGTGATCAGTTTGGCAAGGTACAGTCGAGGCTTATGTTTATTTCACTTGCCGGTAATGAGCTAATGACAGAGTGTTTGTTCCTCAATAAATTGTTTATTTCTTTTGGTTTATCTTTTTCTGTCTCTTTAGAATGTATGCCCGGCGGACATCGGGTACTCGGGAACCCGTTTCGGAGCGTTTCGTACTCGGCCTCGGGAACGTCCGGAAAACTGTGTGACAAAACGTTGGAACGAGGATGGTATCGGTTCCAGATCTTCGGCAAATATGCCGAGATGCCGACAGAGTGTGTCCAGGTCAGTATTTCCCAACGTTCCAACCCATTGGGAAGGGAACCAATTAAGAAAAGGCGGGCCAGAATTGGCAGTAACAAAGGGGGAATTGTGAAAAGGTGAACACCGTGAAAGGTGTGAGAGTAGTCTTGGTGCAAGACGTTCTTGTTGAGTATAACGCCCGCTATTGTTCGATAGTCATGCGGGCTGCGGAGCGCGCTATATCGCGATAGTTGCGTGATAATGAACAACAACGTCTTGCACCAAGACTAGTGTGAGAGAAACGTTAATCCAATTTTCTCACTCGACAACATTGATTAACTCAACCTTTAACCGACTAATTATTGACCAAACCACAGATTCGGAGGAACTAAAGTTGACTAATTCTACTAACCAACTCGACGGATGTTTGTCTTCTAAATTGTCTAACTTGCCCGCCTCGATGTTAAAACAACTATTGTCTCTCACCATGTGCCACGCCAATTAACAGACTCGACCCATCAGACAGTCAAGATGGTCGAGTCGGTCAATCGAAGGGGAATGTGACATAACCTTAACCTATACCACGGAGGCTGCATAGTAATGACAAAATCTCTATAATGATTTCAGATTACGCCGGCTTGTCAAAGTGCTCGAAATTGTTTATTCCTGTTGATGTGTTTATTACCGTGTTTCCCATCTGACACGACTGGTAAAGCATATTGAGAAACCGAAATCAAGTTCGGGTTTGCGAGAAAGCTTTCCAGGTGTGCGTTTGAATAAAAAACGGATCAGGACGAGTGTGTCCTCGGCCTGTTCTGATCCCTTTCACCCTGGACAGCATTTAGGTTCCACGCCAGGTCATGGTCGTGTACACTCAGACACCCAGTGATCAAGTTCTTGGTTGAGATTCAAGAGGCCGTTCTATTCTTTAATTATCTATCAAGTAATGAGCCACAAGGAAAACTGACTGGGTAAATTTAAAATAGTATGGGGTTGAACAAAGAAAAATTGACTAGAGCGGGATTTGAACCCTCAAGGTGATCCCGTGGCTGCTGCTTCCCAGGTTGTATAGTAAGCTTGCATGGGTGTGATCCCTGGCTACACGGCAGTCAACGGTTGTATGGCTTCTGACTGGCACCCGAACAAAGATATTGACAAAAATAGGGAGACCGCCAACATAGGGCTATAGCTCAGTTGGTAGAGCACCGGTACGTTAATCCGGAGGTCGTTGGTTCAAATCCCGCTCTAGTTAATTTTTCTTTGTTCAACCCCATACTACTTTAATTATCTAAATACCACATTTGTTTATTTTTGTTTTAGGCGTTCGGGCTGAAGCACCGAACATCTCTATTGTCTTATGGTGCGTTTCTTAACCAATGGTGCATGAACAGTTAACACTGGTCTCCCATTGGGTGTTCCTCATAAATCACAGTGTTAACTTTGGGTTGAACAAAGACAAACTGACTTTGAGCGGGAATTGAACATGCGACCTCCGGATGAACGTGTCGGTGCTCTACCAACAGAGCTATATAGCCCTAATGTTGGCGGTCTCCCTATTTTGGAATTATCTTTGTTAAGGGGTGCCAGTCAGAAGCCATTCGGCCTGTAACCCTTGTGGTTTATTTGTTTAGCATATACTTTTCTACACACACTGTAAATTCAATTTAAACATTTACAAAAAACAATTATGAGAATTAAATAACTTTACAACAGATACTAACAATTTTAGATTGTTTATTTGCATGAAATATAGCAGCACTCCGTCTCTGTTAGATGAAGCTATATACATTATTGCACCATGTTCATTATTAAAGAAGGGAAACGTACTTATTGATGTGGGTGTAAAGACGAGAAAAAACATACATTGACATCACAGAGAAGCAATATCTCCTGACATTTTTGAAGAAGTCGCCTCCTTTAATCTGGCTCGGTTCGCGATTCGCCATCATGAATGGATAGCAACATTTATAGTGTTTATCCCAACTTCACAACAATTTGTCTGGTCCATGTTGGAAGGATAAATAAATCCTGATGCCGATGAGAGAAATATATTGGTTCTTGTTCCATTCGTCTGCGTTTGATCAAAATTCGAGTCGAAGAAAAACGTGTAAACTTTTACAGGGTATATACGGCGCACTTTAAAGGCTGTTTCACTTTATTGTAAAAGCTACCACAAGTGAATCAGTAACTTTCTGCATATTGCAAATGCTGATGTACATAACCAAACATATGAATGATTCAATCTCTGATAACTTAATAGCTCTCCAGGGTAACAATTCGGTCAAAAATTTAAAATTAGAATTTAGGCCTTACTACTCTATCTTCGAGCCGAAGCCCTACCTGTGTCTTTGTTTAAAGATAATTCTTTGTCAAATTTGCGGTTTGTAAAAAGTCCGTCTTACAGTCTCCGTTGGTTCCTCAAGACGGTGACCGAGGTTCCTTTTGGATGTCAGCAGAAGGAACTATCGACAGCCTGAAGTCTGTAACCTGCTACCCAGATCACGAGGAGTAACCCCCCCCCCCCGAAATATATAATAAAAAAAAAAAATAAAAAAAAAACGTGGCAAGTCAAGATAGACGGGGTTTGTAACCCTCACATGACCGTGTACGTGCCCGGTAGCTCTTTCCACACGCAAGCCCACATTTAAGGCTGCAAGCGTCGGCGCGGACCGGTTCGTTTGACGGTGTCAAAAGTTGATGTTCCTTGCTATGAATGAAAACAATGGGAGACTAAAGTATTTGCAACCTTAGTCGGGGATTTGGGGATCATTGCTGCAGTCTGTGGAACCTCTGCTGCTGTAATGATACATGATATGCGACGTTGCTGAATGAAGTATTTGGGACATTGCAGGCCATTTCCGAGCCATATTCGCAGTTTTGTTTGACCTAATTTTACCCCATGAAGATTTTCTATCGAATGTTTTATTATGAGCGAATTTTAGTTTACACTATAAATCCTCCAGAGGGACTTTTTTTCCTTCTTCTTAGGTAGTTATAGCCAATTAAATGTGATGGCGCGGAGCGGTTGGGAATCACGGCAGTGGTCATTGACTTTGGAGAAGGTTGCTGTCGGTCTGGTTTGAGGTCAGGGTTCAATTGGTTTGTCGCTGGGTCACTTATTTTTTTTCTAAGATTTACTACATTATGGGTTTCGGTGGGGGGGGGGGGGCCCAATAACCGTTTTACTGTAGAGCAAGAGAATGCACATGCTCCAGTTTAATGTGAGTGGTCAGTAGATGAGGAGAGTGCAGTACGCCTGTACCCATAATAGAGGCACATATCGTTGAATATTCATACTCATACAAATGATTCCCAGCCGAAATGACTGATCCTACAACCTCGTCCCCAGGGTGTGTCGAGCAGTACGAGGTTGACCGCTCTCTCACGCTGGTATTGGATCATTTTGCATATCCAAAGTTTTTGGATTACGAATGCAAATTAGATTAGTCTGGCTGCTTTTCGAAATTCACATCTTCGTCGTGGCCTCGTGGTCCGGTACCAGATTTAATAGCCTGTTTGTACATTGTTGCCGGCCGGCTGTTTTGACAAAGGTTATCATTTGGTTTTGTCCAATCACTGCCCGAGTAAGGAGTTTCCCTCCCAGGGTTTACTATTGTAAACATGGTTGGAAATAAAGTTAACCATGGGGACGAGGTTGCTGATCCCACACTTTAAAGAACCCTCCTGAAAATCAAACCAACAGACACGCCCCCCCCTTTACCTATCTTCACGGTGAAAGTTCACTGCGGTGGGGGGGGGGGTTGATGTTTCCTACATGAGGGAGGAAATAAAGTAAACCATGGGTACGAAGTTGCTGATCCCACACTTTAAAGAACCCTCCTGAAAATCAGACCAACAGACACGCCCCCCTTTACCTATCTTCACGGTGAAAGTTCACTGCGGTGGGGGGGGGGGTTGATGTTTCCTACATGAGGGAGGAAATAAAGTAAACCATGGTACGAGGTTGCTGATCCCACACTTAAAGAACCCTCCTGAAAATCAGACCAACAGACACGCCCCCCTTTACCTATCTTCACGGTGAAAGTTCACTGCGGTGGGGGGGGGGGGTTGATGTTTCCTACATGAGGGAGTGAATTATTGGAGTTAACCAGTTCAAGGGTCCGTATACTTGGTCATGGTGTGTCATCCCGCAACAGACACAGTAAACCAAAGTCAAATACCAATGAAGATGCGATGACAGACGAGGCAGTTCGCTGCAACTAGCGCTATGACCGAGTCAATGTACTTGAGTTTATTGTTGTATGTCCACCGACTGCAATTAATACACAAATGTTTGCTTATTCGATAGCGATGTCGCTGTGTTCGGCGCACGCGAGGGGTTGAGGGCGGCGACCTTTTTCAACATCTTAAAATATGCCGTTAGTTTGGACTGTTTATTCCAATACTGCCAAACAATAATATAATGACCGGTTTAAATTTGATTGAGTCAGTATTCGTCAGAACCGTACCCCCCCCCCCCCCATCTTAAAATTACTTTCTCCTTATTACAATTTAAAATAGCTTTCTTCCGAAGGACTGGCCGCCATTTTAAGAAGTGAATTGGTCTTGTTCTGAAATTTTGAACTTACCCAAAAATCCCAAATGGAACCAGCAAAAATATCAAAGCATTCCCGCCATCTCTTCGTTCTAAAACTTGCGAATTAGTGACAAGTTTTCACAATGTTTACCGGTATCAGTTTCAAGAGGAACACTTCTTAAAGGAACATTACAGAATTGGTAAGAAAAAAAACTTGTAAAATATACTTTTGATCACAGATTTACATAAAACTTACACGGTCTAATGATGATGGTAGTAGAAAACATCCCTTGAAATATTTCTGTCTGAAATGCCACAGTTGATGAGAAATGAATAAACTGATTTTCCGATTGGAGTTTATCGCTCAGTGAGCGTTTTATTCACTTGTTGAATCTATATGATTTCATGCAAATGTGTAATCGGTTTTTCACTATTTTCTCGTGACCCAGATGGCCGATCGATCTCAAACTTCTACAGGTTTGTCAGTTTATGTATATGGTGGATTACATAAAGTGATTTACACTGCCAGCAACTGTTTTATTAGCAAAAACCAATTCTGTAATGTTCCTTTAAAAAGGCACTTCTATCCTGGCCTACATTTGGTCTGCATAGATTAACTCTTTCCCCTCCATCGTCTGTGCTTATTATTACGCTTATATTATGTAATATTTTGTAGATATGTTTTATTTCAAGAAGAGTAGTATGAAAAGAATGTTGACTTGAATTGAACAAAAAATAAATAGATAAGTCATGGGTGCATTAATAGGCCTATACGGACATCCTCAATTTTTCAGAGTACTTCGTAGGCTTGAAAAGTTGAATGAAAACACAACTTCCGGTACCATTTCTTTTGCTACAAAGTAACCAATACACTTAACAGCACTAATCAGTTGTGCGCAGTGGGTCGTCTTCGGCCCGAAGGCACCGTCGTGCAGTGGCACTAATTACACCTAAATAAGAGTATCGATGACTTAATATAAAACATGACAAACATGGTTCTCGGTGATGCCGTGCAAAACATCCGAAAAGCTGTTATTCCATCTGACGGGTTGTCATGTTCGATTAGTCCTGACTTGAGCTCAGAGGATAAGTAGACCACGAGTGTGATCGTTGTGTGATCCATTAACAACAACATAGTTGGAAGTCTACTTCTTTAAACTACACTGCCCCAAAAGGGGAAGATATTGTGGCTAGACGTTTTGAAATCCTGTAGACTTTTTATCATGGTGTGGCCGTCTTGTAATTTTTTCCCAATCTGAATCATTGTAACCAAACCGAGGCTGGAAGAAACAATTAATAGTCTGGATCCTATTTTCTGGATTGAATAGTATGCATTCATCACCATTATTGGATACAGGGGGGCATGGACAAGATGGCGGCATCATGATAAAGGTCTATTTGCAATTGAGGTCGTGTCCGAGTTGACGACCTCGGCAGTGGCTATGACCGTATCGCCTAATAAATGCCTAGTATTCTCCAACGCTGTCGTCACAGCCAACCGGTCTCAGCCGTAGCCGAAGTCGCCAATCAAGTCTTGATAAAAGACATAACCTTTGGGCAGTGTCCGAATTGATGGATTCGGCAGTGGCTTTGGCTGGACAAACAGGTGACACACCCATTTTTCAACGTCGCATGCAGCCAACGGCCGTAGCCGTATAGCCTTAGCCGAAGCCGCCCTAATTCGGAAGCGGACTAAATACTGCAGAAGGTTTTGAGTTGAAACAGGAAATTGAGAAACCGAGGCAGTGTTTGGCTTTTTGATGGAATGATGGCAGGTGGTGGACACCGTAGCTTAAGGAGTAGCAATCCACACCAGGGAACTCAAGACAGGTGTTGACGAAAAGATAGAGAGACTATAATAATAACAAACCATTTATATATAGGGCCTTATGCAAGGTCTCAAAGTGCTTCATAAAATACATAAACAGCAACTACATTATTACAGATAAAAATCACTCATGAAAAAAATAACAATAAGCAGTCAAAATTGAAAAAACTTCAAGGATGGGGGGGGGGGGGTGGTTACATACTGCGAAGTAGAGAAAGTGTACTTTATGCATTGCTCAAAATGATGTTCCCTGAAACCAGAGCTATATGCCATCACAACAGGCTGGCAGTTTCGGAGGGTGGTACAAACCTACACTGGGTTAAAAAGAGTCAAGTTCTCTTGGGCGAAGTCATCAGGGACTTCGATGACACGCCTGTCTCTCCAAGACACTGTCCATCAGTGTGATGAGAAATCGTGCAAAACACCAATTCGGAGGTTTCCTGTGCCATATATGGGTTTCCTGAAAATGGATGCATCATGCAATACTTGAAGTTTAGGGAAAACGTTGATAAAGAGATTTTTGACCCCTTTTTCGTGGACAGTTGCGTCCGTATAATGCGAACTAACTGAGACAAATATCTCTGACTCGACATTTCAAATTAAATTATTAATTGATGTATGCATCCCAATCACTACTAATCAATTTCAATTCAATATATTAATCACAACCACTCATCGATTACTAATTGATATAGAATTGTTAATTAATTAGCAATTTATTATGTTTCTTATCAGGTGAGCCAGTGCGGGACAGACGCTCCCATGTGGTTAGATACAGGAGGCAGGAGCTACCCACCTCCTGGTGAGAGTGCAAGACACGTTGCGTGTGCGGCGTGGAGTCTGGGTACCCAACGCTCCACGCAAGACTGCTGCCTGTACTCCTTTCCCATCACGGTTACCAACTGCGTCGACTTCTTCGTGTACAACTTGTTACCAGCGAGAGGATGCAACATGGCGTACTGCGCCACTGGTAGGTTGATTACACCTTTAAATGGCTCCTTGTTATACAGCTATTGGACAGAAAACATTATATAGCCCTCCAATAATTCTATGCTAACCAATCACAACCAATGCAAATAACGAGGTATTTTGGTTGGTAGCCTGTTTGTACTTTTACTCAACACATTTGTATGCTGTTTAAATGGCGGCGAAGGTGCAAAGAGGGATAAGTTCGAACAGTGCTGTACTCCCGCATAGAAATCTGCGGGTGCGGGTTCGAGTCCATACCTCTTTGTGTGGAGAGACTCGTTCAGTCCACTGACTCTGTTGAAATCCCTCATAATGAACCGAATGAGAGATCGCGTAAACTTAAAAAAAAAAAAAAAACTAACCCCAAAACACGAAGAGACGGCGATGACGAAATGCGCAAGTGTAGACGTGGGAGGAGAATCCCACCAGGAAACCAGTGAAATCTGACGGCTGTAACAAGGTCCCACGGAGTTCCTTTAGAGAGCATAGAGCAAGGAACTTAAGAGTACGCAATTTCCTTAGAGGGGGGAAGATATTCCAAAGTACCACCACGTCAACCTAACACTCCTTCCCAACACAATTAATATGCCCCTCCTACTATATAAGTGGTCATGATATAAAGGTATTGCTTAACCACACACAAGCCCGCCCTTCCAAACAGACGAGCGAAACATAAAAATACCGCCAAACCAAACTTGAGTTTGGCGCTCCTTTGCATTCCAGCGGTATTTGATGACGACCTTTCCTGATAAAAAGAGGCCAACCTCGCCCTAAAAAAACCGATCCACCAACGCCACGAAAAATGATATCATCAAAGATGGTCATTGAATTCCGAAATCGCTGCGCCACTCCTGAACCCGATACGCGGATCCTGTGCATCTAATCGAAAACATCTGATGCTTTACATATTTCACAGAAATGTTATGGGTCTATTTATTCGATGCAATGAACCAAAGCCCAACATTCTACTGTTAGGTAGAGACTGTCAGGGACCGGCTTGCAAACTGGAGTCGGGAGGGATACCAAAATTTCCCCCAAAATAAGACAGTGACCGTTCTGGAAATTATATAATAGCAAAGTTTTGTGTAATCAAAGTAGATTTCCGGCTAAGATGCCATGGTATGTATGCACATGTTATGGATCCTCTAGTTTGTTTTCAGTTATTAGTATCATGGCTTGCCAGCTCGAGCCCAAGGTTACCTAAAGCTTCAGTCACACACCATGTAAAGGTTATAAAGGCATAAATGCAATGAGAGCCTCACGCAAGCAATCACTTAGGAGTTGAAAAGGCATGCTTACCGCATCAACTTGAGAATGTGTGTAAATCCTGAGGACAGAACTTACCTTATCAATCTTAAAAGTTGATAACTCAGAAATGACACCGTGAAAAATGCATACATGTAGCCGGGTGCGTCAGCGATGTCAACTACAGTCCGGGAGCCAAACGGAGGGCCCCACCCGTACGGTATACGATCAACATTCGTGAAATTGTGATCGTTCCGTGTACTTAGCCGCCAGATTTGATCATCAAATCTCTGATTATTCTCACATCTGTGGCCGCAATGGAAGTCCCATCAATGTGTCCGGTAGTTTATTCCACACAATAAATATACTTCAAGCTAAATACAATGTTGTTTTATTTACTGACACACAACTTGACCTGTACTATTTGGGACCGTCTCCGTCATGAGCTCATAATTGGCTGTATTGATTTTTTATAATGATTTCACAAAATAGCAAAAAGTTAATTGCCTCTCGTGTTTTAAAATTTTACATCCTGAGACTGAAAGGAACATTACAGAATTGGTAAGAAAAAAACTTGTAAAATATACTTTTGATCACAGATTTACACAAAACTTACACGGTCTAATGATGATGATAGTAGAAAACATCCCTTGAAATATTTCTGTCTGGAATGTTATATTTGATGAGAAATGAATAAACTAATTTTCCGATTGGAGTTTATCGCTCAGTGAGCGTTTTATTCGTTTGTTGAATCTATGTGATTTCATGCAAATGTGTAATCGGTTTTTCACTGTTTTCTCGTGACCCAGATGGCCGATCGATCTCAAACTTCTACAGGTTTGTCAGTTTATGTACATGGTGGATTACATAAAGTGCTTACACTGCCAGCAACTGTTTTGTTAGCAAAAACCAGTTCTGAAGAAAGATTTGAACTGTTTACAATCTCTTTTAAATTGTGAAGGCTCAGTGAACTTTTTATCTTATCAATCATTCTTTCTTTTCATCCAACTATATATATATTGTGATTACCTTAAATTGTGTCAAATTTGGCTTTGGAATTGACGGTCTTTGTTTACTCAAGGTATCTGATCGCAACGTCACAATGGTCCACAGCTTTTGCTATTTTACCGATAAGTTCTATCGTTATGAAGAAAACACAATAGTCACTAGAAATCTTATTTCTCAGGGTAGGCCAAGGGCCTATACTCTAAATTTAATAACAATTTTTTTATCACATATCTCCTCACGAGCTTTGACTCAATAACAGTCAATTTGCAGATTAAACTATTTCATGTATTGAGGCCGGTAGTGTAGCCTTGATTAAAAAGATCCTGTTTGTCGATTGACGAGCCTTCGCATGATCAATTAGTTCCAATATTGGCGACACAAATTACTGACTAATTCAAAGATTACATTTCGTACTGCGGTATGACAACTGTCTCGTGTAAACGATAACTTTTACACCATCATATAAAGTCAAGATCTCCTATTCAATTAAGTGTATAGACCTTTCTATTTTTTTACAAACATTGACCACCATATTTTATGGAAGGCCTTGAGTAATTAAACATGTATAAAACTGGCTTGGCTAAAATGTGCATTTTTAACTTTTTTTATGAAGTGTAAGTTTACCTTTTGTTTTGGACAGTCTGTTTTATTTATCAGTAATATGGGTATTAAATTGATAGCATTGTTAGTCAAATAAGAAACTGTGTGGCAACCAATGTGGCAAAACTCGCGGCTGTGACGTTGCAAAAAAAAGGTCTATTTATTGAACCGAGGACTAAAGGGTCAAATATGTCTGGCTCCTTTTGGCAATGGGTGTTTAATCTTGCTTAAAGCACACAGGGGAACACGACGAAGATCTTGCAGTTTGTCAGTCACGAACCTTAGGCCGTGTCCAAATTGGCGGCTACAGCCACGGCTACGGCTAGATTTCTGCGTCCATGATGCATCGAAGTGTGGGATATCCTTTAGCAACACCCTCAGCAACAGTCGTATATAGCCGTAGCTGTAGCCGCCTTTTCGGATACGGCCTGAATATATCACGTACCCCATAATGGGGAAAACAAATTCAATAATTAACCGAAAATGACAAGTGCAATCCTAATTAGATATCAAGAAATGGACTGTGCATCCGTGGAAGGGCTTTCCGTTGTCTACGAGGGTTACCTCGAGAAAAACACGAGGTGTAATGTAGGACACTGAAGCACAGACTATAGGAATCAAAAACCCAACCACCGCAAGGCCGTCAACAAATTTGCTACTGTTTCCCGTGTCTGCAATAGTGATAATGGGTATTGATTCTCATGAAGAACCCGGCTATATTTGTTTTCCCTTCCAGCCTCGATTCGGTTACCTTGATTAGAATGGAGAAAACTTTGGCCGCAGTAACTTAACGGATTCATCTCTCAATGTTATTTGATCCGTGTTCATTTTGTTGAGGGTTCCTTTCGCACTGTATTTAAAGATTGAAGGCACGCAAATATCGGTCACTGTTTTTTCAACAATAAAAATTGTGTACATTTCAGAAGTTTTTTGTTGTTGTTCTAAATGTGGCGCAAGGTCAAACCTTGTTCCCATTTAAAATATTTTATTATTATTATGTATTATTAAAAAAAAAAAATAAAAAAAAATACTCCGTAGAATGGTCCAACAATTTTTGCAGTAGTAGTACACTGCAAAACATGAGACCAAACAAAAAACCATTCCAGTCAGTCAAACTGGGATCTATTTTGCGAAAATACCAGTTCTTTGAAATGTTCTTGATTTGCATACACTTCCCAGAGATTATGTTATTTGGTTTTACCCAATACACCGGTATGTGTAAAGCCCTTTTTTGACAGGACTCGGGAAAGTACTGATTATACAGTGCTCTGCACACATCGGTATTTATGTAAAAAAAAATAATAATAATAATATTCTTTATCCATAATGCACATTTAACATTATACTAAAGAGATTATGTTATAACATTCCGTTTTGAATGACGCCCCATGTAACATTCATTGTGTGATATTTATTCACATTGTTGAACTGGGTCGTATGTGATATTCTACGCTCTAATAAGTGTCCGAATTGGATACCACAGTAAAGAATTACATACACTCATTGAAGCAGAGAAAACCATCTACAAATTAGTCATTCCAAGTATTAAAGGCAGGGTATACATTTGGTAATTGTCAAAGACTTGGTTACAAACTAGTTACCTCACTTGGTGTATCCCAACATGGTACATAAAATAACAAACCTGTGAAAATTGGGCTCATTGGTCATCGAAGTTGCAAGAAAATAATGAATGAAAAAATCACCTTTGTTCAATTCATAGAATTGTGTGCTTTCAAATGCCTGAGAATGGCTTCATGCCTGAAGCCTTTCTAAGATTCAAATATTTTAATGAGAAATAATTACCTCTCTCTCAAAAACTAGATTACTTCAGAGGGAGTCGTTTCTCACAATGCTTTATACCATACAGCACCTCTCAGGTGCCCCTTGTTATGGTAATGTATTTCGCGAGTAATTACCAAAAGTATCCACTGCTTTTAAAGACACATACATGAAACCTTTGTGAAGTCTTAAAAGGTACTTTTATTTTTTACAGAATTTACTGCCGAGGATAGAATAATTTAGTCAGGACTTCTGTCATTTCAAAAGTACCGCCATCAACGTCCCATTTTATACCAGAGAGAGTAGTTCAGTTTGCACACACAAAACAAATAACATTGTTATATCAACTATACACATTCTAGTCTTACTGGTTTGGTTTCCTACAACTTATTGTCACTTTATTTTTTTCTTGCAGAGGGACGCGAAAAGTGTGCGCCAGGTCAGATTTCCCCAGATGGATTCGCACCTTGTCGAGGTAAAGAAAAACAGTGTATTCTTGGTTGCTTTCGTGTCTAGATTTTGTCCTAAAAGGGAACAGTGCAAACAATTTTTGTTTTCAAATAATTCTTACTCAAGCATTTCAGCACTCTCGAAAATAGACGCTAATGAAGTGACCTTGACTGTGTTCCAACTTCAAGTGAAGAGACCACAGTAGCTCAGAACTCACACAGTACATTCTTGAAAGAGAACATTATTCTACACGTGTCTTTCCGTTATTCTTGTGAAGAGCAAAGGCTTCACTTCTGTGTACTTCCTTGTGTAAAAGAGAAAAAAACCACCCCCTAGTTTTGTTTCTTCTCGTGCAAGGGGTAAAACTATACTACGCCCAAGAATTTACCTTCTTGTGTAAGAGGAACAGTACCAGACTCATTGTACCTTCCTGTGTAAGAAAGAAAGAAAAAAACATAATCCACTTTGAGCCTCTGGAAAGTGAAAAATTAGTATGAATAGAAAGTGACATTTACAACACAGTAGGGGTTAGAGTCCCTGTATTTTGTTTCCCCAAACCCCAAAGGGATGTTTCGGAGCCGTACTCCCTTTCAGATAAAACCGGGCCGTAGAATTGAGCCAACCCACGGCATCAGCTGATCACCCGTTCGTGTCATATCCTGTGTGTCACCCCCTCCAAAATAATCGAAAGTTTGTATTGTACATCTTTCAAAATACCAACATTTTGTAATTGGGCATAAGAGCATCAGTCAGCACACTTGCTCGAGGGAAATGCAGACTATAGCCCTGTGACCATGTTGGATTTAGTCTGAAGACTATTGATTTCCGATCGACAGTTGTAAAGCTATACACCCAGTCTCTAAAATAAAAAATAAAATCTCAACAACTTGGTATGGGTTTTTGACAGCTTCGGTTTTATGGTGATGGCGCTATTTGCTATGAAAGGGTGCGCTGGTTTTTTTGTCTCCTAAGCCTAGCACGGGGGAGAGAGGAGATGCCAATGAAGTTCCATAAACAGTTCTGTTAACTTAAAAGGAACATTACAGAATTGGTAAGAAAAAAACTTGTAAAATGTACTTTTTGATCACAGATTTACATAAAACTTACACGGTCTAATGATGATGATAGTAGAAAACATCCCTCGAAATATTTCTGTCCGAAACGCCATATTTGATGAGAAATGAATAAACTAATTTTCCGATTGGAGTTTATCGCTCAGTGAGCGTTTTATTCGTTTGTTGAACCTATGATTTCATGCAAATGTGTAATCGGTTTTTTCACCATTTTCTCGTGACCCAGATGGCCGATCGATCTCAAACTTCTACAGGTTTATCAGTTTATGTATATGGTGGATTGCATAAAGTGCTTACACTGCCAGCAACTGTTTTGTTAGCAAAAACCAATTCTGTAATGTTCCTTTAACTTAACGTGCACGGCTGAGACAATGGGTCGTGCACCTTAATGGCCCCTGCTTTGAAGCATCGCGGTCCATGAGAGAATGCCCTTTCTAACCCAGAGCTGCAAACTCTCCCGAATTCTGCAGAAAGTTCCCTGAAAAAAAACCCCACCCCAATCTGTCCATGTTCTGATGAACAAATTTGAAAGTCTCCCTGATCGTAGAAAACCTTTCCCTGTGTAATTCTAAACATCTCCCTGGTTGGTGTACACCATCTCCCTGGGCCCAATTTCATAGAGCTGCTTAAGCAGAAAATACTGCTTGACAATTGTCCGCTAAGCAGGATTGAGCAAGATACCGGTCACAAATTGTACGTGTGACATGGTAGTTTGGCCGGTAACCTTATTCTGGTAAGCATAATTTTGTCGTGCTTAGCTACTTTTTGTGCTTAAGCAGCTTTATGAAATTGGGCCCTGGTTGCAAGATGCAAATGTTGGCAGCTCTGCCAACCACAGGAAGAGAAGCTTCTGTGGAGACTTATTTTTGACAATAGTTGGAAGTAACTGCATGGACACATATATAGACATGCCTGGCCATTTCCAACTCTTGTGGCCACGGCACACTGCCAATGCTATAACGGTGTCCACGTTTGCGTGTTACAGTTTAAAGTCCGCCTGTTCATAGTTATTAAATCATGCCCCTTTTTTTTATTGGCACGAATATGGGAGTGGATAATTTGCCTCAATTCCCCGGAGGCGCGATGACGAGGTCCCTCGCTAGCATCAACCTTGAACCTGGTGCTGCTTATACCATGACGGGGTTTGCCCTTACAGCGTCATCCGGCCCCTGTAAAAAAAGTACCCCCTGCACGAACCCCTCCGGCCCCCGGTTGGACGCCCAGGTCAGAGGTGTCCAAACAAAATTATTACCTAATAAAGTCTCAAATTAAGCGAGAAATGTGACACGTTTTGTTCGAACTGGATGTGGCCTTTTGGGGGGTGTTTGGTTAAAATACCCGTAACTCGATAAGGATATCCTATTTCCTCGACCAGTTGGATATGTTGTCGTGGAATTTCGTTGAGAGTGATCAACGTGCGGCCGTTTCGCCGCGCAAAATGTCCAACATGCGCAATCACTCCCGTACAGGCGCTTTTCGAATCGACGGCTTCGGCTCCGGATTGGGCTTTCAGGCCCAGTTTTCTCGTCTGAAGCCCCGACCGCAAAGCATGCGTAAGTTAAAATAATCGAGGGAGCCTAGCCGGCCTGAGCCGATTTTGGAGCCGAAGCCGTGAATTCGAAAAGGGCAAATCCTACTCTCCTTCCTGGCATTGTATTCCATTTTTAGTTACGCCTCTGATTTATTTCCCCTGCCCGGATTCCAGCCTTAGGGGGGAAAAAAACCTAAATGCTATTCTTAAAGTCGAATATAATAAGCATTCAGCGGATTTGTGAACAAAGTTATTTATTGTTTACAACGCACGAAGCAACTTGTTAATAATACAGTTTCAGTTCGGAATGTAACTCTTTCCTTGTTGTTGGTAAACACATTTTGTTTTCTAAAAGGTTACCACAAGGTATTCAAATAATGATATAGAAAGTGGGTGGGGGAGGGGTAGGCCTACCTTGATTATTGTTCACCTTTAACTCCACAAAACAACGCCGTTGGGTTGATAAGTTGTTCAACACCTTGTCTATGTATATAAGCCTCAAATCGTGTTCCTATAATTGCCAACGAATGTTGTAACAATCTTGTTCAACATCTGTCCGGAAATGTTAATTACTATTTTCTTCTCTGTGACAATACGTCAGCAGAAGGAAGAAGGGAAGAAGGACGCCTCCTACGTCCCAAATCGTCACCACGGCTTGCTTTCCTAAATGCTATACTTATTGCAATGAAATAATGCCCCTCCAATGGTTAAATAGATAAGAAAAGTTACCAGGTTTGGTGTGATGTCTTGTGTCTGATCTTCTTTTAATAAACTTACACTCGACAAAGGTTTACAACATTCTTCCAGTGATTATGCCATAATTTTTATCTTGCTCACCTGTTTTTTTCTTAATTGGACGAATCATCGGCACGTCGCAGTACGGTAGCCGAACTGATATAATATTAACACGTGTCAAATTTTATCTAAACGGTCACTTCCTCCCTGACTCCATTCTGACCGATGACATCAGAGGCTGCCAAAGAGAAATCAATCGTGGACACCGTTGTTAAAAAAAAAATGAGGCACAACTTCTGTTGCCATTAAGGAAGTGGTTTATTTTGTACGTATACGGGATTGGTATAGTGGTACATTAACCAATCAAATTGGAAGATCTTTCCTCATACACATGGTTACTCAGGAGGGTGGGGATGTCAAACTGTCATCTTTAACTTAATGATGAACTTTCTTGAATGTCTTCATTGCTCTTTGTTTTGATTAAGATGTCATAGTAGTCTCGTTTGAGGAGCGTCTCAACTGTTTTTGGATCTAGCGTTACTTGTTTTTTTTAACTGAACGTATACTGACAAGCATTTCTCTTAAAGGTAGGGTCTTGCTTTTGGTGCCACAAAATTGGTGCCACTTTTATCCGAATGCCGAGCTCCTTGTTATAAAGACTGATAATGGTAGGAAGCATCCTGCGAAGATACTCGACGTTCTTGGTACAGTGACAGTTATTTTGTTGTGTTCTCAACAAGACACGGTTGTCAGCTGAGATTTTCACAAGTGACTTTTCATTGTATCTTTCTTGATAATGTTGCCTATAAATCTGCATTACGCTGACAAAACCCAATCGATGACCCTATACCTTTAATTACCGTGATGCAATGTTTTTAACAGCGGCTGTGTTTTGGTGTTGTTGGTTTGGACATCCCCTCCCCGCTCATCGGCCTCCCCACCGGCCCCATAACCGGGCTGCAACTGCAAAAGAAAATTTATTTTCAAACAAAACTACCCGAGCAACTAAGTGTGTATTATTTTCTATGCTGATATCTTGTGAGATACCACAAGCATGTACTCCGAGACCCTCCAACAACGGCAATTCCTCTTCCCGTTTCAGAGAGTTTCCCGGCTATCTTGGGTCTTCCGCTGATAACGCCGGCCATCCTCGACGATGTACTCTTCAAGTGCGCATTCCGTGGGTTGGACTCCAGCCAGAGATCGTTGAAGGGGTACACTGTCTCGTGGTATAAGGTAATGCAACAATAGTATGCCATTTAAAGCCAACAGGAATAGTCATCACATCCGGCTGCTAAACAACTCTCTGGAAACAAACCACTCACCCCATCATTTTGCAATAACGTTCTCGGATAGATTTCGCAAGTTTTGGTTTTGGGTTTTAATCAACTCTTCTCTAATTTCACATTTTTAGCTGTACGGTGCATTATTATCACGGACCACACACATAATTTAATCAGGTTATTTTTTCCGATGATAATTGTTCTACCATCCTGTGTGGTCTTAATGAAACAGAAGTAATACAAGAGCTGTGCAGAGAAATCCAATGAGCTCGAAATATTTCGTTGAAACTTTGTATTTAAAGCCAGAGTAAACTTGTTCATAACTTAACAGAGTGATACAAGAATTTTATCATTATAACAAAAAATGCCATAACTTTTTAATTGATCTGTAGGTTTATAGATACGTTTGAAAATGGAATAATAGGCCTAATCATAATAATAGCAATGATAATTTACTGAAATTGCTATTGTGAAGTTCTTCGCTCGACGAACAGTCAGGATTGAGGCCCACTCCAACAAACACCGTTTTGATACCAGGGCAAAAGTTCTCAACTTTTGGTCGATTTTGAGTATATTTTTATGCAAACTCATGAGGTTACTGTGGTGTGATTTTAACCAGGCAGATGGCACTGGGTCGTATCAGAGAGTGGCATCCGAAGACACTTTTGAGAATTTCGTCTTCATCAACCCCAGAGATTACTTACGCATGGGAGATAAGGTATGGTGACGCAATAGTGTATTATACTCCTTTCACCCCCCCCCCCGCAATTTTTTTTCTGCAGCACACGTCGGCTATGGAGTCAACAGTTAAGGGATAGGCTGTTCTTCCCTATCCCTTAACTGTTGACTCCGTAGCCAGCGTGTGCTGCAGAACATAAATTTGCCCCCCCCCCTTAAGGAAAACAGTTAAAACGCATCACTCACAATTCCGGAATCCCGTTTCACGTTATTAATTCCTTGAAGGTGGCTGACAAACCGGCACCGTGTGATTCGCATTTTCCCCCCACTGAAAAGTATAACGATGATCCCCATGCTGATGTCGGTTAGCCCAGAAACCGGATTAAAGTTCGATGTTAAATCCCATGTTTTACATAATATGTAAACTGTGACACTTAATGATTTCCCAGCTAGAGTTGGATGATCACCAAATCTTAATGAAGGTGTAGATATCTACAAAAAGAAAGATTATAAACATAACCTGTTACGAAATAGATTTGGAGAAGTTTTTCCCCTTTTAACGGGTCAAGATTTTGTGTATCTTTCTGTTTGTTTATAGATGATTTGTTCAGTTCAAGCTTTCTTCAATGAAACAAGAGAACTGAAAAGTCCAGCAGTAGAAAGTGTTCCTTATGAAGCGACGATCAAGGTCAGTACTAGAGTAAATTCATGATAATTGCAACTTTGTGTTCCCTTCTTGCTAGGGTATGACAGATAAGAATCCTTAATTAATGAAAATCAGCAGTGCTTAGAGACTATACACAAAACCAATACTTTCGTAAACTTACGCCCTTTGTTATCAAGTTATTCAACTCAGAAACATTCTTGGCCCATTTCGAAACTACGCCTCGGCTCTGTCTTCAGCTCCAGCTCCAGTTGTCTTGAAGTTGTCGTGCACTCTCGGTACTGGCATCAAACAGGACAAACTGAGCCTAAGCCGGAGCCCAAGCCGAACCCGTGGTTTCGAAAAGGCGCCTTTCATAAAATCAGATTCTCCCTTTGACGTCATGTTCTCGTTTTCCCCTCAAGGTTACTCCGAGTAGTTTAGAGATCTTGGAGAACGGTCAACCTCATTTTCTCATCTTCGAGAGTACGGTGCCGATCACGTGTGGTCAGAAAGACTCGGTGTGTTCGATAAGAGTTGCGCTTACCACCATCAATAATGGTACGTTAAAACAACAGTAATGGTAATGCAATTGGTGTAATGGTAAAGTAATTGGTGTAATGGTAATGCAATTGGTGTAATGGTAAAGTAATTGTTGTAATGGTAATGTAATTGTTGTAATGGTAATGTAATTGTTGTAATGGTAATGTAATTGGTGTATTGGTAATGCAATTGGTGTATTGGTAATGCAATTGGTGTAACGGTAATGCAATTGGCGTTATGGTAATGTAATTGGTGTAATGGTATAGTGTAATTGGTGTAATGGTAATGCAATTGGTGTAATGGTAATGTAATTGGTGTAATGGTATAGTGTAATTGGTGTAATGGTAATGCAGTTGGTGTAATAGTACACTCTAAAAGACAAAATCCGGGTTAGAATTGACCCGGATCTGGGTCCCGTGGGGCCTGACCCTTTTCTGGGTCAGTATGACCCGGAAACTGTGTCAACATGAACAAGACGCAGAATCCAAGTTAGAAATATCATCTTTTAATCCCTTCCGGGTCAGCCTGACCCAGAAATGGGTCTGGCCCCACGGGAACCAGATCTGTGTCAATTCTACTGACCCTGGAGTTGTCAGAGTGTACTGATATTAACGGTGAGTAAAAATAATGGTTATGGCAAAAGTAGTGGTAAAAGTCAAGGTCATGATGGTGAGTAATAACAATGGCAATAGATAGTTCCCAGTAGACGCCATCTTTACGGGCAAAGTGCATTTTGGCTTGCAGGTGCGTCAAACGCTCAACTTATTAACGCAGCCGCGTTGTTCACTGACCAATCCTGCAATGAATTTCGTGAAATGCGCGCGTGTTCCCACACGAAACGCACGACTGTTTGTTCTAAACTGCCCGTAAAGATGGCCGATTTACGTCATACTGCAACCTATCTATGGAGATGTTAACTGTGGTAATGGTGATGATAGCAATGGTAGTAAGGTGTAAAAAAAAATAATATCCCACATTAGTCAGTATATTTGTTTAGCAGATTCAATAGAATTGCTAATTTCTCCGGAAAGTTCATCATGTTTTCTGTTGTTCTGTTAATCGCTAGACGTCCACCTTGGTCCAGATATCGTTCTCTCCGAGTGCTTTGTCGATTTCCGATCCCGGGTGTGTCTGGAACCCCGCTGCCGGCGGGCCTCGGTCCTCGTCACTGCCGTCACGGACTTCACGCAGGACGGCAGGCGAAGCAGTGTCATCGTGACAGGGGCTGTCACCAGTTCCGACCCCTTCTGGAATGGATTCGATCCGGAAGATGTAGAGGTGCGGATTATTTTTGTTTGAAATAATACTAACCTTTGCGTATAGGCCAAATGCTGCACTTTAAAAACTCTCGGGCCCCAATTTATGTTCTGCAGCACACGTCGGCTATGGAGTCAAGGGATAGGGAAGAACAGCCTATCCCTTAACTGTTGACTCCATAGCCGACGTGTGCTGCAGAAAAAAAAAATCGCCGGCCAGAACTGAGCCGGATTCCGGGTGTCAGAAGTCTGACCCATTTCGGGTCAGTGGTAAAAAAAGAGAGGAATTAACTCGGATTCTGCGTCATTTTGACCCATTTGTGGGTAAGTTTGACACAG
This sequence comes from Pycnopodia helianthoides, assembly GCA_032158295.1. NCBI lineage: Eukaryota > Metazoa > Echinodermata > Asteroidea > Forcipulatida > Asteriidae > Pycnopodia > Pycnopodia helianthoides. Next base: position 8,428,755 of record CM063250.1, on the reverse strand, counting down.
AACACGGGTCACAGTTACCCAGGTATGGTTCAGGCCTCATAGGACACGGATTCCGGTCAATGCTGACCTGAACGTTATTAGAGTGAGCTTTTAATAAATTGCATCCGGAACACGAGCAATCAATTTATTTGTGCCCTTCATCGCTGCACAGTTGTAAAACATTCAGTGGCCCCTATGCATTAAAATCTTGCGTGCAGAAGGCATCATCTTTCCTGAGTAGCCGTTGTGGCATTCAAGCAAGAGTGTTATGCTATTTCATAATTATACAGTACCCATTATACAGCATGGGAATTATTCCTTTCAGGTTTAATTGTACATTTCAAATACTTTACATAACTTTCTCTTTCTCTTTACAACCCCACAAGGTCACGGTAGAAGATGGAATCACAGCACAGTGCTATGCGTTTACCGAACCACATTTTATTACCTTCGATAGAAAGTGAGTTGACGTCACCATGCTCGCACTTGACGTAGCAGTGCATCTGTTAATCCTTTCACAGTAAAACTCGTACGAAGAATTTCTCTAAAGCAAGTTAATGATATATGTGGCTATCGATTTTCTCTGTCGTTTCTCAAAATATAGACGATACTTGAAAAAAAAGAGAATGTGTTTTATAGTATCACTCAATATTTTGTTTATCTGTCACACTGAAAGAAGAGATTAATGTATATTTTATCTTTTGCAGAAAGTATGACTTTTACAAAACGGGGACGTACGTCTTGATGAAAAGTGTCGTCAGAGAATTTGAGGTAAATAAGAGATCATGTATTAATTCACTTGAATGGATGCGACCAACTTTGAAATAAAACTTTCTAGCCATTTATTGTTGACGTGTTCTTTTATTTGTGATAAAGAGTTGGTCAAAATAGGCCTATTTTATGCCAATCGTCTAATAGTAAAACGAGATGTATCATTGAATGCCAAACGATACTTCTTCGAAGTATCACACGTGGTGGACACGATGAGAAGGGCCAACAAATGCAATGTACTTGATAAACAACACGGAACCTGAGGTGCGAATAACAAAGATATTGTGAGCGAATATGATTCTTGGACCCTGACAAACAACCTGACTAACTGCACGGAACCTGAGGTACACAAGGACATTTAAGAAAAGGGAAGTAAAACGAAACTGTGACAGAATTTGGAGCTTGGAACCTGACTAATACAAAGAACCTGATTTACTACACGGAACCTGAGGTTCACAGGGACTTTATAGAAAGTGTGAAATATAAAGAAATTGTCAACTTAAAATTCTTTGCCCTTTGGGATCTCTGGTTTCATAGCTCTTGTCGTTCTTGTGGCCTTCATGAGTGCGTTAAACTCTCTCGCTCCTGAACTTTCTATGATGCCAAATTGCATACCGCTGGCCAAATGCCAGTTTGAACACATGGGGACCCAGTCATCACTTCAAGTTATTCGGCTGGCTAGTTCAGTGTTGCAAAGCATCCCTGTTTCATATGAAATACGGACTAGTGAAAAGAATTGGAGGACCAGTGAAATGACAAGCTATAACTGGTCCTTTTGGCCAGTCACCGGAACAATTAGGGGCAAACCCTGCTTACACAAAATGATGTTACTGTGGTGGGGGTACGGGTCCTCCTACTTCCACCACTCAGCATTATGATTTGTGAAAATAATAGGGAAATCAATCTATTTGTTCTTGTATAAAGGTGCATAACAGAATTTGGAACTGCGGAGGTGCGGTGGAGCAAGTTTCTTGTAGTTGTGGGTTTGTTGCCAGGGAAGACAATGACGTCATTTCGGTCGACATGTGTGATGGTGACGTATTTGAGACGGCAGCAGAGGTGAAGATACGGAGTCCGTTACCCCTGTCAGATGGGATCAAAATCAAAGAGGCGCGAAACGGTACTAAGATCACGGTGAGAGAATCAATGCCCGAGCTTTGGTCGTTTCTTGTCAGTGTTTTGTTAGTGTTTTACGATATTATGGTAAAGTTGCATCAGTCCTATGACGCCGTTTCCCTGCCGTATCCAAAGGTGCTTGAACTAATTTAAAACAACAGGTTTACCGTAAAATGAAAAACTACAATATGGTATTTATCTATTGACGTGAGCCATTCTATAAATATAGCATTTGTCTTTCAGCAATTTGACCGCCAGGGACGTCTTTATCGTGAACCACGAAGAAGTTCAAAAATTAAGTCCGTTGGTTTTCTGATGTTTCTCATCCCGGCATGCATGCTGTGTAGAATCACCAGAGAAAGTACCCATCCAGCTGTGAGCCATTCTGCAAAATATTTGACTTGTGACCCGTATGGTTGATGTCCACTTAGCGTTGTATGCACGTGGTAACATTAGAAATTGGGCCAATACAAAGTACACTATCTGTACTGTATTTTGCCGATGTGGGCTCTCAAAATTATCATCTGAATTATTGTTTATCCTTCAAAATGTTCACAGATCCACTTCCCATCGGGTGCGTTCGTACGGGCCGATATCGCCGACTGGGGAATGAGCATAACAGTGCAGGCGCCCTCTGTTGACTTCAACCACACGGTCGGTTTGTGCGGGACGTTCGACGGAAATCCGGACAACGAATTCCACAATGTTAGAGGAGAAATAATGAATGTAGCGATGAAACACGGACAGGCAAATGAGTTTGTTGAACAGTGGAGGTAAGGAAAGTAGCTGTTAATGGGTTAAAGTTTGTGAACTTCAAACCAAACTGTGCTTTGAACTTGTTCAAGTGTGCAAGTACTGCACTGCAGTAGCAATTCTCTCCACACATCAGTAGCAGACGACAAAATGGCAGATGAGACAAAAGGTGGTTGTGTTTGAATGTTGACGTGCAGTCGTGCAAATTACTTCTTCAAATAAATAATCACATCTAAACGGAATCTTCATTATGAGGTAAGGGGAAAGCAAAATGGTGTTTTTATGGAATTCCATGACTGCATAATTACGAATGTTCGGCAGCACATGAAATTTGGCTCTGGTACGTCGGTAAGCCCATGTTGGACTCTCTGTCCTCATTTCACTGCGGCAGAGTCCAGGGTATAAGTGTCTGTACAGTGTAAATAAAAGTTCAAATGAGATGTTTGCTCATATTTTTACCTGATTTATGAAGCTGAAATTTTGTTCAAACATTCTTGCGTTTGAGGAATCCAGCCTGGGCTAAACGCCAGTCTCTGTACAGTTACAGCTCACTGGAGACAGTACACTCTCCATTTGTATAGTGAGTCCACAGCGAAAATGATTCTACTCAACTCACTCATTTCAGACGATTCTACTCAACTCACTCATTTCAGACGAAAAAAGCATTTAAACTATGAACTTTTCAGCTTGATATTTAACAACTGTTGAATTAAATTTATGTACTGCGGCTAACTTTTCCAACTTTTACTGGCCTGCTACAGATTGCGAGATGGCGGAATGTTCAACTCTGTGCCGTCCAATGTCCCGTTTCGCCTTCAACTCCCATCGTGCTCCTGCTCCCTATCAATGTTGGGCGGAGCCAACAGTCTCTTCCCCTCTGAAGACCTAGACTGCTTCGACGACACAAACTGTGTGGCCAGATGCACGAGGAACGAAGGCGTGACGAGAAAAGACATCGTCGCATCACTTGACATGACCTCGATGTACAACAACGTCGTGACATCGCAGAGGTTCAAGCGAGCAGACAAGAGTGGCGCCTTAGAGACCCTTGCCATGGAAGCAACTCCAGAAACACACAGAATTAAGAAAAGGTTTTCCGATCCCTTTGATTTCGGCGATTTACCGCAGTTCGGCGATTTCATTCCAGAATCGCCGTTCTTTTTCCCGGAGGACGCCAACTTTGGTGCTCCCCTGATAGACACGTACTTCTTTTATCCGGACCACGGTCCAACGGACCTTCAACCTGTGGTCCGTGGCTGGCCGACAGTGACCGGTATCACCGAGGAGCAAGCGCTGCATATATGTGAGATGACGATACGTAACTCGTCGCTGGGCCTAGCATGTGGAATGGACACCTTACGGACAGACATGTACATTCAGGATGCCGTCGAAATGTGTGTCGGGGATATACAACTGACGGACGATATCTCGTGGAGTGATCAGGCTATCCCACTTCTGGAGAACCAGTGCGAGGCTGCAGTAATTGCCGACAGGACTCTCTGGAAAGTGAATGCTTTTGATCTACCGATGAACATGGTGCCCCCGGAGAATATCGTCAGGGCGTTGAATTGTCCGAACAATTGCAGCGGTCATGGGGACTGCTCTAAGCTGGGCTGTATTTGCAACCCCGGCTTTTCCACGCATGATTGCAGTCACTCTAATTGTAAGTTTTTCCGAAATAATATCTCTCGATGTCATAAACGCACTTTATCTATTTTATCTAGTCTGTAAGGCAGAATGAATTCCGCAATGCAAATCATTACACAACACTTTTTTATAAATCTTGCAATCAAACTAAAAAAATTATTTGTTTTAACTTTTATTTATTTGTTCTTTTTTTTGTGAATGAAAAGTGCTAAAAACATGTCTCGAGTGGATCCTTCCTTAGGACACCCTCTTGTATTTTCCTTGATGATGATGAAGCCTCAAAACAGAAGTTAAGAATCAAACGGAATCCCGACCTCCTCCCTGAAGCAGACAGACTTGATGAGAGTTTTTGTTTTTCATCTCTTTTGTTAAAGCTGATGTACCAGAGCTCATCCGGCTTGATAACAATGGCCTTTGTGATTGGCAATCTCAAAGCTGCAGGAGTGTACGTGTGAAAGCCAAGGAGTTTCAGTACGGGAGGGCCTTGGAATGCCACTTTACCCCAGTTCAGGTTAGAAGAGAATGTTTTTTAAACTGATAAACCCCAGAACAACCAAACCTTTGGGATAAATCTTGTTGACACCACATTCTTTTGGAATGCTTAAAAAAGTTCCAAGTATATCAGTCATAAAGTACTAATTTTGTCTAGCCCCTGAGAATAGATAGATATCGATGTAGGGAGTATTTGCTAATCCTTTTTGTTAGCTTTTGTGCCATTCCCTTCATACAAATTCTTTTGGGGAATTACTTCTTTGAATAATCATTGCTTTGGTTCACTCTCTTGCCATTGGTTAGCTGTTATTATATGCAAATGAGGTAAAACTTGTTGTCCAATGAGAGCAGTCTGTGCTATTGACTGCCCCATTTACTACATACTAAATTATTTCTCTTTTATTTTGGGAATAACTTCTATGAATATTCATTTAATGTTTCGGTTGACTCTTGAAGCATCGGTTGGCTGGCATCAAATGCAAATTAGGTCAAACTTTTGTCCAACAAGACACAAGAGTTATCGGTGCCATTGACTGGATGATGATTCTTTCTTGGTTGGAAATTGTTTCTATAAATATTCATTTGCTGTTTTGGTTATCCTCTAAACAATGGTTAGCTGGCATTATATGGGGTTTAATTGGTCCGTTTCCAACCCTGAATCAAACAAATCCAGACAATAAATATGGGTTTTTCTTTTTGTTCAAAGATTTTCTGTTCAAATACTATTCTTCTTAACAATTTCTCATATTTTTCTCAAGTTTACTCTATTCTTAAATACACTTCATCGTGCCACTCGTTTTTCTTTTATTGGTGTAGAGTCAAGATGATGACACAACAGTCGCCCAAACCCAGGCCAGTTACATCAACAAGCGTTCCGTCCTGTGCCGTCTCCCATCTGTGTCAGACGAGGGGGCTGTTTTCAAGTATCTGACGAGGTGGGAAGTAAAGGTACTGATAAAAGGTCACAACCTCTGACCTGAACAGACTTGTGTATTAGATTTTGGTCTTCCTAAATCAGTATTTTAGTACAACTTCAAACAATTTTTGTGCAAACAAAAAGTTGAAAGATGTTGTTTATTATATGATTATTGGAGATTAACTTTTGATGACTAAGCATCCCGAACAGATGTACAAATTGTTGTTTACTATTGTGTAAACTTTACATGGGCATAGTCTTCTTGACAGATTAAAAAAATGTAAGATATTTTATCAACTCTGTTAGTGAGCTTTCGATAAATATGACTTTGTCTGTTTTTAGTCAGAAGGACCTTTGTAGTCTCTTGACTGTTGTGGAGTAGTTTTCATTTTGATTTGTTGTTTCGGCAGGTGGCATATGTAGGATCGCCTTTGAGTGACGGTTTGGTCTTTACTGTCTACGACTCATACTGCCAGAAATGCGACTGGACAGGGGTCTGTCAAATGAAGGTCAGTAAACATTTAGTTTCCATCAACAGAATTTCACAGATGCATGTGTTGGAAATGTTGAGCAAATTTTACTTCAAAATGTTGTTGTTCAGACAGGAACCCCATAATGGGTCTCTGTAAAGACCCATTGCATATGACGTCACACTCTCAAAAAGGAGGCAGTTCATTGGACGATAGCAGTTCATTGGACGATAGCTGTTCTCTGTGCGTAAAAAACGTGCGCGTGACCTCAGCGTACCTGTAGCGTTTCGCATTATGAAAGGGGGATCTATTGATTTATATAGACCCCTTACACAACGCAGAACGCGCCTTCGAACAATGTTTGTCATTTTGGGTGTTTTGTATACGATTTTGACACCCAAAATGACACCCAGGATAGGCACATACGCTGCACGTTGTGCAAGGGGTCTATATGGAGTAATTCTCTCATCCAACCTTCCCTGACCCCCCCCCTTTCTCCACAAGAAAATAAATGAGAGTGATCAAGCATGATGGGACTGTTGTCCTTTGCATCATGTAAATATCTCATCATAGTTCTGTGGACAAATACATAGAACTGCTGTTGAAGAACCGTGTACACTGTTCTCCTGAGAACTGTTGTGGCTTTTAAAATGAACGACTCTTTTAAGTATCATTCTACTGATGGCATCATCATCTTCTAGTGTTTTCTGCTCCTCAAAATATGACTGGAAGACCTAACTGTTACAGGCATGTAATTCAGCAAACTTGTCCCTCCTCCCCAAGGATGTTTTCTCAGTAATTTTCATGATTTCAGGATTTTTCTTTAAGACTTCCTTAAGACTTTAAATTTTCCCAAAAGAAGTAAAGCAGTCACCAAAGGGAGAAAGGAGTAGTCCTCGTCGTCCTGTCCAAAACCCTGTAGTTTTCAGGTATAGAATAAGGGGGAAACCCACGTCTGCAAGCCATTATTTTCAATAATTTTTCACAATAGTCAAATTTCATCTGTGCCTCATATTTCTCTCATATTTCTTCCAGGCTGGTGCTTGTTTGATCGACTCTGTCTGTCATACCCAAAGTCAAATCAACCCTGACAATCAGTGTCTGAAATGCCTCCCAGAGTCGGATCCGTACCAATGGTCCACTAACAACGGTAAGTTAAATTCCTTTAATTTGCTTTGTTCTCGTGGTACTCTCATTGAGCTTCTTCCCTGGTACTTTGCAATTCACTAGCTGGAACCTGCTTCCCTGCCTCATTATAACCAGTCCCAATTCAAACGCTATATCAACAGTCATCTTTCTACTGTTTGATTTCCTCTTCTTTTATCCCTTCCACCTTTTTTAGCCCTCACCTTGAATGGCCTGTTTTGGGGCCTTGTGATTGGCAACTTCCAATAATCAACAATTAATTCTATAGAAGGATTGCAATACGCGTCATTGACCGCCATCTTTGATGTAAAACGATGGAAAATAGCACGCCAATGATAGCTCTTCACGCGTGCAAAATTCATCAAAGATGGTGGTCAATGACGCGTACTGCAATCCATCTATTAAAAAAGAAAGATTAACTGCACTAAAACACTTGACCTTTTCCCCCTTCTTGCTGAACTAATATGTGAGCCCTAGCAGCATTTCAACAACTTTCTTGAGGATTTCAATTATTTTGGAAGGCACCAAATATTAGTTTGTGAAGGAAAACCAATAAGGAAATAGTAAAGCGCCTGTCACTGGCAATATTCACTTCATGGTTTAGATCTGTTTTTTTTTTAAATAATAAAAACAATTTTTTGTACAGCGTATATTTTGCTATAACACATCAGTGTGTTTTACATTAGTGCTCTGGTCAATGGGTCAACAACATTTTTGTATTTTTTTTCAACTCCTTGGGGAGTATACAGCCCTGGGCTACTTGACGCTCTGAAGGCTTTTTTAAACACAATATCAACCTCTACCCTCACAGGTGCCTATTTATACCCCTGGGTGAAGAGAAGCAATTCTAGTAAAGCATCTTGCTCAAGGACACAAGTGTCATGACTGGGATTCAAACCCACAAAAAGCATAGTGTTTAAAATTAAAATTATAGGTCTTTAGGTGAATGATTGTGTTTGAGTGCTTCGTTAAAACGTCTTCTTTATATATTTATTTGATAGCAAAGTCTTATCTCCACTGCATTTTGTCCTCAGATAACCAGCCACCCATCCCTGAGGACACGCCTCTGTTGACGTTCTTTGTCGGTGACGTCATCAAGTATCAAATCCTGGCCACCGACCCGGAACGGTCAGTCCGTCTCATACTCCATTGAGACCCAAGACAACGTCAGCGACGTTGTGATCTCACCTGATGGGACATTTCAGTGGTCGGCTACAACAGAGGGAGACTATTCATTTGCCGTTGTTATAACTGACGTGTGTGGTGCGTCGTCATTGTCCATACTCCAGGTGAGGAGGATTGGTTTGGCATCTTCCGAACGCTTTAAGAGTAAATTTGAATTATGAAGCAGAACCTGCTTAGAGTATAGGTTGAATTTAAAGATCAATACAAGAAGTGTGTGAAAAATTACATGGAGATGGTTTGTACAGACAGTGGTAAAATGCTAAGTGTGCATAAAAGTGTTGCAAAGATTTTAAATCAACTTAAATTTATTGTCCACATATACAAAAACAGTAAGAAAATTTGCATCTGGTGAGCAAATATTAGTAAAAATACCAATATGGAATTTAAAAACACAGTAGAAACATAATTTCTGTATCTTATTTTCAGCAGCCTGTTTCTACTGTAAACATCATAATGATAACATTAGAAATACTAATATCTGTTTTGAATCAGGTGCGAGTGGTTTTATGCGGATGTCGTAACGATGGTGTATGCGTGATACCTTCAGCGAGTCAGTCGGACATTGATGTGATCAACCAAGCCGACCTACCGCGCTTTACGTGCGACTGCCCCCCGCGCTATACTGGCACCACTGTGTGAGGTGAGCACAGACGGATGCTCGTCCAATCCATGCGTCAACGGAATATGTGTGGAGGTGAATGCAGAGTTTTCATGCCAGTGTCATGAAGGTTTCATCGGTAAGCAACAACATTTTATTTTTTTAAATCTTATTATTTTATAATTTTCAAGTTTTGTTTAACGGCCTCATGTTTCAACCCTTGCAGAGTCTTTTAGATTTCCAGTTTATAAATATCTTTCAGGTAGCACCATGACAGTACTTGCCATTTTTGTGTTGAATGAGTTTGTAGTGTTTCTGAATGGGGAAAAGAGTGGGAAAAGAGCTCTCTCATCATTAGTTAAAACAAAATATCAGAAAACATTTGAGCTGTTCATCGATTCCAGTATGTTCATTTCTTTTAACCCCTGTCTGTTTTTGAAACCTGACTTTGGCATTAGCTCTGGCTTACGGTTCAATTCTCCTGTTTGAAACCCCTCATTGAAAGTGCTCAAAGCTGAATCTAATGGAGTACTGTTGTCTCAATTGAGCCGGTACTTCTGCCTGTCATTTATCTTTATTAGATAAAGTACAGATGCGTATTGTTAAAACTTGTTGGTGAAGTGTCTGTGATCAACATTACAACCTCTTTCTCACCGTAGGCTACAGATATTTTCACGGTAAACCATGTCACCAGTGTGTCCTGCTCACGCGTGAGGTCTCGAAATCAAGCATCTGAAAGCACACAACTTCGTGTGACAAGGTGTTTTTTCTTCCATTATTATCTCAGTTGAATGGTCATACACAGTCTGACCATTCAGTATCAGTCTGACCATTCAATATCATCCATTGTGGTTGATAGAGAAACTATGCGAGCCTGCTGAGGGTGTTTGATGAGTGTGAAACCAGGCTCCCTGCTTGCTTTCACCCCTACACTCTCTCTTCGCTTGACGTAGAACAAAGAGCCATACCAAAAGCTTATTTTCCACTGACTGCATCTCCTTTTTAAAGACACTGGACACCTTTGGTAATTGTCAAAGACCAGTCTTCTCACTTGGTGTATCTCAACATGGGCACAAAATAACAAACCTGTGAGAATTTGAACTCAATTGGTCGTCGAAGTTGCGAGATAATAATGGAAGAAAAAACACCCTTGTCACACGAAGTTGTGTGCTTTCAGTGCTTGATTTTGAGACCTCACGCGTGGGTCTTTAAAATCAATTCAACTATTTTACTGAGAAATTACTTCTTTCTCAAAAACTACGTTACTTCAGAGGGAGCCGTTTCTCACAATGTTTTATACTATCAACAGCTCTCCATTGCTCGTTACCAAGTAAGTTTTTATGCTAACCAATTATTTTGAGTAATTACCAATGGTGTCCAGTGCCTTTAAAACAGTAACAATTCTTCTCAAAATGTATATTCTGATGAGTAAAAGTTCCGTTTTTTTAAAAATTGGTTTGTTTTCTTCTTCTCTTTTTAGGCGCCACATGCACCACACCAAGTGATCCGTGCGCCAGCCGGCCGTGCTATCCAGGTGTACACTGTCAGGCGAATGCAGACTCCCACACACACTATACATGCGGGGAATGTCCAACTGGATATGCCGGGAATGGTGTTCACTGTGAAGGTGAGGAGGCCGGAGTTGTTAATATGAGACATTTATTTTCATGGACTTTCTTTTCGTTTTATTTCGCTCTTACCTGGGTGTAAGTCTTCAATAAATTTCCATACTTAAAAGTTGGCAAGAGTTTTGTGGAATCTTAAAATCGGTTTTCTTTTTAGAAATAAGTAGTGTCGTTTGGACAAAGAAAAATGAGGATAGTTTCAATCTGAAAGCCCACTGTTTATCCCACCCATACCAGTACCGACCTTCTGCCTGAAAGACCATCAAAGTCAAGGAAAATAGCATTTGAAAACCCCAAGCCTCACTGTTGCTTATTTGGATGGAAGCAACCAAAACTAATGATTTTTCTGTAGAAATGTCACCCTGATGATTCTTTGTTTTTTTTTAAAGAGAGAGTTTGTCACCTCCTTGCAGAGTTTATTTCTTCAAATTTTGTGTAATTTGTGTAGAGATTGAGAGTGTGTCACCTGAGTATGGCAGAGTTTTATTTCTTCATATTTGTGATAATTTGTGTAGAGATTGAGAGTATGTCACCTGAGTATGGCAGAGTTTTATTTCTTCATATTTGTGATAATTTGTGTAGAGATTGAGAGTATGTCACCTGAGTATGGCAGAGGTTTTATTTCTTCATATTTGTGATAATTTTGGTAGAGATGAGAGTGTGGTCACCTGAGTATGACAGAGTTTTATTTCTTCATATTTGTGTATAAATTGTGTAGAGATTGTGAGTATGTCACCTGAGTATGGCAGAGTTTTATTTCTTCATATTTGTGATAATTTGTGTAGAGATTGAGAGTGTGTCACCTGAGTATGGCAGAGTTTTATTTCTTCATATTTGTGATAATTTGTGTAGAGATTGAGAGTATGTCACCTGAGTATGGCAGAGTTTTATTTCTTCATATTTGTGGTAATTTGTGTAGAGATTGTGCCGTCGTTGTGTCAGTGGGGATGTCCAAGGAGAATGAAGTGTGATCCATCTAGAGGGTGTGTTTGTCTAGAAGGCTACGCAGGATACAGATGCCATCAAGGTCAGTACACTGATATTAATGGAAAAAAAGGAAATTTAGAAGCTGCAAGATTGTTAGTATTTCTTCTTGATACTCTCCTGTTGTCTGACCGATCGTTATCATCAATTGTGGTTTTAGAATGATAGATAAATTGGATCAGCCTGCAATGTGTTATTTAAATGCTTCTACACAGTGCAAAGTCAACCTTCCTACTGTGTGACCATTCCATTTCATCCACTGTGGTTGATAGATAAACTATGCAGGCCTGCAACATGATATCATGTGGTGAATGCATCTACACAGTACACACTCTGACCATCCAATAGCAGTCTGACCATTCAATATCATCCACTGAGGTTGATAGATAAACTATGCGAGCCTGCAATCTATCATGCAATCTATCATCCTGTAAAGTGATATCATGTGGTGAATACATCTACACAGTACACATCAACTCTCCTACTATCTGTTTCAAAACTATTTGTTTTGACTACTTTTTCCAGCCATTTGTAATCCTTCTTGCCGTAACAATGGGTACTGTGTCCGCCCCGATGAGTGTGTCTGCCCTATGGGTTACTCAGGACCAACGTGCGAAGCAGGTAAGGGAACCAATGAATCCATTATAGTCATCTGTGACGCCCACATGCTGGGTACCAACTGTTCTGCATTTATTTTGATGGAAAAGTTTCCAATTATATAAATTTAGTATCGTTGACCAAAAACATCTCAAGAAGAATTGATTAATAATGCATTGTTCTCTATCCTAGCTGGATAGAGAAATGCATTGAATGAAAAAGGGTCTTTGATAAAGAACTTGGAATTTTAAGAGTAATTCATTTTCTTGTTCATTGTAAGCTTGGGATATCTTTTATTTCTTCTTTGGAAGTATCAAGTAATACCAAAGGGGATTTGAACCTGTTACATCTGGGTTTACATGCATTAGGGCCTACCAACTGACCCATCTTGTGCTAATTTTGCGGTCACATATTGTCTTTGGAAAAATGTGTTCTTTCCTTGCTCTGTTTGTTAACACTTGAAAACAAAATGATTACTGACAAAACAAATGTTTTGTCTAGTCTTCGAACAGGTGGAAACTGATAGAGCTGTGTTTTGTTGTAAACCCTTTTGTATTCGTTGTGAACCATGCATCGACTTCCAATGTGCCTCATTTTGCATGTTATCATCCCCCACCACTGCCAATGTTGTACTACACACTGCACTGATAAAGCAGACATTTAACTCATCAGTAGATATACATCATCATCACTCATCACTTCATTTGAAAAAAGTTCTAGTCAGAATGTAGAAATAGATCAGTACCCCTCAATTGCTTTGAATTAAAAAAAAGCAAGACGTCTTAATTGTTTGCATACGATATAAACCGCTTGCGAGCTAGATTTGAAGGATGTCGGTTTATTACAATGCCTTGCTTAGTCACGAAGTGAATGCTCAATTGGAATTCCTCAAGACTAAATCCAGTGCAATTGCTATGTCACATGGTATAAGGGGCAAGCTTTTGCATAGTTAAACTAGGGACGGCAAACACTGTACACTATTTCTAATGAAATATGTAGCATAAAGGTTACCAATCTTTCCTTATCCTGAGGGTTGCTGTACAAAAAATACCACCCTGAACCATGTGATGCAGCAACAGTATTTTTTATTAGTCTGGGGAATTCAAATTGAGCATTTAATAGTGACCAGGCAAGTCCGTGTACAAGACATAATTTAAATTCACTCGCAAATGGCTTATTGCTTAAATACACTTTACATGAATGAATCAAATTGTTCGAACAGTTTTACAGGTAAATAAATTTTCAAAAAAATAAAGTCGTCCTTATTCAAAATAAAGCGTTCAATAAAGTTGCCTGGACAGATTGCATGGCCGATACCTCGTTTGGTTGGTAGTTGGAAAGTTGAAGAATCTCTCTGAAAAGTCACCAGAATGTTAGGGGAAAAAAGGACATCCTGGACAACTGCTTTCATTGCTTTGACTATTTGTCTCCATAGCATGTTGATCTGGCTACACAAGTTGGTATTCAATAATAGTTGTGGGGGAAACAATGCAAGACACATCTAAAAGAAGTTGTTGATACCATATCTCTCCTATTTACTCATTGAAATCTGTTTTTGGTCTTTCCCAATCAAAACAAACAAACCATGTGGCCTTTTTAGGAAATTATGTTCACCTATTTTAATTTTTAAATTGCTTAACGGTTACTCGAAATATTTGACCAATCATAATGATTGAAGGTACAAAGATAACATTGTATTTAAACCCCAAAAAGTAAACCACCTTTAATTAAGCAACCCCAACACCTTTTATCTACCCTACTACCCAATCCAACTTTTAATTCTGACTTGACTGCATTATGATCGCAATTCTGGCTTCAAACCTGGTTGAAATTAATAATGATCATTAAAACACAGTTTTTTTTTCATTAAGAACAAAAGTTTTTTCCCCTTTAAACAAAATTATTCTGCTGTGGAGAAACGAAGCTGACTGACCGAACGCAATCAAAAGCTTGCTGGGGATTGGTCCGTTTACCTACCAATCCTTACTTTAAGTGGGTGTGATTGGTCAGTAGCTTGTTGCACCCCTCTGGGTTTAGCACACATTAAAATTGGAACTCAATAGTTGTTGATTCACCATTTAGACAAATTGGTAATGTTCAGGTGTCAACATTCATTTCAACAACAACAAAAAAAAAAGCAAAAAGAATAAAGCTTGTAAAACAATGATTTTGCTGTATGCAGTAGAAACCTCTGTATTCACACTAAATTTCAAGCCCGGAACTTTGTTCTGGATTGGGATCGGGCTGGTTCCGTGTGAAGGAGCAGATCCTCACATAGCCAGCAGATCCTCACATAGCCAGCAGGGGCCAAGACTTGAAAATCCAGGCCAGCTCTTTTGGCCGATAATTGAAGTATTGCATGACATCTCACAGCAGGCATTAAACAACATCTTATTCTGGATAACTTCTCTTACGATCTGATGCTTAATAATGCTCTCTTATAGCCAAGTTAAACAGGTGAGCGGCAATAATAACCAGTTACCATGGCAATAGCATCTTCTCAAGACAATTCCCACCCCCCCCTAAAATAAGACTTCATAATAACGATTGTTATACTTCCACCGTCGTCGTGATGCAACCCCATGTTAGATTATTTCACTATTATTAACCAACGTGGTGGTATTTTTTCCCCCTCCTCCTCCTCCTCCCCCCTTGTTCTTTCCCCCTCCCCCTTCCCTACTCCTCTGAATAAAAAACGCGTGATCCTGATAATGCGGTAACCCTGTCTTGCAGCACAGTGCGAACCCGGGTGCCAAAACGGAGGCCGGTGTGTCCTGCCCAATGTGTGCACTTGCAAGTACGGCTACTTTGGCCGCCGGTGCCAGATTAGTAAGTTGGTTGGATGGGTTTATTTTGTCACCCTCATGCCAGCCTGGTTCCCCCGGGGGTTCTGGGGAGGGGGGGGGTTGAAGCGGTCCTCCCCTTCGTTCTACCCCACTGGGGAAGAGCCCCCACCCCATGGGGAACTGGGTTGGAGTTTCTAACCCATTCTGTCTCTCTAGCTCCATTCCATGCACGATCAGGAAAAAGACGAGAATGATAACAACTTACTAATTCATGACTTAATTAATTGACCCCTGACCTCTCTCTCTCCCTCTCCCCCGCCCTCCGGACAGCCGAGTTTATAAACACCAGAAATAATATTTCATTATTTTCTTCACTTTGTGCTAACCGCTAGATTCCATGTGCATCACACGTAGCATTCAATAGCACATAGTTTACTAATCCATAATCTGTAAATGGACTGCCATTTCAGTTGACTGTCCCTTATTTTTTCCCACCCTTTTTTCACTCGTTTTCTACGTTTTAAAACAATTTTTTGCAACATTCTGGTTGATGGCCTCGATAAACTACACAGAGGCCATCGCATATGTTTTCCTAAAAAAAAAATTATTTTCTTGGAATTTGTTAAATGAACTGCTCAAAATGAAACAAAACAGAGCTTGGGTTTTAGTGTGAACTCAGACATCTCATATTCTGCGAATTATTTAGGTTGACATTCTGGTTGGTGGCCACAATGAACTACACAGAGGAAGTTGCATCCGTGTTCCTTACAATTATCCTTCCTTAAAAGTTATGAAATGAACCGCTCAAAATGGAACAACGCAGAACTTGTGTCTTAGCGTGGAATCAAACATTGGTCATACTGTTCCAATTTGAACGACTATATATTTGTAATGTACACCGTCAGAAAAAAATCATAGCGGTTGAAATACCTTGCTGTTTCCGGTGGTGGGTTTCCTAAGGTCTACTTTTAGACGTTACCACTTTATAACTCTCTTCCATTAACTTACAGTGCAGCAAAATAACATTTGGGAACACAGTAGTATCACCAACAAAATAATCCATAATCACATTTTCAGGGAATCTTAAAAACAGATCATTTTAACTGTCGCTTGATCACATTTTTCTCAGACAATTTTTAACTCTCTCAGTTCTTAGGTATTTTTTTGTTTTTCTTAAATGCCATCATTGAGAAGTTACTTCTCAAAAATACATTTAAAATAATAACATTCACTTAGTTTTGATTCAGTTTTAAAAGTCACATTCCCTCATCAGACAGCTCCCAACTTTCTATTATATTTTGAATAATTGTGAGAGCAATATATTTTGTGATGGATGAGCTAGAAGTATAAAAACAATTAAGCAACAGGATGTTAAGGAAGTCAACAAAGAAAATTGTTCTCTTACATTTTATAACAGACCGTGCAAGTCTCGCGTATTTGAACATTTTTGGGGACCACTTTGATCCCGCGTACATTGCTTTAAAGGCGCTGGACACTGTTGGTAATTACTCAAAATAATTGTTAACATAAAAACTTACTTGGTAACGAGCAATGGAGAGCTGTTGATAGTGTAAAACATTGGGAGAAACGGCTCCCTCTGAAGTAACGTAGTTTTTGAGAAAGAAGTATTTTCTCAGTAAAATATTTGAATTGATTTTGAGACCTCACGCGTGAGGTCTCGAAATGGAAATCAAGCATCTGAAAGCACACAACTTCGTGTGATAACATGGACAAGGGTTTTTTTTCTTCCATTAGTACTCGCAACTTCGTCGACCAATTGAGTTCAAATTTTCACAGGTTTGTTATTTTGTGCATATGTTGAGATACACCAAGTGAGAAGACTGGTCTTTGACAATTACCAAAGGTGTTCAATGTCTTTAACGCAGGAAGAAAATAAACTCGCTCCCAATGTTAAAATATACGCGAGACCTGAACAGTTTATTGCATATTCCGATGTGTGATGAGAACTGTTTACTCAGTGCTTTCCTGATGAGTCCTGGGGAAATAAATCCCAGGCATACTACTTGGGTGGGATTTGAACCCACAACTTCCGCATTGTAGAGCAGTGATCATTCGCGGTAATCTTAATTACTGGATTCGAACTGGCCTCTTGTCACTGCGCACACTCTGTGGTCTGTTGTGAAGAAGTCTGCTATAGAATGCGGTGGTCGGGGGTTCGAATCCCACCCAAGAAGTATGCATTTGGATTTTTTTTCGGCGGGACTCGGGGAAAGAACTGAGTAGAAGGGAACTAGCTGTTGCAAACTGCTTACCACCCAAATAGTCCTGTGGTGTCAATGCAAATGTTGTGTCGATTCTAATAGAGTCTTTCTCAAAGGCTTAATAAATAACAATATAAAAAGAAAAAATGTAGAAAACAAATATTTGTGCTAACTACACTTTTCACAAAAATATACCAGATAATACTTAAAATTGCTTTTTTTAATTTGATTTAAAAAAAAATGGGGTTAATACAAAACCTCAATTAATTTAACAATGACAAAACAGCATGTTTGATAGCCTGAGCTCATCGGATCATACCACCGTACACGATTCTTGTTGAGTACTGCACGTTATTTAAGTTTGGCACCTGCACTCGTTGTTGTATTTAGTTTGTGTATCCACTCCATGCACATCCCTATGGTGGCGCCCTTCACACACACACACCAATCTAAAGGGCTTGTAAAATATAACCAGGCAGCATGTATAGTATTGGTTTTATGTTACTTCAAGTAAAGATGACCGGGCAAGAATACTTGATATGTTTCCTATAATTGATTGATTGATGTGTTTATCTTCAATCATTTTGAAGGCTGCACTCAAAAGGAAGAAGAAGAAGAAAACCATCTTTAAAATTGCGGGCGGGGCGGGGCGGGGCAGGGGGATGAAATAAGCAATTTTAAACAGTTCAACATTTTGGGGCCTTGTATAAAACACACACAAATTTCAAGGAGAGTTTTTCGGTGAATGGGTTTCTGATGAACTTGCTGTTATACAGCAAGTAATTTTAGGCCAAACCAAAAAAAATACCAGTTGATCATCCCCTCCCTCATCCTTTTTGAGGCCGTATCCTTTTTATTATTATTTTTTATTTTACTTTTTTTTCTTCAAAAAGACACATTTTCTGTGTATTTTTCATTAAACTTATCAATCTTTTAGAACTTGTAACTACAGAAAGTAAGTGGTGACGTTAAACTGAAGAATTGGTGGCCAGTTTGAATTAAAATGCTTGGCGGCCACCTTTGAAAGAAATAAAAAATAAAAAATAAAAAGGCCCTCATCCTCCTCTTTTTGAAAAAGCTGGCGATCAACTGGTATTCTTTTTTACTTGGCCTTATGCATAGACATGAGAGAGGTACAGGAAGTGTGTGCATTGAGTAACAAAGATTTAGGAATGGTTCAATATTTTCAGTATTTTCAACAAGTGCACAAACCGCACGTTTTTAGTGTAGGAGAGGGGTCAGAGCCAATGTGTGTTTTTTTCCATTCTTATGAAAACGTTGATCATTACCTGGAATTGGTTTGCCCTGGAGAGGTCCTTCTTTTCAAGAAGTGGACGACTAGATCACAAAAAATTACACTCTTGCACACAAGCTCTTTGTGTTGCATATGTACTCTGTGGACTTTCCTTTTTTTATGCACACTTAAGAAAAATCATACTCTTCAGCACTGTAAAAAAAACACTGTGTGGACGTGTGTAGGTCCACATAGTGTTTCAAGTCCATACACAGTGTGGACTTCTTTTGTTCACACTTTGTATGAACCACTTTACACTATAAGATTTGAAGACTTCATCAAGCCCTAATCTGGATTTGAAGTTCTGTGCTTAATAGCTGAGTCTACACACATCCCCAATTGGGCCCCAGTTTGCAGAGAGAAAAAACAAAAATTTGAACTCTGTAGAATTTTTTAAACTCTATTTTATGATTATGAATATAATTTTTCTTTTCTTTTCGGGGGGAGGTCAGATAAAGAGTACTCTCTGTATACTTTTGAAAACGTTGAACCAACCTTTATATCCATTCCATGCATTGCACCATTTACTTCTGAAGGAGTGCGTGAGTTGACACACTCAGCTGGGTCTTCAATTTGCCTCGTCATCAAACCAAACTCGAGTTTTGTCTTGCTCAAAATCACTGAAGGTACCTTTGTAAACCGAAAGTAGTTTTTCTTCTTTCTAACCTATTTTGGGGGCATATTTATATATTTTAGTGACGTGTACAGTGAATTGTGCTAATGGAGGATACTGTGTGACACCAGATACATGCACATGTCCTCATGGCTACTCTGGACCCACCTGTAATATCGGTAAGAAATCTCTCTCTTTTTTTCAGTGAAAACAGAAAGAAAAAAAGTTAAAATCCAAATCCCAATTGTTTGGGCTCGGGTTCTGGTGGTTACCTCCTTGATATTAGTGTGATGTAATGTTGTAAACACTTATTATGTTTTTAATAATAATAATAATGTATGTTTGTAATCCGCCATGTCTGTCATAATTGATATTCCTGTCACCGAATTATCATATCTATTGGAGATAGTTGAGAATGATTTTATGAGACAAAGTTACCATAGTAGAAATGGGTTACAAGGTGAGGTGGGGCATGCTGCTGCCAGACCATGCTAGAAGCATCCCGGCAAGCCCCTTCTCTGTACGATAAATTCACTGATGGGTTCTATTACGTGCATTACACAACACACTGGACCTATTGCTCTACGTCTCGTCTGAAAAGGGAAGCAATAAGTGTCTCGCTTTAGAACACAAAATGTCAAGACCGGGACTAGAGTCCACACTCTGCTGATCAGAAGCACCAGAGCTTGAGTCCTGTGCGCTTGGCCGCTCGGCCAGACACATCACCAGTGTTGAGAAATACTTACGTTAATGGCTCTAACTAGGTGTAAACTTGAAAGCTCTTCTTCTCATCTATTTGATGAGCCAATAAACCCAGTTTCAAGTTTCGGCAGGAAGTGCCTGGTCTTAGCACCGAGTATCACATCTCGTTGTGCTTATTCTTAGGGAGAGCAATTTCTAAAGTGTGTTTTGCGAAGATTTGTCTTTGTCATTGTAAAATAACAAGATTTCATTGATTCTCTGTAGCCGTGTGTAAACCAGCCTGTAGTAATGGTGGTTCTTGTGTCCGTCCAAATAACTGTGTGTGTTTACGAGGTTTCCAGGGTTCACAATGTCAAACAGGTAAGCATCCTCAGACCAAGTTTTATTCCTGTTGTTGTTATTATAATAATGTCATAAGGCTTCAAAAAAAATTTGTTGGATTGCCCGTTCACCCGATTTTTTTCTTGGGTCGGTCGGTCGATTTTTATTTTTTTATTTTTTTTTTTAGATGTCAAAGAATGCCCAAAACACAACTGCATAAATTGTTTGCACTTTGAAATATAAACCTAAAGTGTTAATATGTGTTTGTTCACCGTATTTACCATTTTGTAAGTATAAATATTCATGAAATCAAAATTCTGAAGTGCAAAAAAGGGAAAACCACCACCAAAAAAAAAAAAAAAAAAAAACTCGACCGAGAGTTTTTGCTTTGTTTTAGGCCTAATAGTTTATTGATTTATCTTGCCCATTCCATTCAATGTACGCAAGGGCATTAAAAACAACAATATCAAATAATCTATAGGGAAAATGATAAATGCTAAAAACATCTGGAAAATCACAATAAGAACACAAGTTAGTCTGTCAAAAGCTAGAATATACCACACAAAATTCATAAGAATGATAAGTAGAGCTTAGTGTCATTAGAGCTTAAAGTCATTAAAGAGTGGCTCTAAGATGCTCTGAAATATTAACTTTTTATATTTTTCAAACAGATGGAGTCCACAAGAAATAGAACAAATTATTGTGAATCCCTTACCTCACAATAAAAAGGGGGTAACAATTTATTTTCTCCAAAACACTCCCGGCAAAAAAAACAAAAACATGAGGTCAAACAAACCTCGACAAAGGACTCGTGATGTAATCGGTGGCTAGTTGATTTGGACTTGCCTAGATGTATGTAAGGAGCTAACGCAAATACACACCCAAAATTGTCAAGTATTTTTATCTTTGATTGAAATAGATGAGGCACCTACCAGGAACAAGAAGTGGACAAACAGAAAAATAAAAACACTTATCAAAGAAATATAGTATATTTGAGCTATTTTTAACAGCTACTACTACCAGTTGGTGAGGGACAATAGCAAGTTTTTCTCCATTTAATTGTTTGTTTAATTTTGTTTGTTTGTTTCCATAGCGATCTGCTCACCCTCATGTCGTAATGGTGGTACGTGTGTACGACCAAACATGTGCTCATGTCCACCCGGATATTCTGGACATAACTGCGCAGTAGGTAAGCTTGGATTAGTCGGTTTGGATTAGTTAGTTGGGATTAGTTAGTTGTCCACACCATGCAAAGCTTCAAACAATATTTAGTTGGGATTAGTCAGGATTACTAGGCTGATTATCCAACATTGATGATTTTGAGTGACTGACGTTTTCGTTACAACTCAAGAGATGAAAAAAAACCCATAGGATTTGAATGATAATGTTGATTGTATAACCACCCATGCAGTGGTGGAACACTAGTATGTGTTTTGATCACACTGAATGGAAACAGACTTTTGAAAGAATAATTCTTCAAATATTAAAAGTATTTGGTAATAAAGAAATAAATTGATGCAAACGAAATGCTGTGGTCAAATACATAATAATTTTTTTTAGGGAGGAATGCAAAATTAAACTTTCAGTAAGTCAAGGTTAGCTTCAAGGTTTTTTTGAGGTATTCCGAGGTTATCTGGGGTACAACCTCCAGCTAGAGTTCTGCATTTCTCTTTTACTGTTTTCATGATTCTGTGTCCAATTAAAAGTTAAAGTGTTCTTAAATGTTTAGCTATTGATCATACAGCTTGTACCATTAAATGTGAGGTCTGGGGTTCAGTTCCTGCGTCTGAAGCCTTGATTCACAAAGAAGCAACGTATTTTTGTATATTTTCAGCAAACTGTGAGCCCCGATGCCAGAATGGCGGGCGCTGCGTCAAACCAAACAAATGTTCCTGCCCATCAGGTTACAGAGGGAGGAAGTGTCATAAAGGTAATTAGCATGTGTTTCCTGTGATGATGGTAAATTAACTCACCAAAGATATCATGTTACAATAAGTAGTATGTAAAATTGTGCTCTTCGTGAACGATGACGACTGGAGCACAGTGGTGGAAATGTTGAGAGCAAACCAACTGGCTTTTTTCTTTTCTAGAAGAAAACAAGACATGGTTTACCCAAAAGAAGTGTAAGAACAGAAAATGTTTAACAAACAAGTGAACTGGAGCGTGAATAGGCTATGAGTCTTCACACTACTGGGGTGTTAGGACCATCATTTTAGATCCATGTCAATCCCAATGAACGATCACTGGAAGATGTTATGAAAATAGACTCACAAAGATTCAAAATGTGTGTTACCGCAAAAAAGGACATCAACGGACTTTGTTTAATTTTCGAATTGGGTAGTGTTAGGTCGTGTTTCAAGGTTGTTAAAGGAACATTACAGAATTGGTAAGAAAAAATCTTGTAAATTATACTTTTGGATCACAGATTTACATAAAACTTACATGGTCTAATGATGATGATAGTAGAAAACATCCCTTGAAATATTTTTGTCTGAAATGCCATATTTGATGAGAAATTAATAAACTAATTTTCCGATTGGAGTTTATTGCTCAGTGAGCGTTTTATTCATTTGTTGAATCTATATGGTTTCATGCAAAATGTGTAATTGGTTTTTCACTATTTTCTCGTGACCCAGATGGCCGATCGATCTCAAACTTCTACAGGTTTGTCAGTTTATGTATATGGTGAATTACATAAAGTGCTTACACTGCCAGCAACTGTTTTGTTAGCAAAAACCAATTCTGTAATGTTCCTTTAAGTAATTTGAGTTTGTTGAGTTAAATTTTGAGTGATTTGAGTTTTGGTGAGTTATATGTAGAAAGATGACTTATTTATTGCCTGATTGCATTGATCTTGACTAATTACAATGTCTTAATTCTTCCCGTTTCAGCTATTTGTGTATCAGGTTGTCGGAATGGCGGGGAATGCATTAAGCCCAATGTCTGCATGTGCAAGACGGGTTACAGCGGCTCCAACTGTCAAACACGTAAGTTTTCAGGCTGTCAAAGCCCTTAGACTTGACCCGTGGCACTTGGCGTTAGAAAACGGCCCACCTCCAATGAAATCCATGCAACTTTATGGCTACCCAATCAAATAGCGTATTAATAATAATAATACACAGTTCTTATATAGCGCTTTATCACGTCCGATGGGCGTCTCAAAGCGCTCAGTATTTTTCCTGCAAGATATAATGTGGAGCTACGTTTTGAAGAATTAGACCTGTTCCTTTACATAGCACCAAGTAATGGTTTACAAGGTGCTGTGGCGCAATATGCTGCCAATCAAACCAGGAAACACCGGGGCGAACCCCTTCTCTTAGCGATAAGTGTAACTGGGTTCTTTTACGTGCATTACACAACACACGTATTGTGTATAAGTTAAATCTCATCACTTTCAAAGCTCTTCATGGCATATCTCTTGTCTATTTATCCGATCTTCTGCATAAATATACTCCTGTACGTCCTCTTCGTACTGCTGGCCAATTCCTACTGGCTCCAACCACTTTCCACTGAAAGCATTTGGTGTTGTGCAGCAATTTTTTTTTAATCTTTTAGTTTTAGCAAGGTTTATATATGATTTGTGTGTACTTTTTAAATGCTGTTGTATGTAAGTTTGTATCTTTTTAGACAGTATTGTGGAGTTCTTGTACCTTTTTCGTCTTCAGGCTTTTAATTTCTATTTTGCTTATTTTTACTGGTGTATTTTTGCTGAAACTTTTTCTTGTGTAAATTTCTTATTGGTATTTTTGTTGTTATGCGCTCTCGAAAACAGGCTGGTCCTGGAGAGAGCGCAAAATAAATTAAATAAATTATTATTAATATTATTATTATTATCTGAAAATATTTGTATTCCCCCCTTCTTCGCTAAAACTATCTGAAATAGTAAGGATGTCAATATGCTCTTCTTTGTGTGTTTCTCAACAGCTGTTTGTAGGAGACCATGTATGTATGGCGGTCAGTGTGTAGGTGCTGATGTATGCCATTGCAGACCAGGTCACACTGGGGCTCAATGCCAGAGTAGACAATCACTCTCAAGGTAAACCCTAAATGCTTAATCGCCCCCCCCCCCTCCTCTCTCATCCTCAAACCACCCCCCCCCCCCACTTCCACCCCCACCCACTGTTGTACCAATTTCACACACTTACTTGATGAGCCAAAACGTTTTGAATTTGTCTCTGCTATATCCATGCAAACCTGAGAAAAGCTTTTAAAAACTTATCAAAGAATTGAAATGTCCAAAATTTGAGTAAACTCTTGCAAGCAACACTAAACGAAAAAACATTTGCAACAAAGGATCACTTTAATAAAACTTGTCTACCCATTCTTGATATGCTTTTATTAAGAATTATTTAATCTGTAACTGACATTCATTCCAATGTTAATCACAGAATGTTTGGGAAAAAGGGATGTAAATGTCAGAATATTTGTTTTCTTGATATCAAGTAATAAACCACAAGAGAAATCGACTGGGGAAATTTTATAAAATTTTTGGAAAAATGAAAAATGGACCTCCGGATTTCCGTATCAGTACTCTACCAGCTGAGCTTTCTAGCACTATGTTGGCGGTCTCCCTATAGATGGATTGCAATACACGTCATCGGCCGCCATCGTTGATGAATTGTGCATGCGTGAAGAGCTATCATTGGCTGAGAGTCGTGCGTAGCGCGTACTCGCGTGTACTTTTCCATCGTTTTACATCAAATATGGCGGTCAATGGCGCGTATTGCAATCCATCTATTGTATTGTGTTCGGGGGTGCCAGTCAGAAGCCATTCAACCTGTAATTAGCATGAAGCCAGGGATCACATTCAAGTTTACGATACAACCTGGGAAGCTTGCAGGAGAGGGATCACCTTATGGGGATGCACTTCCCAGGTTGTATCATAAGCTTGGGTGTGATCCCTGGCTTTGTGGCAGTTACAGACTGAATGGCTTCGGACTGGCACCCCCGAACAAATATATTGACAAAATAGGGAGACCGCCAACATAGGGCTAGATAGCACAGTTTGGGAAAGTGCTGTCACAATAATCCGGAGGTCGCGGGTTCAAAACCAGCTTTAGTAAATTTTTCTTTGTTCAACCCCAAATTACACTTGTTTTCGCTCACTTTCCTCTTTTCATTTTTTCTTCCTTTTTCAGATTTAAAAGGGGATTAGATTCGATGCCAGCATCTTGAGGTATCGACAATCTCACATCACCAGCAATGAATTTAGGTGCCAGCTTCAAGTGTAATAAAAACAAAAAAAATCGCACTACTGCAGTATTATACAGGAAAAACAACGAAAGCGTGTGTACATATTCAATATCAGATCAGGGTATGTAATGCTACCCTGGTATGTGTGTATATATATGAGTGTTAACTAAGTGCATTTATGTTGGGTAGTGGGTGGTACGCTGTTATATCGGACTACTTGCAATTGTAACGGGGAGTGTAAGGGGAAGGGGGAGGGGGAGCTCAATCCATGCTCTGTGCTTACAACAGGGGAATACTGGTGGACACACCACCCGGATCTTGGTGTGTTTCCCGGGGCTATTGAAACATGCGATCTCTTGGGTTTTTTAGTGGACGGAAGATCATCAAGGCTGGCTTAATCAACCACTTGTAACTAGACAGGACTTCATGCTTGTTGTCATCGTGCCAGCCGAGTAGAATTGTAGGAGTACTTACACATCATCCATGTAAAGTTTTAAAAATGGTGCAGAAGAATTCAGTCTCATTTTTTTTTTTAAACAAGGTCTGTATTCAAAAGGTGCCATTAAAATCCTGCTTTCTCCCAACAAGGTCAGTGCATCCAATCCTTGCCCTTTCAAATTGCTGCATAATTAATGAGGTAAGAAAAAAAAGGAATTGCGCCAGATTGAGAGGCCCGCGTTTGCTAGCTTTGGCTTCAAGAGTTTGACCCAAATTCAGGTCGGAGAATTGGATGCAATGAGTTGATCTGTGAGATTGTAGTGAGATAGTGCCTTTGATCAATGTAAGAAATATCTGCCCTTGGTGTACTCTACTCTCATCAGAGAGAAAAACGATGACTGGAAATGCCAACGAGCAAAATTAATAGGTTTGATACAATTATCCAAATAACATGTTCAACTTTTGACCGAAAATTTCAAAAAAAATGCTTGTGATTTAATCAATTTTGGACCCAAAATGAATAAAAATGCTGGACTTACCCCTTGTGATTTAATCAATTTTTGACTCAATTTTGATGAAAAGGCTGGACTTACCACTAGTGATTTTTTATCAGTTTTGGACCCAAATTGAATAAAAATGCTGGACTTACCCCTTGTGATCTAATCAATTTTGACCAAAATTCAATAAAAAATGCTGGACTTACCCCTTGTGATTAAATCAATTTTGACCAAAATTCAATAAAAAATGCTGGACATACCCCTTGTGATTTAATCAATTTTTGACCAAAATTCAATCAAAAATGCTGGACTTACCCCTTGTGATTTAATCAATTTTTGACTCAATTTTGATAAAAAGGCTGGACTTACCCCTTGCAATTTTTTATCAGTTTTGGACCCGAATTGAATAAAAAATGCTGGACTTACCCCTTGTGATTTTTTCAATAATTGACCGAAACTTGATAAAAATGCTGGACATACCCCTTGTTTTTTTTTTTCAATAATTGACCGAAACTTGATAAAAATGCTGGGCTAACCCATTGTGATTTTTTTCAATAATTGACCGAAACTTGATAAAAATGCTGGACATACCCCTTGTTTTTTTTTTTCAATAATTGACCGAAACTTGATAAAAATGCTGGGCTAACCCCTTGTGATTTTAATCAATTTTTGACCAAATTCAATAAAAATTGCTGGACTTACCCCTTGTGATTTTATTCAATTATTGACTCAATTTTGATAAAAAGGCGGACTTACCCCTTGCGATTTTTTATCAGTTTATGGACCCAATTTGAATAAAAATGCTGGACTTAACCCCTTGTGATTTTATCATTTTTGTACCCAATTTGGATAAAAATGCTGAAATATTGTGTTTTAAAATTTTTGACCGATCTTTGATAAAAATGCTGGACTACCCTTGTGTTTTTTGAATAATTGACCGAAACTTGATAAAAATGCTGGCTAACCCCTTGTGATTTTTTTGAATAATTGACCGAAACTTGATAAAAATGCTGGGCTAACCCCTTGTGATTTTTTTCAATAATTGTCCGAAACTTGATAAAAATGCTGGACATACCCCTTGTGTTTTATTCAATTTTTGACTCAATTTTGATAAAAAGGCTGGACTTACCCCTTGCGATTTTTTATCAGTTTTGGACCCGAATTGAATAAAAATGCTGGGCTAACCCCTTGTGATTTTATCAGTTTTGTACCCAATTTGGATAAAAATGCTGAAATTTGTTTTTTAAATTTTTGAACGATCTTTGATAAAAATGCTGGACTTACCGCTTGTGATTTTTTTGAATAATTGACCGAAACTTGATAAAAATGCTGGGCTAACCCCTTGTGATTTTTTTCAATAATTGACCGAAACTTGATAAAAATGCTGGGCTAACCCCTTGTGATTTTTTTCAATAATTGACCGAAACTTGATAAAAATGCTGGACATACCCCTTGTGATTTTTTTCAATAATTGACCGAAACTTGATAAAAGTGCTGGGCTAACCCCTTGTGATTTAATCAATTTTTGACCAAAATTCGATAAAAAATGCTGGACTTACCCCTTGTGATTTAATCAATTTTGTTATTTTGTTAAAGTTCTTCAGGCCAAGTGTTGATGGTAGGAATCTACCATGTACTCAGCCACCCATGTACTACGCCTTCAAAGGCAGTAACAGCCGTACAAAAATGTAGTGTCGAATAAATTGTCAAAGATTTGTTAATGTTATTTGAACAAACAGACCGTCCGCATGAT
Organism: Pycnopodia helianthoides; assembly: GCA_032158295.1. Lineage (NCBI taxonomy): Eukaryota > Metazoa > Echinodermata > Asteroidea > Forcipulatida > Asteriidae > Pycnopodia > Pycnopodia helianthoides. The sequence goes on along the minus strand of CM063250.1, from coordinate 8,400,657 downwards.
TGTACAAACCTAAAAAAACAAAAACCAATGATGCACTGTCCTTGAAAAAACATACACTCAATTCAAACACTTCAACATGACCAAATAAAAAGGCTGCTGCAAAATGTACATTGAATTTCTTCTTATTTTTAATGCAAAGGTTTACTGCCTCCTGTTGGCATTATTATTAATTGGGTGTTTATATTCTGTGCTATTCCCTGTATATATTGTGTACTTGTAAACAATTTTAAATAGTTGCTGATAAAAAGTAATTTTTATTTTATGGCTATTAACAATTAAACAAAAAAAAGAATTGACTTTTTAATTACGTAAACTAATAAGGTGTGGTAAATATATCTTTCAGATGTGCTAAAAAAACTAAAGTCTATGGCAATCATTATGCTTCCAGTGAACTTGTACTACCACTGGGACTAATTTAAAGTTGAACAAAATGTGTGACTGAGATTTTGTTTAAATAATACTAACACAGGGTTCAATTTTGAAGAGCTATGACGACGACGTGCCAAAATGAAAGGCTTTGGTGGTTGCTATGGTCGAATTGTGGACTTTTTTTCTTAAACACTGCCAATGGCTGTAGCCATAGCCAACAGACGCGGCTTTAGTTTTCGGCAAGAACAATGCTCAATTGATTAGCAGAGAGCCTGTCTCGCTTGATGTTATAACTACCTCCGTGATACAACCATACAGCAAATTGCCTGGTAACCCGCATCCTTGATCCCCGATGCTAATGTTTTAGGTTAACCCGGTCATTTTCAGTAAAATAAGCACCGATAGTTTAGTGTTGATAAAATCTGCTCTAGAATGGTGGGGGTTGTGGGTCAGAATCCCAGCCGGGTAGCCAGACTCTGGGAAAGCACCGAGTATACAATGCTTATCACACATCGATAGGGGGGTGACAGGTTCGAATCCCACCCGAGTAGTATGCCTGTGGATTTTGTCCGCAGGACTGAGAAAGGCACCGAGTATACAGTGCTTATTGCACATCGGTGTTGGCTAAAAACCAAAATACAACCCAAGTTTTGCTAAACGACTTTCTGTGTTCTCGTCAAAAAATGTGAGCTCTTCGACATTGACCCCTGTGTTTTAACAGGTAGAATTATAGAGAAATGTTAGATGTTTACGTGATTTTAGAATTTTATTTTGGCTATTTTTGTTTTAGAATTCACAAAGTGTTGTTTCTGTGAGATGAAAGGACTTAGATTGTGATGACAAATCACTCGTTTTTAGTGAATCAGTCGGAGACGAGTTTGTCCTGAAAAGCATCGAACATGATAGTGATCATATAAAACTGTTGCCACATAACCGTGGAAACGAGTAGACCTTATCACTGTGTACGAGTTGACCTCTGTTACTTGGCTACATGTACACCCAAGCAACATGAATTATCCGCCTAACTGTTATTACAATTCACATGTAGCACCGTTTCCCCCTGGAATCAGGGCCGTTAAAACATTGCAAACTAGCCATCAAGTAATACAAAAACAACAACAAAAGAAACCTTGACCCCACAATATAATCATAATCCATTGCTTAAGAAATATCATATTCACAATATTTGAGAGACTTCTTTTGAAGACAGTTTGTGGACAACATCAAATTATGGATAAGGAAGTATTAATCGACCAATACTTTCCTACAGTAAACGCATGTTCCATGATCATAAAATATAAATACCATGTTACGAAATATAAAACCAACTTAATATGCAAATGTTTTGGAAACCTAGCACATGTGTACATGTTTCCAGTTTTTAAAATACGTCCTAACATCGTGAAAACTGTTAATCAAATAATGCCATTAATAACCCTTTTTTTGAAGCAGAGCAGCAAGTAGCTAGTCACAAAATGCCTATGCGACCACAAATGGCCGCAAGATTTGATCTACATCTACTTCCACGCAACCAATAAGGTCATGCCCTGTACTCTGCACTAACGCTAACAAATATAAGCTCATGCAGTACCCGGATCTCAGACAACGCGTCAAATTTCACTAACTTACGCGCCCGTACATGTCCAAGTTTCATGTTTACTTACGTGTACTGACTGTACTACTGCGGTCTGGCACCCCGATGCGGTGACCACGTGAGAGCTAGTGGTGGAAAGTTTGTCTGACATACAAGTATTTTGAGCAGCAGTGGCGTCATTTGTGCGGGATGCATTTTTACTGAAAAACACACAATTTGTAAAAGAAGCCATGTCTGGGCATATGGTGTCTATTACACCAGACATAAATGGTCTATACAGGAGTAATTATTCATGAATGACACAACCTGATTAATACTGATATGCATAATTTGCATAAATTACTCCTCATTAAGCCAGGTACCAGTGGTGCATTATTTATCAGTGGTTTGTAAGGGACCACTGAAATGCAAACAACTTTGTTGCAATACTGTTTCATCGTTAAATCAAACCTCACCCTGCAAGTACTACAAAAGAATATTGCGAGGTTGAGGTCAAAGGTCACTCCTGTAATTTAGATTGTCATGCAAGAAAGTATTTACAAGTAGCTGAATTGGTTCAATATTATATATTTAGTCATTTGATTATTGTTAAATGATTAATCTTTCTCGAGGTGCTAACACATTAATATTTATTATTTTTATATTTTATGTTACCTGTTCAATTTATATTATTTTAACCAAATAATTGTCTTTCAATAAGTGTATTTTCAATTTGTTGCTGTAAAGAAAAAAAATAATAATAAAGTTACAATGGTACCTGATTAAAATGAGCACACTGTTCAGAGCATTTCCTTATATTCACATACTTACAAGAGTCAAGTAATAAGCCACAGGGGAAACTGACTGGGTAAGCTTCAAACAGTTTGGGGTTGAACAAAGAAAAATTGACTAGAGCGGGACTTGAACCAATGACCTCCGGATTAACGTGCCGGCGCTCTACCAACTGAGCCATCTAGCCCTATGTTGGCGGTCTCCCTATTTTGTCAATATCTTTGTTCGGGGGTGCCAGTCAGAAGCCATGCAACCGTTAACTGCCGTGTAGCCAGGGATCACACCCAAGTTTACGATACAACCTGGGAAGCGGCAGCCACGGGATCACCATGAGGGATGCGACTTTTTTATTTTAAATGTCAAGTAATGAACCACAAGGGAAACTGACTGGGTAAATTTCAAATAGTTACCAGAGGTGCACGCATTATTCAGGCGAGATACGAACCAGGACCCAATTTCATAGAGCTTCTTAAGCACAAAAAAGCTAAACACAAACAAATTATGCTTAGCAGACTACGGTAACCAGCCATGTTTCATGAACTATATGCAACTGGTATCCTGCTCATTTTGGCTACGCAGGAAAATATCAAGCAATATTTTCTGCTTAAGCAGCTCTATGAAATTGGGCCCTGCTGTACATAATATATAAATTACATAACTTGATCCGTGGTTCGAATCCCTCAGCAAGAATTCTCTTTACTTTAATTCATACGTGGGTCCAATGACACAGAGCTGCTCAATGCCAGATTTTGTGCTTACTGTGCGCTTTATACTTGCTGCTAACTGTAAGCACAGATAAAGGCATACTACTGTGTGAGCAAATAACTGACGTCACATTGCAAACTCATTGTGAATGTGCATGCTGGCTGCCCTAGTTTCTTTCTAACCTATGAAATACTCTCCGGCATGCTTGAGCAAATGTTTCTGCTGCTTTAACTAAGCAGGAACTTTGCTAAATCATTAAGCAGCTCTATAATATTGGCCCCTGTAAGTTGGCCAAATAAGAAATTTGCGAGGTCTGTTTTTCATTTTATTTTCAAACAGAACAGGATTGCATTAGATTAAGCAACTGATCAAAATAGAGATCAGCGAAAATAGTCTGGTACAATTTTTTAAGTAAATGAATAAGTCGAGCTACATCCAGTGGATATCCAGGGAGTATGACAAAAATGGCTGATTTTTCACTTTCATGATACAAATTTATTAAGGATTCAAAACCCAATTTTCGTTTTACATGATTTACAAAAATGTACAATTTTATCAAATTAGAAAAAGCACTTAAATGTTTGACATACAATAAAATGAAAAAAATTTTTTTTTTACTCATCGCGTTGATGAAATTTAGGACACAATTTTCACACTAAAAGTCACACTTGCACCAGGAAAAAAAGCAAAGCCGGGTTGTCCATGTACCCACAGCACACATACTCCAAACTCATTCATTAAAAAGTGCTCAACGTATCTTTATATAAAAAATATAAAACATGGCAAAAAAATAAAATAAAACAAAAAAATATGAATTGCGTACATTTAAAGACACACACTGGAACCTATTTGCATAGCTTGGAAAATTATGGACTTCGTTAAGTCAGCCAGGAAACATAAACTAGCCTCCAATTCAGTCAGTATTCACATTTTATATACAACATATTTTTGCTGGGTGTTGAGATATATGTACAGCTATATACAATTCATAAAAACAGCTTTTAATAAAAGACTAGAGCAAGGTCAGACACAAAAGCCACGTTTCTAGCAAAAACATTTTTAAGGGTACACTGAACGGAGTTTCGACCTGACGGACGTCTTGATACACAACTCTCATTCAAAGTAAACAGAAAACGTAACCTTCCATCTCGTCAAAGGCGTAACGCACAGAATGAACAACAGTGAAGTCGAATAATTTTCTTAAGATTGATGACAAACATGGAATCCTCTCGACTTACAGGATCAACTGACGAAGAATCGACCGACAGTGGAAGTGTGGATCAAAGGGTGTTGATGCTGGATGGCGTTGGCTTGCTCTGGGTGCTCTAGAAGTAGTCAGATACTGCCCTGGTCAGTTTGATTGGACAACTTTCCACTTTGACCTATTCTCGATTAAGTCTCAATCGCTTGTAACTTACAGAATCAACCGACGAAGAATCAACCGATGAAGAATCAACCGACAGTGGAAGTGTGGATCAAAGGGTGTTGATGCTAGTAAACTGGCTTGCTCTGAGTGCTTTAGAAGTAGTCAGATTCTGCACTGGTCAGTTTGATTGGACAACTTTCCACTTAGACCTATTCTCTATTTGACCTATTCTCGATTTAAGTCCAGAATGTTCAGCACACAGACTGGTGTATATAAATTCACAACATGGAGCATTCATATGAAATCCTTTTTTCCGCGGGCAATCAAAACTGACCATTTGTAAGGGACTCTCTTGCCAACGGGATAAACAACGCACCTTGGGCGCTATCGGTGCTCGAGTCAGGGGTGGACGGTTTTCTCTGACCGTACGTAGTGTGTGGTCTTCGTACCGGACCGTGGCTGTCCGATCTTGTTTTCAAGTGACCAGTCTCTCCAGCTTTCCTGAAGGCTTTTAGAGCCTCACGCTTGGTGCCCGGCGCACTGACTGGACGTAAGATTGGGATACGAGGTTTGCTATCAGACAGTGGATCAGCGCAGGCGATGTTGATGTTGGATCGATTCTTGACATGGACGAGCATCTGTGGATAAAGGGATGAGAGAAAGATTTAGAGAAATGCGATAAACTTGAAAGAATTTAGACACTGACAGAAGAAATGTTATCCATGGTTTTACCTCATACTGTCTGACGATCAATGAACGACACTGCAATCAGAGCCCCAATGTGATGGCCCTAGCTGCTCACTGAGGAATTCTGCGCTTACAGCCCGTAGATGCACACTGCTGTACTGGGTGCTGTTAAGCGCAGAATTCTGTGGTAAACAGAGCCAGGAAATTGGGCCCTGATAAACACCGATGATTCTGTGCAGTTCTGTGCACAGTTTGTACCACTATACACAACACGTGCAGTTGAATGGTTTCATATGGATGGTCACATCGCTGGAAATTTTTACCAAGACTAGGAGGGTTCAAGATTTAAAACCTGTATTGTTGGAACTTGGTAGAAACTTCAATCAATAAAGGAATCGTCACAAAGATGCTATCAATTAGGCGTGTAGCAAAGGGGGTGGCCGGCTGCCCATGGCCCTCCCTCCCCACTTAGTGCTCGTGTTTGGCAGATTCAAGAACTCAGACATAAAGAAAATGTTTAACTAAATTTTTGTTTCGCCCAATCCAAGTGGCAGTGGCGAGTCTGGATCTTTTAAGTCTTCTTTAAAACAATATTTTAGTCTATGAGATCTGCTAAGAAACTTAGCTAAAGATGGAAAATGTCATTAGTTCCATAAGCCTACAGTGAAATTATAATGGTAGATGTATACAACACCTCCACATAGCTAATATTGTAAAAAAAAACTTTTTTTTTTTTCCCTTGGGAATACCGTGGTTGATGGACACTGTTGTCAATATTTTTTATATGGATTAGCACCAATGTTCGCAGGTATTGTTACTTAAATTGCTGCCCCACTAAACACATTGCTATATGCCTGCTCCCAATCAAACTTGATCAATCGATTATCGATTACAGCTTCAGGATACAGTTACACCCTGCATTACATCTTAATGTTCCTACCTGCATTAGCTCTTTCGTATTGGTAACTTTCTCCACTCGTTTGACCTCAGTCACTGATTTCTCTGTGAATAACTCGTCACACTTCTGGAGGTAACGTCGTCTGTACAAAATTAAAAAATAGTGAATCTTTGAGAATTTGACAAGAGGCAGAAATGCTTTGTTGTCATTTGCTGGCAACTGATTGAAACAGCAAACTTTTTTGTGAACATATTGTAGTGAAAATACCCCCTTTTCACTTGTGGTTTGGTCCAGTCTTCAGCCTCCTCCCCCGTGGGAGATATAGACTAGTCCAAGTCAGTTACTTGTGGAGACTGACACACATGTTTTCCTCTGAAATAGGGTTCTTTTGTCAAACTTATGTCAGTGCACATTGAATCATCTGAATCATCACCTATAGGACTGCATTCACTTGCTAGCACCCACTGAGTCTAGTTCCTATTGTTCAGTTACATCATTCACATACAGCCATGGTCCAGTTATTAACAAGGTCTTTTTTATGCAGTAACATTTCTGTAGTTCTTAGTTTTACAGTTCTGGGCAGAGAAAGCTAGGGTAGGGTGAGTTGGCTGTTTGGGTGCAGTCAGGCAACATCACGTGCGTGGAGGGCTGAAGGCTTGGCACATTGGGTCGATGAGAGTATTTTTTCTAAGTGCAGTGCACGCTTGCACCAAAAGTTACTTTGAATGCTATGGAGAGTTCTCTCTCAAGTTATTATTTCATACCAAGCTATTTTGCCTCAATTCTAGTCCTGTACCAGCCACATATAGGGACTCCACAAATAGGTTTGCCTCTCTACATTTTCCATACATTTTAGTTTGGCTATCATTATTATTGTTCATTTAAGTTGCCTAGGTCTCCACCTGTAGTTTAGGTAACTTTTGTAGTTTATTGTGAACATAGATTAAATTGACATAATTGGCTTGAAGTTAAAGCCAGAAATGTCATGGTTCGTTGTTCTAATTAAGGTTTAAGCGCCCCCAACTAAACTACAATATTAATTCAATTAAGCTTTACAAGGACTACACTTGAATTATTCAAATCAAATTGCATTGGACAAAAGAAAAAAAGAAAAAAAAGCTGAGAACTTAGAGTTTAAAATTTTGAAGCTCAAGTTTCACATTTAAAATCAAGATTTATAAGAGTCTGAACATCTCGTTATGTACCGACCTTAGTTCAGCATTTTCAGTCATCAATAGATGGATACGTTCTTTATATTTATCATCGACCTCATCCACTTTATCTGCAAACGTCTCCTTGTAATTGGACAGCTGCACTTTCTGTTGATTCGAAGAAAAAAAAAGTCAAGTAAAGAAGAGACGTTTAGTCAATTGTTATACACCATTATTACAAGTCAAGTTATGAACCACAAGGGAAACAGACTGGGTAAATTTCAAATGGTTTGGGGTTGAACAAAGAAAAATTGAATAGAGCGGGATTTGAACCAACGACCTCCGGATTAACGTACCGGCGCTCTACCAACTGAGCTATCTAGCCCTATGTTGGCAGTCTCCCTATTTTGTCAATATCTTTGTTCATTATTACATGGTAGAATATAAGCATGTGGGCACAAAAGTCAGTATCTAATTGGATACCAAATTCTATCAAAATCTAGGTAGTGTCATAGATTGGTTTTTGTCAACGTAATGCTGATTTATAGGCCAAATTGTCAATAAGATACAATACATTAAAGTCACCTGTGAAAGTTTCAGCTTATGTTATAACAGTGTCTACTTGTTGAGAGGAAAAAATACAACTTTCACAGTATTTTCATCAAGAACGTCCAACCCATCTACGTTTAGTGAGAACTCTCCAGTGATGTTGATATTCCAATATTCATTTGTGTTTTAACCCCCCTACTGTGTGACCATTCAATATCATGCACTGCGGTTTTGAATCAAAGGTAAACCATGCCAGCCTGCAATTTATCATAATAATAGGAATAGTTTGAGAGGCTAATCATCCTAACTCCCAGCTGAGAAGCTGAACTGCGAAGGACGCGGCTACGTGTTCGAGCTGCAGGCATGCAAGGGCGCCGCCTTTGGGATCCAGCCACATCAACCCATATATGACCAAGGAGCACAGCCAGAGATTGAAAAGGGGAAAGCATCTACACAAAAAAGCAGTCAACCCTCCTACTGTTAGACCACTCAATCTCATCCTCTGTGATTTTGAATCATAGATAAACTATATGCCAGTTTGCAATAGGATAATATGAGGTGAATGTATATTCTGATGCTCTTAACCGCTCGGCCATACCACTCTACATTACATCAGCATGTGGGCACAAAAGTCAGTATTTAATTGGATACCAAATTCTATCAAAACCTTAAAGGGTGCAGTACACTACACACAATTACAGTACACAGCAAGTTCTGTGCACAGTTGTACCACCATACACAACCCATGCAGTTGAATGATTTCAAATGGCAACAGCCAACCCGCCAGAAAATGTCACCAAGAGTAGGAGGGTTAATGTTTGAATTTGAAGGGTCATTGTTGCTAAGTTTTTGTGTCTATACACTCATCTCATGACAGCAGAAAAAGGGTGCAGTATCATCTTTGTTATGGTCCCTATGTACAGCAGCAACATTGAACGCTGATTACCAATAAGGTACCAGACTAGTTTCCCTTCCAGCCTCAGTTTGGTTACATTCATTTCAATGAAAGAAAAAAAAACCAAGATGGCTACACCATGATAAAGAACAACCATCCTGATTTCAACCTCACGCTCCTAAACCAAGCATGGTCCTTCCACGAAAGCAAAAGTAGAACCTGTATTCTATAAGATCTCACCAATTGTTTAAGTTCATGCTGGGTGGATTTCAGATTGTCTTCCGTCACGGCAAGTTTGTCGGTCTTCTCGTCCAGCTGGGTCTGGACTCGTTTCAGTTGCTCCAAAGCTCTCTTCAGATTGGCGACATCGGCGGAGGTACTGGAGAATCGATTCATCATACCCTGAGGGAGTGAACCAACCAACCAGAATAATTCAATAAATCCACCATCTGGGCCCAATTTCATAGAGCTGCTAAGCAGAAATGAGCAGGATACCAGTCACAAATTGTACACGTCACGTGGTATTTTGGCTGGTAACCTTACTCTGGTAAGAATAATTTTGTTGTGCTTAGCTCCTTTTTGTGCTTAAGCAGCTCTATAAAAATTGGGCCCTGTCTGGGCTCCGAGTTTCATACTGAAACAAATGAGAAACTTTGGAATGCTAGGTAGAAGTAGACCTACCAGGTAAATTTCATAGTTCTGAGCGTTCACGTTTCCGACAAACATGGACTTACCTTCTGCCAGGTTGCTGCCCCCTAGGTTTTCCAAAAGACTTCCATTACCCATTTAGGATTCAAGTTTGCTTGAAAACAAGCTCAACCCCTTCAGGAACCATTCATTTCCGTATAATCAAAGTTCAACCCCTTCGGACCATTCATTTCTGTATAATCATCACCATACGCTCGGACATTGCCAATCTTGTTGATTATTGGACGCCGATACTTTCAGGAAAAATGTCAGGAAAATTATTAAGAAAAAGAAATACATGGTCTTGCTTTAAAGTTGTAGATTCTATGTTAACATGGGAAACGTTGAAAAATGTCAGCTCGGACCCATCCCTTTTCCACTTGTTTCGAGTGGAAGTAGGTTAAATCTTGCGGCTTTTTGCGACCGATACTGGCATTTTGGTACAAGCCGCTTGCGCCCCTATGGTCCCTAAAGAGTTTTTAAAAGTGGAGTTGTGGAACATTTCATGAGGGAAAAGTTGCTTTTTTACCTCAATTTCCTTTTTGTGGTCTCTGTTCATCAGTTGGATTTGGCGTTGGAATTCTCGATTCATAGTTTTCTTCTCTCGCATTGCATCTTCAAGCAGGTCCGTTCCTGTGATTTTAAAAAGCATTCCATTAATTAGAACCGCAAACCAAAATCAGCAGGTAGATTTACTTTCTCTTTTCGTGATACATTTTCCATGTGGATGAAAAAAGGCTAAAGAGGTGAGTGGATCCAGAAAGCTGAGCAAGGTATTGCCCTCAGCGTTTCTGGTTTTGTCAGCAAACTTGAGCAAGTTTGATCAAGGACCAATAGTTAACTAGTGGTCGGTTTTGTGACTATGTAGCACATGGACACTGAAGTTGAATTGCGAACGGCTCTTATCATGTCATGTTAAATTAACGCAACCATGAGAAAATGGTGGTTGCCAGTTTTTTGTTTACGTTCTTGGACGAGTTCATAGATAAAAGAGATGCAAATGATTTTTGCTCTCACAAGTGGTTGTATGTGCCTCAGTCTCCATGATTGTTGTAATAACAAGTTGGATCAATGTTATAATTTTTCTAAAAACTGGTGACCAACCTCGATAGGCTTGTCGCAAATCGTCGACTAGCGTGCGTTCGAACTGTTGCTAACTACTGTCTTGATTGAACTTGCTCCTTGTGTCCCACCACTATACACCGTCAGGTGATTTTGGTGGATACCAGCCGAAAACAGACCAACTAAAATCCATTGTTTCTCAGAAATTTGCGCCTGGTCAGAACTGCATAAACAATGAATATGTCTGGTATGTCTGCTGCCCCCCTACATCTCAAAGTATCTCAGACCTTACAATATAGTCAGTCATTCTTGGTACTTACTTTGCTCATGTATAGCCTTGTCCATATCCTCTTGGAATCTAATCTTCATATCGCTTTCTTTCTTAGCCCATTTCTCCTCCATATCCTGCACAAGGGTACCTTTATACGCCTCAAAGGCACCCTGTAGGAACTCCAGCTCACCCTTCATACGACCTGAAAGAAGATTTTAAGGAGTAAGTTTGTAATCATGCAAATGCAAGACAAAGTGACATCCAAGATTTGCCAAAAATTTGTGAAAGCACCATTTATTTGCACTAAACTGCGAGTTTCTCACAAGCGCATTTGTCTGAAAATGTGTGATTACAAACCAGCATGCACCCAACAATCTTTGGCCTTTTTTTTTTATCTCTAGCAGGCCCAAGCTCCCCTCCCCTCCTCCCCACAAGAGTTCTTTCTAAGTAATACTCATTATCAATCAAAATTTATGTGGCTTTTTCACAACTACTTTTCAGTAACATTTTTACTGAAATCGTCGAAAAAACAAAATGTGTTGATTATAAGATTGGCACTTGTTGCCCTGTTCTAAAATGGTGTGGATCATAACAAAAACTACACTCAGTAAACTTGCGAAAAACAACCATGTATAAAACTCTTTTGGGAGAGAAGTGTTGGTTCAGAGAAGAACCAGTGTGATTTCGACATTTTGAATGGTCTTTCTCTGCTCGTCCGTATACTCATTCTCCTGAAGATGAGCAAAGAACACTGTTCAAAGCGTTGAGACTACACCGATTCTTCTCAGAGCCAACACTTTTCCCAAAAAGAGTTTTACACATGGCTGTAACCGCAAGTTTACTGCTGTAGTTTTTCACATTTAACGTGGTTGTGCAGCACTTCATCAATCCAATTAATAGCAAAAAAACCAGGAGATGGTTTTTCGGAGGAATCTGGATGCTTATTTGTGTTTACTGACCAAGGACAGCATTGCTGGCTGACTTGTGATGATCTAACTCCTTGCTATGAAGCTGTTTCATCATGTCTAATTGGTCGTCTTGGTCCTGCTGTAAACCTCTCAGCTCCTCCATGTGCTTCCTCTCAACGTCTTGTAACTTCTCCTTCAGGGTACTCGCCAACTAAACATACATCAAACAGAAAGAAGGCGTTTATAACACGTTGACTGCCGCCTACGAGTATATTCGTACTAACAGGTGTAACGGATTCTGCCACTATGAGTATACTCGTAGAGAATGAAAGGGCTTTGTATTGTTATTTAAATACACTGGCATTACTGAGAATGCAACACATACGCTTCTGGCAGTGGTGAGGACATGGCATCCTTAGAATGTGTATGTTCAATTTTGTGTGTATAGTACCTATTGGTATGCGCACATGCGCACTGCACTTGGCAAATGGGAATGCCCTACGAGTCTATGACCGGCAGTCAATGAGTTAATACGATCGCCTTCAATGGCCATGCTTATGACAAACTACAGGTTCGACACAGTGTGGACTTTCTCCCCTTTGGCAAACTGCTTTACTTCTTTCAAGAAAATTTGAAGGTTCAAGGCGGTTTTGAGAAAATCCTTAAATCAGGAAATATCATGATAAATCACATGCCTGTATCCTATGTGTAACTGCTTTGAGGACAATTCATGCATCTGCCATTTTAGCTGTATTGCAAATTTCAGCTTTCCCATTGGCTAATCTTGTTATTTTGCCGTATAAGCACGTCATACGCTACTAAATATGCTATGTTCACAGCTAACATAGAGGGCGTGCACAAACAAACAACAACTGAGCACGGCATTCTCTGCTTTCTGTTTCTATGGTTTTACCACATAAATGCTTAAAACTTTGATCCACAACTAATTCTCAAGAAACGACCCATGCTGTATGTCATTCTAATTGTTTTATCAAGCGTAAATTTGATTGATAGTCTGCAATACTTTAACTGAAACAAATTTCTTTTAGGTCTGGTACCCTACCTTATCTTTCGTTGCCTTGTGATTCAGACGTTCCTCTTCTAGAAACAAAGTCAAGTCAGACACCTGTTGTTGTAACTGGGCAATCAGAGCTTCCCTGTTACCATGAAAACAGAATCAATGAATTAACTGATTTTTGAAAAAGAGTTTGTCGTTTGTGACATACCCCTGCTCCTTTACAGTCCGGCTCTTCCATGTTATCGATGTTTTTAGTTTTTTGGTAAGACCACGGCCCAATTTCACAACTCTTGCTTCCCACAAAGTTTGATGCTTTGTGCTCCGTGAATTGTACCCGTAATTACAGGCTGCAAGTGCAGAATTTCACGGTAGGTGGTGCCATGAAATCGGGCCTGGCAGGAGCTTCAATTTTTCATCCAGCCTTCGGTTCACTCTACCCCCTCCACAAAAAAAGTAACAAACAAAAAAAGCGAAAAAAACACCCCAAAACCCCAAACATTCATGCTACAAATGCATATCATGAACACTTTAAAAAAAATATTATGTCTGTAACAGGAAAAGTGGTAAGCTAGAAACCAAATAATGTTTTGATTATTTCAAATAAATTTTACAACAAATATAATAATTAATAAGAAAACTATTCCCATTTTCACAGAAAGCCATCAAGAAGAATGAATAGAGAGTTCAAGAAAAAAATAATAAAACAAACAAAACAGATTCCTTACAAAAAAGTGTTATTCCATCACCAGCACAACAAATCACACACTTACTGTAAACTCATCGACGCCGATGATGACCTCGTGTTCGGTCGAGGGGTTCTCCCCCTATTGCCGGCCGGGCTATGGCTACCATTGGCATCATCCGAAAAGAGATTGGATAGGTCTACGCCCCCCGTCATTAAACTCTGATGGAGGAGTCTTTCGAGTTTTGACTGATTGTCCGTATTTTCTGGGTTCCGTTGCCGAAAGAGGGAGTACATATTCACTCTTTAAATTTCCAAAATTTTATTTTGATTGAAACCCCGTCAAAAAAAAAAAGTTTCTTGATATAAATTTAGGGGAATATGTCGACAAATCAAAGTGTACAATTTTTTTCCCAAGGATTAGAAAGTAAGTTTTTGTTTTCAGGGAAGTTATTCCGTTGCAGGGTGGCGTAACCGTGACGACCATCATCAGGGTTAGTACAGAATTCCAGAGCAGAGACCCCAACACCAAAAGACACACACAGCAAAAGTGCAAAGAGAACAAGAAGAAAATTTTGGGTTACACATTAAGAATTAGAATCAAAATACATACACCTGAACTACAAAAGTAGTCACAAGAAAATTGTATGAGCTTTGGAGATTTTTTTTTTTTTCAAATGGGATTTGGCAGATATGAAAAAATCTGAATGATACAATTTCATCGGAGGGTGAGATTATGACAGTTGTGGCAAATTTAACAGCGGTAGTTACTAAAGGGATTTTTTAGTCAAACCAGTTTGGAGGCACGGTTTTATCGGTTTGACTCTAAAATAACAATGTTACAAAAGGTTAGTGGTGTTTGAAGATTGGATGGTGTGGAAAATAAGAAGTAACTATAATTGGTAAAATTGCGAGTACAACCATGTGTAAAATCTCTTTGGAGAGGTGTTGGCCTGAAAAGAGCCGGTGTGGTCTCGAAGTTTCGAACCGTATACTCTGCTCTCTCCAGGTGAACATCCTCCAAAAGAGATTTTACACATGGTGTAACCCAAGTTACTAATTGTAGTTACTTTTACAAAAGGTTACCATATTCATGACTAGCAAAATTTTGAGCTTTACAGAAATCTGAACAATAGTTTATAACAGTATGTAGCAGAGAACACTTGAACAATATGGTGTCACTATATGTAGCATGACTTGTAAAATCCTGGTAGGTAGGGGAAGGATTGGCATGAATGATGAACTGGCTTGGCAGGGCTCATGACATTGACACTGGACTGCAGGCCCCGAGGCCATTGATTTTAGCAGTTGGCCGTAACTCATGACTGACAAGTCCGGCAGTATGTGTTTTTCAATTTAATAATATAACCTCACTGTACCATCTTTAATCAAAAAATTATATTCCAATGTTGACTTTCAGTTGATAAATGTTTTTCAATTGTGTTGAGTATCAAAGATATTAGCCCATAAGAAAATGAGATAAATCTTCTCTTTGTGCCATTCAAATATAAACATATTTTAAAACTGTGTGAAAGTTGTTTTTCTCATTTTGACTCTTGTCCTGTAAACAATTTCTGGTCTAGTAAAATTTATAGAGCAATATGCCCTGCGATCCAGTGGATAGTCCCCATAAATTCAAGCCCTACACAGGTGAGGGCTGGCACTACGATGATTGATGGATCATAGTGAATAATGAAAGGTCACTACATTGCAAAACACCATTAACTCTAATCACCCCCAACCCTTCAGAATCCAACTGCATGTTTTTGTTTGATTCCGTTGGGCTAAGGACTGCACTAGTAAACTGATCATGCTGTACATGGAATTAGGCAAATCTCCACAGGAGATTCTTCAATCTTGTAAGGGCAAGGGCAAGGGCATTAGAAAAGGGCACATCTATGAAGGACACAAACAGTTGTACTGGATCATTTCAAAGGGCACCAAGGCAATGACCAGGGGGCATGGAGGCAACTGCCTCAGTTTCCCCCATGAAGTATCAGGCCTGCACCATGATCAGAGTACAACAGTTTGGGTGTTGAATTTTGTTATGAGTGATCGAAAGAATCCTCAGGAGACAGGATTAAGGGACAATAAAGATTCTGGTCTTCACTGGAGATCAGCGAAGTTTCTGTAGCGGTCACTAAATGTACAGAAACTGGTCACACAGATACTTCTTGAAGTTTCAAAGGCCACTATATGACCTTTGAAAGTTCAAGAAACCTCTGTATACAGGTCACGTAAAGGTCAGTACAGAGGTCACTATGAAGGTCAGTACAGCAAGTTGTACAGAGCTCATTGTAGTGCAAGGACAGGATGGTTACGTGCAAAGTAAAAGGCTAGTAACAATGTGTTTAAAGCACTGGCCAACATTGGTGATTGTCAAAGACCGGTACTAATTGGTGTGACCCAACAGACAAAATAACACACCCCTGAAAAACTTGAGCTACATTGGTCATCGGAGTCGCAAGAAAATAGTGTGTTAAACATTGACAAGTATCAGGTTTTGGACTTGTAAGATCAAAACTAATTGTTTTACTAATTTTTTCAAAAACTGTAGCATTTTAAGCAACATTAAATTTCCCCCATGACCTTTTAACAAAATGGAAGTTATGCGCAAAGTCAGTGAACATTTACATTTTTAATCTTAGCAAATGTTATGCACACTCTTTAAAAAGAACTTATTCATATGGTAAAAACTGATTCCAATCGATGAAAAGGGGTCTTTGGAAAGTATTATTTTGAGCATTCGTTAGTTTTTTCATTGAGGGTTATTATCACTATTGTTATTCTAAAATGTGAGTGAAAGTGAGTGTTATACAAAGAGCAGTTAAAACAGCTACAAGGTCAATTTGTTAGAGAGTTATACAGATGGCAATCCGTTTCTTTCTTTCAAAATAAAATGGACTCAATTGGATTCAAATGTTTCTTTAACCAAAAACCTCACACTACACTCGACAATTCAATTTGACATTGGTGTGTTATTCCACTTAATAGACGAATGCAGGGGGGCCTGACAGTGACGTGACTAAAATGACAATTAAGTTTTAACAAAGGCTGACCAATCCGAGCGATTATTGAGCGTGATTAAAGGTACACGTTGCCTTGAATCGGCAGAGTTGGTCTATAAAAAGCGTTTGTAAACCGTTTGTTATTAAATGCATATGGTTAGGAAGATGTTTTAAAAGTAGAATACAATGATCCACACAAATATGCCTCGAAATTGCGTGGTTTTCCTTGAACTTTGCGAACTAACATGGTCGGCCATTTTGTGGAGTCAAAAATTTGACTCCATAAAATGGCCGACTGTGTTAGTTCACGATGCAAAAGGAAAACCACGCAATTTCGAGGCATATTTGTGTGGATCATTGTATTCTACTTTTAAAACATCTTTCTAACCATATGCATTTTATAACAAACGGTTTACAAACGCTTTTTATAGACCAACTCTGCCGATTCAAGGCAACGTGTACCTTTAAGTGCTAAGCCAACTCGTTGAATATTTCAAGAGACAATTTTGCTGTGCAGTACTTCATTGTCATGAAAGAGAAAGTAGTGAGTGAAGGCAAAACAGCAGCCCAAGGTGTGCAATGAAAATAAAAAAATTCAAGAAATAAAGGGTAGTTTCTTTAATTGAATCTGATAACTTCATGGGGTGAAAAAAATTACTTCACAAAAAGTAGTTCCCCTTTTCCCTTTCCTCTGTTAATTTTTTTTGTCTTTGTAAGTCCCAATTAAAAAAATGCTCTTTCCAACATAGCAAAGCATCTCTGCTGTTGGAAGAAATCCAGAAATTCCTTGAAAAAAAACCTCAAAGTTGATATTTTTAAAGTGCAGAGCACGAGGGTGAAGATTAAGTTATCAGGGGGAAAAAAAAAATCACATTGTTATTCAGCCTCGTGCTTTCATTCTCAACTGTGCCTTCTTGAGAGTCCATTTTATGTTTGACAGAAATTGTTGGATTAATACACCAGAGGGAGTATAAAGCATGCACAACAGAACAGATTTCGGAGCTGCTGTTTTACCTTCGGAGTTCGAGCGACTTTGCCGAGTCATGAACCTTTGTCAAACCGGTCTTCAAAAATGCTCCTGTTCTGAACATTTCCCCCTCTTAAATGTCGTTCTTTTTAACTATGTACAACACTTGATATTTTACATGATTGCATTTTAACTATTTGAAGCACCATCTAGTTTGATTTAAACATCACCAACTGAATTTTTTTTTTACAACCAAATTGAAAGCGTGACTTTTTTTTATAGAAATTACTGTTGTTTTTATATGTGCGCTATTTACCAAGTTAAATGTTATCAGTTATTGATCTACACGTATACATGTACAATATAAAAAATAGGTGATAAGATTAATTTGTACAAATATTCCCCCTCCCCCCACCCAATTCTGAGCTTTGTTTTGTTAAGTGTCACGACCTTTGCAATGAAGAAGGAGAAAGAACGAAAAAAACCATGATAAGACAATTTGAACAGAACGTGGGAGTCGTGTAAATGAAGGACTTCCAAACAAAAATCAGAAACGAGAGGCATTCTGCAAACACAGTGGATGATGTGTGTGTGTTGTGCACACAATGAATGGATGAATCGGTTCGGTGATGTGTCGAACACGTTGCTATCGGTATGTTGCAAATAAATGCACTGTGTTGAAAACTCTTCACAAGTGGAGTGAAATGCGACAGCTAGTGTTGATAAATTCGATTGCGGTGGTCAAGAGAAACTCAGTGGCCAAATAACAAACTTTTACAACAAGCAAAGGGGATTGAATCAAGTACACGTATATTTAAAAAAAAGCTTTAAAATGTCTTTTATTTCAACATTGTTCCTCTATAAATGGCAAACAAAATGTGGCAGAAAAGATGATTAATTGTCGGCTTACCGTTCCGGATCGACAGAGGATCTGCAAAAGTAAAAAAGAGAATGACACCAGTCAAATGAGGAAATTCTCCATCAATCTCCTAACACCACAAATTAGAAGTTCTGTCACCTAGGAATTTCATCTAACAACGAGGACCATGGAATAACTTTTGACCCCTCACCCAAATGGTTCATGCTTACCTATAAGGGACTCTTGAACAAAGCTCAGGATTTCTGCAGCGGAGACTATAGGCCTTTTCACACTACGAAAAAACTCTGTGTTGGATACGGGTCCGACATGTGTTAACTAGTGAACCTTGTTCACACTGCAACATTTCAACACGGCACTAAACCATTTAGAGGGCTCACCCCGTGTCGAAACTAACCCTGCTCGGTAGTAGGGTTGAGAGCTCCCACTCCGTGTTGAGAAGTCTGACACGTGTCAAAATTCGTAGTGTGAAATGCTTCTGGGTTAACTCCGATCCGTGTAAAGCTACTAGCGGTAAATCGCGCAATGCAGTATGGGATTTTCTGATTTACCGGACGTTTGTGGTAAGTGTGAAACGATCGCGCGCAACACGGATCGAAACACTACACGCGTAGCACAAAGGCGGGTGTCGCGTTGTGTAGTGTGAAAAGGGAGAAGACTTAAACCGTGTTGAAATTTTACGAAGTCGACACGGAGTGGATCCGTGTAGGTTTCGACACAGATCAGACGTTCATAGTGTGAAAAGGCCTTAAGTTGAGTCTAAGTTGAAGGTCTGTTTGTTTGTTTATTTGTTTTTGCATCAAACTGTTCTTGGAAAGCTCTATGAGATGGCATCTTGTATACCTCATGAAAAATTGTGAGGCAACATAAGATGCCATTAAAAAAGAGCCCACTTCACCACTTTGGCTCGGCGGTCCTATCTCAGACGCACTGAAAAATGATTTGAGGGCTTGCATGGTGGAGGTGCAACAAGACAATCGCCGTCAAGATAGAATGATAACAACGACAAACAGAGCGTGCTATTCAAACTGTCAACTAGACCCCCTGGTTCCATCTGCTACGATCCACACACACTCACAAATTGAATACCTGCTGTTACTGAAACATCTTGCTCTTAAGGTATGAACTGAGTTAACTGGGAGCTTAGGGAGAACTGTAGAATTAAACTAGCAGTAACTCGAGGTAACTAGAGGTTGAACCCAGGATAACCCTGGAAAACTTTGAGGCTAACCTTGAGATTAAACCGCCTGTTTAATTCAGCATTTGTCCCTTACATAACACCCTGTACTGAGCAGTATGTGTAAATCATAATAGTATTAATAACAATGAAAACGTGTGTTTATTATGCATTTTTCAAGCCAAGTAGGCCTCTCAACGTGACTTTCACCCCTTAGGAACTTGGCATTCCTGAATCCATCTCAACTCCTTGGGATTATGCAGCACCGGCAACCAAATGGGCGCACAGGTTGCTTATCTAAACACATCAAAACCCTCTAACCTCGCAGTCGCAGGTACCCGTTTACCCCCAGGAGATGAGGACTAATTGTATGTAAAGTGTCTTGCTCACAGACACAGTGTCATCACCCGGATCTAAACCCATAATCTGGGCCCACTTTCATAAAGCTTTTTAGCAGAAAATGCTGCTCAGCAAATTTCTTTGCTAAGCAAAAAAAGGAGTGCGGCACCAGTGGCAACAATGTAAACTTTATGAAATGTTGGCTGGGAACCTGTTTCTGCTAAGCAGATTTTTCTGTGCTTAGCACCTTTTCTGTGGTAACAGGCTTTATGACATTGGGACCTCAGCCACCATGACACACCACCTTCATGGTACCAAATGGTACCAGTTCATATTATGCTTACCCTTGATAAGGTGCTCTGGGGATATTCCTTGGAACTTCTTCCTCCTCTCCAGTGTTGATCGTAACTGCTACTTTACCCCGTCCACGCGTCAGCACCATGCCCGCACCCAACTTGTACTGCTTTCCTGACTGCAAAGTACCAACATGAAAATCAAACAAAGACAAAATTATACAATTTAGAGTAGCAAGATGTCTGCCATGCCTGAGCAGAAAAGTTGATTTAACGTTCCCCGGAAGAATGCTTTGCAAATTAAATTGCCCTGTGCAATTGAACGATTTCAAATAGTTTGCAAATCGCTCCAAAAGATATTACCAAGAGTACACGTAGGAGGGTTAAAATAATACTTCAAGATAATGGCGAAGTAGCCACACCCACCTGTTCTTCTCTGGACACGGCCCTGGTTTTCTTCAATGGGAGATGATTGTCGAGACTCTTTCTTGCTGCTGGTTCTTGCTCAACGTCATACACTCGGTCACATCTTTGTTTGACTCCGGGCGGGGCGCTGCTTGATGGGGTGTGGCTGCTCGACGAGGAGCCACGCCTCTGCTGGGAACTGGGCTCGGATCTGTTTTTAAAAAGAAAGAAGATGAGTTATGAAACGAGGCTTTCATGACTCGTTTCGTTGTTGGACAGTTATAATTTCAAAAAAATGTCAACAGGGCTCAAAATTAAAATGAAAAAACCCACAGGACCGCAGGGCTTGTAGCTGAACACTTTTATTGGCCCAGATTATTTTTTACAAGACCAGAACAAAAATGAGAAAAAGACAATGCAGTACGACTTTAACTAATTTTGTTTGAACAAGCGCTAAGAGAAAATTGATCTCATTTGTCTCTGGTGAGTAAACATCGATACTCAACAGACTTGAACAAAGTTGATCAGACCCCCCAAAAACAGTTACAAAAAAGATTGAAACACAGTGAGGTATTTTTATTCAATTTTAACACGTTGACTGCCGCCTACGAGTATATTCGTACTAACAGGTGTAATGGATTCTGCCACTACGAGTATACTCGTAGAGAATGAAAGGGCTTCGTATTGTTATTTAAATACACTGGCATCACTGAGCACGCAAAACATACGCTTCTGGCAGTGGTGAGGACATGGCATCCTTAGAATGTGTATGTTCAATTTTTTGTTTTGTATAGTACCTATTTGGTATGCACACATGCGCACCCGCACTTACGAATATATGACTGGCAGTCAACGTGTTAAACACAAGACCGCCGGATTTGTCCAGTCATGAGTTTACTGGCACGATGCTAAAACAACTAGCCTTGGGCCTGCGGTCCAGTGTCAATTTCTAGCCCTGGTCAATAAAACTTTCGAAAAAAGATGTTCAGTGTTCATCAACTTACTTTGGTCTAGCTGCGTCCTCTTTGCCAACCGTCTTGCCTTTTGGTTTCTTCTTAGCTCTGTTCGCCAAGCCACTCATTTTGTACTTATTGGCCTGTTTAGAAAAAATGAGAAAGCTTGGTCAGATTTTGCAAGAGTTTTGTTGCGTTTTGAATTTTACTGACAAACACAGGGAATTCTTGAGTAACACTGTAAACAAAGAATGGTAATAAAGTAAACATGTAGACCTATTAAACAGCTATTGCTCTGAAGTCAAAGAAATTTACACAGTTTCATAAAAAATCTGTCCACGATGAGTAATAGTAAGTTTCAAAAATATGAATCAGTTTTTGACGGGACCCAACTTTATCACACATTGCCAGCAGCTCCATATTAAACAATTAATTTGCACAACTTTCTGTGTTGTGCGAGGCATAAAGCAAAAGGTATTTTCAACATCAATTTTGTCAAAATTCATTCTGAGAAAAAATTCACATTTTCCAGTCCTTTTGGCAAAAAAAATTAGCCATGCAAATTTAAAAGGTCCCAGTTTGTAAAATCTCACAAAACTTGCGCAAGTAGAATAAACTTTGCATGGTGAAGATACAATCTTTTAAGTGATGTTTGAGGAGACAACAGATGTATATGAGCTGTGGTTGTTCAGAAAAGAAATTTGTGCATTGTTTTCCCAACATCCGATGAGGGCCAATTGATTGAAGGATGCATTTGTGGGATTGGGATGTACGATTCTTACTCCTAGAACTATGAGGTTCGATCCGCTATCGTCTCCACGAACTTCATGTACAAAATCATATTCAAAACTTTTTGCCATTCACATTTATGCACCTGGATTTCTCTTTTGAAACCGGTGTCGCGGTCTCAGTTGTCTGGTGTGCTAAAAGTTCCGGGTGACGTCACCGGGCATTTTGACACGCTTTAATCACGGTCTCAGATGTCCGGCGAGCCAAGCTTTCCAGCGCATTTAGGGTTCTCATAGAACTGACGCTCTATGTTCACATGTACATCTTCAATTATAAGCAATTAAACACCCCTTGTACTAACAAGCCCCTCTTTTCGTGCGACTATATGGCTATTTTTCCACATGCTAATTGCCAAAAACAATTAAAAACCATACAAAGACCCAGCACGTCACACAAATATACGCCTCTACTGAACTGTACTATTACGAGTGCTTTTTCGCCTGGCAAGGCACAACCCTCTTCTGGCTTTCAGAAGAACCTTCTCTGTAATTCCTACTCCTCAAATACTCGATCATATGATTGCTTTTTTTCACAATACTGTCGTAGACGATTAACTCGTTCACCACTCGATTTACTTGTGGACGCCGCCATGACAGCTACGAGCTCGAGCAAAACAGTCGACTCAGCCCGGCACTAAAATCGACTACTTTCGCTTGCTGTGCGCAGGTATGGCATGACGTAATACTACCGTATTTGGTAGTCCAGAGCTTTTAGCACACCGGACATCTGAGACCGCCACACCGGATCTCGCCAAAATTAGGCTCTGCGTGTTCCTTGTACTCTCATTGAGCGTTGCAAATTAAAAATTGTTAAAAAGCGATAAATTATTACCATAATTCAGATCCCATTCAAACAGTGTTGTAACAAATATGGCGGTGGAGTTGCATGATTTACGTACAAAACTAACCCACAGATGCTGCGTGCAGAGTGCCAGTCTGTTTTTCCTACGGCTGTTTGCTGCGCTTGCAAAAAGTCTACCAGACAAACATCTTGTTCTAGGAGTACATGTATACGATTCTTACCTGCATTCTATCATGATTTCTCCATTCTCCTCCGAGGGAGATGGCCGAGTTCCCAGCATTGGGAGCTGTGATGTTAAAGTTACTCATGATGCTACAGATGAGATGAGAGAGAAAATAAATTCAGAATGTTGACACAGTTTATCGTCTTAGTATAGAATCATAACCCTCTGGTCAACACGTATTGGGTGGATTGTTGGTTGCGATTATCGCATCTTAAATTTTGCTAATTTACCGTAACATCCTACTACACTGATCTAACAACTTTAATACAATTTGCTAATTGACAAGCCAGCAAGCTGTATTGTTATGATTTGTGTGTTGTTCGATCATTGTTCATTTGCTCCCAATTTTTTTTTTTTTTTTTTAACTTTTAATTTAAAAAGGGGACAGTCATCCTGATTATTGCAGGACTGAAATTATGAACTCTAACACAGTTACTGAACGCACACACTGGCCTTCACATGACAATACTATTACTAATGATGGCATCCTTTGTGATGTGACCGCCAGGTGCAGTGACTGGCTTAATTAGAGTTCATAATTCCATGTACAGCCATACATGTAGAC
This sequence comes from Pycnopodia helianthoides, assembly GCA_032158295.1. Lineage (NCBI taxonomy): Eukaryota > Metazoa > Echinodermata > Asteroidea > Forcipulatida > Asteriidae > Pycnopodia > Pycnopodia helianthoides. The sequence goes on along the minus strand of CM063250.1, from coordinate 8,376,647 downwards.
TAGAGTAGACCAGTTACTGGGGCGCTGTACCCCTCTTTTAAAATGTTACCTTTGATGGTCAGACCATGGGGGTATTCTACCTTCATGGTCAGACTAGCGCCCAAGGCAAACTATGTGTCTATAAATTTTTCACACATCCGCTTTCCAAAATCACCCAAATGAAGAAAGTCATTATTAAAATAGCTGGGTCCAGCAGTACAGCCACAGGCCTAACTACTAGTATTTGCTAACTACATGACTACACACGGAACCCGCTACACACTACCCATGGAGGAATAAGAACACTAGTCCCCCCTCCTTTAAAGGAACATTACAGAATTGGTAAGAGCAAAACTTGTAAAATATACTTTTTGATCACAGATTTACATAAAACTTACACGGTCTAATGATGATGATAATAGAAAACATCCCTTGAAATATTTCTGTCTGAAATGCCATATTTGATGAGAAATGAATAAACTAGTTTTCCGATTAGAGTTTATCGCTCAGTGAGCGTTTTAATCATTTGTTGAATCTATATGATTTCATGCAAATGTGTAATCGGTTTTTCACTATTTTCTCGTGACCCAGATGGCCGATCGATCTCAAACTTCTACAGGTTTGTCAGTTTATGTATATATGGTGGATTACATAAAGTGCTTACACTGCCAGCAACTGTTTTGTTAGCAAAAACCAATTCTGTAATGTTCCTTTAAAGAGCGGTTACAGAATGCTCTCAATATTTTTACTATTACCTTTTTATGGCTGAATAGACATCGTAGATACCGTTTAATAACCATTTTAAACTTAAAATTTGCATTTAGTAATAAAGAATTCAAGTAAAAAATGCACCTCTCCGCGCGGTTTTTTCAGCCGAGAGTCAAAAACTACTTATCTATGATAATGATATGCATATGACCCATTGACGTCACCGGCGGCTAAAACCTCACGGTTAGCATTATAAACACACACATAAATGTCTCTTTGCGGTCTGTGTTGCATGCTTCGCGGCACTTGTCGAGTGAATTCTTGCCGTGTGTGTGTGTTATGTTAGGGTTGAATGCTTGACGTGTAGAGCGATGCACTAAAAATCAAGCCGAGCTGCGGAATCGCCTCGCCTCTCAAAGAACGAAAATCCCCAAAACATAAATCCGTTCTAAATTGGCTAGCTGATCAATGCCTGTTGTTGGATCGTCCTTTAAAGAGTCAAATTTACGGCCGTATTGATTGCAAATGATGAAGTTTGGCGGTGTATTTGCGTTAGCTAAGTGCATTCATATAGGCAGGTCCAAACTACTTAGCTGCCGGTGACGTCATGAGTCCTTCGTCGCGGGGTTTGTTTGACCTCGCATTTTCAGATTTTGGGCTGGGAGTATTTCGAGGAAAACACATTTTTACAATGTTTTAGCGTGTGGGTAAGGGGCTCATTATAATTTTTTTCTATTTACTGGGGACCCCATCTATTGGAAAAATGTAAAAACTATATATTTCAGAGCATCCTGTAACCGCTCTTTAAACAGAATGTTTAACATTCCACTTGATATTCTATAAATTCACAACAAAAGCAAAATAAATGTGTTTACCTGTCCTGTGCTTGTTAGCCTTGCATGATTAGAGATCACAGTCTGACCCTGGACTGGAACTATGAAGAAACTTTGTCACTACACCAGACAATTTGAGGGTACTCGTGCAAAGCTCAATTCTCCATCACACACAGAGCATGCACAAAAATAAGGAAATACTGATTTGAATTACAAAATACTTCGAGACCCAAATTGGTTTAGTTTAGCCCATTGCAACAACCTACAAACTTTCACATTTTTAAGTCAGGACGTTCCTTGGAGCCTCTTTCATGATTGCATAGAATATTCTAAAGTTATCATATTGATTGTTTTACATAATAAATCCGCCCATCCAGCGCTCCAGTTTTCACTATTTTCGCTAACGATCGTAACGATCAATAACTTCTGTGTACAGTATTGATTTGCCACCTGTAACACCCCGGTAACGAACAAACATGTACAGGTAGACTGGTGCTCATTACACTATCTCGCTGTTAATCACCTACAGAGTTACAGGTACTAGCGTAGATTTGATTGATTGATTTTTTGAGTCAACAGAGGGCGCACTGACATTTTTTGAAAAGCAACTTGGTAGTAGGCGGGGCTTTTAAAAATAAGGGGTCACTAAATATTAGTTTAAATCCGAATCAACTTTGTACCAGTGAGCTTAGCAGCTATCCAGTTTGATTTGTTTTTATTGTATAATTGCATGCATTGTTTAACAAATTAGTATGTAACTTGACCATACCAAGACAACGTTTAGTCCTTGCTCTGTGGGAAGCTATAACCAAAACCCCCCTCCTGTCCCCTCCCCCAAATAAAACACAAAACAAAAGCGGCCTGACAATTCACCACGAGTGGCCCTCAACATACACATGACAAAAAATTTACACAAATGAAAAAGTAAAAGCTTAATATCATTTAAAAAAATATAATGACTTTATTAGATGAGGGGGTACAAAATAGACTATTGGCATGCCAGACAAAATAACAACAGTGATGTACATATAAAAAGAAAAAGAATTGCGAAAACATTTTTGAAAAAAAACTTCACCCCGCTTTTAAAACACATGTTCAAAGTTAGGAGATGAGACGGCACTCAGCGCAGGGTTAAGAAGCTAGACAGAGGTGTAATCAGAGAGGGGTAGGAACCACTCTGAACCCTTTCCCTCTTTTGCCCCCCCCCCCCAAAAAAAAAAAAAACCCACACACACACACACAAAATAAATCAACAACAACAACAAACAAACAAACAAAAAGATCGAAAATCATTCACAAATGAATGGTTCAACACATTAAATAGCCCCCCAATTATGTCTTTGCCCCTCCCCCTCCACCAAATGAAAATATCTGGTTATGCCACACTGAGGCCAGAACACACTACAGTAATTAAAGGTACTAGCTAAAAGAAAGGGAAAAAAACCTAGCTAAAGTAATTAAACAAAATAAGAAAGAAGAAAACAAAATGGAGGACTTTAAGGGCCCCTCAAGTAACAATGTCTTCCCGCCAGCACTCTTCCACCCCGGTCCTAACCACCACTTCCACCACGCTTCTCAAGTTGCTCTCAAACTTTGTATTTATCTTCCTTGAGGTTCTTGAGATCCTTGGGTTGTAGGCTTTTATGTAGAAATTACTGAAGAGTATTACAAGAGTTATACAATAGAAGAACACTGCGTAGTTAAAACCTTGCGGGAAATCACAATCTATGGTTAAGTTGTACCCAGTGTGAACGATGATGGCCAGGAACTGGATCTGTGGAAAACATCAAAAAGGGAGAGGAACAAATATGTTTTATTCTTAATCCCCTGGGCACAATTTCATAGAGCTGCTTAAGCACAAAAAGCAGCTAAGCACAACAAAATTATGCTTACCAGAATAAGGTTACCAGCCAAACCACCATGTCACATGTACAATTTGTGAGTGGTGTTATGCTCCTTTCTGCTTAGCAAACAATTGTTAAACAATTTTTTCTGCTTAAAGGAACATTACAGAATTGGTAAAAAAAACCTTGTAAAATATACCTTTTGATCACAGATTTACATAAAACTTACACGGTCTAATGATGATGATAGTAGAAAACATCCCTTGAAATATTTCTGTCTGAAATGCCATATTTGATGAGAAATGAATAAACTAATTTTCCGATTGGAGTTTATCGCTCAGTGAGCGTTATACTCATTGGTTGAATCTATATGATTTCATGCAAATGTGTAATCGGTTTTTCACTATTTTCTCGTGACCCAGATGGCCGATCGATCTCAAACTTCTACAGGTTTGTCAGTTTATGTATATGGTGGATTACACTGCTAACTCTGCCAGCAACTGTTTTGTTAGCAAAAACCAATTCTGTAATGTTCCTTTAAGCAGCTCTATGAAATTAGGCCCTGTTCATGACAGGACACCTTTGGAGCCACAAACTGTATAGGCCTACACGAAGCCACTTCCCCTCCCTATACATTTTGCAGCAATAACAGCTGAGGATTTTTTTCTAGATTTGCCCGCTTTCTCCATATCAAAAGTTGATAAAAAATTCCGCCGTGCAATCTTCATTATTTTCATGGTGAAAAATATAAGATTTTGTTTCCCGCCATTTTAGCTGTGTACAATTTGTGTGCCCGCAGGAAGCCCAGCAGGCTCCGTGTCTCTTTTGCAAGCATGTGATATCACGGGTTACATGGTCTATGCATAGAGCCCTTTTTCACACGAGAGCAATTTAGCAGGGGTCCCATGCTTCATCTTAGCGTGGTTATAAAATTTTACAAAACTGCACTCCAGTAAAAAGACATCGATATTTGGACTGTCCAAGGTCTCCAGTGAAATTGCAATAAGCCATTTTGAGATAGTGGACACAATATTATGACACAGTTAGAGGTTTGGGTAAATTTGTCTGTATACACCCAAACCAAACAGTGCACTCATATAATAGCGTCCACCATAGCTTAAAGGCCATGTACATTATTGGTAAAATCGAAAAACACAATGTTCACAGATTCACACATAACTTTACATGATTTAAAGTAAGTAATGGTAGAAAGGGTTCCTTAAAATATTTCTGCTAAAATGCTATCGTTTCTGAGAAACGAGTAAAACAATATAATTATCGCGCGCGATAATTTGAAAAAACAGAAAAACACTAAGATCTCTTTTCACTATTTTCCTCATGACATGGATGACCAATTGAGCTCAAACTTTCACAGCTTTGTTTGTTCATGCATATGTTTAATCACACAAAATGTGGACACTGATTTTGAGCTGTTACCAAAAGTGTACAATACCTTTAAAAAGGCTAATGGAACAAAGTGACCCACAACTGGTACCCTTACGGAGGACCTTTGTTACTGGTGCTTCTGTGAAAGGGCCCTTAAAGACACTGGACACCTTTGGTAATTGTCAAAGACCAGTCTATTCACTTGGTGTATCTCAACATAATATGCACAAAATAACAAACCTGTGAAAGTTTGAACTCAATTGGTCGTCGAAGTTGCGAGATAATAATGGAAGAAACAACACCCTTGTCACACGAAGTTGTGTGCTTTCAGATGCTTGATTTCGAGACCTCACGCGTGAGGTCTCAAAATCAAGTCAATAATTTACTGAGAAATTACTTCTTTCTCAAAAACTACATTACTTCAGAGGGAGCCGTTTCTCACAATGTTTTATACTATCAACAGCTCTCCATTGCTCGTTACCAAGTAAGTTTTTATGCTAACAATTATTTTGAGTAATTACCAATAGTGTCCAGTGCCTTGAAGTGTTAACAGAACTTGGTTCTGTTTGTGAAGTGTGTTCAAGCATGGAGAAATTACCCCATGGTTTATGTGAGGGTAACAGCCATGGATAAACCTTTGGTCTGATTATGGACCTGATAAAAATGCTGACATGGTTGAGTAACAGCTCTGATCTTATCTCACCAATTGTAGGACAGTGATGTAACGTTTCCACCATAGGTATTTCTGCATGCCTGGACCCGTAGCTGATAGCCCATAGTAGCTGTACATGATGATGTGTACAAAAGAGTTGATCATGGCCAGGAAAAATGCTGCAGGAATAAAGAAAAGGATTTGTCAAATTGTTAGCAAGAAAATTAATAGAGAATTTGTCAAATTAATTGTCAGCACTTAACCCTTGCGAAAAAGGAAATCAACAGAAAACAAGTTGGACAAATACTGTATACAAAAGATTATCAATCAATCTTTGAGTGTTTTTTTTCTTTCTTTTTAAATAAATGGCAACTGATTTTTTTCTTAAACATAAAAAAAGTAACTTAAACAATAACTTTTTGTGGCAGATATCAAACAATAGATCCTTTTTATTAGGTGCATAGAGTTGTCTTAGTTGTCTTTAAGAGATGCACAAACAAAACATTTACAGAAAATAAGCAGCCAGTTCCAGATTTTTACTTGGTCTGAGGTTTGTCTGGTCTTTTATTGTACGAGTGGTTTTGTGAATCATACAATCATCCACTTTGAAAGTGTTTTTTTTTCACTATTGGCTTTCCCTTCTAGGGTTCTTAATTAGATAATTGTTTTGCTGCACCCTAACCCCTTTGGCTGTTCCTATCTGCCCAGCCCAGCTAGGTTGCTGAGTACTTTGCAAACTTGTTAATGTTATTTTTGTTTTCTTCTGTTTTGTTTTGTTTGTCAGTGGCGGCACCAGACCTGTTAATCTGGGGGGGGGGGGGGGCAAACAAAAGTCTATAATGTACTGTATAAGCCTACAATTCACTCCAGAAATAAGATTTTGCACTGTGTGAATGTGACGTGTTGTGCGAACTGCGTGTACAATGGCTGCTTACGGTTTTGGGCAGACAATGCATTTCTATTTATAGCAAGTTTCCAAGCTTGTACAGATAAATAAATCCACATTTTATTAACATTGCCGGAGATGGAAAGTTTATTGGGCTTTTTTGATGGTGCCAGCTAATTATGATGGATGAAATTGAGTTTATTATTTACAGCACAAACACCATTGTAACAAATTGGGTGCAATGGTTTGGGATTAAACTCAATTTCCGCCATCAGGGAAAAAACTGGGGGGGGAAACTGGGGGGGCAAAAAAATTACTGGGGGGACATTTGCCACCCCCCCCCCCCCCGTAGCGCCGCCGCTGTTTGTCAGTGCAACAAACAAACTCCAAAGCAAAAAACAAAGAAGAAGAAGAAGAAGACCGTAGGCCCTTGAATTTCAAGAGAAGACATCACTTACATTGTCCACCGGCTACCAGCTTGACTCCTAGCCACCAGTTGACCATCATGCTACTGTGATGATACACATGAAGGAACGTCACCTGGTTGTTCTTCTTGCGTAGAATGAAAAATGCTGTGTCTAACGTCTCAATCACTTTGGAGAAGAAGTACCACCAGCATACATCAGCCATCTGAGGGAGGAGTGAAAAATCATCCAAAACACGAACGAGAAATAAATTTAAAAAAATCATATGAGTTTCTATTTAGAATTTAAAACAAATATCAGACTGGTTAATACAGCAGCCAGTTCCCTCTACCCCATCCCCTGTCTCCTTCCTGATTACTTTTTTCTTTGTTCATCTAATTTTTAAAAATATTTTTGTACGCAAGTTCGCCCCAAGCAAGGCCACAGTCACACTTGGTCAGGGGCTACAAGAAGAAAATATTTAAGATGAAAACAACTCAGGGGAGCTGAGGGTAGGAATTGATATTCCTCTTAGAGGGAAACATGCTCCAGGTAAGGAGTTCCAAAGAGATGCAGTACGTGGAATAAAGCTGCTGCAATGGCCTCTTCTGACTGCATTCTTCTCCTTTTTACAGTCCTTTTCCATCTGACTGCTTCTTTTTTTAACAAAATACACATGTTTGTGTTGTGTTGTCATTTAGCCTTTGAGAAAGACTCTGCTAGGGTCGAAATGTGAGGCTATTATTTATTGCTTGAATTTATACCGCAGGTCATTTTGGTTGGTAAGTTTGCAACGGCTCATTTCCTTTTCCCCTCAAATCACTGAGAGAGAATCCAAAATAGAAGTCTGTATACCAACTGACCAATTTTCACCTGCTTTTATAACGTTTTTATATACTTTCAAGAACCATAGATTTACAGTCACTCCACTTCTGGTAGATTTTAACACCATTTGTATTATCTGTTTTAAATTTTTACTTCAGTTCATAAAACGATTTATTCTCCACGAAACAGTTTCAGATAATGCACAGCGTATAAAGTGTGAAAAAAAGAAATACTTCTCAGATAACTTTGTTCTTTCAAATTGTCCATTATTTCAGGCACTTTTTCGTCTTCTATAATTCTCACCCTTATTCCCACACACTGTTTGAATAATCAACAGGTTGGCATTTGTAGCTGTAGTCGGCTTTCCATGAAATAACTCGAAACTAAAGACAAAGAAAAAATAGACAACAGTTAATGCTATAGTATACTCTAAAATCAAACTTCATTCAAATATTATGTGTGGAGGGTTATCTCTATAAGGACCAGGGGTGGGGTGGGGGTGGGGGTGGGCTAGAGCCCTAACCCTAATGTCCCCCCACCTGCTGCCTCGAATAAAAAGGGGTTAATGTTTATAATAAATGTGAAGGGACCCTTTTAACAAAGAGATCCAAGTCCTCACTTACAATGTCATTGAAAGAACTCAAAATGAATTCAAAAGTTGTGACTTTTTTTGGGTCAGCAACTTTGTTAGCGTGAATGTGTATGACCTTTGAAAAAACAAAAACAATTTCTGCAGGCAGATTACAGTTATGGGAAAACCATTGTGAAATGCACTCAGAATTAATGCATAATTGGAACATCCTTACAGAGCAATATCATTTAAACAATCTCATCGATTTAATTACCTCGTAAAACATGTAGATAGATAATGCAACCAGGCTGAAATTGTAGACTACCAGCAAATAGTTCATTTGCAATGGCTTCCTGTTGGTCATGAGTCTAGGTCCCAACCACACCATCAATAAATACCCCAAAATAATACAGCTAATTGGGACGGGAGACTTCATCAGTAGCCAGTCTGCCACTCTTGGATCTGTAGAAAATAATTTGTACAGAAAGTATTTTATCAGGTAAACAATTCTTAAAAAAACAGTAAAATAACGTTTCAGTACCGAAGGCACATTAAAAACCTATCTGTGGGAATCTCAAAGTTTTTTGTAAAGGGGAATTTCAAAGTACTCGGGCACACACTGTAACCAGTCATTTTTGCTTTAAAGGAACATTACAGAATTGGTAAGAAAAAAACTTGTAAAATATACTTTTTGATCACAGATTTACATAAAACTTACACGGTCTAATGAGATGATAGTAGAAAACATCCCTTGAAATATTTCTGTCTGAAATGCCATATTTGATGAGAAATGAATAAACTAATTTTCCAATTAGAGTTTATCGCTCAGTGAGCGTTTTATTCATTTGTTGAATCTATATGATTTCATGCAAATGTGTAATCGGGTTTTCACTATGTTCTCGTGACCCAGATGGCCGATCGATCTCAAACTTCTACATGTTTGTCAGTTTATGTATATGGTGGATTACATAAAGTGCTTACACTGCCAGCAACTGTTTTGTTAGCAAAAACCAATTCTGTAATGTTCCTTTAACGATAGACCATGTGACCTTTGTTTACAAAATGAGAGTCCTTGTACATTCCAGGGCCTTCCTGGCAGGCAAGATACTGGTCATAATTATGAGAAATTTTACATTTTGTGTCTTAATAGTTTCCACATAAATTTGAGAGCAACAGCTGAACAAATCCTGAGATGCACCCCCTTAAATTTCTTCAAATCAAAAGTGATTAAAAATCAGACAGTGCAATCCCCATAAAAAATAACATTTAATGTATTCTTCCATTCAACTTGAACAAATTATGCCTGCAGGGAGTCCCAGCTCAAACATGCGATGTCAAAGGTTACATGTATGCCCTTTCAAGGTCAATACACTACACTGCACATAAACATGACAGTACAGTGTACAGTATGTGCAGCTCTCACCTGTTTGCTGTACACCCTTGTTTTGTTTACCAAAAGCATCAGCTACACACTACAGTGAAATGTTTATTGTGGTTTTATTCAAATGGATGAAACACAATAAACACACTGCTATTGTGTCTCTTTTACCTAGCAGTTTAATTGTAACTTAGCTTCCAAACCTCAACAAAATGTTCTGCAGCTGCTTAAATCTGAAGACCATTGACCACTCTAATTCAACCTCCATGCTCTGACCATGGAGGAATTAGGAGATGGACCAAAAAGGGGGGGGGGGGATGTTTTTTTCTTTGCGCGTAATGTCCTTGGACAAAGTTAAAACGAATTTCAACTTATAAGCAAAGAGGAACCATGCATCAATCACTTGAATGTAAAAAATTTGTGTATGAACATTATAAAAAAAAATGTCTTGGACTTTTCCAAAAGATTCCACGCCAGGCAGCAGTGAAATATCAATCAGTATTAAATCATTTATTATTAGCCTTACCACCACGTTCTTGAATCTGTCACTGATGTTCATCACCTTTGCTCCCAACCCTGACACAAACTCCATGGGATTCAAGTACACGTATGATGCCGTGAAAGAACAATCCGATAGTTATCTGAAAACTGAAATTAAAAGCACTTATCTTTTATTATTATTTTGCAATGATTGAACACAAGACAGTCGCATGCTGTTTGTGCAACTAGTCAGGAAAAGAGTCGAAATGACATTAACAAAAATGGGTAGAGTATAAATGACAGCAGTTTTAAAGCCATACCGTACCCCCACGATGACACAGCCCGTTGAGTTCGGGGAGTTTACCTCAATGCCTAATTTTGAATATAGACTAGACTACGAACATCAGATCGAAACAGACGGAAGAACTGCAGTCATTGTTTCAGCTGTTCAGTCACTCTCTCCACGGGCACGACTCGATCGGCTATTCCCCCAATGGGTTCAGTATGGTTTTGATTAAACGAGAATTTAGTTTCTACTCGGGAAACTAAACAAGTGTTTGATTTGAACATAGAGAAAGGATGCTCACTGGCAGGGGGGGGGGGGAACATAAACAAATTAAAACTTATTGCTTACCGTTAATTGTCAGTCGAGACAATTCTTGGTCAAGGTTGGGATCGAATTTGGTCTCCCCGTTGCTCGATTTAGTTCCTACTCGATCGCATGGCTCTACACCAGGAACATGCAATCCATGCCTAGTTATCAGAGGACAGTTTTTAGCTATTTCACGCATGACTGCAGCAAATAATCAAAGCGCATTCGAGGACTCTGAACCTTTGCCCAGGAATCTTCCCAGGTACGTCATGGGGAGGGGGGGGGGTGGTTATAAAGTATATCTAAATGCCGCCCAGATCCACGTGGCTACAAAGGGCAGGATAAACAACCTCTGCCAATTACTCTGCACTTACCGACGGAGTGCAGCGCGGATCCAGGATATTTTAAGCGGGGGGCACCACATTTTTTCCAAATGTTCACCCCATATCTAGTACATGCCGTGACCCCATGTTAATAATAATAATGTTCTATTGGTTATGTACGTATGCCTACATGACCAAGCTTGATCCTTGTCGGGCTGGACAACGATGTTTAAGTTAACTGTGTGCAGTAACACAGATTATACTGATATCCTTTTATGGTTGTTACCGTGTGACAACCCATTTTTCTACAAGACGAACCAACACCAGCAAGCGAGGCGCAAAGCCTTACAGCTTAGGGTCCGGGGCCCGCTTTAGGGCCCGCGGGAAAAATGGTAACGTTAGGTGTTCTTTGGTGCAATCTAGGGCACTTCAGAGGCGTTTTACAAATTAGTTGTTACCCAGTTGAACATTTGCTTAATTTGCACTTTAATAATTGTTTTGTAATTTTGTTCAGGGAGGAAACTGTACGGCTAATATAAAGGGTTCCCCACGTAAATACTAGCCAGGATGTAATTGCAAGAACGAGGAAATGCGAAGCCTTTACAGCGTGGGGTCCGGGGCCTGCTTTATCTAATTAGATACTCTCTGGTGCAATCTAGAGTATTTCAAAGGCGTTTAACACATTTTTCAAACCTTGGTTTAAAGAAAATGTGCTTCGATCATTTGCCCTTTTTTAAGAGAGGATTAAGCCAGCTAACAAGGGGGGCTACATGCTAGCCATTATGTAAAATTAAGAAACATAAATCTAGCCAGGATGTAATGTATGTATTGCGTAAGGCATTTTACGAGAAGAACTTAGCAAACGCAAAAGCCTTTACGGCGTGGGTTTGTTTTTTTTTAATTAAATGCTCTCTGGTGCAATCAGGACATTTCAGGGGGTGAAAATATCTAGTGAAGACAATCGTCGGCCTGTTGTTGAACAGGCTTCGCAATATCCATAACAAACGGGCAATTGTAGAGCAATTATTATTGTTAATTGCAGAATGTTGCTATATATCATTCCAACTGTCTTTCCTCCCTCTTTTTTCCCTTTTCTTTTTTTCTCTTATTTTATTTGTTTATTTATTTTTTGGGATCAAATTTTACCCGGGGGCACATGACCCCTCTGCCCGGCCCCCGAATCCGCGCCTGGGTGAAGGTTAGTCGCACTTATTCTGGGACTACGGGAGAGCCCAGCTTTTTCTTGGAATACGGGCGGGCATGAGTGGTGTTGAGGCAGTAAAATCCTGCCTCCTACCATATAGCTCCTACTATGAACAATGCTTTGATTCGTCTTATTTACAAAAACAAAGAAGCAATCTTAAAAATTGGAGGCCATGCAATAAGTCTTCTCAAGGTCTTATAACTAACCGTTTAAAAAGAATTGTGCCGTTCATTATAGAATAGAGAGATTGTAGGTATTGAAACCAACGAACTCCCCTTCTGGAAAAATAGCACTATAACTATGACAAGAATCAAGAATTAGACATCAAAATACTTAAACCCATGGAATGAATCTTTTATAGCATGTCCTCAAAAATGATAACTTGATCACTCACAAAACTCGAAACCCATGCCATAGCACGATCATAAATTGCAGGAAAAGTGGTACGACAAAAGCACCGCCAGCAGAAATCAAGTGTCTTGTATTTTTATACTGTGCCAGTGTACAGAATAAATACCAATCGATCTTTTTACTACTTTTTACATCGTAAGATTAAGATAAACTTCAATTATAAACTATATGCATAAAGGCACAGAGGCAATTTAGAGGCAACCGGCTTTAGGCAATCTAAACAAAAATCATTCACATCATTCTAACTTGTTGGGTCTATTCAACGAAGAGCCTTAAATGCCCGTATAGGAGGCCCTCGACCAACACACAGAAACACCCCCTCAGCTGAGTCCCTGCAAGTACCCCCCCCCACACCAAGTTTGAGGCCCTCCCTTCCAACCCACAGAAATCCCCCTTTAATGAGTCCCTACAAGTACCCCCCCCCCCAAGTTTGAGGCCCTCCATTCCAACCCAAAGAATTACCCCCTCAGCTGAGTCCCTACAAGTACCCCCCCCCAGTTTGAGGCCCTCCATTCCAACCCACAGAAATACCCCATCAGCTGAGTCCCTACAAGTCCCCCCCCCCCAAGTTTGAGGCCCTCCCTTTCAACCCAAGAAATACCCCTTCACTGAGTCCCTACAAGCACACCCCCAAGTTTGAGGCCCTCCCTTCCAACCCACAGAAATACCCCATCAGCTGAGTCCCTACAAGTACCCCCCCCCCAAGTTTGAGGCCCTCCCTTTCAACCCACAGAAATACCCCTTTAATGAGTCCCTACAAGTACCCCCCCCCAAGTTTGAGGCCCTCCCTTCCAACCCAAAGAATTACCCCCTCAGCTGAGTCCCTACAAGTACCCCCCCCCAGTTTGAGGCCCTCCATTCCAACCCACAGAAATACCCCATCAGCTGAGTCCCTACAAGTACCCCCCCAAGTTTGAGGCCCTCCCTTTCAACCCACAGAAATACCCCTTCACTGAGTCCCTACAAGCACACCCCCAAGTTTGAGGCCCTCCCTTTCAACCCACAGAAATACCCCTTCACTGAGTCCCTACAAGCACCCCCCCCAGTTTGAGGCCCTCCCTTCCAACACACAGAAACACCCCTTCAGCTGAGTCCCTACAAGTACCCCCCCTAGTTTGAGGCCCTCCCTTCCAACACACAGAAACACCCCATCAGCTGAGTCCCTACAAGTACCCCCCTAAGTTTGAGGCCCTATCCTCCAACCCACAGAAATACCCCCTCAGCTGAGTCCCTACAAGTACCCCCCCCCCAGTTTGAGGCCCTCCATTCCAACCCACAGAAATACCCCATCAGCTGAGTCCCTACAAGTACCCCCCCCAAGTTTGAGGCCCTCCCTTCCAACCCACAGATATACCCCTTCACTGAGTCCCTACAAATACCCCCCCCCCAGTTTGAGGCCCTCCCTTCCAACCCACAGAAATACCCCCTCAGCTGAGTCCCTACAAGTACCCCCCCCACGTTTGAGGCCCTCCCTCCAACACACAGAAACACCCCATCAGCTGAGTTCCTACAATTACCCCCCTAAGTTTGAGGCCCTCTCCTCCAACCCACAGAAATACCCCCTCAGCTGAGTCCCTGCAAGTACCCCCCCCCAAGTTTGAGGCCCTCCCTTCCAGCCCACAGAAATACCCCCTCAGCTGAGTCCCTACAAGGACCCCCCAAGTTTGAGGCCCTCCCTTCCAACCCACAGAAATACCCCCTCAGCTGAGTCCCTGCAAGTACCCCCCCCCCCCAAGTTTGAGGCCCTCCCTTCCAACCCACAGAAATACCCCCTCAGCTGAGTCCCTGCAAGTACCCCCCTCCCCAAGATTGAGGCCCTCCCTTCCAACCCACAGAAATACCCCCTCAGCTGAGTCCTTACAAGTACCCCCCCCAAGTTTGAGGCCCTCCCTTCCAAGTACCCCCCCCCAAGTTTGAGGCCCTCCCTTCCAACCCACAGAAATACCCCCTCAGCTGAGTCCCTGCAAGTACCCCCCCCCCCATTTCCATCAGACCTTTATCACACAGCTTTTGCAGTTCAGTTTACTGATTCTATCTTCTGTTTTACTTTGTATTTATATAGCAAATAATTATGTAGGATTTAATATCGTTTGTCGATTTCCTATCATCTGGCATAGTCATAACTATTTTTACCCGTATAAATGTTCAAACATACGAGACAGTTTTGACTTCTTAAAAATATTTATGTTAAAAAATTCCTTTTCGGCCTCGGTTTGGTCGCATTGCTATTTTGGGGAAATATACTACTGTGTGATAAAGGTCGATCCCTCTGCTGCTACCCATTGAAATAAAAAGCACACGTTTCAACACTATTAATTAAACACACTTTCTTTCTTTTTTTCTTTTTATAACTAATGTACATTGGCACATCATTACACATTAAGTTTTTTTTATTTGGACGAGGAACAACTATTAATTGTTGACATAATATTGTATCATCCACAGTGGTGCACAATAGAGTATATAGATACCAACAATTCCAATGTTTTAATCTTTGGACTCGTGAACGAGCGGTAACAATTTTCATCTTTAGAAAAACTTGACTTCCAAGCAAATACTCAACCAGTCATTTTGATATTTAATAGTGCATGGATTCAATTGTCAACTCTGCCGGGGGGGGGGGGGGTGAACCCATGTTTTAGCCATAGCACGATCATAAATTACTAGCAAAGTGGCATGACAAAGCACCGCTAGCAGTAATCTAGTGTCTTGTATTTATATAATGTGCCAGTGTACAGAATAATTACCGATCTATCTTTTTGCTACTTTTAACATCGTAAGATTAAGATAAACTTTAAATATAAACTATATACAGGCACATGAGGCAATTTACAGGCAACCGGCTTTAGGCAATCTAAACGGAAATCATTCACATTTGAGTTTTCTCACAATTTTCTTGGGGATGGTATTAAAAGATTGTCTGATGTCATGTCGACTAAAGAGGATGGGCCATGGTGATTGAAGTTGACGTTATTTTTTAGTTTTCTGCTTTCCATAATTTGTTGCATCTTTTGTAGCATTACATTAACAAAAGAAGTGATATTTGCAGGGAGCTTTTACTCCGTTCACTAGCCCGCCGCCTAAATTATGTTATTAAAATCCCGTAAACAAACATGACGTCACTATACGTACTGAATGCCCGGATGGTCTGTACTGAGCAATGCTGTCAATGAGTAACAACAAACAGCCGTTTGACAGAGGGGTACGTACTGCGACGTCACTATTCTTTTGAATTTTTGGAGACAGCTTTCAGGCACCGACTGCTTGTTGTTCCGATTTTGCCTGAAGGCGGGGGTGAAAAGAGGCTTGGAAACTGCGTTGTAAACGAATACCCTATCATTCTATAACTCTGTCACAGTGTTTTCTTGGTAGATATAGGTGTATTTAGGGATGTAAAAAAAAAATTTCAGAGTGACCTCTAGCGTGGCCCAACCTCTTTAAAGAGTTCCTTTTGCATTCAATGCAAGTGGTTGCCTCAAAGTTGTCTGAAAAATTGCCCTGTGTAACAAGATTAAGGAGCTTTG
Organism: Pycnopodia helianthoides; assembly: GCA_032158295.1. Taxonomy (NCBI): domain Eukaryota; kingdom Metazoa; phylum Echinodermata; class Asteroidea; order Forcipulatida; family Asteriidae; genus Pycnopodia; species Pycnopodia helianthoides. The sequence goes on along the minus strand of CM063250.1, from coordinate 8,360,647 downwards.
AGTTTTAACTAGAAGATCAACGTTTCATAAAGAAAGAATTCTTATGAATTATAAACAGTACAATATTCGTTTAATACACTATTTTGTTTAAAGCAATTTTTGTTTTTAATTTGATGCTGTTTCTGAAGTGCATGCAGAGTTGGACGAAATGACAGGCCGTTGCAGGGCAAACCGAATGTTCAGGCCCGTATTCTGGCAATCATTTTAATGTCACTCTTGAAGTTACTTCGGGTCTGGCCCCTGGACCGCATTAAAGGCTCACTGTAAACAAAATAAAACAAAACATTAATTTATCGACTATCAGGAACTTTTAAAAGGCAGGGTAACAGGATATGGTCTCGAATTGTTTGTGAAGTATTTTCTTTTAAACCACACGTAAAAGTTTCAGAACAATCATTGTGGTCGAATATTTATAAAAAAGAACTATTTAAGGAGAAATCTCTTCGTTACGGTAAGATTGTATTATATAGCTTTCCAAAAATGCATTCTAAATTCTTAAATTGAATATTGTTTTTCTTTAAAAATATTTTGACAATATTGCATGCAGCCATTCAACTTTTGGGGGAAAGGTCCCAAGAGACTATATCATTTTATATATAATTTGTGAACATGCATAGACACAATTATTTTGATTGTAAACGACCGTAAAATCCTGTACCCTGCCGTGACCCAAATCGAGTCAAATTATACAAGTAACATACATACAAAGTTATAACATCACTATAGCATTAATCTCTAAGTTGACTTAGGCCTAAAGTTGAGGCAACAGTCAAATACAAGAAAGGGTAACCAGCTGCCTATAGTTAATACGGGATTAAGAGCAAAATAAAACTTGCTCACATCATGATACCGTGTTTCAGAACGGAAAGCGAGGCTACGGGTTAACTTTCATGCAAGTAAAACTAAGGCGAGCTTGTGTGATTAGTTGATGAAGAATGGTTTCACAATCCAGTCCGCAAATTGGCTTGGATCTACGGGGGCTTTGAACTACTTTCAACGGGACCGAAAGACGGAAAGTACGCCACGCGATCAAATGATACGGAATTCGTTTCAAAGGGAAACAATGAGGGCTGACACACCTATAACAAGATAGCCTTTCAACTATGAGATTTCCCAATCTCATTTCTGCCAGGCACAAGATGATTTTGAGCTGTATAATTGCACCCCCCCCCAAACAAAAATAATACAACTATTAACAAAGTTGCACTTTGACCAACATTTCTGCTTATTGTAATTAACAGACGTGTACAGTTTAAACAAATAAAATGGAGTTCAGAAAATCATCCTATTATTTCTAATACTAAATTATTCAGTCTATCTTCAGGATCCACTATTATTATTATTATTTTTTTAGTTTAAAGTATAAGACAAAGGAAAAGGTACGATACCAAATTTGAAATACTTCAGATTAAAAACGGTGTCTTATAGAATACGCAGCCATTTTGTAAATCAGTGTTACAGTGTATTGGCGTACATGTTGTGTTTGCTATATCCAGACTAAAATAATACAGGCTAAATAACCTGAAGATTTTTCCCTCGATGTTGTACAAACAATAAATCTAAGAATTGTTGTACAAATTTATCAACCATTATGTCATTTCCGAAGTATTGTACCTTTCCCTTTACGGTATATAGAACATTTCAATTAATTCAAAGGGCATTGCGAAGATATCACAGTAATGGTTATTTCAGTCACATGCAATTTATCTTTTTTTTTAGGCGTAGGAGTAAGACTTGATGGCATCGGTTATTGGTGTTTTTAATTGTCTCTTTACCGATAAAGGCTCACTGCTGGTAGCATTTTCAAATGTGATTCCATTCTTTGACGCAAATCGAATCACAGTGTTCATTGGTAGCAGTCCACGATTTATTTGAATAAATATCACAGTAGCTTAAGTCCTTGGTTCACGTTCTGATTAAGAGGTTGCAGTTCATGTCTCTAATGTTGAGGACTCAAATGCAATGTTCACATCCCATACAATCATTTCAGTTCTTTGTTGTCGATGATCCGTTTCAAGTCATGAACACTCTGAAGTTCAAGATGAAGTTCAAGATAAAGTTCAAGATGAAGTTTAACTGCATGTTTTACTGTTTGCGTTGCATGAATTCGATGTTCATTCAAGTTCAATGTTCACCTGCATTTTAACTGACTCAATCACTTAGTCCAGCACACCGTTACCCTCTAAACGATCATCAATCATCTTTGAGCGTTGGTTTACATGGATGGGATGATGCAGTGCTGGAAGAGTGTCAACGATGTCAGAGTCAGATTCATACACGGTGGTTTGAGTGCTTTGTTTTCACTGATGTTTTCCAAAAAACATTAAGTCCATGTAGTCTTTACATCTTAATGAAGACTTACGGTCCATAGAATCGGCTAGTTGCATGCAATTGCTGGTCTAGAAAACCGTCTCCTTTAGAACCAGGGTTTAACATTCATCTGCATTATAGTCATTGTTTCATTCCATTCCGCTCAAAACAGCCACAGTTATCAATACTGACATCACGTTCGAAACGGGGGATGTCATACGACGATAAAACCCGACGCAAACCACTACTCCTACACACATTGTTTTACAATGAAACCACTGCATGTGAATCAGCATGTGACTGAAATAATCATCATTATACAATTTTACAGGGTTGGATCATAATTATATCATTATATCTTTTTTTGCTACAGTTTGTTTCCCTTATAATAGGAAAAATCATTTTCGAATAATTGTTTTCTTTACTTTTAAGTGCCGTGAACTATTTTTTTCCCGCGGCATTTAGAAAATGAAAAAAAAGTCTCTGTACACAACCTTTTTCAGAGTTGCTTCCAACCAACGTTCAATCAGAGAAAATGAATAAACTTCACTCTAAAAACTCCCGTGTCAGATTTGATTCGGATCCCATGAATGGGCCAGACCCATTTATGGGTCAGTATGAACAGGAATCTGTGCCAAAATGCCCCAGAAATGGGTCAAATTGACGCAGAATCCGAGTTAAAATACCATTTTAAAACCACTTTCCGGGTCAGCCGTACCCATGGGATGGGCCAGGCTCCCGGGAGTTTGTAGAGTGTACTAACATGGCATGTTTATTTAGTATGTTTTATCATCTATGATAACTGACACACATTCACTAGTGCCATTACATTGTATTGTAAGTGAAATGAACTTATAAGCTTTTTCGCACTGACATCATGGTTCAATCTATATGTAGAATCTATTGAAATACACGTTTGTTTATACGCTATTTAGGAACATTATGAGCCATCTCTGAAACCGTCTTATACTCTGTCATTCTCGTGAAGAAAATGTGAAGAAATAATTAACACTTCTTCATAACTTATTAAATCTCCCTGCGGGAATATCAGAATTTATCGTTCATGCAGGCAAATGCACCTTTTGTATGGTCTATTGAGGTCTCGGCCATCGCCACAAGAATCTAAGTCCGGCCCTTTACCAGTCTAATGATTAGTGCCTTTGGAGGGCAGGGGGAGTCAAAGCCTTTTGGACTCTTTACTCTGATGGCCATCGCCACAAGAATCTAAGTCCGGCCGTTTACAGTCTAATGCTTAGTGCCTTTGGGAGAAGCAGGGGGAATCAAAGCCTTTTGGACTCTTTACTCTGATGGCCATCACCACAAGAATCTAAGTCCGGCCGTTTACCAGTCTAATGCTTAGTGCCTTTGGGAGAAGAAGGGGGATGCAAAGCCTTTTAGACTCTTTACTCTGATGGCCATCGCCACAAGAATCTAAGTCCAGCCGTTTACCAGTCTAATGCTTAGTGCCTTTGGGAGAAGCAGGGGGAAGCAAAGCCTTTTGGACTCTTTACTCTGATGGCCATCGCCACAAGAATCTAAGTCCAGCCGCTTACAATCTTATCAATGAATTGTGCCTTCGAGAAGCATGAACACACTCATAAAGATACCGAGCCATTAGGCAAGGTCGGTAACAGATCTCAACATTTGTCGTCCTATGGCAGACTACAAGAAGGTTTCAAGGGCTCTTTGAAGCAATATTGTTTTTTACAAATCTGATCACATAATATAAGCAAAGATCTGACCAAAAATTAGAAAGTCCTGTTAAAGCTGGACTCATTATTTGAATTAATTCTTTCGAATAAAGTATTCAAGATTGAACCATGTTATACTGCAACAAACTCTTTTTTTTCAAAGCACTCCATTCGGAACGATGATCTTTGTTTATTAACTAAATGAACTAATGCCATGTAATTGTTTAAACGTTTTCGTAAGTCTTTTGAGGCAACAGGTATACTTTCCCTTTATCCCCCAAAAGTAAAAAGTTCTGATTTAAAAAACAATGATTTTTGTTCCCATTCATTTTAATGAAAGGTATTTATAACGACGTTCGCTTGAAAGCTTGAACGTCTCATATGGTGACACTTCCCGTCAATGTTGCTTGCCCCAACTGTAGATTACATACTACAGCCATCTCTGTTCCCCCGGGAGAATATCAACTGGTTCTTATCGTGGACAAAAAGGAGACAGACTATAATTTTCTTTCCAGCCTCGTTATGGCCGCATTATTATGAATGCCACATCGAATGGCCATAATAAATGCGAAGCTAGAGACTATATTTTTCTGTCCAGCCTCGTTATGGCCACATTAGTGCCACACTGAATGGCCATGTTGAATGAGAGGCTACATACTATAGTTTTCTGCCCAGCCTCGTTATGGCTGCATTATTATGAATACCACATTGAATGGCCATATTATTGAATAAGAGGTACATACTATAGTTTTTTGTTCAGCCTCGTTATGGCCACATTATTATGAATGCCAAACTGAATGGCCATGTTGAATGAGAGGCTACTGACTATAGTTTTCTGTCTAGCCTCGTTATGGGCACATTATTATAATGCCTCTTTGAATGGGCATTTTGAATGAGAGGCTACATTGCTATGAATGTTTGCCCTCGTTTGAATGATACGGTCTAACAATGAGAACTTATCTGGGCAAAATGCCTGTGAAAAAGGAGGTCGGTGTTACAAACAGTGTTGTGTTTGCACACAAACAAAATTGTTTAAAATGTTTAATTGTTTTTCATTTAAACGAATTAAATGTGTTTTATTTTATGATTATGCTTTTTTCTCTTTACCAAGAAACACCGAAATGAATGTTCATGTTGTACCGTACCATTTATTTTCAATGGAATCACAGATAGACTGAATAATAAAATAAACAGAAATGGTATGAGCAAAATTGATATTATTTCCACTTTAAAATCATTAAACGATAACGTCTGTAATAGTTTATGACAATAAGCAGAAGCAAAACCTCTGAGGCAAACTTGAATTCCATCCCGGGCCTAAAGTCCAAAGTGCGAAGCCGGAGCAGTCAAAGGTCCGAGTCCGAATCGTCCGTATTGGTCCAAAGTCCGAACCCCACGCCCAAGACTTAAAAGTTAATATTAATGCAAGAATAGTACACCCCACATGGCACGACCACCGTTTCGCGACACCAAAAACTCTTTCAACTGTTGTTAATTGCACAATTTCTTAATTTCTACTCTAATATACTCTATTGAGGTTTGATTTTTCTAAAAACAAATTCACCATAAAGTTCACTTTAAATATCACTGGTAGCCTAAGCCGAATTGCGCCATTTGTGCTATACTGTCCAAGTCCATTGAATACGCGTCACGAAGGGATGTCAAACAAGTCTGCCCCATGGTAGCTAAATATTTTAAATCCATCTACAGCTCATCTTGCTATAACATAGTGTGGTCAGCCCCAGGAAACACATCCCACATAACATTGTGTTCCAAATCATGCTTAAACCTCGAGTTAAAAATGCATGCAAGCGAGTTGGTCAAGTTTGCTTAATACACACGTTATCTTGTGTACAACAACTCAAATTTTGAAGAGAAGTAGGCAGATAGTCACACTCGGTTATTAGACGATTTCTGTCTGTTCGCTGGGAACCGCGCTCTCAAAATACCACCTACTTTGGTGAATCAATTGAAAAAGATGCATTCATATCTTAATCATTGTTGTCAGGAACGAAATATTTATTGCATATAGCTATATCTTTGCATCAGTATTTTTCTCCGATATGCAGCTGGTTATCTACATGGTGGGGGGGGGGGTCGTTATTTGACAGCCTCATTCTAAAATAAACCACTAATAAATCAAATTGTCTCAATTTTAATTGACAAGAAGCAAAACAGTGTGATTTGAAATCAAACTTCAAGAGTTTGCCCACAACGATTTTGAATGATATTCATTTGACTTTTTCTTCTGAAAAGAGACATTCCAGTATTTGAATTAAATTTCCCGCCATTAGCCTTAAGCCAAATACATAAACTTTTGCAAAAAATTGGATTACAATCAAGCCTGCTAGAATTCGCTGTTGTTTTATTATTTACAACAGCAAAATAATGAAGCAAGTTAAACTTACCCGCATTCAGACACAAAGACGAGCAACAACCGACACATTTGGTTCTATATACGGCGCATTATGGAAAGATGTCCATCTCTAGTTGTCAATTGACCTGTACAAATTTCTTTTAAAGTTCGCGGTCAAGTTGAGTGCAAACAACGAAGAACGGTTATAATGTTTTGTCATAGTTTGTATGCATATTCATCAACCAGACTTATTTAGATGGCCGCGTTTTGAAGAGTGATTTTGTGGGATGCTCAAAAGCTTTTCCTCGACTTTGACAGTAGTTCTGAAGAAAACAAATCTTTGGAGGATTGGTACTGGCATATAACCTTATAATCACTTTGAGTTCTCAGATTGAAACTTATTAATGATTTCAATTATTTCCAATAATTGCACTTGTCCCTGTCAATATTGAGAGATGCAACAACAATATTGGTCAAACATCTATTGTTACAATGTCATTGTATCATCTAAAAGGTTGATCGAGATTACTTTAGTTTTCAATTCAATTCAAATAAGTTCAATGGTCCTACCATGAAGGACAAATCCTTGAATACATGCATTACAAAAACAAAAACATGCTGAAATAAGACAATGTTTGCAATTTCGGTACACTGGGTTTTATCCGTGATGCTATGTTACACACAAATTTAGGAGTTTTTGACGCAAGTAAGTAAAAAATAACTGCATGCACACATACTTGTTTTTTGTGTTTTTGAGGAAATTGTGTAAAGTGTTCACTGTTACTACACAGTCTTAAAATAGGTCAAACGAAGATTTTCATAATTTTATCACCAAACTTTGAAATTACTCAGATCAACAATTATTGATAAGTTCATGTTTGTCAAGCAAGTATAATTGTTACCAGATGGCCATGTTTTCCCCACGCCTACATTACGTCACTGCCTGCTGTTGTCTTTTCACTCTGTGCATCTTCCAGACCAGGATAGCATTCTTGAAGACCTCATTGTGGCTTCTTGGAAACTTAAATGATCATCTGATGAATAAAAAGACAGATGAAGGTAACACCCTTTACAGTCATCAATGTTTGCTTGCCATTGATATAAAGATACAACAGTCACAACTAAGAATACCTATGCAGTAGATGTAATAATTGCATGGGGGACAAAGAACAATGTTTTGGTTTTACCATCGAGGTGTCATATACACGTTATAATACTCTAGCTTTCCCGAGGGCGTACTACTTGGATGGGATTCGAACCCACGACTACTAGAGCAGATCACTGAGTATCTTGTACATCTTAATTGTTCTCTTGCCGAGGAGAAAGTAGTTAAAGAAAATGTGTGAAAAAATAAAGCTTTTGAATATTTTCAGCAAATAAAGTAAAGCAAACAGAACTGGAAAAAAATAGACATCATCTACTTCTTGCAGTGAGGAATAAAAAACAAAGAACCACAAATAATTTTAACAATCTCTTATTGATAGTGCTTACACGAGAGGCAACCGGCCCTTAGGCTATACGACCCTTTTGAAACATAACACCCTTTTGCCAACTGCGGAGCCAGTAAATGTATTTTTCTGCGTTAATACAGGGTGGTATAGCAGGAAAATATTGTCTGTTGGGCACTAGCAAGCGGGTACGCTTGTAAAGAATTGGGCATGCATAGCCCAAGTTGGGCTAGGAATGTAGCCCAAAGTGTGGCGCAATCCTGAAGGCGCCACAACCCAGTAAGAGAATGGATTTGGGATCATTGTAGCCCGCGAACACCGTTCTGCTGGGGCGGTTTAGTTTTAAAATTTAAGGAATACATGATCGACTTTTAAGAAATTTCATAAGATGATATCAATCAGACAGAGATCGGAAAACGGTTTCAGAAGATATTTCAAACAGCAAAATGTTTGTTTCATAGCTTATTTTTAGGGGACGAAATTATTCATGGTCTTTAAAGTTGAAAGATGTAAACGTTTATATTTGGTGACAAAAGGAATGCAGACAGAGGATCTATGAAGTATAATTACAATAATGCAAGAAAGAATTACTTAAAAAAAAAAAAAACCTAAATTATTTTGAGAATTATTTGCATTAAAATTATTTGAAAAGTGTATTATTTCCATTTAGCTAAAATCGTAACAAAAAGTAGACCATAAGCTTAAAGTTTTCGCAAAATAAAGTAAAGTGTAAATTTATTAATGTTGCTAAATTTGTAACAGAAAGTAGGACAAAAGGTTTTCCAGAGTCTTTTAGCTCAAAGAGTTTTGTCTCTGGTTTTGAACCCTGGGCACAGTAAGTCCTGCACATTGTAAACGTAGGTGTGGTATACTGAAGAGTATGAGAAAACGATGTAATACATTGTGTTGAGAAAAAGTACTGAAAGTACTGAAAATGTAGAAATCAGTTAAATAAACTAGCCGCCAGCAGCAAGTTCGGCAGGCTCAACTCAATTTTGGTGTAAAATTGTGAAAATTATTGACTACGATAATTTTGGTTTAATGTGTGACAAGGCACGCTATGCGTGGAAAACAGACCTAGTGGAACCTTCCTGCATTTATGTCATTCCTTGGCTACTTCCGCACTTAAGTGTTTTAAACGCTTGGTTCTTGAAAGGAAAATCCACTTCTTGAATCTGGACAGTTTATTCAATGAGTTTTGATATCGTTTTACGCAGATTTAATTTTCATTCGGAAGCGTTGATCCCGTCGCTGGAAATCACTAGGAGCCAACCGCGTTTGGGGCGATATAGTCTGGCGAGCTGTCACCAACGAGGCGGCAAAAATGCCAAATGCATTTTCATGGTTTGGTGTCTTCAGAGTCGAAATACACGAGTCATATTTATGATTTTGTTTAATTTGAACATTGCACTTGGTCCTTCACAGTCAGAGGGGACATTTTGTGATGTTTTTATTCTTAAACTATCGTAAAATATAGGATTTTAAAAACGTTTCTTACCATTCAAACAATGTGACGCCATCACTCTCCGGGTGTACTGACTGTTGTATGGAGCGGTTTACATTCACAGTCACACGCGTCTAATCGCCATGGTAAATCCCATAACACAAAAGTTACAATAGCACGATTCTCCATCAGATACAAAACAACATTTGAATAACTGTAGGATGAGATAATTGATGCAAAGTATGCTGTTGGTTCCACATGCTTCTCTGCTGGTACCCTGCAGGTTAACGATGCAGCCTCTTTCGAAACGCACCTGTGGAGCTCTGTATACAATTGCCTTTCTAGAGTTGTGTGGCCAACAGAGGGGGGGGGGGGGGGCAACCCTAATCCCGTTTAAGAATTGGTGAGCTGTTTGCGACACTGTGAGTGTGACCCAGTGTTGGTTTGAATATCTCTACATAATATTGAGGGGAATGAAGGGTATCAAGAGATATTTTCCCCTATATAACATCGTTCCCTCTGCCACTATGTGAGGCCGTGACGTCTGTTTTTTTAGAACCCAAACGCCAACAATTTCAGAATTAGAATGACAGGTTTTAAACTGGGGTGTTTTAGCCATAATGTTCCAGATCGAAAGCGCTACACCAAGCCTAAACTTAAAACAAAGAAGCAGATGTTTTGGTTAAGGATGTTTGATCGTCTTTTGTTCTACAGGGAGGAAACGAAGAAGAAAAAATCGCAATAGTGTCACAAAAGAGAGAAGAACAAGAAAACTCTCAGCTACGGCACCAACAGGCAGAAAGTTCAAAGATATGACAACATTTAAGGAGGGGATTTGTCACTATAAATTTTGCTATTCTTCAAGTGTCACAGCTCGATTACCACCATGAAGCGAGACTCTTTTGTAGCAGTTTTCTCCCGCGTCCGTCAAGTGCAGCAAGCCTGTATTCACAAAATTCGAAATTTCTCATCGATTCGTTTTATTTGTCGCCCTTTTGCTGTGCGAAAATCATTCGAGTTTGACACGGCAAAAGGGCGACGTTTAGTGCAGGTGGCAGGAGATTCTGCCCCCGCCCCCACCCCCACCCCACCCCTGCAACGAACTGTGCACAAGTTTCTTCTGATAGCGCCCTCTTTTGAATCAACCTCCTTCAGTCAGCCCATGTTATTTTCCCAATGGGTGACAGAATCTCCACGGGACTTATTTCCCTATGACCATGCATAAGTCTGGTGGCCCTGAAAGGACATCGCATATCGAAAATGTGCTCAGACGTATGCGATGTCGTGTAATAACTGGACGCAAGAAACTGATCAGTATAAATTTTATATCAAGGTATGCGACAAAGGATGCAATACAATTCATGACATCGCAAATATATATCGCACATATAATTTATGCGCACAATTGCGAATAGTTTCACGACATCGCATCTACGTCTGCGAACTTTTTTTGCGATAAGCAATGTCCTTCCAAGGCCACCATAAAAGTTTTGCGCGCAACTGAACGATAAGCAATCATGCGAAGGAAACAAAAAAGTAACTGTGGGTGCACCCCACCAAATAGAAGAAAACAGAACGTCGAGCTCATTAATTTTGTCGAGCTCATTTATATATTAGGCAGATTTGAGAGCCCCGGAAAATGTTTCAGTGTAAAAATGTTGCCGCATTGTGACCTTGGGGGTTGTTGACTTCCAACTTGAGGTATTTTGGATGACATAGGCCCTGAAATAAATGGTCCTATTTGCTGAGAAGTGTAGGGACATTTTTCAAGATTGATGCTCGGACGTTTTGAACATTACACCTGTGTAGGGGTGTTTTTACTTGGAGGGAGAATAACTCGACGGGCCCAGGGACTCCCATATAAAATTGAGCAGAGAATAAAAGTTCAAGAGTCAATTAATAATTTTCCCTTTACTGTTAAAAGCTGTGTGACTTCAAAGTATTGTTCGTGTATTTTTGAATGTTAAGCATTTTGCACTGTATGCTATAATGGGAGATTATTTGGTGGGGTGCATCCCTGTGCATGTGTTATGTATATAATATGTATTATGTATTATGTATAAATTGGTATGGACAGTGCACCCACTGGGGCTCTCGTTCTACGCGGAAAACATAATCACTGTCTATATGTGGCATCAAATTGAATTATGACACCACGCCCCCTTTCCCTGTGTTTGCAGAAAGTAGGCCTATCTCTAGTTTTGACTGGAGACGCTAGTTTTGAAATTAGTCACCGGTATAGAGGGCGCAACATCGACCGGCTTGAAGGGACTTAGTAGGCAAGTCTCCAGTAATTCATGTTGCGATATCGGCAACCACGTTCACAAAGCGAACGTCGCCAATCAAGACTAGACTATCTTACGAAAGCTGCTGCGGCAACGAAAATTATTACTTAACCATCCCGCTATAGTGCATTCCTTATCATGTCTTTGTTGATTGATGTGTATACAAATTAATGGCAGTGACTTTCAAGAATTGTGGAGCTATAAAAAGGCTCACGGTTAATCTATTCCAATTTATTCTGTTTACCCCTAGCGGTACTCGGCACCCTCTCGATAGCTATCACACGGACCCATCATAGTCAGATGATCATTTTCAATTGTTCATAACTTTATAAGCGACAGATCAGTGGGTGTAAGAGTGAGAAGTACCAAGTTTCTGGAATAACGACAACGAGAAGGAATTTTGAAGAAATGGCGAACGCAAGACTTGTTTTTCTCACGATGCTTGCGATTGTAGGTGCAACCGGGAGTGGTGATTTCTCTTGGAGAAACTGCCGTACAGGTACGTAAAGCAATTTCAACGGTTAAAGGAACATATAGAATTGGTTTTTGCTAACAAAACAGTTGCTGGCAGTGTAAGTACTCTATGTAATCCACCATATACATAAACTGACAAACCTGTAGAAGTTTGAGATTGATCGGCCATCTGGGTCACAAGAAAATAGTGAAAAACCGATTACACATTTGCATGAAATCATATAGGTTCAACAAACGAATAAAACGCTCACTGAGCGATAAACTCCAATCGGAAAATTAGTTTATTCATTTCTCATCAAAAATGGCATTTCAGACAGAAACATTTCAAGGGATGTTTTCTACTATCATCATCATTGGACCGTGTTAGTTTTATGTAAATCTGTGATCAAAAGTATATTTTACAATTACCAATTCTGTAATGTTCCTTTAACAATACCGAATAAAGATCCAAACTAAACCAGTGTCTGCTGCAAAGAGAATGATTCCCATTTTGTAGTTTTCAATAGTTACACCTTAAATGTGAAAATGCCAGTTTATTTTATTGCCATCACATTCAAGTGAGTGTACCAATGAAAAGATGGTTTTATATAATGCTTGTTTTGCCAGAACGTGTTTGTGTACGCTGGACTCGGGTCGATTGCAGCTTGATCTATAGACCATGTGAACGTTGTTTACAATAAGTGTGACCTTGTACATTCTTTGAGTATTCTGGCAGGCAAGATACAACACTGGTCCTATGGGAAAGTTGACATTTTGTGTCATAATTTCCACATAAAACCAAGAGTTATGAAAGTAAAAGCTGGACAAGATTTAAGATGTGCCCCCTTTCATCATATCAAAAGTTGATAAGAGTTAGACAGTGCAATCTCCATAAAATATGAGATTTTATGCTTTCTTCCATTGAGCTGTGTACAAATCGTGCCTGCAGGAAGTCCAGGCTCTGTTGGTCTTTTGTAAACATGTGATGTCACAGGTCACATCGTCTATAGCCTACACTATGAAAATCTTCATCTTGAAAATGGAGTGAAAGTCCACTTTTCTCCTTGAAATTGTAACTTCCCCCTTTCACCTTGTTTTCACGGAGTTCTCTTCTAACTATAGTCACAACCCAAGTTATGTAAGTGTTTTATGTTGTTTTCACTGCATGCCGTACTGCTGAAAACAGCCCAAGACTATGACGGTGAAAGTCAGGGAGGCCAGTCATGGTATGGTGAAAGAGAAATAATTCTTTGAATTTCAGCCAAATCCTGCAATCACTGAGGTTTCACGTTAGTTTTACAGCGAAGATTTGCATAGTGAGAACGGTGCTTCGTGGCCGAACGGTCTAGAGCAGGGACTCAAATTGTGCCGTAATTTACAGAATGTGGGTTGGAAGCTGCGGAGTCTGGTCAGTCACAACACTTGTGTCCTTGAGCATTGCATTTTAAAACACAGTTGCTTCTTTCCACCCAGGAGTACAATTTGGTACGCAGCGAGAGGCTAGGGACGGTAACCAACAATGGACTGTGGCATCCTGTCCAGTGGGGGAGGGGGGACAGAAATATTATCAGTCGTTTTAATACCAATGAAACTGGATATATACACCGACCTGATTTGCCATATTGCGGCTCCGGGGGGCACTAAAGCACAAATATCGGCCCTTTGAACTAAACGTAAAATGCGAAAACGGATTTTAAAAATATATATATTTTGGTCGTAAAATTACCACTGCTGACTGATAGGTGACCACTGGTCAAAGTCCGTGTTACACCTCCAAATGGGGGCTCAAGCTTTTGTAACATTTAAAATGGGTGTCACTAATAGTAGATATATATAGCTGACCGAAGACAAATACAAATAACACTCTTAGGTAAATCCTTATCTTTGGGGCTATCACTGATGAATAGGTTTACTATAACTCTGGCTTGACAAAGATATTGAATGTGGAAGTACCGTGTTAGAGAAGAAAGAATAGAATGAAGAATACTGGATCGGGCCACAGTGCAAGATTTTGCACTGGGCTAACCAGGAGGGTCTGTCGATATTAAGAGCAGAACAGAGAAGAATAAAACTAAGGCTGAAACTAAGGACATTTCATAATAATAATAATATGGAGGTTTTTATACAGCGCTTTACACACCCGAAGGGTGTCTCAAAGCGCTTCACACTTATTACCCCTGGGCCATTAGTTTCATTCCTTAAACCATCTCCGCTCCCTGGAGAGTATACAGCCTGTGCTACAAATATGCGCTACTAAGCTAAATCACTCACAAGAACCATCTCTGCCCTCACAGGTACCCATTTTACCCCTGGGTGGAGAGAAGCAGTTATAGTTAAGTGTCTTGCTCAGGGACACAAGTGTCACGACCGGGACTCGAACCGACACCATCTGCTGAACAGAAACGCCAGAGCTTGAGTTCGGTGCTCTTAATCGCTCGGCCACCCCACGACACCCTACGTGCACATGGTTTGTGTGTGTGTGTGTGTGGGGGGGGGGGGGCAAGGGCAGGAACAGTGGGAGTGGAATGTGAGGTTAAAGGCTGAGACAGTGCAGGACTACGCCCTGGAGGCATTGGTGGGATTTAGGGGGAAGGGTTATGGGGGAAGGGCTGCTACTAACTATAGGGACCCATGTGGAACAATAAACCATAATCTTGGCTTATATCGACGCATTATTGAACAAGTTAGGTACCGATAGCAATCGGCTAAAGGAGATGATCGCGCTCCGTACATTTTCATGAAATCAGACCACTACTGATCAATAGATGACCATTGACAATTGATTAGGAACATCCCTGAACGAAATTTATTTAAAACATATTTATAAACGTTTTCAATTTTGTTTTGACGAAACGTTTGAGGAAATTTTTCTCTGAGGGTAATGGCTGTTTTGAAGCCGATAATCACCCACCGACGGACCTTCCAGTTTGAAATGAAAGTCTCTCCCCCCCCCTCCCTCCCTCAATGTGTTTACTAAACCCCGCACTTTATCCGTATACACCTCCTTATATAGGAGACAGCTCATCAGCTCACCTACACATCGACGAGTTCAGCTTCTCGCCTGACCCTATCCGTGCAGACGACTACGTATACATGTCTATGAAGTCAGAGGTCACCGGAAACGCCACGCTGCCTTTGACCCTGACTGTGACGGTGAAGAAAATCACATATTTCGGCTGGGAAATGTCCATACCGTGTCTGTCATCAACGAGTGGTCTTCCTTTTGGAAGCTGGTGAGAAAAATTTATAACACACTAAGAAGAAAGTTATCACCGGTATTAGCCCGAAGTTTTCAATACAATTTCATTGGTAAAAAATTCTCTCCTGTGGGATTTTTTTTTAAAAGTGTGATGTGATGCAGGTGTTTTGTGAAACATAAACAACATTTTTATAAGGGTGTGTTCTAGTATTTTGATAGTGGTACATTTCGTCACCGGTCCCACGAAGTGACACAAATGTCAATTCGAAACGAAACGAAACTTACATTTTTGTAGAAAAACACCTTTTTCCAAACTCTTTTCAACTCGTTTTTTAGAGTCGCCCCATTAAGTTATTGACACGTGCTTCAAGCTTATGTGTCAAAGTACTTTAATTGTTTTGTTATACTATTTACCAATGTACTTACCCGTATAGACCATCAGCTTAGAGTTCTTATCTTAAAAATGACCAAGAATGAATGAATGACACAATGACCAAACAGATTAACCACTGAACAAAGTGTTTCAATCATTTTGACAAAATCAGAGGTCACCGCGGAAAGGTCACGCTAGTGAGCCTCACCGTGACTTCAGTCATCTGAAAATCAATCGCCATTATCGGGTATTTAAAAAATCAGATCAAAAACAGTTAAACGTGACGTCAAAGTTCTGTTTGCATTCCAGAGGCCGGCCGCAGTCACGTTGTTGATCCTGGGCCAGCCAGTTTTGCAAGTTCTTAACTAAGTTAGGTTAGGCCGTATCCGAATTAGTCTTGGTTCAAGAACCTCCTGTTATTAATGTCCTCCCACGATCAATCGCCACAAGAGTTCTAGCTCTCACCTTGTTATTAGCCCATAGACATAAAATACCTAATAGCCCTGAGTTCTGTTATTAGCGGTTTTCAGCACATAGACAGGGCCCAATTTCAGAAAGCTGCTTTAAAGCACAAAAACTAGCTAAGCAAAACAAAATTATGCTTAGCAGAATATGGTTACCAGCCAAATTACCATGTCACATGTACAATTTGTGACTGGTATCCTGCTCATTTCTGCTAAGCAAAACGATGTTAAGCAATATTTTCTGCCTATGCAGCTCTATGAAATTGGGCCTGGTCCAATGTCTTTATCTCCAAGCATTTTCAAAATACTTATAATTACACGCTTGTTCACAATAGCTTACGACTGACTCTACAGAATCCCATAAATACCATTTGAACGGTCGCATTTTGCGGCATTGATAATGATAGTGGAACTAGCCGTTTGCGCCGTCATTGTCGCGTCTGCCGTCCCCGTCGTGCCGTGCGGCACAGTTTTGTATTGCTGCTGTATGGGCCGTCGCATTGTCAAGCGGCGTCAGCTGCATTATTTCCCCTTTACCTCCTCCCTCCTGGCTACGCCCCTGCAACCCCCCCCCCCCAATTTAACGAAAATGGCGGGAAACACTAGCCTATATCTTAACTTCCAAATTTGCACCCCAATTTCCACCTCAGCTTTTCCCGTTTTTAGTTTGTTTGGGTAATAAACCAGGGATCACTGGCACAGCGAACTTTACCCCTCCCGTGGTCCTACCTTTAAACATCCAAATGACTTGGTAGCACTACCCCAAGTTACAGTGTTTATGTTTAACAGACCCAACATTTCACCCAACATATTGACCCAACAAACAGGCAGTGTGGCAATACCCAAGAAAGCTGTAAGTTGAACTTGGCTTAAGTTCTGCACAGGGGTTTTAAGGTTTTGAAAAAAAGGGTATAGAGTAGAATAGCCACCGGTTCCCCGACACCACCGACCGACTTTAACTTCCCTTGCCCGTTTTCAGCACGTACGATGTATGTTCGGCGATGGATCACCTGAATCGTCGTACGGTTGCCCGAGGGATTTCACCGCTGCTGGGCTGCCGTGCCGCTGTCATTTCACTCCCGGGTCCTACGACACCACCACCACCGGCCCGGTGCGATTGTATCTCGACACGGTGGGCTTGCCCTTCGGAAGAGTCATGTCGTCTTTCCTTGGTGTAAGTAAAATCGACTTATTGTGCGTTTTCGACTTTTACTTTGGTCAGAAATAAAACCTGAAACTTATCTGTTTTTTAATAACAAAAGGCGAAGAGATGAAAATTAACCAGTCATGGATCTTCTTCGATCTTTGTCAAGTATCGTCTTTTCGTCAGATTGTGGCGCCAAATTATGGTGGCGCCAAATTATGGCGACTTGAAATTTTGGAGACCGCAAAATGTCGTTACTCTAAAGTTTCAAATTGAAGTCAACAAGTTATGACAGTGAATGATTTGCTCAAAGCAAATACATTTTTCACAATACAATACTGTAGGATATATAATTTTTTTTACCAACTTTAACCCATTTCTTTTATTTGTCTATTTTTTTTCACGCAGGGGAAGTACCGAGCTGTAGTCCGGGTGGTCGATGGTGACAACAACGAGGCAATGTGTATGGAAATGCGCTTTGCACTGGTTAACTAGGGTCGATATCAAAGTATGACTGTTAAAGGAACATTACAGAATTGGTTTTTGCTAACAAAACAGTTGCTTGCAGTGTAAGCACTTTATGTAATCCACCATATACATAAACTGACAAACCTGTAGAAGTTTGAGATCGATCGGCCATCTGGGTTACGAGAAAATAGTGCAAAACCGTTTACAAATGTGCTTGTGTTATACAATGCACGAATAAAACGCTCATGAGCGATAAACTCCAATCGGAAATTAGTTTGATTTATTTCTCATCAAATATGGCATTTCAGATAGAAATATTTCTAGGGATGTTTTCTACTATCATCATCATTAGACCGTGTAAGTTTTATGTAAATCTGTGACCAAAAGTATATTTTACAATTACCAATTCTGTAATGTTCCTTTAACATCGTTTAAAGGGAACGTATACCTTTGGTTTTTGGAACCGTTTGATTGTTTTAATCCTATATAAATGTAGAGATATACAATAAAACTAACCTGTAAAAATATCATTTCAAAAAGTGGTAGCGTTTTTGAGATATTGTCGAAAATCCCGAGCGGTTATGTCCACGCAGGAAGAATAATCCGCAATTGAAATACACAATCTGAGAAACATTTCTGGACAGAAACGCTTCTCAGATTCATTTTTTTCTGATAAAAACTCATTTATTTGTCCATAACCACATTACTCCGAAGTGAAATGATTCTCAAAATGCTTTATACTATCGAAAGATGCTGTACTTCTAACCAAGTAAGTTTTTATTGCCATTAATTTTAAGGGTGATTACCAAACGTATACATTCCCTTTAAACGTACGGTGAAATATGACAAACAACGACCAAAAGGACTTCACTCAAATGCTTATACTCAAATGTTTATCAATATCTTGTATTTAATTTGGTAATACTTTAAAGTGAGAATAAACAAATAGAAGAAAAAGAAACAACTTCCTTCTTGATTCATACATCATTATGAAATAAATCTGATGGAGCATTGTTACACTAGGCACTCCATACATGTACTCTTCTGAACATAGCGCATGGACGCTGACCTGGGGTACTTGTGCTTAGCTACTTTTTGTGCTTTAAGGCAGGGTACACTTTTGGTTATTAAGTGTCAAAGACAAGTATCTTGGTGTATGCCAAATGAATAAAATAACAAACCTGTGAACAATTGGGTTCAATTGATCATTGAAGTTGCAAGAAAATAATGAAAGAAAAAAAAACACCCTTGTTGCATTTGTGTGCTACAGATGACTGAGAAAGGCTTATTCTCAGATTCAAATATTCGGGGTGAAAATTACCTCTTTCTCAAAAACTACACGACTTCGACGGGAGTCGTTTCTCACAGT
Organism: Pycnopodia helianthoides; assembly: GCA_032158295.1. Taxonomy (NCBI): domain Eukaryota; kingdom Metazoa; phylum Echinodermata; class Asteroidea; order Forcipulatida; family Asteriidae; genus Pycnopodia; species Pycnopodia helianthoides. The sequence continues at coordinate 8,341,643 of CM063250.1, read as the reverse complement.
GTTTTATACTAAACAGCAGCTCTCCAGTGCAATTAACCAAACTTGAAGAGTAATTACCAACAGTACACCCTTTGAAATTGGGCACTGGTTTGGACAACTTGTTTATCAATTAAATAGTGAACCGAACAAGCATCGTGTATATATCGAGCCTGTTATTTTTTTTTTGGTCTCTAATCACCTCAATATTACAATATAAAAAATAAGATTATATCATTATCACTGATAGATGGAGTTTTATATCAAACTTAGAGGGCTAATTTCCAAACTATATAAAAAAAGAGGGCTAATTTCCAAACTAAGAGGGCAAATGTTCAAATTTTGAGGGCTAATTTCCAAACTAAGAGGGCAAATTTTCAAATTTTGAGGGCTAAATTCCAAATTAAGAGGGCTAATTTTCAAGCTTACAGAGCTAATTTCCAAACTTTGAGGGCTAATGTCCAAACTTAGAGGGCTAAAGTTGATAACTTTCAATAATCCCAAATTATAAATGCTGGTGAATTAATTTATTTGGAATGATAATCTATAGAAGAGATGTTATACGAAGAGGCAATGAAAACAAGCCCATAGGAAGCTCCAAATCATTGGTCAGTCCCATCTCAGAGGCAGATACAGGATTTATCACTAAATTCCTCACATAGTAAGTGCAAAGCCAAACCATTATGGCGTGGGTTTCCTTAAGGGCCCTTGAATTTGTTTTTGATTCTAGTCGTCTGTGGTGCAGAATCTGAGGTGATTCCTAGCTAAATTCCCCTCAGGTCTTATCAAAGTTTCTTATGCACTCGTGTGTTCATCTCGAAAATAGGGGCGCTATCTGGCATTTACTGCGGGACATGATTGGTTGCTTGGGGGCGCTATTTACCACCTTCTTATTAAGGCCACTTCGTTCACTTTTAACTTTTTAGGCCCAAGAAAAAGTCAGAGATGCAACTTGTCAAACTTGGTCCATTAGTGTGAAAAATTCAATTTGGGGGTTTATTGTCGAGGCTGATCCGAGGAACGGAAAAGGGATGGATACTCATACAAAAATAAAAATCCGAAGCGCTCTGAGACACTCGTAGATAAAGCGCTCTGCAAAGGCTTGTTATTGTTATTATTAAGTAGCGTGCATCAATGCTGTACCAGACCTTTCAGAGAGCACCATTTTAAATACTGTAATTTTCGAACCATTATCCGCGGCTTATAAATTAATTTTCAGGCCTTTCAACATGCTCCTTGGCTTATAATTCCGGGCGGCTTATACACCGACATGTAAAGTTAGCTTCGGCAATTTAGACTAAATTAAAACGGCAAAGTTCTCCAGGCACTTTCTGATGCGGCTCATAAACTGACCTCTGAACAATTTCTCAGAGGTTTTTCCCAGTGCTGTGTCTCAATTTCCGGGTGACTCATAGTCCGAAAAACTATTGTAGTCAAGTGTCTTTTAGATGTCTTCTCTTAGGTAGAGAAGCAGAGAGACAATTTGGAACGGAGTCAGCGTGATCTCTGTGAATCCATCCTTCCATTGGACGACGACTCCATCTAGAGAGTTGTCTGGCGTTGCCTCTTCAAGGATATTGCATCTTGAAGGAGACAAAGAGATATCATGAGGAAATAAAGTTAATTTATTGGGCATCAATAATAAAAAAAACATCCTAAGTTAATTTGTTGGGTATAAATAAATAAAACTATCTCAAGTTAATTTATTGGGTATTAATCATAACAACAAATTTCCATGTTCCCATGCAACTTGGGGATAGTTTTCAACATTTGTTATGGTTAGAGACAGAGAATAATACTTCTGCTACCCCTCCCCCTCCTAAAATAGTAATTTATGAAATTAATGTATTATGCATATTGAAACTTGTACACACATCTAAATAATGGACATAGTCCCACATCCCTCCATAACAGAGGGAGAGGGTGGGATTAACTCCAACATCTGACATCACACTACAAGGCTCGTGAATAATGTCAGATATCGGCTTTTAGAACTTTGTGGTTCCTGCCAGATGTACCTTTGACCTTGCATGCCATAATACTGTGTGTAAATACAAACACTCCTGTGTACTTAAAGTGACATTCAAACCGAGGACATATCACAAAAGGGACAATAAGGTCCAAGGTTGCCATCACAACAGAAAACAATGGGGTCACCGTTTGTCATGACAAAGAGTTGAACAAAGGAGGGTCCACGTTTGGAGGCAATACACAATTGTGTGTGGGTAGGTATACACATTCACACCAGGACCTATAACAAGAGGAACAATAGGGTCCCCTGGTTGGGGGAAGATTCCCAGTCAGAAAGTGAGTACAAAACCAATGGGAGCTGTTGCCAAAAAGTTAAGAACAAACAAAAGAGGGAAAATACAAGGTCCCTAATTGCAGGTGTTTACACACTTGTCTGTGTGTAGTACCAGTATGGTAGTTATGCATCGATGCAAAATTCTATCAAATGAAACCATTGGGTTTGTAAGACCAGTGCCTGTCTTTCCCTTACAAAATTTATAAGACAGGGGACCAGTCTAAGGTGGGCCTGTACTTAATTATTCCTCAACCACAACTTGGGATGGATGGGTAGGTTGGCGAGTAGGTAGGGGGGGGTTATAATTCAAGCCCAAGACACACCACTCTTACCTGACGGCTCTTTGTACTGGCAGACTACTATGTATCCTTGTCCTAGCCTGGCCACCATACCCTTCAAATAACCTCATCACTAGCACATCGTCATAATCCTCTGCCTGTGGAGTTATTCAAATCAATGTGTCATTTTGGGCAAAGACCTTGTATCTGGAAACTGTAAAAATGCCATTATCTTGAACTGAGAGAGACTCCCGTGCCAAACTGTTCTCTATTTAGAGTGTCGTGGCCGAGCGGGTAAGAGCACCGAATTCGAGCTCTGGTGTTTCTGTTCAGCAGAGTGTGGGTTCGAATTCCAGGTCGTGACACCTGTGTCCCTGAGCAAGACACTTTACTATAATTGCTTCTCTCCACCCAGGGGTAAAATGGGTACCTGTGAGGGCAGAGATGATTCTTGTGATTGATTTAGCTTAGTGCGCTACATATTTGGCAGCACAGGCTGTATACTCCCCAGGGAACTAAGATGGTTTAAGGAATAAAATGGCCCAGTGATCAGGGTACTAATGTTGGAAGCGCTTTGAGACATGGTGTATAAAGCGCTATATAAAAACCGAACATCATCATCATCATCATTAAAAGGTAGGGTCATACTTTGGTAACTGTCCCCGAAAAAAGAAATTATGTAATTTCTATACGAAAGCCTACTTTTTACAAAGATGGTAATGACAGTAAAGGCATCCTGTGAAATTATTTCCTCTCATGTGTGTGCTCTTGTGGAAGTGGAATTGAAAATCTGCCGGCAACTTTGAGAAGTTTCGCATCGAGTCCGTTTGAATGCTGCCCTCAATATGGCCAGTACCTCACTAAACTTGGATGAGTTTGACATTCTGGATGAACATACCATGACAGTTTATTGCTGCTTTTTCAATAGGTAGGATAATGACGTTGCATGTGGCTACATGTTATTTGTTAAAGGTTTATGCACTGTGTCAATGCACACTATTATTATTAATAACTTTCAGGCAATAAAACCACCAAGGAAAACTTAACAAAACTGCATCCAGTAGAAGATAGCTGTGAGGGAAAGATACAAAAGAAGAAGGTAAAAGAAAAGAAAATCCACACAGTCAGGTAGAGACTGGAAACCTGATCCACATGCAAGGCTCCGGTCCGAGGTGGGATACAGAAAAGCAAGGAAAGAAACAACAACGCCAACCTGATCCCCACTATTCCAAAGATGGAAACTTTTAGTGACTGAACAACAACAATCAAATGAATATTCATTAGGCTCTCCCAAACCCATACTCTCTTTCCAGTTGAAAGACTGGATACATTTCTGTCTATAGATAGTTCCCAATAGACACCATCTTTAAGGGTAAGTTGCATTTTGGCTTGCAGGCGTGTGAAGCATTATTAAAGCAGCCACATTGTTCACAAAACCAATCATGCGATGAGTTTTGTGAAATGCGGGCATGCTGCACACCGTTCTCATGTGAGACACATGACTGTGTGTTCCAAAATGCCGGTAAAGATGCCCGATTTACGCCACATTGCAACCTATCTTCAGACCCTTCTCACTGGCATCACATTTCTATGGCAAAATGCAGGTGGTCTGCCATGCTGGAGAACTACTAGGCTCATGGCCGAGCGGTTAAGAGCACCGAACTCAAGCTCTTGTGTTTCTGTTCAGCAGAGTGTGGGTTCGAGTCCCGGTCGTGACACTTGTGTCCTTAAGCTAGACACTTAACCATTATTGCTGCATCCTTTGGATGGTCGTGTGTTATATAAATGCACGTAAATGAACCCAGTGCACTTAGCGAAAAGAGAAGGGGGTTTGCCCCGGTGTTCCTGGTTTGATTGGCAGCATATTGCGCCACAGCAACTTGTAAACCATTACATGGTGCTATGTAAAGGGATAGGTCTTATACTTCAAAGCGTAGCTCCACAATACCTTGCAGAAAAGTTGAAGCGCCTTGAGTGTCACTGACTGACAGATATGAGCGCTACATAAGCAGCCATTATTATTATTATGATTAATTTTATTTTTGCACAGGTCTAGTAACGTGTGTGTGACGTGCACATTGAGTACTGCGGCATGGCGAGCGATAAGAAAGAAGGTCTTACAGAGGGATGCATACGTAGATTATTCAGTGAGAATACAGAGTGACGTTTACCAGTTTGATTGTGTCGATCACTACAGCTGGATTGTCAACGGTGAAGTACGAGTCCGCCTGCGACGTCAGGGAACCAGGGAAAACAAGCAGGGAGTTGTTCAAGTTGTAGGCATGCTGGATCACGTGACTATCCTGAAAACTTCCTGCAACAAGTCAAGAAAAATCTCTGTTTGAATCAAAGAAACTGCACAGATTAAAAACAAAACTGCGAGCCGCAACTTTTTTTTCTTTTTTTTATTACAAATTAGATTTTCGTTTTATTTTTAAAGGTATTATACAGGATTGGAAGAGCTGACAAAATAGTTGCAGACAGTGTCCATGTTTTGTGTGATCAACCATCTACACAACATAACAAACCTGTGAAAATTTTGGCTTAAACCTTTGTGTGAGTCAGGAAAAAAAGGTGAAAAAACACGCACAATTTTCAGCATAAAGACATTGTCCTTAATTTTGATTGTAACAATCAAAATCAGCTGTTGCTTTTTTGTACGTTTTCAGGTACAGTTTTCTTGAATATGACTTTATTTCAGAGGGGAAATATTTCACAGAAAAAATGGTTCTAGTATGAACTTCATAATCAGTAAGCTTTCAGACTAAAGTTAAACAATAATGTTTTTTATCCTTACAGATCCTGTATAATACCTTTAAAGACACTGGACACCTTTGGTAATTGTCAAAGACCAGTCTTCTCACTTGGTGTATCTCAACATATGCACAAAATAACAAACCTGTGAAAATTTGAACTCAATTGGTCGTCAAAGTTGCGAGATAATAACGGAAGAAAAAACACCCTTGCCACACGAAGTTGTGAGCTTTCAGATGCTTGATTTTGAGACCTCACGCGTGAGGTCTCGAAATCAATTCAAATATTTTACTGAGAAATTACTTCTTTCTCAAAAACTACATTACTTCAGAGGGAGCCGTTTCTCACAATGTTTTATACTATCCACAGCTCTCCATTGCTCGTTACCAAGTAAGTTTTTATGCTAACAATTATTTTGAGTAATTACCAAAAGTGTCCAGTGCCTTTAAAGTGTAGAGAGGGAATAATTTCAACCACCTCCATGCTTCAACATACTTTGCTTTGGTTAATAGCCACTTTAGTTTCCGCCCCCTGGATAAAAACTTTCTTAGTAAGTTTCCCCCTGGTAAAATAACACTGTGATAAGATACACCTTACAACAATAGCCCCTTTGATTAAGGACCCATTTCAGATAGCAGCCTGGCAGCACAAGGGGAACACTCCACATTCATGTGTTCTCCTGATCCCATCACAAGCTGTGATATTAAACCCCATGTTCAAGTCTTGCCTGTTTTCAAGTATTACTGCTATTTAACCGGTTTTAAAGCCATTTTGATTTTAATTTGTAACCTTCTTTGGCACTGTGTTTTGTTGGTTTTATTTTATTTTAGTGGTTTCTATAAATTCCTTTTTTTTAGTATTCTGGGTTCAGTTAAAAGGGGTTACTATTGGTCTTGGTTTAGAGTTCCCTGTCTATTGCTATATCTCGATCACTGGTTTCGCTTTTGCCTCATAATCAATAAAGTAATTTTTATATTTTTTTCTTTGTTGAGAACCCTACATATTGAGTTGTCGTCCCACTTCTTGCATTTCCTCGCGTCTTTACCCTATTCGATCCTTAGATTAAGTGAGTTTCCCCAAGGTTTAGTTTTATTTTCATTTATTTCAAAGTGTACCCTTTTTCCGGGTTACAAAAGCAAAAAATGTTTGCTCCTGTGATTAAAAATTGTTCTAGGGGCCCGCTTGGGCTTCCTCCACTTGTTTGAAGCCCCTTATTGTTTACCTTTGTGTGGCATAATTGCATAAGTGAACTGATGCTCTCCCATATCTGCTGTTGGGTCAGGGCTCTTTGGTGATCTCAATCTAAAACCAAAGATTGTGGATAATAGGTTACTACCAACATCATGAAGGCTACTTCCAACGTCATGAAGGTTAACAGTATCAGTGTACATCGGAAAGACGTGATAAGGGATTTATGCCATTTTATTTGTTTATTTATTAATTCTGATTGTGAAGCCAAGGTCTCTCAGAAAAGCAAACTAAATCGCTACACTAGCCAAGAACCCCATGGCGAGAAAACAAAGAAGGAAGTTTTAGATGTGGGAAGAACACCCCAGAGAATTATTCCAGGGAAAAACCCACACAATCCAGTAGGGACCGACTGAAAACCCAATCCACTTAGCGGCCCCGCAGGGATTCGAACCAGGGGGGTCCCAGAGGTGGAAGACGAGGAAAGATACCACTACGCCAACCCGACCGCCCTCAAAGAGTGTTGGGGTGGGGTGGGGGGTGTGGTGAGTTGGTGACCTGCGATAACGACATTGGTCCACCTGTTTCAGATAATGATTTTACTCTTGTGGAACCGGGTAAGTCCGGCTTCATTATCCATTATCATCTTGTTGTGAAACTAATTCACAGATTCCTCAAGGTGTTTTTTTCAGGTACAAAGTCCCCCGCAGATTATAAAACAGAAATCTTCTGTTTGACTTTGCCATGATTGGGGGAGCAGATTTTGGGGCAGATCTGGATTAAACGACGTGAACTTTGTTTTACGAGTCACTACTTACAGAGATAAACGCATGATGTTGCCGTGGCAGCTGTGGCCGTATTTACAATCGTTGAGGAGGGCCACACCAAAGCCGTGCTCTGACAGATCAGCCCATTTGTGGCCTACAACCTGTCGAGGAAGAGAAAGGGGGGGGGGGGAGAGACACGACACGGGGGAGTGGAAAACAAAACATGTATTTCATTTAGAACTTGTCATCATTTAAGTCTACGTTAATGTGGTGATTTTATTCACGATGCATCCTATCTTCACACCTCATATCTTGAGCAAGTTCAGACAAGAAGAACTAATGCATGTACCCCTTGTACCCACACATCTCAGGCTCAGAGAACTCTTCAATACACGGGTTCTTGATAAGGGGAGCTCACTCCCTGCTTCTCTCTCCGGGAAACAAAAAAAACGTTCCTTCAAAAACAATCTCAGGCAATCTCTAAAACAACTACAATTAGTTTCCAATAACATTTCCTGTATCCGCATAATTCCGCAGAGCTACGCGAAAAACAGGTCGGTAACCAAAAAACAGTTCATGAACATCTCTATTAAATTCATGCTCTGAAAATATACAACCTTCATTTTATTTTCAAGTAATGGAACTTAGTCTTTGTAATTTTATCAACATTGTTTAATTGTTATGCTTCTGAGTATTTTGTTTTAAAAAGAATTCCATTGACGTTTTTTTCGACAGTTAATAGAGTCCGCCATCTTGAAACCAAGCCTAACCGAGCCAACAAGTCGGTTACGGTTTGGTCAGAACAGCCGTGTCACCGCGGTTCAACCGAACACGCAAAAAACGCTCAACCAATGACCAAAGCTCAAACATGTTTCGGGTTGTGTTCCAAAACACACTCATGGTATGTGTGTTTATGAATGTTATACCCATAATGCATATTGTCTACTCACCTCATATCATGTGTTTATGAATGTTTTTCCCATAATGCATCTTGTCTACTCACCTCATATCATGTGTTTATGAATGTTATACCCATAATGCATCTTGTCTACTCACCTCATACCATGTGTTTATGAATGTTTTCCCCATAATGCATCTTGTCTACTCACCTCATATCATGTGTTTATGAATGTTATACCCATAATGCATATTGTCTACTCACCTCATATCATGTGTTTATGAATGTTTTTCCCATAATGCATCTTGTCTACTCACCTCATATCATGTGTTTATGAATCATGTTTTACCCATAATGCATTTTGTCAACTCACCTCGTATCTAGCCGAGTCCCATGAGGTGTTGAAGTGTGTCGGTCGTTGAAGATGACCGAACTGAATGTCATACGTAGCATTGGTGGAGCGCACGTTCAACGGAAACTCAACTTTCAAGAATTTGTGGTTTTCATGCCAGTGAACCTGTAAAAAACAAAAACAAAAACATTCTCAATAAAAATTATCAAGGAACTTTATTCACAGTAACCATTGGTATTAGCTTTCTCCATTTATTTCGTAAAAAGTTGGGAAGGTAGTGCATTCTGCTCTACCAGCCAGTGGATGATACCCATGCCTACATCCTTATGGACTGTGAAGGGGGTAACCCTGTTTCAGCCCCAGGAGTAGGTGGCAATGTGCCCCTTGTGACAGTTGATTTGGGTCAACAGGCCAAATCAGTTAAGTGTAGCCCTCACCTTGAAGTGGCCGCTCGGCCTTGTGAGTTATCTCATTCAAAAAATTGTTTTTAAAGGTGATCAAACGTTATTCTTTTTCAAAATGTTTCAATTTGTTGCAAGACTTCTTGAAATATTTTTAGTTGTGTAAGATATTTCAAAAGTAAATGCTGTTTCTTGTACTGTTATGTTACATTGTATCTTGTACTGTTGAAATCTTGGCTGAATAAATAATGACAATAATAATAGTTTTATTTGTACACGCAAGCCTGATTAACGAATTTTGCCAACATTGTTAAAGGTCAGTATCCGCACTTGGTCAGTGACCCCAACATATGTACATGAAAAAAAAATCTTGTGAAAGTTTAAGCTCAATCGGTCATTGGAGTCTCAAGGAAATAGTGAAAAACCACCATCACTGTTCTCAATCATCAAAATTCAGACTTATCAGATAAAAACTAATTGTTTTACTCATTTCTCAAAAGCTTACAGCATTTCAGGCAAAAATATTTCAAGGGAAGTTTTCCACCATGACCATCTTTATACCATGTACGTTTTGTGTAAATCTGGGACTGTTTTTTATGTGACCGATATTTATAATCTTACCAAAGTTATGCACACCCTTTAACCACCCACTTGTGGGTTGTTTTTATTTATGAAGGATACCTAATCGAGCCTAATTAACATACCTCCGTTGTGAATTTCAGGTATGGACTCCCACTGTCCAATGAGATTACTTGATCTATCCAGCTTCTGTCGCTGATGCTGAGCTTTGTCTTTATTGAGCATCGCAACCAACTGCTGTCAAGAATCCTCGTTTGAGACTTCGTCTTTGTAACTGGCTTTCTGAAAAGTTTTCAGATAGAATTGCTTTAAGGGTTTTGTTATTTGGGGGGTGGGGGGATGGGGGTGGGTGGGCAGAGATGTTGAGTGAGCAAACAGTGGCTTTAAGTGAGGCCAAACCCAAATGCGAAGTAAAGGAAAGTAAAATTTTGCCATGAAATACATGAAAGTAAAATAAATTTAACAAATCAACAAGGAAAAACCTGAGAATAAGACTTGACCTCCGTTTCCGGTTACTTGGAAACAATTACAAATATTGTGAAGAAGAAGAAGAACAGGGGTCTATTGTTCATGTACGGAACAGTTAGTCATTTCACTGACAGGTGTTATGGATAGTAGGAGGGTAAATGGAACTTAAAGACTACTTAACCCTCCTACTGTCTGACCAATCAATATCATATTAATAATAATATGAAGGTCTTATAACGCTCTTCATCACATCTAATGGAAGCTTCAAAGAACTTTTTTGTTTTTTCAACCACTGTGGTTTTGCACTATAGATAAACTATGCGCTACTTGCACGGATCCCCCTTGTGCATGTAGAGCCTTGACTTGATACTTTATTTGTATTGTTTTATGTATCTGTTCGGATGGGTGTGTCATTACATTACCATGACAATACAGAGTTATAGAATGCTTCTATTCACAACTGTTCCCCAATTCCAGGCTCTACATGCAAATGGCCGACCGTGCGAAGGGCGAATGCCAGTCTGGAATATGATCAAATGTATTGAATCCATCTACGAAGAACACAGTTAGATCTGTACACAGTTGTGCTATCATACACAACCCAAGCAGTTGAATGGTTTCATGTGGTTGGTCAACTCACAAGAAAACGTTACCAACAGTAGGAGGGTTAATGTTTAGTCAATATGAACGATAAAGAATTAGTCCTCTATTTTGTTCCCGGTACCTTGTCTCTAAATGGTAGTCCATTACATCCCAGGCATCCCAGAACAGCGGGATGTCATCAAACATTACAAACTGGTTCCCATAGAAACTGCCTCGTCTATTAGTCTGGAATGCCTCTCTGTTTGGATACAGTGAAGAAAAGCGGTTACAAAAGTAAAATAAAGGAAACAAATAAGAGCAAAATGAAAATTGCGTAATAATTAAAAAGTTTCTCTCCACACAATGTAGTACTGTTGTGCACTTCTTTCTTGAACAAATGAAAATGAAAATCTAAATGAAATTTTCATGAAAATTTGAATACATTAGCTATTTTTTTTCATGATTTTTCGTGTAAATTCAAGGACTGGATTAGACCATTAAAAAAAAAGTGTATGACCAAACCAGTTAAATGCTTCGATCAAAGTTTGTCACTGTTATTTATTTACCTGTCAGTTTCTCTGTGCATGAGACTTACAACCCGTCCAGCGTTGTCGATCAACGCAACTAGGTGTTCATTCTCAAGTTTGAAAGCGCCCCCACAGGGTTCGACATGAACCGGTTTAACGTCTGACATCATTTTCTCTGCAGACGAGGAAAGGCTCATGGGTGGTACTGCCACAAGAACTGAAAACAAAACAAGGGCATTTTTTGTCTTGCTTCAAAAGAGTAGCTGCTAGTAAAGTTTATTTTGTGCTACATCTATCAGTACCTCCAATGAAGGTGCTTAATCTCAACAAAAAAACAATCTTTCGTACATTTTTTCCATTCCAAAGTCGACTCACTGCTGTGCTCCATATACAATCCAATTATTCAGGGCTGAACAAAGAAAAATTGAATAGAGCGGGACTTGAACCTGCGACCAATTATGTGAACACATGTCATACAAGAGGGTTATTTTTTATGAACATTAAATTTTCATTACAGACTCTGAAACGCTAATAATTGTATGCACAAGAAAATGTTATATGGAAATTTTAAAAACAAATAATTGAAACCCAGCCTTCGATTACTCCACGATCCACAATCGATCTACCAGAAAAGAATTTGAAATATCAAGTAATAAAGAGGAAAACTGACAAAATAAGGAGACAGCCAGCATGGGGCTAGATAGCTCAGTTGGTAGAGAGATAGCTCAGTTGGTAAAGCGCCGGCACGTTTATACGGAGGTCGTTGGTTCAAATCCCGCCCTAGTCAATTTTTCTTTGTTCAACCCAAAATCATTAGAAAAGTTTTTTTGGGAATTGTTATTTAGCTTTATGTTAAAAGCAAGTTCAAGGTTCATTTATTTTCCGCAGTATCAAAACAATAGTGAATGACATTATCAATTAGAGAAGATCAAATCAATTTTTGGGGGTTTATCATGTTTATGGACTTGAGCTTTTGTCAGAGTGCCACGGTGTGCAACAAAAAACTGACCTAGAGTTCTGCCGGAGTGATCCTTGGTGACGGCCTCATGTTTCTGGATCTTGGGTTGCTTGGGTGTGACGCCATCTTCTTGGCATTCAGGGAGGGCTATCACCTGCTGTTGCCACCATGAGTGCGGATTGAAGATGCAATACTGCCCGCTCTGTCAATAGCAAAAGTTTTAACAATCTTAAAACCTTATAACGGCAGAAAACAGATATGCCACTTCCATTCAATACAGAATACGGTGATTTTGTATATTTTGTTGTGATTTCCTGTACAGTGTTTTGAGACTTTATGTAAAATATCTAGAATAGATTATTATTATTATTAGTAGAAGTACAATGCAGAGTGGCCGCTATAGCTTGCTCATGAGAGGCCGTTTTTCGAAGTGCACAATGGGGAAAAAGGTTTACAAGTTCTGGTAGCCAAGTCATACGAGTATGGGTTCAAATCCCAGTCATGACACTTTTGTCCGTGAGCAAGACACTTAGTTATAATTGCAGGGGTAGTGGGTACCTGTGAGGGCAGAGATGGTTCTTACAGTGATTGATTAAAAGGTAGGGTGATAAATTGGTAAATACTCCAAAAATGAATGACCATTTAAAACTCACTTGGAAGAGGAGCACTGCAGCTGTAGATAGGGTTACACACCTATATTCCGACACCCCTATGTTCCGACAACTCAGCCTATATTCCGACATCCCTATGTTCCGACACCCCTATATTCCGACACCCCTATGTTCCGACAAATGAACCTATATTCCGACACCCCTATATTCCGACATCCCTATGTTCCGACACCCCTATGTTCCGACACCCCTATGTTCCGACAAATGAACCTATATTCCGACACCCCTATATTCCGACACCCCTATGTTCCGACACCCCTATATTCCGACACCCCTATGTTCCGACACCCCTATGTTCCGACATCCCTATGTTCCGACACCCCTATAATCCGACACCCCTATGTTCCGACAAATGAACCTATATTCCGACACCCCTATATTCCGACACCCCTATATTCCGACACCCCTATGTTCCGACACCCCTATGTTCCGACACCCCTATGTTCCGACACCCCTATGTTCCGACACCCCTATGTTCCGACACCCCTATGTTCCGACACGTTATTTTCGCCTATTACTCTGGTAAAAATACAATTACCAAAAGGTTTCTCGGTGAATTTTGGCATAACTTCATTCAATTTCATTAGGCCTGCGCTAAACATCGCACTTTTGCCGTGTCGAACTCAAATAATTGGATGAATTAAATTCGAGAAGAGTGCGACGTAGCGCAAACTTTTGCCGTGTATATAGCACGCCAAGCTCTGCCGTGCTACACGGTAGTGTCACGACGTCGAGACAAACGTCGTGCTTTTGCCTTGTCGATCGAATTAAATTCTCAGTCAAGCGATGCTATTTCTCAAAATCAAGCATCTGAAAGCACACAACTTCGTGTGACAAGGGTGTTTTTTCTTTCATTATTATCTCGCAACTTCGACGACCAATTGAGCTCAAATTTTCACAGGTTATGCATATGTTGAGATACACCAAGTGAGAAGACTTGTCTTTGACAATTACTAATAGTGTCCATCCATCGTCTTTAATGTGAATTAAACTTTTCTGAGGACGTACGGCATCAGATTGACTAAGATTATGATTTAAATGTGATGTAGTTTCCTTAAGTCGAACAGCTTTTCTCAAAAATGGCTAGCACAAAATGTTGGTGCAGGTTGTCGGAACATAGGGTGTCGGAACATAGGGGTGTTTGAGCTGTCGGAATATAGGGGTGTCGGAATATAGGGGTGTCGGAACATAGGGGTGTCGGAATATAGGGGTGTCGGAACATAGGGGTGTCGGAATATAGGTTGAGTTGTCGGAATATAGGGGTGTCGAAACATAGGGGTGTCGGAACATAGGGGTGTCGGAACATAGGGGTGTCGGAACATAGGGGTGTCGGAATATAGGTTGAGTTGTCGGAATATAGGGGTGTCGGAACATAGGGGTGTCGGAATATAGAGCAGTCACCGTAGATAGTGTAAACTATTTTTTGAGAAGGGATTCCCTTAATATTGGATAATTATTCACCCCTATAAACATGAGTCTGAGAAATGATTCATGCATGACTCGTTTTCTCAGATTTCTGAGGGTTGGTGTCAGTTCGCGAATGCTGCGGCCAGAGATGCGGTTGGTATCCGCTATCACCTCGTCAAAGAATTTGACGTTCTTGCTTGAGACAGTTTGTTACTTTCACATTTGATATTTAGTGTGTCTTTCTTTATAGAGTTGCCTACAACTCAGCATTTCGTTGACACAAACCAATCTATGACACTACCTTTAAAGGAACATTACAGAATTGGTAAGAAAACAAACTTGTAAAAAATACTTTTTGATCACAGATTTACATAAAACTTACACGGTCTAATAATGATGATAGTAGAAAACATCCCTTGAAATATTTCTTTTTGAAATGTCATATTTGATGAGAAATGAATAAACTAATTTCCCGATTGGAGTTTATCGCTCAGTGAGCGTTTTATTCATTTGTTGAATCTATAAGATTTCATGCAAATGTGTAATCGGTTTTTCACTAATTCCTCGTGACCCAGATGGCCGATCGATCTCAAACTTCTGCAGGTTTGTCAGTTTGTGTATATGGTGGATTACATAAAGTGCTTACACTGCCAGCAACTGTTTTGTTAGCAAAAACCAATTCTGTAATGTTCCTTTAAGCTTGGTACTTTACAATACTTGGCAGCACAGGCTGCATACTCCCCACGGAGCCAAGATGGTTTAAGGAATGAAGTAAATGACCCAGTGACCAGGGTAATAATGTTTCATGCGCCATGAGCACCAAAACTGGCGGAAACCAGTGCTATATATAAATGCCCATTTATTGTTATTATTATATTCCATCCAGTCTTTATGAGCTCACCTGTTCTGCTGGTTGGACCAGTGCATTCAACCCCTGATCAAGAAGCTCTGAAGCTGTTTTGTCAATGTCCTCGTAGATACTGATCGCATCATCAACAACCTATAAGAGGTAAAACACGCCTATGTTCAGTCATCCCTTGTGTATTTTCCTAATCCTAACCCTAACCCTGACCCTAACCCTAACCCTGACCCTGATCCTAACGCTGACCTTGATCCTAACCCTGATCCTTACCCTGACCCTGATCATAACCCTAACCCTGACCCTGACGTCCGTACTGAATCATTTGAAAGCATAAAATAAGCGCAAATTTTGAAAACATTTGACCATGCCGGCATGGTCGCTTTTGATTTCGGACCGAAATTTCAAACTCACAAAATTATCAGTTTATCTCTATGGCTTATTTACAGAGCTCGCACCAACAAAATGTCATCAGCAGTCCGTACTGAATCATTTGAAACCATAAAATAACAGAAAATATTTTGACCCAAATTTTGAAAAAATTTGACCATGCCGATCTTGGACCAAAATTTCAAACTCACTAAATTATAAGTTTATCTCTAACTAGGGCTAAGTTTCGGAGTTCGCACCAACAAAATGTCATCAGCAGTCTGTACTGAATCATTTGAAAGCATAAAATAACAGAAAATAATTTGACCCAAATTTTGAAAAAATTTTTGACCATGCCGGCATGGTCGCTTTTTTTCGATTTCGGACCGAAATTTCAAACTGACAAAAATTTCAGTTTATCTCTAACTATGGCTAAATCACGAAGTTCACACCAGCAAAATGTCATCAGCAGTCCGTACTGTATCATTTAAAACCATAAAATAACAGAAAATATTTTGACCCAAATTTTGAAAAAATTGGACCATGCCGGCATGGGTCGATTTTTTGGATTTCGGACCAAAATTTCAAACTCATAAAATTATCAGTATATCTCAAACTATGGCTAATTTACGATGCTCGCACCAATAAAATGTCATCAGCACTCCGTACTGTATCATTTGAAACCATAAAATAACAAAAAATATTTTGACCCAAATTTTGAAAAAAATTTGATCATGCCGGCATGGGTCGATTTTTTGGATTTCGGACCAAAATTACAAACTCACAAAATTATCAGTATATCTCAAACTATGGCTAATTTACGAAGCTCGCACCAATAAAATGTCATCAGCAGTCCGTACTGTATCATTTAAAACCTAAAAAATTTTTGACCCAAATTTTGAAAAAATTGGACAATGCCAGCATGGGTCGATTTTTAAAATTTCGGACCAAATTTACAAACTCACAAAATTATCAGTATATCTCAAACTATGGCTAATTTACGAAGCTCGCACCAACAAAATGTCATCAGCAGTCCCGTACTGTATCATTTAAAACAAAAAAATAACAACAAATATTTTGACCCAAATTTTGAAAAAATTGGACCATGCCGGCATGGGTCGATTTTTTTGGATTTCGGACCAAAATTACAAACTCACAAAATTATCAGTATATCTCAAACTATGGCTAATTTAAGAAGCTCGCACCAATAAAATGTCATCAGCAGTCCGTACTGTATCATTTAAAACCAAAAAATATTTTGACCCAAATTTTGAAAAAATTTGACCATGCCGGCATGGGTCGATTTTTTGGATTTCTGACCAAAATTACAAACCCACAAAATTATCAGTATATCTCAAACTATGGCTAATTTACGAAGCTCGCACCAAGAAAATGTCATCAGCAGTCCGTATTGTATCATTTGAAATAAAAAATAACAAAAAATATTTTGACCCAAATTTTGAAAAAATTGGACCATGCCGGCATGGGTCGATTTTTTAGATTTCGGACCAAATTTACAAACTCACAAAATTAACAGTATATCTCAAACTATGGCTAATTTACGAAGCTCGCACCAATAAAATGTCATCAGCAGTCCGTACTGTATCATTAAAACAAAAAAATAACAAAAAATATTTTGACCCAAATTTGAAAAAA
The DNA here is from genome assembly GCA_032158295.1 of Pycnopodia helianthoides. NCBI lineage: Eukaryota > Metazoa > Echinodermata > Asteroidea > Forcipulatida > Asteriidae > Pycnopodia > Pycnopodia helianthoides. Next base: position 8,324,648 of record CM063250.1, on the reverse strand, counting down.
TTGACCATGCCGGCATGGGTCGATTTTTTGGATTTCGGACCAAAATTTCAAATCACAAAATTATCAGTATATCTCAAACTATGGCTAATTTACGAGCTCGCACCAAAAAAATGTCATCAGCAGTCCGTACTGTATCATTTAAACCAAAAATAACAAAAAATATTTTGACCCAAATTTTGAAAAAATTGGACCATGCCGGCATGGTCGATTTTTAATTTCGGACCAAAATTCAAACTCACAAAATTATCAGTATATCTCAAACTATGGCTATTTACGACGCTCGCAACAATAAAATGTCATCAGCAGTCCGTACTGTATCATTTGAAACCAAAAATAACAAAAAATATTTTGACCAAATTTTAAAAAATTGACCATGCCGGCATGGGTCGATTTTTTAATTTCGGACCAAAATTACAAACTCACAAAATTATCAGTATATCTCAAACTATGGCTAAATTACGAAGCTCGCACCAATAAAATGTCATCAGCAGTCCGTACTGTATCATTTAAACCAAAAAATAACAAAAATATTTAGACCCAAATTTTGAAAAAATTGACCATGCCGGCATGGGTCGATTTTTTGGATTTCGGACCAAAATTTCAAACTCACAAAATTATCAGTATATCTCAAACTATGGCTAATTTACGAAGCTCGCACCAAGAAAATGTCATCACAGTCCGTACTGTATCATTTAAAACCAAAAATAACAACAAAATATTTTGACCCAAATTTTGAAAAAATTGGACCATGCCGGCATGGGTAGATTTTTTATTTCGGACCAAAATTTACAAATTCACAAAATTATCAGTATATCTCAAACTATGGCTAATTTACGAAGCCGCACCAAAAAATGTCATCAGCAGTCCGTACTGTATCATTTAAACCAAAAATAACAAAAAATATTTTGACCCAAATTTTGAAAAAATTGGACCATGCCGGCATGGGTCGATTTTTTGGATTTCGGACCAAAATTACAAACTCACAAAATTATCAGTATTCTCAAACTATGGCTAATTTACGAAGCTCGCACCAAGAAAATGTCATCAGCAGTCCGTATGTATCATTTGAAACCTTAAAATAACAAAAAATATTTTGACCCAAATTTTGAAAAAATTTGACCATGCCGGCATGGGTCGATTTTTTAAATTTCGGACCAAATTACAAACTCACAAAATTATCAGTATATCTCAAACTATGGCTAATTTACGAAGCTCGCACCAAAAAATGTCATCAGCAGTCCGTACTGTATCATTTAAAACCAAAAAAAAAATATTTTGACCCAAATTTTGAAAAAATTGGACCATGCCGGCCATGGGTCGATTTTTTGGATTTCGGACCAAAATTTCAAACTCACAAAATTACAGTATATCTCAAACTATGGCTAATTTACGAAGCTCGCACCAATAAAATGTCATCAGCAGTCCGTACTGTATCATTTGAAACCAAAAATAAAACAAATATTTTGACCCAAATTTTGAAAAAATTGGACCATGCCGGCATGGGTCGATTTTTTGGATTTCGGACCAAAATTTCAAAACTCACAAAATTATCAGTATATCTCAAACTATGGCTAATTTACGAAGCTCGCACCAAGAAAATGTCATCAGCAGTCCGTACTGTATCATTTGAAACCAAAAAATAACAAAAAATATTTTGACCCAAATTTTGAAAAAATTGGACCATGCCGGCATGGGTCGATTTTTTGGATTTCGGACCAAAATTACAAACTCACAAAATTATCAGTATATCTCAAACTATGGCTAATTTACGAAGCTCGCACCAAAAAATGTCATCAGCAGTCCGTACTGTATCATTTGAAACCAAAAATAAAAAAATATTTTGACCCAAATTTTGAAAAAATTTGACCATGCCGGCATGGGTCGATTTTTTGGATTTCGGACCAAATTAAAACTCACAAAATTATCAGTATATCTCAAACTATGGCTAATTTACGAGCTCGCACCAAAAAATGTCATCAGCAGTCCGTACTGTATCATTTAAACCAAAAAATAAAAAAATATTTTGACCCAAATTTGAAAAAATTGACCATGCCGGCATGGGTCGATTTTTTGATTCGACCAAAATTTCAAACTCACAAAATTATCAGTATATCTCAAACTATGGCTAATTTACGACGCTGCACCAAAAAATGTCATCAGCAGTCCGTACTGTATCATTTGAAACCAAAAATAACAAAAAATATTTGACCCAAATTTTGAAAATTGGACCATGCCGGCATGGGTCGATTTTTTGGATTTCGGACCAAAATTCAAAACCACAAAATTATCAGTATATCTCAAACTATGGCTAATTTACGAAGCTGCACCAAAAAATGTCATCAGCAGTCCGTACTGTATCATTTAAACCATAAAAAAACAAAAATATTTTGACCCAAATTTTGAAAAAATTGGACCATGCCGGCATGGGTCGATTTTTTGATTTCGGACCAAAATTTCAAACTCACAAAATTATCAGTATATCTCAAACTATGGCTAATTTAGAAGCTCGCACCAAAAATGTCATCAGCAGTCCGTCTGTATCATTTAAACAAAAAATAAAAAAATATTTTGACCCAAATTTTGAAAAAATTGACCATGCCGGCATGGGTCGATTTTTTGGATTTCGGACCAAAATTCAAACTCACAAAATTATCAGTATATCTCAAACTATGGCTAATTTACAGCTCGCACCAATAAAATGTCATCAGCAGTCCGTACTGTATCATTTAAACCAAAATAACAAAAATATTTTGACCCAAATTTGAAAAAATTGGACCATGCCGGCATGGGTCGATTTTTTGGATTTCGGACCAAAATTTCAAACTCACAAATTATCAGTATATCTCAAACTATGCTAATTACGAGCTGCACCAAAAAATGTCTCAGCAGTCCGTACTGTATCATTTGAAACCAAAAATACAAAAATATTTTGACCCAAATTTTGAAAAAATTGGACCATGCGGCATGGTCGATTTTGATTTGGACCAAAATTCAAACTCACAAAATTATCAGTATATCTCAACTATGGCTAATTTACGAGCTCGCACCAAGAAAATGTCATCAGCTCCTACTGTATCATTTAAAACAAAAAATAACAAAAATATTTTGACCCAAATTTTGAAAAAATTTGACATGCCGGCATGGGTCGATTTTTTGGATTTCGGACCAAAATTACAAACCACAAAATTATCAGTATATCTCAAACTATGGCTAATTTACGAGCTCGCACCAAAAAATGTCATCAGCAGTCCGTACTGTATCATTTGAAACAAAAATAACAAAAATATTTTGACCCAAATTTTGAAAAAATTGACCATGCGGCATGGGTCGATTTTTTGGATTTCGACCAAAATTCAAACTCACAAAATTATCAGTATATCTCAAACTATGGCTAATTTACGAAGCTCGCACCAAAAAATGTCATCAGCAGTCCGTACTGTATCATTTGAAACCAAAAAATAAAAATATTTTGACCAAATTTTGAAAAAATTGGACCATGCCGGCATGGGTCGATTTTTGGATTTCGGACCAAAATTTAAAACTCACAAAATTATCAGTATATCTCAAACTATGGTAATTTACGACGCTGCACCAAAAAATGTCATCAGCAGTCGTACTGTATCATTTGAAACCAAAAAATAACAAAAAATATTTTGACCCAAATTTTGAAAAAAATTGACCATGCCGGCATGGGTCGATTTTTGGATTTCGGACCAAAATTTACAAACCACAAATTATCAGTATATCTCAAACTATGGCTAATTTACGAGCTGCACCAAAAAATGTCATCAGCAGTCCGTACTGTATCATTTAAACCAAAAATAACAAAAAATATTTTGACCCAATTTTGAAAAAATTGGACCATGCCGGCATGGGTCGATTTTTAGATTTCGACCAAATTTAAAACTCACAAAATTATCAGTATATCTCAAAATGGCTAATTTACGAAGCTCGACACCATAAAATGTCATCAGCAGTCCGTACTGTATCTTGAAACAAAAAAATAACAAAAAATATTTGACCAAATTTTGAAAAATTGGACCATGCCGGCATGGGTCATTTTTTGGATTTCGGACCAAAATTTACAAACTCACAAAATTATCAGTATATCTCAAACTATGGCTAATTTACGAAGCTGCACCAAAAAATGTCATCAGCAGTCCGTACATATCTTTAAACCAAAAATAAAAAAAATATTTTGACCAAATTTTGAAAAAATTGGACCATGCCGGCATGGGTCGATTTTTTGAATTTCGGACCAAAATTTCAAAACTCACAAAATTATCAGTATATCTCAAACTATGGCTAATTTACGAAGCTCGCACCAAGAAAATTGTCATCAGCATCCGTACTGTATCATTTAAACCATAAAATAACAAAAATATTTTGACCCAAATTTTGAAAAAATTGGACCATGCCGGCATGGGTCAATTTTTGGATTTCGGACCAAATTTAAAACTCACAAAATTATCAGTATATCTCAAACTATGGCTAATTTACAGACTCGCACCAAAAAATGTCATTCAGCAGTCCGTACTGTATCATTTAAACCAAAAAATAAAAAAAATATTTTGACCCAAATTTTGAAAAAATTGGACCATGCCGGCATGGGTCGATTTTTTGATTTCGGACCAAAATTATCAAACTCACAAAATTATCATATATCTCAAACTATGGCTAATTTACGAGCTCGCACCAATAAAATGTCATAGCAGTCCGTACTGTATCATTTGAAACCAAAAATAACAAAATATTTTGACCCAAAATTTTGAAAAAAATTGACCAATGCCGGCATGGTCGATTTTTTGGATTTCGGACCAAAAATTTCAAATCACAAAATTATCAGTATATCTCAAACTATGGCTAATTTACGACCGCTCGCACCAATAAAAATGTCATAGCTCCGTACTGTATCATTTGAAAACCATAAAATAACAAAAAACTATTTTGACCCAAATTTTGAAAAAATTGGACCATGCCGGCATGGGTCGATTTTTGGATTTCGGACCAAAATTACAAACCACAAAATTATCAGTATATCTCAAACTATGGCTAATTTACGAAGCTCGCACCAATAAAATGTCATCAGCAGTCCGTACTGTATCATTTGAAACCATAAAATAACAAAAATATTTTGAACCCAAATTTTGAAAAAATTGGACCATGCCGGCATGGGTCGATTTTTTTAATTTCGGACCAAAATTTCAAACTCACAAAATTATCAGTATATCTCAAACTATGGCTAATTTACGACGCTCGCACCAATAAAATGTCATCAGCAGTCCGTACTGTATCATTTGAAACCATAAAATAACAAAAAATATTTTGACCCAAATTTTGAAAAAATTTGACCATGCCGGCATGGGTCGATTTTTTTGGATTTCGGACCAAAATTACAAACTCACAAAATTATCAGTATATCTCAAACTATGGCTAATTTTAGAAGCTCGCACCAATAAAATGTCATCAGCAGTCCGTACTGTATCATTTGAAACCATAAAATAAACAAAAAATATTTTGAACCCAAATTTGAAAAAATTGGACCATGCCGGCATGGGTCGATTTTTTGATTTCGGACCAAAATTCAAACTCACAAAATTATCAGTATATCTCAAACTATGGCTAATTTACGACGCTCGCACCAATAAAATGTCATCAGCAGTCCGTACTGTATCATTTGAAAACCAAAAAATAAAAAAAATATTTTGACCCAAATTTTGAAAAAATTGGACCATGCCGGCATGGGTCGATTTTTTGGATTTCGGACCAAAATTACAAACTCACAAAATTATCAGTATATCTCAAACTATGGCTAATTTACGAAGCTCGCACCAATAAAATGTCATCAGCAGTCCGTACTGTATCATTTAAAACCAAAAAATAACAAAAAATATTTTGACCAAAATTTTGAAAAAATTGGACCATGCCGGCATGGGTCGATTTTTTGGATTTCGGACCAAAATTTCAAACTCACAAAATTATCAGTATATCTCAAACTATGGCTAATTTACGACGCTCGCACCAATAAAATGTCATCAGCAGTCCGTCTGTATCATTTGAAACCATAAAATAACAAAAAATATTTTGACCCAAATTTTGAAAAAATTGGACCATGCCGGCATGGGTCGATTTTTTTGATTTCGGACCAAAATTAAAAACTCACAAAATTATCAGTATATCTCAAACTATGGCTAATTTACGACGCTCGCACCAATAAAATGTCATCAGCAGTCGTACTGTATCATTTAAAACCAAAAATAACAAAAAATATTTTGACAAATTTTGAAAAAATTGGACCATGCCGGCATGGGTCGATTTTTTAAATTTCGGACCAAAATTCAAACTCACAAAATTATCAGTATATCTCAAACTATGGCTAATTTACGAAGCTCGCACCAATAAAATGTCATCAGCAGTCCGTATGTATCATTTAAACATAAAAAACAAAAATATTTGACCAAATTTTGAAAAAATTTGACCATGCCGGCATGGGTCCGATTTTTGGATTTCGGACCAAAATTTCAAACTCACAAAATTATCAGTATATCTCAAACTATGGCTAATTTACGAGCTCGCACCAAAAAATGTCATCAGCAGTCCGTACTGTATCATTTAAACCAAAAAATAACAAAAAATATTTTGACCCAAATTTTGAAAAAATTGGACCATGCCGGCATGGGTCGATTTTTTGGATTTCGGACCAAAATTTCAAATCACAAATTATCAGTATATCTCAAACTATGGCTAATTTACGAAGCCGCACCAAAAAATGTCATCAGCAGTCCGTACTGTATCATTTAAACCAAAAATAACAAAAATATTTTGACCCAAATTTTGAAAAAATTGACCATGCCGGCATGGGTCGATTTTATTTCGGACCAAAAATTCAAACTCACAAAATTATCAGTTATCTCAAACTATGGCTAATTTACGAAGCTCGCACCAAAAAATGTCATCAGCAGTCCTTCTGTATCATTTTTTTGACCCAAATTTTGAAAAATTGGACCATGCCGCATGGTCGATTTTTTTATTTCGGACCAAATTACAAACTCACAAAATTATCAGTATATCTCAAACTATGGCTAATTTACGGCTCGCACCATAAAATGTCATCAGCAGTCCGTACTGTATCATTTGAAACCATAAAATACAAAAAATATTTTGACCCAAATTTTGAAAAATTGACCATGCGGCATGGGTGATTTTTTGATTTCGGACCAAAATTTCAAATTCACAAAATTATCAGTATATCTCAAACTATGGCTAATTTACGAAGCCGCACCAAAAAATGTCATCAGCAGTCCGTTCTGTATCATTTAAACCAAAAAATAAAAAAAATATTTTGACCCAAATTTGAAAAAATTTGACCATGCCGGCATGGGTCGATTTTTTGGATTTCGGACCAAAATTCAAACCACAAAATTATCAGTATATCTCAAACTATGGCTAATTTACGACGCTCGCACCAATAAAATGTCATCAGCAGTCCGTACTGTATCATTTGAAAACCATAAAATAACAAAAAATATTTTGACCCAAATTTTGAAAAAATTGGACCATGCCGGCATGGGTCGATTTTTAAATTTCGGACCAAATTACAAACTCACAAAATTATCAGTATATCTCAAACTATGGCTAATTTACGAGCTCGCACAAAAAATGTCATCAGCAGTCCGTCTGTATCATTTAAAACCAAAAAAACAAAAATATTTTGACCCAAATTTGAAAAAATTGGACCATGCCGGCATGGGTCGATTTTTTGGATTTCGGACCAAAATTACAAACCACAAAATTATCAGTATATCTCAAACTATGGCTAATTTACGAAGCTCGCACCAATAAAATGTCATCAGCAGTCCGTACTGTATCATTTGAAACCATAAAATAACAAAAATATTTTGACAAAATTTTGAAAAAATTGGACCATGCCGGCATGGGTCGATTTTTTAAATTTCGGACCAAAATTTCAAATTCACAAAATTATCAGTATATCTCAAACTATGGCTAATTACGACACTGCACCAAAAAATGTCATCAGCAGTCGTACTGTATCATTTAAACCAAAAATAAAAAAAATATTTGACCAAATTTGAAAAAATTTGACCATGCCGGCATGGGTCGATTTTTTTGGATTTCGGACCAAAATTACAAACTCACAAAATTATCAGTATATCTCAACTATGGCTAATTACGAAGCTCGCACCAATAAAATGTCATCAGCAGTCCGTCTGTATCATTTAAACCATAAAAAACAAAAAATATTTTGAACAAATTTTGAAAAAATGGACCATGCCGGCATGGGTCGATTTTTTAAATTTCGGACCAAAATTTCAAACTCACAAAATTATCAGTATATCTCAAACTATGGCTAATTTACGACGCTCGCACCAATAAAATGTCATCAGCAGTCCGTACTGTATCATTTGAAACCATAAAATAACAAAAAATATTTTGACCCAAATTTTGAAAAAATTTGGACCATGCCGGCATGGGTCGATTTTTTTGGATTTCGGACCAAAATTTACAAACTCACAAAATTATCAGTATATCTCAAACTATGGCTAATTTAGAAGCTCGCACCAATAAAATGTCATCAGCAGTCCGTACTGTATCATTTAAAACCAAAAAATAACAAAAAATATTTTGACCCAAATTTTGAAAAAATGGACCATGCCGGCATGGGTCGATTTTTTAATTTCGGACCAAAATTTCAAACTCACAAAATTATCAGTATATCTCAAACTATGGCTAATTTACGAAGCTCGCACCAATAAAATGTCATCAGCAGTCCGTACTGTATCATTTAAAACCAAAAATAACAAAAAATATTTTGACCCAAATTTTGAAAAAATTTGACCATGCCGGCATGGGTCGATTTTTTGGATTTTCGGACCAAAATTACAAACTCACAAAATTATCAGTATATCTCAAACTATGGCTAATTTACGAAGCTCGCACCAATAAAATGTCATCAGCAGTCCGTACTGTATCATTTAAACCATAAAATAACAAAAAATATTTTGACCCAAATTTTGAAAAAATTGGACCATGCCGGCATGGGTCGATTTTTTGATTTCGGACCAAAATTACAAACTCACAAAATTATCAGTATATCTCAAACTATGGCTAATTTACGAGCTCGCACCAATAAAATGTCATCAGCAGTCCGTACTGTATCATTTGAAACCATAAATAACAAAAATATTTTGACCCAAATTTTGAAAAAATTTGACCATGCCGGCATGGGTCGATTTTTTTGGATTTCGGACCAAAATTACAAAACTCACAAAATTATCAGTATATCTCAAACTATGGCTAATTTAACGACAGCTCGCACCAATAAAATGTCATCAGCAGTCCGTACTGTATCATTTCAAACCAAAAAATAACAAAAATATTTTGACACCCAAATTTTGAAAAAATTGACCATGCCGGCATGGGTCGATTTTTTGGATTTCGAACCAAAATTTCAAACTCACAAAATTATCAGTAATCTCAAACTATGGCTAATTTACGACGCTCGCACCAATAAAATGTCATCAGCATCGAAATGTATCATTTGAAAACCATAAAATAACAAAAAATATTTTGACCCAAATTTTGAAAAAATTGACCATGCCGGCATGGGTCGATTTTTTGATTTCGGACCAAAATTACAAACTCACAAAATTATCAGTATATCTCAAACTATGGCTAATTTACAAACGCTCGCACCAATAAAATGTCATCAGCAGTCCGTACTGTATCATTTAAAACCATAAAATAACAAAAAATATTTTGACCCAAATTTTGAAAAAATTTGACCATGCCGGCATGGGTCGATTTTTTGGATTTCGGACCAAAATTTCAAACTCACAAAATTATCAGTATATCTCAAACTATGGCTAATTTACGACGCTCGCACCAATAAAATGTCATCAGCAGTCCGTACTGTATCATTTAAACCATAAAATAACAAAAATATTTTGACCCAAATTTTGAAAAAATTTGACCATGCCGGCATGGGTCGATTTTTTGGATTTCGGACCAAAATTTACAAACTCACAAAATTATCAGTATATCTCAAACTATGGCTAATTTACGAGCTCGCACCAATAAAATGTCATCAGCAGTCCGTACTGTATCATTTGAAACCATAAAATAAACAAAAATATTTTGACCCAAATTTTGAAAAAATTGGACCATGCCGGCATGGGTCGATTTTTTGGATTTCGGACCAAAATTCAAACTCACAAAATTATCAGTATATCTCAAACTATGGCTAATTTACGAACGCTCGCACCAATAAAATGTCATCAGCAGTCCGTACTGTATCATTTAAACCAAAAATAACAAAAAATATTTGACCCAAATTTTGAAAAAATTGGACCATGCCGGCATGGGTCGATTTTTGGATTTCGGACCAAAATTTCAAACTCACAAAATTATCAGTATATCTCAAACTATGGCTAATTCACGACGCTCGCACCAATAAAATGTCATTAGCAGTCCGTACTGTATCATTTAAAACCAAAAAATAACAACAAATATTTTGACCCAAATTTTGAAAAAATTGGACCATGCCGGCATGGGTCGATTTTTTGGATTTCGGACCAAAATTTCAAACTCACAAAATTATCAGTATATCTCAAACTATGGCTAATTTACGAAGCTCGCACCAATAAAATGTCATCAGCAGTCAGTACTGTATCATTGAAAACCAAAAAATAACAACAAATATTTCGACCCAAATTTTGAAAAAATTGGACCATGCCGGCATGGGTCGATTTTTTGGATTTCGAACCAAAATTTCAACTCACAAAATTATCAGTATATTTTAAACTATGGCCAATTTACGACGCTCGCACCAATAAAATGTCATCAGCAGTCTGTACTGTATCATTTGAAACCATAAAATAACAAAAAATATTTTGACCCAAATTTTGAAAAAATTTGACCATGCCGGCATGGGTCGATTTTTGGGATTTCGGACCAAAATTTCAAACTCACAAAATTATCAGTATATCTCAAACTATGGCTAATTTACAAAGCTCGCACCAATAAAATGTCATCAGCAGTCTGTACTGTATCATTTGAAACCATAAAATAAGAAAAAATATTTTGACCCAAATTTTGAAAAAATTGGACCATGCCGGCAATGGGTCGATTTTTTGGATTTCGGATCAAAATTTCAAACTCACAATATTATCAGTATATCTCAAACTATGGCTAATTTACGACGCTCGCACCAATAAAATGTCATTAGCAGTCCGTACTGTATCATTTAAATTCAAAAAATAACAACAAATATTTTGACCCAAATTTAGAAAAAATTTGACCATGCCGGCATGGGTCGATTTTTTGGATTTCGGACCAAAACTTCAAACTCACAAAATTATCAGTATATCTCAAACTATGGCTAATTTACGACGCTCGCACCAATAAAATGTCATCAGCAGTCCGTACTGTATCATTTAAAACCAAAAAATTACAAAAAATATTTTGACCCAAATTTTGAAAAAATTTGACCATGCCGGCATGGGTCGATTTTTTGGATTTCGGACCAAAATTTCAACTCACAAAATTATCAGTATATCTTAAACTATGGCCAATTTACGACGCTCGCACCAATAAAATGTCATCAGCAGTCTGTACTGTATCATTTGAAACCATAAAATAACAAAAAATATTTTGACCCAAATTTTGTAAAAATTTGACCATGCCGGCATGGGTCGATTTTTGGGATTTCGGAACAAAATTTCAAACTCACAAAATTATCAGTATATCTCAAACTATGGCTAATTTACGAAGCTCAAAGCAATAAAATGTCATCAGCAGTCCGTACTGTATCATTTAAAACCAAAAAATAACAAAAAATATTTTGACCCAAATTTAGAAAAAATTGGACCATGCCGGCATGGGTCGATTTTTTGGATTTCGGACCAAAATTTCAAACTCACAAAATTATCAGTATATCTCAAACTATGGCTAATTTACGAAGCTCGCACCAAGAAAATGTCATCAGCAGTCCGTACTGTATCATTTAAAACCAAAAAATTAACAAAAAATTCTTTGACCCAAATTTTGAAAAAATTGGACCATGCCGGCATGGGTCGTCTTTTTTGATTTCGGACCAAAATTTCAAACTCACAAAATTATCAGTATATCTCTAACTAAGGCTAAATTACGGAGTTCCCACCAACAAAATGTCATCAATAGTCCGTACTGAAACATTTGAAACCATAAAATAACAGAAAATTATTTGACCCAAATTTTGAAAAAATTTGACCATGCCGGCATGGACGCTTTTTTTTTTGATTTCGGACCACAAACTCAAACTCACAAAATTATCAGTATATCTCAAACTATGGCTTTTTACTGAGCTCGATCCTTACCCGGACCCTGATCATAACCCTAACCCTGACCCTAACCCTTATCCTGATCCAAACCCTAACCCTAACCCTGACCCTGACCCTTACCCTAACCCTTACCCTAGCGTGTAGAGTTTGGAGAATTTACAAACCTTCAACATCACCTCAAACTGGAGGAAGAAATACAGACCTGCATTCAATATGATCTATTTTTATTAGCCATTTTATTTAAACTTTGCACTTTTGCTAGCACGCGCCCTCAATCCTCCCATATACTCATCTCCAATGTCACTCCACATCAAATTGTTTGGACTAAGAAAAGATTGGAATGCCGAACCCAGTGTTGATACTTGGGTCTACCAGGCCGAAGTCTTCTGAATCCTTCACTTTGGCAAATTTGGATAAAGAAGAATTCGGAACTGTAATGGTGGCTTCTTCTACTCCAAGAGAAATTTGTGTCAGATTTGTAAAAACTAAACAAAGACAACAAGTATGAAAGAAAAGAAAAAAAAGAAGAAAAAAAAGCATTGAAAACCACAAATTTGGTTGTTATAGTATACAAGATTGAGTGTTCCAATACCCAATAACAACCAAGACACTAATACTATTTAAAAAATCTTTACCTAGCCCTTTACCCAGCACCTGTGCAAATAAGAAGAAGCAATTTCTATTCATCAAATCACCTTCTTTTAATAAAAAATAAAGAAAAGATAAATGATTCTTTTCATGGCCAACATACCTGTTTGATACATGATCCAGGTAAGACGTCGTGGAACTGGTTCAATAGCAGACCTTCCCAAAGTCCCTGCAGCTGGCTGCTCGGGTAGTGCCCTCTCTGGCCAGATCTAGCCAGGAGGATTGACTGAGCCAGCTCTACATTCCGGAGAAGAAACTCCATCCTGCGGTTGCACTTCTTGATCTGTGCAACGGGAAAAAAACAAACATATTATACCTCACCTCAATGCACCAAGGCCGTGTCGAAACAAACTGTACAAGTCTCGTGCTTAGCCAGCGGCGTTGCCAAGACTTTTTTGGTGGGGGGGGGGGACCACCAGGGGGGGGGGGCATTGCTTTCAGGTGGGGGAACCAAGGGGGAATGGGTTTGTCAGTGGTGGGTGTCATGCTTTTTTTTTGGAAGGGGGACGCTGCAGGGGGCCACCATACTCTTGGCATTTTGTGGCCGCGGTAGTGAACCCGATCGCAATCGTTCACTACATTAGATTATAAAAAACACACATTTTCCTTTTTTTGTTTACCCTTTTCTTGTTCTTTTTATTTTTGTGAGCACTATGGCGATTTTTTCGTGGGCGGGGGGGGGGGGGGGGGGGGTTGGCCTCTGGGGGGCACTGGAAATTTGTGGGGGAATGTGCCCCCAGGCCCCCCCTTGGCTACGCCGCTGTTCTTAGCAAAAATGAGAACAAGTCAAACCATAGTTATGAAATCAAATCTTCTTCTTGAAGGTATACTATACAGAATTTGGTAAAGCTGACAAATTAGTCGCAGACAGTGTTCATGTTTTGTGATCAACCTGTACATGAAATAACAAACCCGTGAAAATTTGGGCTTAATCAGTGACTACAATATGGGGAGCTATTTCTCACCTTTGCTTGGGTTGTGAATGTCCCTTGATGGAGCTCAAGGTACAACTCTCCGATCCATGTGCACAGGTTGGCTGTTCCATCACGCTCTACAGACTCAAAGAAATCGTGTGGTGTGGATTGCTTGACCCTTGAAAATGGATTCAAGAAAAGTGCTCAGAGTATGAAAAAAAGTGGGTAACTTGGAGGATGGTCAACAAAAAAAAGAGACGGTGCAAAATTTGCAAAAATTTGAAAAATGTGAATCTTGGGTTCCCAGGTACTTGCTTTAATGTGTGAAGGAAACCCCCCAAAAAGCACAACTATTGTGCTTTTTAACAAGAGCCAAACTTTGAAAATGCGTGGTACTTCCAGAGTCTATAGCAAAACAGAAAAGAACAGAAAGAAAGAAACCAATAAAACAGAATCTGTGCAACCACAAACACAGGAGGTAACGCACAGAAAGCCACACAGCTCTGGGTTACATACAATCTGTGGACATTCTGTTATTCTGTGCCCTTACGAAAAAACACATTCTTCAACATTGGTGAAAACACCGTGTGGACGTGTGTACGTCCGCATCGTGTTTCAAGTCCCTACATTGTGTGGACCTCTTTTGTTCTTGGGTCCACACTTGGTAGGCAATGCTTGCCCACACTTGGTAGGCAATGCTTGCCCACACTTGGTAGGCAATGCTTGCCCACACTTGGTAGGCAATGCTTGCCCACACTTGGTAGGCAATGCTTGCCCACACTTGGTAGGCAATGCTTGCCCACACTTGGTAGGCAATGCTTGCCCACACTTGGTAGGCAATGCTTGCCCACACTTGGTAGGCAATGCTTGCCCACACTTGGTAGGCAATGCTTGCCCACACTTGGTAGGCAACGCTTGCCCACACTTGGATGGATATACAGCCTAATACTGCAGCGAAATAATTTTTCAACTGTGATTCGTATAAATGCTGGATGTCTTCACGGCATTGTTCCATTTGTACACACTCCTCCTCCTGAAGACGATCAGAGCATACTGATCGAAACGTCAAGTTGTTCAACCACCGGTTCTTTTCAGAACCAGCCCAACTCACACAGAGAGTTTTATGTACATGGTGTCTCCGCAAACATCACTAGAAGGTGTTCCCACCATGCAATGTTTCAAAATTCCTACTTATTCGTACATAGCGAGAGCGAGTCTTGATTATAACTCAGCAAGGGAACAAAGTTGAGAGTAATCTCAAAACTGAGGAGAAGCCGCCATATTGTATCCATTCCCGCTGTCTCTAAGGTAAAAAAATAATCCAATCTTGAGAACAATAAAGGGTAAACCTCTTTAGTCGCAACATCCGAGGACCTCAAGAGCTCTCTTTACCTTGGAAGTCCATCAACATTCTTGACTCTTTCCAGTCTTGTCAGCATTTCTTCACTAGGAGAAAACAGAGCTTATAGCAGTTAATAAGCAGGACAGTTCTTTTCAGAACTGAGAAGTCTCCCGAATTCCAAAAATCTACTCCGCGATAGTAGAACAAATAGCAAGACAAGTTCTCTAAAGAACAAAATCTGCACAGCAAAGTAGATAATTATACACATGGTGTTACCGCAAACCGAATATACATCGATACCTCACCATGCAATGCCTCAAAAACCATACAGCTTAGTATAGTAGTTCAAGTTCTAGCAACTGGAATATGACCAGTACCTGAGCTCCATTTCACAAAGTACTAAGATTCATCTTTTAAGATGAGTTGTCAGTATTACCATAGTGATTTGTATCGCGACATCACACTTTGCTTTGCAGTAAAGATTGATTCCCACTTACGATCAATCTTGGCTCTTTGTGAAATCGGCCCTTGCTGCAGTTGGAATCAATTAGCTGGACCTTGCCAAGAGGCAAGATCAATGGTAAGAGAGTCAATACATCAACGCTACAAAGTGTAAGGTCTTTGGTTAGCTCCTCAAAGAAGCCGCTTGAAGATTTTTTCCCACACAGAACTAAGGGACCACCACTGAGGTACTGCTTGTTTGTTGTTCAGTTAGTGTTTAGTACCTATACATAGGGCTGTACAAACAACAGACATCAATGACCATAGCTCTCTCACTTTTTACGGTGAGATCAGGATAAGTGTGGCACTTTTGGAAAGCCCTACTCATGGGCTCTCTGGAATGGTATAGTTGGGGCACTGGGATGACCAGGGAGGATGTGAGGGGCCGGAGAAAGAGGACACCTTGAGAACGTTACTGCAAGAACAAGTGATAGCATTTGCTGAAACTGAACTATTCATCACAAGGAGGTAAAAGGTGGAAATAGGGTCGAGGTTTAGCTTACCTTGGCCCTCCTCCACCGTCTCCATGCCCGAAGAGCAGCATGGAATGATTCACACGACCCTTATCTTTGTTCTCAGTAACTGACTTAAGAACCTAGGGGAGGAAGATAAAAAGAACTAAATCTCAAGTCTTTAGCGGGTTGAAGGGGCAGGGCTGAGGAGGAAGGGTAAATTGGGTATTTCCGTGAGGAGTACGGGCGATTCACAGCGCGCCCTCCAGAGTTTTTCCTTGGAGAGGGCCAGCAGTCAACTCTTAAACTCACACTGCCAACTCAGCACCTCCAAAAATAAAATACCTTGACCCTTTTCATTTTATCACACAAAGCAATCCAGAAGACTTACATCTTTGACTTTTGCTGAAGTCCCGTAATCATTCGCCGGTGGAAAGTGTGTCAGGCAACGGGAGCCATCGATCCCCTCCCACCAAAATGTAGAATGCTGTGTACGTCAAAATACAGATACAGACAGAGTAAGAGTACGGCGATAATATTAATACTAATAATAATGTATAGTCTTATATAGCTCACGTATCTACCAATCAGGTACTCAAGGTGCTAGAATGAACAGGAACACTTTAAAGAGGATTTTTGAATTTTTTGTTGAGTTGTGAGACTAATTGATGTAGCACCTTATAAGGGTTTACAAGGTGCTGTGGTGCATTCAGCAGCCACTGTCAGAAACACCAGGGCAAACCTCCTTCTCTTAGCGATAAGTGTAACTGGGTTCTTTTATGTGCATTACACAACACACGGGACCTGCGGCTTTACGTCCCATCCAAAGGTCGAAGCAATTATGGTTAAGGACACAAGTGTGAAGACCGGGACTCGAACCCACACTCTGCAGATCAAGAACACCAGAGCTCGAGTCCGGAGCTCTTAACTGCTCGGCCACGACTTCAAGTGTCTCACACTTTGTACAAATGTGTAACATCACTGATCATTGATCAAAGAGGCCTGCGATGTGTTTTACAAAAATAGAAAAAAATAATGGGCGTGTATGGCAAAGTGCCTATCTAGAAATGGCGGCACATGACTGTCGCGTAAATTTGTCTTAACAACTAAATGAAGACAAATTTCCATGAAGATGGGGGTTCTGAAAAAAAATTTAAAAAATAAATAAATCTTGTGAATTCTTACCGGGAATTTATTGACCAGACTCCAGCTGAGCTTCTGCGTCACAAAATACTTGATGCCGGCCTCCCGTATGATCTGAGGAAGCTGGGCAGAGTATCCAAAGGTGTCTGGCAACCAAAACTTGGAAGAAAAAACAAATCAAAAATAAAATAATTAAACAAATAAAAGATACTCATTTTGCAGTTTCATCAATCAAGTTCAGAAATATTTATTTAGTAATTTCAAGCCCTTAAAGGTAGGGTCATAGATTTTTTTTGTCAATGTAATGCTGAGGTATAGGCAAGTGACAGTGGGTACCAACCGCATGTCTTGCCGCCGCATTCCCAAACTGAGATTTAGATCGACTACGGTTAAAGACACTGGACACCTCTGGTAATTGTCAAAGACCAGTCTGCTAACTTGGTGTATCTCAACATATGCACAAAATAACAAACCTCTGAAAATTTGAACTCAATTGGTCGTCGAAGTTGCGAGATAATAATATGTGTGCTTTCAGATGCTTGATTTCGAGACCTCACGCGTGAGGTCTCAAAATCAATTCAAACATCTTACTGAGAAATTACTTCTTTCTCAAAAACTACGCTACTACAAAGGGAGCCATTTCTCACAATGTTTTATACTATCAACAGCTCTCCATTGCTCGTTACCAAGTAAGTTTTTATGCTAACAATTATTTTGAGTAATTACCAATAGTGTCCAGTGCCTTTAAGTCTAGACGACTCTAGTCACCCACTCGAATTAGCTGTATGTGGTCGGTCTACCAACTGCTGTGTCACACCACTTTGACCAATCAATGTATGGTATCAAACTCATGAATATGCACGAACCATGCTATTTGTCGATACTTACCACATTGCACTTAGACTGAAACTCCCTCAAGAAGAATCGCTGGCCGTACAAGAACTGCCTGACAAACGATTCCCCGCTCGGGAGATTCCCGTCCATCTCGACCCACACCCCTCCAACTGGAATGAACTGTTCCTTCTCCGAGGAGTACTTCTGAATCCTCTCGAACAGACGAGGGTAATGTAGTCTTACCCAATCGTACTGCTGCGCCTATTCATGAGGAATATCATTAACACTATCATGTTTTTTTTTTAAGACAAAACTACTCTTACTTATTTATCATTTATTTATTTATATAGTTATTTAATAACACATCCAACAGCACCATTAGTGGCATTAACAGGATGAATAGAAAACAAGAAGAAATGTTCAGTGTTAGATGTGGGAGGAAAAACCTCGGAGAAAACCCAGCAATAAGGTAAGGACTGAAAACCCAATCCACAATTTTAAGGAACCTTGGGTTCCCACGTACATTGCCTAGACGTGTAAAGGTGAAAAAAAATGCAGACTTCAATTCTGGAAAGAGCGTGAGAGTTGCACAGTCTACACAGACTTTGTTTTGGAGACAAGTGATGCCACTAACCTGGGAGCAAACAAACTTGAAATCCGTAAATCTGTCCATCAATTGAAGCGTGGTTGACCATGATCTTGCACACTTGCGTATCGTCTCAGCATATGGCCACAGCCACGCTAAAAATGTAACCAGTCATAACAAAGAATTTGGAATGGGTACTACAGTGGCGCGGTCAGGTGGTCATTGTGGGCTGCAAGACATTCTGGACAGAGAGAGTTGAGGAAGCCATTCAAGAGAACTGGCTAGTGGATTTCCTGGAAGTTCTCAAGCAACAGGTCAGTGACGGAGCAAGAGAATGGCGACTTCCAGGTGCTGGAAATACAGGACAAGTTTGTACAAAGGAATATATCTGACGGAAAAACCCAAATAATATTCTTTATCCCCGATAAGATTACTACATAATTGAAATTGTTTGTGGTACCAGATGCCAATTACAAGATTTGAACTTGCCTCTCGCCACAAAGCACACTTGGTGGTGGAGAGGTAAAGACATTTGCTCTAGACTGCAGGGGTTGTGGGTTTGAACCCCAATTTAGAGAAAAGTTCACACCATAACCTTTGCAGATTGCTGCTTCCAACCTATAACTCCAGGGGTTACCAAACGGTATAAAAGGTAGCTAAAAGAATCAGTTTACGCACTTGATATTTCATAATGAGTTTCATTCGGTAAACCACCATAGTACAATCATCCTCATTATTGATTGTCTACAACTTGCGCTTGTGTCGGGCACAATGACGAATGCGCCACATCCTTCCCTGTTCCATCATTAGCGTCTTGAGTTCATCATCAGGGTCTTGGCAATAGTTTTGGAAGGATGCCGATGGGCCGAATTTCATAGAGCTGCTTAAGCAGAAAATATTGCTTAACAATCGTCTTCATCGTCTTTATTGTCTTCAAAGCAGAAATGAGCAGGATACCAGTCACAACTTGTACATGTTACATGGTAGTTTGGCTGGTAGCCTTATTCTGGTAAGCGAGATTTTGTTCTGCTGAGCGACTTCTTGTGCTTAAGCACCTCTATGAAATTTTGCCCTGGTTCATCTTCCCATAGATTGATCCCAGATGACGACTTGGCTGGGGGCCCAACTCTGGGTGTCGACAAAGAGAGCCTGAAAATTTTGAAAAGAAAACTTATCTCAAGCTCCGACAGTGTTAGTGAGGGGATGTAGGAGGATGTTATTTAGTGCTTACCAGAGTCAATATGAGCGTGTCCCATAGCATGCACAGTGTGACTCGACGAACCCGGGGCTTCACGGAAGAACTTTCTGGCAATTTGGCGAGCACGTTTGTAAGAGTCGCGGTCGTCCACTGTGCAAGCGTTGACTATTGAATTCACTGTGTACAAGGACTGGAAACTACGCTGGTCCGTTTCCGGGATATGCTGCAGGTTCAAAAAAATTGGTACAGCTTTTAGTAACAAAGGTGATTTCAGAGGTTTCGATGCAGGTTAATATAATTTTTTAAATATTTTTTTTAATGTTTGTTGTAGCTGCTGGGCACCTCTGAAAAACAGTGTTTCTCTGAGAGGTCTCCCCAGGGTAAAGAAAAAAAAAAAAAAAAAATAAATGGCTCTTAACATTGTAATGACAACCACGTTGAGACATCTGCTGAGATGCAATATACAAAGGGCTTTTGGGTGTTTCAAAGTTTTAAGGTTGTAAAAATAGTACAACTTTTTAAGAATACCCATTCCTACCTCCATGCAGTAATTACCAACATTCATTGTGTGTGTCGGTATCAATGCTTTTATATCAAGCTCATGGTCCCCCTACACCAAACAGCATATATCAACCCGCTAGATTTTGTGTTTCCTGTGTTATTTATACTGTTGAGACTCAACATTTCCAAACAGCTTTTGAAGTTGAACACAGCCGCTGAACGATCCCTGTAATACTCTTTGTATCACCACAAAAATATTGAAAACTTTTGTTCTATGTTAACATCAATGTAACCATACAGAAGCTCCAAGAGCAAGTAGTCAGATACCCTTCTGTAATGAGAAATTCTTGTTCACAACTGCTGTGGGATACGGGGAACATGACAAATGGCAGAGGCAAAAAGAAATCGTTCAATATCTTACCGTTGCCATATCCACAAGTGTTTCTATGTCATGGATGAGTTCAAACACGACCCGGTCAAAGGTCACCAGTTCCACCTGACTGAGGGCAAAGGTCATGTTGGGTTGGGTGGCCCTATTAGTCCGGAGCCTGCCCCAAACATACTATTACAAGCCATCTCAATAAACATGGTCTGCTTGAGCCTGTGTGGAAAAATATTAAAATGTGCTTATAATCGCAGTAAAAAAAAAAAAAAAAAAGGTTCTCACCCAAAACATCAATATACAGGGTTTGTAGGTCTATTTACAATTTTTGTTAACAAGATAACAAGAACAACAAAAGTTCAGACTGTAATTATTGCAGCGAGGATAAACAAAAGTAAGATAAACATGAGTAAAACTTAAAGAATTTGACTCAGTTATTGTAGGGAAGACAACAACTTTGTCTCTTTTCTCTCAGGCCAGAGACACTTCCATCTTACACAATCCTCAACACCAACAAGTTTGGACTTAAATCTGGACCCAATTTTATAGAGCTGCTAAAGCAGAAAAAAAAAATGCTCAGCACTACAAAATTATGCTTGCCAGAATAAGGTTACCAGCCAAAATACAATCTCATATGTACCATCTGAGACTGGTATCATGGTAAAATTTGCTTAGCAGCAAATTATTAAGCAGTATTTTCTGCTTAAGCAGCTCTATACAATTGGGCCCAGATTTGCTGTGTACATTTCAATGATAAGCATTTCTTTTGGGGGCCCACAGTACCACGTCCCACGTCCCACAAGAGCAGATAACTTCCTGTATAAGATTTTGGAGGATTTTGGGACTTGACCAAACTACCTCTAAAATCCTAAAGTCAAAAGCAGACCTAGAATTACATGGCGGCCACGACAACCATGGCCTCTGTTGCCCTAGTTTTGGCCCTAGGTACCACTTCAAAAGTTTTCCACAGACATCAAGATTATCCGATGGAGTAAGTGCCCTCTGCAAAATGAAAATAGCCTTGCCCTCTCAAAGATAAAATTCCAGGCCTGCATCAGTAATTAGTAAGTCTGCAATCTTCACAGCCCAGCCCCCCACAGGCAGATTGACATTCAGTGCCACAGTACACGGAGTGGATTAGTGAGTGGATGAGGGGGGAGGTGGAGCTGTTAAATGAAACCTTACCCAGCTCGCTCTGCTGATGATACATTGACATACTTGTGGTTGTCTTTATCTAGTCCGTGGAAAGGGCTTCCATCCAGCCATACCTTCAAGAAACAGAATGGATCGGAATAAAACAAAGTCACTCCCCTTTAAAAAAAAAAGAAGAAGGTCGCAAACAAATTCCACAGAATAAAACAAAGTCACTCCCATCATAAAAAAGGAAGAAGAAGACACAAACAATTTCCAATGGCAAGTTTGTGCTTTTTAACCCTCTTGCTGTCTGACCATTCAATACCATTCACTGTGGTTTTGAATGGTAGATAAACTATGCCAGCCTGCAATATGATACCATGAGGGAATGCATGTACACAGTACACAGTTAGTTCTGTGCACAGTTGTGCCACCGTACACAACCTTGGCAGTCGAATGGTTTCAAATGGTTGGTTAAAACAGGATGATACATTAATGTTACATGAATGTATGTTACATATCACAAATGCCTCCAAAGCCTTTGAGAACTAGCAGTCATTAACTGCAACAACTTGTTTCTCTACACTATTCACATCAACTATGTCAGCATTTGCACCAATCTGCTTTTGTTCAACAGTAAAATGCAGTCTCACCCACGCCTTTGAGTAGTGGCTCATGGGTGTGACTGTGCAAAAATGGAAATTCCTGGACGATGGGCTAGTGGTCTTTGCTTAGTGTGGAGATGAAACCCACTGAATAAACAAGGGTGCTACATTTTAAAGGTTCACAGGCTTTCTACAACAAGACAAAATGAAGACCTACAGATTTTTGCTCTTTCGTGAATCTTCACTGCTTTCAAGAAAATTAAAAGTTGACAGGAAATCAATAAAAAAAAATTAAAAATCAGGGAAAAATCTTGAAAAGCAACATGCCTGGTAGATATTCCTCAAAAGCACTTGATTTCCAAAACTACTCGCCTCATAAAAACTACTCGCCTCATTATGGAGTGTCGTGGCCGAGCGGATAAGAGCACCGGACTCAAGCTCTGAAGTTTCTGTTCAGCAGAGTGTGGGTTCGAGTCCCAGTCGTGACACTTGTGTCCTTAAGCAAGACACTTAACCATTAGTGCTTCGTCCTTCGGATGGGACGTAAAGCCGTTGGTCCCGTGTGTTGTGTAATACACGTAAAAGAACCCAGTGCACTTATCGAAAAGAGAAGGGGTTCCCCCAGTGTTCCTGGTTTGATTGGCTGCATATTGCGACCACAGCACCTTGTAAACCCATACATGGTG
This sequence comes from Pycnopodia helianthoides, assembly GCA_032158295.1. Taxonomy (NCBI): domain Eukaryota; kingdom Metazoa; phylum Echinodermata; class Asteroidea; order Forcipulatida; family Asteriidae; genus Pycnopodia; species Pycnopodia helianthoides. Next base: position 8,301,384 of record CM063250.1, on the reverse strand, counting down.
CTATGTAAAGGAATAGGTCTCAAACTTCAAAAAGTAGCTCAATATATGTATATACCTCGCAGGAAAATACTTACTGTTGAAGCGCCTTGAGCGTCACTGAGTGACGGATATGAGCGCTATATAAGAAGCCATTATTATTATTATTATAAATTGTGCAATCTTACCAATACCCAAATACCTTTGAGTAGTCAATACTCAGTACATTACTTCTCAAACTACTCGTCCCAGAATTTACACCATCCTTTTCAAATATGATTGCGATCTTACCAATGCCTCCGAGTTTGAATTCCAAGCTAACCTCACTTCTTTGTCAGCCCAGTCTACAGGAACACTAAACTCAATCCGGAACCAGTGAGTTGACCACCTTTATTAAAATGCAAGAATAATAAAATATTGTTTTACGGACATTACAGTGGTCATCTTATTTTTCCCAAGTATTTGGATTATTTGGATGGGGTTGGGGACCGATGTTAAATTTTAGGAGGGTGTATAGTGTGTGTTCAAGCGTAAAGCAACTATTTACGGTCGTGGGTGTCCAATTTCATAGAGCCACTTAACGGCCGATACTGTGCTTACTGTGCGATTTCCATTTCGTACCCCTGCTAACAGTAAGCACAGAAAACGGCATACTAACCTTTCAGTGCTTACAGTAAGCATAGAGCAAGGAACACGCAGTAAGCAAAAGCATAACATAACAATGCAGAGCCTAATTTTCTTGCCAACTTGTGAAGAAGTGTTTTATGAATGTGGCCCCTGTGTTCGCAGCGTTAGGATCACGATCATCGCAAGTTTTGTTATTAGTTCTCCGGTAATAAAACCAAGGAAAACACAAAAGCGCCTTGCACTGTCACCTTGGCCCAATTTCATAGAGCTGCCTTAGCACAACAATTTGCTTAGCATGAAATTTCTTCACTGATAAAAACAGGATTACCAACCAAAATTTCCACGTGATTTTCAGGATTTAGCAAACAACAGATGAATACCTGTAACAAGCAATATGCAACACATGGAATTTTGGTTGGTAACCCTGTTTTTATCAAGGAAGAAATTTTATGCTAAGCAAATTGTTGTGCTTAGCAGCTCTATGAAATTGGGCCCTGTAAGCTGACTGTGATCAGATGGAAAAGTGTCAATTTGAGATATGGGAGGAAAACCCTAGTTGTGGGGGGGGGGGAGGGGAACCACGCAATAGTAGGACTGAAACCTGATCTCCATAATGTGCAAGGTTTCGGTCCGAGGTGGGATTCAAACCAGGGTCTACAAAGATCAAAGGCAAGGACGGCACCACAAAGCCAGCCTGAATGCATTTAGAAGTATAATCTACTCCCAAGATGTCAAAAACCCTTGTGGTTCATTACTTGACAAAAAAGTATCCTGTAAGACTCAAAATACAAAAATGAAACAGAAAAGTAAACGATAAATCAAGTCTTACGTTGGTCCGAATGTTTTTCCAACTTCTGTTTGGGTGAACTCCTTGGAGATTGCTTCATGGTATGGGATCCTGTCTTCAACTGCACAGTGGTAAATAGCCGTGACTGGATGTTTATCCGGATACAGCCTGTAACATTTTGAAATCATATTAAGCAATTAGGCAGTGTTTGAATCATCAGCGACTTCAGCAATGGCTAAGGATACTGGCTGCAGCGACATAATTGATGGCCGAGCCACAGTGGCTGCAGCTTGATCATGCATGTCAACATGCGTTGAAGAATAGAAAGCCCATAGCAACAAGTTAGCCAAAGTCAAAGTCATAGCTGCAGCAATCAATTTGAATGATTTCCATCTAGTGATGAGATACCGCCATGTGGGAGAAAACTCTCTCTTTTTTCTTACTTCCAACTTGAAACTTCGGTCCCCAAATTGAAACGAAATTCAGCACAAAATGAATATGCATTTTGTGGTTTTCTCTGGGTTTTCTTGAAACCATGACTGTGGCGTAACCAGATGTTTCATTTGAGTTTTTTTTTTTTTTTTTTGGGGGGGGGAGGTTATAATATAATTTGAGTTGGGGTCCTATTTAATTTATCGAAACATTCATTTGTGCATGCATTTGTTTGATCTTTTGTTTTTCGGGGGCAGGGCAAAAGGGAGGGGCAAGGGGGGGTTTTTGTGTGTGTGTGTATGTGCAATTTTTGACTGGTATCCTGCTGATTTCTGCTTAGCAAAACATTGTTAAGCAATATTTTCTGCTTAAGCAGCTCTATGAAATTGGGCCCAGCAAATAAGTCCCCCAATATTTTAAATTGAAGTCCCCACAACAAGATTACCCCCACTTAGTAAACTAGCAACAGTCCATTCATTTTGATTGGAATGAAGTGCAGTTACTTTTCTTCAAGTTCAAAGTAAAACTCCAGTAGAAAAATATTTACTACAAATACTACAATGCCTTTAATTAATGGTAATATATAAACCATTCAAAATGGATCACTGGAAAAATTTATGTTCAAGCAGAACAAACAAACAAACAAACCAAAACAAACAAACAAACAAACAAACAAACAAACAAACAAACAAAAAACAAACAAACAAACAACAAACAAACAAACAAACAAACAAACACCCACAACAAACAAACAAACAAACAAACAAACACCCCAACAAACAACAAAAAAACAACTACCGTAGGTCCCTCCCTTTCTCATCAAGCATGTCAAGTCAAGTGATCCCCGCCCCCTGTGGGCCTGAGTCAATGACTCGAAACAATCAAACTCAAACTTACCTTCCCCGCAGATTAACATCTGTAAAGTAAGCATCTGATATGAATTTTTCTGCCCTCTCCAACGTACACCTTTTACTTTTCAACACAAACGTCCCGCTCATATTTTGGCAACACGGAGTGGCCTAAAGATCAAGGTTCACTCTTACCTATTGACCGTGACGGAATGTATGACACCGTTCAACTTCAAAGCTTTCCTTCAAACACCCTGAAACTCGGCACCTGCAAACTCGGCACGTCCCTTGCCTTGCAAACTTTAAAGAAGTCGGCACCAAACTAAACCAACATTACTCGACACCGGCCGATTATTTGTCCATGATTTGACTAGCAAATTAGTCACAAAGCAATCTCGGCACCTGTTCTTTGCAGTCATCGAGCTGCCGTGTGGCGAGTTTAAGCGCGGTGGTTGGTATGGCCGGCCGAATATTATTAGCAAACCATTCAATCGTGTTAATAGATGTTGAGATCAAATTCAAATTTTTGCAAACTTTCAGTTAGAACAAAATACATTACATAATTGGTTGCTTTGTTTCCAACAATTTTAACGTTATTTTTGAATATTTTTGTAGCAAAGTTGCAAACTGTTTTTGTTTTACATTTACGGCTTCCCATAGTTTTCCCAACATTGGCCGGCAAAAACTCGGGCTGAGACGTTGTGACGTTGCAATGAAGGTCTTTCAATGTCTTAATTCCAGACGTTTAACATTGATACTGTTCACATGTTTAGTATGTGACCAGACTACTTAACATTCTTTCTATGAATTTTCCGGACAGTTTGGAAAATTGGTTGAGACCGAAGGCCTGATGACAGTTGTTATTGGAGAGACTTCATGAATTAGTGTTATTTCATAAAGTAAGTCTTTTCTCTTTTGATTTCTGTGTTCCCGATTTCTATTGTTTTTAACTTCACTTCATCGCGCTCTAGGTTTATCGCCTAATCTCTCTTTTGTTGAAAAAAAATAGTCAATAATTCAAGTTCATTCACGTCTGTCAAGTCTCACTCTCATCGCCGGGGTCTCATATTACCGCGGTATCAGATACAGCGGAATTATGAGACCCCGGCCAGATTCACCAGACGACATCATCACATTAATCTTGGTCGCCATTTTGGGAGTCAATGTCTCTGTTTTAATACAGTGTGGTGCGCTTTAGGTGACGCGGCGTTTACACTTTTTTAAAGTTGATTCCCTCAATTCGGCTTTAATTAATTAAAATTAGTAAATTATGCATTCCCATTGACATGATTGACGTCATCTTATTCTTAGACTAGAGAGGAAACTGATGTTGAAACAATGGCAATGTCATGATGTACAGATTTGTCTTTTTGACCACCAAGCGAGGGCGCCCTACTCAAAAGACGTTACTGCATTAAGGTCTGTGGCGAGAGTGGCACTAGTCAATCTTTCAAACAGTGAATCGATAACCAATATTCACCTTAGGACTGCTGATCTGGTACTTGGTAGTAAATCTGAAATGTTGCAGAAATTTTGAATTTCAATATTTATTTTCCCGACCAGGGTCAGGGCCAGATGAGAGCTTATAGTTTGTTACCTAAATTTCCCCCAATGTTCACTTTCCTACGCCTAGTTTGTGGCGAGTACTACATATCTAGAATGATGTAGTGCTAGCTCGTTTTAAAGTAAATTTTTTGAGGAATTTCCAAGTCGATACTTACACCATGTTTACTGAGTCTGTGATGTACATTCAATTATTTTTCATTGTTTTCAGGTGAGGTGACAAGCCCGGCAATCGCTTCTCGTAGCGATGCTTCTACGACTGCTAAAAATGACCCTCAAAACGTTGTTTGTCAGTTTTAGGCCGAGCCAGCAGCTATTCTTTATTACGCTGTGTGTTTGTGCTGTGATATGGCTCCTAATCAAGCTACAGAAGCCCTTAGAGGCCAATTTAAACATCATCGATACTGAAGATGTGATCAAGAAGCACAAAATGCCGGTGTACACCATTAGTCAACCTTTTGAGACAGATATAGAAAGTAAGTATAAAGAAGGAAGTGTACAGCAGAGTGTTGCTTTTTTTGTTGGCTGTGACCAGTAAGCTTGCTATTTCTTTTGCAGGCCTGGAATTCCATCTTTGAGAGGGCAAGGCCATTTTCATTTTGCAAAGGGCACTTCCATTGGAAAATCTTAAAGCCTATGGGAATCTTCTGAAGGGGCACAGAGGCCAAGACAATGGCAACGAAGGCCATGGCCTCCGTGAGGCCTCCATGTTATTCCAGGCCTGTATTTGAAAGTCTGCCATTTCCTTCACCTTCCATCTCTAGCTGTTAAGTAATTGTAATTCTGAATCCTCCTAATGGTCATAGACCAGAGGGTTATGCACTAGTCAATTGTAACCCGGCCCCCCAGGACCCGGGCAATAGCGGGGCACTAGCCGGGATATGGCCGGGGATGTAACAGCCCAATGTGCCCCGGCCCTGCAGGGACCTAGCCAGGACTTATGCAGGGCCGAGCAGCGTCTTAAAAGGGCCGGGAAGCAGGCGGGGATCTACCCCGGGGAGTGTACTTGGGACGTACTTACAACTGTGCCGGGCCATATGTGGGTTAACACTGGTCTGCACAAGGACTGAACAGGGGCACTATGCCGGGGCACTATCCCTGGTAGTATGCGGGGATTCTTACATGATGCCCGGCCCGGGGGGGGGGCGGGGACTTGGGCCGGGGTGTACAGAAAAAACTGCCGGCCCTGCGGGGACTTAGCCGGGAATGAAACATGCTTGTAACAATTCACAAAATCACATCCCGGCTCAAGTCCCCGCTATCCCCGTGTCCTGGGTGGCCGGGGTAACAATTGACTAGTGCATTACTGCGAACCATACACTAAAACTATTGAAAAAAAAACATTCTAAATGTACCCGATTGTGTACCTAACGAGGGTGCTGTTCAAGAGGCTGCCTGAGGTTTTATTCTCTGTCCAATGTTGCTGTTTTAACTCCCATTTCGTTGATGTTTACTGGTTTTTTGTCCACGGTTTTGTTTTTTCTTGGTATGTGTCTTTTGATGTCCGTTCCTCTACCTGAATGAACCTTTGTAGTCAGAATTCCTCCGTTGAATTGTGTTTGTATCAACATCTTGACCAACAACTTTTTTGCAATATGGCTCCCACGCCCCTTTATGCATCGGCGACTAACACGATGTTTGTCTTCCTTCTTGTGGAACTGCGACCGGTACCATACATGTAGATTGGAAACCCAAAAGAATATCTTTGACTTAAAACTGTTGTCTCTGCACTGTATTACTACGGGTGAATCCTTACTTGTATCGACGTAATTGACAGATAGCGTCACCCAACTTAGCATTATTGAAACGCAAGATTCCCAAACAGATCCAACGGGGTTTAGTCTTCGAAAAAACCAACATCGAAGCCTTAGCGGTCAGGCGGTCTCACACAGACGGGTGTCATCACGTGCGTTATCATGTGCGTGTTGCGGCCATGCGAGTAGCGCGATCTAATTAGTTATGCACACATAAATAACAGTCTGTCATGCGCAGTTAACACATTAAATGTGTGTAAGTAATAGGCCCAGGTTTTCATACCATAGGTTTAGAGTAAAACCCAAAGAATACATGATTGGAACGACAGTGTAAGTGATAAGTCATTCACAGCCACAACTCACACAGTGAGAATTGTTGAAGAATGACTTCATCAAAAACTGATCGCGATAATATCGAATATCGCGATATATTCTCGACGATATATCGTGGCTGGGAAAAAGGGATATCGCCCAAGCTTAATGCTGTATTAGACTTGATTATCACCGTTTTTCTAGCCAGTCAATCAGCCTTCTAGTTTTTCCCCCTTGGGAAAGAGTGACCATGATTGTATATTATGGACCCCTAAATGTTCAAAGACTGTAGTATACGTTCTTTTGCAAATTGGATACGAGGGTAGACTTGGAATGAATTAAAGGTACACGTTGCCTTGATTCGGTCGAGTTTGTTATAAAATACATATGGTTAGAAAGATGTTTTAAAAGTAGAATACAATGATCCACACAAATATGCCTCGAAGTTGCGTGGTTTTCCTTTTACATCGTGAACTAACACAGTCGGCCATTTTATGGAGTCAAATTTTTGACTCCACAAAATGGCCAACCGTGTTAGTTCGCAAAGTTCAAGGAAAACCACGTAATTTCGAGGCATATTTGTGTGAACCATTGTATTCTACTTTTAAAACATCTTTCTAACCATATGCATTTTATAACAAACGCTTTTTATAGACCAACTCGACCGATCCAAGGCAACGTGTACCTTTAATCAGTCCCAACTCATGCCAAGCCAAGACCGATGCCTTCTATGCGATGGTCAGCCAATCTGTTGACTCCCACTTTCCCACCAACATTACTAAAATACACTGGGTGATAAACCATGGTTCAATGGTTGGATCAGAAAACTGATTTTGTGGAGACAAAAAGCTTTTGTTAAAGGTATTGATCCTAGTAATAGTAAATCCATCGCCGATGAGATTAACGATCACCTTTCCAGTTTTTCACAAGCCCGAGGCCTCATTACATTGTAGGTTGCAAGATTTGCCAGCAGACCTGCCTGCCCAGTACGATATTCCTGAAATTCAACCTTGGGAAACTCACTATAAACTTGGGAAGATCTCTGTGAGTAAAACTGGAGCACCGGATAACTTACCTGCTAGGATACTTAGTGGTGTGCCGTGGCCGAGCGGTTTAGTGCATCGGACTCAAGCTCTGCTGGCTGAGTCATCAGGGTGTGGGTTCGAATCCCGGTCATGACACCTGTGCCCTTGAGCAAGATACTCAACTATTGGCCTAATTGCTTCTCATCACCCAGGGGTAAATTGGTACCTGTGAGGGCAGAGATGGTCCATGCGATTAATTTAGCTCAATGCGCTACATACATTGGCAGCACAGGCTGTATACTCCCCAGGGAGCTGAGATGGTTGAAGGAATGAAATAAATGGCCCAGTGACCAGGGGTAATAACAATGGGAGCGCCATAAGTATCACCGAGTGACGGATTTGAGCGCTATATAAGAAGCCACTATTATTAAGGAATTTCCATACAAATTGAGTACTCCTATATATTTTTAATTCGTCATTCAAATGTGGTGTTTTCCCATCTCAATGAAATCAGGCAAATGTTATTCCTGCTCTGAAGACAAAGCCCCCCATTTTGTAGAAACTCGGACCTATATCTCTCACTCCTCTCTGTAGTTAAACTTGCTGAAAGTTTCATTTGTAAATGGATAATGAACTCAATTCCAGCTCTGAATTGGATACTAGACAATTTGGTAATCGCAAAGGTTATCTCTACTCTCCATTGTATTATTGACATTTATCATCACCTAGTCACCAGGGCAAATATGCCTAATAATGTACCTTACTGTAATTTTCGGCGTATAAGCCGCCCAATGTATAAGCCACACTGGAATTTCTTTCATGGCCAAAATCAACGTATAAGCTGCGGTTTATACGCCAAAGATTAAGGTAATACTAACTGATTTTTAGTAAGGCATTCGACAGCATTGATCAGCAAGTAGCCATTCAAAGTCTTTATTATCTTGGGGTTTCCCCTTCAGTTGTGAAACAGGACGTAAGTTTCTGTCACTGAAGGACAACAAAGGGTTAGATATGAGCAATCTTTTTCAGACAGGCAAACCTTATCTGGTGGAGTGCCCCAAGGCACTAGCCTTGGTCCAGAGTTTTTATTAGCCTGCATAAACAGTTGATTCTAGTTGCAAAGGATGCTGGAAGTGGAAGTATGCGGATGTTCTGACCTTCGGGGAAAATCGGTTTTATTTAATTAGGAAAGTAACGTATACTTCAACAAGAATCACTAGATGAGAAGGCACAGTGAAAAGGTTTTTCATTGAATCCTGCAAATGCCATCCATTGCAGGTTCATTTTGGTCGTACGAATCCCCTGATAATTGTACTCGGCGGTCTTCAGTTTGCGAAACATAACCGGATTAACCACAAATTAATTGATTAGTGTCTACATGTACAAGGGTTACATTCGACCAATAAGGGAATATGCCGCCCCTACCTGGCATTAATTGTTGACTATGGGCCAGTCTAACCAGTTAGAACTACATGTAGTTCATCTGAGCGATAGCAGTAATTATCATAATTATGACCAAGCTTTGTGTGTGTCGAATCTGGATTCCTTGTTTGAAAGGAGGAAACAACTTTGCTCTAAATTTACTTTAAAAGCTTTCAGGTCAACAAAATTTGCTGACTGGTTCCTCCAAGTCAAATAAGGCTCACGGAATGAAGTAAAGAACCAAACGAAACGGGTGATTTACAAACGTAACAGTTTCACTATAAGATTTCATAATCAGCCTTTAACAACCCTTGTTAAATGAATTGATTGATTGCCTTCTCAATATCCTTTTATAAATGTTTGTGTTGGTGCTTGTCCAATTTTCTGTGTCCTGTTTGTTAAAAATTTCTTCTACTGTTTTTTTTTTTTTTGCGCTTCAAAAAGTTTTTATCGACTATGTGTAACTAGTGTTTATATAAATAACGACTGTGTATTTTAGCTTTTGAATTGCTGTAACCACTGTGCAATTCAGACTCTGGGCTGCCAGATGGTGTGAATAAACCAATAACGATAATTATAATAATAGGCCTAATATGTAATATGAAACAACAAAACAAAATAACGTAGTCTGTCGTCGCTGATAGGTCTAAGGGACCTGACTAAGAGCTATGATTATCGCAGCTACCAATCCATATCTTAGTCCATATGCTGTCCTTTGATTCAACATTTGGTTTCTGGGACCTAGACTTGAAGCCATGTGAGCAATCTGGATTTAGTGTATTACATCATGGCTCCGTGATTACATGGAGAGCAATTCAGTTTGCAGCTGGGCATTCAGTTAGAGGACCAAGCGCTGCGCCGCCAGAGGGTAAAATTTTAAGAGGGCGAACTGTTTTTTTCATTGGGGGCACTTCTGGCCAATTAAAACTGGAGTCTCTGTTGCATTTCTCTTAAACAGGCCCCTTTTCAGTTTAAAAAGTCGCATCTCGTTAAGGTGATCCCTCTGCTAATGCTTCCCATGTTGTATCGTTAACTTGGGTGTGATCCCTGGCTTTACGGCAGTTTCAGGTTAAATGGCTTCTGACCTGCACCCCTGAACAAAAAAATTAATAAAATATATGCCTAGCTCAGTTGGTAGAGCACCGACATGTTAATCCGAAAGTTGCAGGATCAAGTCCCACTCTTGTCAACTTTTCTTTGTTCAACCCTAACTTAATCTAACTTTCTACAAGATTTCATAATCGGCCCTTTAACAATCCTTGTATGACATGCTCAAAGATTGATTTCTCAATATCCTTTTATAAATGTTTGTGTTGGTGCTTGTCCAATTTTCTGTGTCCTGTTTGTTAAAAATTTCTTCTACTGTTTTTTTTTTTTTTTTTGTGCTTTAAAAAGTTTTTATCGACTATGTGTAACTAGTGTTTTTATAAATAACGACTGTGTATTTTAGCTTTTGAACTGCTGTTACCACTGTGCAATTCAGACTCTGGGCTGCCAGATGGTGTGAATAAACCAATAATGATAATTATAATAATAATATGTAAAATAAAAAACACAACAAAATAACGTGGTCTGTTGTCGCTGTTAGGTCTAAGGGACCTGACTAAGAGCTATGATTATCGCAGCTACCAATCCATATCTTAGTCCATATGCTGTCCTTTGATTCAACATTTGGTTTCTGGGACCTAGACTTGAAGCCACGTGAGCAATCTGGATTTAGTGTATTACATCATGGCTCCGTGATTACATGGAGAGCAATTCAGTTTGCAGCTGGGCATTCAGTTAGAGGACCAAGCGCTGTGCCGCCAGAGGGTAAAATTTTAAGAGGGTGAACTGTTTTTTTCATTGGGGGGCACTTCTGGCCAATTAAAACTGGAGTCTCTGTTTTCATTTCTCTTAAACAGGCCCCTTTTCAGTTTAAAAAGTCGCATCTCGTTAAGGTGATCCCTCTGCTAATGCTTCCCATGTTGTATCGTAAACTAGAGTGTGATCCCTGGCTATACGGCAGTTTCAGGTTAAATGGCTTCCGACCTGCACCCCTGAACAAAGATATTAACAAAATATGGAGACCACCAACATTGGGGCTAGCTAGCTCAGTTGGTAGAGCACCGGCATGTTAATCCGATGGTTGCAGGTTCAAGTCCCACTCTTCCCAACTTTTCTTTTTTTCAACCCTAGATTAATCTAACATTCTAAAAATATGACCTTTAAATCTTGAATTGTTTTCATTTACTTGCAGCAATTTATAAACGAGGGTTCTCGGGTTATAACACATTCAGGTGAGTTGGAAACCGTTGAATTACTTTAAAAGGAAAACCTGATTCAAACTTTCAATAGACCTTATGTGCACATTGATGTCACTGGACTACATGTAGGGTGCCTTCTTGTAGCGCTAAAAAAAAGCTTTCTCATTAGCGTGTACATAGCTGTGGGTTTCCATTTTTATCAACATTTTACCTCTCAAGATGGCAGCAGGGTGACGTCAATACATAAGGTCTATATGATTTTTTTTACAATTAATTTATGCAATCTCAACACTGAAGTGTCCAGGCTGTGACCCAGGCACGCTTGGCCAAAGCTAAATCGTCTGCGAAGTGGTGTCGGACGTTTCAAGGCCAACATGTTCAGATGGGGGCTTGGCCCAAAGTCCAGCTTGTGAGTGTGGTGCAGAGTGAGCAAACAAGCAGATCACATCATCACAACCTGCCCCCCTGTTTAAAACCACTAATAGACCGATCCATTAAGCCCCACCCCTTTAGCATATTGACCAATCACAGCATTGGCTGCCTCACCACTGCACACATGTGCAGCACATGTGCGTCTCTCCAATGCCACACTTGCGACATGAAGGTGCGCGCTTTAAGTACGCGCGCACGCATGTTTACTTTTCTAATGGGATTTTAGCATGTCGGACTTTGTCGGACTTTCGGTGGCGTATAGCCAAGGTTGTGATTGGTCAACACGTAAGGGGCGGAGCTTAATGGATCGGTCTATTGGCATCCCTGGGCTGATGGAAGTATAGATAAGGCCACTAGAGAGTGGCTGCTTCACAGTACTTTGGAAATTTAATAAGTTTTGTTCTCGACATACGCGAGAAGAAGAACCCAAGTGTCTTTGGCGGGAGATCCCTCCCATATCCTCCAAAGTACCCCCCCCCCCCCCCCCCCCCGCTCGTTGGTTTACTCAACACCCAAATCTATGGGCTTGGATAAGATAGTTGTGCCAGTTCCAGTGATGCTATTAGTGTTGTTTGGGCCAGCAGCAGTGTTGTAGTACTTGTTCTCGGTACCTCTTACTCGAGTGCTGTTTTTTGAATAGTACTTGTACACGTACTTGTACCTGGCAAGCAAATTGATACTCGAAGTCCATACTCGATGCTCGACTGAAAAATAATCTGTACTCAAAAGTCGTGTACTCGTTACCTGACTGAAAATGTACTCGGACTCCAATTTTAAGCACCACGGTCGAAATACCACTTTCTTATACGTGTGATAATGCAAGGATTATGGGAATGAAGCTCTGGAAAAAGGAAAAATGAAGTTGCCTTTGATGTGTGCATATTTATCAGATGGTTATCATAAAAACACATATTGTCGTCTCGAAATTAACCCCCAAAACAATAGATGTTTCAATACCTTATTTTAAAGTATTTTTGTTTTTTGATAAAGTACTCATACTGAGTTACTCGTTCTGGTACTCGGAGATCCAAGTAATGTACTTGGTACTCGGCTGATGGACTTGGTACTTGGGTAGCAGAATACTCGGTACTTTGACAATTGTATTCGTACTCATTGGTCCAAGCACTCATACTTGAGTACTACTCGGCAACCCCTCGACAGTACTCGATACTCAACACTCGACTGAAAAGTACTCGACGAAAACACTGGCCAGCAATACCAATATATAAACCAAGTCAGACAACTTCCTATATAAGAGATTTTTTAAGGTTTTGGAGTGTTAGGTTCTTAAAGCAATTATACTTTATTAGTGATTTACGTGCTGGACACTTTGCTCTTTTTCAAGTCTTTTCTCTGTTTTTGATTGATTGATTGATTTTTTTACCTGCAGAATACCTGCCCTGGTGCATCATCAGGACACGTTTCTAGCATTTAGTGAAGCGCGGAAAGATACATATTGGGATATTGGTGCAATGGATCTCATCCTGAGACGGGGCAAGAGGAAAGGTTGGAAGGTGGAGTGGGATGACATTATCGTCATTGCTACCAAACCGGGCTACAGGTACATACTTTTCAAACATGTTATAATTGCATCGGGATAATGAATATATTTTTTTTAGGCTGTTTTACCCTAACACTGACTTTGTTGTATTACCCGCTGCTTACTGTCGGGTTATTAATTTTGTTGTGTTTTAAGACATCTGCTCTAGAATGCAAGGTTGAATCACACCGGATCAGCCTGTGGATTTGGGTTTTTTTCTGCTCAGAGCACCTGACTCAGAGCACCTGACTCAGAGCACCTGTCTCAGAGCACCTGACTCAGAGCACCTGACTCAGAGCACCTGACTCAGAGCACCTGACTCGGAGCACCTGACTCGGAGCACCCGACTCGGAGCACCCAACTCGGAGCACCCGACTCGGAGCACCTGACTCGGAGCACCTGACTCGGAGCACCTGACTCAGAGCACCTGTCTCAGGAGCCCATGCCTACAACAAGCTATGCTTCTTGGCAGCACTCATTCCTCAGTTGAACATACATTTTCAGGCCTGGGATTACATGGAGGCCAAGGCCTCTGTTACCCTGGGCTTGGCCTTGGTGCCCCTGCAAAAGTTGTCCATAGACTTTAAGATTTTCAAATGGAGTGCCCGTTGCAAACTGAAAATGACCTTGCCCTCTCAACGCTGAAACTCCAGGCCTGCATTTTGCACGGCGTCTGATTAATTTGTGGAAATAAATGAACACAACAGGACAGAAAAAAAGTGGACCATGTTTTACGAATTGGTTTTACTTGTAAGCACTCAGTTAAAAACCTTGCATTAAAAAAGATCTTAACGTTGCATTCCGATTCCAGGCTAATGAATCCGACGCCCATCGTTGACAGAGAAATAGAGGCTATTATTCTAGTCTTTATAGCGATTCCAGCCAACCTTGGCCAATGGGACATGGTCAAAGATGGCCGTATTCAACAACAAGTCATGGTGGCTAGGGTAAGTGCCCCCTGAAATGAAATCAAAACAGCTAAGGTTCCAAGATACGTTAAACAGTTTTTTTGTGTACAGACATTAAATACAAGACATTACTGTGCATCATTGGCTGTCTGTGTCTGCTGAGCATGATGCTAGATCTCACTTTTGAGGTGTTCTTAATTTGATTTCAGAGTTTTGATAACGGTTTGACGTGGACTCCGCCCAGTGACATCACAGATGGTACCCTGAGGAAGATGGCTGTGCCCCCAGGAATTTATGCTTCAGGTATTTGAATATTTCTTCATCAATTCTCCCATTCTTGGTACCATTTTTTAACCCTTGGGCTGCTTGAATTGTGTAAGGTGGCACAGCTGTGCACAGAATTGACTCTGGGTGTCTTCACTGTGTAGATGCATTCACCAAGCGTGGAATTACACAAAGGCCACGGTACAGAGGTCATGGCCTCGGTTGCCCAGGTGTCGGCCATGGTGCCCCTTCAAAAGTTTTCAATAGACTTTCAGATTTTCCAATGAAAGTGCCCTTTGCAAAATGAGAATGGTCTTTTCCTCTCAAAAGGTGAAACTCCAGGCCTGGTTCACCACATGATATATTGTAGACTGGTATAGATAAAAGGTCAGACAGTAGGAGGGTTGACTGTACTGTGTAGATACATTCACCACATGACATCATACTGTAGGGTGGTATAGTTTCACGGTCAGACAGTAGGAGGGTTGACTGTGTACTGTGTAGATACATTCACCACATGACATCATACTGTAGGGTGGTACAGTTTCACGGTCAGACAGTAGGAGGGTTGACTGTGTACTGTGTAGATACATTCACCACATGACATCATACTGTAGGGTGGTATAGTTTCACGGTCAGACAGTAGGAGGGTTGACTGTGTACTGTGTAGATACATTCACCACATGACATACTGTAGGGTGGTACAGTTTCACGGTCAGACAGTAGGAGGGTTGACTGTGTACTGTGTAGATACATTCACCACATGACATCATACTGTAGGGTGGTACAGTTTCACGGTCAGACAGTAGGAGGGTTGACTGTGTACTGTGTAGATACATTCACCACATGACATCATACTGTAGGGTGGTATAGTTTCACGGTCAGACAGTAGGAGGGTTGACTGTGTACTGTGTAGATACATTCACCACATGACATCATACTGTAGGGTGGTACAGTTTCACGGTCAGACAGTAGGAGGGTTGACTGTGTACTGTGTAGATACATTCACCACATGACATCATACTGTAGGGTGGTATAGTTTCACGGTCAGACAGTAGGAGGGTTGACTGTGTACTGTGTAGATACATTCACCACATGACATCATACTGTAGGGTGGTACAGTTTCACGGTAAGACAGTAGGAGGGTTGACTGTGTACTGTGTAGATACATTCACCACATGACATCATACTGTAGGGTGGTACAGTTTCACGGTCAGACAGTAGGAGGGTTGACTGTGTACTGTGTAGATACATTCACCACATGATATACTGGTTTACAAAGCAACAGTGAATGATATTGAATGGTCAAACAGTAGGAGGGTTAAAATGATTAGTACAAAATGAGGGACAGCATTGCAAACATTAGTAACAGTAGTTTGCCAATAACAACTCAGCTACACCATATTTTGATTCAAGAGAATAAGTAAACAAATATGGCAACTATTTTGACAAAATGAATGAAGATGTATCGTTTTAATTTTTTTTTTTGGGGGGGGTAAAAAGAACAGGCACTTTTTTCTTGTGATGTGTGTGTCATATTTGACACTTTTTAAAAATCTTTTTCCTCTATTTTTTCTGGACAGGTCCTGGCCATGGAATACAAACTGCTTCAGGACGACTCATAGTTCCTGGAAATTACTTTGTAAAAGATAAAAATGGTGCATTACTGCGTGAGTAAAATAATTGTGTTTATTTGAATGTTCAGTGGCTTTGTTTTTTTTTGTATGGGTGATTAAGCAGTAAATCTTCTGAAGATATGTACACCAATTGGTTCCTCTCATTTTCTTCTGAATGATGATTTGACTCAAATATGGAAATTTCAAAGCATTTTGAAAAAGTTGTTTCCAAGATATTTATAGGATGTATAATTTGACGTCGTTTTACCAAGTTTGAGACACGATTGAGCCATATTTTTCCCAAATTAGATTAAATACAAAGAAATTTAATTTCAGTTTGTCACAGATTTCTTCAAAAAAAATTTTGAATGAAAATGGGTGACTGAAGTTTCACAGCTTCAGCTCCTAGTATTGATTGGCTCACACACATTTAACAAGAGCACCAGACTCCAGCTCTCAGACTCCAGCTCTGGTGTTTCTGATCGGCAGAGTGCGGGTTCGAGTCCCAGTCGTGGCACTTTGTGTCCTTGAGCGAGATACTCTACCCATAATAGCCTTGCCCTTTGGATGGGACATTAAGCCGTTGGTCCTGTGCACTAGGATCGGTAGTGCCCCCCAAAAAAGAACCTAAAACACTTACCCTGGAAGAGTAAGGGGTTAACCCCGGTGTTTTGGGTTCACACAGCAAGCACCCTTGTTTCCAGGTTTCCTCAGGCTTGCGAGCTACAGTGATTAAGTTCACTTTTATAGGTGTCCTTGGTTTCATGACCAGAATTAAATGACGATAATTGCCTCCACGTTCCTGATCATTTGCATTGGTGCCCCCTCGAAATGCTCCAGCACAAATTTGTATAACCCATTATAGAGTTTCCCTCTTTAAGGAAACAACGACCGTTGCTCTTTTCATAGCTAAAGGGTCACAAGTTAGCCAGCTGGATTCATTCATAACTTTTGTATTGAACTATTGAGCAATGTATCATGAATGTTAGATTAATAATGACCCCCTCAAACATCACTACTGAGAAGAAGCTCTGCATGATTTTTTTTGGCGTCAAAATTATTGTGTAATAGCCCTGTGTGTCAGCTTTAAAAAGTAGCTCAGACAAGGTTCGAAGATGTGGGTGGCCACTGGCCAGGATTAAACGGGGGAAAGTGATTACTGATGTCATCCTTAAGCAAGGTCCTACATTTGTAATGCCAAGCATTTTTTAAGCTGTAAATTACTATTGTTTTGTTGTTGTTGTTGTTTTGTTTTTTTAATTGCCAACAACATTGCTAGAAACAATGACTGCAGTCAAGGGATACACAAACTCAAAGCTGACTTCCCAAACTTTTATTAGGGTCACAACTTTGAGCTTTCACAAAGGTCATTGTAAAAGTCACGTGGTGTTTTGTAACCAATACAAATGCAAGGCCAAGTTAATGGGCCCTGCCAAAGCACACTCCGGACACCGGGCCCAGGAAAATGCTGGGGGTTTAAAAAAGCCGGAGGGCAAATAGGGGTTCACTAAAAAACTATGATTGTTTCCTTTCCCTCCTTCGCTTACCCACAGATGATCTTGATAATTTTTACAACACCACCAACCACGCTAATGTGATGATAAGCAACAACCATGGCCTCACGTGGCACATGGGCGGGAGCATACAATTTGATTTTGACCGAACATGGCGTCCCATCCATACAGCCGAGGCGATGGTATGGGCCTATAATATTGTTGTGTATACATTTGTAGTGTCGTTGTTTTTTTCTCCGACCCAGCATTGCCGACTAACCAACCTCCTTGTTTTTTTTATACCCTTTTCTCCCCCCCCCCCCCTCCCCCTCCCCCCCCGCCTCATCCTCTTCTTGTACTTTGTTTATCCTTCTGCATGTTGCTTCCTTGCTCCCAAATCACAATGTTTTTTCTACTTTGTGTTGCGTCGTTGTTATCATGTGTTCTTGGTTTTTGTTTGCAACTTCCTCTTTCGACCTCATTTTACTGTTGACTCCCCCCCCCCAATCCTTTGTCTGTCTTCAACCCTGCCTCTAACTTTATTATCATGTGTTCTTGTTTTTTTTTTTACATCTTCCTCTTTTATCCTCATTTTACTGTTGACCCCCCCCCCCATCCTCTGTCTCTTTAACCCTGCCTCGAACCTCCACCCTAAATCTACTGATCCACCCATTTTAAAAACTCTCTCTTGTTTTATTCTTCACGTACTGTAATGTTTCCTGAACAAACTGGCGCGTGTTCCTTTTCTGTTTTTACTCACCTTTTCCATTTTTCATTTGGTCACCGCCTAAATCTCCGGCCGCTTGTTATTAACTTTCTTTCCGCATTCTGTGTTCCCTGCTCTTAATTTTGTTTATTTTGCATCCATTGAATAATTTGGGTTCTGAAACGTACCACTCTTCCCACTGCTTTACCTTTTTTTCCGTGTTCTCGTACCTACATTGTGTGCGTTTGCATGTGTTTGTGTATTTGTGCTAACAATCTGTTTATTGTAAATGGCCCTCTACACCTTTTATTGATCTCATTTTTTTGTTTCTTAATCACATCTTGACCTCAAACATCATTCGTTTCGTCATATCGATTCCGTTGTCATGTTCTTGCTTTGACCTCGTACTCGTCCCCCCTCGCTCGTCTTTCTTCCTCAACTCGTTTCCGTTCTCTCTCTTTGTCAATCTTCCGTGTCTCCTCTGGTATTCCTTCCCTGTCCATCCACCCCCCCCCCCTTTTTTTGCATCAAACAGAGGGCAGAGAAAATTACCATAACAACACAAATTACGCCAGTGTGTTGTACAGTGACGATGATGGCGTATCCTGGAAGGTCGGGGGTCATATACCCCATGGAATGGACCCCTCTGGATTGGCCATTCATAGCAATGAAGCTATGGTATGTTTTATTTCTTTGGGTGTTCAGTTGCATCCTACCCCTGTTCATTGGTTGCTATTAATAGCTGTCTGACCCTTCAATATCATCCACTTTGGCTTTGAATGAAAGATATAAACAATGCCAGCCTGTAGTCTGATATCATGTTGTGAATGCAGCCATACAGTACACAGTCAACCCTCCTACTGACGGACCATTCAATATCATCCACTGTGGTTTTGAATGATAGATATAACCTACGGCTACATCAGTACTGGGGCTGCATGCAATCTGATATCATGTGATACACAGTTAACCCTCCTACTGTCTGACCCTTCAATATCATCCATTGTGGTTTTGATTGATAGATATAAACTACGGCTGCATCTGTACTGGCTGCATGCAATCTGATATCATGTGATACACAGTTAACCCTCCCACTGTCTGACCATTCAATAGCATCCTTTGTGGTTTTGATTGATAGATACAAACTACGGCTACATAAGTACTGGCTGCATGCAATCTGATATCATGTGATACACAGTTAACCCTCCCACTGGCTGACCATTCAATATCATCCACTGTTACATACCTGAGAAGGGTTAACTTGACTTTGTGTGTGGAAAATATTTATTAAAAGAACACAAGTTACCCTGTATTTTCTCTCAATTAGTGAATTAATGGTAAGCTTGCCATTAACACCGATTTTCTGGCTCTCTGTCTTCAAATTTTTATAGCCCACAGCTTAAAGCTCTTGAAATTCTGACGTATAGTCCTACAAAAGAAAGTTTCCAGTTAAGTAAGCAGAGAATTTACTGACGGCTGTTGTGTAGTTTTTCTTTCTATTTGCTACATATTCAAAAAGTTCAGACCAGTTAAACTGACTTATATGCAGATACAATGTTCATGACTTTACGAGACCAAAAAAAGTGCTAAATGAGTAGCTTACTGTAGTTTCAGCATCACAACATCTCATTTTACAGAATGGTTGGATCAAGTACCTCATCCAAATTGTTTGATTTAGAGTTCAGGGCAGGCTGCTTTGCATTATTAATGCATCCTTTTTTTTTAATACCCGCCTCGTCTTCTTCCCTCCGAGCTTTGTTCGTTTTCCTCTCAATCGTTTCAGTCATTTGTTCGGTTGGCTTCTGTCATTCCAGTTTGTACTTTGACTCTTTTTTTGTTTGTCTTTCTCTGTTCCCCAAACACCCCTGGGTCTTCTTCCCTCGTTGGTCTCTTCCCCTGATTAACACCTTCCCTGCCTCCATCCTGTTTCCGTCACTTTGCGGTTTTGACACAGTAGACTGTTATCATGCTGTAGCTATTAACAATGAATGCTGTTTTCTAAAGTACACATAGAAAGCGCCAGACTGCTTTCCCCTCCCAGCCTCAGTTTGGTGAGGCTGCGTCTGAATTGGTGGCTGCCGGCGCCAGGGCTCGAATTTGGGGGGGGGGGGGAATCCACAAGACCACAGGACTTGTACCTCAAAATGTTTACTGGACCAGAAATAATTTTACAAGACCAGATTCAAACTGAGAAAAAGACTTCCTTGCACAGTTTAACTTGCATTTAATTGAACAAGCACTAAGACATATAAGAGAAGATTGACCTCATTTGTCTTTAAGGGTATTGAGTATGTTTCAAATCGTTACTCAAAGTCAACATTGGAACATCATTTGTTTCTGTTCAAGATATTATAGAGTGAGGTACATGAATTGTTATTGAATCGAAAACACAAGACCGCCGGACTATTTCGGTCATGAGTTTACTGGCCCAATGCCAAAATCACTGGCCTCGGGCCTGCGGTCCTGTTTCAAATTCAAGCCCTGCTGCGACTATGGTGTTGATATGGGCATTATGCTTCAATGCTCGGTAAAGTGATGGTCAAGTCTCAGCAGCTAATTGGGACTCGGCCTCCCATTGTTTTGTCTGATAGAATAATACAAAACCAACAAGGCTGTTTGAGGTCCTTATTATACCCAACCCGGGATTGAAATCTGCTCAATTCTTGACCAAGCCTAGCCATACTGCATGCACCGAGTATTATCAAATGAAATTGCATCACGCATTGTATGAATTTAGATGAGTTTTACCTTTTTGGTTCAGTTATCCTGGTCGCCATTTATTTATGCAATGGAGGACTTTTGGGGGCGCTAGGTGGCAGCAGACTTACAAGGTAAATCCATTGTTCTTGGCAATGTGCGCATGCTCAGAACCAAGTAAACAATGGAATTTGACCCGGTATGTCTGCTGCCATCTAGCGTTCAAAAGTCTCCCATTGCAATGTTGACGTTGCTGTCCATTATAACAACTTGCTCAAAATAAAAAACAAGCCACGTTCAAACTTCTACTTGCTACGTAGATCTTGTCTGAAATAGTGATTTAAAAAAAAATTCTTTCTGATACCGCTGTTTGTAACTTTTTTCTCTCTCTGGATCCAGGTTGTAGAGCTCCAAGACGGCGTGCTGGTTCTGAACGCAAGGACCCTCCACCAAGACCTACCGAGGGTTCAAGCCTTCAGCATGGATGATGGGTATTCCTTCTCCAAGGGCAAGCTAGCATCTGAGCTCATTGAGCCCGGTTATAAAATAGTGGAAAATGAGACGGTACCATCGAAAGCGGCAGGGTGCCAGGTGAGGAAATTTTTTTTTTTTTTTATGGGGGGATGGGCGGGGGGGGGGACACACAGTCTCTCATTGTTTTGACTGAAAGAATAATACAAAACCAACATGGCTGTTTGAGGTCCTTACACCCAACTCAGGGTTGAAATCTGCTCAATTCTTGACCAAGCGTAGCCATACTGCATGCACTGATTATTATCAAATGAAATTGCAACACCCTCGATTGTGGGTTGTTAGATTTATTCCACAGAAAATTTTCTTCAAAGTTTTATTTCACTGAAAAACAGCAGTCCAATCTCCTGACTCGTTTATTGTAAAAGGGAATTAAATAATTTGTTCTAAAGGTTTTTCTAGGATGATTATTGTGTTGTATTGATTATTTGCATCTATGTGAAACCTATTATAATTCAATGTTGGGGTGGAGCAAAGAACAAATGACTATAGCGGGATTTGAACCTGCGACCCTCAACCAACTGAGCTAACCTAGCCTGTTTTTCAGCGGTGTCCCTAGTTTGTCTGATTTGTGTCCCACGTTCAATATCTTTGTTTGAGGGCGCCAGTCAAATATCCGTATACTGGGCGATATTCCCGGCTATACGGCAACATACAAATTGTATGACTTCTGACATGGTGCCCCCAAACAATAATACAGCCAGGGATCTCACCCAGATAATATTACAACCCGGTTTGTTTAATAAACTGTATCAATTATGTAGCCTTGGCATGTCTTGTCACACACTGCAATTTCTAAGGTCAACTCGGAGGCAACCTAAAGGGCTGCATGCAAAAGTAACACTTTGGGAGCAGCACGTGATTCAGTTTTGAAACAAGGTCTTTTTATGAGCGACGTCTTTCTTCTTGGGAGATTTCCAGGAACTGGTTGCCTGTAAATTGCCTCGTGTAACTTGGACCTAAGATTTAAAGGTGCTGCATACGCTTGGTAATTGGAGCCTACTGATTGTGTTAATCCTATATAAATGTAGGTACATACAATAAAACTAACCTGTGGAAACTTCACTTCAAATGGTGGCCAGGTTTTTGAGATATCACCGAAAAACCGGAGCAAATATTTCCACGCAGGAAGAATATTCCCCATAGGAAAACACAGTCTGAGAACCGTCTCTGACAGAAACGCTTCTCAGATTCAAATTTTGGGAAATAAAAAGTGATGTAATTTCCATAACCATAGTACTTCGTTAATGTTAAAGTTTCTCAAAATTCATTATACTACCCAACGCTGATGTACTTCTTACCAAGTAAGTTTTTATTGTCACAAATTTTCACCAAACGTGTACTGTGCCTTTAACTGCCTTTGTGGTCTCTTTATTTGCAGGCCAGCGTGATAGGCTTTCCTGCTCCCCACCATTCGACGACTCAAAACACCTGGGTGGCTTTCTCTAATCCGGCGTCGCTGTCACTGCGGGAGAACATGTCAATTCGGGTCAGCCGCGATGGATGCAAATCATGGAGCAAACCTTGGATAATATACCCCCACCCTGCGGCTTACTCTGACCTGACCTACTTTGAAACAACGGACTCTGTCAGCGGACTGAAGCAACAGAACCTCGCGGTCTTGTTCGAAGGAGGAAAACGCTTTGCTTATAAAAAAATCATGTTTAAAATGTTCAACCTCGACGCATTGTTGACGGGCGTACAAAGAACTTACAGACGAGTACCTCAAACAAATGAACCATCGGAGACGGATTATTATTAAAACGATGAAATTTAGAAGTGAAATTTCCTTTTCTTATGGCAAATTTTGTGTCTAAGATAGTAGATAATTTATATTTTCTTGTTATGTTTGTATTGTTTGCTTTGAGTGTCGTCGGCAAGAGAATGTCATTTCATTTATTCTGGTTGTGAAGCCAAGGACTCTCGGAAATGCAAAATTTATCACTATACTAGCCAAGAACCCCATGGAGAGGACACAAAAACCCCAGAGAATAATTCCAGGGAAAACCACTTGAATCAGGAATGGAAGTCCCAGAGGTGAAAGGTGAGGAAAGATACCACTACGCCAACTGGACCACCCAGATTGATGCAAAATGAGATTGAATGCCATTGCTACTGAAACGGGCAAACATTCTCTTTACGAGCATTTAGGTTGGCTCTGTAGTTTCTTCCCTGCCTTTCACCTCGATGACCCATGTTCTCTTTCACCTCTGTGACCCCTGTTCCCTTTCACCTCTGTGACCCCTGTTCCCTCTCACCTCTGTGACCCCTGTTCCCCTTCAACTCTGTGGCCCCTGTTCCCTTTCACCTCTGTGACCCCTGTTCCCCTTCAACTCTGTGGCCCCTGTTCCCTTTAACCTCTGTGGCCCCTGTTCCCTCTCACCTCTGTGACCCCTGTTCCCCTTCAACTCTGTGGCCCCTGTTCCCTTTCACCTCTGTGACCCCTGTTTCCCTTCAACTCTGTGGCCCCTGTTCCCTCTCACCTCTGTGACCCCTGTTCCCCTTCACCTCTGTGACCCCTGTTCCCCTTCACCTCTGTGACCCCTGTTCAAACCCCAAACGGAGCTCCTTGCATTTTGATTAGGATTTCCTGATTGCGTGTTTTTTCCCCCCTTTTGGGGTGTTCCTCACGCATCTAAAACTGAACATTTCTGCGACATTTTCTCTGCACACTGTTATCTTCATACCTGTAGGTTACAGTGCTTTTGAGGGTCCCTTGGTCTTCATTTCCAGTTCATTTCCAGAAAGATATATTTAAAATATCAGTCTGAAGTATTCAATGTGTTCGAATGGAAAGAGGGTGGGGCTTGTCCCCCCGCTTCTCATCCCAACAGCGAAATTTTTTGTGGAGGAAGGATTTATTTTTTTCTAATCCCTCTCCAAGAACAAAATGCATACATTTTTATAAAGAAAGAAAAAAAAAAAAAAGTAGGAGTATTTGGTATTAATTGGTGTTTTTTTTTTTTTTTTGTAAAAATAAATTTAAGTGCTTGTTATTGCAGCAATATTCAAGTGCCAGATAAATGTAAATGATGAGGAAGTGAATGTAAGTATTTTTTAAGTGTATATAATTTGGTACCTGGTGCTGAGGTATTGTAATAATCAAAAGTAGGATCGACTTTATTGAGTAATAAACTAAATTAGAGAATTCCACTGGATGTTGAATGAGTTATGTTTAGTCATTATTGCCTTGACTTTGACTCAAATCTGCGCCGAGATAATTATTTTTATTTATCAAAATGACTGCATATGAGAACAAATCGTCTTGATTTTTAATCCACCCACACTTTTCCCGAATTTCCTTGTGTCAATCATGGATCAGTGCGTTGCCACTCTATGGTTATTTTTTATATATATTTTTTAGAGTAACTGATTTAATAGATTACGTGGTCGCGGGCTCGAATTCCACCCGAGTAACATTGAAACTTAAATGAACATTACAGAATTGGTAATTGTAAAATATACTTTTGATCACAGATTTACATAAAACTTACACGGTCTAATGATGATGATAGTAGAAAACATCCCTTGAAATATTTCTGTCTGAAATGCCATATTTGATGAGAAATGAATAAACTAATTTTCCGATTGGAGTTTTATTCATTTGTTGAATCTATATGATTTCATGCAAATGTGTAATCGGTTTTCCACTATTTTTCTCGTGACCCAGATGGCCGATCGATCTCAAACTTCTACAGGTTTGTCAGTTTATGTATATGATGGATTACATAAAGTGCTTACACTGCCAGCAACTGTTTTGTAAGCAAAAACCAATTCTATGGGGGTTGAACAAAGAAAAATTGACTAGAGCGGGATTTGAACCAACGACCTCCGGATTAACGTACCGGCGCTCTACCAACTGAGCTATCTAGCCCTACATTGGCGGTCTCCCTATTTTGTCAATATCTTTGTTCGGGGGTGCCAGTCAGAAGCCATACAACCGTTAACTGCCGTGTAGCCAGGGATCACACCCAAGTTTACGATACAACCTGGGAAGTTTACGATACACCCAAGTTTACGATAAAAACCAATTCTGTAATGTTCCTTTAACATTAGTATTTTATCTTTGATGTATTAACCTAATTATATGAGGGTCCCGACGATCGGCTGTGCTGGATGGGTCACCTACTCACTAAAGATGGTTGAAACGTGGAGGTAGAATGTTCAAATGAAATAAATAAGTAAAACAAATGTGTTATTTGTGTCGACAAATTAAAAGGTCCCTCCCCTCCCAGAAAGAGCTTTAAGTCGAAAATTAAAATGACGGCACTAGCCCAAATGAATAGGAAAAAAAACCTGTTATTTATTTATTTAAAGAGTTATTTGGGAAATGATGGCGAAAAATACATGATGTACAGTTCAAACGATTGCTCGTTCCATTTGTTATTTATATTTTATCATTATTTGTATGAATGAACTATCCATTTCATGACCCCACAGCTGTGAAAGTCATTGGAATGTGAACACGATTGTGGCATTTGCCTTTTAGCCCTTATTGTACCCACGAAGTAAGGGCTGAAGCTTGAACTACTATAGCGCCTGAGGCGTACTGCCTCACCAAACATAAAGGAAACTTTACAAAGCATACCAAAAATCCTCTTGTGGAACGCAAACAAATCTAGCTTTTGGTAACCTCTGTTGCATGCAACGTGGCCTGATTTGGAAGATAAAAGGCTACTGGTCGAGGCCAACTGGTAACGCTTCAGAAGTTTCGTGTCTTGTGAAGGATGATACACTTTTGTTATGCCAAACAGGTATAGCTGTTGCCTCGGTCGCTGAAGGCAATATAAATTGGATGCCCCCTTTCGTCACTTAGTGTCGTTCCACGCCCAGACGAAGTCACAGTTTTAGAACATTGCAACCGTCCATCTTGAATTACCGGCTGCCAAATTGAATTGGCTTGGAAACGACTTGGGATAAAAAAATCACTTCATTCAAAGGTAAAAATCGAACTTTAAGTGACCTTTTATTTTGAAATCCTAACGCAGATTAAGCCGAGTGTAGAAAGGGTATACTTACGTGGAATTCGTTCATCATATAAAATACACGATATAACCATTGCCATAACCTGGTATTCTAAATGGCTTCTATAGTTATTCAGAAATGTTTAATATTGATAATCTTTCGATGATTTATTTTCTCTTTTCAGATAACATGGCCAGCCGAACCTTCTTCCTCGCCCTCGTGTGCGCATTCGCCGTTTTAGGTACGTAATTTACCTTCTAAACCAAGAAGATATTCATCCATGCTCCCACAAATAAATGCAATTTGAGTAAACTGAACAAAAATGCCGTGCAGTTTGGGAAAGGAACGTCGTTATCGTTTGCATACAATTTTTTGGTTGAAGTTAATTAGCATTTTTTAGATACGGTGGACACTATAGGAGTGCACTGTTTGCTTTGGGTGTATACAGAAAAATTTACCCAAAACAATAAAAATGGTGTCACAGTATTGAGTCCGCCATATCTCAAAATGACTTATGAGTTTGTCATTAATATTTATGTTCTGAACTTCTGCCCCCATCACAGTTGAAGTGTCTGCGCAGGAGACATACAGATGGGTGGAAGTGTCTGCAGCGGTGGGTGGCTCCGTTGGGGGCATGGTCCTCGTGATTGGAGCAGTGTTCTTTATGTACGACGTCGGCTTCCGAGACTACATGCATGGAAAGGCCGGAGAGTACTGCAGGTAATTAATTAAGGTGTCAGGACACTTCGTACCTTTTACAAGGTACGACGTGACTTGGGACACTTCGTACCCATAGACACTTCGTACCTACCTTTTCGTACCCATACCCTTTACAACTTACAAGGTACGAAGTGACTTGGGACACTTCGTACCTTGGACACTTCGTACCTTGGACACTTCGTACCTTGAACACTTCGTACCTTTACCTTTTCGTACCCGGGACACTTCGTACCTTTTACGAAGTGACTTGGGACACTTTGTACCCTGGACACTTCGTACCGTCAGCCGAGTCACTTCGTACCTTCATACAAGACACTTCGTACCTTTCGTACCTCGAACTGTTGTTTCATGTTTTTTTCTGCCTCATTTCGAGGGGGTCAAGCTGCCAAAGAATTATTAATGACCAGTTTTGACTAAACTCGATATAAGCACCAACTAACGATTTGTTGAATGTTAAAATTACAATACTTGCAATTAATAACGCTTGAGGTAAAGGGTACGAAGGGTCTGGCATCCACTTCTAACAGAACGCCTTCAATTGTGTTGAATCGACAAATCCTCGAGATTAATATCAAACTGACGTTCAACAATGATTAGTAGTATTTTCGTATTACAGTATCAGGGGACATTTCAATAAGACCATTTTAGGAAAATGTCCTTACCCTGCCACCACTTTTTCACTAATTTTTACCAAAAGGAATATCTCATTTGAGTAAATTAGATACTACTTTATTTCATAACGAATGGAAAAGTGGTGGCAGGGATTTGTCCCAATTGGAAAAATACAAAGTGATTTCCTAGAAAATGTCATTTCAAAAGTACCAGTTCTGATTGATGTTATTTTGTGATACTTGTGGCTTCATTATAGTTTCGAAAGTTATTCGTTTATTTGTTCGAAAACTGTTCCATGTAAATTTAGATATGCGTCCGTTCAATGTTAACAAGTCAATACACAAATGCTGTCTGAAAACTCAGCTTTTCGATTTAATGTTTAATATCGAGAAATGAAATAAACTTCTTCGGTATGAAACATCTAACCAGAGGATGGATACCCCCATTTTGTCAAAACCTGGGTTGAACTTTAACAAAGAGATGAGATTGATCTTATAAGTGCGAATCAATCTTAACCGCTAAGCAAAGATTTATGTCTCATATACAAATGACAATGCATCTTAAAGATCTACATTGTATCTTATAACTGCTTACTTTAGACAACGTTTTTGTTGAAAAAGTTTTGAGAGAGAAAAAAAATCCAAGATCACATCTCATATATTTACGATGAGCCCTCCTTGTAAAATGCTTTCGAAGAGACAAAACAACTGATAGTTTATTTCCTTTTACCCGTAGACTTGACGAAGAGGTAGCGGCAGGGAACTCGACCAAACTGTAAAGCCGTTCCTTATTGGCGTTCCCTAAATGAATGATGAGGCTGTCTCCTACCCAGGTGGTACAGCTCCAGAACTCTTCCAAACCATCAACTCGAAGTAACGATGTAATTATTATCTATTGCAACAAGTATTCATTTTATCAACCAAACCCAATGTTCGGACATCAGAATTGACAGTATACACGTTGTGAAACGACCACATCTTAAACGAAATGGATACATTTATCGTGTTCACTGAGGTTCACTTGTATGTTGCGTGGCACTGAACTCTTTTATTGTTGTGACCTAGAATTCTTGTCGTACACTGAAAGTGTTTCTCAAAGTGCTGAACTTTTTTTATATGCACGAACGATTTAATTAAATGTATTTCCAATACATGTTTCCGATCTATCAATGAGAACAATGTAATATCACACCTCTGCTGTGATTACCAATAACAAGAAGTATTACTGAAACTTGTAACAGTGCATCCACACTGCTTTTGCCAGGCACAGTAGAGAAAAAGTGACAGAGTCGCCCTTTTTGTGATTTGAAATGATTACATTTTTCTTCCAACTAATGAAATATTGATACCCAACGATTGTAAACGTTCGTTTATAAGAAATGTTAAAAATTATATAGGAGTTTTAAAAAGGAGTAAATAATGGTTTTTAAAAATGATATTCATATTGGGTTTTTAAAATGTATGTCCTTGTGTTTATGTATATAGTGCCGCTGTAGGCTGACCAAGTTTCAAAGCGTTTTCAATGACTCCGGTATCATTTTACGATAGTTAGGCCTATTGGTTTTGTCTGTTTACTGTTAATTAATTGGTTTAACTGTAAATTATTTTTGTATGTGTGAAATAAATTTGGCAACATTTTGTTGTTTTTTAAAATAATAATTGTTTATGTTTGAAATATATACGATTCATTTTTTACAAAAATGTGTTAGACTCTAAAACACTACATTTGAAACGATCCCCATGTTAACACTTTATCCCTTCTTTAAAACTATATCAGAACATCTTTCCAAAGCAATGCGGGTAGCGGAGATTTTGGTTATTTTCTAGGGCGCACATGCACACTCTTTCTTTGTTAACTGCAACACTATCCCAAGGATCATTAAATGAACATTACAGAATTGGTAATTGTAAAATATACTTTTGATCACAGATTTGCATAAAACTTACACGTTCTAATGATGATGATAGTAGAAAACATCCCTTGAAATAATTCTGTCTGAAATGCCATACTTGATGAGAAATGAATAAACTGATTTTCCGATTGGAGTTTATCGCTCAGTGAGCGTTTAATTCATTTGTTGAACCTATATGATTTCATGCAAATGTGTAATCGGTTTTTTCACTATTTTCTCGTGACCCAGATGGCCGATCGATCTCAAACTTTTACAGGTTTGTCAGTTTATGTATATGGTGGATTACATAAAGTGCTTACACTGCCAGCAACTGATTTGTTAGCAAAAACCAATTCTGTAAATGTTCCTTTAACTTATTTAATCCAATGACTAAATACACTACAGAAGTATCCATAAAAGCAATTTGATATTGTATTCAGCCCCTAAAATACTCCCGGGTCAAAATCGCGGGTCCCGTGGCCTGTGGGGGCCTGCCCTATTTCTTGGTCAGAATGACCATGAAAAAAAGGTGTCAAAAATGACCCAGAAATGCATCAAACTTCGAGATAAATTGCCAATTTCCTGGTCAGCCTAACCCAGAAATAAGTCAGGGCCCCGGATTCCGAGAGACATCTGACTCGGTTTTATATAAAATGTATCGGCTCACTCATTTCTTTGCCTTGGGGTTGGAGGATGTACTACTAGCCAGTACCAGCTGATCCTCCCAGGCCCAGCCGGGTACACACATCCCTCCGAGTAAGGTCTGAGGAGCTTCCCTCAAGCCAAACATATCGCTGGAACTGTAGGGGGAAAAGTTATAATTAACTGTTGTACCAAACACACCATTGGTGCCTGTTGACGAAGAGGCAAGATGCAACTTTGCTGCTGACAAATTTATGAATGAATTTTTTTCAAGGGCATTCACTAACCTTTCTTAATTTTTGTACAACATTGGTAATTGTCAAAGACCACTATCTGCACTGTATGTGACCCAACATATACATGAAAGCTCAATCGGTCATCGCAGTTACGAGAAAATAATGAAAAACCCTTTTTTATGTTTTCACTGTTTTCAACCATCGGATTTTATCACCTTTGTGAAGACTAATTGTTTTACTCATTTCCTAAAAAGTATAGCATTTCAAGCAAAACTTCGAGGGAAGTTTTCCACCATGACCATTTTCATACCATGTAAGTTATGTGCAAGTCTGTGAACATTTATATTTTCAACCTTACCAATGTTGTACACACCCTTTTCGGACATCATTTGAAACATATAATATCAATTGTCATTTTGACTTACTCTTGCATGTAGTTTGCACACTTCAGTCCCGCAGTACACGGACAATCATGAGGGTACTCGGCGGGTTGATTTTTAGGTCGGTGACGTAGCAATTTCTCGAGTACAGAAAGTGATGACGATACTGCCTTTTTGTCTGCGGCTTTCGTCGCCGTGCTGCAACGTTGGCCTTCGTTCGCAAGAGGGCGACAAACGGGTTTCTCGAACCCTGCGTGAAAGAAATGCAAAGTTGCATTTTTTAGTAATAAAAATTGACTAAAAATAAATAGCACACGATTTGCCCAAGAGTCGTTATGAAGTGAAATCACCTCAAAATCTGCCCTGACTCTTACTTCGCGCGCCCGCATGGAAGTTGTCTCGTCTTTAAGCGTTTCTGAACGCACAGCTTTATATAAAAGGGTGCGTTTTCGCGGCCGTAACCATTATTAACTGTTTCGGTTGCCTTGGCCATTGGTTAATCACTGGGCAATGACCGACATAGTTATTGGTGACGGCCACGATAACGCATCCAGGTCAGCTATTAAGCTATGTTTTGAAGCCATATCTCTTTCATTTAATAGCTCAATAAATAAGTGTAGCCATTATATAACCGTGGGTTCGATCTTAAGACTAATTATACCTTCCACTAAGGCACAACAACCTCCATCTCCACAGTCAACGGCTTTGCTGCATATTGTTCCAAATTGGCCCTTGGTACCGCCAGCCTGTCGACAGCGCCCCCACCTACACCGTGTGTGTCCGCAGCAGTGTTTGTCCACCTGGCATTTACCACCGTCTGTCGAGCAGGCCTGGCAGTAGCTTAGACCGAATCCAAGAACGACATCATGATGACAGAATTGATGCTCCGTGCAATTACTGTCCGTCTTACAGACCTGAACATTGAAGAAGAAGAAAAATCATCAACAAAGGACGCAACAAAGGACTTTGTCCGAACATGGAATAGAGCGTAATAATTTTCATTGTTCAAAATAATGAGGTGGGGGTGGACTTATTGTTCTCAAAAAAATTGCTATGTTATGGTGGTCTTTCACAAAACACAACCCGAATTATTGCAACCCTTAGAGGGCACAAAACTGTTCTTGGCAGCATTATAGTCTTTCTACTCTACACTCCACTGGTCCCGCAGATTTGAACCCCAAGATTGTAAGGTGTGGTGGGGCACTCGTTTGGCCGAGTCAGTGTCACCCATTTTTCGGGGAACTGAATTACCTAAAATTACTGAGAGTCCATAACACATGCTACGACTAGGGTCTCCTGGTTGCGGTAGTATATATTTTTAGGGGTGAATTAAAGTTGCCGCTGTCGTTGTAATTTTAACAGAAAAATTTCACTTCAGATACATTTTAAACAAATCTTTATAAGTATAAACGAGGGTCGACTATAATAAGTCATCTTGTTTTTTAGCAAACAAATCAATTGTTGGTGATGTTTGTGATGGCATGCAGCGACAATGTAAAACAGGTTCGTGCTCGAGTTTTTAGTTCAGTGTTGACTTACTTTCTTGTTAAGCGCCGGTTTCACCTCTGACTCAAACTCAACCATTATCTCATCCCCATCCAGTTTGCTGATGGTGGTTTTAATAACGGCTGTTACATCTCCTAGTTTTCTAGTTATAGTTGTGGTGTTATATAGATCTCTGTCTGGAATGTCAGCGGCGATATCGGATTTACTCAATATGACGATCTCTGCTCTCTTGTTAGTACCTGATCGAGTCAGCTCAGCAAGCTTATCTGGGGGAATGTGAAACAGTTTTCAAAATAACAACAAAACAAAACACACCATATATTGTTTTTTTGTTTGTTTTGTTTTTTGTTTACAGTTGTAATTGTTTTTTCTAGGTTCCCCATCATTATAAAAACCCCTTTGTAAACTAGAATGAGACAGCCCACGCAAGTCAGCATACTTATTTCAGTGAAGACTTATTAGGACAAGGCATGTGTGGTCTTCTGAAGGGAGACCAAGACAAAAGGGCTGTCCTCCTGGCCAAGAGAACACTCCTTTCTGGAGATCAAGGCCTGGAGTTGACAAAACACATCTTGTCCCCACTTAGTACAGCAGAAGTACAGTCTGTTTTCTTTACTTACTACATTCAAGTACAATTGTTTAATAATTGTTCACCCATGTATTTCTTAATAGTTATCACTTCACCTATACTATTATATGCGCTTGTTCATCTCGTAAAATATTGCATTTTGTTTGCTTCTCCCACTACATTCTCATTGTGTGCTTCAATAATCGCAAACATTGCTTTAGGTTGCTTTGGGTTTCCGTACTCGACAAGCTCTACTTTTTATGGGCCCCAACACATCCATTTCCATGTTTGTTTGTTTTGTTTGTTTTGTTTTGTAATGTTCGTTTGCTTTGTATAATATTAATTACTTATTTATTATGTTTTTTTGTATTTGTATTTCTAATTGTGTTTTTTTCGTCTGGACTGGAAATAAAGTAATGAATTGAAGACTTGGTAATACCTTCAACATGACCAACCAAGCAAAAGTTGCAGAAAAATTTGCCTATGACCACAAAAAAGTACAGAAAACAAACAAACAACATCAACAATTTAGGCCTAGTACACATAACTTACCTTTGACTGTCTTGCTTCCCAGTATCTTATCGACAAGTTGCGTGAGATGATGAATCTTCTGCTCTACACTGTGATTGGTTGCAGACCCACCAAGAGCCGCCGCCAGAATCACCAGCAACCACAAGACGAAGAAGATCTTCATTTCCGAAGTTTAGTTGCTATATATAAATTCCTCCTTTCCAGTTTGGCCAGATCAAAATCCACAATGCTATTTCGCGATGGGATAAATGCAGGCTACAGCTAATAGTGAACAAAACTTTCAAATCAGTGACAGTTATTTCCGCTAGTACTCCTTTTTATTAATATTGACATGTTGAGAACTGTATTGATTTCAAGTAAACGTAAATCGTCAGCTTGTGATGCATTAGCATACACAAAATGTGCAGCAGATGGCACTGTGATTGTTTGCAGCATATTTGGGTATTGTTCCGTGTTTTGATGAAGTGCACTTATCTGCATATTTATCACCTGTTAAAAGACAATTGATCTGGGAGCTATTCGACAGGTGTACATATTTCAATCTTTTAATAATCGTACAAACGAGGTATAAAAATGATGAAACTTTGTGAAATTCATCATGATTAACAATGCATCTTTCAAAAAGATGTATATATATTGCTGTTAATAATCCTTCTTGTTGTGGAAACTATTCAGATCAAAATATTGGCAAGATACGAAATATATAATTGTATACGAGTCATATCTGATTATAATGCACAGTTACTTGTTTAAATCTGCAATATGAAGATGGCACCTTCGAGGTTCCGTACTATTGCTCATTGTCAACCTCGTCTTCACCAACACGATGAATAATGATTTAGTCGTCCCCACCACTATTTTTCTGTACTGTGAGCAGAGAGTACAGTACACCTGAGGGCGGTATTTCTATAACCGTGAAAACAACAAACAACTTACTCATCAATCATCCAGGAACAATACCAACAAACATCCGTGAACTGTGTGATTAGACGAAATCGTAAGTAACAACTTTTACTCTACTCTACTGTACTAACACCAGTGTATTTTCACATGAACAGCAGTATAAACTGTAAAATGTGGCCCTACTTGTCGGTAAATAGTAGCAGAGTAAATGACAATTGATTAGGATTCCGATACCCATTTTTTTCCCGTGTGGTGGCTAGACGTAGACGGACAGGGTGGCCAGCTAGCCAGACGGATCGACTGCATGCAGTGCCGTATACAGCTGATCAGAGTTGCAGTGCACTTGTTTACAGAGTCAATAAAATCCACATAGAGCATGCAGACTATAGCCTAACACTAAACGTAATGGTAACAGCAACAGAACAACCCACACCTTGTACAGTTGTAAGTGCATAACATAGGCCTACTGTATACATGCTATAGTATATTACTTTAGTCACTGTCTGGCCATGGAGGAAGAAAATAGAGCGATGACACCAGGCGCGGTTCTACGGGGGGGGGGGGGCTAAAGCCCCAAACTTTTGTCTAGCCCCCCAAAAAAAATGCAAGAGAAAAAAAGAAGAAGATACATGCTTGAAAATACTGGATCTTCATTAAAATTGAAAATAAATAGATTTGCATGGTCTTCACATATGATATTACTATGGTCTTGGACCAGACTACATCATTGTACGGTTAAATGTTTCACGTCGGAAAGCGTGGTGTTTAGAACTTGTGGTTTATGCCAGCGCGCTTCCGCCTTGTTTTGTTTTGTATTACATGAACATAAAAACCAATCTCAGTTTGGATATTAAGACGATGCGGTGATAAAACACAAGTGGCTCAACAAATTATCACCGTAAAAATATTCTTTTTAGAAAAGTTCTATCTTCTTTTCCTTCCCCCTCCCCTCCCTTCGTAAAAACCTTCTTTTTTTCTATTAGTTTAAGGGGACTTGAAAACATCAAAGCAAAGGTCTGTCTTAAACATCGCCCACTGACTTTTCAAAAGAGAGAGACCTTTGTCTCCCACTTAAACAACAAACAGTCATAGGATGGTTGATTACGAGACCACACCAGAGCCATGGGACAATAATTTCAAAACATTTCTCTGCCTATTTTATCCCTCGATGGCTACCTCTGGAGATAATTTTCCATTTTCCTGCACTCCAATTAACACAAACTAATTCGCTGCAGACTGGTCATACAGTCTCTACTCTCTTTTCTCACCAACCTCCCTCCCCTCCCTTCCGTCCAGCCCCCGGGCTTCCGGCTGTTTGTGCCCCTCCTCCCCCCCCCCCCCTCGTTTTTTATAAAAAACTATACTTGACACCTCAAATGTTTTTAAAGCTTGCCTTTCAATACATGATTCTCACTCGTCACGGAGACAATCTTCATAACTGACAAATTTGTAAGCTTTTTGAACATTATGAGTGCATTCCGGTCCTATTATTTTTCTTTGCTTGTCCATTAATAAAACCTCTCTATATGATGCTTATATTGGATATTGGCCACATGATCTTATCCTTTGACTTGATGGCACACGGCTACATTATATGATTTCACTCTTCCCTATATAAACATGTCCCATAATATTCTCAATCAAAGTCGTTACACCACTGCAAGCTTTTGTTCTGTCCACCGTTTTGGAGTCAAAATAATTTGCACGCAACTGCATCATGTGTTGTATGATTATTGTATCTTTCTACTTATTACGCACCAAATAAATGAAAAATACGCTGTAAAGTTGCTTTTCGACTCCCAAAATGAAATAGCAGTAGCGAAAATTAAAAGGGTGACATCACGTGCAAAAGGTCTAGCCCCCCGAAAATTGTGGCTCTAGAGCCGCGCCTGGATGACACTGACCTGCCATCATATCGAGAAAGGTATGCAGGTGAGTGACATGAGGCAAGACCCAGTATCGCAGTAACTAGGGCGCTGTACTCCATTTTTGTGAAATGTCAAAATTTTGAACCAACAGACAGAGTACAGCGCGCCAGTTACTGGGTCTAGACAGACACATAGTCCTACTACTAGAGAACTACAGAACGAAACCTCATCATAGGACTTGAGTCACACTAACACTGACAATGCTTTTCCTTCCTCATTCCATTCATTTTTAGGCCCTATGTTATGGGGCTTGGTTAGGCTTTACTGGGGGCGAAATGACTGGCAATCCTTTGGTTGTATGCAGGTTTAGTTGCGACCCTTGGATCCTCCCAGTTAGTGCTCAAATCAGCCTTGGAAGTGAACTCTTTTCATGCATATTCGTGTTCAGATCATTCGTAAATTCGCATTTGGGTATCCTGACTTCACTCAATGCGGTTAATGCATTGTGTTGTTAATAATTATTGTTGATTTGTTTGCTATCTTTTCAGAGAATCTTTGGTCAAAGAGTGAAGCCCAGAAGTTTGAGTACAAGTACAACATACATTTACCAAACATCAATGAAGACTTTAGACACCAACATTAAATCCCTTAAAAGGCGATAGAGTCGAGCTGACCACCAAAAAGTTATATTTGAAACCGCTACAAAGACAAAGTAAAAATGTCGGCCCCTCGCCCCAAAATGGAGCATCGTCTTTCACTTAAGGACAGCGCTCTACAAGCAGACTCTATGGAATCGGACTGCGGCACACCTCAAGACTTCCTCTTCGAGACCAAATTCGTTGTCTTAAGCTATTTGGGACTGGTCCCACCTGATTTGGACCCTGGCTACTCTGAATACGACGAGTACTACCAGAGCTCAGCCAGCGCCACCCCGTTTAGTGTGTCGGATGATGACAGGTCCAGCACGTCGGGTGGATCTCGCCGATCCAGTGACTACCTGTCTGTGAACACTAAAGTCAGAGCTCGCGTCTCTCCGAAGGTGAGTCCGAGATCAGCGACATCGTCCAGCCATACTTCCCCGGCGGTCTTCACCTCCTCGGCCAGTGTCTTTTCAAGGGAACTTTCGACATCCACGTCAACATCCTACACGACAACTAGTCATCAAATGATTCTCTCGACTGGCACTGTCTCATCTGAATCGACACAAGCTCGGGCACATGTGCACAGTCATGAAATGAGGAGTACTCTTGAGGTCTCAAGAGACGTCTGGAGGTCAATTGATAGTGACCTGTGCGTTGATTCGGTGGGGGAAGCTGACGATGAATCCAGTAAAAGTCAGCCAGGGAGTGACGGCTCAGAGGAGATTGGTGAGAATCCAGAGATCAGAATCGGTGAGGGCGCTGTTGTTGTTGTTTCTTTTCATTAGACTGATGGGGTAGGCAGTTAGGGGTTGAAATTGGGGGAGGTTACGGTAAAGAGGCCTGGAGAGAAGAGGGTCAGTACATTCTGTATGAATATGGATGGAATCTTGTTTCAGGGGAAATATAACTTCTAAAGTTTGCAATTGTATTAAGCACCAGTGCTACTCATTAACCAATCTGTCTTTTTAAAAATTGCTAGTCATCAGAGAACATGGGTGTTTACATATAAAATGTCCACAGGATTTTTGGTGGGTTCTTTGGATTCGGAGTAAAATTCCATGTGAGTTAAGGTTGAAATTGCCTCCAAAAATCGAGGTGATTTGGAGAAGAAGAAAAAATGGGTCCAATGTGATTTTAAAGGTCAATGACGGGTAACTAAAAAACTGTTTTTATTTTTTTTTTCGTTGAAGATGATGACAGTACAGGAGATTCGTGGGAGTTTCGTCAGAGACAAAGGCATGAGCTAGTGGAGCCATTGAGGGAGGAAGTGAGGCAAGCCATGGCAAAACTTCAAGATGAATTCAAACAAGGTAATGGGCCTGGAACTACACGGAGGCCACTGAGGCCACGGCCTCCGTTGCACTGGTCGTGGCCTCCATGGCCCTGCAAAAGTTTCCCATAGACTTTCCAATGGAAGTGCCCTTTGCAAAACAAAACGACCTTGCTCTTTCAAAGATGAAAATCCATGCCTGGGGTAAGATAGAAAGTTTAGCATGTTGCTTATGACAAAGGAAAAATTGAAGAAAAAAAACTATAAAATACTGATCACCAGCAAAGGTTCATGGAAATGATAATGTTTTTTTCAAGGTCTTAAGTATCTGGATACAATTTGATTTTAACGACTTAATACAAGAATGTGTAAACAGGAAACATAAAAGGCTTTATTTACTTTGGTCAACAGGCGTGTGATTTCTCAGGGTTTTTCCTTATTTCCTCAAAATCTCCTAGAGCCTTCAAATTTTTCTTGAAAGAAGTAAAGCAGTCACCATAAAGGAGAAAGAAATAGTCCACTTGTGTCCAAATCTGTAGTCTTTGTATTTCTGGTGATGAACACAGTCTGGAACCTCCTGCATTCAAACATCTGGGTATATCACGATATACTCAAAATGAGATCTCAACAAAGACATCTTTGTTCCTCTAGCTCTTGTTCCCTTTTTGTTGGGCCGAGAACTCCCTATTCAACTTTTGCAGAGAGATCATTCTCTGTATATGGCCACAAAATGTGGAATAAGCTTCCT